>CANXME010002127.1:0-1200000 GCA_948144175.1 Closterium sp. NIES-65
TCCGAAGGTGCAGCAGCAGCTGATGGAGAACTTCAAGTGCAAGAACCTTGGGGAGGTAAAGTACTACCTCGGGATGCACGTGGAGAGGGATCTGGATCACAGGTGGTTGAAGCTGCACCAGGAGAAGTTCATCAAGGAGCTTGGGGAGAAGTACGGAATTGAGAATGAGCGCAAGGTTGCAACTCCCCTGCCAGCAGAATTCAAGCTTGTGAAAGCTGCAGAGGATGAAGGGGTTGAAGCCGAGGAGCAGCAGCAATTTCAGTCCTTGGTGGGCAGCCTCTTGTATGCAGCAGTTCACACGAGACCCGACATCTCTTTCTCGGTTGGGCAGCTGGCTAGGGTAGTGCAGAATCCATCAGAGGAGCAGGTGGATGCAGCTGAGCGTGTGGTGAAGTATCTGAACTCTCACCCAAGCATTGGAGTTCAATACTCCGCATCTGCACAGGTGAAGCAGAAAGGGGTTGAGGTGCTGAAAGAGAAGGGGGAGAGGCTTGGAGAAGGCAAGCTTTTTCTCACTTGCTTTACTGATGCTACGTGGGCCTCTGAGAAGGAGGATTCCTCATCTGTGGGAGGATACATCTGCGTAGTTGGGGGAGGACCGGTTAGTTGGAGGTCAAAGAAGCAGACGGAGACAGCACTCTCTTCCGTGGAGTCAGAGTACATGGCGATGTTCCATGGGGTGAAGGAGGTGATTTGGCTGAGGAGGTTGTTAGAGGAGATTGGCCAGGAGCAGAAGGTTGCTACGCCGCTGTTTTGTGATAGCAAGGGAGCTCTTGGGATGGCCAGGAACGCTGTGCTTCATGGGCTGAACAAGCACATGCGTATCAAGTGGCACTGGCTGCGTAAGGAGGTGAAGAGGGGGACGGTGAATCCGATCTACATCAAGACTCACCAGCAGCCAGCAGACTTCCTCACCAAGAGGCTTGCGGATGAGTCTCATTGGCGTTGTGTGCGCATGAGTGGAATGAGCATGAACTAGTATGGAATGATGGGGATGCAGCCGGCAGGCTGAGGGGGAGTGTGTTGGGTGCAAATTCACATTGCACGACATCCTGCCGTCTGTTTGTACGAGTATGCGTGTGCGAATGCATTTGCGTGTGAATGGTATGTTTGTGTGTTTGTTTGCTTTCGCAATTTTCGCTTGAAGCATTTGCAGGTACTCGCACAATGTGCGCTTCGGCATAACATTGTACGCGCTATGAACAGTACAAGCAGAAAGGACGAGCTCGCAAAGGAACCCAAGATGGAAGCTTTGCGGTTCAACTTACTTGATTGCGCAGATTCAGTTCTATCCAACTCGAAATTGTACTGTTTTGTTTGGTTGACTATAGTGTAGCAGGGCAGGCACTATAGGGGTACAATTTAGGTGAAGGTTGGATGTTGTTTGTCTGTATCTGCATGCTACAGGGCCAGGGGAAACCAGCGGAACCAGCATTTGGCTGGTTGGGCAAAGACAAAACAGGTTCTGTTTTTAGGACCTGAACCTGGTTGTTGTTTTCCCAGGTTGGAAAAACAGAACCAGAGGTTGTTCACCAACCTATCACCTGCTATTTTGTTCAGCCAGGTTGGTTCTGTTGCTTGGAATTATTTGGGATCATCCCTGGTTGTTCCCAGGTTGATTCCCAAGGTCCTTGCTAGCTAGAGCTATTTATTCCTTCTCTGTTTGTACCTGAATATAGTGAAATTGATTCAAGCGAATTCCTTCCTCGCTGGAATTTCTTTTCTACGCGGTGCGACGGCGGAATGCTACCCGAGTCAACGCTAGTACGCTAGCACTCCAACGCTAGGCTAACGCTGTCCGAGCCATAACTTCGTAATGGCAGAACTTTTCGCGAGGCAACTTGGCTTATTTTAAAGCTCTTAGAGTGAGCTTCGATATAGGAAATTCTCAGCTTAATCCGATCGACGGTCTGCACGATACGCTGCGCGACGTTCAAGGTACTCTTGCTGTTTTGACTAAGTCCCTCTTGATCCCTCTCTCTACAAACTCGGACCCGAGGATAGGGGCTGGTCTTGTACCAGGCACCCAAGGACCCTTGGAGGTGACCCCGAGGAGAGGTTTTAAGTGTGATAAAGTCTTAATAGCTTGAGTTTATTAGGCCCTTACACCAACACTAGCAGCAGCTGAATTCCGGACTTGGGATCGTCAAAACCAGATAGAGATATGGCACGCACGCCTTGAGCATTTCCAACCAGTTCCATTTTATGAATACCTCCGCGTCGACCGTGAGGTGTTCTCTTACATCGTCGATTCCTACCGTACATGTTTTCCCGGCGCCAGGCTGCACGTCTCTGTAGAATGTCGCGTTGCTTTGGCACTAATCCGTTTCGGGACCGGGGCTACGTATAGCCAGCTAGGACTCGCTCACGGCGTCTCGACATGGCATGCTTATCGTATAACACAACATTTCGTGGCGTTCGTTATTCAGCACCTTACACCGAATTGGGTGACATGGCCCGACGCAGATGACCTCCCAAGGCTAGCCGAAGAGTTTAGGTTTGAAGGGGGAATATCTGGAGTTGTCGGGGCTGTGGATAGCACATACATAAAATGTAGAGGACTGGGGCCAGACCGCGAGGATTTCAAAAACAGAAAAGGCTTTTATTCATTAATTCTGCAGCTCATATGTGATTCTAACGGAATCATTTGGGACTTCTTTGCTGGCTACCCTGGCAGCGTCAACGACGCTCGCGTCTTCTTTCTCTCTGGCGCCCGCAGCCTTATTGAATCTGGACGACTAGGTAACTACTGCCTGGTCTCGGACGCGGCATACGGTCTCCGGGATTACACATTCGTGCCATACCGCGCAACCCCTGGAAGGACGCTGCCAAAAGACAAAGACACGTGGAACGTGCAGCAATCACGGCAAAGAATGATACTAGAGCAAGTTAATGGCAGATTGAAAACGAAATGGCGTCTTTTGGACGAACGCATGGAGTGTGAGATGCAGAAGGTGGTGGACGCATGCACCGTGGCTGTAACGTTGCATAACATAGAGATACAAGTTGGCACACGGGTGCGGCTGGGACCAGAGCCACCTCGGCATAGGTGGTGGCTCGAAGGGCCCGCAGCCGCACAAGAACATACCGGGACGGAAGTCGAGGGATTCACTCCGTGTCTGAGGAGGAGGTTGAAGAACGCGATCTACGTCTCCTTTTTGATCGCCTACCCCGAAGAGAACGTGCGAGCTCACGGGTGAGTTCTTTGAATTCCTGCCAGCGCATGTCCATGCGATCGTCAAGGTGGCGACGCCATTCATTCTGACGCCCATATGCCGGACCCCTTGATGTCCCTTCCCCCCCATTAGTGGCTGGCGTGACGCCCCAGATCTGGCGCCGGGAGCGGAGGGAAACACCGGCGCCCGTACGAGGCGCACTTGATGACGGGGAGACGGAACCGGGGCCAGCGCCCATGGCCGGAGCAGAGTGCACATGCCTCATAGGACTTGGAGTGGGGGTCGATTGGCCCGCGGAAGAGATGCCAGTCGGATTTGCGCTACCTGCTCAATTTGTAACACATGTACTGTGATTGTTATGACAAGTTTGATGATGTTATTTTTTGCCCGGAACGTGCATGTGGTCAATTTTAAGATGCGATACATACTACGCGACGTAGTGACAGGGACTTACCGGGAGGGGGAGCTGAGCGGCTTCGCCCGGCAGGGCTGGCGACGGGAGGGTTACGTGCCAGTGGCGGCGCCGGAACGATGGTGGCAGCAGCCGAGGGGGGAGCCACAAGGCCGGCACGGGGCGGCACGACCGGGTTTGGTACCGGAGGCACGACCGGGTTTGGTGCCGGAGGCGCAACAGGGAGGTTAGCCGCGATACGGGCGTTGGGGGCGACAGGGGCGTTGCCGGCGAGTGCGACAGGAGCCGCTGCTGGCCTCCCACCGAACAAATCGTCGAAAATGGGGTACCATGATGGCAGATTCCGCGCACGCCCTGCACCGCTCCGGTTGACCGTCTGATCGCGCCAACGCCTCCAAGAGTCCTTCATGCGGAAGATTTTTGCACGTATGGCAGCGGCGTCGTGACGCCAAAGCGGATGGCGTAGACGCATCTCGTCATACATGGCCGAGTACCAGTTGCGACCTTGCTGCCCTGTCATTTGACGGATTTGCAGATCCATATCTTGACGGGCAACGACGAGGTTGAACTCCTCCTGCCGAGTCCATCGAGCGTGAGAGCGAGCATCGCTCCTACGCCGAGAGGTCGACGCCGTACCAGCAGCGGAGGTGGTGTTCGTGGGGTCAGGGTCGTCATCTATCTCTGGCTGCTCGGCCTCATCAGGGTTTGCGCCCACCTCGTCGGCAGTATATGGAGCAGTCGGCGATGGAAGGTTGTTTCCCCACCAGTCAGGGTCATTTGTGAGATCAATGCTCACCGTAGCTGTCGCGCTGGTTCGAGCATTCGTGGCTGCTTGAGCAGTTGTGTTTGCTTGAGTAGCGGTCGTGCGTGCAGGAGCAGTCGTGCCTCCAGGGGTGTTTGCGCCGGCTGGAGCTTCCGTGCCTGTTGAGGGAGCACGTGTCTGCGACTCCTGGGTGTCAAGGTGGTTGGTCTCTGGCACGACGGTTGAGCTGGGACTAGGGGCTCGGGGGGGAGGTGAATCGTTTGCCATGCTGGGCGAGTTTGGTTGGTTGGGCATTGAATGGACTCCAATTGTATTGGTGGGTTGAATTGGCGACACGAATTGGCCTTTGGGCAAGAGGCATGCGATTCGTGCTGAACGTGCGAGCACATTCTCGTTCATGGCGACGTCTGGCCGGGTCGCAAACGTTCATGGGCGACCCGGAAGACTGTGGACCAATCATATCAGTCGTTTGTGCGGAATTGTGTGTCACCTATCCCAACCTGTTCGAACAAACGTGTTCGAACGTGCGGGATGATGAAAATCGTGCTTGAGGTGACAGCTCTGTTCAAATTGGCGAAATTGTGCTTCGCGACGTCACGAAAACCACTACGAACATAGGCGAAACTAGTAACGTTTCGCCTGTTCGAACGAGTGTGTTGTTCGAACCGACAGGTGAAGCGCCCTAAGGTTGGCCTTCAGGTCGGGGACGAGGAGAACGTCGTGCAGCACCACCGGCTTGCCATCCGCTCCCTTAAACGCAGCTCGTCCCGCACCAGCCACCTTCAACATGTGTCCAGAGGCAGAGCACACCTCATTAATCGGTGCAGCGCGTACGTCGTCCAGCAGGTCCTTGCGCGGCGTCATCGTCCAAGCAGCGCCTGTGTCCAACACCCAATAGTCCAAGGGGTGCAGCTCTGCTCCAACCTTGCTCCCCCTTGTCTCCTTGCTCCCCCTTGTCTCCCACATGGAAGAATTGGCCCGCGGTGCGCTCCTTCTTCTTCTCCGCACCGCTGTTGCCCTTCGGGTTGTTGTCGGACGAATCAGCGACCATGTTGGCGCCGTTTTTCTGGTTCCTCCGCGCGCCGCCATCCTGGTGACGATTCTGGGGGGTCCATCCATCGGGTTTCTTATAGCACAAAAACCAGGGGTGCCCTTCCTTCTCACAATACCAGCAACTCCCTTTCATTTTTCCACCAGCACCCGACTTGCCCCCTCGTCCAGATTTCGCACCGCGACCCCAACCGGTACCTCCTTGTTGGTCGTTGGAGTCGTCGTCTTTCTTTGCACCGTGTCCAGCACCACCGAAGCCACGTCAACTCCCTTGCATCCCGTAGCCGTTGCTGCCGTCGTCTCCACCCCTCAGTTGGCGGCGACGGAAGTCCTCCTCCAGAATCTTCGTCCGCACCCACTCGAGCGTCCACAAGCTCTGGTTCTGCGGCAGGCTCAATCCGCTCGTGAATTGAAGCCACGATTCCGGCAGCAGCGAGCGCATCTTCAGGCACTTGGTCTGCTCCGGGTAGGTAATTCCCGCGATCGCCAGCTTCGCGTAGAGATCACGCATCTTGTCCAGGATAGGTTGCACCGGCTCTCCCTCGCTTAGGCGCAACGCGGACAGCTCCCTCTCCATCATGAGCGTCGCAGCGACGGAGGTAGGGGCGTGCAGCTCCTTCAACACCGTCCACGCCTTCGGACCGCACTCAACCTCCGGCAGCAGGTGCATGACGTGGTGACGCTGGTTCAGCTCCAAACTCTGCGACATCAAGTAGTAGCCAGCCGAGGCGCGCTCGTCCCAATCTTCCTGAAGGGCGGGGTCACTCGGTCTAGGCTCCTCCCCAATCATTAGTTTCAGCAATCCGATCTGACGGAAATAAAGTTGCATTTTCCAGGCCCAATCATCATAGCCCTCACCATTGAACTTCTCGACGGTGAAGTTTTTCAGCACCTCCTTGATCAGCGAGCCCTGGCTTGTTCGCGCTCCCCTTGGCGCAGAAACACCCAGAATCATGGCTGCCGCTACGATCTTGAGCTGAAGATTCACCAGCTACCGCCGAGGTGTTCCCCGCCATAGCTACCTATATCGAGGATCACTATAACGCAGCTCTGATACCAGCTTGTTGGTTTAAGGGCCTAATAAACTCAAGCTATTAAGACTTTATCAAACTTAAAACCTCTCCTCGGGGTCACCTCCAAGGGTCCTTGGGTGCCTGGTACAAGACCAGCCCCTATCCTCGGGTCCGAGTTTGTAGAGAGAGGGATGAAGAGGGACTTAGTCAAAACAGCAAGAATACCTTGAACGTTCCGCAGCGTATCGTGCAGACCGTTGATCGGATTAAGCTGAGAATTTACTATATCGAAGCTCACTCTAAGAGCTTTAAAATAAGCCAAGTTGTCTCGCGAAAAGTTTTGCCATTACGAAGTTATGGCTCGGACAGCGTTAGCCTAGCGTTGGAGTGCTAGCGTACTAGCGTTGACTCGGGTAGCATTCCGCCGTCGCACCGCGTAGAAAGGAAAATCCAGCAAGGAAGGAATTCGCTTGAATCAATTTCACTATATTCACATACAAACAGAGAAATAATAAATATACTAGCTAGCAAGGACCTTGGGAATCAACCTGGGAACAACCAGGGATGATCCCAAATAATTCCAAGCAACAGAACCAACCTGGCTGGACAAAACAGCAGGTGGTAGGTTGGTAAACAACCTTTGGTTCTGTTTTTCCAACCTGGGAAAACAACAACCAGGTTGAGGTCCTAAAAACAGAACCTGTTTTGTCTTTGCCCAACCAGCCAAATGCTGGTTCCGCTGGTTTCCCCTGGCCCTGTAGCATGCAGATACAGACAAACAACATCCAACCTTCACCTAAATTGTACCCCTATAGTGCCTGCCCTGCTACACTATAGTCAACCAAACAAAACAGTACAATTTCGAGTTGGATAGAACTGAATCTGCGCAATCAAGTAAGCCGAACCGCAAAGCTTCCATCTTGGGTTCCTTAGCGAGCTCGTCCTTTCTGCTTCTACTGTTTATAGCGCGTACAATGTTATGCTGAATCGCACAATGCGCGAGTACCTGCAAATGCTTCAAGTGAAAATTGCGAAAGCAAACAAACACACGAACATTCCATTCATACCCAAATGCATTCGCACACGCATACTCGTACAAACAGACGGCAGGATGTCGTGCAATGTGAATTTGCACCCAACACGCGGTGCGCTCCTTCTTCTTTTCCGCACCGCCGTTGCTCTTCAGGTTGTTGTCGGACGAATCAGCGACCATGCTCGCGCCGTTTTTCTGGTTCCTCCGCGCGCCGCCATCATGGTGACGATTCTGGGGGGTCCATCCATCGGGTTTCTTATAGCACAAAAACCAGGGGTGCCCCTCCTTCTCACAATACCAGCAACTCTCTTTCATTTTGCCACCAGCACCCGACTTGCCCCCACGTCCAGATTTCGCACCGCGACCCCAACCGGTACCTCCTTGTAGGTCGTTGGAGTTGTCGTCCTTCTTTGCACCGCGTCCAGCACCACCGAAGCCACGTCCTCTGCCACGTCGGCTTCCTTGCATCCCATAGCCGCTGCTGCCGTCGTCTCCACCCCTCAGTTGGCGGCGACGGAAGTCCTCCTCCAGAATCTTTGTCCGCACCCACTCGAGTGTCCATGAGCTCTGGTTCTGCGGCAGGCTCAATCCGCTCGTGAATTGAAGCCACGATTCCGGCAGCAGCGAGAGCATCTTCAGGCACTTGGTCTGCTCCGGGTAGGTGATTCCCGTGGTCGCCAACTTCGCGTAGAGGTCGCGCAATTTGTCCAGGACAGGTTGCACCGGCTCTCCATCGCTCAGGCGCAACGCGGACAGCTCCCTCTCCAGCATCAACGTTGCAACAACGGAGGTCGGGGCGTGTAGCTCCTTCAACACGGTCCACGCCTTCGGACGGCACTCAACCTCCGGCAGCAGGTGCATGACGTGGTGACGCTGGTTCAGCTCCAAACTCTGCGACATCAAATAGTAGCCAGCCGAGGAACGCTCGTCCCAATCTTCCTGCAGCGCGGGGTCACTCGGTCTAGGCTCCTCCCCAATCATTAGTTTCAGCAATCCAATCTGACGGAAATAGAGTTGCATTTTCCAGGCCCAATCATCATAGCCCTCACCATTGAACTTCTCGACGGTGAAATTCTTCAGCACCTCCTTGACCAGCGAGCCCTGGTTTGTTCGCGCTCCCCTTGGCGCTGAAACACCAGAATCATGGCTGCCGCTACGATCTTGGGCTGAAGATTCACCAGCTCCCGTCGAGGTGTTGCCCGCCATAGCTACCTATATCGAGGATCACTATAACGCAGCTCTGATACCAGCTTGTTGGTGTAAGGGCCTAATAAACTCAAGCTATTAAGACTTTATCAAACTTAAAACCTCTCCTCGGGGTCACCTCCAAGGGTCCTTGGATGCCTGGTACAAGACCAGCCCCTATCCTCGGGTCCGAGTTTGTAGAGAGAGGGATCCAGAGGGACTAAGTCAAAACAGCAAGAGTACCTTGAACGTCGCGTAGTGTATCGTGCAGACCGTCGATCGGATTAAGCTGAGAATTTTCTATATCGAAGCTCACTCTAAGAGCTTTAAAATAAGCCAAGTTGCCTCGCGAAAAGTTCTGCCATTACGAAGTTATGACTCGGACAGCGTTAGCCTAGCGTTGGAGTGCTAGACTACTAGCATTGACTCGGGTAGCATTCCGCCGTCGCACCGCGTAGAAACGAAATTCCAGCAAGGAAGGAATTCGCTTGAATCAATTTCACTATATTCAGGTACAAACAGAGAAGGAATAAATAGCTCTAGCAAGCAAGGACCTTGGGAATCAACCTGGGAACAACCAGGGATGATCCCAAATAATTCCAAGCAACAGAACCAACCTGGCTGGACAAAATAGCAGGTGGTAGGTTGGTAAACAACCTCTGGTTCTGTTTTACCAACCTGGGAAAACAACAACCAGGTTCAGGTCCTAAAAACAGAACCTGTTTTGTCTTTGCCCAACCAGCCAAATGCTGGTTCCGCTGGTTTTCCCTGGCCCTGTAGCATGCAGATACAGACAAACAACATCCAACCTTCACCTAAATTCTACCTCTATAGTGCCTGCCCTGCTACACTATAGTCAACCAAACAAAACAGTACAATTTCGAGTCGGATAGAACTGAATCTGCACAATCAATTCAACCGAACCGCAAAGCTTCCATCTTGGGTTCCTTTGCGAGCTCGTCCTTTCTGCTTGTACTGTTCATAGCGCGTACAATGTTATGCCAAAGCGCACATTGTGCGAGTACCTGCAAATGCTTTAAGCGAAAATTGCGAAAGCAAACAAACACACAAACATACCATTCACACGCAAATGCATTCGCACACGCATACTCGTACAAACAGACGGCAGGATGTCGTGCAATGTGAATTTGCACCCAACACACTCCCCCTCACCCTACCGGCTGCATCCCCATCATTCCATACCAGTTTATGCTCATTCCACTCATGCGCATACAACGCCAATGAGGCTCATCCCCAAGCCTCTTGGTGAGGAAGTCTGCTGGCTTCTGGTGAGTCTTGATGTAGATCGGATTCACCGTCCCCCTCTTCACCTCCTTACGCAGCCAGTGCCACTTGATACGCATGTGCTTATTGAGCCCATGAAGCACAGCGTTCCTGGCCATCCCAAGAGCTCCCTTGCTATCACAAAACAGCGGCGTAGCAACCTTTTGCTCCTGGCCAATCTCCTCCAACAGCCTCCTCAGCCAAATCACCTCCTTCACCCCATGAAACATCGCCATGTACTCTGATTCCACGGACGAGAGTGCTGTCTCCGTCTGCTTCTTTGACCTCCAACTAACCGGTCCTCCCCCAACTACGCAGTTGTATCCTCCCACAGATGAGGAATCCTCCTTCTCAGAGGCCCACGTAGCATCGGTAAAGCAAGTGAGAAAGAGCTTGCCTTCTCCAAGCCTCTTCCCTTTCTCTTTCAGCACCTCAACCCCTTTCTGCTTCACCTGTGCAGATGCGGAGTATTGAACTCCAATGCTTGGGTGAGAGTTCAGATACTTCACCACACGCTCAGCTGCATCCACCTGCTCCTCTGATGGATTCTGCACCACCCTAGCCAGCTGCCCAACCGAGAAAGAGATGTCGGGCCTCGTGTGAACTGCTGCATACAAGAGGCTGCCCACCAAGGACTGAAATTGCTGCTGCTCCTCGGCTTCAACCCCTTCATCCTCTGCAGCTTTCACAAGCTTGAATTCTGCTGGCAGGGGAGTTGCAACCTTGCGCTCATTCTCAATTCCGTACATCTCCCCAAGCTCCTTGATGAACTTCTCCTGGTGCAGCTTCTGTTGGGTGCAAATTCACATTGCACGACATCCTGCCGTTTGTTTGTACGAGTATGCGTGTGCGAATGCATTTGCGTGTGAATGGTATGTTCGTGTGTTTGTTTGCTTTCGCAATTTTTGCTTGAAGCATTTGCAGGTACTCGCACAATGTGCGCTTCGGCATAACATTGTACGCGCTATGAACGGTACAAGCAGAAAGGACGAGCTCGCAAAGGAACCCAAGATCAAAGCTTTGCGGTTCGGCTTACTTGATTGCGCAGATTCAGTTCTATCCAACTCGAAATTGTACTGTTTTGTTTGGTTGACTATAGTGTAGCAGGGCTGGCACTATAGGGGTACAATTTAGGTGAAGGTTGGATGTTGTTTATCTGTATCTGCATGCTACAGGGCCAGGGGAAACCAGCGGAACCAGCATTTGGCTGGTTGGGCAAAGACAAAACAGGTTCTGTTTTTAGGACCTGAACCTGGTTGTTGTTTTCCCAGGTTGGAAACACAGAACCAGAGGTTGTTTACCAACCTACCACCTGCTGTTTTGTCCAGCCAGGTTGGTTCTGTTGCTTGGAATTATTTGGGATCATCCTTGGTTGTTCCCAGGTTTATTCCCAAGGTCCTTGCTAGCTAGAACTATTTATTCTTTCTCTCTTTGTACCTGGATATAGTGTAATTGATTCAAGCGAATTCCTTCCTTGCTGGAATTTCCTTTCTACGCGGTGCGACGGCGGAATACTACCCGAGTCAACGCTAGTACGCTACCACTCCAACGCTAGGCTAACGCTGTCCGAGCCATAACTTCGTAATGGCAGAACTTTTCGCGAGGCAACTTGGCTTATTTTAAAGCTCTTAGAGTGAGCTTCGATATAGTGAATTCTCAGCTAAATCCGATCTACGGTCTGCACGATACGCTGCGCGACGTTCAAGGTACTCTTGCTGTTTTGACTAAGTCCCTCTTGATCCCTCTCTCTACAAACTCGGACCCGAGGATAGGGGCTGGTCTTGTACCAGGCACCCAAGGACCCTTGGAGGTGACCCCGAGGAGAGGTTTTTAAGTGTGATAAAGTCTTAATAGCTTGATTTTATTAGGCCCTTACACCAACAGCTTCAACCACCTGTGATCCAGATCCCTCTCCACGTGCATCCCGAGGTAGTACTTTACCTCCCCAAGGTTCTTGCACTTGAAGTTCTCCATCAGCTGCTGCTGCACCTTCTGGATCTCCTTCATGCTGCTGCTGAAGAGAAGAATGTCGTCCACGTAGACCAGAAACAACACCAGCTTCTCCCCCTCCCCCTTGAGAAAGAGGCTCTCATCACAGCTGCTGGTCCTGAATCCCATCTCCTCTAAAACAGCTGCCAACTTCTGGTACCAGCAGCGTGGCGCCTGCTTCAAGCCGTAGATGGACTTTTTCAGCTTGCACACCCTGCCCGGACCATCCTCATACCCAGGTGGCTGCGTCATGAACACCTCCTCCTATAAAATCCCGTTGAGGAATGCCGTTGATATGTCCATCTGGATAATTAACTTCCCACTAACGGCTGCATCTGCCAACAAGACACGAAGGGTAGGGGGTTTGGCAGTGGGAGCAAAGATCTCATTGAAGTCCCGCTTCTCCTTCTGCATAAACCCCTTAGCCACCAACCTACTCTTGTAGATGGTGACCTGCCCCTTGTCGTCAGTCTTGATCCTTAGCACCCACTTGCATTGTACCGCTTTCTTTCCCTCAGGCAGCACCACTAGTTCCCAAGTGCCATTCTCCAGCAGGCTCTAGTACTCAACATCCCTAGAAGCTAGCCATTTGTCCTTATCTGGTCCAGCTAATGCCTCCTCCATGCTAGCTGGTTCCTCTGGTGCAGGGGCAAGAAAACAGTACGCAGGCTCATCCTCCTCATCCGGGTCATAGCCATGCGGTAGAATCAGCAATGCCTCCTCGGTCCCAAGCTGCTGCTTTGCTATATCAGCTCCTGCAGTCAGCTTCTTAGTAGCCATACGGGTACGTCCTGGCCTGGAGACGGGTGTCTCCCATCCCTTCATAACGACACCGTTCGGCTTCTTAGTTTTTCCCTGCTGCTGCTCTCCTCCCTCGGATCCAGCAGCTCCACTAGTGCTACCGCTAGTCTCCACACCATCACCTCCACCAGCAGGTGCCTCCTGCACCTTCTCTTTATCACCACCCTCTGCAGCTACCTCCTCTCCCTCCTCCCACACACTAGGAGTCAGGTCCAGCTGCATGGTGATCTGCTCCATCTGCTGGGACACCCTGGCCTCTGGCTGTTTTTTCCCAGCTCCCATACATCATGCCCTCAACAAACTTCACATCCCTGCTGTCAAACAACACACCCTTGGAAGGCTCCCACAGCAGCCATCCCTTGCTCTCAGCAGCCAGCCCCAAATGCACACACCAGATTGCACTCGCCCTCAACTTACTGCGGTAGGTCTTGGGGACGTGGGCGACTGCCATGCAACCGAACACCCTCAGCATGTCCACCGGCGGCTTCCTCCCAAGCCACCTCTCCAACGGCACCCACGAGTCATCCCCAACCTTTGTGAGTACCCTGTTCCTAGCGACGGTAGCGTGCCGAACAGCATGGGGCCAGATCAAGTTGCCAAGCCCAGATTCTATGAGCAGCGCCCTAGCTGTCTCCAGAACTGTCCGGTTCGCCCGTTCTGCTACATCGTTGGACTGTGGGGTGTAAGCTGTGGTCAGCTCCCTCTGGATGCCCTGCTTCTTGAGCCAGGCCGTCATCTCAGCTCCAAGGAACTCACCACCCCGATCTGTCCTAATCCGCTTCACCACACACTCCGCTTGCTTCTCCACGAACGGCAGCCAATCGTCCCGAATCGTGGAGGCGGCGTGATCTTTCTGCTTCAGCGGATACGCCCACATTAGCCTGCTCCAGTCATCCACTATGGTTAGGAAATACCGCCCCCCCTTGTGCCCTTGCACCGGCAGCGGCCCCACCAAGTCCATGTGGACCAGCTCCAACGGCTTTTTGCTCCTGCCAGCCACACTATGGAAGGGGAAACGGGTGAACTTTGAAAGGAGGCAAATTTCACAGTTATCATCGGGTGGTTGTCCGTTCAGTTTCAAGCCCTTAACGGCTCCATCGTTCTCCAGCTGCTTCAGCAAAAGCATTGCCACATGCCCCAAGCGTCGGTGTGCAGTTGCCCAATCCGTCTCCCCAGATCTGGCCGACACTTTCACACCAACCCCTCCAACGGCATTGCACTCCCCCTGGGATGCAGACCCCTCTCCAGCCTGCCCCCCACCGTGCCACGCCAGCGCCGGCAGCTGCCACATAGATCTGTACACGTCCTTGCTCTCGTGCAGATCCCAAAGCACCCGATTGCCCAGCTTCCCCTTATAAGTGCGAGCCCCATCCGTGTTGGTGTTCACCCCAGCCTTGCCAAGCTTACGGAGGGAGATGAGGTTGGCCTTCAGGTCGGGGACGAGGAGAACATCGTGCAGCACCACCGGCTTGCCATCCGCTCCCTTCAACATGTGTCCAGAGGCAGAGCACACCTCATTAATCGGTGCAGCGCGTACGTCGTCCAGCAGGTCCTTGCGCGGCGTCATTGTCCAAGCAGCGCCTGTGTCCAACACCCAATAGTCCAGGGGGTGCAGCTCTGCTCCAACCTTACCAGATGGGTCTCCTTGCTCCCCCTTGTCTCCCACATGGAAGAATTGGCCCGCGGTGCACTCCTTCTTCTTCTCCGCACCGCCGTTGCCCTTCGAGTTGTTGTCGGACGAATCAGCGACCATGTTGGCGCCGTTTTTCTGGTTCCTCCGCGCGCCGCCATTCTGGTGACGATTCTGGGGGATCCATCCATCGGGTTTCTTATAGCACAAAAACCAGGGGTGCCCTTCCTTCTCACAATACCAGCAACTCCCTTTCATTTTGCCACCAGCACCCGACTTGCCCCCACGTCCAGATTTCGCACCGCGACCCCACCCGGTACCTCCTTGTTGGTCGTTGGAGTCGTCGTCTTTCTTTGCACCGCGTCCAGCACCACCGAATCCACGTCCTTTGCCACGTCGGCTCCCTTGCATCCCGTAGCCGCTGCTGCCATCGTCTCCACCCCTCAGTTGGCGGCGGCGGAAGTCCTCCAGAATCTTCGTCCGCACCCACTCGAGCGTCCACAAGCTCTGGTTCTGCGGCAGGCTCAATCCGCTCGTGAATTGAAGCCACGATTCCGGCAGCAGCGAGAGCATCTTCAGGCACTTGGTCTGCTCCGGGTAGGTGATTCCCGCGATCGCCAGCTTCGCGTAGAGATCACGCATCTTGTCCAGGATGGGTTGTACCGGCTCTCCCTCGCTTAGGCGCAACGCGGACAGCTCCCTCTCCATCATGAGCGTCGCAGCGACGGAGGTAGGGGCGTGCAGCTCCTTCAACACCGTCCATGCCTTCGGACTGCACTCAACCTCCGGCAGCAGGTGCATGACGTGGTGACGCTGGTTCAGCTCCAAACTCTGCGACATCAAGTAGTAGCCAGCCGAGGCGCGCTCGTCCCAATCTTCCTGAAGGGCGGGGTCACTCGGTCTAGGCTCCTCCCCAATCATTAGTTTCAGCAATCCGATCTGACGGAAATAAAGTTGCATTTTCCAGGCCCAATCATCATAGCCCTCACCATTGAACTTCTCGACCGTGAAGTTTTTCAGCACCTCCTTGATCAGCGAGCCCTGGCTTGTTCGCGCTCCCCTTGGCGCAGAAACACCAGAATCATGGCTGCCGCTACGATCTTGGGCTGAAGATTCACCAGCTACCGCCGAGATGTTGCCCGCCATAGCTACCTATATCGAGGATCACTATAACGCAACTCTGATACCAGCTTGTTGGTGTAAGGGCCTAATAAACTCAAGCTATTAAGACTTTATCAAACTTAAAACCTCTCCTCGGGGTCATCTCCAAGGGTCCTTGGGTGCCTGGTACAAGACCAGCCCCTATCCTCGGGTCCGAGTTTGTAGAGAGAGGGATCAAGAGGGACTTAGTCAAAACAGCAAGAGTACCTTGAACGTCGCGCAGCGTATGGTGCAGACCGTTGATCGGATTAAGCTGAGAATTTACTATATGGAAGCTCGCTCCAAGAGCTTTAAAATGAACCAAATTGCCTCGCGAAAAGTTCTGCCATTACAAAATTATGGCTCGGACAGCGTTAGCCTAGCGTTGGAGTGGTAGCGTACTAGCGTTGACTCGGGTAGCATTCCGCCGTCGCACCGCGTAGAAAGGAAATTCCAGCAAGGAAGGAATTCGCTTGAATCAATTTCACTGTATTCAGGTACAAACAGAGAAGGAATAAATAGCTCTAGCTAGCAAGGACCTTGGGAATCAACCTGGAAACAACCAGGGATGATCCCAAATAATTCCAAGCAACAGAACCAACCTGGCTGGACAAAATAGCAGGTGGTAGGTTGGTAAACGACCTCTGGTTCTGTTTTCAACCTGGGAAAACAACAACCAGGTTCAGGTCCTAAAAACAGAACCTGTTTTGTCTTTGCCCAACCAGCCAAATGCTGGTTCCGCTGGTTTCCCCTGGCCCTGTAGCATGCAGATACAGACAAACAACATCCAACCTTCACCTAAATTGTACCCCTATAGTGCCTGCCCTGCTACACTATAGTCAACCAAACAAAACAGTACAATTTCGAGTTGGATAGAACTGAATCTGCGCAATCAAGTAAGTTGAACCGCAAAGCTTCGATCTTGGGTTCCTTTGCGAGCTCTTCCTTTCTGCTTGTACTGTTCATAGCGCGTACAATGTTATGCCGAAGCGCACATTGTGCGAGTACCTGCAAATGCTTCAAGCGAAAATTGCGAAAGCAAACAAACACACGAAGATACCATTCACGTGCAAATGCATTCGCACACGCATACTCGTACAAACAGACGGCAGGATGTCGTGCAATGTGAATTTGCACCCAACACCAGATCCCTCTCCACGTGCATCCCGAGGTAGTACTTTACCTCCCCAAGGTTCTTGCACTTGAAGTTCTCCATCAGCTGCTGCTGCATCTTCTGGATCTCCTTCGTGCTGCTGCTAAAGAGAAGAATGTCATCCACATAGACCAGAAACAGCACCAGCTTCTCCCCCTCCCCCTTGAGAAAGAGGCTCTCATCACAGCTGCTGGTCCTGAATCCCATCTCCTCTAAAACAGCTGCCAACTTCTGGTACCAGCAGCGTGGCGCCTGCTTCAAGCCGTAGATGGACATTTTCAGCTTGCACACCCTGCCCGTACCATCCTCATACCCAGGTGGCTGCGCCATGTACATATCCTCCTCTAAAATCCCATTGAGGAATGCCGTTGATATATCCATCTGAATGATGAATTTCCCACTAACGGTTGCATCTGCCAACAAGACACGGAGGGTAGGGGGTTTGGCAGTGGGAGCAAAGATCTCATTGAAGTCCCGCTTCTCCTTCTGCATAAACCCCTTAGCCACCAGCCTACTCTTGTAGATGGTGACCTGTCCTTTGTTATCGGTCTTGATCCTTAGCACCCATTTGCACTGTACGGCTTTCTTCCCCTCAGGCAGCACCACCAGCTCCCATGTCCCATTCTCTAGCAGGCTCTGGTACTCAGCATCCCTGGAAACCAGCCACTTCTCCCTATCTGGTCCAGCTAATGCCTCCTCCATGCTAGCTGGTTCCTCTGGTGCAGAGGCAAGAAAACAGTAGGCAGGTTCATCCTCCTCATCTGGATCATAGCCATGCGGTAGAATCAGCAATGCCTCCTCGGTCCCAAGCTGCTGCTCCGCTACATCAGCTCCTGCAGTCAGCTTCTTAGTAGCCATACGGGTACGTCCTGGCCTGGAGACGGGTGTCTCCCATCCCTTCATAACGACACCTTTTGGCTTCTTAGTTTTCCCCTGCTGCTGCTCTCTCCCCTCAGATCCAGCAGCTCCACTAGTGCCAGTCTACACATCATTTTCTCTACCAGCAGATGCCTCTTGGACCTTCTCTCCATCACCACACTCTGCAGCTGCCTCCTCTCCCTCCTCCCACACACTAGGAGTCAGGTCCAGCTGCATGGTGATCTGCTCCATTTGCTGGGACACCCTGGCCTCCGGCTGTTTCTCCCAGCTCCCATACATCATGCTCTCAACGAACTTCACATCCCTGCTGTCAAACAACACACCCTTGGAAGGTTCCCACAGCAGCCATCCCTTGCTCTCACCAGCCAGCCCCAAATGCACACACCAGATTGCACTCGCCCCCAACTTACTGCGGTAGGTCTTGGGGACGTGGGCGACTGCCATGCAACCGAACACCCTCAGCATGTCCACCGGCGGCTTCCTCCCAAGCCACCTCTCCAACGGCACCCACGAGTCATCCCCAACCTTTGTGAGTACCCTGTTCCTAGCGACGGTAGCGTGCTGAACAGCATGGGGCCACATCAAGTTGCCCAGCCCAGATTCTATGAGCAGCGCCCTAGCTGTCTCCAGAATTGTCCGGTTCGCCCGTTCTGCTACACCATTAGACTGTGGGGTGTAAGCCGTGGTCAGCTCCCTCTGGATGCCCTGCTTCTTGAGCCAGGCCGTCATCTCAGCTCCAAGGAACTCACCACCCCGATCTGTCCTAATCCGCTTCACCACACACTCCACTCGCTTCTCAACGAATGGCAGCCAATCTTCCCGTATTGTAGAGGCGGCATGGTCCTTCTGCTTCAGCGGATATGCCCACATAAGCCTGCTCCAATCATCCACTATGGTCAGAAAGTACCGCTCCCCCTTGTGCCCCTGAACCGGCAGCGGCCCCACCAAGTCCATGTGGACCAGCTCTAATGGTTTCTTGCTCCTGCCAGCCACACTATGGAAGGGGAAACAGGTAAACTTTGAGAGCAAACAGATTTCACAATTCTCATCAGGTGGCTGTCCGTTCAGCTTCAGACCCTTAACGGCTCCATCTTTCTCCAACTGCTTCAACAAGGGCATTGCCACATGACCCAAGCGTCGGTGTGCCGTTGCCCAATCCGTCTCCCCAGATCTGGCCGACACTTTCACACCAACCCCTCCAACGGCATTGCACTCCCCCTGGGATGCAGACCCCTCTCCAGCCTGCCCCCCACCATGCCACGCCAATGCCGGCAGCTGCCACATGGATCTGTACACGTCCGTTCTCTCGTGCAGATCCCAAATGATCCGATTGCCCAGCTGCCCCTTGTAAGTGCGTGCCCCATCCGTGCTAGTGCTCACCCCAGACTTGCCAAGCTTACGGAGGGAGATGAGGTTGGCCTTGAGTTCAGGAACAAGGAGAACGTCGTGCAGCACCACCGGCTTGCCATCCGCTCCCTTAAACGCAGCTCGTCCCGCACCAGCCAACTTCAGCGCGTGTCCAGAGGAGGAGCACACCTTGTTGATCGGTGCTGCTCGTACGTGGTCCAGCAGGTCCTTTCGCGGCGTCATCGTCCCAGCAGCGCCCGTGTCCAACACCCAATAATCCAGGGGGTGCAGCTCTGCTCCAACCTTGGCAGAGGCGTCTCTTTGCTCCCCCTGCTCCCCCTTCTCTCCAATATGGACGAACTGGCCCGCGGTGCGCTCCTTCTTCTTTTCCACACCGCCGTTGCTCTTCGGGTTGTTGTTGGACGAATCGGCAACCATGCTCGCGCCGTTTTTCTGGTTCCTCCGCGCGCCGCCATCCTGGTGACGATTCTGGAGGGTCCATCCATCGGGTTTCTTGTAGCACAAAAACCAGGGGTGCCCCTCCTTCTCACAATACCAGCAACTCCCTTTCATTTTGCCACCAGCACCTGGCTTGCCCCCACTTCCAGATTTCGGACCGCGACCCCAACCGGTACCTCCTTGTAAGTCGTTGGAGTCGTCGTCCTTCTTTGCACCGCGTCCAGCACCACCGAAGCCACGTCCTCTGCCACGTCGGCTCCCTTGCATCCCGTAGCCGCTGCTGCCGTCGTCTCCACCCCTCAGGCGAAGGAAGTCCTCCTCAAGAAATCTTTGTCCGCACCCACTCGAGTGTCCACGAGCTCTGGTTCTGCGGCAGGCTCAATCCGCTCGTGAATTGAAGCCACGATTCCGGCAGCAGCGAGAGCATCTTCAGGCACTTGGTCTGCTCCGGGTAGGTGATTCCCGCGGTCGCCAACTTCGCGTAGAAGTTGCGCATCTTGTCCAGGACACGTTGCACCGGCTCTCCCTCGCTCAGGTGCAACGCGGACAGCTCCCTCTCCAGCATCAATGTTGCAACAACAGAGGTCGGGGCGTGCAGCTCCTTCAATACGGTCCACGCCTTTGGACCGCACTCAACCTCCGGCAGCAGGTGCATGACGTGGTGACGCTGGTTCAGCTACAAACTCTGCGACATCAAATAGTAGCCAGCCGAGGAGCGCTCGTCCCAATCTTCCTGCAGCGCGGGGTCACTCGGTCTAGGCTCCTCCCCAATAATTAGTTTCAGCAATCCAATCTGACGGAAATAGAGTTGCATTTTCCAGGCCCAATCATCATAGCCCTCACCATTGAACTTCTCGACGGTGAAATTCTTCAGCACCTCCTTGACCAGCGAGCCCTGGTTTGTTCGCGCTCCCCTTGGCGCTGAAACACCAGAATCATGGCTGCCACTACGATCTTGGGCTGAAGATTCACCAGCTCCCGTCGAGGTGTTGCCCCCCATAGCTACCCATATCGATGATCACTATAACGCAGCTCTGATACCAGCTTGTTGGTGTAAGGGCCTAATAAACTCAAGCTATTAAGACTTTATCACACTCAAAACCTCTCCTCGGGTCACCTCCAAGGGTCCTTGGGTGCCTGGTACAAGACCAGCCCCTATCCTCGGGTCCGAGTTTGTAGAGAGAGGGATCAAGAGGGACTTAGTCAAAACAGCAAGAGTACCTTGAACGTCGCGCAGCGTATCGTGCAGACCGTCAATCGGATTAAGCTGAGTATTTCCTATATCGAAGCTCACTCTAAGAGCTTTAAAATAAGCCAAGTTGCCTCGCGAAAAGTTCTGCCATTACGAAGTTATGGCTCGGACAGCGTTAGTCTAGCGTTGGAGTGCTAGCGTACTAGCGTTGACTCGGGTAGCATTCTGCCGTCGCACCTCGTGGAAAGGAAATTCCAGGAAGGGAGGAATTCGCTTGAATCAATTTCACTATATTCAGGTACAAACAGAGAAGGAATAAATAGCTCTAGCTAGCAAGGACCTTGGGAATCAACCTTGGAACAACCAGGGATGATCCCAAATAATTCCAAGCAACAGAACCAACCTGGCTGGACAAAACAGCAGGTGGTAGGTTGGTGAACAACCTCTGGTTCTGTTTTTCCAACCTGGGAAAACAACAACCAGGTTCAGGTCCAAAAAACAGAACCTGTTTTGTCTTTGCCCAACCAGCCAAATGCTGGTTCCGCTGGTTTCCCCTGGCCCTGTAGCAAGCAGATACAGACAAACAATATCCAACCTTCACCTAAATTGTACCTCTATAGTGCCTGCCCTGCTACACTATAATCAACCAAACAAAACAGTACCATTTCGAGTTGGATAGAACTGAATCTGGGCAATCAAGTAAGTTGAACCGCAAAGCTTCGATCTTGGGTTCCTTTGCGAGCTCGTCCTTTCTGCTTGTACTGTTCATAGCGCGTACAATATTGTGCCGAAGCGCACATTGCACGAGTACCTGGAAATGCATCAAGCGAAAACTGCGAAAGCAAACAAACATACGAACATTCCATTCATACCCAAATGCATTCGCACACGCATACTCGTACAAACAGACGGCAGGATGTAGTGCAATGTGAATTTGCATCCAACACTTCCTCACCATTGTTGACGTATAAACCCGCATGACTTGGGTGTACGTGCTGTCCAAGAAGAGCGACGTGGCTGAAATGGTGATGATCGATTGGTTGCCGATGGTGGAGCGGCAACAAGACCGGCTAGTCAAATCAAACTGCACCGATCGAGGGAGAGAGTTCCTGAGGAAGAAGTTCTTATTGTGGCTGAATAAAAATGGCATAAGGCACTCCCTCACCATGCCATGCTCCCCTGCGATTGTTGGGTGCAAATTCACATTGCACGACATCCTGCCGTCTGTTTGTACGAGTGTGCGTGTGCGAATGCATTTGTGTGTGAATGGTATGTTCGTGTGTTTGTTTGCTTTCGCAATTTTCGCTTGAAGCATTTGCAGGTACTCGCACAATGTGCGCTTCGGCATAACATTGTACGCGCTGTGAACAGTACAGGCAGAAAGGACGAGCTCGCAAAGGAACCCAAGATGGAAGCTTTGTGGTTCGGCTTACTTGATTGCGCAGATTCAGTTCTATCCAACTCGAAATTGTACTGTTTTGTTTGGTTGACTATAGTGTAGCAGGGCAGGCACTATAGGGGTACAATTTAGGTGAAGGTTGGATGTTGTTTGTCTGTATCTGCATGCTACAGGGCCAGGGGAAACCAGCGGAACCAGCATTTGGCTGGTTGGGCAAAGACAAAACAGGTTCTGTTTTTAGGACCTGAACCTGGTTGTTGTTTTCCCAGGTTGGAAAAACAGAACCAGAGGTTGTTGACCAACCTACCACCTGCTATTTTGTCCAGCCAGGTTGGTTCTGTTGCTTGGAATTATTTGGGATCATCCCTGGTTGTTCCCAGGTTGATTCCCAAGGTCCTTGCTAGCTAGAGCTATTTATTCCTTCTCTGTTTGTACCTGAATATAGTGAAATTGATTCAAGCGAATTCCTCCCTTCCTGGAATTTCCTTTCTACGAGGTGCGACGGCGGAATGCTACCCGAGTCAACGCTAGTACGCTAGCACTCCAACGCTAGACTAACGCTGTCCGAGCCATAACTTCGTAATGGCAGAACTTTTCGCGAGGCAACTTGGCTTATTTTAAAGCTCTTAGAGTGAGCTTCGATATAGGAAATACTCAGCTTAATCCGATTGACGGTCTGCACGATACGCTGCGCGACGTTCAAGGTACTCTTGCTGTTTTGACTAAGTCCCTCTTGATCCCTCTCTCTACAAACTCGGACCCGAGGATAGGGGCTGGTCTTGTACCAGGCACCCAAGGACCCTTGGAGGTGACCCTGAGGAGAGGTTTTAAGTGTGATAAAGTCTTAATAGCTTGAGTTTATTAGGCCCTTACACCAACAGCAATGAACGGCGTCTTTGAGCAAACAAACCGGACTATCACGGAAATGGCACGCGGGTTGGTCATTGAAGCAGGGCTACCCGGCTATTTCTGGCCTGATGAGGTGCGGAGTGCGTGTGTGGCCAAGAACAGAGCTTTGACTCATGTGGGAGCAGACAAATGGGTGCCCTATCTGGAGTGGATCCAAAGGAAGCCCAAGGTGCTCTTGCCTAAGCATCTTCGACATAACAAGCTTGGTGCCAAGGCGATATGGGTTGTGTTATGTGATGCTATCATTTGCATTCACGTCTGTCTGCCTCCCATCACATGTTTGTGCGTTGCATGCGTGGTGTGAGCTTGTGCAAGAATTTGTATTTGATGTGGTTTGGTTTTTCTGAGTATATGTGAATGTTATTTGACTTGAGCAGATATCGGAAGTGACTCCTGTGCTCAAGAGCTTTCCGACGAACCAAGTATCGCTTCAATCGGAGCACGATCAAGAAAGTTACGAACGTTGGAGTTTGTATGCTTTTCATATTTGATTGTGGAGACTATAGGAAGTTGTGGGGTTGACTCAATATGGGGTACAGACTTTTGGGGGTTGGGAAATTCGTCTTTTCTACTGTAGTTGCTGCCAAATGGTTGGGTGAAATCAAACCAGGTTGGCAAGTGTGGCCAAGTTGGGTTGAGGTGGATTGTGGAGGTTGGGATAATGACAAAGGTCAAAGTTGGGTTGCCTATGGGGAAGGGAATTGTGTGGCATGGGGTTTCCTTGGTTGGGGACACTCTTGAGACCTTCCCTCTCATCCTACTCATCCCTTCCACCTGGTTTAGTGCTACTCTAACTCTCTTGTGTAGTAATTGTGAACTTGTGAGACTCTTGTGATTGAGTTAAGATTCTATGGCAGCATACCCCCTGGTGCGCCGAAATTGATAACTCAAGAAATACTTCATCGTTTTGTATGATTCAACTTGGGAATTGTAGCCACGAAGTAGAGCTACATCATATCTGAGTTTGGTGAAGTTTTGACTGTGAACTTGTGTTGAAGGCGTTTCTTGTGAACTCGACTTTTCTGTCCAGAAATTGAGACCAACGATTTGAGAAATTTAGGCCCATAATCTTTATGGACTCCGTCCTTTGTCTCTAAAAAAGTTGTATCAGAGCTGATTAAGGACTTTGTGGAGAGTCTACTAAAGTGTGAAGACCCTCTTAGACCCACCATGGCCTGTGGGTGTGCCTAAGTGGAGTTCTGGAGGTTGGATGTGACTTCCGCTAAGGGGAAACTCTGCCGAAATTTCGTTGGCGCCGACACTTGTGAAGATTGTGTGGATCTACATTGTGACCAGCAAAGGGGGGAGCTGAAACCTCTAATTGGGAGCAGAGGAGATGAATCAAGGGAATGGAGATGCAGCTGAGAAGAGGAGTGAGCCGGCACCATCCAAGATTGAAGCATTGGATGGCTCCAACTATGAGGAATGGAGTGGGCGGATGAGGAGCGCCTTCAAGCGCTACAAGCTGCTGAAAATGGCTATGGGAGAGGAGAAGATGCTCAACGAAGGAGATGCCCGCGATGTGTGGATTGAGCGGAGCGCGGTGCTGTACGACTTTATTCTACAGTCGGTCAACAAAGACATGTTCCAACACATCAAGGATTTGGTGGAGCTCGATGACTCGGGACCGAAGGCGTGGAAGCTGCTACGCGACGTGGTTCAGCCCAACACGCTGCGGATGGTGATCGTATTGGAGAAGGAGCTGGCTGCCCTCTCCATGCAGCCAGAGATGCTGTGAAGCCGGTCCTTGACAAGGTCAAGGACACCTATGCGAGGATGGCAGTGGCGGGCAGCAAGGTGTCGGGGATGCAGCAGTGCACCAAGATCATCTCGGTGCTCGACAACTCGTGGGACAACCTTATCCCCACCCGCAACGCTCAGCAGAACAAGTGGACGCCTGAGTGGCTACGGCAGCAGATCCTGCAGGAGGACTTCCGCAGGCGCCACACGGGAGGTGGTGCTGCCAACAAAATTGCTGAGGGGTATGGAGCTGCAGGAAGCAGCAGAGGAAGAGGGGGAGGGAGAGGCCGAGGCCGTGGGAGAGGCTTTGGCAGAGGGAGAGGCCGAGGTGACTACAATGAGGGGCATGGGAGCTTTGGTGGCAGGAGGAGCACCCGAATGGAGGGTGCGTGCTAGTACTGCAAGAAGGCTGGACACCCGTGGTTCAAGTGTTTCAGCCGGCCTGAGGGATGGGCCCCTTCAGGCATGAAGCCGCCAAGTGGTGAACGTGCACGCGGTAGCGGTGTGCAAGGTTCAGGTGCACAAGGTAAAGCCGACCCTGGGAGGTTCCTCATGGTTGAGGATGTGCAAGAGAGTGGGGGTGATGTGGGTTCAGTTGGGAAGGTTGTGATGCACCCCCTCACTCATTCAGGTTGCACGAGTCATATGACCCCACAGGCAGATTTGCTTGATGAGGTAAAACCTCCCGGGAAGATCAAGTTTGTGGCTGCCGCTTCAGGTGCTTTGCTCCCTGTAATTGGTGTTGGGAATGCCAAGGTCATGGGAGCCAATGGTGTTGGTGTAGCCGCCACCACTCCCACCACCACCCCCACCCCCTCCACTACCTCCACCACCACCTCCACCGCCCCCGCCAGCCCCTCCAGCGCCCTTGCCCTCCTTGCCCTTGCCGATGCGGCGTTTCCCGCTAGGAGCAGACGCAGCGCCGACCGACTCGAAACCAACGAGGTTGGCCGCAGCAGCAGAAGCAACAGAGGGCAAGAGGGGGGACGGGGAACATCCCTCAAAGACGGGGGTGCGAGGGTAACCACGAGAGGCTCCTACAGCGACCATGCTCTTCTCTGCTGCTAGGAGGCGCTCCTCGAGGAGGTCGACGGTGAGTGTGGTGGGGCAAACTGAGAGGAAGTGGTCCCTGACTAAGGGAAGGGAGTCAGGGAGCCGGGTGACTACGTAGTAGAGGGTGATGTACATGGGGGGGGGGGGTTCTGTTGGTGTAAGGGCTTAATAAACTCAAGCTATTAAGACTTTATCAAACTTAAAACCTCTCCTCGGGGTCACCTCCAAGGGTCCTTGGGTGCCTGGTACAAGACCAGCCCCTATCATCGGGTCCGAGTTTGTAGAGAGAGGGATCAAGAGGGACTTAGTCAAAACAGCAAGAGTACATTGAATGTCGCGCAGCGTATCGTGCAGACCGTCGATCGGATTAAGCTGAGAATTTTCTATATCGAAGCTCTCTCTAAGAGCTTGAAAATAAGCCAAGTTGCCTCGCGAAAAGTTCTGCCATTACGAAGTTATGGCTCGGACAGCGTTAGCCTAGCGTTGGAGTGCTAGCGTACTAGCGTTGACTCGGGTAGCATTCCGCCGTCGCACCGCGTAGAAACGAAATTCCAGCAAGGAAGGAATTTGCTTGAATCAATTTCACTATATTCAGGTACAAACAGAGAAGGAATAAATAGCTCTAGCTAGCAAGGACCTTGGGAATCAACCTGGGAACAACCAGGGATGATCCCAAATAATTCCAAGCAACAGAACCAACCTGGCTGGACAAAATAGCAGGTGGTAGGTTGGTCAACAACCTCTGGTTCTGTTTTTCCAACCTGGGAAAACAACAACCAGGTTCAGGTCCTAAAAACAGAACCTGTTTTGTCTTTGCCCAACCAGCCAAATGCTGGTTCCGCTGGTTTCCCCTGGCCCTGTAGCATGCAGATACAGACAAACAACATCCAACCTTCACCTAAATTGTACCCCGATAGTGCCTGCCCTGCTACACTATAGTTAACCAAACAAAACAGTACAATTTCGAGTTGGATAGAACTGAATCTGCGCAATCAAGTAAGCCGAACCGCAAAGCTTCCATCTTGGGTTCCTTTGCGAGCTCGTCCTTTCTGCTTGTACTGTTTATAGCGCGTACAATGTTATGCCGAAGCGCATATTGTGCGAGTACCTGCAAATGCTTCAAGCGAAAATTGCGAAAGCAAACAAACACACGAACATACCATTCACACGCAAATGCATTCGCACACGCACACTCGTACAAACAGACGGCAGGATGTCGTGCAATGTGAATTTTCACCCAACAGGTTCTTGGCACAAAACTCAGTAGGAAGCGCAGCGCGGTAGCAAATGTCGCTAGTGCGAAGGTGCGTAATGAGGTCAGCGACTGTGGGAAAGGCAGCAAGGTCAGGGAACAGGTACGGCAGCATGAGGCGGCTAAGCGCAGCAGTGGCAGGGGAAGTGTAGCGTGCAACTACGGCGTTATACAAGGTCTTAGCACTCTTGTACTGGCTAAAGTGCGCACGCTCAGTGGTCGGTAAGTGGCAACGCACAGCAAGACGGGCAGCAGCATCGCGTGTGGCCCACTGTGAGCGAACAGTGCTGTCAGCAGTAGCACGCGGGGCAGGAGAGGCACCAGAGGTGAGATCGAACAGGGAGAGTTCGTCTGCCCTATCGTACTCTAGGAACAGCTGGAGGTCATCGACCCAGACCTCAAAGTCAACAACACGACCCTCAGCATCAAAGGTAAGGACATTGGGGGTAGCCATGACTGTAGTGGCCTAGCAGGGAGTGATCTCACCAGTCCGAGTAGCGGCTCGACGGCAGGGCGGCTCGGCGGCTCGGCTGGTCGGCGGCTCGGCAGCTCGGTTGCTGGGCGGCTCGGCGGCTCGGTTGTTGGGCGGCTCGGCTGCCGGGCGGCTCGGCGGCTTGGTTGCTGGGCGGCTCGGCGGCTCAGCGGCTTGGCTGTTGGGCGGCTCAGCTGCTGGGCGGCTCGGCGGCTTGGTGGCTCGGCTGCTCAGCGGTGAAGGGGCCGGTAGAGGGGGCGACGGGGCCGGTAGAGGCGGCGACGGGGCCAGCAGAGGCGGCGATGGGGCCGCTAGGGGCGGCGACGGGGCCGCGTAGGGAGGGGAGCGGCGACGGGGCCGCTAGGGGCGGCTACGGGGCCGCGTAGGGGCTGCGACGGGGCCGCGTAGGGGCGGCGTCGAGGCCGCGTAGTGGCGGCGACGGGGCCGTGTAGGGAGGTGAGCGGTGACGGTGCCGCTAGGGGCGACGACGGGGCCGCGTAGGGGCGGCGACGGGGCCGCGTAGGGAGGGAGGCGGCGACGGGGCCGCTAGGGGCGGCGACGGGGCCGCGTAGGGAGAGAGGCGGTGACGGGGCCGCTAGGGGCGGTGACGAGGCCGGTAGGGGCGGCGACGGGGCCGCGTAGGGGCGGCGACGGGGCCGCGTAGGGGCGGCTGCGGGGCCGCGTAGGGAGAGAGGCGGCGATGGGGCCGCTAGGGGCGGCGACGGGGCCGCTAGGGGCGGCGACGCGGCCGCGTAGGGGCGGCGATGTGGCCGCTAAGGGCTGCGAGGGGCCTGGAAGGGCGGCGACGGGGCCGCTAGGGGCGGCACGAGGGGCCGTGAGAGGGGCCTCTAAGAGAGCTCGACAGAAGGGCGGCCCACAAGGCGCGCCTCGGGCAGGAGCAACTGGCGCTCCGGTCAGAAAGAAAAAATTTCAGTGGTGGGCCCATGGAAGCGTTCCCACTAGGGAACCTGCTCTATACCATGTGAAGAAATGAAGAATGAATGAACTAGGAAAGAGGTGGGTACAAGCAGGAAAACCTAGAAGTGTTGTACCCCATATAGTCTACCCCACTGCAGCCTACACAGACTATAGCATATAAGTTTGACACTTGTTCTTGGAGGGAAGCAGCCAGTTACACTCACAGGTTTCTCGGACTCATCGTAGGCCAACGACGCTGAATTGTTATGGTCTATATAGGGTTACTGCTTCAACTTTAGGACCGAAGCTGTTTCGTGTAGGTCGACTCTGGCGTCGTCCGGCTCGAGTTTCAGCTGTAAGGTAGAGGTGTACGCTGCAGCCATGCCCGCAAAGGAGCTTCGCTGGCTGTCTTTTCTCCTCACCGGCCTTGGTGAGCGGCCCCGCTCTCATCCAGTCTTGTTTGCCGACATGTCTTCTGTCCCGTTGTGTGAAGAGCCCTGACTGGTTGGGGAGGCGAAGCACATCAGCTTGGTTACTTCCTTCTACGACAGTTGTAGCAGTGTGGACACACACATGTGATCTCTGAGGCCAACACTGCAGATATCTTCACCACCAGCGTATCTTCTCCGCCTTGTGACCACCAGCGTTTCTGCACCCAGCTAGGCCTTGTGTCTACCGGCCCTCACTTGCTTGTGTAAAGATGCTTTGTCTTGTACTCTTTCATCTCACTATATATCCAATATCTCTCCTTATGAACAGGCCTTGTTGCTTTTATGGAGATGCTTGTCATATCTTGTACTCTTGGATCTTCTATATTTGCTATGTTTTTGGATGTGAACTAGCCTTGTGGCCTCTTCATCATAGAAACCTTGTTTTTTAAAGGGGGTTCGAAGTAGTGTACAGTTCAGGTATTTTGGTTGGCGAAGCTCCAAAACCAAATTGCGACCAGAATCGCAGAACAAAATTGGACCGCGCTTGTTTGTAAGTTTTGGAAATTGAATTCTCGACGTTGGTACATCGTCGTTCAGTTGAAGCATGTCTTTTTTTTTTTTTTGTAAATCTTGGAAGAATTTTATTAGCTTTTACTTCAAGAACATGTGACTGTATATTAAGAAGGTATCCATTTTATTACAAGATATATGCATCACATCTGATACTTATGAGTGAGATAGTTACTCTCCAGATGAAATGCCTTCACCACATGGACGTGGCGGAGCAACGCTTCAATAGAAATCACAGCATATGCATACACCTCTTTCATCCACTTGAGGCGAAGGCATCCTGTTGCAGCATCCTCTTCGGTTGCATTCCAATATTCAGTGTAAGCCAACTCCTCTCGCTCTCCTCGTATTTTTGTATGGAACAACAGAAACAGCCTTGCATACCACTCCTCTCTTCGACCATACCTGACAACCTCTATTGCAACATCCAAGTACCACGTGCGCGCAAAATGATCAGGCGATAGTAATCAGTTGGTTTAGGGGAAAATGATGATTGATTGCATGATCAGTCAAGTACTTACTCTGATCTTGGGGACGTATCCGGCATAACGTACTAGCTGTTGGGTGCAAATTCACATTGCACGACATCCTGCCGTCTGTTTGTACGAGTATGAGTGTACGAATGCATTTGCGTGTGAATGGTATGTTTGTGTGTTTGTTTGCTTTCGCAATTTTCGCTTGAAGCATTTGCAGGTACTCGCACAATGTGCGCTTCGGCATAACATTGTACGCGCTATGAACAGTACAAGCAGAAAGGACGAGCTCGCAAAGGAACCCAAGATGGAAGCTTTGCGGTTCAACTTACTTGATTGCGCAGATTCAGTTCTATCCAACTCGAAATTGTACTGTTTTGTTTGGTTGACTATAGTGTAGCAGGGCAGGCACTATAGGGGTACAATTTAGGTGAAGGTTGGATGTTGTTTGTCTGTATCTGCATGCTACAGGGCCAGGGGAAACCAGCGGAACCAGCATTTGGCTGGTTGGGCAAAGACAAAACAGGTTCTGTTTTTAGGACCTGAACCTGGTTGTTGTTTTCCCAGGTTGGAAAAACAGAACCAGAGGTTGTTCACCAACCTATCACCTGGTATTTTGTCCAGCCAGGTTGGTTCTGTTGCTTGGAATTATTTGGGATCATCCCTGGTTGTTCCCAGGTTGATTCCCAAGGTCCTTGCTAGCTAGAGCTATTTATTCCTTCTCTGTTTGTACCTGAATATAGTGAAATTGATTCAAGCGAATTCCTTCCTTGCTGGAATTTCTTTTCTACGCGGTGCGATGGCGGAATGCTACCCGAGTCAACGCTAGTACGCTAGCACTCCAACGCTAGGCTAACGCTGTCCGAGCCATAACTTCATAATGGCAGAACTTTTCGCGAGGCAACTTGGCTTATTTTAAAGCTCTTAGAGTGAGCTTCGATATAGGAAATTCTCAGCTTAATCCGATCGACGGTCTGCACGATACGCTGCGCGACGTTCAAGGTACTCTTGCTGTTTTGACTAAGTCCCTCTTGATCCCTCTCTCTACAAACTCGGACCCGAGGATAGGGGCTGGTCTTGTACCAGGCACCCAAGGACCCTTGGAGGTGACCCCGAGGAGAGGTTTTAAGTGTGATAAAGTCTTAATAGCTTGAGTTTATTAGGCCCTTACACCAACAAGCTGGTATCAGAGCTGCGTTATAGTGATCCTCGATATAGGTAGCTATGGCGGGCAACACCTCGGCGGTAGCTGGTGAAACTTCAGCCCAAGATCGTAGCGGCAGCCATAATTCTGGTGTTTCTGCGCCAAGGGGAGCGCGAACAAGCCAGGGCTCGCTGATCAAGGAGGTGCTGAAAAACTTCACCGTCGAGAAGTTCAATGGTGAGGGCTATGATGATTGGGCCTGGAAAATGCAACTTTATTTCCGTCAAATCGGATTGCTGAAACTAATGATTGGGGAGGAGCCTAGACCGAGTGACCCCGCCCTTCAGGAAGATTGGGACGAGCGCGCCTCGGCTGGCTACTACTTGATGTCGCAGAGTTTGGAGCTGAACCAGCGTCACCACGTCATGCACCTGCTGCCGGAGGCTGAGTGTGGTCCGAAGGCGTGGACGGTGTTGAAGGAGCTGCACGCCCCGACCTCCGTTGTTGCAACATTGATGCTGGAGAGGGAGCTGTCCGCGTTGCGCCTGAGCGAGGGAGAGCCGGTGCAACCTGTCCTGGACAAAATGCGCGACCTCTACGCGAAGTTGGCGACCGCGGGAATCACCTACCCGGAGCAAACAAAGTGCTTGAAGATGCTCTCGCTGCTGCCGGAATCGTGGCTTCAATTTACGAGCGGATTGAGCCTGCCGCAGAACCAGAGCTTGTGGACGCTCGAGTGGGTGCGGACGAAGATTCTGGAGGAGGACTTCCGTCGCCGCCAACTGAGGGGAGGAGACGACGGCAGCAGCGGCTACGGGATGCAAGGGAGCCGACGTGGCAAAGGACGTGGCTTCGGTGGTGCTGGACGCGGTGCAAAGAAAGACGACGACTCCAACGACCAACAAGGAGGTACCGGTTGGGGTCGCGGTGCAAAATCTGGACGTGGGGGCAAGTCGGGTGCTGGTGGCAAAATGAAAGGGAGTTGCTGGTATTGTGAGAAGGAAGGGCACCCCTGGTTTTTGTGCTATAAGAAACCCGATGGATGGACCCCCCAGAATCGTCACCAGGATGGCGGCGCGCGGAGGAACCAGAAAAACGGTGCCAACATGATCGCTGATTCGTCCGACAACAACCCAAAGGGCAACGGCGGTGCGGAGAAGAAGAAGGAGCGCACCGCGGGCCAATTCTTCCATATGGGAGACAAGGGGGAGCAAGGAGACGCCTCTGCTAAGGCTGGAGCAGAGCTGCACCCCCTGGACTATTGGGTGTTGGACACAGGCGCTGCTTGGACAATGACGCCGCGCAAGGACCTGCTGGACGACGTACGCGCTGCACCGATTAATGAGGTGTGCTCTGCCTCTGGACACATGTTGAAGGTGGCTGGTGCGGGACGAGCTGCATTTAAGGGAGCGGATGGCAAGCCGGTGGTGCTGCACGACGTTCTCCTCGTCCCCGACCTGAAGGCCAACCTCATCTCCCTCCGTAAGCTTGGCAAGGCTGGGGTGAACACCAACACGGATGGGGCTCGCACTTATAAGGGGAAGCTGGGCAATCGGGTGCTTTGGGATCTGCACGAGAGCAAGGACGTGTACAGATCCATGTGGCAGCTGCCGGCGCTGGCGTGGCATGGTGAGGGGCAGGCTAGAGAGGGGTCTGCATCCCAGGGGGAGTGCAACGCCGTTGGAGGGGTTGGTGTGAAAGTGTCGGCCAGATCTGGGGAGACGGATTGGGCAACGGCACACCGACGCTTGGGGCATGTGGCAATGCCTTTGCTGAAGCAGCTGGAGAAGGATGGAGCCGTTAAGGGCTTGAAGCTGAACGGACAACCACCCGATGATAACTGTGAAATCTGTTTGCTCTCAAAGTTTACCCGTTTCCTCTTCCATAGTGTGGCTGGCAGGAGCAAGAAGCCGTTGGAGCTGGTCCACATGGACTTGGTGGGGCCGCTGCCGGTTCAGGGACACAAGGGGGAGCGGTACTTCCTGACCATTGTGGATGATTGGAGCAGGCTTATGTGGGCATATCCGCTGAAGCAGAAGGACCATGCCGCCTCTACGATACGGGAAGATTGGCTGCCATTCGTGGAGAAGCAAGCGGAGTGTGTGGTGAAGCGGATTAGGACAGATCGGGGTGGTGAGTTCCTTGGAGCTGAGATGACGGCCTGGCTCAAGAAGCAGGGCATCCAGAGGGAGCTGACCACGGCTTACACCCCACAGTCTAACGGTGTAGCAGAACGGGCGAACCGGACAATTCTGGAGACAGCTAGGGCGCTGCTCATAGAATCTGGGCTGGGCAACTCCATGTGGCCCCATGCTGTTCGGCACGCTACCGTCGCTAGGAACAGGGTACTCACAAAGGTTGGGGATGACTCGTGGGTGCCGTTGGAGAGGTGGCTTGGGAGGAAGCCGCCGGTGGACATGCTGAGGGTGTTCGGTTGCATGGCAGTCGCCCACGTCCCCAAGACCTACCGCAGTAAGTTGGGGGCGAGTGCAATCTGGTGTGTGCATTTGGGGCTGGCTGCTGAGAGCAAGGGATGGCTGCTGTGGGAACCCTCCAAGGGTGTGTTATTTGACAGCAGGGATGTGAAGTTTGTTGAGGGCATGATGTATGGGAGCTGGGAGAAACAGCCGGAGGCCAGGGTGTCCCAGCAGATGGAGCAGATCACCATGCAGCTGGACCTGACTCCTAGTGTGTGGGAGGAGGGAGAGGAGGCAGCTGCAGAGGGTGGTGATAAAGAGAAGGTGCAGGAGGCACCTGCTGGTGGAGGTGATGGTGTGGAGATTAGCGGTAGCACTAGTGGAGCTGCTGGATCCGAGGGAGGAGAGCAGCAGCAGGGGAAAACTAAGAAGCCGAAGGGTGTTATTATGAAGGGATGGGAGACACCCGTCTCCAGGCCAGGACGTACCCGTATGGCTACTAAAAAGCTGACTGCAGGAGCTGATGTAGCGGAGCAGCAGCTTGGGACCGAGGAGGCATTGCTGATTCTACCGCATGGCTATGACCCGGATGAGGAGGATCAACCTGCGTACTGTTTTCTTGCCCCTGCACCAGAGGAACCAGCTAGCATGGAGGAGGCATTAGCTGGACCAGATAGGGACAAATGGCTAGCTTCCAGGGATGCTGAATACCAGAGCCTGCTGGAGAATGGGACTTGGGAACTAGTGGTGCTGCCTGAGGGAAAGAAAGCGGTACAATGCAAGTGGGTGCTAAGGATCAAGACTGACGACAAGGGGCAGGTCACCATCTACAAGAGTAGGTTGGTGGCTAAGGGGTTTATGCAGAAGGAGAAGCGGGACTTCAATGAGATCTTTGCTCCCACTGCCAAACCCCCTACCCTTCGTGTCTTGTTGGCAGATGCAGCCGTTAGTGGGAAGTTCATTATCCAGATGGACATATCAACAGCATTTCTCAACGGGATTTTAGAGGAGGAGGTGTTCATGACGCAGCCACCTGGGTATGAGGATGGTACGGGCAGGGTGTGCAAGCTGAAAAAGTCCATCTATGGCTTGAAGCAGGCGCCACGCTGCTGGTACCAGAAGTTGGCAGCTGTTTTAGAGGAGATGGGATTCAGGACCAGCAGCTGTGATGAGAGCCTCTTTCTCAAGGGGGAGGGGGAGAAGCTGGTGCTGTTTCTGGTCTATGTGGACGACATTCTTCTCTTTAGCAGCAGCATGAAGGAGGTCCAGAAGGTGCAGCAGCAGCTGATGGAGAACTTCAAGTGCAAGAACCTTGGGGAGGTAAAGTACTACCTCGGGATGCACGTGGAGAGGGATCTGGATCACAGGTGGTTGAAGCTGCACCAGGAGAAGTTCATCAAGGAGCTTGGGGAGAAGTATGGAATTGAGAATGAGCGCAAGGTTGCAACTCCCCTGCCAGCAGAATTCAAGCTTGTGAAAGCTGCAGAGGATGAAGGAGTTGAAGCCGAGGAGCAGCAGCAATTTCAGTCCTTGGTGGGCAGCCTCTTGTATGCAGCAGTTCACACGAGACCCGACATCTCTTTCTCGGTTGGGCAGCTGGCTAGGGTAGTGCAGAATCCATCAGAGGAGCAGGTGGATGCAGCTGAGCGTGTGGTGAAGTATCTGAACTCTCACCCAAGCATTGGAGTTCAATACTCCGCATCTGCACAGGTGAAGCAGAAAGGGGTTGAGGTGCTGAAAGAGAAGGGGGAGAGGCTTGGAGAAGGCAAGCTTTTTCTCACTTGCTTTACTGATGCTACGTGGGCCTCTGAGAAGGAGGATTCCTCATCTGTGGGAGGATACATCTGCGTAGTTGGGGGACGACCGGTTAGTTGGAGGTCAAAGAAGCAGACGGAGACAGCACTCTCTTCCGTGGAGTCAGAGTACATGGCGATGTTCCATGGGGTGAAGGAGGTGATTTGGCTGAGGAGGTTGTTAGAGGAGATTGGCCAGGAGCAGAAGGTTGCTACGCCGCTGTTTTGTGATAGCAAGGGGGCTCTTGGGATGGCCAGGAACGCTGTGCTTCATGGGCTGAACAAGCACATGCGTATCAAGTGGCACTGGCTGCGTAAGGAGGTGAAGAGGGGGACGGTGAATCCGATCTACATCAAGACTCACCAGCAGCCAGCAGACTTCCTCACCAAGAGGCTTGCGGATGAGTCTCATTGGCGTTGTGTGCGCATGAGTGGAATGAGCATGAACTAGTATGGAATGATGGGGATGCAGCCGGCAGGCTGAGGGGGAGTGTGTTGGGTGCAAATTCACATTGCACGACATCCTGCCGTCTGTTTGTACGAGTATGAGTGTACGAATGCATTTGCGTGTGAATGGTATGTTTGTGTGTTTGTTTGCTTTCGCAATTTTCGCTTGAAGCATTTGCAGGTACTCGCACAATGTGCGCTTCGGCATAACATTGTACGCGCTATGAACAGTACAAGCAGAAAGGACGAGCTCGCAAAGGAACCCAAGATGGAAGCTTTGCGGTTCAACTTACTTGATTGCGCAGATTCAGTTCTATCCAACTCGAAATTGTACTGTTTTGTTTGGTTGACTATAGTGTAGCAGGGCAGGCACTATAGGGGTACAATTTAGGTGAAGGTTGGATGTTGTTTGTCTGTATCTGCATGCTACAGGGCCAGGGGAAACCAGCGGAACCAGCATTTGGCTGGTTGGGCAAAGACAAAACAGGTTCTGTTTTTAGGACCTGAACCTGGTTGTTGTTTTCCCAGGTTGGAAAAACAGAACCAGAGGTTGTTCACCAACCTATCACCTGCTATTTTGTCCAGCCAGGTTGGTTCTGTTGCTTGGAATTATTTGGGATCATCCCTGGTTGTTCCCAGGTTGATTCCCAAGGTCCTTGCTAGCTAGAGCTATTTATTCCTTCTCTGTTTGTACCTGAATATAGTGAAATTGATTCAAGCGAATTCCTTCCTTGCTGGAATTTCTTTTCTACGCGGTGCGATGGCGGAATGCTACCCGAGTCAACGCTAGTACGCTAGCACTCCAACGCTAGGCTAACGCTGTCCGAGCCATAACTTCGTAATGGCAGAACTTTTCGCGAGGCAACTTGGCTTATTTTAAAGCTCTTAGAGTGAGCTTCGATATAGGAAATTCTCAGCTTAATCCGATCGACGGTCTGCACGATACGCTGCGCGACGTTCAAGGTACTCTTGCTGTTTTGACTAAGTCCCTCTTGATCCCTCTCTCTACAAACTCGGACCCGAGGATAGGGGCTGGTCTTGTACCAGGCACCCAAGGACCCTTGGAGGTGACCCCGAGGAGAGGTTTTAAGTGTGATAAAGTCTTAATAGCTTGAGTTTATTAGGCCCTTACACCAACACTAGCGCATCCTTAAGGGCAGCTTGGGCACCAGGGTGTTGCTTGGCCCACTTCCTTGCAAATCTATTGGTGAAGGTGGGTTCTTCTGGTAACTCCACAAGGAGGAAGTATGACTCCTTGATAAGAGTCTATGTGCCAGTCTCAATGGCCTGTCAACAAACAGTGGTGAGTATACTACATTATGTATGTATAACCTTGCAATTCAATCACTAAGCTGGTTTACCTGCCACATGGCAGTGTCCTGGCCAGTAGGATCGTCCACTGGAACAACATCCGGAATGCGCCTAGCATGGTACTTCATGATCTGCCCATCTACACTGCGCATGTTGGACCGACGGTAGATCATCTTTTCCAACTGCCCGTGCAAGTGCTCGAACATGTTCGTGCTGAATTTGGTCACATGACCCGCTCGAGAAATGGAGTCAATGTAGTGCGACATGCGATGGGTTTTGACAAGGCACTGGGAGGGTGGCTGCTTTGGAAAGGCAGCATGCAACTGCTCAACCAGCCTGATGGGAGGGGAGATGACATCATGTGAAAGCACATCAGAGTCTACTACATCATACCACATCCTAATTTAGTTACTTTACTATCAAGGTTTATCAGCAACATCTTCCCAAGATTGGTTTTTGCAACAGCTTATATGCAGTAGCCAGGCATTCATTTTGTGCGTAGAGATTTACATGCATGCTACTATTACCAGGAGATAATCTTTTTGAGAACCCGCAGGGACCCAAGGTGTGCCCCGTTGGCTGGGAGCATAAGAGGTACCAGCCAAGATAGGCACGAACGGCATCCATCTGGGGCTGGCAAAGCAGGCCGGCAAAAGAAAACACAATGACCTGCAAAGTTCACAATGCAGGGCAACGAGGAGGGTGAGCAGTGGGTGTGAGTAGTTGGGAAATGCAGGTTTAGGGGCAGTGGTGATGAAAATATGGGAATGAAAGAGGAGGCATTTAGCAGGGGGTGTGTTGTAACATGGCTTAGGCAGGCTGTATGTTTATGGTGGATTCTATCGCGCAGGATGATAACATGCAAGGGGTGTCATGCCTACATGACAGCCCTGTGCTCATAGGCTGCGACACATGCTCCGGTCTCAAAGTAGGCGCTTTTCGGCAGGCGAATGTGATTCTAGCGCGTGCTGTCGCGAATGAGCAACAGGCGCCTACCTATACACATCAGTTCAACGGTGGCACAAATCAAGAAACAAGTATGTAAGAGCATAGTATGGGTGCTTGGAGTATAGGTGAACTTGAGCAACGAATTCAAGGCACCAAAACACTGATCTGTCCATTTGCTTCATGCGACGCTTCTTCATCAGGCGCACAACAGCCACTGTTCATGATGCCCATGTTCGCCTGGTGCATAATGTCTGGCATGACAACGCGGTAGGGATTGCCCCAAGCGGTCCCTGGGACATCCCACTTCCAGAGCACACACTACAAATGGGGATGTGGTAGGGGAATGGAAGATAATTGCAATTGAGAGACCCGTGCAACTAAAGTAGACACCAGGAGAGGGTGATTTCAATTGGAAAAAGGCAGAATAGACAACATTTGATCAAGAGGGAGTGCCTCGACTACACGAACGCTGGTGAACAGGTCGCTAACCTCAACCGGGTACATCGAGTAGGTCTTACACGGGTTGTCCCTGCTAGAGGTGGACCCAGCTGACTCATTCATGATCCATTGCCGATGTTTAGGTGTGCGTTGCGTGTTCAGTGCCTTGACAGCAACTAGATGCTCCTGGTGTTGCACGAGGTTGTGGATAGGATACAAAGGTTGGAGTAGTTAGTATATGGTGGCAGCGAGGCAACATTCCAATGATTTTAAGGCACGCATATGGCATATATGCTCACCTTCCCAGCATAGCAGATGCTACACGGCATTCGCGATCCATGCGAGAGTGTGCAAGTGATCTTGCCACTCTCGAGGTAGTCGCACACCCAAGCGTACAACAGGGGCCACACAGTTTGCCAATCATTGAAAGGGTCCATGAGACGGAACCCGCTACAAGGAACAGGGAGAGTGGCATCAGGAATGCAGACGACGACTTTGCGCATGTAGGAAGAGGGCATAAGGAATGCTATATACAGGGACACTTTACATACTTAGCAGATGATTGGTTGATGCAATCCCAGAATGCAAACCAAGTACGTACCTTTCCATGCAGTCAAGAAGTAGCTGCAGCATTGTGATGACGCAACGCTAGAAGAGCATCACCTTCTCCATGTCAGACGTTGCAGCGGGCGGTATAGGAAGGAGGGCAAGAAGCGTGTGCTTGGCTTTCCCCCAATGCTTGGCCTGAGTGATGTTGCCAAGCGTCATCATGAACGGCCATGCCTTCTTCCGGCCGTTGTTGCTTATGTGGGTCACATCCGAATCGAGGATGATCCCCCCCACAACTTTCGACCATCCGAAGTGTTCCTGCAAGGCACGACCAATCGGAATAGGACACAAGATTATATGTTGCATGTTGTGTAGGCTGTAGCGGGGTAGCCCATATGGGGTACACTACTGCTAGTTCATTCATTCTCGCTTAGTATTCTGACATGGTCTCAAGGCAGGTCCTGTTCCAGAACCGTTTTTTTCTAGGGCCCACTTTACAGTTCCCTGCCCGTAGCACGTTACCCTGCCCGTAGCGCCCTACCCTGTCTGTCGCGCTGTCCCACCAGTCGCGCTCCTCTGTCCGCGCGCCGCCCTGCTGGCTGCCGTGCTGCCTTGCCCTACCCTGCATTGCGTTGCCTAGCGCGCAATCTGCCCTGCCCTACGTTGCGCCGCCCCGCGCACGCCCTGCCCCGCGTTGCGCTGCCCGCGCACGCCCTACCCTGCGTCAAACCGCCCTGCCCCTACTACCCGTCGCGTCGCGCGCCCCTGCTGCCCGTCGCGCCGTGCGCCCCTGCTGCGCGTCGCGTCGCGCACCCCTGCTGCCCGTCGTGCAGTGCCCCGCTGCTGCTCGTCGGGTCGCGCCGCCCGTGCGCCCCTGCTGCCTGTTGCGTCGCCCGTGCGCCCTGCCTTTGCTCGTCGCGTCGCCCGTACGGGCTACCCCAGCCCGCCGCGCCGCCCGTCCGCCCTGCCCCAGCCCGTCGTGTCGCCCGTCCGCCCTGCCTCTGCCCGTCGCGTCACCCGTCCGCCCTGCCCCAGCCCGCCGCGTCGCCTGTCTGCCCTGCCCCTGCCCGTCGCGTCACCCGTGTGGGCTGCCCCAGCCCACCGCGTCGCCCGTCCGCCCTGCCACAGCCCATGCGCCGCCCGTGCCTGTCTGCGCGCCGCCCCTGCGTGCCCGCGCGCCGCACCTGCATGCCCGCGCGCCGCCCCTGCAGCCCGCACGCTGCCCCTGCCTGCCCGCGCGCCCTCCCCTGCCCGTGCGCCACCCTACTTGCAGCGCGCCGCTCTGCTCTGGCCGCGCGCCGCCCTTCCCTGACCGTGCGCCGCCCCAACCTACCCTAGTGCCTGCTCGCCGCCCTGCCTTGCGTGCGTGCTGCCGTGCCGGTCGCACGCCTCCTTGGCTTTGCCCGCTATGACGTCTCTTCGTGGTGGCAGTAGGAGTGGTGACGGCGGTGGTGGCAGTTGTGGGAGTGGTGGCGGTGGCCGTAGTGGCAGTCGCCGTGGAGCCGTCTAGTGGAGAGTTTCTGGTGGTGGCCAAATGCAGCTGGAGCAGCGTCCGCGCGAGACCCTTACGCCCCAGCAGCTTTGTGAGTGGTACGCTTAGCGTGGGGCGTCTCGAAAAAGTGCTCCCTGCGCGTACGTCATTTGCACAGGTGATCGGGCTGGTCAGACTTGCGGGACAGTTGGTCACACACAGTACCACTGCTTCTTCTGTCTGAGCGACGCCTGGCGTGCAGATTTTGGCGACGCGGCTGGGCTCCCCTGTTGGCTTGAGCTGCTTAGATGGGGTGTGGATATCTTTGCTCTTGACTATGATACTATCCTTGCTGCCATGTATGCATTGACTGTTAGTGCTGAGGGTGACTGTTACCTGTGTGTGCCGCCCGACCCAGGTATAGAGGCTGCTTGTGAGAGTACGATGGCTTATGCCAGCTATGCTTGCTTGCCTTTACTTTATTGTGCTATTTCTAGCATATGATAATTATATGCATGCATGAATTGCTTGATTTCCTAGGCTAGGTGCTTTCCAATATTTTATTATAGTTATAGCACCGAGCTAGGTTACGTGCACCGAATTCTGGCTTTCGGTTGCCACCGAATTGCCTTCTACTGAATTCGGTAAGGATCTGTTCGGGACGCTACGCGGCCTGCGGAACCTTCGCGTAACACCTGGTTACGGGGCCTTGTGTCGAGCCTATATATAGCCTCGTGTTGTACCCAGGTGATTCATTCAATTCACATTCTCTTTTCTGAGCTTGATCCTAGATCCTCACACTGCTGCTCTAGGTGTTAGTGAGTCTGCTCTCTCTGGTACTACGCCTGCTGAGGGCTTGCACACCTTCACGCTTGACTCAGGTGCTTCCCGCTGTTTCTTTCGCGACAATACCACAGTCACACCACTCCCTGCACCTGTTGCTGTCAGACTGGCTGACCTCTCAGGGGGCCCAGTTCTTGCCCGTTCCTCCACTGTTCTCCCGTGCCCGGCGATTCCGTCCGGCTAACTCTCAGGTCTTCACCTCCCCTTGTTCTCTACAATCTTGGTGAGTACCGCTACCCTCCAGGATGCGATGGTCACCACCACCACTCATGGGGGTCAGCGTTTGTTCACCTGCACGTGTACACGGACAGGCCGTCACCTGGCCACGTTCACCCGTCGGCCTGGGTTGAGTCTGTACACACTGACTACTGAGCCTCCTCAGGTAGCTGCGTCAGTGTCCGCGTCAGGTCAGCTTACAGCCCCTTGCTCGTGTCGCGCCCTATCGCACCAGACACTCCTTTGGCACCACCGCCTTGGTCACCCCTCCCTGCCACGCCTCCATGGCATGCACTCCCGTCTCCTTGTCTCTAGTCTTCCCAGGTCTCGGCCTCCCCTCCCACCCTCGCCTGCCCCTCCCTGCCTTCCCTGTGTCGAGGGGCCGCAGCGCGCTGCTCCTCACTCCTCGTTTCCCCCAACGACTGCTCCCCTGCAAACTCTCCACATGGACGTGTGGGGCCAGCCCTTGGACAGGGCCGCGAGCGATACTTTCTGCTGGTTCTTGACAACTACTCGCGTTACACCACAGTCTTCCCCTTGTGCAGCAAGGGGGAGGTCCCTGATATTTTGATCCCTTGGATCCGTGCTGTCCGTCTCAAGCTCCGCAAGCGATTCGACACGGATCTTCCTGTCCTGCGTCTGCACTCTGACAGAGGTGATGAGGTCGCCTCCGACCTCTTGCGGGACATTTGTTGTGGGGAGGGCATTCGCCAGTCGTTCACGCTTCCGGTCTCTCCGCAGCAGAATGGGGTTGCTGAGTGCCGCATTGGCTTAGTCATGGAGGTCACTCGTACCTCCATGATCCATGCGGCTGCCCCCCATTTTCTGTGGCCGTTTGCGGTCCGGTACGCTGCGCATCAGCTCAACCTCTGGCCCGGTGTCTCCTTGCTGGAGACCTCGCCGACACTGCGTTGGACAGGAGAGGTTGGCGATGCGTCGGTGTTCTGGGTCTGGGGCTGTTGTGCCTTTGTCCGCGATACGTCCGCGGACAAGCTCTTCTCCCGCGCCATTGTGTCTTCCTTGGTTTTCCCCCTGACGCGCTTGGCTGGCAGTTTTACCACCCCACCTCGTGCCGTGTCCTGCCCTCTCAGGACGTCACATTTGATGAGTTGGTTCCCTCTTACCGTCTCTTTCCATACCGCAGTGCCCCTCTCCCCCCCCCCGCCGCTCTTCCTCGCACTAGGTCCTCCTCCGATAGACACCCTCCCCCTCAGGGTCCTGCTCCCTCAGGTGTGTCCCAGGTAGACCCTGTCGAGCGTGTCAAGGTAGCTGTCGACTTTGGTGCTGTTGGGGGTGATGCTGCTAGGAGTGCTGCGTCTGGGGGTGCTGAGCATGAGCGTGCGACGCCTGGGGGTGCTGAGCCTGAGGTTGCTGAGTCTGAGGGTGCGCAGCCTGGGGGTGTTGAGCCTGGGTGTGCTGGGCCTGTAGGTACTTTGTCTGCTGGTCGTCCTACGGGTACCTCGTCACGACGGGAGCCTCTCTCTCCACCGCAGCTGCGCGAGTGGTTTGCTCGGCGCTGGAGCCTTCAGAGTGGCGTTGCTGGAGCTGGGGGGCCTGCCGCTAGAGGCCCTGGAGCTGGAGGCACTGGAGCTGCTGAAGGTGCTGGAGCCGCTGGTACCGGAGGTGCTCGTAGTGGAGGCACTGGAGCTGCTGGAGCTGGTGGTGCTGCAAGCGTTGGAGCTGGAGGTGCTGTCGCTGGAGGTAGCGGAGCTGCTGGTCGTAGAGGTGCTAGAGGTGCTGGAACCGCTGGTCCCGGAGGTGCTCGTACTGGAGGTACTGGAGCTGCTGGAGCTGGAGGTGCTACAGGAGTTGGAGCTGGAGGCGCTGGAGCTGAAGCTGCTGGAGGTACTAGAGCCGCTGGTCCCAGAGGTGCTCGTACTGGAGGCACTGGAGCTGCTGGAGCTGGTGGTGTTGCAGGCGTTGGAGCTGGAGACCCTGGAGCTGGAGACACCGTAGCAGGCGGCGCTGGCCCTAGGGGTGCTGGTGCTGTTGGTGCTGGTTCTGGAGGCACTGTGCGGCCGCGACCGTACTTTGTTCCACTGCTTCAGCAGGTGGATAAGAAAAGTTAGAATTGACTAGGCTATGTATAAAAGTGTTTGTGTTTGCTTGTTCAAAATATAACTTGAGTGGATTCTTCCTCCCGCGCCTACTACAACAACGCTGCCAGTCTTTAAGGTCTTGACAACGCCTAGAAAGAACGCCTGCTTCGACAATCTGCAAGCTACTCTCTCTACACACTCGGACCCTTGGATAGAGGCTGACGTAAGTCAAGCACCCAGGGACCCTTGGAGGTGACCCCGAGGAGAGTGCTGGTAGTGTTGAAAGGGCGATTAGTAGCTAGGCTAGTGCGTTTTATGTGTAACAGCCCATGGAGATAATGAGATAAGCAAAGAAGTACATTCTTGATATGAAGACCTACTTCTTTGCAGCTTTAGTTTCATACCGAAAAAGCATGGTACATTGCTATTCATATTTGAGTAGAAATTCTTCATGGTACGTTCTCTTCACTTTCACCTTCAAAGCTGGTTGTTCAGGAAGATCCGTCTAAGCAGATATATGACAATAGAGTAGAAATTCTACTCAGGTTCCCTCGTGGAAATCGTGCACATCTTATCGATAGTAAGCATCCAGTTTTACCAGATCTACATCTACCTTTGAGACTAATGTAGCATTTTGTTTTTCCAGCTCATGGAGATAATCAGATAAGCAAATAAGTACATTCTTGATATGAAGACCTACTTCTTTGCAGCTTTAGTTTAATACCGAAACATCATGGTACGTTGCTATTCATATTTGAGTAGACATTCTTCATGGTACGTTCTCTTCACTTTCACCTTCAAAACTGGTTGATCAGGAAGATCCGTTTAAGCGATATATGACATAGAGTAGAAATTCTACTCAGGTTCCCTCGTGGAAACCGTGCACATCCTATCGATGTAAGCATCTAGTTTTACCAGATCTACATTTACCTTTGAGACTAATGTAGCATTTTGTTTTTCCAGCTCATGGAGATAATCAAATAAGCAAAGAAGTACATTCTTGATATGAAGACCTACTTCTTTGCAGCTTTAGTTTCATACCGAAACAGCATGGTACATTGCTATTCATATTTTTGTGCTACTGGTCGCACTATTTCTCAATTTCACCCTTTTTTTTTCGTTGTTGCCAGCAAAGAGAAGCTAGCCCTAGGAACAAGCTGGCTGGAAACGATAGGCTACTCAAGGAGCTTACAGACATTTCTCAACAGCCAAGTGATGGTATGACTCCTAATCTATTAACATTTACGTGCCCAATCTCATCAATGTTTGTTCTTATTTGCAAGCGTTAAAGGGAAACATCCGTGTGCTTTGCGGAATCTGCCCTTTGAGTGAAAGGGAAAAACAACAGAGGGATTTTGCCATGGCTTTCTGTGGTGCTAAGAACAATGACAATGGCATGTTGGTTCTTTTATCCAATGAAGCATCCGTTATGAAATTGCAAGGAAGACTAGAACATTCAATTTTGACAATGTGTTTTCTCATGAAGTTACTTAGGCACTTGTGTTTGATGAGCTTTCTGAGTTCGTTACAACTGCAATTGACGGTTTCAGGCGGCTGTCCATTGTAATATACCGTCTGTCATTGATTATATTACTATCGTAATATCCACCTTATTTCGGGTATGCTTTTTTTCCTACAGTCAAACCTGGATCAAGAAAGACGCATACGATGTATTGAAATTCCTCGGAAAAGGCGCTCCGTGGCATTGTTCCAAGAACTTTGGAGCATATTTTCAATGTCATCTGTGAAATAATGAGGAATGAATTGACTAGGAAACATGTGGGTACAAGTAGGAAACCTAGAAGTGTTGTACCCTATAGTATCTACCCCACTACAGCCTAGATAGACTATAGCATATAAGTTTGACACACCCCCATAGGCAAAGTGGGGGAGAACAAGAGGTCACAATGTCAAACTCTTATGCTATAGTCTGTGTAGGCTGTAGTGGGGTAGACAATATGGGGTACAACACTTCTAGGTTTTCATACTTGTACCCACCTGCTTGCTAGTTCATTCATTCCTCGTTCATTCACATGGTATAGAGCAAGTTCCCTAGTGGGAACATTTCCTAGGGCCCACGGAATATCAATTTTTTTTCCCTGACCGGAGCGCGCTTCGCCCCTGCCCGAGCCGCGCCCCGTGTGCCTACTCTCCCGTCGCGTCCCCTGCCCTTAGTGGCCCGTCGCGCTCCCCTACGGCCCCGTAGCGGCCCCTCTCACGGCCTCTCACGGCCCCTCTCACGGCCCTTCGCGGCCTCCCTCAGCGGCCCCTTCGTGGCACATTCGTGGCCCCTTCACGGCCCCTTCACGGCCCCTTCACGGCCCCTTCGTGGCACCTTCGTAGCCCCTTCACGGCCCCTTCACGGCCCCTTCACGGCCCCTTCCCGGCCCTTTCACGGCCCCTTCACGGCCCCTTCACGGCCCCTTCACGGCCCCTTTGCGGCCCCTTCACGGCCCCTTCACGGCCCCCTCGCGGCCCCCCTCGCGGCTCCCTTCGCGGCCCCTTCGCGGCCCCGCCCCGCTGCCCGTAGCAACCCCGCCCCGTCGCCCTTCGCGGCCCCTTTCACGGCCCCTTCACGCCCCCCCCCCCCCCCCGGCCCCCTCGCGGCTCCCTTCGCGGCCCCTTCGCGGCCCCGCCCCACTGCCCGTAGCGACACCGCCCCGTCGCCTTTCGCGGCCCCGCCGCGTCCCCCCCGCCCCGTCGCGTCGCCCCTGCGGGACCCGCGGGGCGCGGCTCCTGTGCGTCGCGACGCCTCTGCGGGACCCACGTGGCGTCACCGCTACCCGCCGCGGCGCCCTGCCCTAACCCGCGCCCTGGAGCAGCCGCCACTGCAGCAGCCGCCACTGGAGCAACCACACCAGCAGCAGCCGCCCCTGGAGCAGCAGCCACTGCAGCAGCCGCCCCTGGAGCAGCCGCCACTGCAGCAGCCGCCCCTGGAGCAGCCGCCACTGCAGCAGCTGCCCCTGGAGCAACCACCCCTGCAGCAGCCACCCCTGGAGCAGCCGCCACTGCAGCAGCCGCCCCTGAGCAGCCACACCAGCAGCAAGCGCCCCTGGAGCAGCAGCCACTGCAGCAGCCGCCCCTGGAGCAGCCGCCACTGCAGCAGCCGCCCCTAGAGCAGCCGCCACTGCAGCAGCCGCCCTTGGAGCAACCGGCCCTGCAGCAGCCACCCCTGGAGCAACCGCCACTGCAGCAGCTGCCCCTGGAGCAGCCTCCCCTGCAGCAGCCGCCCTTGGAGCAGCCACCCCTGAAGCAGCCGCCCCAGGAGCAGCCGCCACTGCAGCAGCCGCCCCTGGAGCAGCCACCCCGGCACTAGCCACCCCTGGAGCAGCCGCCCCTGCAGCAGCCGCCCCTGGAGCAGCCGCCCCTGCAGCAGCCGCCCCTGCAGCAGCCACCCTTGCAGCAGCCGCCCCTGGAGCAGCCACCCCTGCAGCAGCCGCCCCTGGAGCAGCCGCCACTACAGCAGCAGCCCCTGGAGCAGCCACCCCTTCAGCAGCTGCCCCTGGGGCAGCCACCCTTGCAGCAGCCGTCCCTGGACCAGCCGCCCCTAGAGCAGCCGCCCCTGCAGCTGCCGCGGAGCCCTCGCCCTACAGTGGTAGCTGCTTCGCCATTGCCGCCATCATACGCCTTCCCTTCTCGCCACTGGTGAGCACTACCCTGCCCGTACTGCTGTTACTGCTGCTCTTGCTGCTACTGCTCTTTCTACGGCTGCTCTTGCTGCTACTGCTCTTTCTACTGCTACTGCTGCTCCAAGCGTGTCTAGATGCAGCTCCAGTGCCGTCTGCGTGAGTCCCTCACCCCCCAACAGCTTCGTGAGTGGTACGCTACTTGGGGTTGTTGGGGTGGCCGTAGTGGGAGTCGTCCTGGAGTAAGTAGATCGGCAGCTGCTTGTAGTGGCCAGGTGCAGCTTCAGCGTCGTCCGTGCGCGGTCCTTTCGCCCCAGCAGCTTCGTGAGTGGTACGCTCAGCGTGACGGGTCACGGGGTACTGCTCGCTGTCCGTACATCATTCGCACTTGTGCTCGGACTGGTCAGCCTTGCGGGATGTTTGGTTACGCAGAGTCCCGCTACTTCGCGCGTCTGAGCGACGCCTGGCGTACGGAGTTTGGCGACGCGGCTGAGCTCCCCGACTGGGTGGAGCTACTTCGGCTGCGGGTAGATATCTATACTCTTGACTATAATGCTATCCTCACTGCCATGTATGCATTGCCTACTACTGATGAGGGTGACTGTTACCTGTGTGTTCCGCCTGACCCGGGCATTGAGGCTGCTGCTCTAGGTGCTGGTGAGGCTGCTGCTCTAGGTGCTAGTGCGTCTGCTGCCCCAGGTGCTGGTGAGTCTGCTCTCTCAGGTACCACGTCGGCTAAGGCCTTACACACCTTCACCCTTGACTCGGGTGCTTCCCGCTCCTTCTTTCGAGACCGCACCACGCTTACGCCGCTTAGTCGGCCGGTTGCGGTCTCCCTGGCGGACCCCTCTGGGGGTCGTGTCCTTGCTAGCTTCTCCACTGTCGTACCGTGTCTGGCAGCCCCCTCTGGCACCCTGTCAGGTCTCTACCTCCCCTCGTTCTCTACGAACTTGGTGAGTGGTGCTGATCTACAGGATCGGGTGGTTGACCAGTTCACTCCTGCGAGTCAGCGGGTGACCCACTGTACTTGTGCTTGGACGGGCCGACACTTAGCCACGTTTACCCATCGGCCGGGGTCGAGCCTGTACACACTGACAACTGAGTCTCCTCCTGTTGCTGACTCTGGTCAGGTAGCTCTGTCGAGTCAGGTGTTTGCTGCAGTGTCCAGGTCTGGTCCTGAGTCTGCTCCCTGCTCGTGTCGTCTCCTGTCCCACCAGACTCTCCTTTGGCACCACCGCCTTGGTCACCCCTCCCTGCCTCGTCTCCGAGGCATGGCCTCCCGTGTCCTTGTCTCTTGTCTCCCCCGGTCCCTCCCTCCCCTCCCTCCGAGGCCTGCCCCTACCTGCGTTCCCTGCGTCAAGGGGAGGCAACGCGCCGCCCCTCACTCCTCCGAGTTTCCTCCGACAGAGGCTCCGCTGCAGACTCTTCACATGGACGTGTGGGGCCCCGCCCGCGTCCGTGGCCAGGGTCACGAGCGTTACTTCTTGTTGGTGGTTGACGACTACTCGCGTTACACCACGGTGTTCCCCTTGTGCAGCAAGGGTGACGTCACTGAGGTGTTGATCGACTGGATCCGCGCAGCTTGTCTCCAGCTCAGAGAGAGTTTCGGCTCGGACTTTCCTGTTCTGCGTCTGCACTCTGACAGAGGCGGGGAGTTTTCCTCTGCCCTTCTGGGAGCCTTCTATGGTGCACAGGGCATCCGCCAGACCTTCACGCTTCCGGCCTCTCCACAGCAAAATGGGATTGCTGAGCGCCGCATTGGCATGGTCATGGACGTTGCTCGTACGTACATGACCCATGCGGCTGCCCCCCATTTTCTGTAGCCGTTTGCGGTTCAGTACGCAGCGCATCAGCTCAACCTTCAGCCCCGGGTCTCCTTGCCAGAGACCTCCCCCAACTTGCGGTGGACGGGGAAGGTTGGCGATGCGTCTGCGTTTCGGGTCTGGGGATCTCGGGCGTTTGTCCGCGACTTGTCTGCGGACAAGCTGTCCCCCCGTGCGGTTCCCTGCGTCATCCTTGGCTTCCCCCCTGACGCGCTTGGTTGGCAGTTTTACCACCCCACCTAGCGCCGTGTTCTGTCCTCCCAGGACGTCACCTTTGACGAGTCGGTGCCTTACTACCAGCTCTTCCCCTACCGCACTGCGCCCCTCCCCCTGCCGCCGCTCTTCCTTGCGCCAAGTCCTCCCCCGGTAGACCCCCTCCCCCCTCAGGGTCCTGCCTCGTCAGGTGTGTCCCAGGTAGACGCAGTCAAGCCTGTCGACGTAGCTGTTGACTCTGGTGCTACTAGGGGTGCTGAGCCTGCAGGTGCCGGGTCTTGGGGTGCTGAACCTGGGGGTGCGGAGCCTGGGGGTGCTGAGCCTGGGGGTGCTGGGTCTGGGGGTGCTGCGCCTGGGGGTGCGGAGCCTGGGGGTGCTGAGCCTGGGGGTACGGAGTCTGGGGGTGCGGAGCCTAGGGGTGCCGGGTCTTCTAGTGTGCCCTCTGGCCGTGCTTCGTCGAGGCGGAAGCTACTCTCTCCGCAGGAGCTGCGCGAGTGGTTTGCCCGGCGCTGGAGCCGTGCTGCTGGAGCTGGAGGTTCTACTGTTGCTGCTGCTTCTAGAGGTGCTCGTACTGGCGGTACTAGAGCTGCTAGGACTGGGGTTGCTGCTGGGGCTGCTGGAGCTGATGCTGCTGGAGGGACTGCTTGAGCTGCTGGCAGTACTGGAGCTGACGATCCTGCTGTAGCTGGAGCTGCTGGAGCTGGAGTTGCTGGGGGTGTTGGCGCTGGTGGTGCTGCTGGCACTGGTGCTTCTGAGGGTGCTGGAGTTGGCGTTGTTGGAGCTTGAGGTACTGCTGGCGCTAGTGCTCTCGTTGGGGGTACTGGTGCTGTCTCTGCTGGTTGTGGAGGCGCTGCGCGGCCGCGGTCGTACTTCGTTCCGCTCCTTGAGCAGGTTCATAGTCTCCCGCCTTCTACAGGTCCTGCTCCTCCCTTAGAGTGTCCACCGCCTGTCCAGTCGCAGTCACAGTTACATTCCGCCTCCCCCCTGCCTGTTCCTTCTCCCTACACTGGTCCTACTGGAGGTCTTGCTGAGCGTCGTGAGCCTGCGTCTTGTCCTGCGTTGCCTGTTCGTGCTACTCGCACTAGTCGTCATTCTCCGCGTCCGCGCCCTCCTGCGGTCCCAGGCACACACACCAGATGGCACTGCGTCCTTCCACTGCTCCTCTGCGTGTCCCGTTGTCGTCTCCTCCAGAGTCCTATCTTCCTGTCCTTGCGGACCCGGAGTCTGACTCTCTTCGTGCTGCCAGTCCTATTGTAACGCGTCTCCTGGCTACTGTTGTCACTGACCCTTCCTTTGAGTCCACTGCTGCGTCGGCCCTAGTTGCTGAGCTTGTTGACTTTGCTGCTCACTGTCGTCTAGACTACGCTGCTAGTCTTGTTGCTGAGTCTGGGTCTGTCTGTCCTCCATCCGTCGGGGGTGAGTGTGCTCTTAGCACGGACGTCCTTGAGGGCAGGCACGAGGGGTTCCAGTGTTTTGCTGCTGCTTTGCCTCATCTCGTGTCCACGCTGATTGCCCCTGAGGGAGACCCGGATGCACCTGACATCCCGACTCCTCGATCCTACGCTGAGGCGATCGCGGGTCCCTACTCCTCACAGTGGGAGTCAGCCATGGATGCAGAGATGGCTTCCTTGAAGTCCACAGGCACCTACATCGACGAGGTTCCCCCACCTGGGGCGAACATCATCAGTGGCATGTGGATTTTCAGGGTGAAGCGGCCGCCGGGTTCTCCGCCTGTCTTAAAGGCGCGTTACGTGGCTCGTGGCTTCAGTCAGCGGTAGGGAGTTGACTTCTTTCAGACCTTCTCTCCCACCCCGAAGATGACCACTCTTCGGGTGCTGCTGCACATAGCCGCTCAGCGCGACTACGAGCTTCACTCTCTTGACTTCAACACAGCTTTCCTGCAAGACAGCCTGCACGAGGAGATCTAGCTGCGCCGCCCACCTTGCTTCACTAGGTCCTTTCCTCCTGGTACCCAGTGGAGCCTCCGGCGGCCAGTCTACGGTCTCCGCCAGGCGCCACGTGAGTGGCACGACACACTGAGGACTACACTTGCGGCTCTTGGGTTTGCTACTTCTACTGCCGACCCGTCGCTGTTTCTGCGCACCGACACCTCTTTGCCGCCGTTCTACATCCTCGTGTACGTCGACGACTTGGTCTTTGCCACAGCTGACACTGCTGGACTCGCCCACGTGAAGTCAGAGCTGCAGAAGAGACACACGTGCACAGACCTGGGTGAACTGCACAGCTACCTTGGCTTGCAGATCACCCGGGACAGAGCACGCCGCACCATTACCCTGACTCAGTCACACATGGTGCAGCAGGTCCTTCAGTGCTTCGACTTCACGTACTCCTCGCCTCAGGCCACTCCTCTGTCTACTCGCCACTCGCTCTCAGCTCTGCCTTTGGATGACTCCGTAGAGCCAAGTGGCCCGTACCCAGAGCTTGTTGGCTGCCCCATGTACCTAATGACCTGCACACGACCTGACCTAGCATACCCTCTTAGCATCTTGGCACACTATGTTGCTCCTGGGAGACACCGACCAGAGCACATGGCTGCAGCGAAGAGGGTGTTGCGCTACTTGTGCAGTACATCGGGCATGGGGCTAGTGCTTGGAGGGCGACGTCGAGTGGTCCTCACAGGTCACGCAGACGCTTCTTGGGCTGACGACCAGGCTACGCAGCGGTCGTCACAGGGTTACACCTTCAGCCTTGGCTCCGGCTCTGTTTCGTGGCGGTCTACCCGCTCGTCCTCTGTTCTCGGCTCCAGCTGTGAGGCTGAGATCTACGCGGGGGCCATGGCTGCACAGGAGCTATGCTGGCTCACCTACCTGCTGACTGACCAAGGAGAGCCGCCTCGTTCTCCTCCAGTTCTGTACGTAGACAACAAGGCCATGCTGGCCTTGTGTCGGGAGCACAGACTAGAGCACAGAATGAAGCACATTGCTCTTCGCTACTTCCTTGCTCGTGAGCTGCAGCAGCGTGGTCAGCTGCGCCTTGCTTACGTGGCCTCTGAGGCCAACACTGCTAATATCTTTACCAAGGCACTTCCACCTGGTGATCATCAGCACTTTTGTACGGTGCTAGGTCTTGTGCCTACTTGGCCTCACTTGCTCACTTCTTGACCTTGCTTGTACTGTGATCTTTCTATACCTGCACTTGCTTGTTTACCTTTATATATGATCTTGCATGTGAACTGGCCTTGTGGCCTTGAGCTTGTGTTCGGACTGTGTGGTGACGTTGTGATCCACCCAGAGCTTGCTTTGCTTTGCTTGACTGGTCTTGTGACCTCTTGTTGTCCCCCACTTTGCCTATGGGGGTGTGTCAAACTCTTATGCTATAGTCTAGGTTGATAATATGGGGTACAACACTTCGAGGTTTTCCTACTTGTACCCACCTGCTTGCTAGTTCATTCATTCCTCGTTCTTTCACATCGTTCTTTCACACACAAGACCAGTCAAGCAAAGCACAGCAAGCTCAGGGTGGATCACAACGTCACCACACATTCCGAGCACAAGTTCAAGGCCACAAGGCCAGTTCACATGCAAGATTATATATAAAGGTAAACAAGCAAGTGCAGGTATAGATAGGTCACAGTACAAGCAAGGTCAAAAAGTGAGCAAGTGTGGCAAAGTAGGCACAAGACCTAGCATCGTACAAAAGCGCTGACGATCACAAGGCGCAAGTGCCTTGGTAAAGATATCAGCAGTGTTGGCCTGAGAGGCCACGTAAGCATGGCGCAGCTGACCACGTTGCTGCAGCTCACGAGCAAGGAAGTAGCGAAGAGCAATGTGCTTTGTTCTGTCTTCCAGTCTGTGCTCCCGACACAAGGCCAGCATGGCCTTGTTGTCTACGTACAGAACTGTAGGAGAACAAGGCGGCTCTCCTAGGTCGGTCAGCAGGTAGGTGAGCCACCGTAGCTCCTGTGCAGCCATGGCCCCTGCGTAGATCTCAGCCTCACAGCTGGAGCCGAGAACAGAGGACGAGCGGGTAGACCGCCACAAAACAGAGCAGGATCCAAGGCTGAAGGTGTAACCCTGTGACGACTGCTGCGTAGCCTGGTCGTCCGCCCAAGAAGCGTCTGCGTGACAAGTGAGGACCACTGGACTCCGCCCTCCAAGCACAAGCCCCATGCCCGACGTACTGCACAAGTAGCGCAATACCCTCTTCGCTGCAGCCATGTGCTCTGGTCTGTGTCTCCCAGGAGCAACATAGCGTGCCAAGATGCTAAGAGGGTATGCAAGGTCAGGTCGTGTGCAGGTCATCAAGTACATGAGGCAGCCAACAAGCTCTGGGTACGGGCCACTCGGCTCTACGGACTCATCCAAAGGCAGAGCTGAGAGCGAGTGGAGAATAGACAGAGGAGTGGCCTGAGGCGAGGAGTACGTGAAGTCGAAGCGCAGAAGGACCTGCTGCACCATGTGTGACTGAGTCAGGGTAATGGTGCGCTGTGCTCTGTCCCGGGTGATCTGGAAGCCAAGGTAGCTGCGCAGTTCACCCAGGTCTGTGCACGTGTGTCTCTTCTGCAGCTCGGACTTCACGTGGGCGGGTCCAGCAGTATCAGCAGTAGGAAAGACCGAGTTGTCCACGTACACGAGGATGTAGAACGGCGGCAAAGAGGTGTCGGTGCGTAGAAACAGCGACGGGTCGGCTGTAGAAGGAGCAAACCCAAGAGCCGCAAGTGTATTTCTCAGTGTGTCGTGCCACTCACGGGGCGCCTGGCGGAGACCGTAGACTGGCCGCCGGAGGCTCCACTGGATACCAGGAGGAAACGACCCAGTGAAGCCAGGTGGGCGGCGCAGCCAGATATCCTCATGCAGGCTGCCCTGTAGGAAAGCAGTGCTGAAGTCAAGAGAGTGAAGCTCGTAGTCGCGCTGAGCGGCTATGTGCAGCAGCACCCAAAGAGTGGTCATCTTCAGGGTGGGAGAGAAGGTCTGAAAGTAGTCAACTCCCTACCGCTGACTGAAGCCACGAGCCACGTAACGCGCCTTGAAGACAGGTGGAGAACTCGGCGGCCGCTTCACCCTGAAAATCCACATGCCACTGAAAGGAAGCTCAGCTAGTAGGGTAGACGCAGCAGTGGACTGAAAGGAAGGGTCAGTGACAACAGTAGCTAAAAGACGCGTGACAGTAGGACTGGAAGCACGAAGAGAGTCAAACTCCGGGTCAGCAAGAGCAGGAAGAGAGGACTCTGGAGGAGACGGCAAAGGGACACGCAGCGGAGCAGTGGAAGGACACAGTGCGATCTGGTGCGTGCCTGGGACCGTAGGAGGACGCTGACGTGGAACACGACGACTAGTACGAGCAGCACGAACAGGCGACGCAGGACGAGACGGAGGCTCACGACGCTCAGCAAGACCTCCAGTAGGACCAGTGTAGGGAGAAGGAGCAGGCCGTGGGGAGGCGGGCTGTAACAGTGACTCAGACTGGACAGAAGGTGGACACTCTAAGGAAGGAGCACGACCAGTAGAAGGCGGGAGACCAAGAACCTGCTCGTGGAGCGAAACAAAGTACGGCCGCGGCTGTGCAGCGCCTCCAGAACTAGTAGGAACAGCACCAGCACCCCCAGCGGAAGCACCAGCGCCAGTAGCACCCCTAGCTCCAGCAGCGCCAACTCCAGCACCCTCAGAAGCACCAGCGCCGGCAGCACCTCCAGCGCCAACACCCCCAACCGCTCCAGCGCCAGCTGAACCACCGGAAGACTCAACAGCTCCAGCTCCAGCAGCCCCAGCAGCAACTACCCCAGCAGCACCGCCAGCTCCAGCACTGCTAGTAGCTCCAGCACAAGGAGCACCCCCTGGCCCAGCAGCTCCAGTACCTCCAGTACGAGCACCTCCGGGACCCTTAGCAGCAGTACCCTCAGCAGTAGTAGAACCTCCAGCTCCAGCAGCACCTCCAGCTCCAGCAGTATGGCTCCAGCGCCAAGCAAACCACTTGTGCAGCTCTTGTGGAGAGGGTAGCTCCCGCCGGGACGAAGCACCCGAAGGACCTCCGGACCCTGGACCGCCAGACTCCACACGAGCAGGCCGAGCACCCTCAGGCTCCACACCCCCAGTTGCAACACCCCGTGGCTCAGCACCCCCTGACGCAGCACCCCCAGGCTCAGCACCCCCAGGCTCCGCACGCTCAGGCTCAGCACCCCCAGGCTCAGCACCCCCAGACCCCGCACCCGCAGGCTTAGTACCCCTAGCAGCACCAGAGTCAACAGCTACCTCGACAGGCTCGACTGCGTCTACCTGAGACACACCTGAGGGGGCAGGACCCTGAGGGGAAAGGGGGTCTACCGGAGGGGGGACCTGGAGCGAGGAAGAGCGGCGGCGGGGGAAGGGGTGCAGTGCGGTAGGGGTAGAGACGGTAGTAAGGAACCGACTCGTCAAAGGTAACGTAGAACAGGAAAGTCCGAGCCGAAACTCTCTCTGAGCTGGAGACGAGCTGCGCGGATCCAGTCGATCAACACCTCAGTGACCTCACCCTTGCTGGGCAAAGGCAAGACTGTGGTGTAACGCGAGTAGTCGTCAACTATTAGCAGGAAGTAACGCTCGTGACCCTGTCCACGTACGCGGGCTGGGCCCCACACGTCCAGGTGAAGTGTATGCAGCGGAGCCTCTGTCGGAGGAAACTCGGAGGAGTGAGGAGCGGCGCGTTGCCGCCCCTCGACGCAGGTAACGCAGGTAGGGGCAGGCCCCGGAGGAAGAGGAGGGAGGGACAGAGGGAGACCAGAGACAAAGACACGGGAGGCCATGCCTCGGAGACGAGGCAGGGAGGGGTGACCAAGACGGTGGTGCCAGAGGAGAGTCTGGTGAGACAAGAGATAACACGAGTAGGGGGCAGACTCAAGACCAGACCTGGACGCTGCAGCAAACACCTGACCCGATGTAGCTACCTACCCAGACGCAGCAATCGGAGGAGACTCAGTAGTCAGTGTGTAAAGGCTCGACCCCGGCTCACGAGTAAACGTGGCCAAGTGTCGGCCTGAGAGGATCTAGGATCGAGCTCAGAAAAGAAATTGTAATTGAATGAATCACCTGGGTACAACACGAGGCTATATATAGGCTCGACACAAGGCCCAGTAACCAGGTGTTACGCGAAGGTTCCGCGGGTCGCGAAGCGTCCCGAACAGGTCCTTACCGAATCCGGTAGAAGGCAATTTGGTGGCAACTGAAAAGCCAGAATTCGGTGCACGCAACCTAGCTCCGTGCTATAACTATAATAAAATATAGGGAAGCACCTAGCCTAGGAAATCAAGCAATTCATGCATGCATATAATTATCCTATGCTAGAAATAGCATAATAAAGTAAAGGCAAGTAAGCATAGCTGGCATAAGCCGTCGTACTCTCATACGGCCTGTCCGAGCACACGTGCAGTGGGTCACTCGCTGACTCGCAGGAGTGAACTGGTCAACCCCCCCATCCTGTAGATCAGCACCACTCACCAAGTTCGTAGAGAACGAGCAGAGGTAAAGACCTGACAGGGTGCCAGAAGGGGCCGCTGGACGCGGTAAGACATACGAGAAGTGGGCAAGGACAGGACCCCCAGAGGGGTCTCCCAAGGAGACTGCAAATGGCCGACTGAGCGGCGTGAGTGTGGTGCAGTCTCGAAAGAAGGAGTGGGAAGCATCCGAGTCAAGGGTGAAGGTGTGCAAAGCCTGAGCCGACGTGGTACCTGAGAGAGCAGACTCACCAGCACCCAAGGCAGCAGACTCACCAGCACCAGGAGCAGCAGACGCACTAGAACCTAGCGCAGCAGCCTCACCAGCACCTAGAGCAGCAGCCTCAATGCCCGAGTCAGGCGGAACACACAAGTAACAGTCACCCTCATCACTAGTAGACACAACATACATGGTAGCAAGAACAACATCATAATCAAGATCAAAGATAGCAACCCCCGACCTAAGCAGCTCGCCCCAGCAATGGATCTCAGTGGCGTCAGGGAACTGGAGACGCCAGGCGTCCGTCAGGCGGCCGAAGCAGCGCTAGTTGGTGTGCGGGCCACCGCACGGCTCACTAGTGCGGTCGCCGGTACGCAGGACGTAGGCACAGGGACCAGCACCCCCACCCCGCTGACGCGCAGCGTACCACTTACGAAGCTGCTTGGGGGGCGGGGCCTCACGAGTGCGCATCTGGTGCTGGCGCTGACCACCACCTAAGCCGCCCCGCTGCACAAACCACCCCGACCAGCTCCACCGCCGCCACCGCCGCTCCCACCGCCATCGCCGGCGCCGCCTCCGCCTCCACCGCCGCCACCGAAGGCCCCACCCCCGCCACCACTCCCACCGCCACCCCCACCCCCTCCGCCGCCTCCACCGCCACCTCCACCGCCCCCGCCAGCTCCTCCAGCGCCCTTGCCCTCCTTGCCCTTGCCGTTGCGGCGTCTCCCGCTAGGGGCAGACGCAGCGCCGACCAACTCGGTGCCAACGAGGTCGACGGCAGCAGCAGAGGCAACAGAGGGCAAAAGGGGGGAGGGGGAGCACCCCTCAAAGAAGGGGGCACGAGGGTCACCACATGAGGCTCCTACAGCAACTATACTCTTCTCAGCTGCCATGTTGCGCTCCTCGAGGAGATCAACAGTAAGTGTGGTGGGGCAAACAGAGAGGAAGTGGTCCCTGACCAAGCGAAGGGAGTCAGGGAGCCGGGTGACTAGGTACTAGAGGGTGATGTACATGGGAGGGGGGTTCTTGGCGCAGAACTCAGCAGGAAGCGTAGCGCGGTAGCGGGTGTCACTAGTGCGAAGGTGCGTAATGAGGTCAGCGACTGTGGGGAAGACGGCGAGGTCAGGGAACAGGTACGGCAGCATGAGGCGACTAAGGGCAGCAGTGGCAGGGGAAGAGTAACGTGCAAGTACAGTGTCGTACAAGGTCTTAGCACTCTTGTACTGACTAAAGTGCGCGCGCTCAGTGGACGGCAAGTGACTACGCACAGCAAGACGGGCAGCAGCATCGCGTGTGGCTCACTGTGAGCAAACAGTACTGTCAGCATTGGCAGCAAGGGCAGCAGAGGAGCAAGACGTGAGATCGAACAGTGAGAGACCATCTTTTCTATCGCACAGCAGGAAAAGCTGCAGATCATCGACCGAGAACTCAAAGGCGACAGCCCGAGCCTCAGCATCAAAGTTGAGAACACTAGGGGTGGCCATGATAGCAGCAGCAGGCTAGCAGCAGCAGCAGCAAGCTAGCAGTGGCAGCAGCAGGCTAGTAGCAGCTTAGCAGGAGAGGCGCGGCTCGACGGTGCTCTTACCAGGGCCGGGTGGGTAGAGGGCCGCAAGCGGTGGGGCAGGGCCGAGGCGCGCCGGCAAGGACAGGGCCGTGACAGGGCGGCAGAGGAGTGCCGCGCCTCGGCTGCAGGGCAGGGCCGGGACGGCACCGGCATCTGTCACGGCAGCGGCAGCGGCGGTTGTCCCAGCAGGAGCGGCGGCGGCTGTCACGGCAGCAGCAGCGACGGCAACTGGTCATAGAAGAAGCAGCAGCGGCAGCAGGCACGACGGCAGCTGCTGCTGGGGCGGCAATGATGGGGCGGCAGGGCCGTGAAGAGCCGCGAGGGGCCGCGAAGGGCCGCAGAGGGGCCGCGAAGGGGCCGCTAAGGGCGGCGAAGGGGCCGCGAGGGGCCGCGAGGGGCCGCGAAGGGGCCGAGAAGGGGCCACAAGGGGCCATGAAGGGGCCACGAAGGGCGGCGACGGGGCCGAGAAGGGGCCGCGAGGGGCCGCGAAGGGGCCGCGAGGGGCCGCGAAGGGGCCGCGAGGGGCCGCGAAGAGCGGCAAAGGGGCCGCAAGGGGCCGCGAGGGGCCGCGAAGGGCTGTGAGAGGGGCCACGAAGGGCCGCAGAGGGGTCGCAAGGGAGCCGCGAAGGGGCCTTGAGATGGCGCGACGGGCCGCTAAGGGCAGGGGACGTGACGGGAGGGCAGGCGCACGGGACGCGACTAAGGCAGGCGCGAAGCGCGCTCCGGGCAGGGAAAAATAAAATTTCTGTTTTAGTGGTGGGCCCCAGGAAACGTTCCCACTAGGGAAGACTTCCTTGGGCCCACCACTGAAATAATTTTTCTGACTGGAGCGCCAGTCGCTTCTGCCCGAGGCGCGCCTTGTGGGCCGCCCTTCCGTTGAGGCCCCTCCCACGGTCCCCCGTGCCGCCCCTCTGCGGCCCCTAGCGGCCCCGTCGCCGCCCCTACGCGGCCCCGTAGCCGCCCCTAGCGGCCCCGTCACCGCCCCTACGCGGCCCCGTCGCCGCCCCTAGTGGCCCCGTCGCCGCCCCTAGCAGCCCCGTCGCCGCCTCTCCCCCTATGCGGCCCCGTCGCCACCCCTACGCGGCCCCGTTGCCGCCCCTAGCGGCCCCGTCGCTGCCTCCCTAACTACGCGGCCCCGTCGCCGCCCCGTCGCCGCCTCTAGCGGACCCGTCGCAGCCCCTAGCGGCTCCGTCGCCGCCTCCCTACCTACGCGGCCCCGTTGCCGCCTCTAGCCGCCCCGTCGCCGCCCCTACACGGCCCCGTCGCCGCCCCTAGCGGCCCCGTCGCCGCCCCTAGCGGCCCCGTCGCCGCCTCCCTACCTACGCGGCCCTGTCGCCGCTCCTACGCGGCCCAGTCGCCGCCCCTACGCGGCCCCGTCGCCGCCCCTAGAGGCCCCATCGCCGCCCTCAGCGGCCCCGTCGCCGCCTCCCTACCTACGCAGCCCCCTCGCCGCCCCTAGCGGCCCCGTCACCGCTCCCCTCCCTACGCGGCCTCGTCGCCGCCCCTAGCGGCCCCTTCACCGCCGAGCCGCCCAGCCGCTGAGCCGCCCAACAGCCGAGCCGCCGAGCCGCCCAGCAGCCGAGCCGCCGAACAGCCGAGGCGCCTAGCAGCCGAGCCGCCGAGCCGCCCAGCAGCCGAGCCGCCGAGCCGCCCAAGAGCCGAGCCGCCGAGCCGCCCAGCAGCCGAGCCGCCGAGCCGCCCAACAGCCGAGCCGCCAAGCCGCCCAGCAGCCGCGCCGCCAAGCCGCCCTGCCGTCGAGCCCCCACGGCTCCTACCGGCGCGCCCCGGCCCTACTTACTCGGACTGGTGAGATCACTCCCTGCTAGGCCACTGCAGTCATGGCTACCCCTAGTGTCCTTACCTTTGATGCTGAGGGTCGTGCTGTTGACTTGGAGGTCGGGGTCGATGACCTCCAGCTATTCCTCCAGTGCGATAGGGCAAACGGACTCTCTCTGTTCAATCTCACCTTCGGTGTCTTTCATGCCCCGCCTGCTACTGCTGACAGTACTGTTCGCTCACATTGGGCCACACGCGATGCTGCTGCCCGCCTTGCTGAGCGTGCGCACTTTAGCCAGTACAAGAGTGCTAAGACCTTGTACGACGCTCTAGTTGCACGCTACTCCTCCCCTGCCACTGCTGCGCTTAGCCGCCTCATGTTGCCGTACCTGTTCCCTGACCTTGCTGCCTTTCCCACAGTCGCTGTCCTCATTACGCACCTCCGCACTAGTGACACTCGCTACCGCACTGCGCTTCCTGCTGAGTTCTGTGCCAAGAACCCCCCCCCCATGTACATCACCCTATACTACATAGTCACCCGGCTCCCTGACTCCCTTCGCTTAGTCAGGGACCACTTCCTCTTAGTTTGCCCCACCACACTCACCGTTGACCTCCTCGAGGAGCGCCTCCTAGCAGCAGAGAAGAGCATAGTCGCTGTAGGAGCCTCTCATGGTGACCCTCGCACCCCCGTCTTTGAGGGGTGTTCCCCCTCCCCCCTCTTGCCCTCTGTTGCTTCTGCTGCTGCGGCCGACCTCGTTGGTTTCGAGTCGGTCGGCGCTGCGTCTGCCCCTAGCGGGAGACGCCGCACCGGCAAGGGAAAGGGGGGCAAGGGCGTTGGAGGGGCTGCCGGGGGCGGTGGAGGTGGTGGTGGAGGCAGTGGAGGGGGTGGGGGTGGTGGTGGGAGTGGTGGAGGGGGTGGAGGCGTCAGTGGCAGCAGTGGAGGCGGAGGAGGCGGCGGTGGTGGCGGAGGGAGCGGAGGCGGCGGAGGTGGCGGAGGCGGCGGAGGTGGCGGAGGCGGCGGCGGAGGCGGTGGAGCTGGTCGCGGCTCTTCACAGAGGAGTGTGTCTGGTGGTGGTCAGCGCCAGCAGCAGCAGCGTAGTCGTGAGACCCTGTCCCCTCAGCAGCTTCGTGAGTGGTACGCTGCGCGTCAGCGAGATGGGGGTACTGGTCCCTGCACCTACGTCCTCCGTACAGGTGAACGTGCTAGTGAGCAGTGCGGGGGCCCGCACTCCACCCAGCGCTGCTTCGGCCGCCTGACGGACGCGTGGCGTCACCAGTTCCCTGACGCCACTGAGATCCCTCCCTGGGACGTTCTGTCTATGGCTGGGGTTGCACTCTTTGATCTTCATTATGATGCTATTCTTGCTGTCATGTATGCTGTGCCTTCTAGTGATGAGGGTGACTGTTACCTGTATGTTCCGCCTGACCCGGGCATTGAGACTGTTGCTGCTCTAGGTGCTGGTGAGGCTGCTGCTCTAGGTGCTAGTGGGTCTGCTGCCCCAGGTGCTGGTGAGTCTGCTCTCTTAAGTACTACGTCCGCTCAGGCCTTACACACCTTCACCCTTGACTCGGGTGCTTCCCGCTCCTTCTTTCGAGAACGCACCACACTTACGCCGCTTAGTCGGCCGGTTGCGGTCTCCCTGGCGGAGCCCTCTGGGGGTCCTGTCCTTGTTAGCTTCTCCACTGTCTTACCGTGCCCAGCAGCCCCCTCTGGCACCCTCCTCTCGTTCTCTACGACCTTTGTGAGTGGAGCTGACCTACAGGATAGGGGGGTTGACCAGTTCACTCCTGCGAGTCAGCGGGTGACCCACTGCACGTGTGCTCGGAGAGGCCGACACTTGGCCACGTCCACCCGTCGGCCGGGGTCGAGCCTGTACACACTTACTACTGAGTCTCCTCCGGCTGCTGAGTCTGGTCAGGTAGCTGCGTCGAGTCAGGTGTTTGCTGCAGCGTCCAGGTCTGGTCCTGAGTCTGCTCCCTGCTCGTGTCGTCTCCTGTCCCACCAGACTCTCCTCTGGCACCATCGCCTTCGTCACCCCTCTTTGCCTCGTCTCCGAGGCATGGCCTCCCGTGTCCTTGTCTCTGGTCTCCCCCGGTCTCTCCCTCCCCTACCTCCAGGACCTGCCCCTACCTGCGTCCCCTGCGTAGGGGGGCGACAGCGCGCCGCCCCTCACTCCTCCGAGTTTCATCCGACAAAGGCTCCGCTGTAGACTCTTCACATGGACGTGTGGGGCCCCGCCCGCGTCCGTGGTCAGGGACACGAGCATTACTTCCTGTTGGTGGTTCATGACTACTCGCGTTACACCATAGTCTTCCCCTTGCGCAGCAAGGGCGACGTCACTGAGGTGTTGATCGACTGGATCCGCGCAGCTCGTCTCCAGCTCAGAGAGAGTTTCGACTCGGACTTTCCTGTTCTGCGTCTGCACTCTGACAGAGGCGTTGAGTTTTCCTCTGCCCGTCTGGGAGCCTTCTGTCGTGCACAGGGCATACGCTAGACCTTCACGCTTCCGGCCTCTCCACAGAAAAATGGGATTGCTGAGCGCCGCATTGGCATGGTCATGGACGTCGCTCGTACGTCCATGATCCATGTGGCTGCCCCCCATTTTCTGTGGCCGTTTGCGGTTCAGTACGCAGCGCATCAGCTCAACCTCCAGCCTTGGGTCTCCTTGCCAGAGACCTCCCCCACCCTGCAGTGAACGGGGAACTTTGGCGATGCGTCTGCGTTTCGGGTCTGGGGATCTCGGGCGTTTGTTCGCGACTTGTCTGCGGACAAGCTGTCCCCCCGTGCTGTTCCCTGCGTCTTCCTTGGCTTCCCCCCTAACGCACCTGGGTGGCAGTTTTACCACCCCACCTCGCGCCGTGTTCTGTCCTCCTAGGACATCACCTTTGATGAGTCGGTGCATTACTACCGTCTCTTCCCCTACCGCACTACGCCCCTCCCCCCGCCGCCGCTCTTCCTTGCGCCAGGTCCCCCCCAGGTAGACCCTCTCCCCGCTCAGGGTCCTGCCCCGTCAGGTGTGTCCCAGGTAGACGCAGTCGAGCCTGTCGAGGTAGCTGTTGACTCTAGTGCTGCTAGAGGTGCTGAGCCTGCGGGTGCCGGGTCTGGAGGTGCGGAGCCTGGGGGTGCTGAGTCTGGGGGTGCTGAGCCTGGGGGTGCTCAGTCTGGGGGTGTTGAGACTGGGGGTGCGGAGCCTGAGGGTACTGAGCCTGGGGGTGCTGAGCCTGGGGGTGCGGAGTCCGGGGGTGCTGGGTCTGCTTGTGTGGCCTCTCGCGGTGCTGTGTCGAGGCAGGAGCCACTCTCTCCGCAGCAGCTACGCGAGCTGTTTGCCCGGCGCTGGAGCCGTGCTGCTGGAGCTGGAGGTACTACTGTTGCTGCTGGTCCCGGAGGTGCTCGTCCTGACGGTACTGGAGCTGCTGGGGCTGGGGGTGCTGCTGGGGCTGCTGGAAATCGTTCTGCTGGAGCTTCTGCTGGAGCTGCTGGCGGTACTAGAGCCGCCCGTCCTGCAGGAGTTGGTGTTGCTGGAACTGCTGGAGCTGGAGCTACTGGGGGTGTTGGCGCTGGTGGTTGTGCTAGCGCTGGTGTGTTTGAGGGTGCTGGAGCTGGCGCTGTTGGAGCTGGAGGTACTGCTAGCTCTGGTGCTGCCGCTGGGGGTACTAGTGCTGTCCCTGCTGGTTCTGGAGGCGCTGCCTGGCCGAGGCCGTACTTCGTTCCGCTCCTGGAGCAGGTTCTTGGTCTCCCGCCCTCTACTGGTCCTGCTCCTTCCTTAGAGTGTCCACAGCCTGTCCAGTCGCAGTCACAGTTACAGCCCGCTTCCCCCCTACCTGCCCCTTCTCCCTACACTGGTCCTACTGGAGGTCTTGCTGAGCGTCGTGAGCCTCCGTCTCGTCCTGCGTCGCCTGTTCGTGCTGCTCGCACTAGTCGTTGTGCTCACCGTCCGCGTCCTTCTACGGTCCCATGCACACACCAGATGGCACTGCGTCCTTCCATTGCTCCTCTGCGTGTCCCGTTGCCGTCTCCTCCAGAGTCCTCTCTTCCTATTCTTGCTGACCCGGAGTCTGACTCTCTTCGTGCTGCCAGTCCTACTGTCACGCGTCTCCTGGCTTTTGTTGTCACTGACCCTTTCTTTGAGTCCAGTGCTGCGTCGGCCCTAGTTGCTGAGCTTGTCGACTTTGCTGCTCGCTGTCGTCTAAACTACTCTGCTAGTCTTGTTGCTGAGTCTGATTCTATCTGTCCTCCTTCCGTCGGGGGTGAGTGTGCTCTTAGCACGGACGTCCTTCAGGACAGGCAGAAGGAGTTCCAATGTTTTGCTGCTACTTTGCCTTATCTCGTGTCCACGCTGATTGCCCCTGAGGGAGACCCGGATGCACCAGACATCCCGACTCCTCGATCGTACGCTGAGGCGATCGAGGGTCCCTACTCCTCTCAGTCGCAGTCAACCATGGACGCAGAGATGGCTTCCTCGAAGTCCACAGGCACCTACGTCGACGAGGTTCCCCCACCTGGGGCGAACATCGTCAGTGGCATGTGGATTTTCAGGGTGAAGCGGCCGCCGGGTTCTCCGCCTGTCTTCAAGGTGCGTTATGTGGCTCGAGGCTTCAGTCAGCGGCAGGGAGTTGACTACTTTCAGACCTTCTCTCCCACCCCGAAGATGACCACTCTTCGGGTGCTGCTGCACATAGCCGCTCAGTGCGACTACGAGCTTCACTCTCTTGACTTCAGCACAGCTTTCGTGCAGGGCAGCCTGCACGAGGAGATCTGGCTGCGCCGCCCACCTGGCTTCACTGGGTCGTTTCCTCCTAGCACCCAGTGGAGCCTCCCGCGGCCAGTCTACGGTCTCCGCTAGGCGCCCCGTGAGTGGCACGACACACTGAGGACTACACTTGCGGCTCTTGGGTTTGCTCCTTCTACTGCCGACCCGTCGCTGTTTCTGCGCACCGACACCTCTTTGCCGCCGTTCTACATCCTCGTGTACGTCGACGACTTGGTCTTTGCCACTGCAAACACTGCTGGACTCACCCACGTGAAGTTGGAGCTGCAGAAGAGACACACGTGCACAGACCTGGGTGAACTGCGCAGCTACCTTGGCTTCCAGATCACCCGGGACAGAGCACAGCGCACCATTACTCTGACTCAGTCTCACATGGTGCAGCAGGTCCTTCAGCGCTTCGACTTCACATACTCCTCGCCTCAGGCCACTCCTCTGTCTACTCGCCACTCGCTCTCAGCTCTGCCTTCGGATGAGTCCGTAGAGCCGAGTGGCCCATACCCAGAGCTTGTTGGCTGCCTCATGTACCTGATGACCTGCACACGACCTGACCTATCATACCCTCTTAGCATCTTGGCACGCTATGTTGCTCCTGGGAGACACCGACCAGAGCACATGGCTGCAGCGAAGAGGGTGTTGCGCTACTTGTGCAGTACGTCGGGGATGGGGCTAGTGCTTCGAGGGCGACGTTGAGTGGCCCCTTACAGATCACGCAGACGCTTCTTGGGCTGACGACCAGGCTACGCAGCGGTCGTCACAGGGTTACACCTTCAGTCTTGGTTCCGGCTCTGTTTCGTAGCGGTCTACCCGCTCGTCTTCTGTTCTCGGCTCTAGCTGTGAGGCTGAGATCTACGCGGGGGCCATGGCTGCTCAGGAGCTACGCTGGCTCACCTACCTGCTGACTGACCTAGGAGAGCCGCCTCGTTCTCCTCCAATTCTGTACGTAGACAACAAGGCCATGCTGGCCTTGTGTCGGGAGCACAGACTGGAGCACAGAACGAAGCACATTGCTCTTCGCTACTTCCTTGCTCGTGAGCTGCAGCAGCGTGGTCAGATGCGCCTTGCTTACGTGGCCTCTAAGGCCAACACTGCTTATATCTTTACCAACACGACGACTAGTGCGAGTAGCACGAACAGGCGACGCAAGACGAGACACAGGCTCATGACGCTCAGCAAGACCTCCAGTAGGACCAGTGTAGGGAGAAGGAGCAGGTAGGGGGGAGGCGGGCTGTAACTGTTACAGCGACTGGACGGGCAGTGGACACTCTAAGGGAGGAGCAGTACCAGTAGAGGGCGGGAGACCAAGAACCTGCTCAAGGAGCGGAACGAAGTACGGCCTCGGCCGCGTAGCGCCTCCAGAACTAGCAGGGACAGCACCAGTACCCTCAGCGGTAGCACCAGCGCCAGCAGCACCTCCAGCTCCAACAGCGCCAACACCAGCACCCTTAGACGCACCAGCGCCAGCAAAAACACCAGCTCCAACACCCCCAGTAGCTCCAGCTCCAGCAGCTCCATCAGCATCAACTCCAGTAGGACTGGCAGCTCCATTACCGCCAGCAGCTCCTACAGGACCAACTCCAGCAGCCCCAGCAGCACCCCCATTCCCAGCAGCTCTAGTACCGCCAGTACGAGCACCTCCGGGACCAGTAGCAACAGTAGTACCTCCAGCTCCAGCAGCACGGGTCCAGCGCCGGGCAAACCACTCGCGCAGCTCCTGCGGAGAGAGTGGCTCCCGCCTCGACGAAGCACCGCCGGCGGCCACACGAGCAGACCCAGCGCCCCCAGGCTCCGAACCCCCAGGCTCTGCACCCCCTGACGTAGCACCCCCAGGCTCAGCACCTCCAGACTCAGCACCCCCAGACTCAGCACCCCCAGTCTTAGCACCCCCAGGCTCAGCACCCCCAAACTCAGCACCCGTAGGCTCAGCACCTCGAGACCCGGCACCCGCAAGCTCAGCACCTCTAGCAGCACCAGAATCAACAGCTACCTCGACAGGCTGGACTGCGTCTACCTGGGACACACCTGACGGGGCAGGACCCTGAGGGGGGAGGGGGTCTACTGGGGGAGGACATGGCACAAGGAAGAGCGGTGGCGGGGGAAGGGGCGCAGCGCGGTAGGGGAAGAGACGGTAGTAAGGCACCGACTCGTCAAAGGTGACGTCCTAGGAGGACAGAACACGGCGCGAGGTGGGGTGGTAAAACTGCCAACCAGGCGCGTTAGGGGGGAAGCCAAGGAAGACGCAGGGAATAGCACGGGGGGACAGCTTGTCCGCAGACAAGTCGCGGACGAACGCCCGAGATCCCCAGACCCGAAACGCAGACGCATCACCAACCTTCCCCGTCCACCGCAAGGTGGGGGAGGTCTCTCGCAAGGAGACCTGGGGCTGAAGGTTGAGCTGATGCGCCGCGTACTGATTCGCAAACGGCCACAGAAAATTGGGGGGCAGCCGCATGCATCATGGACGTACGAGCGACGTCCATGACCATGCCAATGCGGCGCTCAGCAATCCCATTTTGCTGTGGAGAGGCCGGAAGCGTGAAGGTCTAGCGGATGCCCTGTGCCCAACAGAATGCTCCCAGACGGGTAGACGAAAACTCAACGCCTCTGTCAAAGTGCAGACGCAGATCACGAAAGTTTGAGCCGAAACTCTCTCTGAGCTGGAGACGAGCTGCACGAATCCAGTCGATCAACACCTCAATGACGTTGCCCTTGCTGCGCAAGGGGAAGACCGTGGTGTAACGAGAGTAGTCGTCAACCACCAAAAGGAAGTAACGCTCGTGCCCCTGGCCACGGACGCGGGCGGGGACCCACACGTCCATGTGAAGAGTCTGCAACGGAGCCTCAATCGGAGGAAACTCGGAGGAGTGAGGGGCGGCGCGCTGTCGCCCCTCGACGCAGGGGACGCAAATAGGGGCAGGCCCCGGAGGTACAGGAGGGAGAGACCGGGGGAGACCAGAGACAAGGACACGGGAGGCCATGCCTCGGTGACGAGGCAGAGAGGGGTGACCAAGGCGGTGGTGCCAAAGGAGAGTCTGGTGGGACAGGAGACGAGACGAGCAGGGAGCAGACTCAGGACTAGACCTGGACGCTGCAGCAAACACCTGACTCGACGCAGCGACCTGACCAGGCTCAGCAGCCGGAGGAGACTCAGTAGTGAGGGTTTACAGGCTCGACCCGGCCGACGGGTAAACGTGGATACGTGTAGTGGGTCACCCGCTGACTCGCAGGAGTGAACTGGTCAACCCCCCTATCCTGTACATCAGCTCCACTCACCAAGTTCGTAGAGAACGAGGGGAGGTAGAGACCTGACAGGGTGCCAGAGGGGGCTGCCGGACACGGTAAGTCAGTGGAGAAGCGAGCAAGGACAGGACATTTAGAGGGGTCCACTAGGGAGACCGCAACCGGCCGACTAAGCGGCGTAAGTGTGGTGCGGTCTCGAAAGAAGGAGCGGGAAGCACCCGAGTCAAGGGTGAAGGTGTGTAAGGCCTGAGCCGACGTGATACCTGAGAGGGCAGACTCACTAGCACCTGTGGCAGCAGACGCCCTAGCACCTAGAGCAGCAGCCTCACCAGCACCTAGAGCAGCAGTCTCAATGCCCGGGTCAGGCGGAACACACAGGTAACAGTCACCCTCAACACTATCAGAAACAGCATACATGGCAGCAAGAATAGCATCAAAATCAAGATCAAAGGTGGCAACCCCCGCCCTAGACAGCTCTCCCCAGCGAGGGATCTCAGAGGCCTCAGGGAACTGGTGACGCCACGCGTCCGTCAGGCGGCCGAAGCAGCGCTGGGTGGAGTGCGGGCCCCCGCACTGCTCACCAGCGCGGTCGCCGGTGCGGAGAACGTAGGTGCAGGGACCAGTACCCCCACCGCGCTGACGCGCAGCGTACAACTCACGAAGCTGCTGAGGGGACAGAGTCTCACGACTGCGCTGCTCGTGCTAGCGCATACCACCACCGGAGCCACTCCTGTACGGAGAGCCGCGACCAGGTCCACTGCTGCCGCCGCCGCCTCCGCCACCTCCGCCGCCTCCGCCGCCTCCACCACCTCCGCCGCCTCCGCTCTCTCCGCCACCGCCGCCGCCTCCTCCGCCTTCACTGCTGCCACCGACACCTCCACCACCGCCACCACTCCCACAACCACCCCCACCCCCTCCACTGCCTCCACCACCACCTCCACCTCCCCCGCCAACCCCTCGAGCGCCCTTGCCCTTCTTGCTCTTGCCGGTGCGGCGTCTCCCGCTCGGGGCAGACGCAGCGCCGACCGACTCGAAACCAACGAGGTCGGCCGCAGCAGCAGAGGCAACAAAGGGCAAGAGGGGGGAGGGGGAACACCCCTCAAAGACGGGGATGCGAGGGTCACCACGAGAGGCTCCTACAGCGACTATGCTCTTCTCTGCTGCTAGGAGGCGCTCCTCAAGGAGATCGACGGTGAGTGTGGTGGGGCAAACTGAGAGGAAGTGGTCCCTGACTAAGCGAAGGGAGTCAGGGAGGCGGGTGACTATGTAGTAGAGGGTGATGTACATGGAGGGGGGGGTTCTTGGCACAGAACTCAGCACGAAGCGCAGCGCGGTAGCGAATGTCACTAGTGCGAAGGTGAGTAATGAGGTCAGCTATTGTGGGAAAGGCAGCAAGGTCAGGGAACAGGTACGGCAGCATGAGGCGGCTAAGAGCAGCAGTGGCAGGGAAGGAGTAGCGTGCAACTAGAGCGTCGTACAAGGTCTTAGCACTCTTGTACTGGCTAAAGTGCGCACGCTCAGCGGTCGGTAAGTGGCGACGCACAGGAAGGCGAGCAGCAGCATCGCGTGTGGCCAAATGTGAGCGAACGGTACTGTCAGCAGTAGCAGGCGGGGTGGGAGAGACACCAGAGGTGAGATCGAACAGAGAGAGTCCGTCTGCCCTATCGCACTGGAGAAACAGCTGGAGGTCATCGACCCAGACCTCAATGTCAACGGCACGGCCCTCAGCATCAAAAGTAAGGACACTGGGGGAAGCCATGACTGCAGTGGCCTAGTAGGGAGTGAGCTCTCTAGTCCGAGGAAGGAGGGCCGGGGCGCACCGGTAGGAACCGCAGCGGCTCGACAGTAGGGCGGCTCGGCGGCTGGGCGGCTCGGCTGCTGGGCGGCTCGGCTGCTGGGCGGCTCCGCGGCTGGGCTGGTGGGCGGCTCGGCTGCTCGGCGGCTCGGCTGCTGGGCGGCTAGGCTGCTGGGCGGCTCAGCTGCTGGGCGGCTCGGCTGCTCGGCAGGTGGGCGGCTCGGTTGCTGGGCGGCGCGGCTGCTGGGCGGCTCGGCTGCTGGGCAGCTCGGCGGCTCGGCTGGTGGGCGGCTCGACTGTTGGGATGCTCGGCGGCTTGGTCGCTGGGTGGCTGAGCGATGACAGGGCCAGTAGAGGCGGCGACATGGCCGCTAGGGGAGGGCGACGGGACCGTAGGTGACGGCGACGGGGCCGCAGGTGGTGGCGACGGGGCCGCAGGTGGCGGCGGGGTCGCTGGTGGCGGCTGCGTGGCCGTAGTTGGCGGCGACGGGGCCGCAGGTGGCGGCGACGGGGCCGCAGGTGGCGGCGACGGGGCCGCAGGTGGCGGCGACGGGGCCGCAGGTGGCGGCGACGGGGCCGCAGGTGGCGGCGATGGGGTCTCAGAGGGGCCGCAGAGGGGCCGCAAGGGGCCTAGATGGGGCTGCAGAGGGGCCGCAAGAGGCCTAGACGGGGCCGAAGAGGGGCCACAAGGGGCCTAAACGGGGAGGCGACGGGGCCGGAAAGGGCGCCGCGAGGGGCCGAAAGGGGCCGCGCGAGGGCGGTAAGGGCGGCGTGAGGGGCCGTAAGGGGCCGTAAGGGCAGCGCGAGGGGCCGTAAGGGGTCGTAAGGGCGGCGCGAGGGACCGTAGAGGGCGGCGCGAGGGGCCGTAAGGGCGGCGTAAGGGGCCATGAGAGGGGCCACTAAGGGCGGCGCAAAGGTAGGGAGGGCACACAGAGCGCGACTCGGGCAGGAGTGAAGCGCGCTCCGGGCAGAAAAAAAAAATTATCGTGGTGGGCCCTAGGTAGCGTTCCCACTAGGGAACCTGCTCGATACCATGATAAGAAACGAGGAAATGAAATGACTAAGGGAAAGTTGGATACAAGTACAAAACCTAGAAGTGTGTTGTACCCCATATGTGCTACCCCACTATAGCCTACATAGGCTAAGTCATATAAGCCTGAGAGAGATCTAATACAACACGATCAGCGAGGGAAGGGCCCAAAGTAAGTTTTCTTCGGAAGATAATGACTATTTTGCTTTTCTCTACACCCATTCCACCTTCAGTCAATCATGATGAGCTTGCGCTCTCTAGTGCATGTCCTCGAGTCTATTGTAAAGTGTGAAATGCATCGTGACGGGAAGCTGCCTAAGTTGCTTCGGGTACGGATGTGCTTGTTGGTAATATATTTTCATTTCATTTTCCTTGATTATGCTCATGCGTATGTTTAAGTGATTACAATGCATAAATTGATCGAGAAAAACTCAAAGATCCTTTATGACGTGTCGTCTACGTCGATATGCAACACAGGCCAGCCACTGCCTTCTTGATTTAGCCTCCGTTCCACTTAACCCTGTCAGAACATTATAGCTTATGCTATTGTGTAGGCTATAGTGGGGTATCCCATAGGGGGTACAACCCAACTAGGATTTCATATTTGTACTCGCTTCATTCATAGTTCACATCATTCTCGTTCTAATCTTCTCATGGTATCGAGCAGGTTCCCCCGTGGGAACTGTGCCTAGGGCCCACCACATTGATCATTTTTTTTTCCTGCCCGAAGCGCGCTCGGCCCGAGTCGCGCTCCGGGCTCTTACGTCGTCGAGCCGCCCTAGCGGCCTCCCCACGACCTACCTGCGGCCCCGCCGCCCTTTACTGCGGCTCGCGCCGCCCCTTCCCTGCGGCTCGCGCCGCCCTACCCGGCCAGTCGGCGCCCTCGCGCCGCCCTTCCCGGCCCTGCGCCGCCTGTCCCGGCCCGTCGCCGCACGGCCCGGCGCCTCCCTAGCGGCGTCGCGTGCCACCCTTACCCGCGGCCCTACCCGCCGCCCTACCTGCGGCCCTACCTGCAGCCCTACCTGCGGCCCTACTGCCGCCCTTACCTGCGGCCTTCCCGCCGCCCTACCTGCGGCCCTACCGCCGCCCTACCTGCGGCCCTACCGCCTCCCTGCCTGCGGCCCTACCGCCGCCCTACTTACGGCCCACCCGCCGCCCTACTTGCAGCCCACCGGCGCCCTACTTGCGGCCCACCCGCTGCCCTACCCTCGACCGCCGCGCCGCCCTGAACCAGCGCCGCCGAGCCGCCCACCGGCAGAACCACCGAGCCGCCCGGCCACCGCGCCGCCCTGATCCAGAGCCGCCCAGCAGCAGAGCCGCCGAGCAGCCGAGCCGCCCTGCCGCCGAGCCGCCTTGCCGCCGAGCCGCCAAGCATCAGAGCCGCCGAGCCGCCCTGCCGCCGAGCCGCCCTACCGCCGAGCCGCCCAGCAGCCGAGCCGCCGAGCCGCCCTGCAGCCGAGCCACTCTACAGCCGAGCCGCCCTGCTTCCCTACTTCCGGACCGCCAGAGCTGCCCCGTCTGGTGAGCACAGCGCCTTCTCCCGCTACACGGTCCTCCCCCCCCCCCCCCCCCCCTCACTGTTTGCACTGCTAGTCGTCTGTCGTCATGGCTACCCCTAGTGTCCTAGCTTTTGACGCTGAGGGTCGGGCCATTGACTTTGAGGTCTGGGTAGACGACCTGCAGCTGTTCTTACAATGCGATAGGGCAGACGGCCTCTCTCTCTTTGACCTTACCTCTGGCGCTTCCCCTGCCCCTGCTACTGATGCTGACGCCACTGTTCGCTCCCAGTGGGCCACGCGCGACGCTGTTGCACGTCTTGCTGTGCGTCGCCACCTCCCTACCTCCGAGCGTGCGCACTTTAGTCAGTACAAGAGTGCTCAGACCTTGTACGACGCTGTAGTCGCGCACTACCCCTCCCCTGCCACTGCTGCACTGAGCCGTCTCATGCTACCGTACCTCTTCCCCGACCTTGCTGCCTTTCCCACCGTGGCTGACCTGATTACGCACCTCCGCACTAGTGACACTCGCTACCGCGCTGCACTCCCTGCTGACTTCTGCGCCAAGAACCCCCCCCCCATATACATTACTCTGTACTTCCTAGTCACTCGCCTTCCTGACTCCCTTCGAGTAGTCAGGGACCACTTTCTCTCAGTCTGTCCCACCACACTCACTGTCGACCTCCTCAAGAAGGTCCTCTTAGCAGCGGAGAAGAGTATAGTCGCTGTAGGAGCCTCTCGTGGTGACCCGCGCACCCCCATCTTTGAGGGGTGTTCCCCCTCCCCCCTGCTGCCCTCTGTTGCCTCTGCTGCTACGACCGACCTCCTTGGTCTTGAGTCGGTCGGTGCGGCGTCTACCCCTAGCGGGAGACGCCGCCCTGGCAAGGGCAAGGGGGGCAAGGGAGCTGGAGGAGCAGGCGGTGGAGGTGGAGGTGGAGGCGGTGGGGGTAGTGGGGGTGGCGGTGGGAGTGGAGGTGGGGGTGGGGGGGTCGGTGGCGGCAGTGGAGGCGGAGGCGGCGGCGGCGGTGGCGGTGGGAGCGGAGGTGGCGGAGGAGGCTGCGGTGGAGGCGGCGGTGGAGGCGGCGGTGGAGGCGGCGGCAGTAGCGGAGGCGGCGGTGGGGGTGGCGGTGGAGTTGGTCGCGGGTCTTCGCAGAGGAGTGGCTCCGGTAGTGGCGCACGCCAGCAGCAGCAGCGCGGTCGTGAGACCCTGTCCCCTCAGCAGCTCCGGGAGTGGTACACTGCACGCCAACGGGGTGGGGGTTTTGGTCCGTGCACCTACGTCCTGCGCACCGGCGACCGTGCGGGTGAGCAGTGTGGGGGCCCGCACCCCACCCAGCGCTGCTTTCGCCGCCTGACGGACGCGTGGCGTCACCAGTTCCCGGAGGCCTCAGAGATTCCTCGTTGGGGCGAGCTGTCTAGGGCGGGTGTTGCCATCTTTGATCTTGACTTTGAAGCTATTCTCTCTGCCATGTATGCTGTGTCTCATAGTGATGAGGGTGACTGCTACCACTGTTTCCCGCCCGATCCGGGCATTGAGGCTGCTGCCCTAGGTGCTTGCAACGCTGCTGCTCTAGGTGCTAGTGTGTATGCGTCCTCAGGTACTGGTGAGTCTGCGCTCTCAGGTACTACGTCGGCTTCGGCCTCCCTCACCTTCACCCTTGACTCTGGGGCGTCTCGCTCCTTCTTTCGGGACCGCACCACACTCACGCCGCTTAGTCGGCCGGTTGCGGTGTCTCTGGCTGACCCCTCCGGGGGTCCTGTGCTGTCTCGCTTCTCCACAGTCCTCCCGTGTCCGGCGGCTCCCTCTGGCACCCTGTCTGGTCTCTACCTCCCCTTGTTCTCGACGAACCTGGTGAGTGGTGCTGACCTACAGGATGGGGGAGTACACCAGTTCACTCCTGCGCGTCAGCGGGTGACGCACTGTACAGAGGCAAGCACAGGCCGGCACCTAGCTACGTTTACCCGTCAGCCGGGGTCGAGCCTGTACACACTGACCACTGCGTCTCCTCCCGTTACTGAGTCTGGTAGAGTCACTTCGTCCGGTCAGGTGTTTGCTGCAGCGTCTAGGTCTGGTCCTGAGTCTGCCCCCTGTTCGTGTCGTCTCTTGTCTCATGAGACTCTCCTCTGGCACCACCGTCTTGGTCACCCGTCTCTGCTTCGGCTCAGAGGCATGGCCTCCCGTCTTCTTGTGTCTGGTCTCCCCTGGTCCCTCCCTCCCCTTCCTCAGGGCCCTGGCCCTGCCTGTGTCCCCTGTGTCGAGGGGCGCCAGCGGGCTGCCCCTCACTCCTCCCAGTTTCCTCCGACAGAGGCCCCGTTGCAGACGCTTCACATGGACGTGTGGGGCCCAGCCCGCGTCCGTGGACAGGGTCACGAGCGCTACTTCCTGCTCGTTGTTGACGACTACTCGCGTTACACCATGGTCTTCCCCTTGCGCAGCAAGGGTGATGTCACTGAGGTGCTGATCGACTGGATCCGCGCGGCTCGTCTCCAGATCAGGCGGAGCTTTGGCTCGGACTTCCCTGTTCTGCGTCTGCACTTGGACAGAGGCGGAGAGCTTTCCTCTGGCCTACTGCGAGCCTACTGACGTGCACGAGGCATCTGTCAGACCTTCACGCTTCCGGACTCACCGCAGCAAAACCGCATTGCTGAGCGCCGCATTGGCATGGTCATGGACGTCGCTCGTACGTCTATGATGCATGCGGCTGCCCCCCATTTTCTGTGGCCGTTTGCGGTCAGGTACGCGGCGCATCAGATCAACCTACACCCCAGGGTCTCCAGGCCGGGGACCTCCCCAGCCTTACTGTGGACGGGGAAGGTTGGCGATGCGTCGGCATTCCGGGTCTGGGGATCTCGGGCGTTTGTCCGCGACTTGTCTGCGGACAAGCTGTCCCCTCGTGCTGCTCCTTGCGTCTTCCTGGGGTTCCCCCTTGACGCGCCTGGGTGGCAGTTCTACCACCCCACCTCTCGACGTGTTCTGTCCTCCCAGGACGTCACGTTTGACGAGTCGGTCCCCTACTACCGCCTCTTCCCCTACCGCACTCCGTCCCTCCCCCCACCCCCGCTCTTCCTTGTACCAGGTCCCCCCCAGGTAGACTCCCTCCCCCCTCAGGGTTCTGCCCCTTCAGGTGTGTCCCAGGTAGACGCAGTCGAGCCTGTCAAGGTCACTAGTGACTCTGGTGCTGCTTGTGGTGCTGAGCCTAGGGGTGCTGGACCTGGGGGTGCGGAGTCTGGGGGTGCTGAGCTTGGGGGTACTGCGTCTGGGGGTGCTGAGCCTGGGGGTGCTGAGCTTGGGGGTGCTACGCATGAGGGTGCTGAGCTTGGGGGTGCTACGCCTGGGGGTGCTGAGCCTGGAGGTGCTACGCCTGGGGGTGCTGAGCCTGGAGGTGCTACGCCTGGGGGTGCTGGGAGTGGAGGTGCTCCGCCTGGAGGTTCTCCGGGTGCTTCTTCTCGCCGAGAGCCACTCTCTCCACAGGAGCTGCGCGAGTGGTTTGCCCGGCGCTGGCGCCGTACTGCTGGTGCTGGAGGTTCTTCGGCTGCTGAGGGTGCTGCGGTCGCGGTTCCCGGAGGTGCTCGTACAGGGAGTACTGGAGCTGCTAGGCCTACGGGTTCGACTGGAGCTGGTGCTGCTGAGGGTGTTGGCGCTGAGACTACCGCTGGCGGTCCTACTGGGGGTGCTCCTGGTGCTGCTGGAGGTGCTGCTGGAGCGGGTGCTCCTGCTGAGGGTACTGGTGCTGTCCCTGCTGCTTCTGGCGTCGTCACGCGGCCTCGACCGTACTTTGTTCCACTCCTGCAGCAAGTTCTTGGTCTTCCTCCTTCTACTGGTCCTTCTCCTCCCTTCGAGTGTCCACAGCCTGTCCCGTCACAGTCACAGCTACAGCCTGCCTCCCCTCTGCCTGCTCCTTCTCCCTACGCTGGTCCTACAAGAGGTCTTACTGAGCGTCGTGAGCCTGCGTCTCGTCCTGCATCGCTTGTTAGAGCTGCTCGCGCTAGTGGTCGCAGTTCGCGCCAGCGTCCTCCTCCTGTCCCTGGCACGCACAGGATGTCTCTGCGTCCGTCTACTGCTCCTCTGCGTGCCCCTTTGCCTTCCCCTCCGGAGTCCTCTCTTCCTGCACTTGCCGACCCTGAGTCGGACTCTCTTCGTGCTGCCAGTCCTACTGTCACACGTCTCCTTGCTACTGTTGTCACTGACCCTTCTTTCGAGTCTACTGCTGCGTCTGCTCTCGTTACTGAGCTCGTCGACTTTGCTGCTCGCTGTCGCTTAGACTACGCTGCTAGTCTTGTCGCTGAGTCTGAGTATGTCTGTCCTCCGTCCGTCGGGGGTGAGTGTACCCTTGGCACGGACGTCCTTGAGGACAGGCAGGAGGAGTTCCAGTGTCTGGCAGCTGCTTCACCTCATCTCGTGTCCGTACTGCTTACCCCTGAGGGAGACCCGGATGCACTTGACATCCCGACTCCGCGCTCTTACGCGGAGGCGATAGAGGGTCCCTACTCCTCTCAGTGGCAGGCAGCTATGGATGCAGAGATGGCTTCCTGGAAGTCCATAGGCACCTACGTTGACGCTGTCCCCCCTCCTGGGGCGAACATCTTCAGTGGCATGTGGATCTTCAGGGTGAAGTGGCCGCCGGGTTCTCCGCCTGTCTTCAAGGCGCGTTACGTGGCTCGTGGCTTCAGTCAGCGGCAGGGAGTTGACTACTTTCAGACCTTCTCCCCCACCACTCTTCGGGTACTGCTGCACATTGCTGCGCACCGTGACTACGAGCTCCACTCTCTCGACTTCAGCACAGCTTTCTTGCAGGGCAGCCTCCACGAGGAGATCTGGCTGCGCCGCCCACCTGGCTTCACTGGGTCTTTCCCTCCTGGTACCCAGTGGAGTCTCCGGCGTCCAGTCTACGGTCTCCGCTAGGCGCCACGTGAGTGGCACGACACACTGAGGACTACGCTTGCGGCTCTTGGGTTTGCTCCTTCTACTGCCGACCCGTCGTTGTTTCTGCGCACCGACACCTCTCTGCCGCCGTTCTACATCCTCGTGTACGTTGAGGACTTGGTCTTTGCCACAGCTGACACTGCTGGACTCGCCTACGTGAAGTCCGAGCTGCAGAAGCGACACACGTGCACAGACCTGGGTGAACTGCGCAGCTACCTTGGCTTGCAGATCACCCGGGACAGAGCACGCCGCACCATTACCCTGACTCAGTCACACATGGTGCAGCAGGTCCTTCAGCGCTTCGGCTTCACGTACTCCTCGCCTCAGGCCACTCCTCTGCCTACTCGCCACTCACTCTCAGCTCTGCCTTCGGATGAGTCCGTAGAGTCGAGCGGCCCGTATCCAGAGCTTGTTGGTTGCCTCATGTACCTGATGACCTGCACACGACCTGACCTTGCATACCCTCTTAGCATTCTTGCACGCTATGTTGCTCCTGGGAGACACCGACCAGAGCACATGGCTGCAGCGAAGAGGGTGTTGCGCTACTTGTGCAGTACGTCGGGCATGGGGCTAGTGCTTGGAGGGCGGAGTCCAGTGGTCCTCGCTGGGCACGCGGACGCTTCTTTGGCTGACGACCAGGCTACGCAGCGGTCGTCACAGGGTTACACCTTCAGTCTTGGTTCCGGCTCTGTTTCGTGGCGAGCTACCCGCTCGTCTTCTGTTCTCGGCTCTAGTTGTGAGGCTGAGATCTACGCCGGGGCTATGGCTGCCCAGGAGCTTCGCTGGCTCACCTACCTGTTGACCGACCTTGGAGAGCCGCCTCGTTCTCCTCCAGTCCTGTACGTAGACAACAAGGCCATGCTGGCCTTGTGTTGAGAGCAGCGACTGGAGCACAGGACAAAGCACATTGCTCTCCGTTACTTTCTTGCTCGTGAGCTACAGCAGCGTGGACAGTTGCGGCTTGCGTACGTGGCCTCTGAGGCCAACACTACTGATGTTTTCACCAAGGCACTTGCGCCTTGTGATCATCAGCGCTTCTGCACTCAGCTGGGTCTTGTGCCTGTCTTGCCTCACTTGCTCACTTCTTGACCTTGCTTGTACGTTCACATATATATACTCCTGCTCTTGCTTGCTTAGCCTCGTATATATATATATATATATATATATATATATATATATAAATGTGCTCTTGCATGTGAACTGGCCTTTTGGCCTTTGAACTTGTGCTCGGAATGTGTGGTGACTTTGTGATCCACCCTGAGCTTTGCTTTGCTTTGCTTGACTGGTCTTGTGACCCCTTGTTCTCCCCCACTTTGCCTATGGGGGTGTGTGAGAACATTATAGCTTATGCTATTGTGTAGGCTATAGTGGGGTATCCCATAGGGGGTACAACCCAACTAGGGTTTCATATTTGTACTCGCTTCATTCATAGTTCACATCATTCTCGTTCTAATCTTCTCACACCCCTTATGCCAAACTTGTGCCCCTTTACCATCGTTTTTTATGGCCGTTCTATTGGAAGCCGTACTGTTTGTCAGAAATACTTGTACCGTATGTCTTCTGTTTTGAAAGTTTCAATTTTTGGTTCTTAAGATATCATTGTGGATTACATTTTTCCTAGAACAAAACAAAAAAAACAAGACAACCAAGGCATGCTGAAGTAACAACCAAGGCTTCAAATTGTGTCAGCAGATTTTCCAACTTGGCGAGAAATTGTCCCAGCTTGATCACTTGATCTTCCAAATTGCTAATCTTGACATTGACAACCTCCAATTCTTTCTTATCATAGTATGGTAAAGGTCGTGGACCATGCCACGTTACTTGGTTGTTTTGTGCTCCTTGAAGATCTCATTCTCTCTCGCGCTCTCGAGCTCCATCTCGCTTTCCCTGAGTTTAATTTGAACTTCTGCGGTTCTCCTCATTGTATCCTGAAAGTGAACCTCCTCTACAGATTTCAGCTTCTCACGCCGAAGGTTTTCTTCCTCCTCAACCTCACAAACAAAAAACGAATCGGTCCGCTCTCGTGCTGAATCCATTTTATACTCTCTTAGACGGTTTAGGCTGACGTAAGTTTACTTACGTGGTTGTGATGTCTGATTTGCTTTATAGCTCAAATTCGAAGCTACAATTATCGGATATTCCAGGCTCGGCCTCCCGTCAAATGCGGCGTGGTTCAACAGTGCAGATTGCGTCTAGAAAATTATCGTGTGGCCACCATACAAGGCAAAAAATGAGGGGTGACCGAATTACCGAACCGCAGATCAACTCACCAGATGCTCTCGAGAATGACTCTCTCAATTTACAAACAACACCTTGATTTGATCGTGTGTGCTAGTGATGAGTTTGTTATTCGTTAAAACGCAATTTCGTGCCTGTGCTCTGTTCTACTTTTGACAAATTGGATTTGAACCCAAAACGGGTTTGTGTTCAACGAGTGGTTGCGCCATTCCCCGCAGCCCATCCCATCCCATTCTATCTCATGCCAGATCCCCACCCCATCCCATCAACGGGGCAAGTCTCGGCCACGTAGCCTCACTCCTAGTAATCACAAGATGGCCTTGCCACGCTTTCCCGTTCGCTTCTTTGCCGTGCTACTCCTCGCCCTTATCGTCGTCGTTCTCGCCACCGAGCTATTTACTTGCGATCATCACTTGTGCTCAGTCGCTTGTGCTCATCGCTTGTGCTCAGTCGCTTGTGCTCGTCGTATTCACTCGTGCTCGCCGGTCCTCTGTCACCCGCCTTCCCATGCTCTTGGCTCACCCCTTTCATCGCTTTCTGTTTTCCGCTCTTGTCCCCGCCTCTTTGCTCCGCTTCGCCCTTGCTTGCCCCTCTGTCCCGCGTAGCGGGGTCTCTGCGCGCGGCTCCCATGGCCTGTGCTTGTAGGCTATGAGAAGCACCAGGAGCGGCGCAAGGAGGAGGCGTGTGAGCCCGTGGTGGGGCAGACGGGCGTGGACTCGCGGGTGCGGCAGCGCAAGGTGGAGGCGCACAGACGTGGACTTGCGTGGGGACGCATGCAAACTTCCTCCCTCCCTCCCTTTCTCCCTCCCTCCCTCCCTCCCTCCCTCCCTCCCTCCCTCCCTCCCTCCCTCCCTCCCTCCCTCCCTCCCTCCCTCCCTCCCTCCCTCCCTCCCTCCCTCCGTCCCTCCGTCCCTCCGTCTCTCCTACCCTCCCTCCGTCCCTCCCTCCGTCCCTACCTCCGTCCCTCCCTCCCTCCGTCCCTCCCTCCCCCCCTCCCTCCCTCCGTCCCTCCCTCCCTCCACCCCCCCCCCCCCGCCCCCCCTCCTCTCCCTCCCCCTCCTCTCCCTCCTGGCCGCATGCCATCTCCACGGATAGATGGGATGGGATGGGCGTGCCTGCTGCATCCGCCGCCGCCTCCGCCGGGGCTGACCGGCTGCTCAGGTTGAGCGAGCATGGAGGGGGGGGGAGGTGGGCACAGTGGGATGGGCGGGGCTGAGATGGGTGCGCTGGGATGGGCGCGCTGGGATGGGGGGGGCTGGAATGGGGGGGGGGGAAGTGGCAGCAGGTGTGAGAGGGTTCGCCTCACCCCCACTCTGCGTTTCCCTTGGCTCACCTTTCTTTCCCCCCGCCCATTCTCTTTCCCCCTCCAATTACCTCTCTCTCCACCCGCACACTCTCTTTCCACCTCAGATCATTTCTCTTTCCACCTGCTCACTCGGATTTCTCCTTTGCTCAACCGTTTTTCCCCTGCTCTCTTGTTTTCTCCCTTCCCTCATCCGTCTTTCCCAACTCACTCTCTTTCCCCCTTTGCTCACCCGTTTTCCCTATACTCTCCAGCAGCGAAGGTGCTGTGAAGAGCAGAGCGGTTAGGGGCAGTGTGTGGCGACAAATGGGCGGCAGCATGCGGCAGAGAAGGAGGGTTGGGTTCCTGGCATAATCAGTTGTGCCTTCTTCCTCCTGTGGTTGTTTTGCCTGCGGTTGTTTTTTGTGCTCGTCTTTTGCTTTTGGCCTCCCTTTTTATTATTTTCTTTGGTTTATATAATTTCGTCCAGCTTTAAGCACGCCCGTTTGTCCCGCCAAACAGACGTAGAAGCAGCAACGGCCACAAACACTGGCCGGGGTTGGGGGCCTAGTGTACCATTCAACGGATGGGGAGGAGGTGACACAGCAGCAGCTGGAAGCAGTACAGCAGCTGGAACATGGGGGACCGCAACAATTGAGGAAGGATACTCAGCACGGGTAGAGAAAGAAGCACCAGAAGAGATGGCCGAGCCTCATCACACCCCAATCCCAATCGGCATCCCCCCGTTTGGACCCGCTTCTCCTCCACGAACATACTCCCCCACCCACAACAGCCCCGACCGAGACACCACCCTGCCTTACTGTCGCTACCCTCACAACCCACTGCCTTCTGTATCTACTCCAGTTAAACCCCATGACCCAAACACAGCCGGGCCTTCCACCATCCACGGACCACCACCAAACCACCTTCCTTGACCCATTCTCACTAAAGGAACAGCAGACACAACGGACATCACAGCTCACACCTGCACAGCCTCCCACTGCCCATGAACTCATCCTTGCTCTCCAACTATCAATCTCTCCTCAGCCCATTCCACAGCCTGCCCAACCCAATACGATCACCCGCACTGCGAGCACCTCCTGACCTCTGGCACAAACGCCTTGGCCACCCCTCTCAGGAGATGCCCAACAACTGTATTTGCACTGGAGTCTTCATTTCTGGCACGCTACCTCACCCTGACGGCTCTCCCATCACCATCATCAACAATCGCGACACAGCCTGCATCGTTTGCCCCACAGCCGATCTGAATCACAAGCCCTCTAAACTCATTGAGCCCAGAACGAACCGCTGCAAAAAGCTCCTGAATGTTTACAGTGACTTCTTCATCCTCACACAAACAGGCATCAACGGCAAGGAGTACTCTTTCACCTTCGTGGACGCTCACTCTTGCTTCTTCTAGGTGGTGAATGTGTTTCACAGGAGCAAGGTGTCTAGAACATTTAAGGTCTGGCTTAGCCACACAGAGACACAATCTGGTTGCATCCTCAAAATCTGGCAAACTGACTGCGCAGACGAATTCAAGAGTACCGAGCTCGAGGCATACACAAAGGACAAGGGGATCATCCACACCCTCTCTCTCCACTACGCTCACCATTAGCAAGGCATTGTTGAGCGCACAAACAAGACCTTAATGACCGGGGTTCAAGCCCTCATGCAGCAGAGTAACGTTGATCCGAAGTATTGGCCTTACGCCATGCGTCACGCCGTCCGTCTTCACAACCATCTCTGCATCACCGCCCAACAATAATCGCCTGCACAGTGCAGTACCGGCCTGCCACCGCCAACACAGGAAAGTTCCAATGCTGTGCGTGCTAGGGAGTGCACTTGGGCATCAGTTTTGAGCACCACGCCTGGAACTTCCTCGAGTACGAAACCTCTCGGGTGGTCGCGGCACGTGACGTCATCTCCTAAGAAGATCTTACTATTCTGCAGTTCTAGACCAACGGACACGCTGACGGACGCAGGCTTGGCGGTGTGTCTGGTCGCGTGGCCTGCTATGACCGCCCACCTCGCAGCTTTGCCACTCCCGCTGACGAAGCCGAAGCTGCGGTTACTGATCAAGATCTCACAGAACCCCATCCCAGACCGAGCCCTTGGAGCGATGAGGACCTCGACTACTGGCACGACTCCCTGCTCAGCCCCACTCCGTCCAACGAAAACCACTCCGATGACGACGTTATGAAGGTCACCAGCGAGGAGTAGCACAGCCCTAGCCTTTTGGGCCTGCAACTCCTTGGTCTTCACACTGCAGTCTCTCACCCGTGAAAAGAGGTTGAACCCAAAACCTTACGGCAGACACTCACCGGTCCCTACCGCAACGTATGGCGTGCGACAATAGATGCCGAAGTCGCCGTGCTCGAAGCTCGCAAGACATGGCTCCTTCTTGATCATGCCGCGCTGAAAGGGGAGGAGTGTCCTGTAAAAAAAAAGGGGGGGTCTTCTGCGTTACGATCGCCGCTGATGGAACCATTGAATGTTTCAAAGCCTGCTGGGTCGTGCATGGCTTCGATCAACGCCATGGGATTGATTTCGATCAAACATTCACTCCCGTCAGCCGCCATACTTCTCTAAACATGGTTCAGCCAGCCGAGAGCAATGGTTGAGCCAATCTCAACCTACATGAGCACAAAATGAAGCTCCAGCCCGACTACAACCCCAGCTAGAGTGCCCCCTCCTGAGACCACCGAGCCGCTCCTCTACGAGGAATGTCCTCGTAGTGGAGAGCACTTGACAGCTCTTACGCTGCCATCGTGTTTCCAGGAGCGTTCTAGAAGCATCTTGACAGAATCAGAAGAAAGAAAGAGGATTGAACTAGCAAGAATGAGGATACAAATAGCAAACCCTAGAAGGGTTGTACTCGCTATAGAGCACCCCACTACAGGCTAGAACAATAAGATAATATTCTGACACACCCCCATAGCCAAAGTGGGGTGTAATCAGCAGAGCAGGCAAAGCAATACAAGCTCAGGGTGGATCACAATGTCACCACACATTCTGAGCACAAGTTCAAGAAGAAATAGTTTAGAGTTCACAATTATAAGCAAAGCTAGTGGTAGTCACAACGGGCAAGTGAGGAGGAGGGAGAGTGAGGGGAGAGGAGATAGGAGGCGACGGCTGAAGCTGCAGACACACGGGCAACAGGAGGCAGACTGGCACAGCGGCTACCGGACAGCGCCCAGACTACAGGAGTAACAGGCCCCGCGGCTCAAATAGCGGCGGACGGGCAACGGACCCACAGGCGGCTGGCGTAGAAGTCTAGCTCACTGGGCTACCGGGACAGCGCCCCGGACTACAGGTGCTGCTGACGACAAACTGGCAACCTCCGCTCATCCTCCCGCACACAGTCCCACCCCCCTGATACACACCCACTGCTACACCGCTAGCTCTACTCCCACGCACCCCCCTTAAACCCTAAACCCCAGTCTCCCACACAACCACCCCCCTCAGCGACAGCTGCAGCAGTGGGAGACGAAGGAGGAGGAGGAGCAAAGGGAGGAAGGCACACCGATCACCCCTATACCCGCCACCCCACAGCTCGCCCCTCCCGTCGTCCGTCGAGGCGACCTGAGGGGGCCGCTTGCGAACTAGCAGAATCAGAAGAAAGAAAGAGGATTGAACTAGCAAGAATGAGAATACAAATAGCAAACTCTAGAAGGGTTGTACTCGCTATAGAGCACCCCACTACAGGCTAGAACAATAAGATAATATTCTGACACATCTTTGCGCTGCTGGCAGCAAAACGACACTGGCAGCATCATTAGACACCGGTCGATGACGGTAGAATGATTTTCTAACAAGTCAATGGGTCTTATTAAAAATTCCTCTCTATCATCCATTCTCGTTCTCACTGTTAACCAGGGCTGACGTTTCAAATCTAGGTACCCTGATGTCCACCAAAAAAAAAAAAAATAACCCTGAAGGCATATTTTCCAGAAAAGCAGCACCCTGATTGCTCAGTGTTGGGAAGTTATACAGTCTGAGTGTTCAGGGTCGAGAAGTCACGATCAGGGTACGTGTAGTAACGCGCTGTGCATTATCGAAACTGAACTTTGATGGCGAATCTGTTCTGTGAAAGGGCGAATGTGCAATGTCAGATACATTTTACTGTGATTGGTCAAGACCTTTGTGCTCTGACAGCTCAAATCTGCTGTGTCAGGGCCATTTCGCTGTGATTGGGCAAATTCGTTGCTCCGTACGGCGCGAATTCGCTTTGTCAACGCGAATTTTTAATGACGCTGGTGCTGTGACCAGTCAAGACGGGTTTGACTCACCAGTTTGACCCTCACTAGTGAACCTCGGAGTATCGAAAGAAAATTTCGAGGAACCTTCCTCCCGATAAACTTGCATGCAGGGTCCACAGAACGCATACTCTGTAGTGACAGACTCCAGAAATGACTTACACTGAGGCCTATTACACTGAATCAGGGGCCATAAAACAATAACTCTGAGGCTCTCAGTGATGAAAATTTGACTACCCTGGAATTCCATTTTTCACAAACTCGATGGTCTGATCCGTCAGACTAATCAGACTATTTACTCTGATAGCGTCAGCCCTGCTGTTAACGATACATGAATTCCTACTTCTGCTTTCAGGACCGTTAGTCTAGCCTCTACAAAAATCCTACGGCTGCACTCAGCGCAACAAGTATCACGCTTCAATCAAACTATTTCTAGTTAGCCACCAAACCAATATGAACTGTCACAGTTGCGTGTGTGTTCTGTTTGGCAGCACTTTGAAAGCTGGCACACATGTGTTGTTCCAAGAAGAGAAAGCACTCTATTGCTCGAAATAACTGAGGCTGGGTGGCGGGGAGTCGGGCGGCGGAATGAGGGCAGTGGGGGGGTAGTCCACGCGCATGAGGGAGAGCCCCTGGGGCTTGGCGGTGGGCGCCACGCGTGCCAGCTGGCAGCGGTCCCCCGAGAGCAGGAGGTCCGTGACTATAGAGGGGGGCAGCGTGCCAGCTCCTATTTGCAGCAGTAGGCCCACCTGGAGGGAGGAGGCGTAGGGAGTGACGCGGAGAGACGAGAAGGGAGGACAGGATGAAGAGGAGGGTTTAGCGCAAAGCCAAGTGTGCAGATACCCACAGCATGTGGGCTGGGCTGACAAGAGGGGGCGGTGAGAACATGGAGACGGCATGAGTGGTTACAGATATGGAGCGCTGTGACAGGAGAGGCAGGGACGATGGCGCTAATCATAGGAGCTGTGCCTCACCATGCTGCATCTCACCATGCTGCATCTCACCATGCTGCATCTCACCATGCTGCATCTCACCGTGCTGCATCTCACCATGCTGCATCTCACCACGCTGCATCTCACCATGCTGCATCTCACCATGCTGCATCTCACCATGCTGCATCTCACCATGCTGCATCTCACCATGCTGCATCTCACCATGCTGCATCTCACCATGCTGCATCTCATCATGCTGCATCTCACCATGCTGCATCTCACCATGCTGCATCTCACCATGCTGCATCTCACCATGCTGCATCTCTCCATGCCGCATCTCACCACACTGCATCTCACCACACTGCATCTCACCATGTTGCGGACCTGCCGATAGAGAAACCCCGATCCCTCCACCTCAAAGCGGAACACAGGTGACGGCTCTCCCTGCACTCACGGGGAGACACACAGCAGCAAGCGTGAGGGGCTTGGGTGGATGATGCAAAGAGTGTCAAGATAGAGGCGTGCCACGATGCATGGTGCCACGATGCATGGTGCCACGATGCATGGTGCCACGATGCATGGTGCCACGATGCATGGTGCCACGATGCATGGTGCCAAGGTGCGTGGTGGGACTGCATAGCTCACAGCGCCACCGTAGCATTACAGTCCCTCACTCCCCCTCCCTCCTCCCCCAGTTCCTACCGAAACCAGTTCAGACCGAGGCATCTTCCCCACAGCGCCCTTCTCCTCGTCCTCCAACTAAGGGTATTCGTCTGGGGTTCTCAGCCAGCAATACTCCCTCATACTTCAACCCCCCACTCCAAGTGCATTGCACCTCGTCCACCGTGCCCTGCCAGCAGTCCGCCTCCCCCACCAGCTCGAACCGTGTGATCTCCCTCACCGCGCCCTTCTCCTTCGCCTCGCACGCGTTGGCGAACGCCGCAAAGTCGCGCCGCCCCTCAAACAGCCGAGCCGCCTGCGCCATGAGGGGGCGGTCCAGCGGGCCGCGTGAGTAGGAGAGCAGCGTGGCGCGGCGGTGCGGCAGCAGGAGCGGGGTGGGGCTGTTGAGCACGGTGTAGTGATAGCGCTTGCTGCACGCGTGCAGGCGCGCGTGGAAGGATAGTGGCACGGCGCGCAGCGAGCGCACGCGGATGGCGGGTGGCAGCAGCGCGTTGAGAGCGCGGTGCATGCGGGGCAGGTCGCATATGGGGGAGGGGGTGGTGAAATGGGCTACCTGATGGGACGGAGGGAGGGCAACAAATGGGAGGAAGTGAGTAAATCACCGTGAAGTATTATTGACACACTGATCCAACTGCTGCTCTCACGCTGGAAATGCCGACCGCCAAGCATGCACACCTTGCATACCTGCCCCCAGGCATGCACGCCAGCATCGGTGCGCGAGGCACCGGTGACCCCCAGCTCGGCGCTGCCCTCCCGCGTGTACGTGGCCAGCGCCGCCTCCACCGCCCCCTGCACTGTGGGCCGCTGCGCCTGGCGCTGCCAGCCTGCCTTGGCGGGGTGGGGCAGAGGGGTGAGAGGCGCGGAGCAGCGGGGGGGGGAGCAGAGTGGAGAGGAGCAGAGTTGGGAGGAACTGAGGTCAAGGGAAGGCTCACGCAGCATGCACGCACCATGTACCATGCACCATGTACCATGCACCATGCAACATGCACCACGCACCACGCACCATGCACCATGCACCATGCACCATGCACCACGCACCATGCACCATGCACCATGCACCATGCACCACGCACCATGCACCATGCACCATGCACCATGCACCATGCACCACGCACCATGCACCATGCACCATGCACCACGCACCATGCACCATGCACCATGCACCATGCCCCACACAGCATCATGTGTGGGATCGCTTTGCATCACTTCGCTGTGCTCCTTCACAGGGGCGCCAGAAGGCATGCGGGCGCGGAGCATGCAGCAGGGCACGTGGCGGGGGGCATGCGGCGGGGGGTATGCAGCCGGGGGCATGTGGCATGCCGTGTGCTTGTCTCACCATAGAAGTGCGTGCCGTCGTACGCCAGCACCATCATGTACCGCCGCCGCCCCTTCCATGCCCAATCGCCGCCGCCACTGCTGCCGACCTTGCCCTCTCCACCTTCTTCCGCCACTGCCTCTGTGCCCTCCATTTCACTCCCACTTTCACTTTCTCCACCTCCCCTCTCCATATCCTCATCCCCCTCGTTTTCCTCCTCACCGTCCCTCTCGCCCCACTCTGCGCTCGCCCGGATCCTTCCCCCGCCAATCCTCTCCCCCGTCCCCCCAACCGTCCTTCCCCCCGTCCTCCCCACCGTCCACTGAGCCCCTCGCCCATTGACTAGCCAGGAGCCGCGTGCAGCTGACGTCATCGCCCAACCGCACCTGCGCTGCCGCCTCTCCGCCCATCCCCGCGCCCTCGCCACTTCGGCGCCCCTTCCAGCCGCAGCTGCGCGCACCGTCCGCCTCAGCTGGCCCATCCGCCTCCGCGCTTCCCCGCAGCGCATCGCGCCGCCATCAAACCGCTCCGCGAGCTCAGCAGTGGCTTCGGCTGCGCGACGTGGCAGGTAGCCATTGGCAGCGAGGCATAGTGTGCGAGAGTGGTGACAGCAACGAGGAGGCGCGGACGTGAAGGGGAGGATGGGGAAAGAGGCAATGCGGGGCATGTGGGAGACGCGTGGGGTGGAGGCAATCCAAGGGCAATAGCGTATTACCTAATCCTTGGCTCCCTAATCGCCTCTCCCTGCTAGGCGCAACCTACGCTACTAGCAAGAGGCGGGGTGAAGGATGAAGGGAATATATAGCGGTTGGGCTGGGTAAAAATTGTTACTGACCACCACATAAGTTCAAACAAGTTTGAAAAACAATCCAAAAGGAATTTTCATTTTCCTTATCAGGGTTGACTCCTTCACGTACAACCCTGCATTTTCTGACTTCTCACGTTCGGCCGACATCCACGATTTCGAGGCTACTCCGCGTTGCTTTCAATTTTCCCTTCGCCATACCTGCTGCGATCAAAGGTTGATCGTCCATAGGATTGTTAGAGTACGGTAGGTTGGTAATGATGATTCAACAATCGAGAAGTTTTGGTACAAAAGTGAAACCTAAGGGGTTGTACCCCACAGTGAGTACCCAAAGCCTACCTAAACTAAAACATATAAACATATGTTTGACACACCCCCATAGGCAAAGTGGGGGAGAACAGAGGGTCACAAGGCCAGGCAGGAAATGCAAAGCAAGCTCAGGGTGGATCACAACGTCACCACGCAGTCTGAGCACAAGCAAAAGGCCACAAGGCCAGTTCACATGCAGAGATATATATGTAACAACTACAGCACAGTGATCTCTACCTACAAGAGCAAGCATCCACGTCTACATATAGATCACAGTACAAACGAAGCCTACAGCAAGTGAGGAAGCGTGGGCACAAGGCCTAACAAAGTGCAGAAACGCTGATGATCACCAGGCGGAAGCGCCTTGGTGAATATATCAGCAGTGTTGGTCCGAGTGCAAGGCTCTCGTTATCAGGGTAAAATACCCTTTTTGCACTGACTGGCGGCCGCTTTTTTTTCAGTTACCCTTGTCAGTAGAGCTACACTGTGAGATCCCCGATCGATCCTAGGGGGGGTTACAGGTGCGTTTGCCTGGGGGGTTATGGGCGCACTGACCCGCTACTGAAACAAGCCCTTTTATCCCAATGGTCTAGTGGTTGGGATTCTGACATGTTATCAGAGCTAATTACGACCTGGCCTGTGGGCCCGCCCTACGCTTCCGCTATGATTTTTCGGTCGCGCGCCTAGGGCGCGTGACGATTTTTACCTTGTCCCGCCCACGGGTGTGTGACTCCTACTCTGCCCGTCGCGCGCCCCGTGGCACGCGACGGTGCCCTTCAACTGCCCATCGTGCGCCCCGTGGCACACGATGGTGCCCTACTCGTCGTGCGCCCCTAGGCACACGATCGGGCCCTCTTTCTTCTCCTACCCGTCGTGCGCCCCGTGGCACTGGCACGCGACGGGCCTTTCCGCCCCTGCTCTCCCTGAAGCCGCCCCTGGCCCATCTGCACCGACACCTTTTCTCCGCTCTGCGGCTTTCTTCCCGCCCACCCCCTCCTCCTTTGTCTCCCTGCAGCCGTGGGGAGGAGGGTATGGGGGTGGAGGGTGTTGGAGTGTTGGGTCACCTCTCTCCCTTCCCCTCCTCCTTCTTTCAGTCCCACCGCTGCAGCTGCCGCTGGGGGGGGAGGGTGTGAGGATGTGGGGGAGCAGGGGGAGTGGTACCGGGGTGGCGGGTGTGAGGCAACATGCAGCCGTCCCTCCACCACTCCTCACTTCCCCCCCTTCTCTGCTGCTCTTGCAGCAGTGTGGGGGAGGGGAAGGAGGAGGGTGAGGAGATGGAAGGGGTACCTGCTGTTGCTTGCTATTCTTTTGAATGGCGTAACTACATATCTACCTACAAGCATTATGGGGGCGTGTCGAAATATATTTGTCATGTTTTATAACTGCTTGTAGTTGTAGTTAGTGTAGTTATTTAAACTGTTGTTGGTGGTGCACCTTATTTGGTTTCTATGCTATATGTACCCTTGAACCTATAGTGAAACCATCACTTTTCTCCAATTCTCTCCCTCAACTCACTCGATACCTCGCCTAGGGTAAAACCTACTCACACCTTAGTTCGGGCCTAGGCTACTAAGCCTAGGCCCTTCCTTTCAACTTACCTCATATTTTGACATGGTATCAGAGCGGTCTTGGGTTCGAATCTCGGTGTATGCACATGTTGGCCGTTGCCATTGTGCTCAGTCCTGGGCCTCCCAGTGTGGGGGGGTGTCAGTAGAGCTACACTGTGAGATCCCCGATCGATCCTAGGGGGGGTTACAGGTGCGTTTGCCTGGGGGGTTATGGGCGCACTGACCCGCTACTGAAACAAGCCCTTTTATCCCAATGGTCTAGTGGTTGGGATTCTGACAACCCTTTCACAGGCAAGGTAATGGATTTTTTACCATAGGCCAGAAAGTGTAAGTTTTTTTTAACCCTTTGAAAAAGCAGCGTAAGTAATTCATTTCCCTGACTGTACACTATACGATCTCAGTCATACTGTCACGGAATGCTCCGAAGCCAGACGAAACACTATCCGGCCCCTGCAAAATGCTCCGAACAGCAAGACTCGTACCTGCGACCTTACGAATCTTATCTGTAATCGAACAAACTTACCCACTAATGCTGACGTCCACGCGCTTAGCGTTTTACATATAATCTTTAAAGAAAAAATACCCTGGCCCAACAGACTAGCTTTGTTTTTACCCTGCTTTTGTCAGGGAAACAAATTTTTTACCCTACACATCAGGGTTGACTATACCTAGAACCCTGATTACTAAGGGTGGCCCAAAACGAATCTGAAGCCCTGCCCGAGTGGCCACGTGAGCAAGACGAAGCTGACCACGCTACTGCAACTCTCGAGCCAGGAAGTAACGCAGAGCGATGTGCTTTGTTCTGTGCTCCAGTCTGTCAGAATCCCAACCACTAGACCATTGGGATAAAAGGGCTTGTTTCAGTAGCGGGTCAGTGCGCCCATAACCCCCCAGGCGAACGCGCATGTAACCCTCTCCAGGATCAATCGTGCATCCACAGTGCAGATCTACTGACACAGTCTGTGCTCCTGACACAAGGCAATGGCGGCCTTGTTGTCGACATACAGCACTGGAGGAGAACGAGGCCGCTCTCCAAGGTCGGTCAGCAGGTAGGTGAGCCAGCGTAACTCCTGTGCAGCCATGGCTGTGGCGTAGATCTCTGCCTCACAACTGGAGTTAAGAACTGAAGACGAGCGTGTAGAACGCCAAGAAACTGAACCAGAGCCAAGGCTGAAGGTGTAACCCTGTGACGACCGCTGCGTAGCCAGGTCGTCAACCCAAGAAGCGTCCGAGTGACTGTCAGAATATTATAGCTTACTTATTTGTGTAGGCTATAGTGGGGTATCCCATAGGGGGTACAACCCAACTAGAGTTTCCTATTTGTACTCACTTCATTCATAGTCATTTCATTCTCGTTCTAACTTTCTCATGGTATCGAGCAGGTTCCCCCGTGGGAACTGTGCTAAGGGCCCACCACATCGAACCTTTTTTTTTTCTGCCCGGAGCGCGCTCCGGGCCCTTGCTCTTACCTTTTTTTCGATCTGCCCAAACGGCCCGAGCGCCGCCTTAGCGAGCCGCCCGCCCTAGCAGCCCGAGCGCCGCCTTAGTGCCCGCGCCCCGCTGCCCGCCCGCGCGCCGCCTTAGCGGCCCCGCCGTCCCTGATCTCACGGCCCCGCCGCCTCAGCGCTCACGGCCCCGCCGCCCCTGATCTCGCGGCCCCGCCGCCCCAGCGCTCCCGGCCCCGCCGCCCCTGATCTCACGGCCCCGCCGTCCCTGATCTCGCGGCCCCGCCGCCCCAGCGCTTCCGGCCCCGCTGCCCCTGATACGCGGCCCCGTTGCCCCGGCGCTCCCGGCCCCGCCGCCCCTGATACGCGGCCCCGCCACCCCAGCGCTCCCGGCCCCGCCGCCCCTGATCTCACGGCCCCGCCGTCCCTGATCTCGCGGCCCCGCCGCCCCAGCGCTCCCGGCCCCGCCGCCCCTGATCTCGCGGCCCCGCCGCCCCAAGCGCTCCCGGCCCCGCCGCCCCTACTACGCGGCCCCGCCGCCCCAGCGCTCCCGGCCCCGCCGCCCCTGATCTCACGGCCCCGCCGTCCCTGATCTCGCGGCTCCGCCGCCCCAGCGCTCACGGCCCCGCCGCCCCTGATCTCGCGGCCCCGCCGCCCCAAGCGCTCCCGGCCCCGCCGCCCCTACTACGCGGCCCCGCCGCCCCTGGTCTCGCGGCCCCGCCGCCCCGGCACTCACGGCCCCGCCGCCCCTTGCTCTCGCGCCGCCCGACTGCAGCAGCCGAGCCGCCCAACTGCAGCAGCTGAGCCGCCAACCTGCAGCAGCCGAACCGCCGTACCGCTGAGCAGCAGTGCAGCCGAGCCGCCCTGCACCCGAGCCGCCCGGCAGCCGAGCCGCCCCGCCCGAGCCGCCCTACCGCCGAGCCGCCTGGGAGCCGAGCCGCCCGGGAGCCGAGTCGCTGAGTAGCCGAGCCGCCTTTCTACCGAGCCGCCCGACCTGCCCTGCCCGGTGAGCACTGTGCCGCTCTCACTGCGTGCCCTTTCCCTACTGCTTGCACTGCTTCACTCTCGTCGTCATGGCTACCCCTAGTGTCCTCGCTTTTGACGCTGAGGGTCGAGCCATCGACTTTGAGGTCTGGCTCGACGACCTGCAGCTGTTTTTACAGTGCGATAGGGCGGACGGTCTGTCTCTCTTTGACCTCACCTCTGGCGCCGTCCCTTCCCCTGCTGCTGATGCAGACGCCACTGTTCGCTCACAGTGGGCCACGCGCGATGCTGCTGCACGTCTTGCTGTGCGTCGCCACTTGCCTACCGCTGAGCGCGCGCACTTTAGCCAGTACAAGAGTGCCCAGACCTTGTACAACGCTGTAGTTGCGCGCTACTCCTCCCCTGCCACTGCTGCACTGAGCCGCCTCATGCTCCCCTTCCTCTTCCCTGACCTTGCCGCCTTTCCCACTGTCGCTGATCTCATCACGCACCTCCGCACTAGTGACACTCGCTACCGCGCTGCGCTTCCTGCTGACTTCTGCGCCAAGAACCCCCCCCCCCATGTACATCACTCTCTACTTCTTAGTCACTCGCCTCCCTGACTCCCTTCGTGTAGTCCGGGACCACTTCCTCGCAGTCTGTCCCACCACCCTCACAGTCGACAGCCTAGAGAAGGCCCTCCTTGCAGCAGAGAAGAGCATAGTCGCTGTAGGAGCCTCTCGAGGTGACCCCCGCGCCCCCATCTTTGAGGGGTGTTCTCCTTCCCCTCTCCTGCCCTCTGTCGCCTCTGCCGCTGCGGCCGACCTCGTTGGTCTTGAGTCGGTCGGTGCGGCGTCTGCCCCTAGCGGGAGACGCCGCTCTGGCAAGGGCAAGGGGGGCAAGGGAGCGGGTGGGGCCAGTGGGGGCGGTGGCGGTGGAGGTGGAGGCGGCGGAGGGAGTGGGGGTGGCGGTGGAGGTGGTAGCGGGGGTGGGGGTGCTAGTGGCAGCAGTGGAGGCGGGAGCGGCGGCGGCGGTGGCGGTGGTAGCGGAGGTGGCGGAGGTGGCGGCGGTGGAGGTGGAGGCGGAGGCGGTGGAGGCGGAGGCGGGGGTGGCGGAGGTGGAGGTGGTCGGAGTGGAGCTTCGCAGCGGAGCGGCACTGGTGGCGGTCAGCGCCAGCAGCAGCAGCAGCAGCGTTCTCGCGACGTCCCCACCCCTCAGCAGCTCCGTGAGTGGTACACGCAGCGTCAGCGCGGTGGGGGTTTTGGTCCCTGCACCTACGTTCTCCGCACTGGCGACCGCACTGGAGAGCAGTGTGGGGGTGCCCACTCCGCCCAGCGCTGCTTTGGCCGCCTGACGGACGCTTGGCGTCAGCAGTTCCCGGAGGCCGCGGAGATCCCCCGCTGGGGAGAGCTGTCTAGGGCTGGTGTAGCTATCTTTGATCTTGATTTTGATGCTATCCTTGCTTCCATGTATGCTGTGACCATAAGTGAGGAGGGTGACTGTTACCGGTGTTTCCCGCCCGACCCGGGCATTGGTACTGCTGCTCCAGGTGCCGGTGAGGCTTCTGCTCTAGGTGCCAGTGCGTCTGTGCTCTCAGGTGCTCGTGAGACTGCTCTCTCAGGTACTAGTGCGTCTGCGCTCTCAGGTACTGCGTCGGTTCGGCCTCCCACACCTTCACTCTTGACTCTGGAGCGTCTCGCTCTTTCTTTCGGGACCGCACCACACTTACGCCGCTTAGTCGGCCGGTTGCGGTTTCCCTGGCTGACCCCTCTGGGGGTCCTGTCCTGTCTCGCTTCTCCACAGTCCTCCCGTGTCCGGCGGCTCCCTCTGGCACCCTGTCTGGTCTCTACCTCCCCTCGTTCTCTACGAACTTGGTGAGTGGTGCTGACCTGCAGGATGCGGGAGTCCACCAGTTCACCCCTGCTAGTCAGCGAGTGACGCACTGCACGGAGGCTAGCACGGGTCGTCACCTCGCTACGTTTACACGTCAGCTAGGGTGGAGCCTGTACACACTGACCACTGCTTCTCCTCCAGGTGCTGAGTCTGGTAGAGTCCCTTCGTCTGGTCAGGTGTTTGCTGTAGCGTCCAGGTCTGGTCCTGAGTCTGCCCCCTGTTCGTGTCGCCGTCTGTTTCACGAGACCCTCCTCTGGCACCACCGCCTTGGCCACCCCTCTCTGCTTCGGCTCAGAGGCATGGCCTCCCGTCTTCTTGTGTCTAGTCTCCCCCGGTCTCTACCTCCCCTTCCTCAGGGCCCTGGCCCTGCCTGTGTCCCCTGTGTCGAGGGGCGCCAGCGTGCTGCCCCTCACTCCTCCCAGTTTCCTCCGACAGAGGCTCCGTTGCAGACGCTTCACATGGACGTGTGGGGCCCTGCCCGCGTCCGTGGACTCGGTCACGAGCGCTACTTCCTGCTGGTGGTTGACGACTACTCGCGTTACACCACAGTCTTCCCCTTGCGCAGCAAGGGTGATGTCACTGAGGTGCTGATCGACTGGATCCGCGCAGCTCGTCTCCAGCTCAGGCAGAGCTTTGGCTCGGACTTTCCTGTGTTGCGTCTGCACTCGGACAGAGGCGGAGAGTTCTCCTCTGGCCTTCTGCGTGCCTACTGTCGTGCGCGAGGCATCCGCCAGACCTTCACGCTTCCGGACTCCCCGCAGCAAAATGGGATTGCAGAGCGCCGCATTGGCATGGTCATGGACGTCGCTCGTACGTCCATGATGCATGCGGCTGCCCCCCATTTTCTGTGGCCGTTTGCGGTCAGGTACGCGTCGCATCAGATCAACCTACACCCCAGGGTCTCCAGGCCGGAGACCTCCCCAGCCTTACTGTGGACGGGGAAGGTTGGCGATGCGTCGGCATTCCGGGTCTGGGGATCTCGGGCGTTTGTCCGCGACTTGTCTGCGGACAAGCTGTCCCCTCGCGCTGCTCCCTGCGTCTTCCTGGGGTTCCCCCCCGACGCCCCTGGGTGGCAGTTCTACCACCCCACCTCTCGACGTGTTCTGTCCTCCCAGGACGTCACGTTCGACGAGTCGGTACCCTACTACCGCCTCTTCCCCTACCGCACTCCGTCCCTCCCCCCGCCCCCGCTCTTCTTGGTACCAGGTCCCCCCCCGGTAGACCCCCTCCCCCCTCAGGGTCCTGCCCCCTTCAGGTGTGTCCCAGGTAGACGCGGTCGAGCCTGTCGAGGTCACTGGTGACTCTGGTGCTGCTGCGGGAGCTGAGCCTGGGGGTGCTGAGACTGGAGGTGCTACGCCTGAGGGTGCTGAGCCTGGGGGTGCGAAGTCTGGAGGTGCTGAGCCTGGGGGTGCTGTGCCTGGTGGTGCTGAGCCTGGGGGTGCTGAGCCCGGGGGTGCTGAGCCTGGGGGTGCTGAGCCTGGGGGTGCTGAGCCTGGGGGTGCTGAGACTGGGGGTGCTCCGCCTGGAGGTGCTTCGTCTCGCCGAGAGCCACTCTCCCCTCAGGAGCTACGTGAGTGGTTTGCCAGGCGCTGGAGGCGTGCTGCTGGTGCTAGAGGTTCTTCGGCTGCAGAGGGTACTGCTGCCGAGCGTCCCGGCGGTGCTCGTACTGTGGGTGCTGGAGCTGCTGGGTCTGAGGGTTCTCCTGGAGCTGGTGCTGCTGAGGGTGTTGACGCTGAGACTGCCGCTGGAGGTCCGCCTGGCGGTGCTCCTGGTGGTGCTGCTGGAGGTTCTGGAGCTACTGGAGGTGCTGCTGGAGCAGGTACTCCTGCTGGGGGTACTGGTGCTGTCCCTGCTGTTTCTGGCGTCGCCGCGCGGCCCTGGCCGTACTTCGTTCCGCTCCTGCAGCAGGTTCTTGGTCTTACACCTTCTCCTGGTCCTCCTCCTCCTCCCTTAGAGGGTCCACAGCCTGTCTCGTCACAGTCTTAGCTACAGCCTGCCTCACCTTTGCCTGCTCCTTCTCCCTACGCTGGTCCGACTGGAGGTCTTACTGAGCCTGCGTCTCGTCCTGCGTTGCCTGTTCGTACTACGCGCGCTAGTGGTCGCGGTTCGCGTCAGCGTCCTCCTCCTGTCCCTGGCACGCACCGGATGTCTCTGCGTCCGTCTACTGCTCCTCTGCGTGCCCCTTTGCCTTCTCCTCCTGCTTCCTCTCTTCCTACTCTTGCCGACCCGGAGTCGGACTCTCTTCGTGCTGCCAGTCCTACTGTCACGCGTCTCCTTGCCACTGCTGTCAGTGACCCTTCTTTCGAGTCTTCTGCTGCGTCTGCCCTTGTCACTGAGCTCGTCGACTTTGCTGCGCGCTGTCGTCTAGACTACGCTGCTAGTCTTGTCGCTGAGTCTGAGTCTGCCTGTCCTCCGTCCGTCGGGGGTGAGTGTGCCCTTGGCACGGACGTCCTTGAGGACAGGCAGGAGGAGTTCCAGTGTCTGGCCGCCGCTTCACCTCATCTCGCGTCTGTACTGCTAGCCCCTGAGGGAGACCCGGATGCACTAGACATCCCGACTCCGCGCTCTTACGCGGAGGCGATAGAGGGTCCCTACTCCTCTCAGTGGCAGGCAGCTATGGATGCAGAGATGGCTTCCTGGAAGTCCACAGGCACCTACGTCGACGCTGTTCCCCCTCTTGGGGCGAACATCGTCAGTGGCATGTGGATTTTCAGGGTGAAGCGGCCGCCGGGTTCTCCGCCTGTCTTCAAGGCGCGTTACGTGGCTCGTGGCTTCAGTCAGCGGCAGGGGGTTGACTACTTTCAGACCTTCTACCCCACCCCGAAGATGACCAATCTTCGGGTACTGCTGCACGTTGCTGCTCACCGTGACTACGAGCTGCACTCTCTCGACTTCAGCACAGCTTTCTTGCAGGGCAGCCTGCACGAGGAGATCTGGCTGCGTCGCCCACCTGGCTTCACTGGGTCTTTCCCTCCTGGTACCCAGTGGAGTCTCCGGCGTCCACTCTACGGTCTCCGCCAGGCGCCACGTGAGTGGCACAACACACTGAGGACTACGCTGGCGGCACTTGGGTTTGCTCCTTCTACTGCCGACCCGTCGCTGTTTCTGCGCACCGACACCTCTCTGCCGCCGTTCTACATCCCCGTGTACGTCGACGACTTGGTCTTTGCCACAGCTGACACTGCTGGACTCGCCTATGTGAAGTCCGAGCTGCAGAAGAGACACACATGCACTGACGTGGGTGAACTGCGCAGCTACCTTGGCTTGCAGATCACCCGAGACAGAGCACGCCGCACCATTACCCTGACTCAGTCACACATGGTGCAGCAGGTCCTTCAGCGCTTCGGCTTCACGTACTCCTTGCCTCAGGCCACTCCTCTGCCTACTCGCCACTCGCGCCAGCTCTGCCTTCGGATGAGTCCGTAGAGTCGAGTGGCCCGTATGCAGAGCTTGTTGGCTGCCTCATGTACCTGATGACCTGCACACGACCTGACCTTGCATACCCTCTTAGCATTCTTGCACGCTATGTTGCTCCTGGGAGACACCGACCAGAGCACATGGCTGCAGCGAAGAGGGTGTTGCGCTACTTGTGCAGTACGTCGGGCATGGGGCTAGTGCTTGGAGGGCGCAGTCCAGTGGTCCTCACTGGGCACGCGGACGCTTCTTGGGCTGACGACCAGGCTACGCAGCGGTCGTCACAGGGTTACACCTTCAGCCTTGGTTCCGGCTCTGTTTCGTGGCGGGCTACCCGCTCGTCTTCTGTTCTCGGCTCCAGTTGTGAGGCTGAGATCTACGCCGGGGCTATGGCTGCACAGGAGTTACGCTGGCTCACCTACCTGTTGACCGACCTTGGGGAGCCGCCTCGTTCTCCTCCAGTCCTGTACGTAGACAACAAGGCCATGCTGGCCTTGTGTCGAGAGCAGCGACTGGAGCACAGGACAAAGCACATTGCTCTCCGCTACTTTCTTGCTCGTGAGCTACAGCAGCGTGGACAGTTGCGACTTGCGTACGTGGCCTCTGAGGCCAACACTGCTGATGTCTTCACCAAGGCACTTGCGCCTTGTGATCATCAGCGTTGCTGCACGCAGTTGGGTCTTGTGCCTGTCTTGCCTCACTTGCTCACTTCTTGACCTTGCTTGTACCTCGACCTATATATACTCTTGCTCTTGCTTGCTTGACTCTTGTATATCTCTATATATGGTCTTGCATGTGAACTGGCCTTGTGGCCCTTGAACTTGTGCTCGGAATGTGTGGTGACTTTGTGATCCACCCTGAGCTTTGCTTTGTTTTGCTTGACTGGTCTTGTGACCCCTTGTTCTCCCCCACTTTGCCTATGGGGGTGTGTCAGAATATTATAGCTTACTTATTTGTGTAGGCTATAGTGGGGTATCCCAAAGGGGGTACAACCCAACTAGAGTTTCCTATTTGTACTCACTTCATTCATAGTCATTTCATTCTCGTTCTAACTTTCTCAGTGACCAGTGAGGACAACGTGGCCCCGTCCTCCAAGCACGAGCCCCATGCCTGATGTACTGCACAAGTAGCGTAGTACCCTCTTCGTAGCATCCATGTGCACCTTTCGATGCCGACCAGGAGCCACGTAGCGAGCTAGAAGACCAAGAGGGTACGCTAGGTCAGGACGAGTGCAAGTCATCAAGTACATGAGGCAGCCAACTAGCTCTAGGTAAGGACCACTCGGCTCTACGGACTCGTCCGAAGGTGGAGCTGAGAGCGAGTGACCTGTAGCCAGAGGAGTGGCCTGTGCCGAGGACCAGGTGAAGCCGAAGCGCTAAAGGACCTGCAGCACCATGTGCGACTAAGTCAGTGTGATGGTGCAGCGTGCTCTGTCCCGGGTGATCTGAAAGCCAAGGTAACTACGCAGCTCACCCAGGTCTGTGCACATGTGTCTCTTCTGCTGCTCCGACTTCACCAGGGCCAGAGCCTCAGTGTCAGCAGTGGCTAAGACCAAGTCGTCGACATACACGAGGATGTAGAACGGTGGCAGTGAAGTGTCGGTGCGCAGAAACAGCGACGGGTCAGCAGTGGAAGGAGCAAACCCAAGAGCCGCAAGTGTCGTCCTCAGTGTGTCGTGCTACTCACGTGGCGCGTGATGGAGACCGTAGACTCAGCAACAAAGGCAGACGCAGCAGCAGACTCAAACGACGGGTCAGTGACAACAGTGGCTAGCAGATGCGTGACAGTAGGGTGAGCAGCACGGGTGCGGTCAGACTCAGGCTGAGGAAGAGTAGGTAGAGAAGACGCAGGAGGGGACGGCAGAGGAACACGCTGCGGAGGAGAGGAAGGACGATGAACTACGAGGTGGGTGCCGGGGACAACCGGCTGACACGAACGAGGAACACGACGACCGGAAAGACCAGAACGGACAGGCAAGACAGGACGCGACGAAGGCTCACGACGCTCAGTAAAACCCCTTGACTGCTCAGTGTAAGGAGAAGGAGGAGGTAGCGGTGAGCCAGGCTGTAACGGAAGACCAGTAGACGAAGGGAGACTAAGAACCTGGCGAAGTACAGAGTCAGACGGTGGCTGAGACCACGGAGATAGTGGAGCAAAGAACACGCGCGGCTATGCAGCGTCACCAGCACCAGCAGCTCCAGCACCCCCAGTAGCTCCAGCACCTCCAGCTGCTCCAGAACCCTCAGCGCCAGCTCGTCCAGGACCAGCTCCACCACCAGCAGCACCCCCAGAACCGGCACCTCCAATCCCAGTGTCTCCAGTCTTAGTGTCTCTAGTAGCAGCACCTCCGGGACCAGCACCACTCCCAGCTCTAGTGACGCCAGCAGAGGTACCTCCAGCGGTAGAGCCCCGAGCTCGAGAAGCGCGACCCTGACGGCGACCGTACCAGTCGTGCAGCTGCTGTGAGGTGAGAGGCACACGCGGACGAACGCGGCTACTCCAAGGAGACCGCGCAACAGCAGACTCAGAACCCTCAGCGCCAGCACCCGCAGCAGCTGCAGAACCTCCAGCGCCAGCACCCGCAGCAGCTCCAGAACCTCCAGCGCCAGCACCCGCAGTAGCTCCACAACCTCCAGTGCCAGCACCCGCAGCAGCTCCAGAACCTCCAACTCAAGTGCCACCATCGCCAGCACCCTGAGCAGCTCCTGAACCTCCAGCAGAAACAACTCGAGTAGCAGAGTCACCAGCTCCAGCGCCTCCCGCAGCAGAGCCCCTAGCTCTAGTAGTGCGACCCTGACGGCCAGCGTACCACTCACGTAGCTGCTGTGGGGAGAGAGGGAGTCGATGACGAGAGTGGAGCGGCGAGGTACCAGTAGAGCGACTACGAAGACGGCCGCCCCAGGGAGACTGCTCACCAGACGCCTCAGCGCCCTTAGGTGCAGCAACCCCAGACTCAGTACCCCCAGGCTCAGCACCTCCAGTCTCCGCACCCCCAGGCTCCGCACCTCCAGGCTCCGCACCCCCAGGCTCCGCACCCCCGGGCTCAACATCCCAAGAAGCAATACCCCGAGCAGGACCACCCTCAGCAGGACCTGAGTCACCAGTGACCTCAACCGGCGCAGTCAAGGGAGGAGGGTCTACTTGAGACACACCTGAAGGAGCAGGACCGGGAGTGGGGAGGGGGTCTACCTGGGGAGCACCTGGAGCAAGGAAGAGCGGCGGTGGGGGGAGAGGGGCAGTGCGGTAAGGGAAGAGACGGTAGAAGCGAACCGACTCGTCGAACGTGACAACCTGAGAGGGGAAGACATGGCATGATGTGGGGTGGTAAAACTGCCAACGAGGCGCGTCACGGACAAAGCCAAGGAAGACACAGGGAACAGCGCGGACAGAGAGCTTGTCCGCGGTGGAATCGCGGACCAAGGCACGAGCACCCCAGACCCGGAAACGCGACGCATTGCCGACCTTCCCCGTCCACAACAGTGTGGGCGAGGTCTCCGGCAAGGAGATACGGGGCCAGAGGTTGAGGTGATGCGCAGAGTAGCGGACCGCAAACGGCCACAAAAAATGGGGGGCAGCCGCATGGACCATGGAGGTACGAGCGACCTCCATGAGCAAGCCAATGCGGCGCTCAGCAACCCCATTCTGCTGCGGAGAGGCCGGAAGCGTGAACGTTTGGAGGATGCCGTGCTCCGCACAGAAGGCTGCCAAGAGGTCTGAGGAGAACTCACCACCCCTGTCAGAGTGCAGATGGAGGATGGGAAACTTTGGCCCGAACCGCTCGCGGAGCTGGAGACGAGCAGCGCGGATCCAAGGGATCAAAACATCAGGGACCTCACCCTTGGTGCGCAAGGGGAAGACCGTGGTGTAACGCGTTTAGTTGTCGACGACCAGCAGGAAGTATCGCTCGTGGCCCTGTCGACGGACGCGGGCTGGGTCCCACACGTCCAGGTGGAGAGTCTGCAGGGGAGCCTCTGTGGGAGGGAACGAGGAGGAGTGAGGAGCGGCGCGCTGCCGCCCCTCGACATAGGGAAGACAGGGAGGAGCAGGCGAGGCTGGGAGGGGAGGGAGAACCCTGGGAAGACCAGAGACAAGGACACGGCAGTGCATGCTGCGAAGGCGCTGCATTGAGAGGTGACCAAGGCGATGGTGCCAAAGGAGGGTCTGGTGCGACAAGGCGCGATACGAGAAGAGAGCCGACAACTGACCTGACACAGACGCAGACGCAGCTACCTGAGGGGACTCAGTGGTCAGTGTGTACAGGCCCGACCCTGGCTGCCGAGTGAAGGTAGCCACGTGACGACCCGTCTGAGCACACGTGCACTGTGTTACACGCTCGTAGGCAGGGGTGAACTGGTGAACACCCGCGTCCTGGAGCGCAGAACCCGCCACCAAGATCGTAGAGAACGAGGGGAGGTAAAGACCCGACAGTGTGCCAGACGGGACAGCAGGACAAGGGAGGAGAGTGGAGAAGGTCGTACGGACTGGACCCCCAGAGGGGTCTGCCAGGGAGACTGGAACCAGCCGACTGAGCGGCGTGAGGGTGGTGCTGTCGCGAAAGAAGGAGCGAGAGGCATCGGAGTCAAGTGTGAAGGTGTACAAGGCCTCAGCAGGCGCAGTACCAGAGAGAGCAGACTCACCAGTACTTAGAGCAGCAGCCTCACCAGCACCTAGAGCAGGAGACGCACTAGCACCTAGAGCAGTAGCCTCACCAGCACCTAGAGCAGCAGGCTCTATACCTGGGTCAGATGGTACGCACAGGTAACAGGCACGGTCGGCACTAGTAGGCAATGCATACATGGCAGTGAGAATAGCATCAACCAAAGAGCAAAGATATCTACCCTCTGTCCAAGCAGCTCCAACCAGGCGGGGAGCTCAGCCTCGTTGCCAAACTCGGTACGCCGGGCGTCGCTCAGACGAGCGAAGCAGCGGGACTGTGTGTGACTAAGCGTCCCGCAAACGTGACGAGTCCGATCACCCGTGCGAATTACGTACGGGCAGCGAACGGTACCCAAAGACCCTCTACTCTGAGCGTACCACTCGTGAAGCTGCCGGGACGTAAGTGTTTCTCGCGAACGCCGCTGCAGCTGCGGCTGGCCACTGCCAGACGCTCCCAACGGACCAGCTCCAGGGCTACAGCCACGACGGCTACCGCCACAAACCCAACTACCGTACCACTCACGAAGCTGCTCGGGCGTGAGAGACTCGCGCGGACGGCGCTGGAGCTGCATCGCAGCAGTAGCAGCAGCAGCAGCCTAGCAGTAGTAACAAAAGTAGCGGCAACAGTAGCAGTAGCAGCGCGGGCAGGCAGGCAAGGCAACAGGCAGGCAGGCAGGCAGGCAGGCAGGCAGACCGCCAGGCAGGCAGGCCGTGCGCTAACATTGCAAGTGCTCACCAGTGGCGGGAAGAGCAGGCGCTCGCCGGGCGAGCAAGGCCGGCGCTCGGCGGGCGGCTGCACGGGGTCCAGGGGCGGCTGCACGGAGTCCAGGGGCGGCTGTTCTGGGTCCAGGGGCGGCTGCTGCAGGGGCCAGGGGCGGCTGCTCAGGGTCCAGGAGCGGCTGCACCAGGGGCGGCTGCTGTAGGAGCCAGGGGCGGCTGCTCTGGGTCTAGGGGCGGCTGCTCGAGGGTCTAGGGGCGGCTGCACCAGAGGCGGCTGCTTCAGGGGCCAGGGGCGGTTGCTCTTGGTCTAGGGGCGGCTGATCTTGGTCTAGGGGCGACTGCTCAGGGGTCGAGGGGCGGCTGCACCAAGGGCGGCTGCTGCAGGGGCCAGGGGCGGCTGCTCTGGGTCCAGGGGCAGCTGCTCGAGGGTCCAAGGGTGGCTGCACCAGGGGCGGCTGCTGTAGGAGCCAGGGGCGGCGTTGTGGCATGGCGGGGCCGCAACAGCGGGCAGAGCTCGGCACGAGGGCCGTATGGGTGCACGAGGGCGGGGCCGAGCCGCGCGCTGCCAAAAAGGGGCGGCGCGTCGGGCAGGGAAGGGCGGCTCGCGGGCCCTACAAGTGCGCGACAGGCCAGGCGAGGTCGCGCGCTGCCAGCAGGGCAGCGCGAATGGCTCCCGTGGGCGGTGCGAAGGCCCTAAGGCGACGCGACGGGCGGGGCCGGGCCCTAGGGCGGCGTGACAAGAAAAACGAAGAAAAAATAAACGCGCGTCGCGCAGCCAGCAGGGCGGCGCGACGGGTGGGGCAGCTCGACAGGCAAGGGAAACCCTAAAAAAAAAAGAGAGGTAACGGTGGACCCACTAGGAAATTAGGTCCTAAGACCTAAGTGCTCTTAATACCATGTTAGAGATGATTCAACTATCAAGAAGTTTTGGTACAAAAGTGAAACCTAAGGGGTTGTACCCCACAGTAAGTACCCCACTAAAGCCTACCTAAACTATAACATATAAACATATGTTTGACAAGGATCACCCCAAGATGGTTCCCACACATTTAATTGGTGGTGGTGGGCCCTTGACCTCAATTCAGAGTGAATGTAAGATGATTGAGATGATTGAAACATGCAGCTACAGGGATATAAATAAGAGTACAACGTGGAATACCAAGCGACCTAGCTTCCCATGTACTCTAATATCAGAAATACTAGCGTAACCTAGGCTTAGGTGAAACCCTAGCCTAGATGATGGTCGAGAGTAACGAGAGGTAAGTTCAGGGCTGACGTTTCAAAAAACGCCTCCCTGTTTTTGACCCGCAATTTTTTTTTTTTCTACTCTGTCGGCACTTCGGCTGCAAAATGGCCACTCTGAGCGTGTTAAAAGAAATCAGGGTTGAAAAAAACACAACTCTGGCCCTTCAGTGTTGGGGAAATGACTTCAGAGTCGCGGTTTTTTTTTTGTTTTTACCTTCTGGTTTGTCGGTGAGCTTCAAGGGCGAGAAGGACTGTTGCAACATTGGCTCGATTTGGCACAACTTTGCAAGTGCCAACTGGGCGACCTGCCACGCAGCTGAGCTAGCAGAAAACACAAACCACCACTTGGCGCGCGAGAATCTGCCGGTGCCTCCGCAACATAATTTTTCAACCTATGAATCAGGAACAATTTATTTCAAGTGCTGTGGTGCGGAGAAATTTTCGATCTCAGCACCAAAAAGTGCGATACATTACTTGTGGCAAGATATCCTCTCCCACCAATTCGCCGATTTGTTGTGCTATCCGCTAAGACATCACTATTGGGCTTCTTTTTCTAGCCCGCTTCAACGGTTAACCCACTGTGGGACATAATTCAACCTGCGTGATACTGCCACAGATAGAGTGTATTCAGATATCGCAGCAGGTGCTGTGTGCTTTGCTCACGTGTTGGCATTCGCTGCCACCTCGGAGGTGGGTGTATCGAAAGGAAATTTTGAGGAAGCTTCCTCTCGATAAACTCGCATGCAAAGACCACAGAACGCATACTCTGTAGTGACAGACTCCAGAAATGACTAACACTTAGGCCTATTACACTGAATTAGGGGCCATAAAACAATAACTCTGAGGCTCTCAGTGATGAAAATTTGACTACTCTGGAATTCCATTTTTCACAAACTCGATGGTCTAATCTATCAGACTAATCAGACTATTTACTCTGATAGCGTCAGCCCTGGGTAAGTTGGGCAAAGATTGTCAGAATGTGATATTTGTCTAGCCTACAGTGGGGTACTCTATAGCGAGTATAGCCCAAATAGGGTTTGCTATATGTACTCAACTTCCTGCTAGTGAAAACGCTCTTTCCTGTTTCTCATTCCTCCTAGCATTTTGGACATGCTATCAGAGCTGGTCGACCCTCCTGGGTCGATCCTGTGGGTGGTCCCACCCGATGCTTCCGCTGCTGTCCTGCCTATCGCACGCCCTGGGCGCGCAATGTTTCCTGCCTGCCGCGAGCTGAGGGCGCGCGACGTTTTTTCTTCCCTCCGCATGCTCGGGGAGCGCAGCGGTTTTCTGCCCTGTCGACCCGCGTGTCGCCCCCCCATCGACGGTCGCGTCGCCCCCCGGGAGCCCGTCGCGTCGCCTCGCAAGCCTGCGCGTCGCCCCCGCTGCCCCGTCGTGGCGCCCTGAAGAGCCGCGCGCGACCCCCGCTGCCCCGTCGCGACGCCTTAAGGAGCCGCGCGCGACCCCCGTTGCCCCATCCCGACGCCCTACAAACCGCGCGCGGCCCCCCGCTGCCCCGTCGCGGCACCCTGGGGAGCCGCGCGCCATCCCCAGAGCTGCTGCCCGCGCACCGCCCCCCGCTCCTGCCTGTGTTAGGGTTTGGGGGTGGCGAGTGTGGGGGTGGCGAGTATGGGGGTGACGGATGTGTGCGCCGTCCCTTGCTCCTCCTTCTCCCCCGTCTCCTACTGCTGCAGCTGCCGCTGAGGGGGGCGGATGTGTTGGAGCCGTCGGAGTGGTACAAGGGGAGTGGCGTGTGAGCAGTGCTAGAGGTAAAGCAGGAAGTGTGTGAAAGGGGTGTGGGACAGTTGGGGGAGGTTGACCGGAGGTAGCCGTTGTGACGTCAGCAGCGCCAATAGTCCGGAGGTTGAGTGCTCCGGTAGCCCAGCAACCAGGCCCTCAGATATCAGCGTAAAACACGCTGATTTTGTAGCTGTGGTTTTCGTTTTCCCTGAAAATTCAGCATATGCTTCAATTTTGCACTGAAATTTCAGTATATCCTACCTTGTCACACTGACCATTTTGCGTGTTTCTTTACAAGAAACACTGACGAATCAGTATAGTGACGTGACTCACACTGAAACGGAGTTGACCGCGTGTCGGGGGGAGGGGGGGGGGTGATAGGGTACGCATGTACGATCTGTACCTTCCTGTGATTCCTGAGACCCCACCCACACAGTTGGCATTTTTTCGCATGCACTGCACAGATATCAGGTGCGCGCCGAAGTGGTTAGCCTTGCTGGAACCTATCACAGCAAGAACACCACACACTTTGTACTGGGGTTTCAGTTATAGTTTTTTGTTATTACACTGTTGGTTCAGTTTACTTATGATTTTTACACCGGCAAAATTAGTATAAAAAAAACCATGAACGCTGATTTGGACACCTTGTTGGCCGGGGCACGCTGATCCATCAGCATACCCTCAAACCAATCTGAGGGCCTGCCAGCGAGCCTGCTGCGCCAGTCGCCCGTGGGTCCGTTGCTCCTGCTGCTCGTCTTAGCGCGGAGCCAGTTACTCATGTAGTCCGGAGGTTGAGTGCTCAGGTAGCCACCGTACGCGCACTCATGTTGCCCGTGTGACTGCGGCTTCACCCGTCGCCTTCTATCTCCACTCCTCTCACAGTCTCTCCTCCTCCTCACTTGCCCTCTGTGATAGCTTCTAGATTTGCGTATTATTGTGACCTATTGCTCTGCCTACTTGTTGTGCTGATTATACCCCACTTTGACTATGGGGGTGTGTCAGAATGTGATACTTGTCTAGCCTGCAGTGGGGTACTTTATAGCGAGTATAGCCCAAATTAGGGTTTGCTATATGTACTCAACTACCTGCTAGTGAAAACCCTCTCTCCTGTTTCTCATTCCTGCCTAGCATTTTAGACAAAGAAGGCATTCACTATAGAATGTTGAAAACATATAGGCAAGAATAAAGAGAGGTGCACTACCAACAGTAACAATAACTACAGTAACTACAGCACTTAGGATATATATTAAACATAACCTTGACACACCCCCTTAGCCTGCGTGCGGTAGGAACTTGTGCAGTCAGCACCCCCTGAAGGAGTATACCAGGCGCAGTGGAAGATGAGAGAGAGGTAAGGAAGGAGGAGGAGGATAGAGGAGAGGAGAGAAGAGGAGAGGAGGTGGGGGGCTTGCATGAGCGCGCACGCTCAATGCCCGGGGTACCCGCTTACGAACCTCCTTTTACAAAGGGGGGAGTGAGAGAGGAAAGGGAGAGGAGGTGGGCTAGGTGGGCATGAGCACGCACGCTCAATGCGATCCCCCCCGTTAATAACCCCCAAGTCCCGATGAGGAGAGGTGGGCTAGGTGGGCATGAGCGCGCACGCTCAATGCGATTCCCCCCCCCACCCCCCGTTAATAACCTCCAGGTCCTCACCCCTATTTTTAGTCAACCCCTTTAACCTTACTTCATCCATTCCTTTCTACTTCCACTACCCCCCCACCCTCCCCCCTTCTTCCCCCCTCCCCCCTCTCTCCACGGCGACAAGCCCTAAAGGAAGAGAAAGTGGAGGGACGGGCTGCTAGCTGGTCACCCCCGCCACCCCCACATCTCCCCCTCCCCCCCCCCACCAAACGACGGAAGCCGCGGAAGGGAGGGCGGGAGGGGGGTGGCGTGAGCAGCTGCCGGCGCTGGCGTTGGCGGCGCTGACGGTCCGCGCAGGCGCTGGCGCTCGCGGCTGGCCGTGGCGCTGGCATCCGCGCTGGCGCTGGCAGATCGCGAGGCGACGGGGGGCTGTGGGTCGACGATAAGGGGGCCGCGGACGAGGGGAAAGGGGGCGCCCTGGCGACGGAACGCGGGGCGCCGCGGCGACGGGAACCGGGCGCCGCAGCGACGGAAAGCGGGCGCCGCGGCGACGGGAATAAGGGGCGCCGAGGCGACGGGAATTGGGCGCCACGGCGAACGGGCAGAGCAAAGGGCGCGCGGACGGGCGGACAGGCAGGGCGGAACGTGCTCGACGGACGGACGGGAAAAAAATTGCGCATTTTGCGTTGTAGCATAGGCGGGCCCATATCTTACGGAAAATTAGGTCCTAAGACTGTAGTAGCTCTGGAACCATGTCAGAAATAGTAGAGTAACCTAGGCTTAGGTGAAACCCTAGCCTAGATGATAGTCGAGAGTAACGAGAGGTAAGTTGGGCAAAGAGGGCATTCACTATAGAATGTTGGAAACTTATAGGCCAGAATAAAGACAGGTGCACCATCAACAGTAACATTAACTACACTAACTACATCACGTAGGATATATATTAAACATAACTTTGACATCTAAGGGGTACATTCCCTTATTGCAGTAAAATCCAACCGTGCACTCCAGACGGTTACAAAATGGTTTGGGCAGAATCCTCACCACTGCTGCTGCCTGATGCTATCTGCCTTGACGGTCCATATGCTTCCTAATCGTATGAGTCTTCGCGTCATTTCCGTCCTTTCGTCTTCAGCCTCGGTACTACGTGCTTCGATTGAAACTGTCAAGACTGCACAGTAATTCATCTTTTACTATTTGTAACACCCCCCTTAACTCCTGGCCATAGCAGGTCTTGACCCACTTGACTACTCTGCTGGGATCGGAGCAGTGCTGATACTACAGTCGTGGCAATTTCTTAGTGAGGAAGTCAGCCGTCATGTCACCCGTCGGGCAGTAGGTCAAGTCAACCTTGCCCTTGCCAACTTCGTCCTTGACGAAGAAATACCGCAGCGCGATGTGCTTGGTGCGGTTAACGAATCATGGCTCAACAACCAGTATTAAGGCTAGAAGTTTGACCTGCAAGACTAAGAGAGTGATCATCAGGGTTGTCAAACTATATATGTGTTATATATATATGTAGGCTACAGTGGGATAGCCAATATGGGGTATAGCCCCTTTAGGGTTTCATACTTGTACTCAGCTTTGTCCTAGTTCATTCATTCTTGCCTAGCCTTTCTGACATGGTTTCAAAGTAGTAGGTCCGTAGGACCGTTTTTTTTGGGTTGCGAAGCAACCTATTACGATCGTTATGTACATTTTTTTTTCATCCTCTTAAAAAAACGAAGGATGAAAAAAATCTAGTGAACAGAAGCTAAGTGAAGTGACTGACTACTATGCATTTGCCACGTCAATTTATCACGTGCCGAACTACACTCCTTCTCGTTTCCTAGTTTGCTTTGACTGAACTTATATTTCATGAGTTGCCAAAATGATGTACTGTCAATGCGTAACTGTTTATTCCGTGATGCATATGCCGAATGAATGCATACGGTAGCAAAATGGAAATGCGTAACAGTTAATTGACCCAGACCCTATGCTACCGCATCCCCTGCCTAGCATGGGGGGGAGCTCAATAGCATAGTTTCTCAATCATCCAACTGTTACATGAAACAACACAATCTATGTGATATAAAAAAAGGGTTAATTCTATCAAATCCAGTTCGAATGGACACACTCACTGAGTGCGCAAAGAACCTTCTCGGAAATGATAGTTTGATCCCAATTTGTAAAACCCACAGACGTGTTATTAATGCAATGGAAACATGAATGAAAACGCATACGCACACAACACAACATATACACATGATCATACACCTTCACACATACGCGCACGAACGAAGCCGAACTGACAAAGCATATTAACCGCAGATGAAATAAAAATCTAAATCACAAATACATCATGTATCCTATACCAGAAGTCACAAGCAATATCAGTATCCTTCTCATATTGAGCTCGACTGCCTGGAAGGTAAGACAAAGCTGGGTTAAGGACGGGAAAGCAAATGGGAAATAACAAGGCATAATGGGAGAAAAAGGGACACACATACATTATTATTGTCTTACAATTGTTACAACACCAATAATTACAGGAATGCATCAAACTCGAATCTAACCCAATAACATATGAAATTGTTGAGCCTTTTGAAGCGTTAAAAAGCAACAACTTTTGAACATGAAGGAAAACAGAAAACCAATAAACGGAACAGAAAGAATGGATAGAAGACGGCACAAGCATAAGAACCAGAATGAACAACGTACAAATAATATACAAAATTAGGGAAGCGGAAAGAGGCAAACATAGCACAACAAGTGATTAAATACGTAAGGAAGAATGTGAATATGGTGATATGAAAAACAGAAAATTACCAAACGAAACAGAATGTGTCAGAACATTATAGCTTATGCTTTTGTGTAGGCTGTAGTGGGGTAGCCTATATGGGGTACAACCCAATAAGGGTTAGTACTTGTACCCAACTCTTTCATAGTGCATTCATCCTCGTTCATTTTTACATGGTTTCAGAGCACATATGCTCCTGGCCTGTGGGCCCTACTACTGCTTCCGCTGCTACTCGATCTGTCGCACGCCCCGTGACGTGCGACCGATTTTCTCTCTTGTGCGCGCCCCGAGGCGCGCGGCCCCGTTCCTTCTAGGCGTGCGACCCCTCGCTGCCCCGTCGCGGCCCCATCTCGTCGCGTCGCCCTAGCGGCCGCGTCGCGCCGCCCTTCCCGACCCGGCCCCGCCTCTGCTGGCCCTGTCGCCTGCCCTTGCGGCCCCGGCTCTGCCCTTCCTGGCCCCGGCGCCACCTCGGCTGGCCCCATCGCCTACCCCGGCGACCCCGAAGCCGCCCTTCTCGACCCGGCCTTGCCTCTGCTGGCCCCGTCGCCTACCCCTGCGGCCCCGACGCTGCCCTTCCCGGCCCCGGCGCCACCTCTGCTGGCCCCGACGCCGCCCTTACCGGCCCCGGCGCCGCCTCTACTGGCCCAGTCGCCTACCTCTGCGGCCCCGGCGCCACCTCTGCTGGCCCCGTCGCCGCTCCACCCGGCCCCGCCGCCGTCCCCAAGCGGCCCCGCCGTCACCATCGAGCCGCCGGCGCCGCCAACCTGCTACCGAGCCGCCCGAGCCACCTGAGCCGCCCGATCCGCAGCGCCACCTGAGCCGCCCGAGCCGCCGGGTCGCCGAGCCGCCGAGCTGCAGTTGCTGCCGAGCCGCCGTACCGCCAAGCCGCTCGAGCCGCCCGAGCCGTCGAGTCGCCGAGCCGCAGTTGCCGCCGAGCCGCCCGAGTCGCCCGAGCCGCCGAGCCGCAGCTGCTGCCGAGCCGCCGTGCCGCCCGAGCCGCCCGTATCGCCGAGTCGCCGAGTCGCCGAGTCGCCGAGCATGCTCTTCCCACCACTGGTAAGCCCTTGCCCTGCTAGCGCGCTGCCCGCCGCCTGCTTGCCTGCCTCCCTGCCTTTCGGCCTGCTTGGCTCCCTGCCTTACTGTTGCTACTCGTGCTCCTGCTTCTACTGGCGGAGCCATATGCAGCCCCAGCGACGTCCGCGTGAGTCCCTCACGCCCCAGCAGCTGCGTGAGTGGTACGCTGGTTGGGGTTGTAGGGGTGGCGGCGCTGCTACTGCTACCACTACTACTGGCGGCGGCCAGATGCAGCTCCAGCGACGCCCACGCGCGTCTCTCACGCCCCATTAGCTTCGTGCGTGGTACGCTCAGAGTAGAGGGTCTCTCAGTTCTGTTCGCTGCTCTTACGTGATTCGCACTGGTGCTCGGACTGGTCAGCCTTGTGGGACACCTAGTCACACACAGTCCCGCTGCTTCGCCCGTCTGAGCGATGCCTGGCGTACCGAGTTTGGCGACGAGGCTGAGCTCCCCGACTGGGTGGAGTTGCTTAGGCAGAGGGTAGATATATTTGCCCTTGACTATGATGCTATTCTCACTGCCATGTATGCATTGCCTACTAGTGCTGAACTTGCCGGTCACCTGTGCGTACCGCCTGACCCGGGTATAGAGCGTGCTACTCTAGGTGCTGGTGAGGCTGCTGCTCTGGGTGCTAGTGAGTATCCTGCTTCAGGTACAGGTGCGGCTGCTGCTCTAGGTGCTAGTGAGTCTGCTTCCTCAGGTGCGGGTGAGTCTGCTCTCTCAGGTACCGCGTCGGCTCCAGCCTCTCACACCTTCACTCTTGACTCGGGGGCTTCCCGCTCCTTCTTTCGAGACCGCACCACACTCACGCCGCTTGGTCGGCCAGTTGCAGTCTCTCTGGCAGACCCCTCTGGGGGTCCTGTCCTTGCCCACTTCTCCACTGTCCTCCCGTGTCCGGCGGCCCCCTCTAGCACCCTGTCTGGTCTTTACCTCCCCTCGTTCTCTGCGAACTTGGTGAGTGGTGCTGACCTACAGGATGCGGGGGTTCACCAGTTCACTCCTGCGAGTCAGCGGGTGACCCACTACACGGACGCTCGGACAGGCCGACACCTGGCCTCGTTTACACGTCGGCCGGGGTCAAGCCTGTACACGCTAACCACTGCGTCTCCTCCAGTCACTGCGTCTGGTCAGGTAGCTGCGTCGGGTCAGGTGTTTGCTGCAGCGTCCATGTCTGGTCCTGAGTCTGCCCCCTGCTCGTGTCAACTCCTGTCTCACGAGACTCTCCTCTGGCACCACCGCCTTGGTCACCCCTCCCTGCTTCGTCTCCGAAGCATGGCCTCCCGTGTCCTTGTCTCTGGTCTTCCCCGGTCCCTCCCTCCCCTTCCTCCGGGGCCTGGCCCTACCTGCGTTCCCTGTGTCGAGGGGCGGCAGCGGGCTGCCCCTCACTCCTCTCAGTTTCCTCCGACAGAGGCCCCGCTGCAGACGCTTCACATGGACGTGTGGGGCCCGGCCCGCGTTCGCGCACAGGGTCACGAGCGCTACTTCCTGCTGGTGGTTGACGACTAGTCGCGTTACACCACAGTCTTCCTCTTGCGCAGCAAGGGTGATGTCGCTGAGGTGTTGATCGACTGGATCCGCGCAGCTCGTCTCCAGCTCAGGCAGAGCTTCGGCTCGGACTTTCCTGTTCCTCGCCTGCACTCTGACAGAGGAGGAGAGTTCTCCTCTGGCCTTCTGCGAGCCTATTGTCGTGCACGAGGCATCCGCCAGACCTTCACGCTTCCGGACTCTCCACAGCAAAATGGGATTGCTGAGCGCCGCATTGGCATGGTCATGGACGTCGCCCGTACGTCCATGATGCATGCGGCTGCCCCCCATTTTCTGTGGCCGTTTGTGGTCCGGTACGCGGCGCATCAGATCAACCTTCAGCCCAGGGTCTTCATGCCGGAGACCTCCCAGCTTTGCTGTGGACGGGGAAGGTTGGCGATATGTCTGCGTTCCGTGTCTGGGGATCTCGGGCGTTTGTCCGCGACTTGTGTGCGAACAAGCTGTCCCCTCATGCTGCTCCCTGCGTCTTCCTGGGTTTCCCCCCTAACGCGCCAGGGTGGCAGTTCTACCACCCCACCTCTCGCCGTGTTCTGTCCTCCCAGGACATCACGTTCGACGAGCCGGTCCCCTACTACCGTCTCTTCCCCTACCGCACTCAGTCCCTCCCCCCGCCACCGCTCTTCCTTGTGCCAGGTCCCCCCCCGGTAGACCCCCTCCCCCCTCAGGGTCCTGCCCCTTCAGGTGTGTCCCAGGTAGACTCTGTTGAGCCTATCGAGGTCGCTGGTGACTCTGGTGCTGCTGAGGGTGCTGAGCCTGGGAGTGCTACGCCTGGAGGTTCTGAGCCTGGAGGTGCTGAACCTGAGGGAGCAGGGCCAACTCATGTGGCGTCTCGCGGTGCTGTGCCTGGCGGTTCTCCGGGTGCCTCATCTTGCCGGGAGCCACTCTCTCCACAGGAGCTGCGTGAGTGGTTTGCCCGGCGCTCGAGGCGAGCTGCTGGAGCTGGAGGTGCTGCGGGTACTGGAGGTTCTGCTGCTACTGAGGGTGCTGGTGCCGCGTGTCCCGGAGGTGCTCGTACTGGGAGTACTGGAGCTGCTGGGCCTGAGGGTACCTCTGGAGTTGGAGCTGCTGCGGGTGTTGGCGCGGAGGCTACTGGTGTCGGTCCTGGAGGCGGTCCTGCTGGTGGTGCTACTGGTGCTGCTGGAGGTACTAGAGCTGGAGGTGCTGCTGGTGCTGGTGCTGCCGCTGGGGGTACTGAGCTAGGGGGTGCTCAGCCTGGGGGTGCTGAGCCTGGGAGTGATGAGCCTGGGGGTGCTGACTATGGGGGTGCTGAGCCTTGCGGTTCTCCGGGTGCCTCGTCTCGCCGGGAGCAACTCTTTCCACAAGAGTTGTGTGAGTGGTTTGCCCGGCGCTGGAGGCGAGCTGCTGGAGCTGGAGGTGCTGCGGGTACTGGAGGTTCTGCTGCTGCTGAGGGTGCTGGTGCCGCGGGTCCCGGAGGTGCTCGTACTAAGAGTACTGGAGCTGCTTTGCCTGCGGGTACTTCTGGAGTTGGAGCTGCTGCGGGTGTTGGCGCGGAGGCTACTGCTGTAGGTCCTGGAGGCGGTCCTGCTGGGGGTGCTACTGGTGCTGCTGGAGGTACTAGAGCTGGAGGTGCTGCTGGTGCTGGTGCTGCCGCTGGGGGTACTGAGCTAGGGGGTGCTCAGCCTGGGGGTGCTGAGCCTGGGAGTGATGAGCCTGGGGGTGCTGACTATGGGGGTGCTGAGCCTTGCGGTTCTCCGGGTGCCTCGTCTCGCCGAGAGCAACTCTTTCTACAAGAGTTGTGTGAGTGGTTTGCCCGGCGCTGGAGGCGAGCTGCTGGAGCTGGAGGTGCTGCGGGTACTAGAGGTTCTGCTGCTGCTGAGGGTGCTGGTGCCGCGGGTCCCGGAGGTGCTCGTACTAAGAGTACTGGAGCTGCTTGGCCTGCGGGTACTTCTGGAGTTGGAGCTGCTGCGGGTGTTGGCGCGGAGGCTACTGCTGTAGGTCCTGGAGGCGGTCCTGCTGGGGGTGCTACTGGTGCTGCTAAAGGTACTGGAGCTGGAGGTGCTGCTGGTGCTGGTGCTGCCGCTGGGGGTACAGGTGCTGTCCTTGCTGTGTCTAGAGTCGCCGCGCGGCCTCGGCCGTACTTCGTTCCGCTCCTTCAGCAGGTTCTTGGTCTCCCGCCTTCTACTGGTCCTCCTCCTCCCTTCGAGTGTCCACAGCCTGTCCCGTCACAGTTACAGTTACAGCCGGCCTCCCCACTGCCTGCTCCGTCTCCCTACACTGGTCCTACTGGAGGTCTTGCTGAGCATCGTGAGCCTGCGTCTCGCCCTGCGTCGCCTGTCCGTGCTGCTCGCACTAGTGGTCGCGGTTCGCGTCAGCGTCCTCCTCCTGTCCCTGGCACGCACCGGATGTCTCTGCGTCCGTCCACTTCTCCTGTGCATGCCCCTTTACCTTCTCCTCCTGAGTCTTCTCTTCCTGCTCTTGCCGACTCGGAGTCGGACTCTCTTCGTGCCGCCAGTCCTACTGTCACGCGTCTCCTTGCTACTGTTGTCACTGACCCTTCCTTTCAGTCCACTGCTGCGTCTGCCCTAGTTGCTGAGCTCGTCGACTTTGCTGCTTGCTGTCGCCTAGACTACGCCGCCAGTCTTGTTGCTGAGCCTGAGTCTGTCTGTCCTCCGTCCGTCGGGGGTGAGTGTGCCCTTGGCACGGACGTCCTTGAGGACAGGCAGGAGGAGTTCGAGTGTCTGGCTGCTGCTTCACCTCATCTCGTGTTCGTACTGCTTACCCCTAAGGGAGACCTGGATGCACTTGACATCCCGACTCCGCGCTCTTACGCGGAGGCGATAGAGGGTCCCTACTCCTCTCAGTGGCAGGCAGCTATGGACGCAGAGATGGCTTCTTGGAAATCCACAGGCACCTACGTTGACGAGGTTCCCCCACCTGGGGCGAACATCGTCAGTGGCATGTGGATTTTCAGGGTGAAGCGGCCGCCGGGTTCTCCGCCTGTCTTCAAGGCGCGTTACGTGGCTCGTGGCTTCAGTCAGCGGCAGGGAGTTGACTACTTTCAGACCTTCTCTCCCACCCCGAAGATGACCACTCTTTGGGTACTGCTGCACATAGCTGCTCACCGTGACTACGAGCTTCACTCTCTTGACTTCAGCACAGCTTTCCTGCAGGGCAGCCTGCACGAGGAGATCTGGCTGCGCCGCCCACCTGGCTTCACTGGGTCTTTTCCTCCTAGCACCCAGTGGAGCCTCCAGTGGCCAGTCTACGGTCTCCGCCAGGCACCGCGTGAGTGGCACAACACACTGAGGACTACACTTGCGGCTCTTGGGTTTGCTCCCTCTACTGCCGACCCGTCGCTGTTTCTACGCACCGACACTTCTTTGCCGCCGTTCTACATCCTCGTGTACGTCGACGACTTGGTCTTTGCCACAGCTGACACTGCTGGACTCGCCCACGTGAAGTCCGAGCTGCAGAAGAGACACACGTGCACATACCTGGGTGAACTGCGCAGCTACCTTGGCTTGTAGATCACCCGGGACAGAGCATGCCGCACCATTACCCTGACTCTGTCACACATGGTGCAGCAGGTCCTTGTATCAAGAGCAGAGACTGGAGCACAGAACGAAGCACATTGCTCTCCGCTACTTCCTTGCTCGTGAGCTGCAACAACGTGGTCAGCTGCGTCTTGCGTACGTGGCCTCTGAGGCCAACACTGCTGATATCTTCACCAAGGCGCTTGCGCCTTGTGATCATCAGCGCTTCTGTACTCAGCTGGGTCTTGTGCCTGCCTTGCCTCACTTGCTCACCTCTTGACCTTGCTTGTACTGTTACATATATATATACACCTGCTCTTGTTTGTCTAGCCTTTTATATGTATATGTACTCCTGCATGTGAACTGGCCTTGTGGCCTTGACCTTGTGCTCGGAATGTGTGGTGACTTTGTGATCCACCCTGAGCTTGCTTTGCTTTACTTTGCTTGACTGGTCTTGTGATCCCTTGTACTCCCCCACTTTGCTTATGGGGGTGTGTCAGAACATTATAGCTTATGCTTTTGTGTAGGCTGTAGTGGGGTAGCCTATATGGGGTACAACCCCATTAGGGTTAGTACTTGTACCCAACTCTTTCATAGTGCATTCATCCTCGTTCATTTTCACAGAATGAACGGTGAGAAGACGGTACAAGCATAAGAAACAGAGTGAACAACGCGATTAAGGAAGCGGAAAGAGACAAACACAGCACACGTTATTAAATGACGTGCACGTCAGCACATATGACGTGCTTAGGCTTCTAAACATGCCATAACAGCAAGATCTAACGAACTATATCATGGGCTGTTGACAACTAAAAGACAATCACATTCTTAGCTTAGTTTAGCCGAAAGATTACAGGAAATGCTGAAACCTAAACTAAGAGCTTAGAACCTAAGGACACGCGATTAAGACTAGGATACGAGATTACGGTTAGTCTAGCTTTTAACAACTAACTTACTTCTACTTAATAGCCTAGAGTTCTGACCTGTTAGTGGTAGGTAGGAGCAGCGTGACTAGAGGGTGTAAGTTGGGAAAAGCTTCAGCAGCGAGAGGAAAGGAGGAGAAAAAGAGCATTCAAACCCTAAAGTAGCGTCAAATTCGTCGCGCTTATTTCTTACGTTAGTCCTAGTCTAGCTTATAATCATCTAAGTTAGTCCTAGTTGATAGCTTAGAACGTTTCTCACCTTATCGTGGTACTAGATCGTGACTGGTGGGCGGGTGTCAACCAAGCTCCACCAGCGAGGGGACGTGAGAGAAGAAAAGGAGAAATTGAAACCCTTGGGCTGGTTCAATCGCGTCGCAATAATCGCTGTATAAAACATTGCGACAGTTGCACATCGCAGATGCCTTGGCGCACACGGTAGAAAATGGTTGAGCAATTGAGAGATTGCAGGTTCGAAGCATGTGAAAGTTATCGAACCTACAAACGGCTTTTGAACTCACAATGAAGATAATATTTCATAGGTTGTTAATAGCGAGTCTGTCGCAATCGTTGTAGGTTGTCCTGTTATCGGAAGGTGTAGGGTTCGATACTTTGTGCAACCATTTTACAAACCCATACAGAACAAACAACATTAAAGTTACAAGCATCAAGTTGTGTATAAGTTCTAAACCAGATAAAATATGTGTTTTTGCAAAACAGCTTCGCAACCCTAAGACGATTTTGTCGCCTCTTGTTTTTTTTTTTTTTTTTTTTTCGGGCCCACCTACCGTTGCGGTTACCGCGCTACCCCACGTGTTGACCTGCGCGCGCCTTGCCCTGCCTTGCCTTGTGACGTGCTGCGCTGCGTGCGCCGTCTTGCAGCCCTCACGCTGCCTGCTTCTGCCTTGCACGCTGCTCCCCCGCGCGCTGCCCTAGCTACGCGCGCGCCGCCTTCGCAGCTTGCGCGCCACCCCTGCAGGCCCGTAAGGCCCGTGCGCCGCCCCTGCAGGCCCGTAAGGCCAGCGCACCACCCCTGCAGGCCCGTAAGGCCCGCGCGCCGCCCCTGCAGGCCTGTAAGGCCAGCGCGCCACCCCTGCAGGCCCTCGCTGCCCGCGCGCTGCCTCTGCCCGACCGCGCGCCGCCCTCGCCGCCCGCGCGCAGCCTTCGCCTGCTCGCGCGCGGCCCTGCTGGCCCGCGCGCCGCCCTCGCCGCCCGCGCGCAGCCTTAGCCTGCTCGTGCGCGGCCCCTGCTGGCCAGCGCGCCACTTCTTGCAGCGCGCGCGCGGCCCCTGCCTGCACGCGCGCTGCCCCTGCCTGTGCGCGCGCTGCCCCTGCCTACGTCCGCGCTACCCGTGCCCGTCGGGTCGCCCGTGCGGGCTGCCCCAGCCTGCCGTGTTGCCTGTCCGCCCTGCTGGTTGCATGACTTCTCTTCACGGCGGTGGTGGGAGCGGTGGCGGCGGTGGCATCCGCAGTGTTAGTCACTTTGGAGCTGTTCGGCTCGGAGTCTCTGGCGGCGGCCAGATGCAGCTGCATCGATATCCGAGCGAGACCCTTACGCCCCCGCAGCTTCGTGAGTGGTACGCTCGTAGGTGTGGTGGCAGTGGCGGTGCAGCTAGTCCGTTAGGAGCTTCTGGCGGTGGCCTGGTGCAGCTGTAGCGACAGCCGAGCGAGACCCTTTTGCCCCAGCAGCTTCGTGAGTGGTACGCTTGTCGGTTTGGTGGCGGCGGCAGTAGTGGCAGTCGCGGTGCAGCTAGTCAGTTGGGAGTTTCTGGCGGTGGTCAGACGCAGCTGCAGCAGCGTCCGAGCGAGACCCTTACGCGCCAGCAGCTTCGTGAGTGGTACGCTCAAAGTGGGGGGTTGAGGAGTCCTACACGCTGCCCATATGTCATTCGCGCAGGTGATCGGGCTGGTCAGACTTGCGGGACACTTTCTCACACACAGGGTCGCTGCTTTGCCCGTCTGAGTGACGACTAGCGTGCAGTGTTTGGCGATGAGGCCGAGCCCCCCCCCTGGCTAGAGCTGCTGCGCAACAAGGTCGATATCTTTGCTCTGACTGGTAATACTGAGGGTGACTGTTACCTGTGTTTGCCCCCTGACCCTGGTATAGTGGCTGCTGCTCTAAGTGCTGGTGAGTCTGCTCTCTCTGGTACTGCGCCTCCTGAGGCCTTGCACACTTTCACGCTTGACTCAGGTGCTTCCAGCTGCTTCTTTCGCGACAGTACCACAGTCACTCCCCTCCCTGCACCTCTCCCTGTCTCACTGGCTGACCCTTCTGGGGGCCTAGTGCTTGCTCGCTCCTCCACTGTGCTCCCATGTCCGGCGGTCCCGTCCGGTGAGCTGTCAGGTCTTCGCATCCTATCGTTCTCTACGAACCTGGTGAGCACCGCCATCCTTTAGGATCATTGGGTTGACACCTTTATTCCTGGAGGACAGCGTGTGGCGATCTGCACGTGCTCTCGGACTGGCCGCCACCTGGCCACGTTCACACGTAAGCCTAGGTCAAGTTTGTACACCCTCAACACCGTTTCGCGCTACGCCCATTTGTCTCCTCAAGTGTCTGTCAGAGTTTATATTTGTAACTGCCTGTAGCTGTAGTTAGTGTAGTTATTACAAACTGTGTTAGGTGGTGCACCTTTGTTCACTTGCATATATGTGATTGCAAACCTATAGTGAACCACTCACTTTTCCCGAAACTCTCTCGACACCCTTGGCACAACCAACTCGATCTTCCTTGGCCTAGGCTACTAAGCCTAGGCCGAACTATTCTCCTAACTACCTATTGTGTTAATTTCACGACAGTGTCCGCGTCCGCTCAGGTAGCTACCCAGTGTGAGTGTCGCCGCCTATCGCACCAGACTCTCCTTTGGCACCACCGCCTTGGTAACCCCTCCTTGCCTTGCCTTCGTGACATGCACTCTCGCTACCTGGTCTCTGGTCTTCCCAGGTCTCTACCCTCCCTCCCTACCTCGCCTGTGCCGCCCTCCATTCCTTGTGTCGAGGGGCGGCAGCGCGCCGCTCCTCACTCCTCCTCGTTCCCTCCCAGAGAGGCTCCACTGCAGACCCTCCACCTGGACGTGTGGGGCCTTGCCCGCGTCTAGGGGCTGGGCCGCGAGTGGTACTTCCTGCTGGTAGTCGACGACTATACGCGTTACACCATGATCTTCCTCTTGCAACGCAATGGGGACGTCCCTTCTGTTTTGATCCCCTGGATCCGCGCTGTTCGTCTCCAGCTCCGCGAGCGGTTTGAGTCGGACTTTCCTATCCTGTGTCTCCACTTTGACAGAGGTGGTGAGTTCACCTCCGACCTCTTGCGAGCCTTCTGTGAGGAGCACGGCATCCGCCAGCTTTTCACGCTTCCCACCTCTCCGCCGCAGAATTGGGTTGCTGAGCGCCGCATTGGCTTAGTCATGGAGGTCGCTCGTACCTCCATGATCCATGCGGCTGCCCCCCATTTTCTGTGGTCGTTTGCGGTCCGGTACGCCACGCATCAGCTCAACCTCTGGCCCCGTGTCTCCGTGCCGGAGACTTCGCCCACACTACAATGGACGGGGGAGGTTGGCGATGCATCGCGATTCCAAGTCTGGGGTGCTCGTGCCTTTGTCCGCGATACCATTGCGGACAAGCTCTCCCATCACGCCTTTCCCTGTGTCTTCCTTGGCTTTCCCCTTGACGCGCCTGGCTGGCCGTTTTATGACCCCAACTCGCGCCGTGTCTTTGCGACTCAGGACATCAACTTTGACGACTCGGTCCCCTTTTACCGTCTCTTTCCCTACGGCATTGCCCCTCTCTACTGCGCAAGGTCCTCCCCAGGTAGCCCCCCTCCCCGCTCCAGGTCCTGCTCCTTCGCGTGTGTCTCAGGTAGACCCTCCTCCCTTGACTGAGCCGGTTGAGGTCACTGGTGACTCACGCCTTGCTGGGGGTTGTCCTGCTCGGGGTGCTGCTTCTGGGGGTGCTGAGCCTGGGGGTGCGGAGCCTGGGGGTGCTAGGCCTGAGCGTGCGGAGCCTGGAGGTGCTGAGCCTGAGCGTGAGGAGCCTGGGGGTGCTGATACTGCGGGTGCAGAGTCTGGGGGTGCTGCGCCTGGTGAGCATTCTCCTTGGAGTGGCCACCCGCAGCACTCTCATTGGCGTGTACCTCTCTCTCCACAGCAGCTGCGTGAGTGGTACGTTAGCCGTCAGGGTCGCGCTGTTGGAGCTGGGGGCCCTGCTGCGGGAGGTGTTGGCGTTGGAAGTGCTGGAGCTGGTGGCCCTGCTACTGGGGGCGCTTCTACTGGAGTTGCTGGAGCCGCTGGTCCCGGAGGTGCTCGTCCTGGAGGTACTGGAGCTGCTGGGGCTGGAGGTACTGCTAGACCTGGAGGTGCTGCTGTCGACACTGGGGGTGGAGACCCTGGGACTGGAAGTGCCGGTTCTGGGGGTGCTGCTGCTGGTGGCGAAGGTACTTCGGGTGCTGGCGCTAGAGGTACTGGAGCTGTTGGAGGTACTGGTACTGGAGGCGCTGAAGCTGGAGGTTCTGGAGCTGCTGGAGGTGCTGGCGCTGGAGGCGCTGGAGCTTGAGGTTCTGGAGCTGCTGGAGGTGCTGGTACTGGAGGTGCTGGCGCTAGAGGTTTTGGAGCAGCTGGAGGTGCTTGCGTTGGAGGCGCTCGAGCTGGAGGTTCTGGAGCTACTGGAGGTGCTGGAGCTACTGGTGCTGGTGGCACTGCATAGCCATGACTGTTCTTCGCTCCGCCATCACCTTCGTCTTTGCCACCGCCTGACTACGAGCTTCGCCAAGATCTTAGCCTTCCGTCTTCTACTGGTCTTCGGTTACAGCCTGCCTCACCGCTGCCTGCTCCTTCTCCTAACACTAAGTAGACCGGAGGTCTTACTGAGCGTCGTGAGCCGGCGTCTCGTCCTGTCTCGCCTGTTTGCACTGTCCGCACGGGTCGTACTGGTCATCGTGTTCCTCGTGAGCGTCCGCCGGCTGTACCCGGCATGCACTTCATGGCCCTGCGTCCTTCCACTACTCCGCAGCGTGTTCCCCTGCCGTCCCTTCATGCGTCATCTTTGCCTGCCGTTTCGGACCCTGAGTCTGACAGCGTTCGTGCTGCTAGCCCTACTGTCACGCGTCTGCTTGCCAATGTTGTCACTGACCCTTCGTTTGAGTCCACTGCTGCGTCTGCCTTAGTCGGTGAGCTTGTTGACTTTGCTGCTGCCTGTCGTTTAGACTACACTGCTAGTCTTGTTGCTGCGTCTGAATCTGTCTGTCCTCCGTCCGTCGGGGGTAAGTGTGCTCTTGGCATGGACGTCCTTGAGGATAGGCAGAAGGACTTTGAGTATCTTGCAGCCGCTGCGCCTCATCTCGTGGCCATGCTACTTGCCCCTGAGGGAGACCCGGATGCACCAGACATCCTGACTCCGCGTTCTTACGCTGAGGCGATCGCGGGTCCCTACTCCTCTCAGTGGGAGACAGCCATGGACGCAGAGATTGCATCCTGGAATCCATGGGCACTTACGTCGATGAGGTTCCCCCTCCTAAGGCGAACATCGTTGATGGCATGTGGATTTTCAGGGTGAAGTGGCCGCCGGGCTCCCCGCCTGTCTTCAAGGCTTGTTACGTTGCACAAGGCTTCAGTCAGCGAGAGGGAGTTGACTTCTTCCATACCTTCTCCCCCACCCCGAAGATGACCACTCTTCGGGTGCTGCTGCACGTCGCCGCTCAGCGTGACTACGAGGCTCACTCTCTTGACTTCAGCACAACCTTCTTACAGGGCAGTCTGCACGAGGAGATCTGGCTGCGCCGCCCACCTGGCTTCACTGGGTCGTTCCCACCTGGTACCCAGTAGAGCCTCCGTCGACCAGTCTACGGTCTCCGCCAGGCGCCTCGTTAGTGGCATGACACACTGAGGACGACGCTTGCGACTCTTGGGTTCGCGCCTTCCTGTGCTGACCCGTCGCTGTTTCTGCGCACCGACACTTCGCTGCCGCCATTCTACATCCTCGTGTACGTCGACAACTTGGTCTTTCCCACTGCTGACACTGAAGCTCTTGCCCTGTTAAGTCGGAGCTGCAGAAGAGATACACGTGCATAGACCTGGGTGAGTTGCGCAGCTACCTTGGCTTGCATATCACCCGCGACAGAGCACGGCGCACCATCACACTAACTCAGTCACACATGGTGCAGGTCCTTCAGCACTTCGGCTTCACCTGGTCCTCGCCACACCCCACTTCTCTGGCTATAGGCCACTCGCTCTCAGTTCGACCTTCGGACGAGTCCGTAGAGCCGAGTGGTTCGTACCCAGAGCTAGTGGGCTGCCTCATGTACTTGATGACCTGCACTCGACCTGACCTTGCGTACCCTCTTTGCCTTTTGGCTCACTACGTGGCTCCTGGTCGGCACCGAAAGGTGCACATGGATGCTGCTAAGAGGGTACTGCGCTACTTGTGCAGTACATCGGGCATGGGGCTCGTGCTTGGAGGGCGGAGCCAAGTTGTCCTGAGTGGGCACTCAGACGCTTCTTGGGTCGACGACCTAGCTACGCAGCGGTCGTCACAGGGTTAGACGTTCAGCCTTGGCTCTGGTTCTGTTTCGTGGCGGTCTACAAGCTCGTCTTCTGTTCTCAGCTCCAGTTGTGAGGCTGAGATCTACGCCACAGCCATGGCTGCACAGGAGCTACGCTGGCTCACCTACCTGCTCACCGACTTGGGAGAGTGGCCTCGTTCTCCTCTAGTTTTGTACGTAGACAACAAGGCCGCCTTTGCCTTGTGTCAGGAGCACAGACTGGAAGCATAGAACGAAGCACATCGCTCTGCGTTACTTCCTTGCTCGAGAGTTGCAGCAGTGTGGTCAGCTTCATCTTGCTCATGTGGCCACTCAGGCCAACACTGCGGATATATTCACCAAGGCACTTCCGTCTGGTCATCATCAGCGCTTTTGTACTTTGTTAGGCCTTGTGCCTACGTTTCCTCACTTGCTCTAGGCTCTGCTTGTATTGTGATATATATATATGTATATATGTATATATATATATACCTACATGCTCGCTCTTGCTAGGTAGTGATCACTGTGCTGCTGTTGCATATATACCTCTGCATGTGAACTGGCGTTGTGGCCCTTTGCTTGTGCTCAGTGTGTATGGTGACGTTGTGATCCACCCTGAGCTTTCTTTGCTTTTCTTGACTGGTCTTGTGAGCCCTTGCTCTCCCCCACTTTGCCTATGGGGGTGTGTCAAGCTATATATGTGTTATATATATGTAGGCTGTAGTGGGGTAGCCAATATGGGGTATAGTTCCTTTAGGGTTTCATACTTGTACTCAGCTTTGTCCTTTTTTATTCATTCCTGCCTAGCCTTTTTGACAAGGGGCGCAGTGCAGGCGGAAGTTCGGCACAGTTGGAACCTTTGCCTCCTGGAATAGCTCATGTAGCTAGAGGCCTTCGCGAACGGTTGCTGTTGCTGCGATGAATTCGGCTTCCGCCGATGATAGGGCAACCAACTCCTGCTTCTGTGAGTTTGAGGAGATGGGGTCACTAGGCTTGAGGCGAAACAGGAAACCGGCCCTGGACCGTCGATTGTTGTCGGCTTCCACGTAGCCGATAAGGTTGAAAGGTGCGGTGGGGACTGTGGAGTAGCAGAGTCCGACATTGGGCGTGGAAATGAAGAATCGCAAGGCACGCTGAAGATCTAGAAGATTCTCAGCCGTTGGTTTGCGTGAGTACTGAGCCAATCGGCTCGTGATGTACGAGAGATCGGGCCTGCAGGTGACAGAGGCGAAGAGCAGGCATCCTAGCTGCTTCTGGTAAGTTTGGAGTCCAGCGGGGGATAGGGTTTTGTTGTCAGGTTTGTGATTCGGTCCCGGGGTGTGGTAAGGCATGGAGAGCGGCGCAGGCACAATGTTGAAGCGTTTGCCAAGTTTTTCTGCATACTTGGCTGCTGAGAGGTGAATAGCTTTTGGTGAATAGGGAATGTTAAGCCCAAGGAACTGCGTCAAGTTATAGTTGCAGGTGATGTCGACGCGCTTCGCGAGATTCTTCTCGAACTGCTCAAGCAGCTCGTTGCTTGATCCTGTGTAGAGGAGGTCATCGACGTTTACCATTAGCAGGATGTATTCATCGCGGAAGTCGTGGCGGTACATCCCGGGATCGTGAGGCAGCTGCTTGAAGCCTATCTCAAGCAGTATGTTGTGCGGGTATTACTGCCAGAGCCTTGGTGCCTGTTTGATCCCGTAGCTGGCACACGCGTGAATCTCCCTCGCCATATGTGTGCGGCTGCTCCACGTAGGTTACAGCATCCACTAAGGAGCAGAGGAACGCGCGTTCTTCACGTCGATCTGTCGAAGTCGGAAGTGCCTTGTGGTGGCGATGGCGAGCAAGTTTCTGACGGAAGTATGACAACTGACCGGGGCAAATGTCTGGTCAAAGTCAATGCCGTGCCACTGATCGTAGCCGCGCACAACCCAACACACCTTGAATCGCTCGATCGTGCCGTCTGCTGCTGTCTTCACGCATAAGACCCATTTTCCGGAGAGGATTCTTCTCCCCTTGACAACGGCAAGGTCGACGAGCACCCAGGTGTCGTGGGACTCGAGTGCCTTGATTTCTGCATCCATTGCCTCATGCCATTCCTTGCTGTGTAGTCCCGTGAGAGCTTGGCGCGGATTCTTTGGCTTGGTGACACGTGGCGTCATTGAGGTGGCGGTGCGGAGCTGCAGTCCAGAAACGGTGCTGTCGTGGCGATGCTGCGGGACGACCTCTTGAATGTCATCGTCGTCGCTCTCTGGTTCAGTTGGTGCTGGTGGTGCTGCGCCTCTGCTGCTTCCTCCTGATCCACCAATTCCTCCTCCATGGGAATCGTCGTCGTCGTCCTCGTCGATGCTGTGGCGATCGCCTGTTGTAAATTCCCCTCTGGTTTCTTGCTCTAGGATAGCTGCGGCGGCTTCGTCTTTAGGTGTGGCATAGCTGTGCCCATTGTTGGCATAGACGCCATTCGCGTTCGCCCGCTTGTCTTTGCGGAATCGCTCGAGGAAGAGCCGCTCGTAGAAAAAGACGTTGCGCGCATTTGTGACCTTTTGGCTGATGAGATCCAGGATGAGCCACCCCTTGTGCTCGTGGCTGATGCCGAGTTGTATTCCCCAGCGCGAGTGGCTTGCGAATTTCCCGATGGTTGATGTTTGGCGGGCGATACTGCACCATGCATCCCCACACGCGGAGCATGGATATGTCGCCCTTGGTCCCTGTCCACTTCAGATGCGGAGACAGATTGCCGGCGATGGCAGTGGTTGATAGCAGGTTGTGCACCCGCACGGCGTGATGCATTGCGAAGGTTCAGTATATTTGCGGAAGCTTTGATTGCTTCATCAGCGCCCGCACCTTCGTCATGGGTGTACAGTTCGTGCGCGCGACTACGCCTTGCTGCTGGTGCGCTTAGGGGAGGGGAATCTGATGCTGAGTTCCCTTCTACGCCAGGTAATACTGCGGCTCCTTGCTCCTAAATTCCACTGCGCCGTCCGATTGCCAGATTTTCAGCCACTGCGCGTGCGCCAGCCAGAGTCGTAAGACTTCGTATGCTCCGCTACCCGCTTCCACGTTCACGATCTAGACATAGCGCATTCCCGCGTATACACCTCGTCGTTGACAAAGGTGAGCGTACACAGCTCGTCGTTGATTCTGCAATGCCCCATGTTGAGGAAGTCGCTGTACACTTTGTGCAGCTTGGGGTTGCGGTTGGTTACACGTTCGAGCGGCGGGAACGGCTGGTGACTCAGCGCAGATTCGGGGCAGACGGTGCAGTTGCGCGGCTGTGTCCTGCTCCTTACTTTGGTGCCATCTGGGCGCAGGAGTGCGCCAGACGCAAACACGTCGGCTTCGATGCATTTTTTCAGCGTTATACGCGAGGGGTGACCGAGGCGCTGGTGCCAAAGGTCGGTCATCGTTGGCACAGAGTCGTGAGGTGCGCATGTAGCATGCGCGCACAGCATCAGGGTCTTCTTCTGGTACTGCAGTGGGTTCCGTTGCCGCTTCGTCACCTCCTTCTTCGTCACCGTGGTCAACATCAGTACCAAAAGAGTCCCTGTCGAGAATTATGGAGAGGGGAATGTTGGTCCCAGGGATAGTTCCAAGGACAAAGGTTGGTTTGCGTGGCTCGTGGTCAGGCCCGTCAACGGTGCACCGTGGGGTAGAGGGCTCATTGCCCCAATTGATGGTATCCCAAGGCTGCACGTCAGGTGGAGTTCACGCAAGCGTCGCAATGGAACATTATTAAAATGCACCTCATTAGTCATTACGTCGACTCCATAAAGCGCCCCGGTGTACCAGAAAAATTACTGTGCACAACTCTATGAACACTTACACATCGAGTTTGTGAAGCAACCGTATAGAGCGTCGAACATGAGGGACATGAATGAGCAGGTGGTGCGTAGCGAGGAGTCTAGACTTCGCCTACGATCTCTAGCACCAATGATGGATAAGACTAAGAAGTACGACACGGCGCTGGTGAAGGTGAGAGAGAGGGGGAGGGGGGGGGGGGTGGGGAAGGGATGTATGGATGTCACTTTGTCCCATGTTGTCCCACTCTGCCCCTTGCAACCCCCCTCTGCCCCATGACTCTCCACCCTACCCTGGGCTACCCCCCTTTGTCCCATGTTGTCCCACTCTGCTCCTTGCAACCCCCCTCTGCCCCATGACATCCCACCTTGCCCCGTGCAACCCCCCTCTGCCCCATGACATCCCACCCTGCCCCTTGCAACCCCCCTCTGCCCCATGACATCCCACCCTGCCCCTTGCAACCCCCCTCTGCCCCATGACATCCCACCCTACCCCGGGCTACCCCCCTCTGTCCCATGTTGTCCCACTCTGCCCCTTGCAACCCCCCTCTGCCCCATGACATCCCACCCTGCCCCTTGCAACCCCCCTCTGCCCCATGACATCCAACTCTGCCCCTTGATACCCCCCTCTGTCCCATGTTGTCCCACTCTGCCCCTTGCAACCCCCCTCTGCCCCATGTTGTCCCACTCTGCCCCTTGCAACCTCCCTCTGCCTCATGACATCCCACCCTGCCCCTTGCAGCCCCCCTCTGCCCCATGACATCCCACCCTGCCCCTTGCAACCCCCATCTGCCCCATGGCATCTCACCCTACCCCGGGCTACCCCCCTCTGTCCCATGTTGTCCCACTCTGCCTCTTGCAACCCCCCTCTGTCCCATGACATCCCACTGTGCCCCTTGCTACCCCCCTCTGTCCCACGATGTCGTTCTCCCCCCATTGCCATCCTTGTCTCCCATCTCCAGGCACAGAGGACAGGAACGGATCTTGTCTCGGCGAAGTTGGCGTCTACATGTGCCATGGGATCGTCAGCATGCTCCGTATGTTGAACCATGGAAGCTGGATGTGAAGTGCGACACACCCCTGCTAGCATCAATAGGCCAAGACTTAAAGGATTTCAGAAAAACGCTAAACCTTGCACCATCTTGCAACGGGCGTGGCGAGGATATTAAAGATGTTTGGGTGAGTTGGCAATCTCATCTTAAACCCTTAAAAATGTTGCACGGTCAGTGTTGGTAATACTTGTTTGTTTCCTCTCTCTGTTTTTGTTTTCTCTAGGTTCATTGGGAGCTGGCTATGCCGGCCGCAATCGGCGCCACTTACAGTCGTTTGCCACACCGTATACGAGCTATTCCGAAACACCATGGCCGAGAATGGTATTCGGATGTCGCGGTCCAGGGTAAAGGTGCAGCTGGCTATGAGGAGTGGTTTGCAAAGGTGTTGTTGTTGTTCCATGCACAGGTCGGTGGAAAGACCCAGGATTACGCCTACATCCGATACTACGACCGGCTAGAAGCTCGTGACAGTACTACTCGATGCGTGGTTTTGAAGTCCGCTACGAGTACTGAGAGGTATCGGGTCATTGCAACTTCCAGCATTCTTCGAGTCGTCCACCTCATAAAGCCAAAGAGCAGTGAGGATAGGTGGCTAGTAAATAGGTATGCCTGGTTTTTTTTTTTTTTTTTTTTTTTTTGTAATTGAAGTATACATTAAAAAGGACAATGCATACAGCAATAGCAGTCGTAACTGAGCGTGAGGGCAGACACCTTGCGCTGCCCAGCGAGACAACTAGGGCGGTAAGAAAGCCCTCTTTGGCCTGTTCCAAATTGCCGCGAAGCTGGCCGACCAACTCCACTTCTTGTCGCCAACCTCCCTGATCCTCATCAGCATCTTCTGTTCTGCTTCGAAAACCCCTCTGACCCTCTTGAGCTTCCCCAGCTTGCCCGGCTTCACACATTTTGCTCCAGTCACCCTCGTGTACACCCTTGCATGCAGCTGAAAAGCCGTCCCGATTTTTCTGAGTACCCGCCGAGCTCTGAACTTCTGCCCACGAAAACTCGCATCGCAGCGTTCCACTCACAGCTGGTGGAAGGTGATGGCCGTTAGTGTGGCTTCAGGAAAATCTGACGTGGTACCAGTTTCCTGGAACAGTAGATCCCCGAGCGAGGCAGGTGTCCTTGTGGGGTTGAGCATGCGCAAAGCACGCCGAAGGCCAGAGACCACTGGCTCAATCATCGGGCAGTTGAAAAGGCAGTGGTCTTGTGTCTCAATCTCCCCACAGTATGGGCACTTCGGCTTGCTGCTGAGAAAATCCACCCTCTCCCCAACCTGAAGGTTGTGGTTGTGTATGCGCGTGAGGACATCACGCGGTCGGTTCGGGATGACAAGCGAGTTCCTGGTACGGATGACCCACTCCCAATCTATCTTGCCGCTCCACTTGCCGGACCACTTCTCCTGCTTCGTAAGGACCGCATCTGGTTTGGCCCACGATTCCCGCAACTGCTTCAGGGATGACAACTGCCCATTAGTGAAAACCGCCGAACGGAAAATTGTTGCCGCTGCATGTTTCCTTCCTCCGCTGATGTCTGACGAGTTTTGCACTCCAGACACTACGCCCTCTCCTCTGGCATCCGGGGCAAGCACAGCTTTCCACTCCTGTGGCACTGCATCTAGTGCTTTGAGGGCTAATCGGGCTGAGTCCCTGCTGCGCAGCTCCCGCTCTAGCGTGACGATGTTTTTAATCTCCGCCGCACCATCCTGCCGTGCGGTTACCAGGTCCCTCAGCCTCGTCTCCCAGAGACCCTTAGCTTCCTTCTGCCCCCCCACCGGGTTTGTGCCATTCAACAGCAGCTTACGGTTGAAAACCACCCTCTTCTGCGCCACATCCTCTCTGCTACTGGACTTCCCAGTGTCTGCAATCGGAGAGTTCATGAAGGTCTCGCACATCCGCAGCCACCGCTCGTTATCTCCCAGCCAGTGCTTCAACAGCCATTCATGAGCCAGAAACGTGTCCTCCCCGAGCGGTAATCCCGCCGCCTTGAGCATAATCTCTTTCTTTTTCCCATTCTCCTCCAGCAGCAAGCAGCCAATTCTCCTCGCAGCAACGCAGGCAAGCAGAATCTCTGGGTCTAAAACTCCGAGGCCTCCGCCAGCTTTCGGTGTGGTAAGCAGCCCCCAATTCCACAGCACAAAGCCTTTCTCCGCAGATGCATTGTTGCCCGTTAGAAAGTTGTGAATCAGCTTCATAAGCTTCTTCCAGATCTCCTCTATCGGGGGGTACACCTGTGCCTGATAGGCTATCCTCGGCGTGATGTAGCAGTTGATAATCACGACCCTTGCCGCAATCGTGAGGAACAGCGCCTTCCATTTTATCAGTTCCACAATTATTTTTTCAAAAGCCCGCTTCCAGGTCGGCTCACTGCTTCCGGAGGGGGTGACCCAGACGCCCAGGACTCTCTCTGCCTCATCCGCCTTAGCCCATTTAAAACCTCCCAGCGTGCCCAGTCTTCTCCCAATGTTGTGGCCGATCGGAAGGATCACCGACTTGCACTTCTTTGTCTGCAGCCCCAGACAGCCCGGCAAACCAAGCTGACAGCTTCTCAGCTCTCGCAATTTGTCTTTTCCCGTCCAAAAAAAGTGTCGTGTTGTCTGCGTAGCCGACATAACCTAACCTTTGGTTTGCCTTGCTGCAGAGACCAAGCTTCCGTCGCTGTGATTCCTGCGCTAGAGGCTCCACCGCGCAGAGAAACAGGTAAGGAGCGAGTGGACAGCCCTGCCTCACCCCGGATTTTACCTCCACCGCTTCCCCCAGCCATCCTTTAATCAGCAGCCTCGTTCTGGTGTCTTTGTGCAGACCTTCCACCCAACCAACGAATCTCTCCGGGAAGCCCATTTCCTTGAGGGCGCTGAAGAGGAAACTTCTGGACACCGAGTCGAAAGCCTTGCGAAAGTCCACCAGCAACATATACCAGTCTTCATTACCCTTTTTTGCCGCCTCAATAACGTCAGCAACCACGCCGATGGCATCTGAAATTCTCCTGCCGGGTATAAAACCATACTGCTCAGCCGAAATCACCTTGTGCAGGTGCGGTTTCATCCTATTCGCCACCACCCACGCCAACACCTTGTACGTAAAATTCAGTAATGTGATTGGGCGGTAGGTATCCTGGTTCTCCTTCTCGCCTTTTTTATGGAGCAGGATGGTAACCGCTTCCTTGATGCTTGCAGGAATAGATGCAGAAGCGGCGAAAGATTGCGCCATGTGGAGAAATTCCTTGCCAAGAACGTCCCAATGCTTTTCAAAGAGCTCTTTAGGGAGTCCATCCTTCCCAGGGGATTTGCCGTCCGCGAGCGCTTTGATAGCCTGCTTCACCTCTGCCTCTGACCAGTCAGCCGCAAGCTCAGCCGCGGCCTCTGCGTCCAGCTTCCTCCCAGCAAGTGGTTTCCACTTCTCTTCTGACATCTGACCGTCAGTACCAAACAGGTCTGCAAAATACTGCGTCGCGGCCTTCAGGATTCCGGGTTAGTCGGAGATCTTGACGCCGCCCACCGCCAGCTTCGCAATTTGTGTTTTCTGCTTCCTGAACTTGACTCTCGCTGATAGAAAAGGTGAAGGAACCTCCCCAGCTAACTCCACGTTTGTTCCCGTCATCACGTGAAGCCGGTCTCTTCTTGACGCGGGATACTCTTTCAGCTGCGCGTCTCTGACATGCAATAGGTCTCTCGTCTTGTGACAACCCGGGATCCGCATCTGCTCCTAGTGAAGCTCCGCCACTACCTCCGCCAAATGAGCCGTTGTTTTTTTCACCCTCTTGTTTTCCTCCTTCATGTATGGGCGTAACCCCGCGTTGAGTCTCCCTAAGAGTAGCTCGAAGTTTCCTTCCCCTTCCTCAGCCGCCTTTGCAAGAGCAGCTTCCACAGCCTTCCAAACACCAGGCCTGCCTATCGCCGCTGCATGCAGCCTCCAGATGCCAGGACCCAGGTGAGAAGAGGCTTTGATGTTTAAATCGATTTTTATCCCAAAACCGTGATCTAAGTATTCTTCCGGACGTATGTGTGCAGCTATGTCAAGGTGCGGGAGAAGCGAGCAAGAAACGAGCGCGCGGTCGATGCGGGAGCTGGATTGCTTAGAGGTTGCGTAGAAGGTATATTCTCTGAGCTTAGGATGAAGCATGCAGAATGCGTCTGAAAGCTGAAAGCGGCTGCATCGTGAAATGAGTCTTTCGTTTTCTAAGGAAGTGCCTGATTGAGACGTCCGGTCTAATACTGGGTCTTCTACCATGTTCAGGTTGCCTAGAAGAACTACGTGGTCTGTGGTGGGGATCTGGTCAAAAGCCGGGCCGACTACATTCATCAAGAAGAACATCTTTCAGTTGCGTCCGCGGGGAAATAGGCAGTAATAAGGGTAAGAGTGAAACCAAAACGGCTGGCGGTGGCTACAATCAGTCTCCCTGATGAGTGGGATTTCCAGTAAGTATGGTTATGTGGTAGTCTTGTGTCTGTGAGAATGATGATATCTGCTGCTGTTCTGGTCCAGATTGAAACTTTGTCTTGCTTTGTTCTGTCGCCTAGGCCGTTGACACTAAGGCCTGCTACGGAGAGAAAGTTTTTGTTACTCATTTGATAACTGCCTGGCAACCCTTATTCATCCACAGGCTGAAGATGGTGACTACACTGACTACTGCGCTCCACCCTACGATCGCTAACAGCACTCGGTTCTTATTCTGCAGCCTTAGAAGTTGTAATCTTTCTTCAGATCGGCAAGGTTGGTCTTGTCCATAGAGGCTTTTGTAGCAGTACCCAACTTCTCCTGGTTCAGCAGGTGAGTCGCAGATATGATGTGATCCGCAGCAGCCAAGAAAGTTTTTCCCTTCGATTTCCCGCAGCACACTTGCGTGTAGATCCATTCTTCGCGGTTGCTGCCAGTCGAGATGAGAGCAATGGACGGGTCTTTCAGTATGGGGGTGATAAGAGCGGAGGTGCGCAGAGAAGCAGCTGCGAGCGCAACAGAGATCGTCAGTAAGAGTTGAAAAAGGTAAAGCTGTGTCGATAGGAAAATGACCGATGCAGTTACCGTTGATACTATGAGCCTTTCCCAAGGTAAGGTTCCACTTCCCTATATTGTTCTGCCGCACTGTGATGAACAGATCATGAAAGATGTCATAATGCTGTCCATTGCAGAGCTGGTAGGACAATGCAGGGTAGTGGACCAGAATCCTCTCTCCGGACCCCATCGGGTTGTCAACCACATGGCGCCAGCGGTATTGGTCACCAGGATGCTGAACGACCAAGCCTTTGATCACATCGGTATCAGCTCCGGTGAGTGGGTGAGCAACCCGGTGGAAACCAACTCCTTCCTTGAAAGCCGACTGCGTACGCATCTTCAGCTTGAAGCGAACGAGCAGGTCCTTCAAAACATCTGGAACAATGTTAGCAGGCACACGGCGGAAAATCACTTCAATAGCAAGAGGACGAGCTGCTTTCTCCTTAAGGTATGTAGCATCCTCCGTATGCTGCCAGATGCACTTGATCACCGGAGCATTCGCCTTCTGGTACTAAAAAACGTGAAACTTGATGTGATGCGCATCCCGTTCATCCAGGAAGGAGATCTGAAGCCGGCGGAAACGCGTCTTCGCAACGAAACCAGGTGTCATCTCTTGTATGTTCGCCATAACCCCAGCATTCTCTGTCAAGGACGAGCTCCAGACTTTTGTCATTAGAAGTCGGACTGCAGCAATGATGGCCTTAATCTCTTGTGAAAGCACCATTGGAATGAGTAAGATTGCAGTATAGCGTAGACGGAAAGCATCTTCCTTGGCGATGTCGATTTCCAGCTCTTCATCCTCATCATCTTCCAGGAACTCGTCATTCACGGTGGTAGGAGCCTGATTGTCCTGACTCTTCTCTTCCACAGTCAGCCTAGATCCACCAACAACAGCAGCAGCCGTAGTGGCCGATTCCTTGATGATCCCAGCAGCAATGTTTGTGGCTGACGGAGCGTTAATCGTGATGTCCGATCCTTGCTTCTCAGCCCCATCCCCATCAGGAGACAGCGTGGTGATCGGGTCCGTTGAGAGGTCATCCGGAAGCGTGACATCCACGGCAGCCTTCGTCGTCCGTTTCGGAGGCATGGTGCGATGATGATACTCAAAGAGCAGCCCAGATAGAAATGGCTGAAAAGCGTGTGAAGCTGATACTGCTTGAGGACTGAGCACCACCTCCTTATAACAGGTTCTTAGAGCGCGTGACTTGCACTCTTGAAGGAAATGATGAACTCCTGAGGTCCTTGCCTTGGGATCATGCCTTGGAAACCGAGTGGATGTGCTGTTGGACCAGGTCCGTTGGATAGGATCGTTGTATTATCGATGATCATATTGAAAGCTTGGGAGACTGCCGAAGGAATCAAGAAGCCCTTGAGGTTGGTTAGCTTGAAATGTGTTCGCAACCCTGAGATACACCTGAGTAGCCGAGGATATAATGTCCGCGTAGTAGGCATAAAAATTATATCCTCTACATCGTCATGTACTCAGGACCTCGGAACTGGTCTCAGAGTTACCAACTGATAAGTAACCATCACGAAATAGGCGATTGGAAGTATCCATGGCGGCCTTGTCATTGTCATTGATATGTTCGAAACACATCCGGCGACATTCAGGGGTTCTATTGTTCAGATGTTTTGTGATTTGCACGTAGAAACAAAAGTTAAAATAAGATATGGGGAGCAAGAAACGGGAGTTTAATTAACAAACGGAGCTCAATGCAACTCGTACTAACGTCACAGCCTGTTCCTGCACAGATTTCGACCTTTGAGCGCTGCGACGCTTGTTTACCTATGCAAATCAGTTGCGAATGATCCCAAACCCATAGAGTCTCACCCTAATAGCTAGTAGAGGCTAGTGGGGGCAAGAAACGGGAGTTTAATCAACAAATGGAGCTCAACGGAACTCGTACTAACGTCACAGCCTATCCTTGCACAGATTTCGACCTTTGCGCGCTGCGACGCTTGTTTACCTATGCAAATCAGTTGCGAATGATCCCAAACCCGGAGATTCTCGCATCAATAGATAGTAGAGGCTATTGGGAGCAAGAAACAGGAGTTTATGAACAAACAGAGCTAAACGCAACTCGTACTGACGTCACAGCCTGTCGCTACCCAGATTTCGACCTTTGCGCGCTACGACGCTTGTTTACCTATGCAAATCAGTTGCGAACGATCCCAAGCCCGGAGAGTCTCACACGAGTAGATAGCAGAGGCTATTTGGAGCAAGAAGCGGGAGTTTAATTAACAAACGGAGCTCAACGGAACTCGTACTGACGTCATAGCCTGTCCTTGCACAGATTTCGACTTTTGCACATTGCGACGCTTGTTTACCTATGCAAATCAGTTGCGAAGGATCCCAAACCCGGCGAGTCTCGCACTAATAGATAGAAGAGGCTATTAAGAGCAAGAAGCATGAGTTTAATTAACAAACGGAGCTCAACGCAAGGCGTACTAACGTCACAGCCTATCCTTGCACAGATTTTGACCTTTGCGCGATGCGACGCTTGTTTACCTATGAAAATCAGTTGCGATTGATCATGAACCTGGACCGTCTCACAATAATAGATAGTAGAGGCTACTGGGAGCAAGAAACTGGAGTTTAATTAACAAACAGAGCTAAACGCAACTCGTACTAACGTCACAGCCTGTCGTTGCACATATTTCAACCTTTGCGCGCTGCGACGCTTATTTACCTATGCAAATCAGTTGTGAACGATCCCAAGCCCGGAGATTCTCACACGAATAGATAGCAGAGGCTATTGGGAGCAAGAAGCGGGAGTTTAATTAACAAACGGAGCTCAACAAAACTCGTACTAACGTCACAGCCTGTCCTTGCACATATTTCGACCTTTGCGCACTGCGACGCTTGTTTACCTATGCAAATCAGTTGCGAAGGATCCCAAACCCATAGAGGCTCACCCTAATAGCTAGTAGAGCCTAGTGGGAGCAAGAAACGGGAGTTCAATAAATAAACGGAGCTCAACAGAACTCGTACTAACGTCACAACCTATCCTTGCACAGATTTCGACCTTTGCGCGCTGCGACGCTTGTTTACCTATGCAAATCAGTTGGGAATGATCCCAAATGTGAAGAAATGAGGAATGAATGAACTAGCAAGCAGGTGGGTACAAGTAGGAAAACCTAAAAGTGTTGTACCCCATATTGTCTACCCCACTACAGCCTACACAGACTATAGCATATATGCCTCACACACCCCCATAGGCAAAGTGGGGGAGAACAAGAGGTCACAAGACCAGTCAAGCAAAGCAAAGCAAGCTCTGGGTGGATCACAACGTCACCACACATTCCGAGCACAAGCTTAAGGCCACAAGGCCAGTTCACATGCAAGATCATATATCAAAGTAAACAAGCAAGTGCAAGTATAGATAGATCACAGTACAAGCAAGGTCAAGAAGTGAGCAAGGTCAAGACGAGCTGGTAGACCGCCACGAAACAGAGCCGGAACCAAGGCTGAAGGTGTAACCTTGTGACGACCGCTGCGTAGCCTGGTCATCAGCCCAAGAAGCGTCTGCGTGACCTGTGAGGACCACTGAACATCGCCCTCCAAGCGCTAGCCCCATGCCCGACGTACAGCACAAGTAGCGCAACACCCTCTTCGCTGCAGCCATGTGCTCTAGTCGGGGTCTCCCAGGAGCAACATAGCGTGCCAAGATGCTTAGAGGGTATGCAAGGTCAAGTCGTGTGCAGGTCATCAAGTACATGAGGCAGCCAACAAGCTCTGGGTACGGGCCACTCGGCTCTACGGACTCATCCGAAGGCAGAGCTGAGAGCGAGTGGCGAGTAGACAGAGGAGTGGCCTGAGGCGAGGAGTACGTGAAGTCGAAGCGCTGAAGGACCTGCTCCACCATGTGTGACTGAGTCACGGTAATGGTGCGCTGTGCTCTGTCCCGGGTGATCTGCAAGCCAAGGTAGCTGCGCAGTTCACCCAGGTCTGTGCACGTGTGTCTCTTCTGCAGCTCGGACTTCACGTGGGCGAGTCCAGCAGTGTCAGCAGTGGCGAAGACCAAGTCTACGACGTACACGAGGATGTAGAACGGCGGCAAAGAGGTGTTGGTGCGCAGAAACAGCGACGGGTCGGCAGTAGAAGGAGCAAACCCAAGAGCCGCAACTGTAGTCCTCAGTGTGTCGTGCCACTCACGGGGCGCCTGGCGGAGACCGTAGACTGGCCGCCGGAGGCTCCACTGGGTACCAGGAGGAAACGACCCAGTGAAGCCAGATGGGCGGCGCAGCCAGATCTCCTCGTGCAGACTGCCCTGCAGGAAAGCTGTGCTAAAGTCAAGAGAGTGAAGCTCGTAGTCGCGCTGAGCGGCTATGTGCAGTAGCACCCAAACGGTGGTCATCTTCGGGGTGGGAGAGAAGGTCTGAAAGTAGTCCACTCCTTGCCGCTGACTGAAGCCTCGAGCCACGTAACGCGCCTTGAAGACAAGCGGAGAACCTGGCGGCAGCTTCACCCTGAAAATCCACATGCCACTGACGATGTTCGCCCCAGGTGGGGGAACCTCGTCGACGGAGGTGCGTGTGGACTTTCAGGAAGCTATCTCTGCGTCCATGGCTGACTGCAACTGTGAGGAGTAGGGACCCTCGATCGCCTCAGCGTACAATCGAGGAGTCGGGATGTCTGGTGCATCCGGGTCTCCCTCATGGGCAATCAGCGTGGACACGAGATGAGGCAAAGCAGCAGCAAAACACTGGAGCTCCTCCTGCCTGTCCTCAGGGACGTTCGTGCTAAGAGCACACTCACCCCCGACTGACAAAGGACAGACAGACTCAGACTCTGCAACAAGACTAGCAGCGTAGTCTAGACGACTGTGAGCAGCAAAGTCGACAAGCTCAGCAACTAGGGCAGACGCACTAGTGGACTCAAAGGAAGGGTTAGTGACAAGAGTACCTAGGAGACGCGTGACAGTAGGACTGGCAGCACGAACAGAGTCAGACTCCGGGTCAGCAAGGACAGGAAAAGAGGACTCTGGAGGAGACGGCAACGGGACACGCAGAGGAGCAGTGGAAGGACGCCGTGCCATCTGGTGTGTGCCTGGGACCGCAGGGGGACGCGGACGCGGAGCACGACTACTAGTGCGAGCAGCACGAACAGGCGACGCAGGACGAGACGCAGGCTCACGACGCTCAGCAAGACCTCCAGTAGGACCAGTGTAGGGAGAAAGAGCAGGCAAGGGGGAGGCGAGCTGTAACTGTGACCGCGACTGGACAGGCTGTGGACACTCTAAGGGAGGACCAGGACCAGTAGAGGGCGGGAGACCAAGAGCCTACTCAAGGAGCGGAACGAAGTACGGCCGCGGCCGCGCAGCGCCTCTAGAAACAGCAGGGACAGCACAAGTACCCGAAGCGGCAGCACCAGCGCCAGCAGCACTCCCAGCTCCAACAGCGCCAACTCCAGCACCCTTAGAAGCACCAGCGCCAGCAGCACCTCCAGCAGCTCCAGCTCCAGTAGCACCACCTCCAGTAGGACCGTCAGCTCTAGCAGCATCAGCAGCACCTCCAGGCCCAGCAGCTCCAGTACCGCCAGTACGAGCACCTCCAGGTGCATTGGCTCTAGTAACTCCAGTGCCGACCCTAGGGTCAACAGTAACAGCAGCACGGCTCCAGCGCCGGGCAAACCAATCGCGCAGCTCCTGTGGAGAGGGTAGTTCCCGCCTCGACAAAGCACCCGAAGGGGCCCTAAACCCAGCAACGCTAGAGGCCACACGAGCAGACCCAGCACCCCCAGGCTCCGCACCCCCAGGCTCCGTACCCCCAGGCTCCGCACCCCCAGACTCAGCACCCGCAGGCTCCGTACCCCCAGGCTCCGCACCCCCAGGCCCAGCACCCCGAGACTCAGCACCCCCAGGTTCAGCACCCTCAAACTCAGCAACCCCAAGCTCAGCATCGCTAGCAGTACCAGAGTCAACAGCTACCTCGACAGGCTCAACTGCGTCTTCCTGGGACACACCTTACGAGGCACGACCCTGAGGGGGGAGGGGGTCTACCGAGTGGGGACCTGGCGCAAGGAAGAGCGGCGGCGGGGGAAGGGGTGCAGTGCGGTAGGGGAAGAGACGGTAGTAAGGAACCGACTTGTAAAACGTGACGTCCTTGGAGGACAGAACACGGCGCGAGGTGGGGTGGTAAAACTGCCAACCAAGCGCGTCAGGGGGGAAGCCAAGGAAGACGCAGGGAACCGCACGGGGGGACAGCTTTTCCGCAGACAAGTCGCGGACAAACGCCCGAGATCCCCAGACACGAAACGCAGACGCATCGCCAACCTTCCTCGTCCACCGCAAGGTGGGGGAGGTCTCTGGTAAAGAAACCCATGGCTGAAGGTTGATCTGATGCGCTGGGTACTGAACCGCAAACGGCCACAGAAAATGGGGAGCAGCCGCATGGATCATGGACGTACGAGCGACGTCAGAAGGCTCCCTGAAGGGCAGAGGAAAACTCCCCGCCTCTGTCAGAGTGCAGACACAGAACAGGAAAGTCCGAGCCGAAACTCTCTCTGAGCTGGAGACGAGCTGCGCGGATCCAGTCCATCAACACCTCAGCGACGTCACCCTTGCTGCGCAAGGGGAACACCATGGTGTAACGCAAGTAGTCGTCAACCACCAATAGGAGGTAACGCTCGTGACCCTGGCCACGGACGCGGGCGGGGCCCCACACGTCCATGTGAAGAGTCTGTAGTGGAGCCTCTTCGGAGGAGACTCGGAGGAGTGAGGGGCGGTGCGCTGCCGCCCCTCGACGCAGGGAACGCAGGTAGGGGCAGGCCCCGGAGGGAGGAAAGGGAGGGACCGGGGGAGACCAGAGACGAGGACACAGGAGGCCATGCCTCGGAGACGAGGCAGGGAGGGGTGACCAAGGCGGTGGTGCCAAAGGAGAGTCTGGTGGGACAGGAGAAGACACGAGCAGGGAGCTAACTCAGGACCTGCCCTGGACGCTGCAGCAAACACCTGACTCGACGCAGCTACCTGACCAGACTCAGCAACCGGAGGAGACTCAATAGTCAGTGTGTACATGCTCAACCCTGGCTGGCGGGTAAACGTGGCCAAGTGTCGGCCCATCCGAGCACACGTACAGTGGGTCACCCGCTGACTCGCAGGAGTGAACTGGTCAACCCCCCAATCCTGTAGATCAGCACCTCTCACCAAGTTCGTAGAGAACGAGGGGAGGTAGAGACCCGATAGGGTGCCAGAGGGGGCTGCTGGACACGGTAAGACAGTGGAGAAGTGGGCAAGGACAGGACCCCTAGAGGGGTCCGCCAGGGAGACCGCAACCGGCCGACTAAGCGGCGCAAGCGTGGTGCGGTCTCGAAAGAAGGAGCGGGAAGCACCCGAGTCAAGGGTAAAGGTGTGTAAGGCCTGAGCTGGCGTGGTACCTCAGAGAGCAGACTCACGAGCACCTGGGGCAGCAGACGCACTAGCACCTAGAGCAGCAGCCTCACCAGCACCTAGAGCAGCAGCCTCAATGCCTGGGTTAGGCGGAACACACAGGTAACAGTCACCCTCATCACTAGTAGACACAACATACATGGCAGCAAGAATGGCATCATAATCAAGATTATAGACAGCAACCCCCGACCTAAGCAGCTCGCCCCAGCGGGGGATCTTAGTGGCGTCAGGGAACTGGAGACGCCAAGCGTCCGTAAGACGGCCGAAGCAGCGTTGGGTGGTGTGCGGGCCACCGCATGGCTCACTAGTTCGGTCGCTAGTATGCAGGACGTAGGCACAAGGACCAGCACCCCCACCCCGCTGACGCACAGAGTACCACTCACGAAGCTGCTGGGGGGGCGAGGTCTCACGAGTGCGCTGCTGCTACTGGCGCTGACCACCACCGAAGCCGCCCCGCTGCGCAGAGCCACCCTGACTAGCTCCACCTCCTCCGCCACCACCGCTGCCACCGCCTCCACCGCCTCCTCCTCCGCTCCCAATGCCACCGCCGCCTCCACCTCCACCGCCGCCACCGAAGCCCCCACCCCCGCCACCACTCCCACCACCACCCCCACTCCCTCCGCCTCCTCCACCGCCACCTCCACCGCCCCCGCCAGCCCCTCCAGCGTCCTTGCCCCCCTTGCCCTTGCCTGTGCGGCGTCGCCCTATAGGGGCAGACGCAGCGCCGACCGACTCGGTGCCAACGAAGTCGACGGCAGCAGCAGAGGCAACAGAGGGCAAAAGGGGGGAGGGGGAGCACCCCTCAAAGACGGGGGCACGAGGGTCACCACGAGAGGCTCCTACAGCGACTATACTCTTCTCAGCTGCCAGGAGGCGCTCCTCGAGGAGGTCAACGGTGAGTGTGGTGGGGCAAACAGAGAGGAAGGGGTCCCTGACTGAGCGAAGGGAGTCAGGAAGCCGGGTGACTATGTAGTAGAGGGTGATGTACATGGGGGGGGGGGGGGGGTTCTTGGCGCAGAACTCAGCAAGAAGCGCAGCACGGTAGCGGGTGTCACTAGTGCGAAGGTGCGTAACAAGGTTAGCGACAGTGGGAAAGGCGGCGAGGTCAGGAAATAGGTACGGCAGCATGAGGCGGCTAAGGGCAGCAGTGGCAGGGGAAGAGTAGCGTGCAACTACAGCATCGTACAAGGTCGTAGCACTCTTGTACTGACTAAAGTGCGCGCGCTCAGTGGACGGCAAGTGACTACGCACAGCAAGACGGGCAGCAGCATCACGTTTGGCCCACTGTGAGCGAACAGTGCTGTCAGCATCGGCAGCAGGGGCAGTAGAGGCGCCAGACACGAGATCGAACAGGGAGAGACCGTCCTTCCTATCGTACTGTAGGAAAAGCTGTAGATCATCGACCCAGACCTCAAAGTCAACAGCCCGACCCTCAGCATCGAAGACTAGAACAATAGGGGTAGCCATGACAGCAGTGGCAGCAGGCTAGGGGCAGCAGTAGAAGGCGTGGCTCGGTAGTGCTCTCACCAGGGCTGGTAGGTAGGGGCCGACAAGCGGTGGGGCAGGGCCGAGGCGCGTCGCCAGGGACAGAGCCGCGACCGCGGCTGCAGCTCCTGCTGTCAGTGGCGGTGGCAGTCGCTGCCGTCGGCGGCGACGGCTGCTGCTGGTGGTGGCCGCCGCTGTTGTCGGCAGCGTCTGCTGCTGTTGGCTGCTGCTGGCGGCGGCGGCGGCTGCTGCTGGCGGCGGCTGCTGCTGGTGGCGGAGGAGCCGAGGAGGGGCCTGGAAGGGTGGCGACGGGGCCACAAAGGGCGGCAACGGGGCCAACAAGAGGCCGCGAGGGGCCGTGAAGGGCAGCGACGGGGTCGCTAGGGGCGAGGACGGGGCCGCGAATGGCAGTGACGGGGCCTCTAGAGGCGGCGACGGGGCCGCGAAGGGCGGCGACGAGGCCGGTAGGGGCGGCGATGGGGCCGCGAAGGGCGGCGACGGGGCTGCTAGAGGCGGCGAAGGGGCCGCGAAGGGCGGCGATGGGGCCGATAGGGGCGGCGACGGGGCCGCGAAGGGCGGCGACGGGGCCGCTAGGGGCGGCGACGGGGCCGCGAAGGGGCCGCGAGTGGCCTCGAAGGGCGGAAACGGGGCCGCGAAGGACGGCGACGGGGCCGTATCAGGCGGTGACGGGGTCGCGAAGGGCGGCGACGGGGTCGCTAGGGGCGGCGACGGGGCCGCTAAGGGTGGCGTCGGGGCCGCTAGGGGTGGCGACGGGGCCGCTAAGGGCGGCAACGGGGCCGATAGGGGTGGCGCGAGGGGCCATGAGAGGGGCCTCTAGGAGGGCGCGACAGGCCGCTAAGGGCAGGGGACGCAACGAGAGGGCGGCCCACGGGGCGCGCCTCGGGCAGGGGCGATATGCGCTCCAGTCAGAAAAAAAAAATTTTGATTTTCAGTGGTGGGCCCTAGGAAGCGTTCCCACTAGGGAACCTGCTCTATACCATGTGAAGAAATTAGGAATGAATGAACTAGCAAGCAGGTGGGTACAAGTAGGAAAACCTAAACGTGTTGTACCTCATATTGTCTACCCCACTACAGCCTACACAGACTATAGCATATGAGTTTGACACCAAACCTGGAGAGTCGCGCACTAATAGATTGTAGAGGCTATTCGGAGCAAGAAACGGGAGTTTTATTAACAAACGGGGCTCAACGCAAGTCGTACTAACGTCACAGCCTGTCCTTGCAAAAATTTCGACCTTTGCGCGCTGCCACGCTTGTTTACCTATGCAAATCAGTTGCGATTGATCCCAAACCCATAGACTCTCACCCTAATAGCTAGTAGAGGCTAGTGGGAGCAAGAAACGGGAGTTCAATTAATAAACGGGGCTCAACAGAACTCGTACTAACGTCACAACCTATCCTTGCACAGATTTCGATCTTTGCGCGCTCCGATGCTTGTTTACCTATGAAAATCAGTTGGGAATGATACCAAACCCGGAGAGTCGCGCACTAATAGCTTGTAGAGGCTATTGGGAGCAAGAAACGGGAGTTTAATTAACAAACGGGGCTCAACGGAACTCGTACTAACGTCACAGCCTATCCTTGCTCAGATTTCGACCTTTGCGCGCTGCGACGCTTGTTTACCTATGCAAATCAGTTGCGAATGATCCCAAACCCGGAGATTCTCGCATCAATAGATAGTAGAGGCTATTGGGAGCAAGAAACAGGAGTTTATGAACAAACAGAGCTAAACGCAACTCGTACTGACGTCATAGCCTGTCGCTGCACAGATTTCGGCCTTTGCACGCTGCGACGCTTTTTTACCTATGCAAATCAGTTGCGAACGATCCCAAGCCCGGAGAGTCTCACACGAGTAGATAGCAGAGGCTATTTGGAGCAAGAAGCGGGAGTTTAATTAACAAACGGAGCTCAACGGAACTCGTACTGGCGTCATAGCCTGTCCTTGCACAAATTTCGACTTTTGCGCGTTGCGACGCTTGTTTACCTATGCAAATCAGTTGCGAAGGATCCCAAACCCGGCGAGTCTTGCTCTAATAGATAGTAGAGGCTATTGGGAGCAAGAAGCGGGAGTTTAATTAACAAACGGAGCTCAACGCAAGTCGTACTAACGTCACAGCCTATCCTTGCACAGATTTTGACCTTTGCACGTTGCGACGCTTGTTTACCTATGAAAATCAGTTGCGATTGATCCTGAACCTGGACCGTCTCACACTTATAGATAGTAGAGGCTATTGGGAGCAAGAATCGGGAGTTTAATTAACAAACAGAGCTAAACGCAACTCGTACTAACGTCACAGCCTGTTGTTGCACATGTTTCAACCTTTGCGCGCTGCGACGCTTGCTTACCTATGCAAATCAGTTGCGAACGATCCCAAGCCCGGAGAGTCTCACACGAATAGATAGCAGAGGCTATTGGGAGCAAGAAACGGGAGTTTAATTAACAAACGGAGCTCAACAAAACTCGTACTAACGTCACAGCCTGTCCATGCACATATTTCGACCTTTGCGCGCTGCGACGCTTGTTTACCTATGCAAATCAGATGCAAAGGATCCCAAACCCATAGAGGCTCACCCTAATAGCTAGTAGAGGCTAGTGGGAGCAAGAAACGGGAGTTCAATAAATAAACGGAGCTCAACAGAACTCGTACTAACGTCAGAACCTATCCTTGCACAGATTTCGACCTTTGCGCGCTGCGACGCTTGTTTACCTATGCAAATCAGTTGGGAATGATCCCAAACCAGGAGAGTAGCGCACTAATAGATTGTAGAGGCTATTTGGAGAAAATAACGGGAGTTTAATTAACAAACGGGGCTCAACGCAAGTCGTACTAACGTCACAGCCTGTCCTTGCACAAATTTCGACCTTTGCGCGCTGCGACGCTTGTTTACTTCTGCAAATCAATTGCGTTTGATCCCAAACCCATAGAGTCTTTTACACTTTTACCTATGCAAATCAGGTGCAAATTATATCAGACCCGGAGAGTCTCAGACAAAGAGACAGTAGAGGCTATTGGGAAAAAGAGACTGGAGTTAGTGGACTCGTAGGTAGATAGTGAACCGCTTACTACCGCTTAAAATGGCTAGTTACATTACATTGGCCCACACAAAGGAAATAGGTTACATCCCAGTGGGCTTACACAGTATTGCACTATGTGGCATGTTCATGATCACATTATGGACATATATACCCTACGACTGTACATCGATATACAGGCACAAAACATTGACAACTCAAGCCCCAAAACTCATGTTTATACAAGTAGATGTATTTTAATAATATAATGACTCAAGTTCCTAGGTATGTGGAGCTTTGTGGTGCCACAAATAGCAGCTTCATGACTATATATATTTACATATATAATAACAATTAGCACATCAAAGATGTTGTACCCGAGGTTGTGAGCGGTTCAGATGTGCTGGGTTCCCTTATCCTCCAGTTACCCTTTGTCCTGATTGTGCGGCAGATGCAGTCGTTCCGAGCCACGTCATCTTTTGCGCTGCTGCATTTTGTCTTGCCTGTGCAGCAAATTCTCGCCTACCTTTCCGAGCCACTCAAACATTTGCTGAGCTGGCTTTTGTCCTGACGGTATGGCAGATGTTGGCCTGCCTAGCCACTCGTTTTCGTCCTCACAGTGAGGCCGAACCTGCGCTGGTGTCCGTCTGTACAATAATTGGTTACTCTCGTGCACAGTATCGAATGTGACAAGGCCATGATTGTTTGTGGTCGACTGAGCCGTGACCTCGCTGGTCACCTTGGCCTTTCGAAAGGTCCACATGTATAGCTCAGCGAACACGCTGCTGAACGGCGGATATTCCGCTGAGCTGTACATGCATTGGGCATTGCACCAATCTACTTTCGCGCCAACTCCCCACCAAGCCACGTCGCGAGCACCACGTCGAACTGCGAGGAGCGGACGGTGTCGCGAAGTAATTTCTTGATACCAGAGCGACAACTGAGCAATTCCTGACCACGTACGAGTGAGTGTAGTGGTCCCCGCCCGAACAGTTGCGCAGGTTCGAGACGTGGCTCGTAAAGTCAAACGACGCGCAAAGTTCTACATTCGTTTGAACATTGTGAGTATCAGGTTCATTCGGGTGTCCCATTAAATGACCCTGATCGAAGACGAGAGTAAATCTGAAACTACCCTAAAGCCGAAACGTTAGAAATGGGTTTGCATTACATAAAAGTAATAAATACTCGCGAGTGTATTCCGTGTCAGAATATAATGCTTGTCTAGTGTCAGAATATTATGCTCTAGCCTGTAATGGGGTGCTCTATAGCGAGTACAACCCTTCTAGGGTTTGCTATTTGTATCCTCATTCTTGCTAGTGCAACTCTCTTCTTTCTTCTAAACTTTCACATGCTATCAGAGCAGGTCGATCCCCTTGGATCGATCCTGTGGGTGGGCTCACCACCTCGTTGCTTCCGCTGCAACTGCTACTCTCTGTGCCGCACGCCCCGTGGCGTGCGGCAGTTTTTCTTCCCGCCGTGCGCCCCGAGGCGCGCGGCGGTTTTCTGCCCGCCGTGCGCCCCGAGGCGCGCGACGGGTTTTTGCCCCGTCACTCGGCGCGTCGCCCACGGGAGGCGCCGCGACGGGCGACGGGGACCCGCGCGTCGCCCTCCGTCGCCGCTCCTATTTGCCCCGAACCGCCGCCAGCGGCCCCGTCGTCGCCGCCAGCGGCCCCGTCGTCGCCACTTGCGGCCCCGGCCCCGCCCCGGCCATGCCTCGTCGCCAGCCGCGGCGCACCGGGGGCACGTGCACCGCCCCTCCCCCCCCCCCCCCCCCCACCCCCCCCCCCCCCTTTTCCCGCGCCGCACCTGGGGGAGGGGGGCGAGCGTCGCCCCTTCTGCCGCCTGCTTTGGCGCCCAGGGAGGCCGCGCGTCGACCCCGCCCCCCCCCCCCCCCCCCCCTCCTCCCTCCCCCGTAACCTCTCTACCCGCCATCCCGTCCTGCCCTGTGTTCGGGTTTGGGGGTGGCGAGAGGGGGGTGGCGGGTGTGTGGTCTCCCCTGCTCCTCCTCCTCCTCTGTCTCCCACTGCTGCAGCTGCCGTTGAGGGGGGTGGGTGTGTGGGAGTCAACGTAGTGGTGCTAGGGGGTGGGGTGTGAGTGACCCTAGGGGTGCAGTAGGAAGTTTGTGAAATGGGGGTGGGATAGTTTGGGGAGGTTGAAGGGGGTGGCCGCCGAGAAGCCAGCAGCTCCAGTCGCCCGTGAGACCGTTGCGCCAGTCGCCCGTGAGCCCGTTGCGCCAGTCGCCCGTGAGCCCGTTGCTCCAGTCGCCCGTGAGTCCGTTGCTCGTCTGCCGCTACTTTTAGCCGCGGAGCCAGTTACTCCAGTAGCCCGTGTGCCAGTTGCTCCAGTTGCCAGTGTGCCAGTTGCTCCAGTTGCCCGTGTGCCAGTTGCTCCAGTTGCGCCGTGTGCCAGCAGCTTCAGCTGCCGCCCACTACCTCCTCTCTGTCAGACTTTATATTATTTATATTTGTAACTGCCTGTAGCTGTAGTTAGTGTAGTTATTATAAACCTAGTTTGGTGGTGCACCTTCATTGTTTCCTATGCTATATGTTCTTTGAAACCTATAGTGAAACCCCTCTTTTCAATTTTCTCGACTCTCTCCCTTGGCCCTATCCACTCGATACCTTAGTTGGGCCTAGGCTCCTAAGCCTAGGCCCTAGTTAAACGTTCTCATTATTTCACATGGATTCAGAGCAAGTTTCGTCCTGGCCTGTGGGCCCGCCCAATGCTTCCGCTGCTGTATTTCTGGTCACGCGCCTCGGGCGCGTGACGTTTTTCTTTTCTACCCGTCGCGGACCTGCTTTTGGCGCCCGCGACGGCGCCTTGAGCCGTCACGGACCCGCCTTTGGCGCCTGCGACGGCGCCCTTAGCCATCGCGGACCCGCCTCTGGCGTCTGCGACGGCGCTCTTAGCTGTCGCGAGCCCGCCTCTGGCGCCCGCGGTGGTGCTCTTAACCGTCGCGGACCCGCCTTTGGCGCCTGCGGCGGTGCACTAAGCCGTCGCGGACCCGCCTTAGGCGCCTGCGGCGGTGCACTGAGCCGTCGCGGACTCGCCTCTGGCACGCGACGGTGCCCTGCTCGTCGTGCGCCCCGAGGCACACGACGGTGCCCTTACCTTAAACTTACCCGTCGTGCGCCCCGTGGCATGCGACGGGCCTTTCCGCACCTGCTCTCACTGCAGCCGCCCCTGACCTACCTGCACCGACACAGTGTAGCCGCTCTGCGGCTTTCTACCCGCCCACCCCCTCCTCCTTTGTCTCCCTGCAGCCGTGGGGGGGAGGGCATGGGGGTGGCGGGTGTTGGAGCTTTGGGTAGTTACCTTCCCTTCCCCTCCTCCTCCTTTCGTTCCTACTGCTGCAGCTGCCGCTGGGGGGGAGGGTGTGAGGGTGTGGGGGAGAAGGGGGATTGGCACCGGGGTGGCGGGTGTGAGGCAACCAGCAGCCGTCCCTCCACCTCTCCTCTCTCCCCCCCCTCTCTGCTGCTCCTGCAGCAGTGTGGGGGAGGGGAAGGAGGAGGGTGAGGTGATGGAGGGGGTAACCAGTTAGTGTCAACCCGCCTGCAGTACCTGCTGTTGCTTGTTTATCATCTTGCTTGTGTTGCTTGTGTACCCCTGTAGGTTGTGTTCTGCACAAACTCCTACTGCAGGCAGTTATGGGGGAGTGTCAGACTTTATATTATTTATATTTGTAACTGCCTGTAGTTGTAGTTAGTGTAGTTATTATAAACCTAGTTTGGTGGTGCACCTTCATTGTTTCCTATGCTATATGTTCTTTGAAACCTATAGTGAAACCCCTCTTTTCAATTTTCTCGACTCTCTCCCTTGGCCCTATCCACTCGATACCTTAGTTGGGCCTAGGCTCCTAAGCCTAGGCCCTAGTTAAACGTTCTCATTATTTCACACTCTCCTCTCATAGTCCCTCCTCTACACCAGCCCTCTGCGATAGCCTCTAGCTTTGCTCATAATTGTGAACTTTAAACTATTGCTTCTTGAACTTGTGCTCAGAATGTGTGGTGACATTGTGATCCACCCTGAGCTTGTACTGCTTTGCTTGCTCTGCTGATTACACCCCACTTTGGCTATGGGGGTGTGTCAGAATATTATGCTCTAGCCTGTAGTGGGGTGCTCTATAGCGAGGACAACCCTTCTAGGGTTTGCTATTTGTATCCTCATTCTTGCTAGTGCAACTCTCTTCTTCCTTCTAAACTTCCACATCTAGTCTGTAGTGGGGTACTCAATAGTGAGTATAACCCTTTTAGGGCTTGCTTTTTGTACCTCTCTACTTTCTAGTCAAACCCTCTTTTGCCTATTCTCTCTTGCCTAGCTAGCTAAACCCTAGCTATGGCTCCTCCATTCTAGATACTATTGTGACATGGTATCAGAGCTGTTATGCTCTTGGCTTGTGGGCCCCACGTACTTCCGCTACTTGTCAGACATACATGATATAGCCTGTGTAGGCTGTAGTGGGGTAGACCATAGGGGGTACAGCTATTCTAGGGTTTCATACTTGTTCCTTTCTCATTCCTAGTCAATTCATTCCTTGTATTGTCGAGAGTAAAGGGAAAAGGTTGTTTGGACTATCGCGAAAGTTGGGTACAAGTAACAAAAAACTATACCCTACATTAGCTACCTCACTAATGTCACAAGTATGAGGAAAAGTTTAGATGTAGAAAGGGCGTTGCACTAGCAAGCAGTTGAGTACATATCGTAAACCCTAAGTTGGGTTGTACTCGCTATAGAGTACCCCACTGCAGGCTAGACAAATACAGCATTCCGACACACCCCCATAGCCAAAGTCGGGTGTAATCAGCACAACAAGTATGCATAGGAATAGTTCACAATGATAAGTAAAGCTAAAGGCTATCACAGAGGGTAAGTGAGGAGGAGGAGAGACTGTAGGGGCGAGAAGATGGGAGGCGACTGCTGAAGCTGCAGACACACAGGAGCTGCTGGCTCAGTGGCTACCGAAGCAAGGGCCCGGACTACATGAGTAACTGGCTCCGCGGAGATTGTAGCCTCCTGACTGGAGCAACTGACCCACAGGCGACTGGCGACTACCGGAGATTGTAGCCTCCGGACTACAAGCGCTGCTGGCGACACGACGGCCGCCTCCACTCAACCTCCCCTAGCTGCCCCACGCCCTTATCACACCCCCCCTGCTGCACCCCTAGCTCCACTCCCACCACACCCCCCTAGCACCACTCCTTCGGCTCCCACACACCCACCCCCCTGAGTGGCAGCTGCAGCAGCGGGAGACGGAGGAGGAGGAGGAGGAGGAGGAGGAGGAGGAGGAGGAGGAGGAGGAGGAGGAGGAGGAGGAGGAGGAGGAGGAGGAGGAGGAGGAGGAGGAGGAGGAGTAGGGGACGGCGCACACAACCGGCACCCCCACAACCGCCACCCCCATACTATTAAAATAACTAGCGTGACTTAGGCTTAGGAGCCATGGAAGCTTAGGAGAGAGTTCGAGTTTTAGGGTGTGAGATCAATGTCAAGAAAGTTGAAAAGAGAATGAGTGGTTTCACTAGCAAGAGTTGGGATACAAGTACAACACCCTAAATTGGGTTGTACTCATTACAGAGTACCCCACTGCAGGCTAGACAGCAAATACATTCTGACACACCCCCATAGCCAAAGTGGGGAGGAATCAGCACAATGAGCAAGCATAGAGCAAGAGTTCACAATAGGTAAGTAAGGCTAGAGCTAATCACAGAGGGCAACTGAAGAGGAGGAGAGACTGTGGGGGAGAGAAGATGGGAGGCGACTGCTGACGCTGCAGACACACAGACGAGCTGCTGGCTCAGTGGCTACCGGAACAGCGCTCCGGACTACTGGAGTAACTGGCCCCGCGGCTAAAAGTAGCGGCAGACGAGCAACAGACCCACGGGCGACTGGCGACTACCGGAGATTGTAGCCTCCGGACTGCTGCTGCTGCAGACGACAAGACTGCTGCCTCCACTCAGCCTCCCCCAGCTGCCCAACACCCCTCTCACACACCCCCTGCTCAAACCCTAGCCCTACACCCACAGCACCCCCTTAAACCCTAAACCCCAGAATCCCACACATCCACCCCCCTCAGCGAGAGCTGCAGTAGTGGGAGACGAAGGAGGAGGAGGAGGAGGGGACGGCACGCACAACCGACACCCCCACAACTATCACCCCCACACCCACCCCCCCACGGCTGCACCGGGTCCACGAGCGGCTGCTGTAGGGGCCAGGGGCGGCTGCTGCAGCGGCGGTTGCTCCAGGGGCTGCTGCTGCTGGGGCGGCTGCTCCAGTAGCTGCTGTTGCTGGGGCTGCTGCTCCAGGGGCTGCTGCTGGGGCGGCTGCTCCCGGGGCTGCTGCTGCTGGGGCGGCTCCAGGGGCTGCTGCTGCTGGGGGGGCTGCTGCTGCTGGGGTGGCTGCTCCAGGGGCTGCTGCTGCTGGGGCGGCTGCTCCAGTGGCTGCTGCTGCTGGGGCTGCTGCTCCAGGGGCTGCTGCTAGGGCGGCTGCTCCTGGGTCTGCTGCTACTGGGGTTGCTGCTGCTGCTCCAGGGGCTGCTGCTGCTGGGGTGGCTGCTGCAGTAGCGGCGGCTCCAGGGGCTGCTGCTGCTGGGGTGGCCGCTCCAGGGGCAGCTGCTGCTGGGGCGGCTGCTCCAGTGGCTGCTGCTGCTGGGGCTGCTGCTCCAGGGGCTGCTCCTGGGGCGGCTGCTCCCGGGGGTGCTGCTGCTGGGGCGGCTCCAAGGGCTGCTGCTGCTGGGGCTGCTGCTCCAGGGGCTGCTGCTGGAGCGGCTGGTCCCGGGGCTGCTGCTGCTGGGGCTGCTGCTGCTGCTCCAGGGGCTGCTGCTGCGGGGGCGGGTGCTGCAGTAGCGGCTGCTCCAGGGGCTGCTGCTGCTGGGGTGGCCGCTCCAGAGGCTGCTGCTGCTGGGGCGGCTGCTCCAGTGGCTGCTGCTGCTGGGGCTGCTGCTCCAGGGGTTGCTGCTGGGGCGGCTGCTCCCGGGGCTGCTGCTGCTGGGGCGGCTGCTCCAGGGGCTGCTGCTGCTGGGGCGGCTGCTCCCGGGGCTGCTGCTGCTGGGGCGGCTCCAGGGGCTGCTGCTGCTGGGGTGGCTGCTCTAGGGGCTGCTGCTGTTGGGGCAGCTGCTCCAGTGGCTGCTGCTGCTGGGGCTGCTGCTCTAGGGGTTGCTGCTGGGGCGGCTGCTCCCAGGGCTGCTGCTGCTGGGGCTGCCACTGCTGCTCCAGGGGCTGCTGCTGCTGGGGTGGCTGCTGCAGTAGCGGCGGCTCCTGGGGCTGCTGCTGCTGGGGTGGCCGCTCCAGGGGCAGCTGCTGCTGGGGCGGCTGCTCCTGTGGCTGCTGCTGCTGGGGCTGCTGCTCCAGGGGCTGCTGCTGGGGCGGCTGCTCCCGGGGCTGCTGCTGCTGGGGCGGCTCCAGGGGCTGCTGCTGCTGGGGCTGCTGCTCCAGGGGCTGCTGCTGCTGGGGCGGCTGGTCCTGAGGCTGCTGCAGCTGGGGCTGCTGCTGCTGCTCCAGGGGCTGCTGCTGCAGCGGCAGCTGCTCCAGGGGCGGCTACTGCAGCGGAAAGTAGGAGGGAGGGGAGGGGAAGGGCGCGGTCCCCATTGTGCCTTGAAGGGCGATGTGCTAGGGAGCCGCGCAGGTCCACAAAAGTGCCTCGATGGGCGACGAGAGGGGACCGCGCGCAGGCCCCTAAGGCATCGCGACGAGGCAACGGGAAGGGCCGGCTCGCGGGCCCCGAAAGTGCCGCGACGAGGCGACGGGAGGGACCTGCGTGCGGGCCCCCAAAATGCCGCGACGAGGCGACGGTCGGGGCCAGTGCGCGGGCCCCCAAGACGCCGCGACGAGGTAGGAACCCGCCGCGCGCCTCGGGGCGCACGGCGGGCAGAAATCGCCGTGCGCCCCGAGCACACGGCGGGCAGAAAATCGCCGTGCGCCTACGCCGCGCGCCCGAGGCGCGCGGCAAGACGATAGGCAGCGGAAGCAAGAAGGCAGCAGGAAGGCACCTGCTCTGAATACCATGTTAAAATAACTAGCGTGACTTAGGCTTAGGAGCCATGGAAGCTTAGGAGAGAGTTCGAGTTTTAGGGTGTGAGATCAATGTCGAGAAAGTTGAAAGGAGAATGAGTGGTTTCACTAGCAAGAGTTGGGATACAAGTACAACACCCTAATTTGGGTTGTACTCATTACAGAGTACCCCACTGGAGGCTAGACAGCAAATACATTCTGACACATACTCCCCACCCCCAAACCCTAAAACGGGTGACACGGGGTAGGAGCGCGGGGGACGGCGAGCGGGACGGCGCGCGGCCCCCAGGGCGCCACCACGGGGCAGCGAGGGGCCGCGCGCGGCTCCCCAGGGCGCCGCAACGAGGCAGCGGGGGGGTCGCGCATGGCTCCAGGGGCAGCGCGCGGGTCCCCAGGGGCGACGCGAGGGTCGACGGGGGCAGCGCGCGGGTCCCCACGGGCGACGCGAGGGTCGACGGGGGTGGCGCGCAGGTCCCCTGAGGCGACGTGAGGGTCGACGGGGTGCGGCGCGCAGGTCCGGCGGGGCCGGCGCGCCAGGAAGAAAAGGGGCCGCGCGCCAGAGAGCGCGGCGGGATGAAATTTTCGTCGCACGCCACGGGGCGTGCAAAAGATCGAGTAGCAACGGAAGCAGGTTGGTGGGCCCACACGCCAAGGAGGGACAAGCTCTGATAGCATGTCACAAGTATGAGGAAAAGTTTAGAAGCAGAAAGGGCGTTGCACTAGCAAGCAGTTGAGTACATATAGTAGACCCTAAGTTGGGCTGTACTTGCTATATAGTACCCCACTACAGGCTAGACAAATACAACATTCCGACAACTAAAGCCTACATTCTATTATGACATAGGCATATAATTTGACACACCCCCATAGGCAAAGTGGGGGAGAGTTAGGGGTCACAAGACCAGTCAAGAGAAGAAAATCAAGCTCAGGGTGGATCACAACGTCACCACACACACTGAGCACAAGCAAAGGGCCACAAGGCCAGCTCACATGCAGAGGTATATATGCAACAACAATACAATGATCTCTACCTAGCAGAGCAAGCATGCAGGTATATATATAGATCACAGTACAAGCAAAGTCTACAGCAAGTGAGGAAAAGTGGGCACAAGGCCTAACAAAGTGCAGAAACGCTGATGATCACCAGACGGAAGTGCCTTGGTGAATATATCAGCAGTGTTGGCCCGAGTGGCCACGTGTGCAAGACGAAGCTGATCACGCTGCTGCAACTCTCGAGCCAAGAGGTAACGCAGAGCGATGTGCTTCGTTCTGTGCTCCAGTCTGTGCTCCTCACATAAGGCAATGGCGGCCTTGTTGTCGACGTACAGCACTGGAAGAGAACGAGGCCGCTCTCCCAAGTCGGACAGCAGGTAGGTGAGCCAGCCCAACTCCTGTGCAGCCATGGCTATGGTGTAGATCTCAGCCTCACAACTGGAACTGAGAACTGAAGTCGAGCATGTAGAACGCCAAGAAACTGAACCAGAGCCAAGGCTGAAGGTGTAACCCTCTGACGACTGCTGCGTAGCCTTATCGTCAACCCAAGTAGCGTCTGAGTGACCAGTGAGGACAGCGTCGCCCCGTCCTCCAAGCACGAGCCCCATGCCCGATGTACTACAGAAGTAGCGCAGTACCCTCTAAGCAGCATCCATGTGCACCTTTCGGTGCCAACCAGAAGCCATGTAGCGAGCCAAAAGGCCAAGAGGGTACGCGAGGTCAGGACGAGTGCAGGTCATCAGGTACATGAGGCAGCCAACTAGCTCTGGGTAAGGACCATTCGGCTCTACGGACTCGTCCGAAGGCAGAGCTGAGAGCGAGTGACCTGTAGCCAGAGGAGTGGCCTATGCCGAGGACAAGGTGAAGCCAAAGCGCTGAAGTACCTGCTGCACCAAGTGTGACTAAGTCAGGGTGATGGTGCGGCGTGCTTTGTCCCGGGTGATCTGCAAGCCAAGGTAACTGCGCAGCTCACCCAGATCTGTGCACGTGTGTCTCTTCTACAGCTCCGATTTCAACAGGGCAAGAGCCTCAATGTCAGCACTGGCAAAGACCAAGTTGTCGACGTACACGAGGATGTAGAATGGCGGCAGTGAAGTGTCGGTGCCCAGAAACAGCGACGGATCAGCACAGGAAGGCGCGAACCCAAGAGCTGCAAGCGTCGTCCTCAGTGTGTCGTGCCACTAACGAGGCACCAGGCGGAGACCGTAGACTGGCCGCCGGAGGCTCCACTGGGTACCAAGAGGGAACGACCCAATGAAGCCACGTGGGCGGCGCAGCCTGATCTCCTCGTGCAGACTGCCCTGTAAGAAGGCTGTGCTGAAGTCAAGAGAGTGAAGCTCGTAGTCACGCTGAGCGGCGACGTGCAGCAGCACCCGAAGAGTGGTCATCTTTGGGGTGGGGGAGAAGGTCTGGAAGAAGTCAACTCCCTCTCAGTGACTGAAGCCTTGTGCAACGTAACGAGCCTTAAAGACAGGCGGGGAACCCGGCGGCCGCTTCACCCTGAAAATCCACATGCCATCGACGATGTTCGCCCCAGGAGGGGGAACCTCATCGACGTAAGTGCCTATGGATTCCAAGATGCAATCTCTGCGTCCATGGCTGTCTCCCAGTGAGAGGAGTAGGGACCCGCGATCGCCTCAGGGTAAGAACGCGAAGTCGGGATGTCTGGTGCATCCGGGTCTCCCTCAGGGGCAAGCAGCATGGCCACGAGATGAGGCGCAGCAGCTGCAAGACACTCAAGGTCCTCCTGCCTGTCCTCAAGGACGTCCGTGCCAAAAGCACACTCACCCCCGACGGACGGAGGATAGACAGACTCAGACTCAGCAACAAGACTAGCGACGTAGTCTAGACCACAGGCACCAGCAAAGTCAACAAGCCCAGCGACTAAGGCAGACGCAGCAGTAGACTCAAACGACGGGTCAGTGACAACAGTGGCTAGCAGACGCGTGACAGTAGCGTGAGCAGCACGAGCGCGGTCAGACTCAGGCTCAGGAACGGTAGGCAGAGAAGACGCAGTTGGGGATGGCAGGGGAACACTCTGCGGAGGAGAGGAAGGACGACGGACGACGAGGTGTGTGCCGGAGACAGCCGGCTGACGCGAACGAGGAACACAACGACCGGAACGACCAGAATGGCAGGCGAGACAGGATGCGACGCAGGCTCACGACGCTCAGTAAGACCCCCTGTCTGCTCAGTGTAACGAGAAGGAGCAGACACCAGTGAGCTAGGCTGTAACGGAAGACCAGTAGACGAAGGGAGACTAAGAACCTGGCGAAGAACAGAGCCAGACGGTGGCTGAGACGACGGAGACGGTGGAGCAAAGAACAGGCGCGGTTGTGCAGTGCTACCAGCACCAGCAGCTCCAGCACCCCTAGCAGCCCCAGCACCTCGAGCAGCTGCAGAACCCTGAGCACCAGCTCCTCCAGGACCAGCTCCATCAGCGACAGCACCCCCAGAACTGGCACCTCCAGTCCCAGGGTCTAAGCCTTAGTGTCTCTCGCTGCAGCACCCTCAGGCTCAGCACCTCCAGCCCCAGCAGCTCCAGTACCTCAAATACGAGCACCTCCGGGACCAGCACCACTCCCAGCACCTGTGACGTCAGCTGAAGTACCTCCAGCGGCAGAGCCCCGAGCTCCAGAAGCGCGACCCTGATGGCGACCGTACCAGACGTGCAGCTGCTGTGAGGTGAGAGGCACACGCGAACGAAGGCGGCTACTCCAAGGAGACCGCGCAACAGCAGACCCAGAACCCTTAGTGCCAGCACCCGCAGCAGCTCCAAAACCTCCACCGCCAGCACCCTCAACAGCTCTAAAACCTATAGCTCCAGCACGCTCAGCAGCTCCAGAACCTCCAGCAGAAATAACTCCAGTAGCAGAGTCAACAGCTCTAGCGCCTCTCGCAGCAGGGCCCCTAGCTCCAGCAGTGCGACCCTGACGGCCAACGTACCACTCACGCAGCTGCTATGGGGAGAGAGGGAGTCGACGACGAGAGTGCAGCGGCGAGGTACCAGCGGACCGACTACGGAGACGGCCGCTCCAGGGAGACTGCTCACCAGACGCCTCAGCGCCCCCAGGTTCAGCACCCCCAGACTCAGTACCCCCAGGCTCAACACCCCCAGACTCCTCACGCCCAAGCTCAGCACCTCCAGTCTCCGCACCCCCAGGCTCAACACCCACAAGCTCCGCACACACAGGCTCAGCACCCCCAGAAGCAGCACCACGAGAAGGACCACCCTCAGCAGGACCTGAGTCACCAGTGACCTCAACCGGCGCAGTCAAGGGAGGAGGGTCTACTTGAGACACACTTGAAGGAGCGGGACTGAGAGCAGAGAGGGGGTCTACCTGGGGAGCACCTGGAGCGAGGAAGAGGGGCGGGGGGGGGAGGGGCAGTGCGGTAGGGGAAGAGACGGTAAAAGGGAACCGACTCGTCGAACGTGACGTCCTGAGAGGGGAAGACACGGCGCGAGGTGGGGTGGTAAAACTGCCAACCAAGCGCGTCAAGGACAAAGCCAAGGAAGACACAGGGAACAGCACAGGCGGAGAGCTTATCCGCGGTGGTATCGCGGACAAAGGTACGAGCACCCAAGACCCGGAAACGCGACGCATCGCCAACCTTCCCCGTCCACAGCAGTGTGGGCGAGGTCTCCGGCAAGTAGACACGGGGCAAGAGGTTGAGCTGATGCGCAGCGTAGCGGACCGCAAACGGCCACATAAAATGGTTGGCAGCCGCATGGATCATGGAGGTACGAGCGACCTCCATGACTAAGCCAATGCAACGCGGGCTAGGCCCCAGACATCCAGGTGGAGAGTCTGCGGGGGAGCCTCTGTAGGAGGGAACGAGGAGGAGTGAGGAGCGGCGCGCTATTGCCTCTCGACACAGGGAAGACAGGGAGGAGCAGGTGAGGATGGGAGGGGAGGGAGAACCCTGGGAAGACCTGAGACAAGGACACGGCAGTGCATGCTACGAAGGCACTGCACCGAGGGGTGACCAAGGCGGTGGTGCCAAAGGAGGGTCTGGTGCGACAAAGCGCGACACGAGCAGGGGGCCGCTAGCTGACCTGACGCAGACGTAGACGCAGCGACCTAAGGGGACACAGTCGTCAGTGTGTACAAACTCGAGCCAGGCGCACGGGTAAACGTGGCCAGGTGCCGGCCCGTGCGGGAGCACGTACAGTGGGTCACGTGCTGACCTCCAGGAGTGAACTGGTCAACCCACTGGTCCTAGAGGTCAGCACCACTCACCAAGTTCGTAGAGAACGAGGGGAGGTGAAGACCTGACAGGGAGCCAGACGGGACCGCCGGACACGGCAGGACGTTGGAGGAGTGCACAAGGACTGGACCCCTAGAGGGGTCTTTCAGGGAGACTGGAATCGGCCGGCTGAGCGGCGTGAGGGTGGTGCTATCGCGAAAGGAGCGGGAAGCACCTGAGTCAAGTGTGAAGGTGTACAAGGCCGCAGCAGGTGCAGTACCAGAGAGAGCAAACTCACCAGCACCTGGAGCAACAGCCTCACCAGCACCCAGAGCAGGAGATGCACTAGCACCTAGAGCAGCAGGCTCACCAGCACCGAGAGCAGTAGGCTCTATACCTGGGTCAGCATTACGCACAGGTAACAGGCACGGTTAGCACTAGTAGGCAATGCATACATGGCAGTGAGAATAGCATCATATTCAAGAGCATAGATATCTACCCTCTGCCCAAGCAGCTCCACCCAGTCGGGGAGCTCAGCCTCGTCGCCAAACTCGGTACGCCAGGCGTCGCTCAGACGGGCAAAGCAGCGGGACTGGGTGTGACTAAGCGTCCCGCAAGTCTGACCCGTCCGATCATATATGCGAATGACGTACGGGCAGCGAACGGTACTCAAAGACCCTCTACTCTGAGCGGACCGCTCGTGAAGCTGCTGGGACGTAAGTGTCTCGCGTGGACGCCGATGCAGTTGCAACTGGCCACTGCCAGACGCTCCCAACTGACCATCTCTAGGGCGACAGCTGCAATGGCTATCGCCACAACCCCAACTAGCGTACCACTCATGAAGCTGCTGAGGCGTGAGAGACTCACGCGGACATCGCTGGAGCTGCATCTGGCCACCGCCAGTAGCAGAATTAGCAGTAGCAGTAGCCTAGCAGTAGTAACAGAAGTAGCAGCAGTAGCAGCGCAAGCAGGGCAGGCGCGGCAGGCAGGCAGGCAGATGGCGCGGCAGCGCGCTAACAAGGCAGGTGCTCACCAGTGGCGGGAAGAGCAGGCGCTCGCCGAGCGAGCAGGGCCGGCGCTCGGCGGGCGGCTGCACGGGATCCAGGGGCGGCGTCACGGGTCCAGGGGCGGCGTCGCGGGATCCAGGGGCGGCTGCACGGAGTCCAGGGGCGGCTGCACCAGGGGCGGCTGCACCAGGGGCGGCTGCTTTCAGGGGCCTTGGGCGGCTGCTCTGGGTCTAGGGGCGGCTGCACTAGGGGCGGCTGCTTTAAGGGCCAGGGGCGGCTGCTCTGGGTCCAGGGGCGGCTGCTCGAGGGTCCAGGGGCGGCTGCACCAGGGGCGGCTGCTTCAGGGGCCAGGGGCGGCTGCGCGGGGTCCAAGGGCGGCTGCGCGGGGTCCAGGGGCGGCTGCACCAGGGGCGGCTGCTTCAGGGGCCAAGGGCGGCTGCGCGGGGTCCAGGGGCGGCTGCTCCAGGGGCGGCTGCTGCAAGGGGCCAGGGGCGGTTGCTCTGGGTCCAGGGGCGGCTGCTCGAGGGTCCAGGGGCGGCTGCACCAGGGGCGGCTGCTTCAGGAGCGGTTGCTTCAATGGCTAGGGGCGGCTGCACCAGGGGCGGCTGCTTTAGGGGCCAGGGGCGGCTGCACCAGGGGCGGCTGCTTCAAGGGCCAGGGGCGGCTGCACCAGGGGCGGCTACACCAGGGGCGGCTGCTTCAGGGGCCAGGGGCGGCTGCTCTGGGTCTAAGGGCGGCTGCACCAGGGGCGGCGTAGCTGGTGTAGGGACGCGCGCGGGTCCCACAGGCGCCGCGACTGGCGACGGAGGGCATTGCGCAGGCCAGGCGGGGCCGTGTCGGCGGCAGGGTGGGGCCGCGACAGCGGTAGGGCGGGGCCGCGTCGGCGGCCGTAGAAAGCAGCGCGAAGGCTGCGAAGCGACGCGCGGGGCAGGAGAAGGCATCGCGGGGGCTGCGGGGCGGTGCGCGGGCCTGACAAGGCAGCTAGTAGGCTACGCGCTGGGCTGACGAGGCAGCAGGCGGGCTGCTAGCGGGCTGTACGAGGGCCAGCAGAGGCGAGCGCGAGGGCTGCGCGACGCAGGGCAGTGTAGGCAAGGGGCGGGGTTACTCGGTAACCGGCGGAAAACGGTTGCTGGGCCCTGAAAAACAGTCCTAAAACGGTCCTAGGGACCTATGTTGCTCTGATACCATGTCAAGAGTAAAGGGAAAAGGTTGTTTGGACTATCGAGAAAGTTGGGTACAAGAAACAAAAAACTATACCCTACATTAGCTACCCCACTAAAGCCTACATTCTATTATGACATAGGCATATAATTTGACATGTATAATTCTTACATGGTATAGAGCAGGTTCCCTAGTGGGACCGATTTTTTTTTTTTTTTTTTTGAAGGGCCCACCACCTAAAACTTTTTTTTCCTGCCCTGCTCGAACCGCGCCTCAGGCTCTGCCCTACGGCCGTTCTTAGCGGCCTGCCCTGACTTCGCGGCCTTTAGTGGCCGCCCTGCTTCCCTTACGCAGCCCTTAGCGGCTCGCCCGCCCCTTCGTCGCGGCCCTTCGCGGTCCGCCAGCCACTTCGTCGCGGCCCTACACGGCCCTGCCCGCCCCTTCGACGCGGCCCTGCCCGCCCCTTCGACGCGGCCCTGCCCCCCCCCTTCGTCGCGGCCCCTACCCTGCAGCAGCAGCCGTCGCCCGCCCCTGCTGCCGCCGTCGCGCCTCCAGCTGCCGGAGCGACCGCTGCTGCCGTCACCGCTGCGGCCCTGCCCTACTACCCTGCCGCGGCCCTATCCTGCCGCCGAGCCGTGGCCCTGTCCTGCCGCCAAGCCGCGGCCCTGCCCTGCCGCCTCGTCGCGGCCCTTACCCTACTGGTGCGCCCCGGCCCTGCCCCACCAATCGCGGCCTCTCCCCTCCCGCCACTGGTAAGAGCACCGCCGCACCCGCACCGCCCTACCGAGCCGCGCTACCCCTGCAAGTCGCGCTGCTCCTACTGCTACTGTTGTTGCTAGCCTACTGCTACTGCCCCTGTAGTCATGGCTAGCCCTTCTATCCTTACCTTTGATGCAGAGGGTCGAGCGGTCGATTTTGAGGTCTGAGTCGATGATCTGCAGCTGTTTCTGCAGTGCGATAGCAAGGACGGAGTCTCGCTTTTTTATCTCACATCTGGCACCTCTGCTGCACCTGCTGCTGATGCTGACAGTACTGTTTCCTCGCAGTGGACCACACGCGATGCTGCTGCCCGTCTTGCTATCCGTAGTCACCTGCCGTCTGCTGAGCGCGCGCACTTTAGCCAGTACAAGACCGCTAGGACTCTGTACGACGCTGTTGTTGCGCACTACCCCTCCCCTGCCACTGCTGCCCTTCGCCGCCTCATGCTGCCGTACTTATTCCCTCACCTAGCCGCTTTTGCCACAGTCGCTGACCTCATTACGCACCTCCGCACTAGTGACACCCACTACCACGCTGCGCTTCCTGCCGAACTCTGCGCCGCGAACCCCACCCTTATGTACATCACTCTCTACTACCTTGTCACTCGGCTCCCTGACTCCCTTGGCTCGGTCAAGGACCACTTCCTCTCCCTTTGCCCCACCACTCTCACCGTTGACCTCCTTGAGGAGCGCCTCCTAGCAGCCGAGAAGAGTATAGTCGTTGTAGGAGCCTCTCGTGGTGACCCTCACGCCCCTTTCTTTGAGGGGTGCTCCCTTGTCCCTCTTTTGCCCTCTGTTGCCTCTGCTGCTGCTGTCGACTTCGTTGGCACCGAGTCGGTCGGCACTGCGTCTGCTCCTACTGGGAGGCGCCGCAACGGCAAGGGCAAGGGGGGCAAGGGTGCTAGAGGGGATGGCGGGGGCGGCGGTGGTGGCGGTGGAGGCGGCGGAGGAGGTGGGGGTGGGTGTGGGGGTGGTGGCGGGAGTGGGGGTGGAGGTGGAATCGTCGAAGGCAGCGGCAGTGGGGGTGGAGGTGGCGGTGGCGGCGGCGGCGGTGGGGGTGGCGGCGGCGGTGGTGCTGGTCGGGGTGGCGCTGTGCAGCGGGGAGGCTCTGGCGGTGGTCAGCGCCAGCAGCAGCAGCGCCCTCGTGAGACCTTGTCGCCCCAGTAGCTTCATCAGTGGTACATTGGGCGTCTTAGGTCTGGGGGTGCCGGTCCCTACTGCTGCTACTGCTGCTACAACTATTACTGCTGCTACTGCCGTTACTACTGCTACTGCGGCTACTACTACTACTGCTGCTCCTGGCGGTGGCCAGATGCAGCTCAAGCAACGTCTGCGTGAGTCCCTCACGCTCCAGCAGGTTCGTGAGTGGTACGCTAGTTGGGGTTGTAGGGGTGGCCGTGGTGGGATTCGCCTTGGGGCGGGTCGTTTGGGAGCTTCTTGTAGTGACTAGGTGCAGCTGCAGCAGCGTCCGCGCACGGTCCTTTCTCCCCAGCAGCTTCGTGAGTGGTACGCTCAGAGTAGAGGGTTACGGAGTACTGCTCGTTGCCCGTACGTCATTCGCACTGGTGCTCGGGCTGGTCAGCCTTGCGAGACGGTTGGTCACACAGAGTCCCGCTGCTTCGCCAGTCTGAGCGACGCCTTGGGTACAGAGTTCGGCGATGACGCTGAGCTCCCCTCCTCGCTGGAGTTGCTTAGGTAGAGGGTAGATATCTTTGCTCTTCACTATGATGCTATCCTCACAGCCATGTATGCCTTGCTTACTAGTGCCGAGGGTGCCTGTTACCTGTGTGTGCCGCCTAACCCAGGTATAGAGTCTGCTGCTCTAGGTGCTGGTGAGGCTGCTGCTCTAGGTGCTGCTGCGTCTCCTGCTCCAGGTGCCGGTGAGGTTGGTGCTCTAGGCGCTAGTGAGTCCACTGCTCCAGATGCTGGTGAGTCTGCTCTCTTTGGTACTGCGCCTACAGTAACCTTGCACACTTTCAACCTTGACTTGAGTGCTTCCTGCTCCTTCTTTCGCGACTGCACCACACTCTCGCCGCTCAGTCGGCCAATGGCAGTCTCTCTTGTTGACCCCTCTGGGGGTCCAGTCCTTGCACACTCCTCCACAGTTTTGCCATGTCCGGCGGTCCCGTCTGGCTCTCTGTCTGGCCTCCACCTCCCCTCGTTCTCCATGAACTTAGTGAGTGGAGCTGACCTTCAGGATGCGTGGGTTGACCAGTTCACTCCTAGAGGTCAGCGGGTGACCTACTCTTCGTGTACTCGGACGGGCCGGCACCTGTCCACGTTCACCCGTCAGCCTGGGTCGAGCCTGTACACCCTGACTACCGTGTCTCCTCCTGTTGCTGAGTCTGGTCAGGTAGCCGCGTCGGGTTAGGTGTTTGCTGCAGCGTCCCGGTCTGGTCCTGAGTCTGCCCCCTGCTTATGCCGCCTCCTGTCTCACGAGACTCTCTTCTGGCACCACCGCCTTGGTCACCCCTCCCTGCCTCGTCTCCGAGGCATGGCCTCCCGTATCCATGTCACTGGTCTTCCCCGGTCTCTCCAACCCCTTCCCGCGGGGCCTGCCCCTACCTGCGTTCCTTGCGTCGAGGGGCGGCAGCGCGCCGCTCCTCACTCCTCCGAGTTCCCTCCGACGAGGGTTCCCCTGCAGACGCTTCACATGGAAGTGTGGGGCCCAGCCCGCGTCCGTGGCCAGGGTCACGAGCGTTACTTTCTGCTGGTCGTTGACAACTACTCGCGTTACATTACAGTCTTCCCCTTGCGCTCCAAGGGTGAGGTTAATGAGGTGTTGATCGACTGGATCCGCGCTGCTCGTCGTCAGCTCAGCGAGAGTTTTGACTCGGACCTTGCTGTTCTGTGTCTGCACTCCAACAGAGGTGAAGAGTTTCCCTCCAACCTTCTGCGAGCCTTCTGTCATGCAGAGGGCATCCGCCAGACGTTCACGCTTCCGCCCTCCCTGCAGCAAAATGGGATTGTTGAGCACCGCATTGGCATCGTCATGGACGTCGCTCGTACGTCCATGATCCATGCGGCTGCTCCCCATTTTCTGTGGCTGTTCGCGGTTCAGTACGCGGCGCATGAGCTCAACCTCCAGCCCCGGGTCTCCATGCCGGAGACCACACCTACTCTGCGGTGGACGGGGAAGGTTGGCGATGCGTCTGCGTCCCGTGTCCGGGGATCTCGAGCTTTCGTCCGCGACTTGTCTACGGACAAGCTGTCCTTCCGTGCGTCTTCCTTGGCTTCCCCCCTGACGCGCCTGGTTGGCAGTTTTACCACACCACCTCGCGATGTGTTCTGTCTTCTCAGGACGTCACGTTTGACGAGTCGGTTCCTTACTACCGTCTCTTCCCCTACCGCACTTGCCCCCTCCCCCCCCCCGCCGCTCTTCCTCGCACCAGGTCCTCCCCCGGTAAACCCCCTCCCCCCTCAGGGTCCTGCCCCCTCAGGTGTGTCCTAGGTAGACGCAGTCGAGCCTGTCGAGGTAGCTGTTGATTCGTGTCCTGCTGGGGGTCCTGAGCCTGAGCGTGCGGAGCCTGGGGGTGCTGCGTCTTGGGGTGCTGAGCCTGGGGGTGCTGACTCTGGGGGTGCTGAGTCTGGGGGTGCTGAGCCTGGGGTTGCTGAGTCTGGGAGTGCGGAGCCTGAGGGTGATGGGCCTGGTCGTGTGGAGTCTGGCGGTGCTGAGCCTGGAGGTCCTTTGGGTGCTTCATCCCGGCGGGAGCCACTCTCTTCACAGCAGTTGCGCGAGTGGTTTGCTCGGGGCTTGAGCCGTGCTACTGGAGCTGGTGGTTCTATGGCCGCTGGAGGCCCTGCTGGTGCAAGAGGTCCTGCTGCTACTGGAGATACTGAGGGTTCTGGAGCCATGGGTCCCGGAGGTGCTCGTACAGGAGGTACTGGAGCTGTTGGGCCTTGTGGTGCTGCTCGAGCTGGAGCTGCTGGAGGTGCTGGAGCTGGCGGTGCTGCTGCGGCAGGTGCTGCTGGAGGTACTAGAGCTGGAGCTGTTGGCACTGCTGGGGCTTCTGGTGGTCCTCCTGGAGCTGGAGCTGCTGGACGTGATGGAGCTGGCGGTGCTGCTAGAGCCGGTGCTCCTATGGGTGCTGGAGTTGGCGCTTCTGGGGCTGCTGGAGGTGCTGCTGGAGCTCGTGGTGCTGCTGGAGTTGGGGCTGCCACTGGGGTAGCTAGTTCTGTCCCTACAGGTTCGCGGCCATGGCCGTACTACGTTCCGCTCCTTCAGCAGGTTCTCGGTCTTCCACCTTCTATTGGTCCTGCTCCTTCCTTAGAGTGTCCACCGCCTGTCCAGTCGCAGTCCAAGTTAAAGCCTGCCTCCCCCCTGCCTGCCCCTTCTCCTTACACTAGTCCGACCGGGAGCTTGCTGAGCGTCGTGAGCCTGTGTCTCGTCCTGCGTCGCCTTTTCGTGCTGCTAGCACTCGTCGTTGTGGTTCGCGTCAGCGTCCTCCTCCTCTCCCTAGCACGCACCAGATGGCTCTGCGCCCTTCCACTGCTCCACAGCGTGTCCCTCTGCCGTCTCCTCCTTCGTCCTCTCTTCCTGCCCTTTCTAACCCGGAGTCTTCCTCCCTTCGTGCTGCTAGTCCAAATGTCACGCGTCTACTGGCCACTGTTGTCAATGACCCTTCCTTTGAGTCCACTGCTGCGTCTGCCTTAGTTGCTCAGCTTGTCGACTTTGCTGCTCACTGTCGTCTCGACTACGCCACTAGTCTTGTTACTTAGTCTGAGTCTGTCTGTCCTCCGTCCGTCGGGGGGTGAGTGTGCTCTTGGCACAGACGTCCTTGAGGACAGGCAGGAGGACTTTGAGTGCTTTGCAGCCGCTGCACCTCATCTCGTGTCCATGCTGATTGCACCTGAGGGAGACCCGGATGCACCAGACATCCCGACCCCGCGCTCTTACGCAGAGGCGATCGAGGGTCCCTACTCCTCTCAGTGGCAGTCAGCCATGGATGTAGAGATGGCATCCTAGAAGTCCACAGGCACTTACATCGACAAGGTTCCCCCTCCTGGGGCGAACATGGTCAGTGGCATGTGGATTTTCAGGATGAAGCGGCCGCCGGATTCTCCGCCTGTCTTCAAGGCGCGTTACGTTGCTTGAGGCTTCAGTCAGCGACAGGGAGTTGACTTCTTCCAGACCTTCTCCCCGACCCTGAAGATGACCACTCTTCGGGTTCTGCTGCACGTCGCTGCTCAGCGTGACTACGAGCTTCACTCTCTTGACTTCAGCACAGCCTTCCTGCAGGGCAGCCTGCACCAGAAGATCTGGCTGCGCCGCCCACAAGGCTTCACTTGGTCGTTTCCTTCTGGTACCCAGTGGAGCCTCCGGCGGCCAGTCTACGGTCTCCGCCAGGCGCCCCGTGAGTGGCACGACACACTGAGGACTACGCTTGCGGCTCTTGGGTTTGCTCCTTCTACTGCTGACCCGTCGTTGTTTCTCCGCACCAACACTACTCTGCCGCTGTTCTACATCCTCGTGTACGTCGACGACTTAGTCTTTGCTACTGCTGACATTGCTGGACTGGCCCACGTGAAGTCGGAGCTGCAGAAGAGACACAAGTGCACAGACCTGGGTGAGCTGCGCAGCTATCTTGGCTTGCAGATCACCGGGGACAGAGCACGGCGCACCATTACCTTGACTCAGTCACACATGGTGCAGCAAGTCCTTCAGCGCTTCAAATTCACGTACTCCTCGCCTCAGGCCACTCCTCTGTCTACTCGCCACTCGCTCTCAGCTCTGCCTTTGGATGAGTCCGTAGAGCCGAGTGGCCCGTACCCAGAGCTTGTTGGCTGCCTCATGTACCTGATGACCTGCACTCGACCGGACCTGGCATACCCTCTTAGCATCTTGGCACGCTATGTTGCTCCTAGGAGACACAGACCAGAGCACATGGCTGCAGCGAAGAGGGTGTTGCGCTACCTGTGCAGTACGTCGGGCATGGGGCTCGTGCTTGGAGGACAGGCTCGAGTTGTCCTCATTGGTCACGCAGACGCTTCTTGAGTTAACGACTTGGCTACGCAGCGGTCGTCACAAGGCTACACCTTCAGCCTTGGTTCCTTCTCTGTTTCGTGGCGGTTCACCCGCTCGTCTTCTGTTCTCAGCTCCAGTTGTGAGGCTGAGATCTACGTTGGGGCCATGGCTGCACAGGAGTTACGCTGGCTCACCTACCTGCTGACCGACTTGTGAGAGGCGCCTTGTTCTCCTCCAGTTCTGTACGTTTCAACCTTGATGTTATGTGTTCTATTGCGCACGGTTTACGCATGTACGTATTCTCCCTTTAAAAATGTTGAAATAATTATGGACTTCAAAAAGGCTACGGATCGTCAAATATATTGGTAAAAAGGAGTATATTCTTATAAAAACCCTTGCTCCGTTCCGCACTTCTATGCCTTTTGTTGTTCTTAATCAGCTCTTGCAGCCGTTCTCTGACTCCCTTGTTCTCATCCATTGCACTGTTTTCATTCTTACCCATATGGCTACTTGAAGTCCTGTATGGCAACCATTCTCGTCCCTTCGCAACCATTGCCTTGTCAGAATAACAAGCAGGAATGAACAGCAGAAGAGAGGTTTCCACTGGCAGAAGATAGGATACATATAGAATGTTAAATTTCTATGGTGTAGTAGGCTTAGAAGCCATAGTTTAGGTGCCTTAGTAGCTTAGGTTTTAGGGTGTAAGGAAAATGTCGAGAAAGTTGAAAGGAGAGAATGTGATTCACTAGCAAGAGTTGGGATACAAGTACAACACCCTAAATTGGGTTGTACTCATTACAGAGTACCCCATTGTAGGCTAGAGAGCAAATACATTCTGACACACCCCCATAGCCAAAGTGGGGTGTAATCAGCACAATGAGCAAGCATAGAGCAAGAGTTCACAATAGGTAAGTAAGGCTAGAGCTAATCACAGAGGGCAAGTGAGGAGGAGGAGAGACTGTGGAGGAGAGAAGATGGGAGGCGAGTGCTGACGCTGCAGACACACAGACGAGCTGCTGGCTCAGTGGCTACCGGAACAGTGCTCCGGACTACTGGAGTAACTGGCCCCGCGGCTAAAAGTAGCGGTAGACGAGCAACGGACCCACGGGCGACTGGCGACTACCGGAGATTGTAGCCTCCGGACTGCTGCTGCTGCTGACGACAAGACTACTGCCTCCACTCAACCTCCCCCAGCTGCCCAACGCCCCTCTCACACACCCCCTCCTCAAACCCTAGCCCTACACCCACAGCACCCCCTTAAACCCTAAACCCCAGACTCCCACACATCCACCCCCCTCAGCGAGAGCTGCAGTAGTGGGAGACGAAGGAGGAGGAGGAGGAGGAGGGAACGGCACGCACAACCGACACCCCCACAACCAGCACCCCCACACCCACCCCCCCACGGCTGCACCGGGTCCATGAGCGGCTGCTGCAGGGGCCAGGGGCGGCTGCTGCAGCGGCGGTCGCTCCAGGGGCTGCTGCTACTGGGGCGGCTGCTCCAGGTGCTACTGCTGCTGGGGCGGCTGCTCCAGGGGCTGCTGCTGCTGGGGCGGCTGCACCAGGGGCTGCTGCTGCTGGGGCGGCTGCTCCAGGGGCTGCTGTTGCTGGGGCGGCTGCTCCAGGGGCTGCTGCTGGGGCGGCTGCTCCAGGTGCTGCTGCTGCTGGGGCGGCTGCTCTAGGGGTTGCTACTGCTGGGGCGGCTGCTCCAGGGGCTGCTGCTGCTGGGGCGGCCGCTGTAGTGGCGGCGGCTCCAGGGGCTGCTGCTGCTGGGGCGGCTGCTCCAGGGGGTGCTGCTGCTGGGGCGGCTGCTCCAGGGGCTGCTGCTGCTGGGGCGGCTGCTCCAGGGGCTGCTGCTGCTGGGGCGGCTGCTCCAGGGGCTGCTGTTGCTGGGGCGGCTGCTCCAGGGGCTGCTGCTGGGGCGGCTGCTCCAGGTGCTGCTGCTGCTGGGGCGGCTGCTCCAGGGGGTGCTGCTGCTGGGGCGGCTGCTCCAGGGGCTGCTGCTGCTGGGGCGGCCACTGTAGTGGCGGCGGCTCCAGAGGCTGCTGCTGCTGGGGCGGCTGCTCAAGGGGCTGCTGCTGCTAGGGCGGCTGCTCCAGGGGCTGCTGTTGCTGGGGCGGCTGCTCCAAGGGCTGCTGTTGGGGCGGCTGCTCCAGGTGCTGCTGCTGCTGGGGCGGCTGCTCCAGGGGCTGCTGCTGCTGGGGCGGCAACTCCAGGGGCTGCTGCTGCTGGGGCGGCCGCTGTAGTGGCGGCGGCTCCAGGGGCTGCTACTGCTGGGGTGGCTGCTCCAGGGGCTGCTGTTGCTAGAGCGGCTGTTCCAGGGGCTGCTGCTGCTGGGGCGGCTGCTCCAGGGGCGGCGGCTCCAGGGGCGGCTGCTGCTGGGGCGGCTGCTCCAGGGGCTGCTGCTGCTGGGGCGGCTACTCGAGGGGCTGCTGCTGCTGGGGCGGCTGCTGCAGTGGCGGCGGCTCCAGGGGCTGCTGCTGCTGAGGCGGCTGCTCTAGGGGCTGCTGCTGCTGGGGCGGCTGCTCCAGGGGCTGTTGCTGCTGGGGCGGCTGCTCCAGGGGCTGCTGCTGCTGGGGCGGCTGCTCCAGGGGCGGCGGCTCCAGGAGCGGCTGCTGCAGCGGCGGCGGCTCCTGTCAACGGGAGTTGTGTATTGGCCCCGTCCTCGCTTGGGCGGAGCCGACTTCGAGGTCGGATGAGAGGGGAGCAGCCGACCTGTAGCAGTGGGCGAACTGGTCGACGAGGAGGTCGACCTGCACGGGGGACCACTGCACGGGCTCCGACTTCAGGGTGGCGCCGACTTCAGGGAGGTCGACTTGGGTGTCGACCTGCGGAGGACGTCAACTTGGTGACGTCAACTTCGGGAAGCCGACTTTGGCAGTCGGCTAACGGACTGCTGGTCGACCTGTTAGTGGTCGACTGGACCTACTGGTTGACGAAGGAGGGGCCGACGTCGACCTCGACTCCAGACGCCGAGCAGTTGGGCGTCGAGTAGCGGGGCGTCAACTTCGTGACGCCAGCTTCGGGTGGCCGACGTGGGTGGTCGGCCGACGACTGTGCTGGTCGACGAGGAGCAGGTCGGCCAGGAGTGCTGGTCAACGTGGAGCTGGTCGACCACAGGGGATGTCGACGGGCACGTACGGGAGCTGCTGGTCGACGTGGTTGCCTGGTCGACCATGTTACCTGGGTGACGAAGTGCTGCGAAGGAGTGCGACGGTCGCCCAGGCGAAGTTGGCGAGCACGACCTCGGTGGTGGTATCCCGAGGTCGTCGTGGCGGATCAGAGGCAGTCGTCAGCTCGAGGTTGACGTGGAGTGTGCGCTGTGCAGGTGACGGGACTCTGCACGCCAATCGGCTACGCACACCTGCGAAGCGGGTGCGCTGCTGTCCTGCGTGAACAACGCTGGCACGCCGTCGACCTTGCCTTGCTGGAGTGCGGTCGACCAAGCTGCGCTGGCAGTTGGCCGACCTGAATGCTTGCTCTGATGTAGTCTTCCATTGCCAACTTCATTGGACTATTCTTCTGAACTTTTCCTAGTGAAACTCTTGCCAATCTTCCCCGTGAACTAGCAAGTAGTGTGTGCACAAGGAAAACGACTAAGGAACAGAGAACGCAGAGATCACACGAGCACACGTGCCTAGCCCGTAGCCTAGCTCCCGTTGCTGCAGTTATCTCCTCATGGTGCGGTGAGCGTGGACAGCACACGACTTACCTTTCAGTCAGGTCGACGTAGATACCACTTACCTATTGCGTAGTTACAGGCCGGCAACTGTGCAGTAGTCACTATGGTAGGAGCCGTAGGTGACGCGGGGGTGGTGGACACCCTGGAGGCACGGTTGGAGAACGCGAGGAGGAAGCATGAGGCCAACGAGTATGGCGACTTGCCCTGGGCGGTCGTCGAGGCTGGACTCCGCTCAACGTGGGCGACAGAGCACCCGTCTCGACCCGCCTCTCCTCGTCCTGTTAACAACGAAGGCGGCGTCGACGTGGGCGTCAACGCCGGTGGTGGTCAAGTCGGCAGCAGTGCTGGAGGCACGTCGAGGCAAAGAGGTGTGATACACGCCGGTGAAGTCGGCGGAGTTCAGACGCGAGGGATGCAGTCTTCGGCGGTTGCAGGCTCCTCGCATGGCGACGCTGGTGGGCGTCGAAGTGGGCTGTCGCCGATGTCGGCGACCCAGGTGACGGCGGGCGGGATTGCGCCGAGCTACGGCTACTTCAAGTTTACGCTGGACAGGATCTCGGTCACCCCTCCGCTGGTCGGTCGACCCGACATTCTCACCTGGAAGGAAGCCATCGAGCCCCAGCTGGAGATGGCCGGACTGATCGGCTTCGCCCGAGGGACCGTGGCGACACCGGGGGAACACCACCCCGACTTGCGAGCGGAGTTTCGCGCCGTGCAGCTGTTGACCTTCACGGTCATCTCGCGGTGCTGCTCGCCGGGCGTGCAGATCGCCTTGAAGTGGTGCCGGGAGTACCTCGACGCCGGCCACCGGGCGTGGCACTTCATCGAGTCGACGTACCAGGTCACCGACGACCTGTTCATCGCCCAGCTGGAGGGACAACTGACGCACCTGCGTATGGGTGACGAGGAGAGTGCGACCGACTACTGCAACCGAGCCAGGCGAATTCTCGCTACCATCAGGATGGCCGGAGCGCAGTACTCCACGGCGTCGTATATCACCCATGTCATGCAGGGTCTCTCTAGCAGCTACAACCTGCTGAAGCGGCTGTCTATGGCGCCGAGCACAAGGGCGACGCTCAACGAGGACAACCTGACCTCGTATATCCTGCAGGACGAGGCGATGTAGGAGGCAGAGCGGTCGCAGGAGCTCTTGGCGCAGGCCAACTTCGTCGCCCCGGCGAAGCAAGGAGGCCGACCAGGACAGCGCGGACAGTCTGGTGGCGGCGGGAGCAGTGGCGGGAAGCCGGCCAAGGAGGTCGACAAGAGGAAGTCGACCAAGGACAGCGGTCGTGGAGGAGGAGGTCGACGTCGGGAGTGCTGGCTGTGCGGCCATCCCGATCATCTCTCCTTCGAGTGTCCCAACCGCAGCGACTCCGACGACGACGATGCTAAGGGAGGCCGTGGGAGGTCTGGCAGCCGTCGTCCTCGTCGTGGAGGCAACCAACCGGGCAAGGAAAAACAGTCGACCAAGACATCGACTTCGGCGAAGGACGCCGACTCCGTTGCAGGCGGCAAGGGGCGAGACGACAAGACGGCGTCGTGCTCGCTGGTCGGCGTCGTGGAGCCGACCATCTCTCTGGCGCCGGAGGCCGGAGAGGACTTTCAGGCGGTGGCGGCGGCTGTGCAGGCGAACCCGGCGGTGGTCCTGCTCGACAGCGGTTGCTCCCACCACCTGATGGGGACGAAGGAAGCCTTCGTCGACTTGCAGCCGAGCGACGTCATCAGGCATGTGCGCGGCTTCAATGGGGCGCTGCAAGATGTCCAGGGCTGCGGCACCATCGCCCTGCAAGGAGAGGCCGGGAAGGAGGTGCTCATCCCCGACGTGTTGTACGTCCCGGGTGTGCGAGCCAACCTGCTGTCGGCCGGCCAGCTGAAGGAGCATGGCGTGAAGCTGCAGGAGGACGGAGACGGCATGTTGCTCGTCTCGGCAGCAGGGGAGGTGCTCGGGCGGGCGACGTACTCTGGACGAGTCCTCTGCACCGACCTGCGTCCCTGTGCGACGAGGTCGACGCCGCCCACGACGGAGGTGGTGGCTCTGCGGGCGATCGTCTCGAAGACGAAGTCGACGCCGGACCGGATGCATGCGAGGCTTGCGCACGTCGGCATGGACACCATACGGAGCTCGGCGAAGAACGAGGTCGCAATTGGGCTGGACCTCAAGTCGGCGACGGACGCCGACTCCCCGTGTGTCTCGTGCGTCGGTGGGAAACTGGCGCGGCACACCTTCCCCGACCAAGGCTCCGACGCTGACGACGTGCTAGCCGTCGTGCACATCGACCTGTGCGGGCCGTTTCGCATGGCTGCCAAGGATGGCAGCCTATACTTCTTGCTGATGAAGGACCGCAAGACCCGCTACGTGTGGGTGAAGCCGGTCGCCAAGAAGTCAGATGCGTTGCAGGCGTTCGTACAGTGGCTGGCGGTGGCTGAGCGGCAGACGAAGAAGTCGGTGTTGATGCTGCGCTCTGACCGAGGAGGGGAGTTCCTCGGGAAGCAGTTCACCGACTTCGTGAACGGCAAGGGGATCGTCCACGACCTGACCTGCCCATACACCCCGCAGCAGAATGGCATGGCGGAGCGGGAGATGAGGACGGTGGTGGAGTCGGTGCGGACAATGCTGCTGCACATGGGTGTGCAGCACCACTGGTGGCACCTCGCTCTGCGACAGGCTGTCTGGGTCCGCAACTGTCTTGAGAGGTCGACGCTGCCACCGGGGACGACGCCATACCAGCTGCTGACCGGGAAGAAGCCCGACTTGTCGCTGGCACGGGTGTGGGGCTGCATGGCGCAGTTCCTTGTCACTGAGCAGCAGCGTGGTGGGAAGCTGCAGCCGAAGGCCAAGTGGGGCCTGCACCTTGGTGTGTCAGAGGCGAGCAAGGGCTGGGAGCTCCTTGACGTCACCACTGACCGGGTGGTCACCACGTCGGACGTGGTGTTCTACGAGGAGCTGTCGCTGGCCGAGTGGAAGACGAAGCATGGGCCGGTGTCCGGCCGCTTGCCGCCCTCTGACACCTCGTCGGCGACGCTGCCGCTGCTTGCCGAGGTCGGTGAGCTTGCTGCTACGGACGTCGAGGACGTCCACACCCCTACCCCTCACCCTCTGACCCCTCCCCTCGTGGCCGACATACGTGGGCTGACCTCGGTGTCGACCTCCGGCGATGAGGGGAGTAGTGGGACGCCGCCTTCGGCGCCGGCCAAGTGCATCGCCGGTGGCCGACGTGACGAGCGGCGAATCGACGAGGGATTGAAGTCGACAGGGGAGCAGCAGGCCGAGGAGCAGCAGCCGACAAGGGAGCAGGCTGCCGTGAAGCCGACCACGGAGCAGTCGGCGACCGGGACGTCGGCAGGGGAGCCGACCACAGGGGAGAAGTCGGCGGGGAAGCCGACCACAGTGGAGCAGTCGGCTGGGACGCCGGCTGAGGAGCAGCAGGACGCCGAGGGCAGCGACGACGGTGACGATGGAGGGGACGCCGCGGAGGTCCAGCAGGGACCACGGCGTTCAGGCCGACTTCGGAGGCCGCCTGACTTCTTCGTCCCCGCTGCCTTCACCACGGTGTATGACGTGGACGATGACGACGACCTGCTGTACGACGACGCCGAGGAGGATGAGGATTTTTTGGAACTCGACCCCGACATGCTGGCCGACCCCGAGCACCGTTGGGACATCTCGACGATGACGGTGAAGGAGGCGTTGGCGAGCTGGAAGGGCCCGGCGGTGAAGGCCGCCATGGAGGAGGAGATTCGCAGCCTCATCAACATGGGCACTTGGGAGCTGGTCGAACGCCCGCCGGGGGTGAACGTCATGAAGAACCGGTGGGTGTTGACGACGAAGTACCACATCGACGACACCGTCGAGCGAGAGAAGGCGAGGTTGGTCGTGAAGGGCTTCACACAGGTGTACCGCGCCGACTACGACGAGACGTTCGCGCCGGTGAGCAGCTACGTCACGCTGAGGATCTTCCTCAGCATCGTCGCTGTTCTCAACCTCAACCTAATGCAGCTCGACATGAAGAACGCCTTCCTGCAGAGCAAGCTCGATCGGGTGCTGTACATGTCCCAGCCGGACTACTTCAACGACGGAACCGGCCGGGTGTGTAAGCTGCTAAAGAGCCTGTACGGGCTGAAGCAGTCGCCGCTGTTGTGGTACTTGGCGCTCAACGATGTGCTGGTCGGCGCCGGGTGGAAGAAGAGCCAGGTCGACGAGGCTCTTTACTACAAAGTCGGCGAGGGTGAAGTCGCCTGCTGGGTGCTGGTCTACGTCGACGATATGCTTGCCGCCAGCAGCAGCGCAGTGTTGCTGAAGGAGTTGAAGGAGCTGCTGGAAGCCGCCTTCGAGCTGCGCGAGATCTCGCCGGTGCAGAAGTACCTCGGGCTGGAGATCGTGCGCGACAGGTCGGCGGGGAAGCTGTGGCTGCACCAGCAGGGCTACGCCGACAAGCTGCGTAGGCGCTTCCTCGACGAGGAGCAGACCGGGCGCACCCCGAAGACACCGGTCTCGGTCGGTGCCTACGCCGAGCTCACCTTCGATGACGAGGAGGCGCAGGAACGGCAGGAGGAGGAGTACCGGCAGAAGGTCGGCTCGCTGCAGTTCGCGGCGACGACGACGAGGCCGGACGTCGCCTTCGCCTGCAGCAAGCTGGGGAGCGGCCTCACGGTGAGGAGCGACCAGCACTGGCGCGAGGTCGACCGCTGCCTCGCTTACCTCGCCAACACACGAGACACCGCCCTGGAGTTCGGCGGTGGACCTGAGTCGCTGGAGCTGGTCGGCTACGTGGACGCCGATGACGCCGGTGACAAGCAGAACAGGACGAGCACGAGCGGCTATGTGTTCGTCCACGGAGGGGTTGCAGTCTCCTGGTCGAGCCAGCGCATCAAGTGCGCGACACTGTCGTCGACCGAGTCGGAGTACGTGGCGGCCACTGAAGCTGGCAAGGAGGGACGCCGTCTTCGCTTCCTCCTCGCAGAGTTCCGGCAGCTGGATGCCGGGAAGCCGACTGTCCTGCGTGTGGACAACAAGTCGGCCATCACGGTCGCCGAAGGCATGGGTTTGACGGGCAACCTCAAGCACATGGAACGGCGACAGGCCTGGCTGCAGCACATGGTGAGGCGCGGGAAGTTCTCGCTGCAGTACATCCCGACCGCTGAGCAGCCGGGCGACTTCCTGACGAAGGCGCTGCACTATCCGGCCTTCAACCGGTGCTCTATCGCAATCGGCCAAGTGCGCTTGGCCGACGTGGGTGACGACGACAACGACGTGCAGCAGTAGGTGCCATGCCCTCTTGCATGGCTGGTGCGGTGGACGACGTGCTGTGTGTTGGGTGCACATCGACGAGCTATTCTCTGAGGAGTACTGCCGAGTAGGACTTGGGGGCCCAAGCGTGAACGCGGCAGGGGAGTGTCAACGGGAGTTGTGTATTGGCCCCGTCCTCGCTTGGGCGGAGCCGACTTCGAGGTCGGATGAGAGGGGAGCAGCCGACCTGTAGCAGTGGGCGAACTGGTCGACGAGGAGGTCGACCTGCACGGGGGACCACTGCACGGGCTCCGACTTCAGGGTGGCGCCGACTTTAGGGAGGTCGACTTGGGTGTCGACCTGCGGAGGACGTCAACTTGGTGACGTCAACTTGGGGAAGCCGACTTTGGCAGTCGGCTAACGGACTGCTGGTCGACCTGTTAGTAGTCGACTGGACCTACTGGTTGACGAAGGAGGGGCCGACGTCGACCTCGACTCCAGACGCCGAGCAGTTGGGCGTCGAGTAGCGGGGCGTCAACTTCGTGACGCCAGCTTCGGGTGGCCGACGTGGGTGGTCGGCCGACGACTGTGCTGGTCGACGAGGAGCAGGTCGGCCAGGAGTGCTGGTCAACGTGGAGCTGGTCGACCACAGGGGATGTCGACGGGCACGTACGGGAGCTGCTGGTCGACGTGGTTGCCTGGTCGACCATGTTACCTGGGTGACGAAGTGCTGCGAAGGAGTGCGACGGTCGCCCAGGCGAAGTTGGCGAGCACGACCTCGGTGGTGGTATCCCGAGGTCGTCGTGGCGGATCAGAGGCAGTCGTCAGCTCGAGGTTGACGTGGAGTGTGCGCTGTGCAGGTGACGGGACTCTGCACGCCAATCGGCTACGCACACCTGCGAAGCGGGTGCACTGTGTCAGAACTATATAGCTTATACTATTGTGTAGGCTATAGTGGGGTATCCCATAGGGGGTACAACCCAATTAGGGTTTCCTATTTGTACTCACTTCTTTCATAGTCATTCCATTCTCGTTCTCTCTTTCACATGGAATCAGAGCAGGTCCCCTACTAGGGACTGTTTCTTGGGCCCACCGAAGCGCGCCCCGAGGCGCGCGTCCTTTTTTTTTAGCGACCCGTCGTGTCGCCCTCCCTAGCGGCCTGTCGAGCCGCCCTACCTTGCGGCCCCGCCGCCCTATCGCGCGGCCTCGCCGCCCTAAGTCGCGGCCTGCCCGCCGCCCTACTTCGACGGCCCCGCCGCCCTACGTCGTGGCCCGCCGCCCTACTTCGACGGCCCGCCCGCCGCCCTACGTCGCGGCCCCGCCGCCCTACGTCCCGGCCCGCCCGCCGCCCTACTTCGACGGCCCGCCCGCCGCCCTACGTCGCGGCCCCGCCGCCCTACGTCCCGGCCCGCCCGCCGCCCTACTTCGAAGGCCCGCCCGCCGCCCTACGTCGCGGCCCTGCCGCCCTCAGCTACGCGGCCCCGCCGCCTTCTGCTACGCGGCCCTGCCGCCCCTCGATCGCGGCCCCGCCGCCCTCTGCTACGCGGCTCCGCCGCCCTCTGCTACGCGGCCCCGCCGCCCTCTGCTACGCGGCCCCGCCGCCCTCTCCTACGCGGCACCGCCGCCCTCTGCTCCGCGGCCCCGCCGAGCCGCCCAGCAGCAGCCGAGCCGCCGCCGAGCCGCCGCCGCCTGAGCCGCCGCCCGGGCCGCCGCCGAGCCGCCGCCGCCTGCGCCGCCGAGCCGGAGCCGCCCGGGCCGCCGCCCAGCCGCCCAGCAGCAGCCGAGCCGCCGCCGAGCCGCCGCCGCCCGAGCCGCCGCTGAGCTGCGACCGAGCCGCCGCCCGAGCCGCCCGAACCGCCCGAGCCGCCCGAGCCGCCCGAGCCGCCCGAGCCGCCGTGCTGCTGTTCCTGAGCTGTGTTCTTCTGCTGCTGACCTACCCGACTCTCCCAGCCCGGTGAGACTTCCAGCTGCTGCCATGGCCACCCCCAATGTTCTTACTTTTGACGCTGAGGGGAGGGCCATTGACTTTGCCGTCTGGATTGAAGACCTGCAGCTGTACTTACTGTGTGATGCGATAGATGAGGTCTCTCTTTTTGACTTTGTCTCTGGCGCTGTTCCTGCCCCACCTGCTGATGCTGACTCTGCCGTTCGCTCCAAGTGGGCGACCCGCGATGCTGCTGCACGTCTTGCTGTGCGTCGCCACCTCCCTTCCTCTGAGCGTGCCCACTTTAGTCAGTGCAAGTCCGCTCAGGCCTTGTACGACGCTGTAGTTGCACGCTACTCCTCCCCTTCCTCCGCTACCCTTAGCCGCCTCATGCTACCGTTTCTCTTCCCTGACCTCGCTTCCTTTCCCACTGTCGCTGACCTCGTTACCCACCTCCGTGCTAGTGACACCCGCTACCGCGCTGCCCTTCCTGCTGAGTTCCGCGCTGCGAACCCTCCTCCCATGTACATCACCCTCTACTTTCTCGTCACCCGTCTCCCTGAGTCCCTTCGTGTCGTTAGGGACCAGTTTCTCTCTGTCTGTCCCACCACTCTCACTGTCGACCTCCTTGAGGAGTCCCTGCTAGCGGCTGAGAAGAGTATTGTCGCTGTAGGGGCCTCTCGGGGTGACCCTCGCACCCCCATCTTTGAGGGGTGTGGTCCTTCCCCCCTGCTGCCCTCTGTCGCCTCTGCCGCTGCGGCCGACCTCACTGGTTTTGAGTCGGTCGGCGCGGCGTCTGCCCCCAGCGGCAGACGCCGCTCTGGCAAGAGCAAGGGGGGCAGGGGAGCGGGTGGAGCTCGAGGGGGCGGTGGAGGAGGCGGTGGGGGTGGCGGGGGGAGTGGGGGTGGCGGTGGGGGTGGTGGCGGGAGTGGAGGTACTGGTGGCGGCGGTGGAGGCGGAGGTGGCGGCGGAGGTGGTAGCGGAGGAGGCGGTGGGAGCGGTGGGAGCGACGGTCCTGGTGGGGGAGGTGGCGGTGGAGACGGGGGTGGCGGTGGAGGCGGGGGTGGCGGTGGAGGCGGGGGTCGGAGTGGCTCGTCCCAGCGGAGCAGCTCTGGGGGTGGTCAGCGCCAGCAGCAGCAGCAGCAACAGCAGCAGCCGCAGCAGCAGCCACAGCAGCAGCAGCGCTCTCGCACCGTCCCCGGCCCTCAGCAGCTCCGTGAGTGGTACTTGCAGCGTCAGCGTGGTGGTGCGCTTGGTCCCTGCCCCTACGTTCTTCGCACAGGTGACCGTGCAGGGGAGAGGTGTGGAGGCGCCCACACAGCCCGCCGCTGCTTTGGCCGCCTGACCGACGCCTGGCGTCAGCAGTTTCCGGAGGCCGCTGAGATCCCCCGCTGGGGAGAGCTGTCTAGGGCTGGTGTAGCTATTTATGATCTTGATTTTGATGCTATTCTCTCTGCTATGTATGCTGTGACTGGTAGTGATGAGGATGACTGTTACCGGTGTTTCCCGCCCGACCCGGGCATTGGTACTGCCGCGTCAGGTACTAGTGAGGCTGCTGCTCTAGGTGCCAGTGCGTCTGTGCTCTCAGGTGCTGGTGAGTCTGCCCTCTCAGGTACTGTGTCGGCTTCGGCCTCTCACACCTTCACCCTTGACTCTGGAGCGTCTCGCTCCTTCTTTAGGGACCGCACCACTCTCACGCCGCTGAGTCGGCCGGTTGCGGTGTCCCTGGCTGACCCCTCTGGGGGGCCTGTCCTGTCTCGCTTCTCCACTGTCCTCCCGTGTCCGGCGGCCCCCTCTGGCACCCTGACTGGTCTCTACCTCCCCTCGTTCTCGACGAACTTGGTGAGTGGTGCTGACCTCCAGGATGCGGGTGTCCACCAGTTCACCCCTGCTCGTCAGCGGGTGACCCACTGCACGGAGGCGGATACAGGTCGCCACCTGGCTACGTTTACACGTCGGCCAGGGTCGAGCCTGTACACACTGACCACTGCTTCTCCTCCAGGTGCTGAGTCTGGTAGGGTCCCTTCGTCTGGTCAGGTGTTTGCTGCAGCGTCCAGGTCTGGTCCTGAGTCTGCCCCTTGCTCGTGTCGTCGTCTGTCTCACGAGACCCTCCTCTGGCACCACCGCCTTGGCCACCCCTCTCTGCTTCGGCTCAGAGGCATGGCCTCGCGAGTCCTTGTGTCTGGTCTTCCCCGGTCTCTCCCTCCCCTTCCTCCGGGCCCTGGCCCTACCTGTGTCCCCTGTGTCGAGGGGCGCCAGCGTGCTGCCCCTCACTCCTCCCAGTTTCCTCCGACAGAGGCCCCGTTGCAGACGCTTCACATGGACGTGTGGGGCCCAGCCCGCGTCCGTGGACAGGGTCAGGAGCGCTACTTCCTGCTGGTGGTTGACGACTACTCGCGTTACACCACAGTCTTCCCCTTGCGCAGCAAGGGTGAGGTCACTGCGGTGTTGATCGACTGGATCCGCGCAGCTCGTCTCCAGCTTCGGAGGAGCTTTGGCTCTGACTTCCCTGTTTTGCGTCTGCACTCGGACAGAGGCGGAGAGTTCTCCTCTGGCCTCCTGAGTGCCTACTGTCGTGCACGAGGCATCCGTCAGACCTTCACGCTTCCGGACTCACCACAGCAGAATGGGATTGCTGAGCGCCGCATTGGCATGGTCATGGACGTCGCTCGTACGTCCATGATGCATGCGGCTGCTCCCCATTTTCTGTGGCCGTTTGCGGTCAGGTACGCTGCGCACCAGATCAACCTCCACCCCAGGGTCTCTCGACCGGAGACCTCCCCAGCCCTGCTGTGGACGGGGAAGGTTGGCGATGCGTCGGCGTTCCGGGTCTGGGGATCTCGGGCGTTTGTTCGCGACCTGTCTGCGGACAAGCTGTCCCCTCGTGCTTCTCCCTGCGTCTTCCTGGGGTTCCCCCCCGACGCCCCTGGGTGGCAGTTTTACCACCCCACCTCTCGACGTGTTCTGTCCTCCCAGGACGTCACGTTCGACGAGTCGGTACCCTACTACCGCCTCTTCCCCTACCGCACTCCGTCCCTCCCCCCACCCCCGCTCTTCCTGGTACCAGGTCCCCCCCCGGTAGTCCCCCTCCCCCCTCAGGGTCCTGCCCCTTCAGGTGTGTCCCAGGTAGACGCGGTCGAGCCTTTCGAGGTCACTGGTGACTCTGGTGCTGCTGCGGGAGCTGAGCCTGGGGGTGCGGAGTCTGGGGGTGCTGAGCCTGGGGGTGCTGAGCCTGGGGGTGCTGAGCCTGGGGTGCTGAGCCTGGGGGTGCTGAGCCTGGGGGTGCTGAGCCTGGGGGTGCTGAGCCTGGGGGTGCTGAGCCTTGGGGTGCTGTGCCTAGGGGTGCTGAGCCTGGGGGTGCTGCGTCTGGGGGTGCTGAGCCTGGAGGTGCCGAGCCTGGGGGTGCTGTGCCTGGGGGTGCTGAGCCTGGGGGTGCTGTGCCTGGGGGTGCTTCGTCTCGCCGGGAGCCACTCTCCCCGCAGGAGCTGCGTGAGTGGTTTGCCAGGCGCTGGAGGTGTGCTGCTGGTGCTGGTGGTTCTTCGGCTGCAGAGGGTACTGCTGCCTCGCGTCCCGCCGGTGCTCGTACTGTGGGTGCTGGAGCTGCTGGGTCTGAGAGTTCTCCTGGAGCTGGTGCTACTGAGGGTGTTGGCGCTGAGCCTGCCGTTGGCGGTCCGACTGACAGTGCTCCTGGTGCTGCTGCTGGAGGTTCTGGAGCTTCTGGTGGTGCTGCTGGAGGTGCTGCTGGAGTGGGTACTCCTGCCGGGGCTGCTGGTACTGTTCCTGCTGTTTCTGGTGTCGCCGCGCGGCCCCGACCTTACTTCGTTCCGCTCCTGCAGCAGGTTCTTGGTCTTCCGCCTCCTCCTCCTCCTCCCTTAGAGGGTCCGCAGCCTGTCCGGTCACAGCCACAGCTACAGCCTGCCTCCCCTTTGCCTGCTCCGTCTCCCTACACTGGTCCGACTGGAGGTCTTACTGAGCGTCGTGAGCCTGCGTCTCGTCCTGTGTCGCCTGTTCGTACTGAGCGCGCTAGTGGTCGCGGGTCGCGTCAGCGTCCTCCTCCTGTTCCTGGCACGCACCGGATGTCACTGCGTCCGTCCACTGCTCCTCTGCGTGCCCCTTTGCCTTCTCCTCCTGCTTCCTCTCTTCCTGCTCTTGCCGACCCGGAGTCGGACTCTCTTCGTGCTGCCAGTCCTACTGTCACGCGTCTCCTTGCTACAGCTGTCACTGACCCTTCCTTCGAGTCGTCTGCTGCGTCTGCCCTTGTCACTGAGCTTGTCGACTTTGCTGCGCGCTGTCGTCTAGACTACGCTGCCCGTCTTGTCACTGAGTCTGAGTCCGCCTGTCCTCCGTCCGTCGGGGGTGAGTGTGCCCTTGGCACGGACGTCCTTGAGGACAGGCAGGAGGAGTTCCAGTGTCTAGCCGCCGCTTCACCTCGTCTCGCGTCTGTACTGCTAGCCCCTGAGGGAGACCCGGATGCACCAGACATCCCGACTCCGCGCTCTTACGCGGAGGCGATAGAGGGTCCCTACTCCTCTCAGTGGCAGGCAGCTATGGATGCAGAGATGGCTTCCTGGAAGTCCACAGGCACCTACGTTGACGCTGTTCCCCCCCCTGGGGCGAACATCGTCAGTGGCATGTGGATTTTCAGGGTGAAGCGGCCGCCGGGTTCTCCGCCTGTCTTCAAGGCGCGTTACGTGGCTCGTGGCTTCAGTCAGCGGCAGGGGGTTGACTACTTTCAGACCTTCTCCCCCACCCCAAAGATGACCACTCTTCGGGTCCTGCTGCACGTTGCTGCTCACCGTGACTACGAGCTGCACTCTCTCGACTTCAGCACAGCTTTCTTGCAGGGCAGCCTGCACGAGGAGATCTGGCTGCGTCGCCCACCTGGCTTCACTGGGTCTTTCCCTCCTGGTACCCAGTGGAGTCTCCGGCGTCCAGTCTACGGTCTCCGCCAGGCGCCACGTGAGTGGCACGACACACTGAGGACTACGCTCGCGGCACTTGGGTTTGCTCCTTCTACTGCCGACCCGTCGCTGTTTCTGCGCACCGACACCTCTCTGCCGCCGTTCTACATCCTCGTGTACGTCGACGACTTGGTCTTTGCCACAGCTGACACTGCTGGACTCGCCTACGTGAAGTCCGAGCTGCAGAAGAGACACACGTGCACTGACCTGGGTGAACTGCGCAGCTATCTTGGCTTGCAGATCACCCGGGACAGAGCACGCCGCACCATTACCCTGACTCAGTCACACATGGTGCAGCAGGTCCTTCAGCGCTTCGGCTTCACGTACTCCTCGCCTCAGGCCACTCCTCTGCCTACTCGCCACTCGCTCTCAGCTCTGCCTTCGGATGAGTCCGTAGAGTCGAGTGGCCCATATGCAGAGCTTGTTGGCTGCCTCATGTACCTGATGACCTGCACACGACCTGACCTTGCATACCCTCTTAGCATTCTCGCACGCTATGTTGCTCCTGGGAGACACCGACCAGAGCACATGGCTGCAGCGAAGAGGGTGTTGCGCTACTTGTGCAGTACGTCGGGCATGGGGCTAGTGCTTGGAGGGCGCAGTCCAGTGGTCCTCACTGGGCACGCGGACGCTTCTTGGGCTGACGACCAGGCTACGCAGCGGTCGTCACAGGGTTACACCTTCAGCCTTGGTTCCGGCTCTGTTTCGTGGCGGGCTACCCGCTCGTCTTCTGTTCTCGGCTCCAGTTGTGAGGCTGAGATCTACGCCGGGGCTATGGCTGCACAGGAGTTACGCTGGCTCACCTACCTGTTGACCGACCTTGGAGAGCAGCCTCGTTCTCCTCCAGTCCTGTACGTAGACAACAAGGCCATGCTGGCCTTGTGTCGAGAGCAGAGACTGGAGCACAGAACGAAGCACATTGCTCTCCGCTACTTTCTTGCTCGTGAGCTACAGCAGCGTGGACAGTTGCGACTTGCGTACGTGGCCTCTGAGGCCAACACTGCTGATGTCTTCACCAAGGCACTTGCGCCTTGTGATCATCAGCGTTGTTGCACGCAGTTGGGTCTTGTGCCTGTCTTGCCTCACTTGCTCTCCTCTTGACCTTGCTTGTACCTTCGCCTATATATACTCTTGCTCTTGCTTACTTGACTCTTGTATATCTCTATATATGATCTTGCATGTGAACTGGCCATGTGGCCTTGAACTTGTGCTCGGAATGTGTGGTGACTTTGTGATCCACCCTGAGCTTTGCTTTGCTTTGCTTGACTGGTCTTGTGACCCCTTGTTCTCCCCCACTTTGCCTATGGGGGTGTGTCAGAACTATATAGCTTATACTATTGTGTAGGCTATAGTGGGGTATCCCATAGGGGGTACAACCCAATTAGGGTTTCCTATTTGTACTCACTTCTTTCATAGTCATTCCATTCTCGTTCTCTCTTTCACACACTGCTGTCCTGCGTGAACAACGCTGGCACGCCGTCGACCTTGCCTTGCTGGAGTGCGGTCGACCAAGCTGCGCTGGCAGTTGGCCGACCTGAATGCTTGCTCTGATGTAGTCTTCCATTGCCAACTTCATTGGACTATTCTTCTGAACTTTTCCTAGTGAAACTCTTGCCAATCTTCCCCGTGAACTAGCAAGTAGTGTGTGCACAAGGAAAACGACTAAGGAACAGAGAACGCAGAGATCACACGAGCACACGTGCCTAGCCCGTAGCCTAGCTCCCGTTGCTGCAGTTATCTCCTCAGCTCCAGGGGCGGCTGCTGCAGCGGCTGCTGCTCCAGGGGCGGCTGCTGCTGGAGCGGCTACTGCAGAGCTCCCGAGAGCGCCTCGACGGGCGACGGAACGGGACCGCGCGGGGGCCCCCAAGACGCCTCGACGAGGCGACGGGAGGGGCCGGCTCGTGGGCCCCGAAAGCGCCGCGACGAGGCGACGGGAGAGGCCTGCGTGCGGGCCCTCGAAACGCCACAACGAGGCGACGCTCGGGGCCGGCGCGCAGGCCCCCAAGACGCCGCGACGAGAGAGGAACCCGCCGCGCGCTTCGGGGTGCACGGCGGGCAGAAAACCGCCACGCGCCCCGAGCGCGTGGCGGGAAGAAAAATAGGAGGTCGCGCGCCACGGGGCGCGCGACACACAGTAGGGCAGCGGAAGCAAGTGGGCCCACAGGCCAGGAGCGTTAAGCTCTGATAACATGTTAAATTTCTATAGTGTAGTAGGCTTAGAAGCCATAGTTTAGGTGCCTTAGTAGCTTAGGTTTTAGGGTGTAAGGAAAATGTCGAGAAATTTGAAAGGAGAGAATGTGATTCACTAGCAAGAGTTGGGATACAAGTACAACACCCTAAATTGGGTTGTACTCATTACAGAGTACCCCACTGCAGGCTAGACAGCAAATACATTCTGACATAGAAAACCCTAATTTGGGTTTTACTCACCATAGAGTACCCCACTGCAGACTAGACAATAACACATTCTGACGCATCCCTATAGGCAAAGTGGGGTATAATCAGCACAGCAAGCAGTTGCATAAGAGTTCACAAGCACAAGCAAAGCTAGAGGCAGTCATAGAGGGCAAGTGAGGAGGAGGAGGGACTTGAGAGGAGTGAAGATAGGAGGCGACGGGTGAAGCCGCAGACACACGGGCAACAGGAGCGCGCACACAGTGGCTACCGGAGCAAGGGTGGTTTGCAAGGGCTTCGGAAGCAGCAAGTGCCAACGCTTCAATCTGAAGATTCCAGCACTTGCATATCTTTGCAATGTGGTAAGATGGAAGCCCAACTTGTTTGCCTGTTGACGTAATATACGAACTCATGCAGTAGCTGTTTTTTTTCTTGGTTCCTTTAATGTGATTTGCAGATCGAGTTCCCGATGCATTCTTATAAGGGCAAGGGAACGCCGTCTCTGGACACATGCGAGACCACGAACCGCAATGCGGCTCAGGACAAGATTGCTGTGGTTGTTGCATGGCTGAAGGATGCTCTGCAGCGCGAACCATCAGTGTACTCCCCAGAGCACCCTCTTGGGTTTGTGCTTGGCACGGGGGCTGTGAGGATTCTATTGTTGAAATAGCAGGCGAAAATGAGAAACATGAAAGAGGGATTTTCACTAGCATATAGTTGAGTACATATTGCAAACCCTAATTCGGGTTGTACTCGCTATAGAGTACCCCACTGCACGCTACACAAACATCACATTCTAACACACCCCCATAGTCAAAGTGGGGTACAATCAACACAACAAGCAGGCAGAGCAGTAGTTCACAATTATAAGCAGCGCTAGAGGCTATCACAGAGAGCAAGTGAGGAGGAGGAGAAACTGTGGGGGCGAGAAGATGCGAGACGACGGCTGAAGCTGCAGACACACGGGCAACACAAGTGCGCAGCACTGTCACTACCAGGCTAAACCCGGACTACACGGCAACAGGCGCTGTTGGCTCGCTGTGCTCCCACGAGTGCTCACACTGTGGCTACCGGGCACAGAGCCTCGAACTACTCAGGCCACAGAGGGTCGTGGCTCTCTGGACTACCAGGAGTGCTCACAATGTGGCTACCAGGCGCAGAGCCCTAGACTATTTAGGCCACAGGGGGTCGTGGCTCTCTGGACTTCAGGCGCTGCAGACGACAAGTCGGCTACCTCCGGTCAACCTCCCCCAACTGCCCCACACCCCTTTCACACACTCCCTGCTGAACCACTAGCACCGCTCACACGCCACCCCCCTCGTACCACTCCGGCGGCTCCAGCACATCCACCCCCCTCAGCGGCAGCTGCAGCAGTCGGAGACGGAGGAGGAGGAGGAGCAGGGGACGGCTCACACACACGGCACCCCCATACTCTCCACCCCCAAACCCTAACACATGAACGCGGGCAGCAGCGGGGGTGGGGCGCGGTCAGAAGCTCGGGGAACGGCGTGCGGCACAGGGGAAGACGGTACGGGCCGCTCACGGACCTGGCGCAGGCCGAACGAACCGCGCGCGGGCCTGGCGCAGGCCGTACGAGCCGCGCGAGGGCCTGGCGCAGGCCGTACGGGCCGTGCGCGGGCCTGGCGCAGGCCGTACGGGCCGCGCGCAGGCTGTACGGGCCGCGCGCGGGCCTGGCGCAGCCCGCGCGGGCCGCTACGGGCGACGGAGGGCGACGCGCGGGTCCCCGGGGGCGATGCGACGGGCGACGGAGGGCGACACGCGGATCGACGGGGCAGAAAACCGCCGCGCGCCCCGAGCGCGCAGCGGGAAGAAAAAACGCTGCGCGCTCCGAGCGCACGGCAGGAAGAAAACGGCGCGCACCCGGGGCGCGCTAGAGGCAGTAGAGCAGCGGAAGCATCGGGTGGGGCCCACCCACATGATCGACTGATGAGGGTCGACCTGCTCTGATAGCATGTTGAAATAGCAGGCGAAAACGAGAAACACGAAAGATGGATTTTCACTAGCATGCAGTTGAGTACATATAGCAAACCCTAATTCAGGCTGTACTCGCTATAGAGTACCCCACTGCAGGTTACACAAACATCACATTCTGACCTCTATTTTCCAAAAGTTCTTGATTTGTAGGTTAGGATGTAATGTAGGTCTTGTAGGGTTGTAGTGTCTATCTGTTATTAATGAATCTTCTGCTAACCTCACTATAACAAGGATGTGAAGTGTATCGTTTTTAATAATGTTTTTGTGCGATAGATGTTTTCTCTTATAAGAGCGTAACAAGATTCATTTGTATTTTTTTCCTGTAATCAGTCGCCTATACATGAGTGTAACCCTTCGAGTTACTTGGTTATTGGACGACAGAATACTACACGTTATTAACTGCCTCGTTATCTCCCAAAATACTTGCTCCTGGATATACTAGAGGTTACACTTTGTTACACGGTGACGAAGTTACTGCCAGTGTTACGACGCGAGTTGCAAACTCGGGATACTGAAAGGTTTCGCGATCGTAAACTGCGGTAAACTTCCGCAATCCTCCGTTCACCCCCCTTCATCCCCCCACCCTTTACTGGAGTCCTCGTAAATGGAACACCCCCCGAACCCTGATTACTTGCCCCGTGAGAAACCAACGTGAACAGGCAGATGTGGCCATTCGCACACATTCAAGGCAGGTGCTCGCGGTGAACAGTGCTAGGACAGTAGGTCGTCTACGAAGCTCTACGAAGCGCCTGGTTTGGGACACACAATGGGCTGAACGCCATTCCATTTACGGGGCGCAACACGAACGACCATGCACAACCTTAAAACAAGAGCTGATAACCCTAAACGGCCGAAAACATAGCGCTCTGTGATGGATTTGGCGGGGTTCGGCCTGGAGCGAGTGGCGAGCCTGGAGGAGGGCAGCGACGCCGAGGACTGGGAGGAGCCCGCCCGCCACGACGCCAACGGCGCCACGGAGGCGACCGGCAACGACTCCGCTGAAGCCGCGTCTCCGGCCGCCACGGACCGCCGCGATTCTCCCAGTCGCGACGACTCGCAGTCGCAATCGCCGTCGCGGTCGTCGCGATCGTCGTCGTCGCAGTCGTCTAGGTCGTCGGCGTCGTCGCGGTCATCGCACAGCGACGGGGAGAGTGAAGATCGAGGCGCTGGGGACGAGAGGAGGGAAGGCAATGGGGAGACAGAGGAGGAGAAGGAAGAGGGGTATGACGGAGAAGGGATGGGAGGGGATGTGAAGGGCAGCGGTGGCGAGGAGGCGACGGGACGAGACCCGCGGGGTGATGGCGGCAAGGAGGGGGGAATGGCGGATGGGGGGACGGGGCTGGGCGTGAACCTGGACTTTGATGAGGACGACGGGAGTGACTATAACGAGTCCAGTGACGGTGACGGGGCCGGGACGGGGAGTGACAGAAGCGGAGAGGAGTGGAGAGGAAGCGAGGGGGGGGGAGGGGGGCGAGGGTGGGGAGCAGGAGCATGCGAGTGGCGTGAAGCGGAAGGAGCGAGGCGCGGGCGAGGCAGCAGAGGGGGATGAGCGGCCGGCGAAGCGGATGGAGGCGGGCGGGGCAGGCGAGGCGGAGGGGCTGCTGGTGCGCGTGGTGGCGGACCACTACAGCCGGCGCGACAACCAGCAGCGGCACGAGCGCGAGGCGAGTCCCATCATCCACCTGAAGAAGCTCAACAACTGGATCAAGTCCGTGCTCATCCGCATGCACACCCACCCCGCCCGTGGCGCGCGCGTGCTGGACCTGGCGTGCGGCAAGGGCGGCGACCTGACCAAGTGGGCGCGCGTCAACGTGGGCTTCTACCTGGGCGTGGACGTGGCGGAGGGCTCCGTGCACGACGCCATGGCGCGCTACAACGGTGACTCGCACCGCGGCCTCGCCGGGGGGGAGGGGGGGGACGGAGACAGACGGCAGATGCGCTTCCCGGCGAAGCTGGCGTGTGCGGACTGCTTCGGCGTGGCGTTGGACCGCGAGTTGCTGCCGTGGGCGCCCTTTGACATCTGCTCCACGCAGTTCGCGCTGCACTACTCCTTCGAGACCGAGCAGCGCGCTCGCTGCGGGCTGCGCAACATCGCAGCGCTGCTGCGGCCGGGCGGCATGTTCATCGGCACCATCCCCGATGCCAACGTGCTCGTGCAGAAGCTGCGTGCCTCGCCGAACCTCAGGTTCGGCAACTCAGTCTACTCTATAGAATTCGCCCCGGAGTTCACCTCGAAGAAGTTCCCCTCGGCACGGCCATACGGCATCCGGTACGAGTTCCGGCTGGAGGACGCGGTGGACTGCCCCGAGTGGCTCGTGCCGTTCGCCTTCCTGCAGCGCCTGGCGGGCGAGTACGGGCTGCAGGTGGTCCACCACGCCAACTTCCACACCTTCATCAAGACGCACGCCGCCGTCGAGCCGCACGCGTCACTGCTGCGGCGCATCGTGGGCGAGCGGTGGCGCGAGGAGATGACGGCGGACGAGTGGGACGCGGCGTACCTCTACTGCGTCTTCGTCTTTCGCAAGGAGGGCACTGCTGGGGCTGAGGGGGGTGGGGCTGTAGGGGAGAGGAGGGAGGAGGTAATTAGGAGAATGGAAAGTGATGATATTCTGATTCTCTAATACTTCTACCGTAATACACATTTCCGTGCTGATGCAAAGTAAGGAAGAGGTGATGCAACGTAAGAAGTTTCTAGCATGTCAGAAGTTTTTATATCAGGAAATCCACTATATTGTCGTCTGGAATGTCACATAAAACATGTGAGCTGAGACGAACTTCCAGAGTGTCTAATGTCGGGAACACCTGCCATCCAAATTCTCTTGATACATGTGCTGTGCTTCTGCCCCTCGCTAATCGTCCCTCCTAGTACCGCCGGGTGTCTGCGTCACTCACGCCACACGCGCCCCCATGGACGCTTCTCCCCTCCGTTCTCGCGACCGCGTCCCTCGCGCGTTCTGTCTTCGTCTTGCCGCTCCGCTGCTCCTCCTCCTCCTCCTCCTCCTCCTCCTCCTCCTCCTCCTCCTCCTCCTCCTCCTCCTCCTCCTCCTCCCTGCGCTCGCGTGCCTTAGCCCTCCTCCCCCACTCACCTTACTCCTTTCCTCCCTGTCCCTCGCCCTCCGCCCTCTTTCCGCTTGCTTCTCCTCTCCCCTTCCCCCGCCCCCGCCGCTGCTTCCCATCCCCACGGCGCGCCAGCTGACACGTCAGCGTGCTGAGCTGGCGGCGTTCTTCCACGTGGGCATGAACACGTTCACGGACCGCGAGTGGGGCACAGGCCGCGAGGACCCGCGGCTGTTCGACCCGGCGGCGCTCAACGCGACGCAGTGGGTGGACACCGTCAAGGCCGCCGGCTTCCAGGTGCGCGCAACGCAACGCGCCGGGCCTTGAGGTGCGCGTCGCGCTCTCGTAATCGTGCGCGCTGGGAGCGGATTGCGTTCTCGCGGTGGGGGCGGCCGTGTGCCGCAGGTGATGGCGCGAGGGGGGAGCACGCGAGGGGGGAGCGCGCGAGGGGGGAGCACGCGAGGGGGGAGCGCGCGAGGGGGGAGCGCGCTAGGGGGGAGCGCGCAAGGGGGGAGAGCGCTATAGTGGGGGTAGTGCGCAAGGGGGGAGCGCGCGAGGGGGCACGCGATGGGAAGCACGCGCGGTGGAGGGGGGTGTTTGTGAGTAGCTTTCGCTGGTGATGTGTGGGCGGTGGGCACGCGGCAGGGGACGCGGGCGTGGAGGGGACTCGCCCAACGGCAGGCGCCGTGGTGCTGTTGGTGCCGGGCAGGTGGTTCAAACAAACAGCTGCCCCACCTCTTGTCTGTATCCCACTCCTGCCAGTCTCTAGTTATCCCAACCCACACATACCCACAACCCCCACACCTCTTGTGCGCACACCCAAGGTTCAGAAGCCCCTCCCGGCCTTCACCGTTTCTGCGCTTCTCCTCGACCGTCTCACCTTTCTCTCCCCTCCCACCCCTCTCGCCCCACTCGCCCTTCGCCCCGCACGCCACGCGTCCAGCTGGTGGTGCTGACGGCCAAGCACCACGACGGCTTCTGCCTCTGGCCCTCCGCGCTCACCAACCACTCCGTGCGCCGCTCGCCCTGGAAGGCCGGCCGGGGGGACGTCGTCGCTGACGTGGCGGCGGCGGCGCGGGCGGCGGGCGTGGGGTTGGGGTTATACCTGTCGCCGTGGGACCGCAACGCGCGGGCGTATGAGGAGGGCGCTGCGGCGTACAACGCCTTGTATGAGGGGCAGCTGCGCGAGCTGCTCACCCGGTCAGTGAGCGGGGATGGGGATGGGGTGGGGGATGCTTATGCGGTGAGGGGGGGGAATGGTGGGGGTTGTGGGGGGGATGGGGAGCAGCATGATGCTTGGCAATGGGTTTGGTAGTATGAGCGTAGGCAGAAGCGTGTGAACATGAAGACAGTGGTGAGGGCAGTGGTGAAGACAGTGGTGAGGGCAGTGGTGAAGACAGTGGTGAGGGCAGTGGTGAAGACAGTGGTGAGGGCAGTGGTGAAGACAGTGGTGAGGGCAGTGGTGAAGACAGTGGTGAGGGCAGTGGTGAAGACAGTGGTGAGGGCAGTGGTGAAGACAGTGGTGAGGGCAGTGGTGAAGACAGTGGTGAGGGCAGTGGTGAAGACAGTGGTGAGGGCAGTGGTGAGGGCAGTGGTGAGGGCAGTGGTGAAGACAGTGGTGAGGGCAGTGGTGAAGACAGTGGTGAGGGCAGTGGTGAAGACAGTGGTGAGGGCAGTGGTGAAGACAGTGGTGAGGGCAGTGGTGAGGGCAGTGGTGAGGGCAGTGGTGGAAACTTCCTGTTCACCCCTTCACGTCCTCACTGCTGCCACTAACAACTCCTCTTCCCCTGTCCTGCTCCACCTCTCTCTCTGCTCCCTGCCTCCCTGTGGCATTTTCTCTCCATTCCTGCTTGTCACCTGCTCCGCTTTTCTCACTTGCTCCCACTCTTTTTCTCTTTCTTTCTTGTGACAACAAACCTTCCAACATACGGTTTTCTTCTCTCATGGTCCGCATCACCCTCCCATACTCCCTCTTCCCCACCACCAGCGCCACTCCACTCACTCCCGTGGTGAGGGTGCGATGCAGCACGCTCATAGGAGGAGCAGCTTGACCCCAAGCCACACCCAAGCCACGTGTGCCGCCCTCCCCTGCCGTCCCGCCTGCGCCCTGCCTTGCAGCTACGGGCCCGTGGCGGAGGTGTGGCTGGACGGCGCCAAGGGGGACCGCCGCCCCATGACCTACCACACTGCCACGTGGCAGGCTCTCATTCGGCAGCTGCAGCCGGCAGCGGCGGTGTTTTCAGCGCAGGGCCCCGACATGCGATGGGCGGGCAACGAGCGCGGCGAGGCGGGCGAGCCGTGCTGGGCCATGGTGAACGGCAGCCAGCTCACGCTGGAGGGGTGGGACACGGAGTGAGTGCTGAGAGGGTGACTCGGGTGGCATTTTGGGTGATTGGGGGGTGGTGCATGGTGAAGCGGCATTGCCCTTTTTCTTGGTTTCACAGCCACTCATCTATGCACCCCCATGTGCACCACCGTGGGTTTCCATGCATCCGTTGAGCCATGCATGCCATCCCAACCCCACACCCCTACATCCCACCCTCCTAACCACCCATAACCCATCCGCCACCTGCAGCTACCTGAACCACGGTGACGTGGCGGGCACGGACTGGATGCCAGCGGAGTGTGACGTGTCCATCCGCCCGGGGTGGTTCTGGCACCCGTCAGAGCGCCCCAAGCCCCCCGCCCACCTGCTGGACCTCTACTTCGCCTCAGTGGGGCGCGGGTGCTCGCTGCTGCTCAACGTGCCGCCCAACACCACGGGCCTGCTGCATGGGGAGGACGTGCAGCGTGTGGGGCAGTTGGGCCGCGCGCTCTCAGTGCTGTTCCAGGAGGAGGTCAGCGCCGGTGCTCGCGTGCACGCCAGCACCGTGTATGGCTGCGAGGGGGGATGGAGGCGGAAGGAAGAGGAGAAGAGGGTTTTACCAAGGGAATGGTTTGGGTTGGGGTTATGGGGATGGTGGGGGGGTTGGGGGCGAGGGAGTGGGTGTGAGTACGGGCCTGAGAATGTGCTGAGTGCTGGGGATGGCACCTTTTGGGCGGCCGAGGATGGGGTGCTGTCTGCCACTGTCCAGTTCGACCTCGGGCAGGTGAAAACCTTTCATGTGGTTCGGCTGGAGGAGCCTGTGGCGTACGGGCAGAGAATAAAATCGTTCACAGTGGAGGTGCTCGACCCAGACCCTGCTGGTGCAGCCGCCGCCATTCCAGCTGCCCCTGCGGCCGACGTTGGTGGTGCCGGTGCTGGTGGGTGTGGGCCAGGCGGGTGCAATTCCGGGGATGGTGTGCTGCCGTCCCTACCTGCGCTGCCGGGCCTGGGAGAGCATGCGCTCCACACACTGCATGGCGCCCAGGGGGCGGCACGCAGCATGCTGGGGAGGACAGGGAGTGCTGGGAGGGCGGGGGAGTGGAGGGTGATAGCGAGGGGTAGTACGGTGGGGCGCAAGAGGCTGTTTCGGTTGGAAGCAGTGAGCGCGCGGCATGTGAGGCTCGTCATTCACGATGCCAGGGCTGTCCCGCTGCTCTCCTTCTTTGCGCTCTACAGAAGCGGCGATTTGAGCACCATATGATCTCACGGGCCCTACCAGATCATTGTGCAATACACCAACTCACTGCTGCTGCTGCTGCATCTTCCACGCCAATCCCACATCTCCCCGCTTACCGCTAGCAGTCCCTTATTTGTGCTGTATAGCGGAAAGGAGAATAAAACCATATGCCTGGTTTCTTTTTCAGCATTTATTATGCAGGTCAAGTCAACATATGGTGACGTTTCTGCATGTATATATGGTACTCAAGAAGTAAAAGGAATGAAATGGTGTGACTAGCAAGGGTTGGGATACAAACGCATATCCCTAAGGACGCGTGTCTTTTGAAATTTGCATGCAAAACTCGAGTTTTGAGTTGAACTGTACACAGTTGAACCTAGGTCGACCTAGGCTCCACAATATCGGCAGCCGTAACCCGAGAGGCTGCTCCTCAACTCACAAGAATCACAAGACACACGAAAGTTCAACTATCGAAGTTCAACTTTCCCGAGTCGCGGCCAAACCACGCTGGTTACCCGGTTTGCCACGTGTTTTTGGCGATGCCGGAACACTCATTTCCGAAGTCGCTCGTGCGCACGATGTGTGCTGCGACATTTGCAATCACCTCGTGTGCTGATATAACCAAGGATCCAGTGGATAGGATAGAATCTGTTAAGTCTCAGAGGAGACGATGAAGTCTCTGTAGTGACCTTGTTGAATAATAATTGAAGGAGAACAAGATGATTGAAAGATAGGAGTACAAGAGATTAAGTAGAAATCTAGCTAGCCATGTACTCTGAAGGGTACATTTCCTTATTAACTGTATTGCATAGCTACAGTAACCGTGACTATTGCTATCCTCGACAGTTACCATGTTGCAGTGAATTAACTGTGGCGCGGTAACTGGATTGTCAAGGGTCACGACCGTTGACTTCCTCAGACGGTTGACCTTCGGGTGACCCTCGACATTCCACATGCTCTATATGAGCTATTGCGGTACTGGTACAGTGGAACAGCTTCAGGAATGCTTTATATAACCTTTCGGTTATTCCAACAGTCCCCTTCATTCCTGAAGGTGGGCCGCGTGGGATTTCTTGGTGATCCCGCAGAGGTCGGCGCATCGTTGGTACTGCTGACGTGGCAGCTTCTTCGTCAAGAAATCAGCTGCCATGTCACCGGTCGGGCAGTACGTCAGCTTGACTTTCCCCTTGTCGATTTCATCCTTCACGAAGAAGTAGCGAAGGGCGATGTGCTTGGTGTGGTTGACGAAGCCGGGCTTGTTCGCGATCTTTATCGCGTTCTGATTGTCGCAGAGTAACGTGAAGTGCCCGTTCATCGTCACTTTTGCCTCTTGCAGGAGCTCCACCAGGTACAGTCCTTCGCGAACAGCTGCGCTAGCTGCGATGAATTGTGCTTCTGTTGACGAGAGAGCGATAAGTTCCTGCTTTTGAGAGTTCCAGGAGATGAGTCCAACAGGTTGGAGTTGAAAAATGAATCCTGTGCGGGAGCGTCTGTTGTCAACATCTCCAGCGTGGTCGGCATCTACGTAGCCATGGAGCTGTAGAGGAACGGTGAGGTTAGCTTCGTAGGTGAGACCGACGTCGGGAGTGGAGATGAAGTACTGTAGTGCTCGGCGTAGATCCAGTAGATTCTCTGAGAAGAAACGAGAATGAATGAACTATGAATGAATTGGGTACAAGTACTAACCCTAATTGGGTTGTACCCCTTATGGGCTACCCCACTATAGCCTACACAATATACATGAGCTATAATGTTCTGACACACCCCCATAGGCAAAGTGGGGGAGAACAAGGGGTCACAAGACCAGTCAAACAAAGCAAAACAAAGCAAGCTCAGGGTGGATCACAAAGTCACCACACATTCCGAACACAAGTTCAAGGCCACAAGGCCAGTTCACATGCAGGAGTACATATGTATAAAAAGGCTAGACAAGCAATAGCAGGTATATATATATGTAACAGTACAAGCAAGGTCAAGAGGTGAGCAAGTGAGGCAAGGTAGGCACAAGGCCCAGCTGAGTACAGAAGCGCTGATGGTCACAAGGCGCAAGTGCCTTGGTGAAGATATCAGCAGTGTGAGGATCTAGGATCGAGTTCAGAAAAGAGAATGAGAATTGAGTCGAATTGAATGATCACCTGGGTACAACACGAGGCTATATATAGGCTCGACACAAGGCCCCGTAACCAGGTGTTACGCGAAAGTTCCGCGGGCCGTGTAGCGTCCTGAACGGATCCTTACCGAATTCGGTAGAAGGCAATTCGGTGGCAACCGAAAAGCCAGAATTCGGTGCACGCAACCTAGCTCGGTGCTATAACTATAATAAAATATAGGAAAGCACCTAGCCTAGGAAATCAAGCAATTCATGCATGCATATAATTATCCTATGCTAGAAATAGCATGATAAAGTAAAGGCAAGCAAGCATAGCTGGCATAAGCCGTCGTACTCTCACACGTCCCCCCCTCAAAGCTGGGTGGCGTGAGATACACCCTGCTTGACAAGATAGTCCTTGAGAGCACGGCGTGCGTTGCCCATATCAGCTTATGCAACCCAACTGTCCTCAGTGGGGTCGTATCCCTTCCAGCGTATCAGGAACTCGAGGGTCTTGCCGCCGCGGCGCCGATGAGAGAGAACGCGCTCGATCTCGTACTCGGGTTCATCCTGCACGAGAACAAGTGGAGGTGGCGGTAGCTGCCGTCCCTTGAACTGTTGGTTGGGGTCCTTGTAGGGTTTCAGTAGCTGCACATGGAAAGCATTGTGAAGCTTCCACGTATCTGGTAAGCGCAAGCGGAATGTAACTGGTGTCACCTGTGCCTCAACGAGAAAAGGACCACAGAAGCGAGGCCGGAGTTTGGATGGGAGGTGAGACAGGTTCAAGTTGCGCGTGTCAAGAAGCACCTGATCTCCGACTGCTACTGAGTGATCACGTCGCTGACGATCGGCATACTGCTTCCGGGAGGTCTGCATCGTGGTGAGTCGTCGCTGAGTCTTCTCCCATAGCTGCTGCATGGTGGTGACGAAGTCATGTGCGGCTTGGACGTGTGCCGGTGTAGTTGGCTGCTGTGGTGTGAGTGGTTCCCGTCCGTAACACAGGAAGAAAGGAGTTTTCCCTGTGGCCGCATGTGATGCCTTGTTGTAAGCGAACTCTAGGGTCGGTAACTGTGTGTCCCAGTGGCTGACGTCGTCCTTGCAAGCTGTGCGCAGTAACTGTTCAACCACTTGATTGAGTCGCTATGTCTGTCCGTCAGTCTGGGGGTGGTATGCTGAAGACATTGCAAGCTTTGTCCCCAACAGTCCCATGAGCTCCTTCCAGAACTTACTGGTGAATTTTGGGTCTCTGTCTGAGATGAGTGTAGCGGGGATGCCGTGGATGGTGATGATGCGGTCGAAGAAGAGGCGAGCAATTGCTTCAGCTGTAGCTGTGGCGTTGGTCGGTATGAAGTGACCCATTTTGGAGAACTTATCGATGACTACGAGGATGGAATCGTGCCCCTGTGAGGTCGAAGGAAGTCTGGTGATGAAGTCGAGGCTAACGACCTGCCATGGCTGCTTCGGTACGGGTAGAGGCTGAAATAACCCTGTGTGAGGATCTGGGATCGAGCTCAGAAAAGATGATTCAAATTGAATTGAATGATCACCTGGGTACAACACGAGGCTATATATAGGCTCGACACAAGGCCCCGTAACCAGGTGTTACGCGAAGGTTCCGCGGGTCGCGAAGCGTCCCGAACACATCCTTACCGAATTCGGTAGAAGGCAATTCGGTGGCAACCGAAAAGCCAGAATTCGGTGCACGCAACCTAGCTCGGTGCTATAACTATAATAAAATATAGGAAAGCACCTAGCCTAGGAAATCAAGCAATGCATGCATATAATTATCCTATGCTAGAAATAGCATAATAAAGTAAAGGCAAGCAAGCATAGCTGGCATAAGCCGTCGTACTCTCACACGTCCCCCCCTCAAAGCTGGGTGGCGTGAGATACACCCTGCTTGACAAGATAGTCCTTGAGAGCACGGCGTGCGTTGCCCATATCAGCTTCTGCAACCCAACTGTCCTCACTGGGGTCGTATCCTGTCAGATTTATATGACATAGTTGCTGTAGGCTATAGTGGGGTAGCACATATGGGGTACAGGTTTCTAGGGTTGTATTTGTACCCCAATCTTTCCTTAGTCAATTCATTCCTGTTCATTACTTTCACATGGTATAGAGCGGGTTCCCTGTGGGAACTTCGCCTAGGGCCCACCGAAGCGCGCCCCGAGGCGCGCGATCTCCTTTTTTTTAGCGACCCCCAGAGTCGCCCTTTCCCTCGCGGCCCCGCTGCCCTTCTCGCGGCCCCGCCGCCCTTCAGACGCGGCCCCGCCGCCCTTCCTAGCGGCCCCGCCCACCCTTCGAGCGGCCCGGCCTCTCCTTCGCGGCCCCGCCGTCCAGTCGCGGCCCCGCCGTCCAGTCGCGGCCCCGCCACTACGTCGCGGCTCCGCCGCCCCGTCGCGGCCCCGCCACCCAGTCGTGGCCCCACCGCCTCTTCCTCGCAGACCCGCCACTCCGTCGCGGCCCCGCCTCTCCGTCGCGGCCCCGCCGTCCCTTCACGGCCCCGCCGCCTCTTCTCTCGCGGCCCCGCCGCCTCGACTTCAGCGGCCCCGCCGCCCTGATCTCGCGGCACTCGCCGCCCCTTCTCTCGCGGCCCTCGCCGCCCCTGATCTCGCGGCCCTCGCCGCCCCTGATCTCGCGGCCCCGCCGCCCCAGCACTCGCGGCCTCGCCGCCCCTTCTCTAGCGGCCTCGCTGCCCCAGCGCTCACGGCCCCGCTGCCCCTGATCTCGCGGCCCCGCCGCCCCAGCGCTCTCGGCCCCGCCGCCCCTAATCTCGTGGCCCCGCCGCCCCAGCGCTCACGGCCCCGCCACCCCTACTACCGCGACACCGCCGCCCCTACTCACGGCCCCGTCGCCCCTCCTCTCACGGCCCCGCCACCCGGTACCGGAGCAGCCGAGCCGCCCCGCCCGAGCCGCCCTGCACCCGAGCCGCCCGGGAGACGAGCCGCCCAGCAGCAGCCGAGCCGCCCAGCAGCAGCCGAGCCGCCCAGCAGCAGCCGAGCCGCCCAGCAGCAGCCGAGCCGCCCAGGAGCCGCCGAGCCGCCCAGTCGCAGCCGAGCCGCCCCGCAGCGGCCGTACCGTCCTGCAGCCGTCGAGTCGCCCGACCTGCCCTGCCTGGTGAGCACAGCACTGCTACCGCTTGCCCTTTCCCCACTGCTTGCACTGCTAGGCTGTTGTCATGGCTACCCCCAGTGTCCTAGCTTTTGACGCTGAGGGCAGAGCCATCGACTTTGAGGTCTGGGTCGACGACCTGCAGTTGTTTTTGCAGTGCGATAGGGCAGACGGTCTTTCTCTCTTTGACCTCACCTCCGGCGCCTCTCCTGCTCCTGCTGCTGATGCTGACCCCACTGTTCGCTCTCAGTGGGCCACCCGCGATGCTGCTGCACGTCTTGCTGTGCGTCGCCACTTGCCCACCACTGAGCGCGCGCACTTTAGTCAGTACAAGAGTGCTCAGACCCTGTACGACGCTGTAGTTGCACGCTACTCTTCCCCTGCCACTGCTGCACTGAGCCGTCTCATGCTACCGTACCTTTTTCCTGACCTCACTGCCTTTCCCACTGTCGCTGACCTCATTACGCACCTCCGCACTAGTGACACTCGCTACCGCGCCACCCTTCCTGCTGAGTTCTGCACCAAGAACCCCCCCCCCATGTACATCACTCTCTACTACGTAGTAGCACGCCTCCCTGACTCCCTTCGCGTAGTCAGGGACCACTTTCTCTCAGTCTGTCCCACCACCCTCACTGTCGACCTCCTCGAGAAGGCCCTCCTAGCGGCGGAGAAGAGCATCGTCGCTGTAGGAGCTTCTCGTGGTGACCCTCGCACCCCCATCTTTGAGGGGTGCTCTCCTTCCCCCCTGCTGCCCTCTGTTGCCTCTGCTGCTGCTGCTGCTGCCGACCTGCTTGGTCTTGAGTCGGTCGGCGCGGCGTCTGCCCCTAGTGGGAGACGCCGCTCTGGCAAGGGCAAGGGGGGCAAGGGCGCGGGTGGAGCTGGAGGGGGCGGTGGAGGTGGCGGTGGAGGCGGCGGAGGGAGTGGGGGTGGCGGCGGGAGTGGTGGCGGAGGCGGTGGTGGTGGTGGGAGCGGCGGAGGTTTCGGCGGTGGTGGCGGCAGCGGTGGGAGTGGTGGCGGCGGTGGAGGCGGAGAAGGAAGAGGTGTTGGCGGAGGAGGTGGAGTTGGTCGGGGTGGTGCCCCGCAGCGCAGCGGCGCTGGTAGTGGTCAGCGCCAGCAGCAGCAGCAGCAGCAGCGTTCGCGGGACATCCCTCCGCCCCAGCAGCTCCGTGAGTGGTACACTCGGCGTCAGAGGGGTGGAGGTGCTGGTCCGTGCACCTACGTCCTTCGTTCCAGCGACCGCGCGGGTGAGCAGTGTGGGGGTGCCCACCCCACCCAGCGCTGCTTTGGCCGCCTAACGGACGCTTGGCGTCAGCAGTTCCCCGAGGCTAGTGAGATTCCCCGCTGGGATGAGCTTTCTAGGGCTGGTGTATCGATCTTTGATCTTGACTTTGATGCTATCCTTGCTGCTATGTATGCTGTGACTATTAGTGAGGAGGGTGACTGTTACCGGTGTTTCCCGCCCGACCCGGGCATTGGTACTGCTGCGCTAGGTGCTTGTGAGGCTGCTGCTCTAGGTGCCAGTGCGTCTGCGCTCTCAGGTACTGGTGAGACTGCGCTCTCAGGTACTGCGTCGCCTTCGTCCTCCCTCACTTTCACACTTGACTCAGGGGCTTCTCGCTCCTTCTTTCGAGACCGCACCACCCTCACGCCACTTGGTCGGCCGGTTGCGGTCTCCCTGGCTGACCCCTCTGGGGGTCCTGTCCTCTCTCACTTTTCCACTGTCCTCCCGTGCCCGGCTGCCCCCTCGGGCACCCTGTCTGGTCTGTACCTTCCCTCGTTCTCGACGAACTTGGTGAGTGGTGCGGACCTACAGGATGCGGGGGTTCACCAGTTCACTCCTGCGAGTCAGCGGGTGACCCACTACACGGACGCACGCACAGGCCGGCACCTAGCCACGTTCTCGCGTCGGCCGGGGTCGAGCCTCTACACCCTGACCACTGAGTCTCCTCCTGTCCCTGCGTCTGGTCAGGTAGCCGCGTCAGGTCAGGTGTTTGTTGCTGCGTCCCGGTCTGGCCCTGAGTCTGCCCCCTGTTCGTGTCGCCTCCTATCTCACGAGACTCTCCTGTGGCACCACCGTCTTGGCCACCCCTCCCTGTCCCGTCTTCGGGGCATGGCTTCCCGTGTCCTTGTCTCAGGTCTTCCCCGGTCTCTCCCTCCCCTTCCTTCGGGACCAGGACCTTCCTGTGTTCCCTGTGTCGAGGGGCGCCTCAGGGTTGCTCCTCACTCCTCCCAGTTTCCCCCGACAGAGGCTCCTCTGCAGACACTTCACATGGACGTGTGGGGCCCGGCCCGCGTCCGTGGGCAGGGTCACGAGCGCTACTTCCTGCTGGTGGTTGACGACTACTCGCGTTACACCACAGTCTTCCCCTTGCGCAGCAAGGGTGATGTCACTGCGGTGCTGATCGACTGGATCCGCGAGGCTCGTCTCCAACTCAGGAGGAGCTTCGGCTCGGACTTTCCTGTTCTGCGTCTGCACTCTGACCGAGGTGGGGAGTTCTCCTCTCGCCTTCTGCGAGACTACTGTCGTGCACGGGGGATCTGCCAGACCTTTACGCTTCCGGCCTCTCCACAGCAAAATGGGATTGCTGAGCGCCGCATTGGCATGGTCATGGATGTCGCTCGTACGTCCATGATGCATGCGGCTGCCCCCCATTTTCTGTGGCCGTTTGCGGTTCGGTACGCGGCGCATCAGCTCAACCTTCACCCCAGGGTCTCTCGGCCCGCGATGTCCCCAGTCTTGCTGTGGACGGGGAAGGTCGGCGATGCGTCTGCGTTCCGTGTCTGGGGATCTCGGGCGTTTGTCCGCGACTTGTCTGCGGACAAGCTGTCCCCTCGTGCTGCTCCCTGTGTCTTCCTTGGCTTCCCCCCTGACGCTCCAGGGTGGCAATTCTACCACCCCTCCTCTCGTCGTGTTCTGTCCTCCCAGGACGTCACGTTCGACGAGTCAGTCCCCTTCTACCGCCTCTTCCCCTACCGCACTCCTTCTCTCCCCCCGCCACCGGAATTCCTTGTGCCGGTTCCCCCCCCGGTAGACCCCCTCCCCCCTCAGGTTCCTGCCCCCTCAGGTGTGTCCCAGGTAGACGCCGTTGACCCGGTCGAGGTTACTGGTGACTCTGGTGCTGCTGCGGGTGCTGAGCCTGGGGGTGCTGACTCTGGGGGTGATGTGCGCGGGGGTGCTGAGCCTGGGGGTGCCGAGCCTGGAGGTGCTGCTACTGGGGGTGCTGAGCCTGGGGGTGCTACTGCTGAGGGTGCTGAGCCTGGGGGTGCTGAGCCGGGGGGTGCTGTACCTGGAGCTGCTGAGCTAGGGGGTGCTGAGTCTTGGGGTGCTGAGTCTGGAGCTGCTGAGCCTGGGGGTGCTGCGTCTGGAGCTGCTGAGCCTGGAGGTGCTGAGTCTGGGGGTCCTGCACCTGGAGCTGCTGAGCCTGGGGTTTCTCCTTGTGCTCCGTCTCGGCGGGAGCCCCTCTCTCCACAGGAGCTGCGCGAGTGGTTTGCTCGCCGCTGGAGGCGTACTGCTGGAGTTGGAGCTTCTTCGACCACCGAGGGTGCTGGTGCCGCCGGTCCCGGAGCTGCTGGGCCTGCGGGTCCTACTGGAGCTGGTGCTTCTGAGGGTGTTGGTGCTAAGACTACTGCTGTCTGTCCTGGCGGTGGTCCTGCTGCTGGTGCTGCTGGAGGTCCTGCCGCTGGAGGTGTTGGTGGTACTGGTGCTGCCGCTGAGGGTGCTGGTGCTGTCCCTGCTGAGTCTGGAGTTGCCGCGCGGCCTCGGCCGTACTTCGTTCCGCTCCTACAGCAGGTTCTTGGTCTTTCTCCTCCCATAGAGTGTCCACAGCCTGTGCAGTCGCAGTCACTGTTGGAGCCTACCTCTCCACTGCCTGCTCCCTCTCCTTACACTGGTCCTACTGGGGGTCTTGCTGAGCGTCGTGAGCCTGCGTCTCGTCCCGCGTCGCTTGTTCGTGCTGCTCGCGCTAGTGGTCGCGGTTCGCGTCAGCGTCCTCCTCCTGTCCCTAGCACGCACCGGATGTCTCTGCTTCCGTCCACTGCTCCTCTGCGTGCCCCTTTGCCTGCTCCTCCTGAGTCCTCCCTTCCTGTGCTTGCCGACCCAGAGTCGGACTCCCTTCGTGCTGCCAGTCCTACTGTCACGCGTCTGCTTGCTACTGTCGCCACTGACCCCTCTTTTGAGTCCGCTGCTGCGTCTGCTCTTGTCGCTGAGCTCGTCGACTTTGCTGCTCGCTGTCGTCTAGACTACGCTGCCAGTCTTGTTGCTGAGTCTGCGTCTGTCTGTCCTCCGTCCGTCAGGGGTGAGTGTGCTCTTGGCACGGACGTCCTTGAGGACAGGCAGGAGGAGTTCCAGTGTCTGGCTGCTGCTTCACCTCATCTCGCGTCTGTACTGCTTGCTCCTGAGGGAGACCCGGATGCACTAGACATCCCGACTCTGCGCTCTTACACGGAGGCCGTAGAGGGTCCCTACTCCTCTTAGTGGCAGGCAGCTATGGATGCAGAGATGGCTTCCTGGAAGTCCACAGGCACCTACGTTGACGCGGTTCCCCCTCCTGGGGCGAACATCGTCAGTGGCATGTGGATCTTCAGGGTGAAGCGGCCGCCGGGCTCTCCACCTGTCTTCAAGGCGCGGTACGTCGCTCGTGGCTTCAGTCAGCGGCAGGGAGTTCACTACTTTCAGACCTTCTCTCCCACCCCGAAGATGACTACTCTTCGGATGCTGCTGCACATAGCCGCTCAGCGCGACTACGAGCTTCACTCTCTCGACTTCAGCACTGCGTTCTTGCAGGGTAGCCTGCACGAGGAGATCTGGCTGCGCCGTCCACCTGGCTTCACTGGGACTTTCCCTCCTGGCACCCAGTGGAGCCTCCGACGGACAGTCTACGGTCTCCGCCAGGCACCGCGCGAGTGGCACGACACACTGAGGACTACGCTTGCGGCTCTTGGGTTTGCTCCTTCTACTGCTGACCCGTCGCTGTTTCTGCGCACCGACACTTCTTTGCCGCCGTTCTACATCCTCGTGTACGTCGACAACTTGGTCTTTGCCACAGCGGACACTGCTGGACTCGCCTACGTGAAGTCCGAGCTGCTGAAGAGACACACGTGCACAGACCTGGGTGAACTGCGCAGCTATCTTGGCTTGCAGATCACTCGGGACAGAGCATGCCGCACCATTACCTTGACTCAGTCACACATGGTGCAGCAGGTCCTTCAGCGCTTCGGCTTCACGTACTCCTCGCCTCAGGCCACTCCTCTGTCTACTCGCCACTCGCTCTCAGCTCTGCCTTCGGATGAGTCCGTAGAGTCGAGTGGCCCGTACCCAGAGCTTGTTGGCTGCCTCATGTACCTGATGACCTGCACACGACCTGACCTTGCATACCCTCTTAGCATTCTTGCACGCTATGTTGCTCCTGAGAGACACCGACCAGAGCACATGGCTGCAGCGAAGAGGGTGTTGCGCTACCTGTGCAGTACGTTGGGCTAGTGCTTGGAGGGCGGAGTCCAGTGGTCCTTACAGGACACGCGGACGCTTCTTGGGCTGACGACCAGGCTACGCAGCGGTCGTCACAGGGTTACACCTTCAGCCTTGGTTCCGGCTCTGTCTCGTGGCGGGCTACTTGCTCGTCTTCGGTTCTCAGCTCTAGTTGTGAGGCTGAGATCTACGCAGGGGCCATGGCTGCACAGGAGCTTCGCTGGCTCACCTACCTGCTGACTGACCTCGGAGAGCCGCCTCGTTCTCCTCCAGTGCTGTACGTAGACAACAAGGCCATGCTGGCCTTGTGTCGAGAGCAGCGTCTGGAGCACAGAATGAAGCACATTGCTCTTCGCTACTTCCTTGCTTGTGAGCTACAGCAGCGTGGACAGTTGCGGCTTGCGTACGTGGCCTCTGAGGCCAACACTGCTGATGTGTTCACCAAGGCACTCGCGCCTTGTGACCATCAGCGCTTCTGCACTCAGCTGGGACTTGTACCTGTCCTACCTCACTTGCTCACCTCTTGACCTTGCTTGTACTCTTGCATATATATATATATATATACCTGCTCTTGCTTGTTTAGCCTTATATATATATGTGTTTAGTCTTGCATGTGAACTGGCCTTGTGGCCTTGACCTTGTGCTCGGACTGTGTGGTGACTTTGTGATCCACCCTGAGCTTTGCTTTCCTTTGCTTGACTGGTCTTGTGACCCCTTGTTCTCCCCCACTTTGCCTATGGGGGTGTGTCAGATTTATATGACATAGTTGCTGTAGGCTATAGTGGGGTAGCACATATGGGGTACAGGTTTCTAGGGTTGTATTTGTACCCCAATCTTTCCTTAGTCAATTCATTCCTGTTCATTACTTTCACATATCCCTTCCAGCGTATCAGGAACTCGAGGGTCTTGCCACCGCGGCGCCGATGGGTGAGAACGCGCTCGATCTCGTACTCGGGTTCATCCTGTATGAGAACAGGTGGTGGTGGCGGTAGTTGCCGTCCCTAGAACTGTTGGTTGGGGTCCTTGTAGGGCTTCAGTAGCTGGACATGGAAAGTGTTGTGAAGCTTCCATGTATTTGGTAAGCGCAAGTGGAATGTAACTGGTGTCACCTGTGCCTCAACGAGAAAAGGACCACAGAAGCGAGGCCGGAGTTTGGATGGGAGGTGAGACAGGTTCAAGTTGCGCGTGTCAAGAAGCACCTGATCTCCGACTGCTACTGAGTGATCACGTCGCTGAGGATCGGCATACTGCTTCTGGGAGTTTTGCATCGTGGTGAGACGTCGCTGAGTCTTCTCCCATAGCTGCTGCATGGTGGTGACGAAGTCATGTGCGGCTTGGACGTATGCCGGTGTGGTTGGCTGCTGTGGTGTGAGTGGTTCCCGTCCGTAACACAGGAAGAAAGGAGTTTTTCCTGTGGCCGCATGTGATGCGTTGTTGTAAGCGAACTCTAGGGTCGGTAACTGTGTGTCCCAGTGGCTAACGTCGTCCTTGAAAGCTGTGCGCAGTAACTGTTCAACCACTTGATTGAGTCGCTCTGTCTGTCCGTCAGTCTGGGGGTGGTATGCTGAAGACATTGCAAGCTTTGTCCCCAACAGTCCCATGAGCTCCTTCCAGAACTTACTCGTGAATTTGGGGTCTCTGTCTGAGATGAGTGTAGCGGGGATGCCGTGGATGGTGATGATGCGGTCGAAGAAGAGTCGAGCAGTTGCTTTAGCTGTAGCTGTGGCGTTGGTCGGTATGAAGTGACCCATTTTGGAGAACTTATCGATCACCACGAGGATGGAATCATGTCCCCGTGAGGTCGAAGGAATTCCTGTGATGAAGTCGAGGCTAACGACCTGCCATGGCTGCTCCGGTACGGGTAGAGGCTGAAGTAACCCTGCTTTTTTCTGATTGCTGGTCTTCATCCGCTAGCACGTGTCGCAAGAGGTGACAAACTGCTGCACGTCTGCTGCCATCCCGGGCCAGTAGTAATACTTCGCTATCCCTGCTAACGTCTTGTTGCTCCCGAAATGTCCCGCGTAAGGTACGTCGTGAAACTCCTCCAATTTTCTCCAACGTCCCGCGGTCGCACACCGAGTGGGACGCACCACTGTCCACCAGGGTCTGGAGGCGACGTCCGTTGCAGATCACCTCGAGTACTAGTGGTTGCTGCTGCTCCGAGTATCCGTGGATGGTATCGCTTATAGGATCGTAGGGTACGTCGAATATGTTATCCCTAGGTCCTGCGCTCAAAGATGCAGCTTCAGTATCAGCTTTCAACTGAGAAAGGTTAGAAGGATTTATCCGAGGCCGATTCGGCTTCTCTTGGGCCTGGAACCTTCCACTAAGCCTTTGCAGCTGTGTAGGTTTCATCTGTGGGGAACAGGGAGCCTTTAAATAGTGCTGCTGGGAGAGAATATTAACTCCTCGGAACGCTCGACCCGTATTAGCGCTCTGGAGTAGGGTCCCCATAATACCCGGTACCGGTTTAATTTCTGACTCTCCCTTAATAAAGGCTTGAAACCCACGAGAAGTAATATTCTTACTTGTCGGGGTATACGGCTGGAGTTTCCCGGTCGGTGCAGGGTCTTGTTTCGCGGATCCTCCATTAGTCTCGGCGATTTCCCCTGGTGCCGGCTGGTCGTGACGTTTTAAATTTGCGCCACCATATTCTCCTTTTTTCGCCCTCTCCGAAGTTGCCACGTTGTCCGTTTTCTGCTTCGGGGGTGCCGCACTGTTCTTGTCCTTCAGCTCCGCACACCTTCTCTCCATTTTCCAACACGCCAAGATACGATGTCCTGTAGCGCCGCAAAATTTGCACGTCTCATTATTTGCTAGCCGCTGCTCCACATCGCCCTCGTCGTTCTCCATCGGGTCGGCAGTCGTGGGTGGTGCCAATCGCCCCATGCCACTAGTTGGCTTGTTGCGTCGTGTTCCGTAGTAGCTACTGTTCAACGTGTCGAACTGTTCGATCAGTGCTGCCGGAACCTGCGCCCACGTCCCCTCGCCTTGGACTATTCTGTTGTTGATCCACTCTAGAGCTGGTCCTCGTAACAGTGTTGATGCGAGCCGTATGCGCATTGCGTCTTTTGTCGGGGTCGTGCATCTAACGGCTTCGAAGTAAATTTCGAGTTCAGCTACAAATCGACGAACGTCGTTCCTTTTTACTGTAGGATCGAACGCCTCCGGTAGCCTCAGCTTCACTGCTTCGAGGTTAACTGTAGCTGCCGCCGTTGTCGCATGTAGAATTGTCGGTGTAGCCGCTGCTGCTGCTGCTACTGTTGTCGCTGTTGCTGTGGCGGTTGCCGACTGGTTCGCAAGGAGTTTTTCGAGTCGTGGGAGCGCTGCACGTATTTGCTTATGCTCAGCACGTAACTCCGCGATTTTCTGTACTGAAATATCTCCCTTTCCCTCCATTTGGTGATTTACAGGAAGATGCGCGACGAAAATAATCGAATTCTAGGTGCTGGTCGACTTACTGCGAGTCAAATTGACTGTAGAATCGACGAGCGCGAATTCTGTAGGTTGCGTAAATCTCCCTTAGGCGAAATTTGCGTCCGATCTTGGCCGTTGAGCAGAAAATCGATCCGACGCTCCAAATTCCAACTTTTTTTGGGCGAAATTCTCTGGGCCGTTGAGATGAAACTCGATCGAACGGTCGAAACTCCAACCTTTCCACCAGTAAATCTGAGGGGTGTTCGAAAACCGAATCGAGGGGGACTTAGAAAAATTGCGCGGAACTGGTTTTACATACCCGTATCGGCGCTTTCGTCGTCGCCCCCGCGGTTTTTAAAGGCCGGAACTAAGCAGTTGAAGACCTCGCGTGTAAACCTGTGAAAGAGAGAACGAGAATGGAATGACTATGAAAGAAGTGAGTACAAATAGGAAACCCTAATTGGGTTGTACCCCCTATGGGATACCCCACTATAGCCTACACAATAGTATAAGCTATATAGTTCTGACACACCCCCATAGGCAAAGTGGGGGAGAACAAGGGGTCACAAGACCAGTCAAGCAAAGCAAAGCAAAGCTCAGGGTGGATCACAAAGTCACCACACATTCCGAGCACAAGTTCAAGGCCACATGGCCAGTTCACATGCAAGATCATATATAGAGATATACAAGAGTCAAGTAAGCAAGAGCAAGAGTATATATAGGCGAAGGTACAAGCAAGGTCAAGAGGAGAGCAAGTGAGGCAAGACAGGCACAAGACCCAACTGCGTGCAACAACGCTGATGATCACAAGGCGCAAGTGCCTTGGTGAAGACATCAGCAGTGTTGGCCTCAGAGGCCACGTACGCAAGTCGCAACTGTCCACGCTGCTGTAGCTCACGAGCAAGAAAGTAGCGGAGAGCAATGTGCTTCGTTCTGTGCTCCAGTCTCTGCTCTCGACACAAGGCCAGCATGGCCTTGTTGTCTACGTACAGGACTGGAGGAGAACGAGGCTGCTCTCCAAGGTCGGTCAGCAGGTAGGTGAGCCAGCGTAACTCCTGTGCAGCCATAGCCCCAGCGTAGATCTCAGCCTCACAACTGGAGCCGAGAACAGAAGACGAGCGGGTAGCCCGCCACGAGACAGAGCCGGAACCAAGGCTGAAGGTGTAACCCTGTGACGACCGCTGCGTAGCCTGGTCGTCAGCCCAAGAAGCGTCCGCGTGCCCAGTGAGGACCACTGGACTGCGCCCTCCAAGCACTAGCCCCATGCCCGACGTACTGCACAAGTAGCGCAACACCCTCTTCGCTGCAGCCATGTGCTCTGGTCGGTGTCTCCCAGGAGCAACATAGCGTGCGAGAATGCTAAGAGGGTATGCAAGGTCAGGTCGTGTGCAGGTCATCAGGTACATGAGGCAGCCAACAAGCTCTGCATACGGGCCACTCGAATCTACGGACTCATCCGAAGGCAGAGCTGAGAGCGAGTGGCGAGTAGGCAGAGGAGTGGCCTGAGGCGAGGAGTACGTGAAGCCGAAGCGCTGAAGGACCTGCTGCACCATGTGTGACTGAGTCAGGGTAATGGTGCGGCGTGCTCTGTCCCGGGTGATCTGCAAGCCAAGATAGCTGCGCAGTTCACCCAGGTCAGTGCACGTGTGTCTCTTCTGCAGCTCGGACTTCACGTAGGCGAGTCCAGCAGTGTCAGCTGTGGCAAAGACCAAGTCGTCGACGTACACGAGGATGTAGAACGGCGGCAGAGAGGTGTCGGTGCGCAGAAACAGCGACGGGTCGGCAGTAGAAGGAGCAAACCCAAGTGCCGCCAGCGTAGTCCTCAGTGTGTCGTGCCACTCACGTGGCGCCTGGCGGAGACCGTAGACTGGACGCCGGAGACTCCACTGGGTACCAGGAGGGAAAGACCCAGTGAAGCCAGGTGGGCGACGCAGCCAGATCTCCTCGTGCAGGCTGCCCTGCAAGAAAGCTGTGCTGAAGTCGAGAGAGTGCAGCTCGTAGTCACGGTGAGCAGCAACGTGCAGCAGGACCCGAAGAGTGGTCATCTTCGGGGTGGGGGAGAAGGTCTGAAAGTAGTCAACCCCCTGCCGCTGACTGAAGCCACGAGCCACGTAACGCGCCTTGAAGACAGGCGGAGAACCCGGCGGCCGCTTCACCCTGAAAATCCACATGCCACTGACGATGTTCGCCCCAGGGGGGGGAACAGCGTCAACGTAGGTGCCTGTGGACTTCCAGGAAGCCATCTCTGCATCCATAGCTGCCTGCCACTGAGAGGAGTAGGGACCCTCTATCGCCTCCGCGTAAGAGCGCGGAGTCGGGATGTCTGGTGCATCCGGGTCTCCCTCAGGGGCTAGCAGTACAGACGCGAGACGAGGTGAAGCGGCGGCTAGACACTGGAACTCCTCCTGCCTGTCCTCAAGGACGTCCGTGCCAAGGGCACACTCACCCCCGACGGACGGAGGACAGGCGGACTCAGACTCAGTGACAAGACGGGCAGCGTAGTCTAGACGACAGCGCGCAGCAAAGTCGACAAGCTCAGTGACAAGGGCAGACGCAGCAGACGACTCGAAGGAAGGGTCAGTGACAGCTGTAGCAAGGAGACGCGTGACAGTAGGACTGGCAGCACGAAGAGAGTCCGACTCCGGGTCGGCAAGAGCAGGAAGAGAGGAAGCAGGAGGAGAAGGCAAAGGGGCACGCAGAGGAGCAGTGGACGGACGCAGTGACATCCGGTGCGTGCCAGGAACAGGAGGAGGACGCTGACGCGACCCGCGACCACTAGCGCGCTCAGTACGAACAGGCGACACAGGACGAGACGCAGGCTCACGACGCTCAGTAAGACCTCCAGTCGGACCAGTGTAGGGAGACGGAGCAGGCAAAGGGGAGGCAGGCTGTAGCTGTGGCTGTGACCGGACAGGCTGCGGACCCTCTAAGGGAGGAGGAGGAGGAGGCGGAAGACCAAGAACCTGCTGCAGGAGCGGAACGAAGTAAGGTCGGGGCCGCGCGGCGACACCAGAAACAGCAGGAACAGTACCAGCAGCCCCGGCAGGAGTACCCACTCCAGCAGCACCTCCAGCAGCACCACCAGAAGCTCCAGAACCTCCAGCAGCAGCACCAGGAGCACTGTCAGTCGGACCGCCAACGGCAGGCTCAGCGCCAACACCCTCAGTAGCACCAGCTCCAGGAGAACTCTCAGACCCAGCAGCTCCAGCACCCACAGTACGAGCACCGGCGGGACGCGAGGCAGCAGTACCCTCTGCAGCCGAAGAACCACCAGCACCAGCAGCACACCTCCAGCGCCTGGCAAACCACTCACGCAGCTCCTGCGGGGAGAGTGGCTCCCGGCGAGACGAAGCACCCCCAGGCACAGCACCCCCAGGCTCAGCACCCCCAGGCACAGCACCCCCAGGCTCGGCACCTCCAGGCTCAGCACCCCCAGACGCAGCACCCCCAGGCTCAGCACCCCTAGGCATAGCACCCCAAGGCTCAGCACCCCCAGGCTCAGCACCCCCAGGCTCAGCACCCCCAGGCTCAGCACCCCCAGGCTCAGCACCCCCAGGCTCAGCACCCCCAGGCTCAGCACCCCCAGGCTCAGCACCCCCAGACTCAGCTCCCGCAGCAGCACCAGAGTCACCAGTGACCTCGAAAGGCTCGACCGCGTCTACCTGGGACACACCTGAAGGGGCAGGACCCTGAGGGGGGAGGGGGACTACCGGGGGGGGACCTGGTACCAGGAAGAGCGGGGGTGGGGGGAGGGACGGAGTGCGGTAGGGGAAGAGGCGGTAGTAGGGTACCGACTCGTCGAACGTGACGTCCTGGGAGGACAGAACACGCCGAGAGGTGGGGTGGTAAAACTGCCACCCAGGGGCGTCGGGGGGGAACCCCAGGAAGACGCAGGGAGAAGCACGAGGGGACAGCTTGTCCGCAGACAGGTCGCGAACAAACGCCCGAGATCCCCAGACCCGGAACGCAGACGCATCGCCAACCTTCCCCGTCCACAGCAGGGCTGGGGAGGTCTCCGGTCGAGAGACCCTGGGGTGGAGGTTGATCTGGTGCGCAGCGTACCTGACCGCAAACGGCCACAGAAAATGGGGAGCAGCCGCATGCATCATGGACGTACGAGCGACGTCCATGACCATGCCAATGCGGCGCTCAGCAATCCCATTCTGCTGTGGTGAGTCCGGAAGCGTGAAGGTCTGACGGATGCCTCGTGCACGACAGTAGGCACTCAGGAGGCCAGAGGAGAACTCTCCGCCTCTGTCCGAGTGCAGACGCAAAACAGGGAAGTCAGAGCCAAAGCTCCTCCGAAGCTGGAGACGAGCTGCGCGGATCCAGTCGATCAACACCGCAGTGACCTCACCCTTGCTGCGCAAGGGGAAGACTGTGGTGTAACGCGAGTAGTCGTCAACCACCAGCAGGAAGTAGCGCTCCTGACCCTGTCCACGGACGCGGGCTGGGCCCCACACGTCCATGTGAAGCGTCTGCAACGGGGCCTCTGTCGGAGGAAACTGGGAGGAGTGAGGGGCAGCACGCTGGCGCCCCTCGACACAGGGGACACAGGTAGGGCCAGGGCCCGGAGGAAGGGGAGGGAGAGACCGGGGAAGACCAGACACAAGGACTCGCGAGGCCATGCCTCTGAGCCGAAGCAGAGAGGAGTGGCCAAGGCGGTGGTGCCAGAGGAGGGTCTCGTGAGACAGACGACGACACGAGCAAGGGGCAGACTCAGGACCAGACCTGGACGCTGCAGCAAACACCTGACCAGACGAAGGGACCCTACCAGACTCAGCACCTGGAGGAGAAGCAGTGGTCAGTGTGTACAGGCTCGACCCTGGCCGACGTGTAAACGTAGCCAGGTGGCGACCTGTATCCGCCTCCGTGCAGTGGGTCACCCGCTGACGAGCAGGGGTGAACTGGTGGACACCCGCATCCTGGAGGTCAGCACCACTCACCAAGTTCGTCGAGAACGAGGGGAGGTAGAGACCAGTCAGGGAGCCAGAGGGGGCCGCCGGACACGGGAGGACAGTGGAGAAGCGAGACAGGACAGGCCCCCCAGAGGGGTCAGCCAGGGACACCGCAACCGGCCGACTCAGCGGCGTGAGAGTGGTGCGGTCCCTAAAGAAGGAGCGAGACGCTCCAGAGTCAAGGGTGAAGGTGTGAGAGGCCGAAGCCGACACAGTACCTGAGAGGGCAGACTCACCAGCACCTGAGAGCACAGACGCACTGGCACCTAGAGCAGCAGCCTCACTAGTACCTGACGCGGCAGTACCAATGCCCGGGTCGGGCGGGAAACACCGGTAACAGTCATCCTCATCACTACCAGTCACAGCATACATAGCAGAGAGAATAGCATCAAAATCAAGATCATAAATAGCTACACCAGCCCTAGACAGCTCTCCCCAGCGGGGGATCTCAGCGGCCTCCGGAAACTGCTGACGCCAGGCGTCGGTCAGGCGGCCAAAGCAGCGGCGGGCTGTGTGGGCGCCTCCACACCTCTCCCCTGCACGGTCACCTGTGCGAAGAACGTAGGGGCAGGGACCAAGCGCACCACCACGCTGACGCTGCAAGTACCACTCACGGAGCTGCTGAGGGCCGGGGACGGTGCGAGAGCGCTGCTGCTGCTGTGGCTGCTGCTGCGGCTGCTGCTGTTGCTGCTGCTGCTGCTGGCGCTGACCACCCCCAGAGCTGCTCCGCTGGGACGAGCCACTCCGACCCCCGCCTCCACCGCCACCCCCGCCTCCACCGCCACCCCCGTCTCCACCGCCACCTCCCCCACCAGGACCGTCGCTCCCACCGCTCCCACCGCCTCCTCCGCTACCACCTCCGCCGCCACCTCCGCCTCCACCGCCGCCACCAGTACCTCCACTCCCGCCACCACCCCCACCGCCACCCCCACTCCCCCCGCCACCCCCACCGCCTCCTCCACCGCCCCCTCGAGCTCCACCCGCTCCCCTGCCCCCCTTGCTCTTGCCAGAGCGGCGTCTGCCGCTGGGGGCAGACGCCGCGCCGACCGACTCAAAACCAGTGAGGTCGGCCGCAGCGGCAGAGGCGACAGAGGGCAGCAGGGGGGAAGGACCACACCCCTCAAAGATGGGGGTGCGAGGGTCACCCCGAGAGGCCCCTACAGCGACAATACTCTTCTCAGCCGCTAGCAGGGACTCCTCAAGGAGGTCGACAGTGAGAGTGGTGGGACAGACAGAGAGAAACTGGTCCCTAACGACACGAAGGGACTCAGGGAGACGGGTGACGAGAAAGTAGAGGGTGATGTACATGGGAGGAGGGTTCGCAGCGCGGAACTCAGCAGGAAGGGCAGCGCGGTAGCGGGTGTCACTAGCACGGAGGTGGGTAACGAGGTCAGCGACAGTGGGAAAGGAAGCGAGGTCAGGGAAGAGAAACGGTAGCATGAGGCGGCTAAGGGTAGCGGAGGAAGGGGAGGAGTAGCGTGCAACTACAGCGTCGTACAAGGCCTGAGCGGACTTGCACTGACTAAAGTGGGCACGCTCAGAGGAAGGGAGGTGGCGACGCACAGCAAGACGTGCAGCAGCATCGCGGGTCGCCCACTTGGAGCGAACGGCAGAGTCAGCATCAGCAGGTGGGGCAGGAACAGCGCCAGAGACAAAGTCAAAAAGAGAGACCTCATCTATCGCATCACACAGTAAGTACAGCTGCAGGTCTTCAATCCAGACGGCAAAGTCAATGGCCCTCCCCTCAGCGTCAAAAGTAAGAACATTGGGGGTGGCCATGGCAGCAGCTGGAAGTCTCACCGGGCTGGGAGAGTCGGGTAGGTCAGCAGCAGAAGAACACAGCTCAGGAACAGCAGCACGGCGGCTCGGGCGGCTCGGGCGGCTCGGGCGGCTCGGGCGGTTCGGGCGGCTCGGGCGGCGGCTCGGTCGCAGCTCAGCGGCGGCTCGGGCGGCGGCGGCTCGGCGGCGGCTCGGCTGCTGCTGGGCGGCTGGGCGGCGGCTCGGGCGGCTCCGGCTCGGCGGCGCAGGCGGCGGCGGCTCGGCGGCGGCCCGGGCGGCGGCTCAGGCGGCGGCGGCTCGGCGGCGGCTCGGCTGCTGCTGGGCGGCTCGGCGGGGCCGCGGAGCAGAGGGCGGCGGTGCCGCGTAGGAGAGGGCGGCGGGGCCGCGTAGCAGAGGGCGGCGGGGCCGCGTAGCAGAGGGCGGCGGAGCCGCGTAGCAGAGGGCGGCGGGGCCGCGATCGAGGGGCGGCGGGGCCGCGTAGCAGAGGGCGGCAGGGCCGCGTAGAAGAAGGCGGCGGGGCCGCGTAGCTGAGGGCGGCAGGGCCGCGACGTAGGGCGGCGGGCGGGCCTTCGAAGTAGGGCGGCGGGCGGGCCGGGACGTAGGGCGGCGGGGCCGCGACGTAGGGCGGCGGGCGGGCCGTCGAAGTAGGGCGGCGGGCGGGCCGGGACGTAGGGCGGCGGGGCCGCGACGTAGGGCGGCGGGCGGGCCGTCGAAGTAGGGCGGCGGGCCACGACGTAGGGCGGCGGGGCCGTCGAAGTAGGGCGGCGGGCAGGCCGCGACTTAGGGCGGCGAGGCCGCGCGATAGGGCGGCGGGGCCGCAAGGTAGGGCGGCTCGACAGGCCGCTAGGGAGGGCGACACGACGGGTCGCTAAAAAAAAAGGACGCGCGCCTCGGGGCGCGCTTCGGTGGGCCCAAGAAACAGTCCCTAGTAGGGGACCTGCTCTGATTCCATGTGAAAGAGAGAACGAGAATGGAATGACTATGAAAGAAGTGAGTACAAATAGGAAACCCTAATTGGGTTGTACCCCCTATGGGATACCCCACTATAGCCTACACAATAGTATAAGCTATATAGTTCTGACAAAACCCTGTGAAGATAAGTAGGTAACGATAGTAGCCATAGCTAGGACTAACCTAGCTAGGCAAGAAGAAGTTAGGCAAAAGAGGAGGATTGTACTAGCAAGCAAATGAGATACAAATATGAAACCCTAAGGGGTTATACTCGCTATAGAGTACCCCACTGCAGGCTAGATAACAAATATGACATTCTGACACACCCCCATAGCCAAAGTGGGGTGTAATCAGCAGAGCAAGCAAAACAGAACAAGCTCAGGATGGATCACAATGTCACCACACAGTCTGAGCACAAGTTCAAGCAGCAGTAGTATAAAGTTCACAGTTATAAGCGAAGCTAGAGGTAGTCACAACGGGCAAGTGAGGAGGAGGAGAGAGACTCAGAGGAGAGGAGATAGGAGGCGACGGATGAAGCTGCAGACACACGGGCAACAGGAGGCAGTCTGGCACAGCGGCTACCGGACGAAGCCCCCGGACTACAGGAGTAACTGGCCCCGCGGCTAAAGTAGCGGCAGACGAGCAACGGACCCACGGGCGGCTGGCACAGCTGGCTACGACTGGGCTACCGGACGAAGTCCCCGGACTACAGGTGCTGCTAGCGACACATCGGCATCCTCCATTCAGCTTCCCCAGACTGTCCTACTCCCCTTGGCACACACCCACTGCTACACCGCTAGCTCTCCTCCCTTCCCCCCCCCCTTAGTATCACTCCACCGGCTCCACCACAATCACCCCCCCCTCAGCTGCAGCTGCAGCACAAGGAGACGGAGGAGGAGGAGGAGCAGGGAGTGGTACTGAGGAGGGTCACCCCCATACCCCTCACCCCCAAACCCTAAAGTAGGAGAATGGGGAGTAGGATGCGGAGATAACTGCAGCAACGGGAGCTAGGCTACAGGCTAGGCACGTGTGCTCGTGTGATCTATGCGTTCGTTAGTCCTTAGTCGTTTTCCTTGTGCACACACTACTTGCTAGTTCACGGGGAAAATTGGCAAGAGTTTCACTAGGAAAAGTTCAGAACAATGGTACAATGAAGTTGGCAATGCAAGACTACATCAGAGCAAGCATTCAGGTCGGCCAACTGCCAGCGCAGCTTGGTCGACCGCGTTCCAGCACGACTTCGTCGACCGCGCTCCAGCAAGGCAAGGTCGACGGTGTGCCAACGTCGCAGGTTGACGGCGTGACAGCGTTGCTCACGCAGGACAGCAGTGCACCCTGCTTCGCAGTTGCGTGCAGGTGATTGGCGTGTAGAGTCTCGTCACCTACACAGCGCACAACACCACGTCAACCTCGAGCTGACGACTGCCTCTGATCGGCCACGTCGACCTCGGGATACCACCACCGAGGTCGGGCTCGCCAACTACGCCTGGGCGACCGTCGCACTCCTCCGCAGCACTTCGTCACCCAGGTAACCTGGTCGACCAGGCAACCACGTCGACCAGCAGCTCCCGTACGTGCCCGTCGACCTCCCAAGTCGACGACCACCTCCACGTCGACCTCACCAGGTCGACGACACCATCGGTCGACCTCCTCCAGGTCGACCAGCACAGTCGTCGGCCGACCACCCACGTCGGCCACCCGAAGCTGGCGTCACGAAGTTGACGCCCCGCTACTCGACGCCCAACTGCTCGGCGTCCTGACTCAAGGTCGACGTCGGCCCCTCCTTCGTCGACCACCAGGTCCAGTCGACCACTAACATGTCGACCAGCAGTCCGTTAGCCGACTGCCGAAGTCGGCTTCCCCAAGTTGACGTCACTAAGTTGACGTCCTCCGCTGGTCGACACCCAAGTCGACCTCCCTGAAGTCGGCGCCACCCTGAAGTCGGCGCCCGTGTAGTGGTCCCCCGTGCAGGTCGACCTCCTCGTCGACCAGCTCACCCACTGCTGAAGGCCGGCTGCTCCCCTCACACCCGACCACGAAGTCGGCTCCGCCCAAGCGAGGACGGGGCCAATACCCAACTCCCGTTGACACTCCCCTGCCGCGTTCACGCTTGGGCACCCAGCCCACACGGCAGTACAGCTCTGAGAATAGCCCGTCAGCGTGCACCCAACACACAGCACGCTGGTCACCGCACCAGCCATGCAAGAGGGCATGGCACCTACTGCTGCACGTCGTTGTCGCCGTCGCTCACGTCGGCCAAGCGCACCTGACCGATTGCGACGGAGCACCGGTTGAAGACCGGATAGTGCAGCGCCTTCGTAAGGAAATCGGCCCGCTGGTCAGCGGTTGGGATGTACTGCAGCGAGAACTTCCCGCGCCTCACCATGTGCTGCAGCCACGCCTGTCGTCGTTCCATGTGCTTGAGGTTGCCCGTCAACCCCTTGCCCTCGGCGACCATGATGGCCGACTTGTTGTCCACGCGCAGGACAGTCGGCTTCCCGGCGTCCAGTTGTCGGAATTCTGCGAGGAGGAAGCGAAGGCGGCGTCCCGGCCGCCACGTACTCAGACTCGGTCGATGACATTGTCGCGCACTTGATGCGCTGGCTCGACCAGGAGACTGCAGCCCCTCCGTAGACGAACACGTAGCCACCCGTGCTCGTCCTGTTCTGCTTGTCACCGGCGTCGTCGGCGTCCACGTAGCCGACCAGCTCCAGCGACTCAGGTCCACCGCCGAACTCCAAGGCGGTATCACGCGTGTTGGCGAGGTAGGCGAGGCAGCGGTCGACCTCACGCCAGTGCTGGTCGCTCCTCACCGTGAGGCCGCTCCCCAGCTTGCTGCAGGCGAAGGCGACGTCCGGCCTCGTCGTCGTCGCCGCGAACTGCAGCGAGCAGACCCTCTGCCGGTACTCCTCCTCCTGCCGTTCCTGCGCCTCCTCGTCATCGAAGGTGAGCTCGGCGTAGGCACCGACCGAGACCGGCGTCTTCGGGGTGCGCCCGGTCTGCTCCTCCTCGATGAAGCGCCTACGAAGCTTGTCGGCGTAGCCCTGCTGGTGCAGCCACAGCTTCCCCGCCGACCTGTCGCGGACGATCTCCAGCCCGAGGTGCTTCTGCACCGGCGAGATCTCACGCAGCTCGAAGGCGGCTTCCAGAAGCTCCTTCAGCTCCTTCAACATCGCGGCGCTACTGCTGGCGGCAAGTAGGTCGTCGACGTAGACCAGCACCCAGCAGGCCACTCCGTCCTTTCCGTCCTTGAAGTAGAGAGCCTCGTCGACCTGGCTCTTCTTCCACCCGGCGTCGACCAGCACGTCATTGAGCGCCAAGTACCATAGCAGCGGCGACTGCTTTAGCCCGTACAGGCTCTTCAGCAGCTTGCACACCCGGCCGGTCCCGTCGTTGAAGTAGTCCGGTTGGGACATGTAGAGCACCCTGTCGAGCTTGCTCTGCAAGAAGGCGTTCTTCATGTCGAGCTGCATCAGGTTGAGGTTGCGGACGGCGACGATGCTGAGGAAGATCCTCAGCGTGACGTAGCTGCCCACCGGCGCGAACGTCTCGTCGTAGTCGGCGCCGTACACCTGCGTGAAGCCCTTCACAACCAGCCTCGCCTTCTCGCGCTCGACGGTGTCGTCGACGTGGTACTTCGTCGTCAACACCCACCGGTTCTTCATGACGTTCACTCCCGGCGGACGTTCGACCAACTCCCACGTTCCCATGTTGAGGAGGTTGCGAATCTCCTCCTCCATGGCGGCCTTCACCGCCGGGCCCTTCCAGCTCGCCAATGCCTCCTTCACCGTCATCGTCGAGATGTCCCAACGGTGCTCGGGGTCGGCTAGCATGTCAGGGTCGAGCTCCGGAAACTCCTCATCATCCTCGGCGTCATCGTACAGCAGGTCGTCGTCATTGTCCACGTCATACACCGTGGTGAAGGCAGCGGGGACGAAGAAGTCGGGCGGCCTCCGAAGTCGGCCCGAACGCCGTGGTCCCGACTGGGCCTCCTCGGCATCCCCTCCATCGTCACTGTCGTCGCTGCCCTCGGCGTCCTGCTGCTCCGCAGCCGGCGTCCCAGCCGACTGCTCCACTGCGGTCGGCTTCCCAGCCGACTTCTCCCCTGTGGTCGGCTCCCCTGCCGACGGCCCGGTCACCGACTGCTCCATGGTCGGCTTCACGGCAGCCTGCTCCCTTGTTGGCTGCTGCTCCTTGACCTGCTTCTCGACCTGCTCCTCCCCTGTCGACGTCGACTGCAATCCCACATCGACCTGCCGCTCGTCACGTCGGCCACCGGCGATGCACTTGGCCGACGCCGAAGGCGGCGTCCCACTACTCCCCTCATCGCCGGAGGGCGACATCGTGGTCAGCCCACGCAGGTCGGCCACGATGGGAGGGGCAGGGGTCGGAGGGGGAGGGGTAGAGGTGCGGACGTCGTCGACGTCCTCAGTAGCAAGCTCACCGACCTCGGCAAGCAGCGGCAGCGTCGCTGACGAGGTGTCAGAGGGCGGGGTGGACGACAAGCGGCCGGACACCGGCCCATGGTCCATCTTCCACTCGGCCAGCGACATCTCCTCGTAAAACACCACGTCCGACGTGGTGACCACCCGGTCAGTGGCGACGTCAAGGAGCTCCCAGCCCTTGCTCGCCGCCGACACGCCAAGGTGCAGGCCCCACCTGGCCTTCGGCTGCAGCTTCCCACCACGCTGCTGTTCGGTGACTAAGAACTGCGCCATGCAGCCCCACACCCGCGCCAGCGACAAGTCGGGCTTCTTCCCGGTCAGCAGTTGGTACGGCGTCGTCCCCGGCGGCAGCGCCGACCTCTCAAGGCAGTTGCGGACCCAGACGGCCTGCCGGAGAGCGAGGTGCCACCAGTGGTGCTGCACGCCCATGTGCAGCAGCATTGTCCGCACCGACTCCACCACCGTCCTCATCTCCCGCTCCGCCATGCCGTTCTGCTGCGGGGTGTATGGGCAGGTCAGGTCGTGGACGATCCCCTTGCCGTTCACGAAGTCGGTGAACTGCTTCCCGAGGAACTCCCCTCCCCGGTCAGAGCGCAGCATTAACACCGACCTCTTCGTCTGCCGCTCAGCCACCGCCAGCCACTGTACGAAGGCTTGCAACGCATCTGACTTCTTGGCGACCGGCTTCACCGACACATAGCGGGTCTTGCGGTCCTTCAGCAGCAAGAAGTACAGGCTACCATCCTTGGCAGCCACGCGGAACGGCCCGCACAGGTCAATGTGTACGACGGCCAGCACGTCGTCGGCGTCGAAGCCTTGGTCGGGGAAGGTGTGCCGCGCCAGTTTCCCGCCGACGCACGAGACACACGGGGAGTCGGCGTCCGTCGCCGACTTGAGGTCCAGCCCAATGGCGACCTCGTTCTTCGCCGAGCTCCGTATGGTGTCCATGCCGACATGTGCAAGCCGGGCATGCATACGGTCCGGCGTCGACTTCGTCTTCGAGACGATCGCCCGCAGAGCCACAACCTCCGTCGTGGGCGACGTCGACCTCGTTGAGCAGGGACGCAGGTCTGTGCAGAGGACACGCCCGGAGTACGTCGCCCGACCGAGCACCTCTCCCATTGCCGAGACGAGCACCATCCCGTCGCCGTCCTCTTGCAGCTTCACGCCGTGCTCCTTAAGCTGGCCGGACGACAGCAAGTTCGCCCGCACACCAAGGACGTACAACACGTCGGGGATGAGCACCTGCTTCCGGGCCTCCCCTTGCAGGGCGACGGTGCCGTGGCCCTGGACATCCTGCAGCGCCCCATTGAAGCCGCGCACGTACTTGATGAAGCCGCTCGGCTGCAGGTCGACGAAGACTTCCTTCGTCCCCATCAGGTGGTGGGAGCAATCGCTGTCGAGCAGGACCACCGCCGGGTTCGCCTGCACAGCTGCTGCCACAGCGGCCTCCGGTGCCAGAGAGATGGTCGGCTCCACGACGCCGACCAGCGAGCACGACGCCACCTTGTCGTCTCGCCCCTTGCCGCGTACAACGGAGTCGGCGTCCTTCGCCGAGGTCGATGTCGTCGACTGGTTCTCCTTGCGCGGCTTGTTTCCTCCTCGACGAGGACGACGGCTGCTAGACCTCCCGCGGCCGCCCTTGTTGTCGTCGTCGGAGTCACTGCGGTCAGGACACTCGAAGGAGAGGTGATCGGGGCTGTGGCAGATCCAGCAGTCCCGACGTCGACCTCCTCCTCCTCGACCGCCGTCCTTGGTCGACTTCTTCTCGACCTCCTTGGTCGACTTCCAGCCACCGCTCCCGCCGCCACCAGGCTGTCCGCGCTGTCCTGGTCGGCCTCCTTGCTTCGCCGGGGCGACAAAGTTGGCCTGCGCCAAGAGCTCCTGCGATCGCTCAGCCTCCTGCATCGCCTCGTCCTGCAGGATGTACGAGGTCAGGTTGTCCTCGTTGAGCGTCGCCCTTGTGCTCGGCGCCATAGACAGCCGCTTCAGGAGGTTATAGCTGCTAGACAGTCCCTGCATGACATGGGTGATGTACGACGCCGTGGAGTACTGCGCGCCGGCCATCCTGATGGTGGCGAGGATTCGCCTGGCTCGGTTGCAGTAGTCGGTCGCACTCTCCTCGTCGCCCATACGCACGTGTGTCAGCTGTCCCTCCAACTGGGCGATGAACAGGTCATCGGTGACCTGGTACGTCGACTCAATGAAGTGCCACGCCCGGTGGCCCGCGTCGAGGTACTCCCGGCACCACTTCAAGGTGATCTGCACGCCCGGCGAGCAGCACCGCGAGATGACCGTGAAGGTCAACAGCTGCACGGCGCGAAACTCCGCACGCACGTCGGGGTGGTGCTCACTCGGCGTCGCCACGGTCCCTCGGGCGAAGCCGATCAGCCCGGCCATCTCCAGCTGGGGCTCGATGGCTTCCTTCCAGGTGAGAATGTCGGGTCGACTGACCAGCGGAGTGGTGACCGAGATCCTGTCCGGCGTAAACTTGAAGTAGCCGTAGCTCGGTGCAATCCCACCTGCCGTCACCTGGGACGCCGTCATCGGCGACAGCCCACTTCGACGCCCACCGCCGTCACCATGTGAGGAGCCTACAGCCGCCAACGACTGCATCCCTCTCGCCTGAACGCCGCCAGCTTCACCGGCGTGTATCACACCTTGTTGCCTCGACGTGCCTCCCACACTGCTGCCGACCTGACCTCCACCGGCATTGACGCCCACGTCGACGCCGCCTTCGTTGTTCACCGGACGAGGAGAGGCAGGTCGAGACGGGTGCTCCGTCGCCCACATGGAGCGGAGTCCAGCCTCGACGACCGCCCAGGGCAAGTCGCCGTACTCATTGGCCTCGTGCTTCCTCCTCGCGTTCTCCAACCGTGCCTCTAGGGTGTCCACCACCCCCGCGTCACCTACGGGTCCTACCATAGTGACTACAGCACAGTTGCCGGCCTGCAACTACGAAATAGGTAAGTGGTGTCTACGTCGACCTGACTGAAAGGTAAGTCGTGTGCCGTCCACGCTCACCGCACCATGCGGAGATAACTGCAGCAACGGGAGCTAGGCTACAGGCTAGGCACGTGTGCTCGTGTGATCTATGCGTTCGTTAGTCCTTAGTCGTTTTCCTTGTGCACACTCTACTTGCTAGTTCACGGGGAAAATTGGCAAGAGTTTCACTAGGAAAAGTTCAGAACAATGGTACAATGAAGTTGGCAATGCAAGACTACATCAGAGCAAGCATTCAGGTCGGCCAACTGCCAGCGCAGCTTGGTCGACCGCGTTCCAGCACGACTTCGTCGACCGCGCTCCAGCAAGGCAAGGTCGACGGTGTGCCAACGTCGCAGGTTGACGGCGTGACAGCGTTGCTCACGTAGGACAGCAGTGCACCCTGCTTCGCAGTTGCGTGCAGGTGATTGGCGTGTAGAGTCTCGTCACCTACACAGCGCACAACACCACGTCAACCTCGAGCTGACGACTGCCTCTGATCGGCCACGTCGACCTCGGGATACCACCACCGAGGTCGGGCTCGCCAACTTTGCCTGGGCGACCGTCGCACTCCTCCGCAGCACTTCGTCACCCAGGTAACCTGGTCGACCAGGCAACCACGTCGACCAGCAGCTCCCGTACGTGCCCGTCGACCTCCCAAGTCGACGACCACCTCCGCGTCGACCTCATCAGGTCGACGACACCATCGGTCGACCTCCTCGAGGTCGACCAGCACAGTCGTCGGCCGACCACCCACGTCGGCCACCCGAAGCTGGCGTCACGAAGTTGACGCCCCGCTACTCGACGCCCAACTGCTCGGCGTCCTGAGTCAAGGTCGACGTCGGCCCCTCCTTCGTCGACCACCAGGTCCAGTCGACCACTAACAGGTCGACCAGCAGTCCGTTAGCTGACTGCCGAAGTCGGCTTCCCCAAGTTGACGTCACCAAGTTGACGTCCTCCGCAGGTCGACACCCAAGTCGACCTCCCTGAAGTCGGCGCCACCCTGAAGTCGGCGCCCGTGCAGTGGTCCAGCGTGCAGGTCGATCTCCTCGTCGACCAGCTCACCCACTGCTGAAGGCCGGCTGCTCCCCTCACACCCGACCATGAAGTCGGCTCCGCCCAAGCGAGGACGGGGCCAATACCCAACTCCCGTTGACATAGGAGGGGTAGGGCGGTAGTAGAGGGACTGGGAACAGCGGGGAGGGCAGGGAAGGTAGGAAACGGGCCCACCACGGGCCTGGTAGGGACGCCTGAGCCGCGGGCATGCGGCCCGAGCCGCGCGCGGGTCGGGCGTCTCCCGTACGGGCCGCGCGACGGCCTGGCGCAGCCCGTACGGGCCGCGCGCGAGCCTGGCACAGCCCGTACGGGCAGCGCGTGGGTCTGGCGCAGCCCGTACGGGCCGCGCGCTGCCTGTACGGGCCGCACAGAGGCCACGACGGGCGACGGGGGGCGACGCGGAGGTCCCCGTCGCCCGTCACAGCGCCTCCCGGGAGCGGCGCGCGGCGTGACGGGGCAGAAACCCGCCGCGCGCCTCGGGGCGCGCGGCGGGAAGAGAACTGCCGCGCGCCTCGGGGCGCACGGCGGGCAGAAAACCGCCGCGCGCCTCGGGGCGCACGGCGATAAGGGAAAGTAGTAGTTGCAGCGGAAGGAACGTGGTTAGGCACACAGGCCAGGAGCGTACTGCTCTGATCACCATGTGAAGATAGGTAGATAACGATAGTAGCCATAGCTAGGACTAACCTAGCTAGGCAAGAAGAAGTTAGGCAAAAGAGGAGGATTGTACTAGCAATCAAATGAGATACAAATATGAAACCCTAATGGGTTATACTCGCTATAGAGTACCCCACTGCAGGCTAGATAACAAATATGACATTCTGACAAACCCGCTCTGATTACCAAGTGTGAGGATCTGGGATCGAGCTCAGAAAAGATGATTCAAATTGAATTGAATGATCACCTGGGTACAACACGAGGCTATATATAGGCTCGACACAAGACCCCGTAACCAGGTGTTACGCGAAGGTTCCGCGGGTCGCGAAGCGTCCCGAACAGATCCTTACCGAATTCGGTAGAAGGCAATTCGGTGGCAACCGAAAAGCCAGAATTCGGTGCACGCAACCTAGCTCGGTGCTATAACTAGAATAAAACATAGGAAAGCACCTAGCCTAGGAAATCAAGCAATGCATGCATATAATTATCCTATGCTAGAAATAGCATAATAAAGTAAAGGCGAGCAAGCATAGCTGGCATAAGCTGCGTACTCTCACACCCTGCTTTTTTCTGCTTCCTGCTCTTCATCCGCTGGCACGTGTCGCAAGAGGTGACGAACTGCTGCACGTCTGCTGCCATCCCGGGCTAGTAGTAATACTTCGCTATCCCCGCTAACGTCTTGTTGCTCCCGAAATGTCCCGCGTATGGTACGTCGTGAAGCTCCTCCAATAGGATCTGCCGTAGCGGGGCGTAATTCGGTACCCAAATCTTTCCTGAACCCTTCCTTACAGCTAAGTCTTTCTCCCACTGTAATAGCTTCTTGGTCTGTGCTGTAGCAATCTCTGCGTCCACGGAGTACCCATGTTGGAATAGACCCTTGAGCAGAGGGTTCATCCCGTCGAGCTGGATGCCTGCTACATGTCCGGGGCGGCTCAACGCGTCTGCCTTGTTGTGTAGCCCGGGCTTGTAGACGATGTCATAGTGGAAGTGAGTTTCCAGGAAGTCCACCCACCGCACCTGTCGTCGTGAGAGTGTCGGCTGTGACTTCAGGTATTTGAGACTGCAGTGGTCAGTATAGACTGTAGTCTTGGCTCCCTCTAGGTAACACCTCCACGCCTTGAAGGCTATGACTATCGCTAAGGCTTCCTTGTCGTGAATGGGGTAGTTTAGTTCTGCTCCGTGTAGCTTCTTACTGAGGTAGGCGATGGGCTGCAAACCGCGTCCGTGATCCTGCATCAGTACTGCTCCGACTGCTTGGTCACTAGCGTCTTCTTCCACCACGTAGTCCTTGTCTGGATTCGGCAAGATGAGTACTGGCGCTGTAGTCAGTGCTGTCTGTAGCTGCTCCATGGCTTGCTGATGAGGGGTATCCCATTTGTAGGGCGTATCCTTTTTCAGTAGGTCGGTCAGTGGCGCTGCTATCTTAGCGTACTGCGGCACGAACCTGTTGTAGTAGTTGGCGAAGCCTAGGAACTGCTGTAACTCCTTCACGTTCTTTGGTACTTTCCACTTCTTGACGGCTTCCATCTTCCGTGGGTCCACGTGTACGCCCTCGGCACTCACCATGTGCCCAAGAAACTGCACCTTCTTCAGGGCGAAGTCGCTCTTTGACAGCTTCACGTAGAACTTGTTTTTCCGCAGGATCTCGAACACCTTCCGTAGATGCTCCACGTGCTCCTTCATGTTCTTGGAGTAGATGAGAATGTCGTCCAGGTACACCACCACGCACTTGTCCAGCAGGGGTCGTAAGATGTGATTCATCTCCGCCTGAAACGTTGCTGGTGCGTTGTAGAGTCCGAACGGCATCACCAAGTATTCGTAGGAGCCGTATCTGGTTCGGAATGCTGTCTTGTGGACGGAGTTTTCTGCCATCTTGATCTGCCAGTAGCCCGATCGTAGGTCCAGCTTCGAAAATACTGTTGCTCCACGCAGTTGATCGAGTAGGTCGTCTATGCGCGGTATGGGATATTTGTTTTTGACTGTCTCTTTGTTCAGTGCGCGGTAGTCGATGCACATCCGTAGACTGCCGTCTGGTTTTGGAGTGAAGAGAACTGGTGCGCCGTAGGGAGAGGTGGATGGGCGGATCAGTTGTCTGTCCAGTAGATACTCTATCTGTTTTTTTATGTCTGTCAGTTCAGTCGGACTCAGTCGGTATGGTGCACGTGAGACGGGTTTCGCACCTGGTTCCTCCACGATCTCGTGCTCGTGGGTGCGTGCTGGAGGTACGCCTGCAGGTAGGTCGTCGGGCATTATATCCTTGTACTGCTCCAAGACCTCCTTCACTGCTGCAGGTAGCTCCGAACTCGGCTTCTCCTCCTCTGCTGCTGCCATAACCAGTGATAGGTGACCCGTGTTACTCTCGTTCACCGTCTGTTCGAACCGTGCCAGTGTCGTTTCAGGTACGTCCCCTGTATCCGTCCAGCTTCGCAGTGCTATCTGCTTCCCATTGTTGTAGATGCACACCTTGCTGTTTACCCTATCGATCTCGGGGTTGAACCGCTTCAGGAAATCTCGACCCAAGATAAAATCTAATCCTTTGATGTTGGTGACTGGTAGCTTCGGCTTCCACCTCAACGCACCTATATGCAGTTGCAGCGATGCTTCGCCGTGGATAGGAAGCTTCGTACCGTCCACCATGGTTGCTGAAAACTGGGTCTCTTCCGCCTTCTCTCCAATTTTCTCCAATGCTCCGCGGTCACACACCGAGTGAGATGCACCGCTGTCCACCAGTGCCTGGAGGCGTCGCCCATTGCATAACACCTCGAGGAGTAGTGGTTTCTGCTGCGCTGAGTAGCCAAAGAGGGTCTTGTTAATAGGATTATAGGGTACATCAAACTTAATACCTTCCCTTTTTCCTATACCTGACTCAGCGCTTTCCAACTTCACCTGGGGGGTAGGAGGATTTTTCCGAGGCTTGTATAATTTCTCCTGAGCCTGGATGTCTCCTCTAAGCCTTGGCAGCTGTGTAGGCTTCACCTGTGGGTGACGGGGAGCCTTAACACTGTGCTGCGGGGAGAGAATATTAACTCCACGGAACGCACGACCCTTTTCTACGCTCCGTAGTACTTTGCCCAACTTCTCAGGTACCTGTATAATTTCTAAAGGCTTTTTCTTGGCCTCTAGACCTCCCCTGAATTTTTTGAAGGCTTGTAGACCACGAGAAGTAATATTCTTCGTTAGAGCATCTTTATAGGATACTTTTAACGAATTCTTACTTTCGTGGGTGTTCGGCTGGAGTTTCCTGGTCGGTGCAGAATCTTTTTTCGCGGAGCCTCCATTCGCCTCGGCGATTTCCCCTGATGCCGATCGGTCGTGACGTTTTAAATTCGCGCCATATTTTTCTCCTTTTTTCACCCGCTTCGAAGTCGCCACGTCGTCGCCTTTTCCTGCTTTTCGGATCTTTACGCGATCGCCAGGTCGATCCGCGGCTACTGGCGATTCCCGTTTTTTGACTTCGGGGGTGCTCCACTGTTTCCGTCCCGGAGTGCCGCACGTGCTTTCTTCATTTTGTAGCACGACAAAAACTGATGTCCTGTTGCGCCGCAAAATTCGCATTTTGTCGGCTGCTGCTTCGCGTCGTATTTGTCGATATCCATCGGTTCGGCGAACGTGGGGGGTGCCGATCGGTCCGTGCCGAATGTACGGTTCAGCGTGAAGCGTCGTGTTTCGGGTTGACTTCGAGTCAGCGCGTCGTATCGCTCGGCAGCACGCACGATGTCTCTGTAGCTGTTGTAATTCGCCGCAATCACCTGCCGCCGAATCTCCATTTTTAATCCTTCGGTGTACGCCTGGATTTTTTCGCCTTCGGTCAGGTCGGTGATGCGGTTGAACAGTAACTCCATCTGCTGCGTGTACTGTGTTACACTACTGTATTGCTTGTGTCGGTGTATCTGCTGCCGTGCCATGTAGGTTGTATTAATTGGTTCGAAACGCTCGATAAAATCTTCGCGAAACTGCTGCCTCGTTTTCTCCCCGCGGGCTACGTCGGTGTAGTAAATCCATTCGAGAGCCAGTCCACGTAACAGTGTCGCTGCGAGCCGAATCCTTGCTGCATCGTGTTGCGATCGAACAGCCAATGGCCTCGAAGTAAATTTCGAGGGTGGCCACGAATCGCCGGACGTCGGATCCCTTCGCGCTTGGATCGAACGCCTCCGAGAGCCTCGGTCGTGCTGCTTCGAGGTTCGGCGACAGTGGTGCCATTGGTCCGTGAAATGTCGGTGTCGCCACTGCTGCTGGAGTTGTCGGTGCTGCAGTCGCTGTGGTCGCTACTGCTGTGGCGGCTGCCGACTGGTTCGCGAGAAGCGCCTCTATTCGCTGGAGTGCCGCTCGCGTCTGGTCCAAGCCGGTGTGTAACTCCGTAATTTTCCGTACGGAATTATCACCGTTTTCCTCCATTTGGCGATTTATAGGAAGATTTGCGACGAAACAAAATGATTTTTAGGTGCTTGTCATCTTACTGTGAGTCGAGTTGACTGAAGAAATGACGAGGGCTGATTCTGTAGGTCGCGTAATTCTCCCTTAAATGAAATTCGCGTCTGATCTCGGCCGTTGAGAAGAAATTCGATCCGACGCCATAAATTCCAACTTCTTTGGGCGAAATTCTCGAGTCCATTAAGATTCGAATCGATCCGACGGTCAAAATTCCAACTTTTTCGCCACTGGACCTGAGGAGTGTTCGAAAACCGGTTCTAGGGGAGGTTAAAAAATAGCCCGGAACTGGTTTACGTACCCGAAATCTGCGCTTCCCGTCGTCGCCTCCGCGGTTTTAAAAGCTAGGTTTTAGCGTTCGAAAAACTTCGCGTCTAAACGGGCTCTGCTTACCAAGTGTGAGGTTCTATGATCGAGTTCAGAAAAGAGAATGAGAATTGAGTCGAATTGAATGATCACCTGGGTAAAACACGAGGCTGAATATATAGGCTCGACACAAGGCCCCGTAACCAGGTGTTACGCGAAGGTTCTGCGGGCCTTGTAGCGTCCTGAACGGATCCTTACCGAATTCGGTAGAAGGCAATTCGGTGGCAACCGAAAAGCCAGAATTCGGTGCACGCAACCTAGCTCGGTGCTATAACTATAATAAAATATAGGAAAGCACCTAGCCTAGGAAATCAAGCAATTCATGCATGCATATAATTATCCTATGCTAGAAAAAGCATGATAAAGTAAAGGCAAGCAAGCAAAGCTGGCATAAGCCGTCATACTGTCACAAGCAGTGTTGGCCTTAGAGGCCACGTACGCAAGACGCAGCTGACCACGCTGCTGGAGCTCACGAGCAAGAAAGTAGCGGAGAGCAATGTGCTCGTTCTGTGCTCCAGTCGCTGCTCCCGACACAAGGCCAGCATGGCCTTGTTGTCTACGTACAGCACTGGAGGAGAACGAGGCGGCTCTCCGAGGTCAGTTAGCAGGTAGTGTGAAACAATGAGAAGAGGAATGAAATGACTAAGTCAGAAATTGGTACAAATAACAAACCCTAGGAATCTGTACCCCATATGTGCTACCCCACTACAGCCTACAAACATGTATCAGCTATAATGTTCTGACACACCCCCATAGGCAAAGTGGGGGAGAACAAGGGGTCACAAGACCAGTCAAGCAAAGCAAAGCAAGCTCAGGGTGGATCACAAAGTCACCACACAGTCCGAGCACAAGAGCAGGGCCAGAGGCCAGTTCACATGCAGGAGTACAGACACATATATATATTACTAGACAAGCAAGAGCAGATATATATATATATATCACAGTACAAGTGAAGTCAGGAAGAGAGCAAGTGAGGCAAGACAGGCACAAGACCCAGCTGGGTACAGAAGCGCTGATGGTCACAAGGCGCGAGTGCCTTGGTGAACACATCAGCAGTGTTGGCCTCAGAGGCCACGTACGCAAGTCGCAGCTGACCACGCTGCTGCAGCTCACGAGCAAGGAAGTAGCGGAGAGCAATGTGCTTCGTTCTGTGCTCCAGACGCTGCTCTCGACACAAGGCCAGCATGGCCTTGTTGTCTACGTACAGCACTGGAGGAGAACGAGGCGGCTCTCCAAGGTCAGTCAGCAGGTAGGTGAGCCAGCGAAGCTCCTGCGCAGCCATGGCCCCGGCGTAGATCTCAGCCTCACAACTGGAGCCGAGAACCGAAGACGAGCGAGTAGACCGCCACGAGACAGAGCCGGAACCAAGGCTGAAGGTGTAACCCTGTGACGACCGCTGCGTAGCCTGGTCGTCAGCCCAAGAAGCGTCCGCGTGGCCCGTAAGGACCACTGGACTCCGCCCTCCAAGCACTAGCCCCATGCCCGACGTACTGCACAGGTAGCGCAATACCCTCTTCGCTGCAGCCATGTGCTCAGGTCGGTGTCTCCCAGGAGCAACATAGCGTGCAAGGATGCTCAGAGGGTATGCAAGGTCAGGTCGTGTGCAGGTCATCAGGTACATGAGGCAGCCAACAAGCTCTGCATACGGGCCACTCGACTCTACGGACTCATCCGAAGGCAGAGCTGAGAGCGAGTGGCGAGTAGGCAGAGGAGTGGCCTGAGGCGAGGAGTACGTGAAGCCGAAGCGCTGAAGGACCTGTTGCACCATGTGTGACTGAGTCAGGGTAATGGTGCGGCGTGCTCTGTCCCGAGTGATCTGCAAGCCAAGGTAGCTGCGCAGTTCACCCAGGTCTGTGCACGTGTGTCTCTTCAGCAGCTCGGACTTCACGTAGGCGAGTCCAGCAGTGTCCGCTGTGGCAAAGACCAAGTCGTCGACGTACACGAGGATGTAGAACGGCGGCAAGGAAGTGTCGGTGCGAAGAAACAGCGACGGGTCAGCAGTGGAAGGAGCAAACCCAAGAGCCGCAAGCGTAGTCCTCAGTGTGTCGTGCCACTCACGCGGTGCCTGGCGGAGACCGTAGACTGGCCGTCGGAGGCTCCACTGGGTGCCAGGAGGGAAAGTCCCAGTGAAGCCAGGCGGACGGCGCAGCCAGATCTCCTCGTGCAGGCTACCCTGCAGGAACGCAGTGCTGAAGTCGAGAGAGTGAAGCTCGTAGTCGCGCTGAGCGGCAACGTGCAGCAGCACCCGAAGAGTAGTCATCTTCGGGGTGGGAGAGAAGGTCTGAAAGTAGTCAACTCCCTGCCGCTGACTGAAGCCACGAGCGACGTAACGCGCCTTGAAGACAGGCGGAGAGCCCGGCGGCCGCTTCACCCTGAAGATCCACATGCCACTGACGATGTTCGCCCCAGGAGGGGGAACTGCGTCAACGTAGGTGCCTGTGGACTTCCAGGAAGCCATCTCTGCATCCATAGCTGCCTGCCACTGAGAGGAGTAGGGACCCTCTACAGCCTCCGCGTAAGAACGCGGAGTCGGGATGTCTAGTGCATCCGGGTCTCCCTCAGGGGCAAGCAGTACAGACGCGAGATGAGGTGAAGCAGCCGCTAGACACTGTAACTCCTCCTGCCTGTCCTCTAGGACGTCCGTGCCAAGAGCACACTCACCCCCGACGGACGGAGGACAGACAGACGCAGACTCAGCAACAAGACTAGCAGCGTAGTCTAAGCGACAGCGAGCAGCAAAGTCGACAAGCTCAGTGAGTAGGGCAGACGCAGCAGAAGACTCGAAAGAAGGGTCAGTGACCACAGTAGCAAGGAAACGCGTGACAGTAGGACTGGCAGCACGCAGAGAGTCCGACGCAGGGTCGGCAAGCGCAGGAAGAGAGGACGCAGGAGGAGAAGGCAAAGGGGCACGCAGAGGAGCAGTGGACGGACGCAAAGACATCTGATGCGTGCCAGGGACAGGAGGAGGACGCTGACGCGAACCGCGACCAGTAGCGCGAGCAGGACGAACAGGCGACGCAGGACGAGACGCAGGCTCACGACGCTCAGCAAGACCTCCAGTAGGACCAGTGTAAGGAGAGGGAGCAGGTAGCGGAGAGGAAGGCTCCAGCAGGGACTGCGACTGGACAGGCGGTGGACTCTCTACCGGAGGAGAAAGACCAAGAACCTGCTGCAGCAGCGGAACGAAGTACGGTCGAGACCGCTCAGCAGCTCCAGGCGCAGCAGGGACAGCTCCAGCACCCCCAGCGACAGCACCAGGGCCACCAACTCCTCCAGCAGCAGGACCAACAGCAGCAGTCTCAGCACCAACACCCTCAGCAGCGCCAGCTCCAAGAGGACCAGCAGGCCCAGCAGCTCCGGGACCGGCAGCACCAGCACCCTCGTCAGTCGAAGAAGGTCCAGCTCCAGCTCCAGCAGCACCCCCAGACTCAGCAGCACGCCTCCAACGACGAGCGAACCACTCGCGCAGCTCCTGTGGAGAGAGAGGCTCCCGGGGAGGCTGAGCAGCAGGAGAAACCTCAAGCGCAGTAGCTCCAGACGCAGCACCCCCAGGCTCAGCAGCTCCAGACACAGCACCCCCAGGCGCAGCAGCTCCCAACTTAGCACCCCCAGGCTCAGCAGCTCCCGACTCAGCACCCCCAGACCCAGCACCTCCAGTGACAGCACCCCCCGGCGCAGCACTCCTAGGCTCCGCACCCTCCGCACTAGCACCCCCAGGCTCAGGACCCCCAGCAGCAGCTCCTCCAGGCTCAGCACCCCCGCGGACAGCACCCCCAGAGTCAGCACCCCCAGGCTCAGCACCCGCAGCAGCACCAGAGTCACCAGTAACCTCGACCGGGTCAACGGCGTCTACCTAGGACACACCTGAGGGAGCAGGAACCTGAGGGGGAAGGGGGTCTACCGGGGGGGGAACCGGCACAAGGAAGTCCGGGGGAGGGGGGGGGGAAGGAGTGCGGTAGGGGAAGAGACGGTAGAAGGGGACCGACTCGTCGAACGTGACGTCCTGGGAGGACAGAACACGACGAGAGGAGGGGTGGTAGAACTGCCACCCTGGGGCGTCAGTGGGGAAGCCAAGGAAGACACAGGGAGCAGCACGAGGGGACAACTTGTCCGCAGACAAGTCGCGGACAAACGCCCGAGATCCCCAGACACGAAACACAGACGCATCGCCAACCTTCCCCGTCCACAGCAAGGCTGGGGACATCGCAGGCCTAGAGACCCGCGGTTGAAGGTTGAGCTGATGCGCCGCGTACCTCACCGCAAACGGCCACAGAAAATGGGGGGCAGCCGCATGCATCATGGACGTACGAGCGACGTCCATGACCATGCCAATGCGGCGCTCAGCAATCCCATTTTGCTGTGGTGAGTCCGGAAGCGTGAAGGTCTGGCGGATCCCCCGTGCACGACAGTAGTCTCGCAGAAGGCGAGAGGAGAACTCTCCGCCTCTGTCCGAGTGCAGACGCAGAACAGGAAAGTCAGAGCCGAAGCTCTTCCTGAGCTGGAGACGAGCCTCGCGGATCCAGTCGATCAGCACCTCAGTGACAGCACCCTTGCTGCGCAAGGGGAGGACTGTGGTATAACGCGAGTAGTCGTCAACCACCAACAGGAAGTAGCGCTCGTAACCCTGCCCACGGACGGGGGCCGGGCCCCACACATCCATGTGAAGCGTCTGCAGCGGAGCCTCTGTCGGGGGGAAGTGGGAAGAGTGAGGAGTAGCCCGGAGGCGACCCTCGACACAGGGGACACAGGAAGGCCCTGGCCCGGGGGGGGGAGGAGGGAGAGACCGGGGAAGACCAGAGACAAGGACACGGGAAGCCATGCTCCGAAGACGAGCCAAGGAGGGGTGGCCTAGACGGTGGTGCCACAGGAGAGTCTCGTGAGACAGGAGGCGACAGGAACAGGGGGCAGACTCAGGACCTGACCGGGACGCAGCAGCAAACACCTGACCTGACGCAGCTACCTGACCAGACACAGGGACAGGAGGAGACGAAGTGGTCAGGGTGTAGAGACTCGACCCCGGCCGACGCGAAAAGGTGGCCAGGTGTCGGCCTGTGTCTGCGTCCGTGCAGTGGGTCACCCGCCGCCTCGCAGGAGTGAACTGGTGAACCCCCGCATCCTGTAGGTCCGCACCACTCACCAAGTTCGTAGAGAACGAGGGAAGGTACAGACCAGACAGGGTGCCCGAAGGGGCAGCCGGACACGGGAGGACAGTGGAGAAGTGAGACAGGACAGGACCCCCAGAGGGGTCAGCAAGGGAGACCGCAACCGGTCGGCCAAGTGGCGTGAGGGTAGTGCGGTCTCGAAAGAAGGAGCGAGAAGCCCCAGAGTCAAGTGTGAAAGTGAGGGAGGACGAGGGCGACGCAGTACCTGAGAGCGCAGTCTCACCAGCACCTGAGAGCGCAGTCTCACCAGTACCTGAGAGCGCAGACGCACTGGCACCTAGAGCAGCAGCCTCACAAGTACCTAGGGCAGCAGTACCAATGCCCGGGTCGGGCTGGAAACACCGGTAACCCTCATTCTCCTCACTATAAGTCACAGCATACATAGCAGAAAGGATAGCATCAAAATCAAGATCAAAGATCGCTACACCAGCCCTAAGGAGCTCATCCCAGCGAGGGATCTCACTAGCCCCGGGGAACTGCTGACGCCAAGCGTCCGTCAGGCGGCCAAAGCAGCGCTGGGTGGAGTGGGCACCCCCACACTGCTCACCCGCGCGGTCGCCGGAACGAAGAACGTAGGCGCAGGGGCCAGTACCCCCACCCCTCTGACGCGCAGTGTACCACTCACGAAGCTGCTGAGGCGGAGGGATGTCCCGCGAACGCTGCTGCTGCTGCCGCTGCGAGCGCTGGCCACCATCACCGCCGCTCCGCTGCTGGGTACCACCACGACCAGCTCCACCTCCTCCACCACCACCGCCTCCTCCGCCGCCGCCTCCACCGCCTCCACCTCCACCGCCTCCACCTCCACCGCCTCCACTCCCGCTGCTGCCTCCACCACCACCGGTGCCACCACCACCACCGTCTCCGCCGCTGCTGCCACCACCACCACCACCACTACCACTACTCCCGTCGCCACCCCCACTCCCTCCGCCGCCTCCGCCGCCACCGCCACCGCCCCCTCCAGCTCCGCCCGCGCCCTTGCCCCCCTTGCCCTTGCCAGAGCGACGTCTCCCACTAGGGGCAGACGCCGCGCCGACCGACTCAAGACCAAGCAGGTCGGCCGCAGCAGCAGAGGCAACAGAGGGCAGCAAGGGGGAAGGAGAGCACCCCTCAAAGATGGGGGTGCGAGGGTCACCACGAGAGGCACCGACAGCGACTATGCTCTTCTCCGCTGCGAGGAGGGCCTTCTCGAGGAGGTCGACGGTGAGAGTGGTGGGACAGACTGCGAGAAAGTGGTCCCTGACTACGCGGAGGGAGTCAGGGAGGCGTGCGACTACGTAGTAGAGAGTGATGTACATGGGGGGGGGGTTCTTAGCGCAGAACTCAGCAGGAAGGGCGGCGCGGTAGCGAGTGTCACTAGTGCGGAGGTGCGTAATGAGGTCAGCGACAGTGGGAAAGGCAGAGAGGTCAGGAAAGAGGTAGGGAAGCATGAGACGGCTCAGTGCAGCAGTGGCAGGAGAGGAGTAGCGTGCAACTACAGCGTCGTACAAGGTCTGAGCACTCTTGTACTGACTAAAATGCGCACGCTCAGAGGTAGGGAGGTGGCGACGCACAGCAAGACGTGCAGCAGCATCGCGGGTGGCCCACTGAGAGCGGACAGTGGGATCAGCATCGGCAGCAGGAGCAGGAGAGGCGCCAGAGGTGAGGTCAAAGAGAGAAAGGCTGTCAGCTCTGTCGCACTGTAAGAAAAGCTGCAGGTCATCTAGCCAGACCTCAAAATCAATGGCGCGACCCTCGGCGTCAAAGGCTAGGACACTAGGGGTGGCCATGATGACGACAGCGAAGCAGTGCAAGCAGTAGGGAAAGAGGGCGCAGCGACAGAGGGACTGTGCCCACCAGGCAGGGCAGGCCGTGCAGCTCGACAGAAAAGCAGAGCGGCGACCGGGCGGCTCGGGTGTACAGCTGCTCAGCTCCCGGGCGGCTCGGCGGCAGGGCGGCTCGGGTGCAGGGCGGCTCGGCTCCCGGGCGGCTCGGCGACGGACGGCTCGGGTGCAGGGCGACTCGGCTCCCGGGCGGCTCGGCGACTGGGCGGCTCGGCTGCCCGGCCGCCCGACTGCTGCAGGTGAGGCGGCGGGGTCGCGTAAGAGAACCGGGGCGGGGCCGCGAAGGGGCCGGCGGTAGGGCCGCGTAGGAGCCGGGGCAGGGCCGCGTTGGAGCCGGCGGCAGGGCCGGCGGTAGGGCCGGCTTAGGAGCCGGGGCAGGGCCGCGTTGGAGCCGGCGGCAGGGCCGCGCAGGGGTCGGCGCAGGGCCGAGCAGAGGCCGGCGGCAGGGCCGCGTAAGGAGCCGGCGGACAGGGCCGTGAAGGAGCCGGGACGGGGCCGCGTGAGAGCCGGCGCGGGGCCGAGTAGGAGCCGGCGGCGGGGCCGCGTAGGAGCCGGGGCAGGGCCGCGTAGGAGGCCGGCGCGGGGCCGCGTAAGGGGCCGGCGCGGGGCCGCGTAAGGGGCCGGCGCGGGGCCGCGTAAGGGGCCAGCGGCGGGGCCGCGTAAGGGGCCGGCGGACAGGGCCGCGTAGGAGCAGGGGACGGGGCCGCGTAGGAGCCGGCGCGGGGCCGCTTAGGAGCCGGCGCGGGGCCGCGTAAGGGCCGCGTAAGGGGCCGGCGCGGGGCCGCGTAAGGAGCAGGCGGCGGGGCCGCGTAAGGGTCAGGGCGGGGCCGCGACAGAGTGGGCGGCGAGGCCGCAGGGGAGAGGGCGACTCGAGGGGTCGCTAAAAAAAAAACCGCGCCTCGGGGCGCGCTTCGGTGGGCCCAAAAAAATAATCGGTCCTGGAGGGACCTAGCTCTATACCATGTGAAACAATGAGAAGAGGAATGAAATGACTAAGTCAGAAATTGGTACAAATAACAAACCCTAGGAATCTGTACCCCATATGTGCTACCCCACTACAGCCTACAAACATGTATCAGCTATAATGTTCTGACAGGTAGGTGAGCCAGCGAAGCTCTTGTGCAGCCACGGCTCCTGCGTAGATCTCAGCCTTACAGCTGGAGCCAAGAACAGAAGACGAGCGAGTAGCCCGCCACGAAACAAAGCCGGAACCAAGACTGAAGGTGTAGCCCTGTGACGACCGCTGCGTAGCCTGGTCGTCAGCCCAAGAAGCGTCTGCGTGCCCAGTAAGGACCACTGGACTCTGCCCTCCAAGCACAAGCCCCATGCCCGGCGTACTGCACAAGTAGCGCAACACCCTCTTCGCTGCAGCCATGTGCTCTGGTCTGTGTCTCCCAGGAGCAACATAGCGTGCAAGAATGCTTAGAGGGTATGCAAGGTCAGGTCGTGTGTAGGTCATCACGTACATGAGGCAGCCAACAAGCTCTGGGTACGGGCCACTCGACTCTACGGACTCATCCGAAGGCAGAGCTGAGAGCGAGTGGCGAGTAGGCAGAGGAGTGGCTTGAGGCGAGGAGTACGTGAAGCCGAAGCGCTGAAGGACCTGCTGCACCATGTGTGACTGAGTCAGGGTAATGGTGCAGCGTGCTCTGTCCCGAGTGATCTGCAAGCCAAGGTAGCTGCGCAGTTCATCCAGGTCAGTGCACGTGTGTCTCTTCTGCAGCTCGGACTTCACGTGGGCGAGTCCAGCAGTGTCAGTTGTTGCAAAGACCAAGTCGTCGACCTACACGAGGATGTAGAACGGCGGCAAAGAGGTGTCGGTGCGCAGAAACAGCGACGGGTCGGCAGTAGAGGGAGCAAACCCAAGAGCCGCAAGTGTAGTCCTCACTGTGTCGTGCCACTCACGGGGTGCCTAGCAGAGACCGTAGACTGGCCGCCGGAGGCTCCACTGGGTGCCAGGAGGAAAAGACCCAGTGAAACCAGGTGGGTGACGCAGCTAGATCTCCTCGTGCAGGCTGCCCTGCAAGAAAGCAGTGCTGAAGTCAAGAGAGTGTAGCTCCTAGTCACGGTGAGCAGCTATGTGCAGCAATACCCGAAGAGTGGTCATCTTCGGGGTGGGAGAGAAGGTATGAAAGTAGTAAACTCCCTGCCGCTGACTGAAGCCACGAGCCACGTAACGCGCCTTGAAGACAGGCGGAGAACCCGGCGGTTGCTTCAGCCTGAAAATCCACATGCCACTGACGATGTTCGCCCCAGGAGGGGGAACAGCGTCAACGTAGGTGCCTGTGGAATTCCAGGAAGCCATCTCTGCGTCCATAGCTGCTTGCCACTGAGAGGAGTAGGGATCCTCTATCGCCTCCGCGTAAGAGCGCGGAGTCGGGATGTCAAGTGCATCCGGGTCACCCTCAGGGGTAAGCAGTACGGACACGAGATGAGGTGAAGCAGCGGCCAAGCACTGGAACTCCTCCTGCCTGTCCTCAAGGACGTCCGTGCCAAGGGCACACTCACCCCCGACGGACGGAGGTTAGACAGACTCAGACTCAGCAACAAGACTGGCGGCGTAGTCTAGGCGACAGCGAGCACCAAAGTCGACAACCTCAACAACTAGGGCACACGCAGCAGTGGACTCAAAGGAAGGGTCAGTGACGACAGTAGCAACGAGACGTGTGACAGTAGGACTCGCACCACGAAGAGAGTCCGACTCCGGGTCGGCAAGAGCAGGAAGAGAAGACTCAGGAGTAGAAGGCAAAGGGGCATGCAGAGGAGAAGTGGACGGACGCAGAGACATCCGATGCGTGCCAGGGACAGGAGGAGGAAGCTGACGCGAGCCGCGACCACTAGTGCGAGCAGTACGGACAGGCGACGCAGGGCGAGACGCAGGCTCACGACGCTCAGCAAGACCTCCATTAGGACCAGTGTAGGGAGACGGAGCAGGCAGTGGGGAGGCTGGCTGTAACTGTAACTGGGACGGAACAGGCTGTGGACACTCTAAGGGAGAAGGAGGACCAGTAGAAGACGGGAGACCAAGAACCTGCTGAAGGAGCGGAACGAAATACGGCCGAGGCCGCGCGGCGACTCCAGACACAGCAGGGACAGCACCAGCACCACCAGTGGCAGCACCAGCACCAGTAGCAGCTCCAGCTCTAGTACCCCCAGCAGCACCAGTAGTACCCCCAGCAGGACCGCCTCCAGGACCGACAGCAGTAGCCTCCGCGCCAACACCCGCAGCTGCTCCAGCTCCAGAAGTACCCGCAGGTCCAGCAGCTCCAGTACTCCCTGTACGAGCACCTCCGGGACCCGTGGCACCAGCTCCCTTAGCAGCAACAGAACCTCCAGTACCCGCAGCACCTCCAGCTCCAGCAGCTCGCCTCCATCGCCGGGAAAACCACTCACGCAGCTCCTGTGGAGAGAGTGGTTCCCTGCGAGAAGAAGCACCCGGAGAACCGCCAGGCACAGCACCAGCAGGCCCAGTTCCCTCAGGCTCCGCACCCCCAGGCTCAGCAACTCCAGGCGTAGCACCCCCAGGCTCAGCACCCCCAGGTTCAGCACCCCTAGGCGTAGCACCCCCAGGCTCAGCACCCCTAGACTCAGCACCGCCAGGTTCAATACCCCCAGTCGTAGTACCCTCAGGCTCAGCACCCCCAGGCGTAGCACCCACACGCTCAGCACCCCCAGAGTCAGCACCCCCAGGCTCAGCACCCTCAGCAGCACCAGAGTCACCAGCGACCTCGACACGCTCAACAGCGTCTACCTGGGACACACCTGAAGGGGCAGGACCCTGAGGGGGGAGGGGGTCTACCGGGGGGGGACCTGGTACAAGGAAGAGCGGTGGCGGGGGGACGGACGGAGTGTGGTAGGGGAAGAGGCGGTAGTAGGGGACCGACTCGTCGAACGTGACGTCCTGGGAGGACAGAACTGCCACCCTTGGGCGTCAGGGGGGAAACCCTGGAAGACGCAAGGAGCAGCACGAGGGGACAGCTTGTCCGCAGACAAGTCGCGGACAAACGCCCGAGATCCCCAGACACGGAACGCAGACGCATCGCCAACCTTCCCCGTCCACAGCAAAGCTGGGGAGGTCTCCGGCATGGAGACCCTGGGCTGAAGGTTGATCTGATGCGCCGCGTACCGGACCGCAAACGGCCACAGAAAATGGGGGGCAGACGCATGCATCATGAGGGATCTTTGTGGCCTCTGGGAACTAGTGACGCCAAGCGTCCGTCAGGCGGCCAAAGCAGCGGTGGGTGGGTTGTGCACCCCCAGACTGCTCACCCGCGCGGTCGCCGGTGCGCAGTATGTAGGTACACGGACCAGTACCCCCACCCCGCTGGCGTGCAGCGTACCATTCACGGAGCTACTGTGGGGACAGGGTCTCCCGACTGCGCTGCTGCTGCTGGCGCTGACCACCACCGGAGCCACTCCTCTGCGAAGAGCCACGACCTCCTCCTCCTCCTCCTCCGCCACCGCCTCCTCCACCTCCGCCACCTCCACCACCTCCGCTCCCACCGCCACCGCCGCCGCCTCCGCCTCCACTGCCGCCACCGACACCTCCACTCTCGCCACCACCCCCACCGCCACCCCCACTCCCTCCGCCGCCTCCACCGCCGCCTCCACCGCCCCCGCTAGCTCCTCCAGCGCCCCTGCCCCCCTTGCCCTTGCCAGAGCGGCGTCTCCCACTAGGGGTAGACGCCGCACCGACCGACTCAAGCCCAATGAGGTCGGCCGCAGCAGCAGAGGCAATAGAGGGCAAAAGGGGGGAGAGGGAACACCCCTCAAAGATGGGGGTGCGCGGGTCACCACGAGAGGCTCCTACAGCGACTATGCTCTGCTCCGCTGCTAGGAGGGCCTTCTCGAGGAGGTCAACAGTGAGAGTGGTGGAACAGACTGAGAGAAAGTGGTCCCTGACTATGCGAAGGGAGTCAGGGAGGCGGGTGACTATGTAGTAGAGAGTGATGTACATGGGGGGGGGGGGGTTCTTGGCGCAGAACTCAGCAGGAAGCGCAGCGCGGTAGCGAGTGTCACTAGTGCGGAGGTGCGTAATGAGGTCAGCGACTGTGGGAAAGGCAGCAAGGTCAGGGAAGAGGTACGGTAGCATGAGGCGGCTCAGTGCAGCAGTGGCAGGGGAGGAGTAGCGTGCAACTACAGCGTCGTACAAGGTCTGAGCACTCTTGTACTGGCTTAAGTGCACACGCTCAGAGGTAGGCAGGTGGCGACGCACAGCGAGACGTGCAGCAGCATCGCGCGTGGCCCACTATGAGCGGACAGTGGCGTCAGCATCAGCAGCAGGGGCAGGAGAGGCACCAGAGGTGAGGTCAAAGAGAGAGAGTCCGTCCGCCCTATCGCACTGTAAGAAAGGCTGCAGGTCATCTATCCAGACGTCAAAGTCAATGGCCCGACCCTCAGCACCAAAAGCGAGGACACTAGGGGTAGCCATGACAGCAGTAGATTAGCAACGCGAACAGAAGGGTGAGGGCAGTGCAGTGACAGAGGCGCTGCCCTTACCAGAGAGGGCGGCTCGGGTGGCTCGGCTGTAGGGCGACTCGGCGGCTCGGCAGCTGGGTGGTAGGCTGCTCGGCAGCTGGGCGGCTCGGCTGCTGGGTGGCTCGGCGTCTCGCCTGCTGGGCGGCTCGGCTGCTGGGCGGCTCGGTGGCTCGGCTGCTGGGTGGCTCGGCGGCTCGGCTGCTGGGCGGCTCGGTGGCTCGGCTGCTGGGCGGCTCGGCGGCTCGGCTGCTGGGCGGCTCGGCGGCTCGGCTGCTGGGCGGCTCGGCGGCTCGGCTGCTGGGCGGCTCCGCGGCTCGGCTGCTGGGCGGCTCGGCGGCTGGGCGGCTCGGGGGCTCGGCTGCTAGGCGGCTCGGCCGCTCTGCTGCTGGGCGGGTTGGCGGGGCCGCAAAGGAGGCGGCGCAAGGGCCTTTTAGAGGGCGGCGTCCGGGGCCGCTGAGAGGAGGCGGCTGGGCCGTCGAGAGGAGGCGGCGGGGCCGCTCAAGGAGGTGGCGGGGCCGCTGAAAGGGCGGCGACGAGGCCGTATCAGGGGTAGTGGCGGGGGCGCTGAAAGGAGACGGCGGGGCCGCTGAGAAGGGCGGCGACGGGCCGCTGAAGAGGGCAGCGACAGAGCCGTAGGGAGGGCGGCGACGGGGCCGCTGGTGAAAGGGCGGCGAGGGGGCCGGAGGGGGAGAGCGGCGACGGGCCGCGAAGGGCGGCGGATCGGGGCTGCAAGGGCGGCGGATCGGGGCCGCAAGGGCGGCGGATCGGGGCCGCAAGGGCGGCGGGTCGGGGCCGCAAGGGCGGCGGATCGGGGCTGCAAGAGGCTGCTAGGGGGTCGTGATGGCGGCTAGGGCGGCGCGACGCGGCCGTTAGGGCGGCGCGACGCGACCGCTAGGGCAGCGCGACGAGGCCGCGAGAGGCCGCTAAGGGCGACGCGACGGGGCCGTGAGGGGCCTAGCGAGGGCGCGACGGTAAGGAAAGCACACGAGGCGCGACTCGGGCCTAAGCGGAGCGCCCTCCGGGCAGGAAAATAATTTCGTAGTGGTGGGCCCTAGGAATCGTTCCCGTTAGGGAACCTGCTCGATACCATGAGAAGAAACGAGAATGAATGAACTATGAATGAATTGGGTACAAGTACTAACCCTAATTGGGTTGTACCCCTTATGGGCTACCCCACTATAGCCTACACAATATGCATGAGCTATAATGTTCTGACATTCTCCCCTTCAGGTCGCTTCAGGTACTGTGCGAGCTGGCTTGCGACGTAGGAGAGATCGGGCCGGCACGTGACGGCGGCAAACAGTAGACATCCCAGCTGCTGCTGATAGAGACGATGGTTGTCGGGAGAGAGCGGTGTGGTGTCTGGCTCGTGGTTAGGAGGAGGAGTGCGATAGGGGGTAGTGAGGTTGATTGGTGCGATGAAGAAGCGCTTCGCGAGTGTTTCGGCGTACTTGGCGGCAAAGAGGTGAATGGAGGAGGCGGACTGAGTCACATTGAGGCCGAGAAACTGGGTGACATTGTGATTGATTGTCACTTCCAGTTTCTCTTTGATGTCGGCCTCAAACTGGTCCAGCAGCTCCGTGTCGTCGCCGGTGCAGAGGAGGTCGTCGACGTAGGCAACGAGGAGTATGAATTTCACGCGCGATTCTCGTCTGTACATTCCGAGGTCGTGCGGCAGCTGAGTGAAGCCGAGCTCAAGGGGGACGGAATGGAGGTACTGCTGCCAAAGACGAGGCGCCTGCTTGATTCCGTAGAGGGATTTTTGGAGGAGGCATACGGCGCCATCATTTTCTTCGAATGCGTGCGGCTGCTCGACAAAAATGATGGCATCGACGGGAGCGTAGAGGAAGGCGCTGCCGACGTCGATTTGCCGGAGCGGTCGCTGTTTGACGGCGGCGATGCAGATGAGAATGCGTACCGGGGTGTGGCGGCCGACTGGAGCGTAGGTGAGAGTGAAATCCACCAGGTGTGTTTGCTCAAATCCCCGCACCACCCAACGCGCCTTGTACTTGTCAACCGAGCCATCTGCGAGAGTTTTGATACGAAAAACCCATTTGCCGCTGAGAATTCTTCTCCCCTTTGCCGATGACCGAGGGACCAACTTCCAGGTGCCACGATTCTTCAGCGATGCGATTTCGGCGGCCATGGCTGCTTTCTATTTTACACTGTCGGGGCCAGATAGGGCTTGGCGGACGGTGGTTGGTTCCTTGGGCGAAGTGTAGCAAACAGCCACGGCGAGGCCGAGAACGCGGAGACCGGTTTCGTTAGTCTTTTCGTAGTGAAGTCGATCATAGTCGTGGAAGCTGGTAACTTCGACCACGTCGTCATCGCTGTCGTTGCCGAGGCGGAGGGTATCCTGCGACATGTTGGGTTGTGGTAACTCGGCATCAGGTGATCGGCGCGCCTCACTATTGTAGTCATGAGCCGCGCGAGTTGTATCGTTAGGATCGGGTTGGTGTAGAGGTACAAATATCGGAGTTCCGAATTGGCTTGTGAGAGGGATGCTTGGAGCGGAGTCCATTGGGGTGACATCAGGTGCGTCTGCATCCTCGGCCAGGTCAGCTTCGTCGTGTGACGTGGCGAAGCTGCGGTGGCCCTCGAAGAGCCTCTCGGGAAGTTTGTCGGCTTCCTGGTGCTCCTTAAAAAGGGGCAGAGTCAGCTTCTCGTAGAAGATGCAGTCACGTGATTTCGTCACCTCATGTGTCGCGTAGTCCAGCACGATCCACGCATTGAATTCCTTCTCGATTACGAGGTGGAGGCCCCATCGTGCCCGGTCGGCAAATTTTCCGGTTCTTGCAGTGTGGGGTCTGTACTGTACCATGCAGCCAAATACCCGAAGCAGGCGTGTATATGCTTTTCTGCCCGTCCATGCCCGGTAGGTGGAGTTGTTGTTTTCGAGGCTTCGCGAGGACAGCAAGTTGTGCAGCCGAACAGTGTGATTCATCGCAAATGGCCAATATTTTGTTGGGATGGCCGACTGCTTCATCAGAGCCCTCATCCGCGTGGCGAGGCTTCTGTTTGTCCGTTCTGCTACTCCTTGCTATTGGTGAGCGTAGGGCAGGGACACAAGGTGCTCAATCCCCTTCTGCTTGAGGAGCTCCTTGAACTCGTCTGAGAAGAACTCCAGGGCTTCGTCCGTCTGCCAGGTTTTGAGTTTGAGACCGGACTGTCGCTCAGCCCGCTTCATCCACGCAATGAAGCACTCGAAGGCCAAAGACCTGCTGTCGGTGTTGACGGCCCAGACGTAGCGAGTAGATGCGTCGATGAAGGTAAGTGTGTACTGCTCCCCGTCGGGCCCCTCCTGGCTGAGCACCATAAAGTCGTTGTAAACCTTGTCCAGCGGCTTGTAGCGTTCATACCCTGGGGGCAAGTCGGGGAACGGCTGGTGATTGAGCGATGCGGTTGGGCAGACGATGCATGGCGGGTTAGGTGAGTCCGCGGTGAGGGAATCGTTTCAAGGAAGGAGGAGCGCGTCGTTGTCGAAGAATCCGGCCTTGAGCGAGTTTTTGAGCGTGGCGTGGGAGGGATGGCCGAGCCGTTGGTGCCATGTTTTGTTGGTGCAACCCTATGGTTTGCACTCGGCTTGTTGTCCGTATGCATGCATGTGTGTGTGTATGGAATGGTATGAGGGCATGGGATAATATATATTTCATGCTCATAATTGTGTGTGAATGTTGAGTCATGATGTCGAGTGTGTGTGTCGAGTCAATAGCGAGTTATCGCTAGACGCGTGTTACGCGGTCGTTTGTGTCTCGCGCGCGGTTTCTATTTTTGTCGTGCGCGGTTTCTATTTTGTCCTGTGTCGAACGTTCAGAGTGTCGCAGGTGTGTGCAGCAGACCCATCAAGAACTCAAGGATGAGTTTGTGATGAAGAGCCCAATTCTTGGTGTCAAGCCTCAAGTGATTTCGAAGCTCGCCAAAAGGGTACACCTCAAGATATTGAAGATAGTTACATTACTTTGTGTAGTGTAACATTTCACTTGGTGTAGGCCCTAGTGAAGGGTAGTTTCGAGACCCTTCGTGGTTGGGGACAGTGTGGCACTGTTCTACATCACTGTACCTCGGCTCTTGGGGTTTGTAGGAGCTGGGAGTCATTCCCAACTCGTAACTCTTCCTAACTCTTCCTATCTTGTGTTCTAAGACTATAGTGGCTGCCATAGTGCCGTTCGTTCAAACCGACACTGTGTCGTCAATACTTGGTGAAATTGTGCGATCTAAATTGCCTATTGTAGGCGACGTTCAGACGCTCCAGATCCAAGTTGAATCAGGTCATTTGAAGCTGTGACCAGAACGCTATGAACGTTTGACGCCGCTGTGCAGAAATCCGGCCTTGCACTCTATCTTTCGTTTTAGGCACATTGGAGCCTATTGTGACTATAACATGTTTCTGGGTCCGCACGGTAACCGACTGTCTTTTGATAATGTTTTTGTCGTGCTGCTTCGTCGTTTGCCTCCCCTTCAGGTCCTGCGTCGGTGGCGGAGTCGGTGTCGGCGGCGAGTGCGCGAATTGCTTTTCGCTCCAGAAGCACGCCGGGAATACCGATGATGTCGTCGGTGTCGCCGGCTTCGACTTGGTCTCCGGTAACGAGCAAGCATTGGTTGGGCCATTCCCGAACTGGGAGTCCCTTCACAGGGATTCTGAAGTAATTGTATTCAGAGCCGATGACCTCAATTTCTTGTGGTCCTTGTACTGGCGGCTCCGGCTCCTCGGTAGGTTTGGGTAACTCTGTTGGTTCTCCCATAAATTCGTAGGCTTCTTCTTCTTCTGACTCTTTTGCCATGTGCTCGGGTGTGTTAGGGGCGTATTGATCTGGGAGAGGTGGACCTCCCCAGCAGGTGCCGCGAGTTGCCCAGTATGGGTCGACGACGGCAACTTCCGCAGGAGGAAAACCAGCTGCTTCCGCGCGCCTTTGTTCTGCTTCGGCCGTGGTGTCCCATCCTCCTCTGGCGCCCCATGTGACTTCGGCGGTCTCTGCTTCTCCAACTGCTCCTCTTATTGTTGCGCCAACTTCCTCTGCTGGAACTGCGCCCCTCCAACTTGCGGCTGCTTCTTCTGGAGTTAGTACTTCTCCCCAGGGTCCGAGCGCGGGCTCGGAAGTGTTCCAGCCCGGCCAGTCTGTCTCCGCTGCCTTGTTTTCCTCGGTTGGTTGAGTTGCAGGTCCTGACGTGCCGCTGTCTTCTTCCAATGTGGCAGGTCCGGTTTCTGCAGGGTTGGAGGTCGAGGCAGTCGGGACAGTGCGCAAGCGTAGAAGGCCGTCGGAGGCTGGTCGCTCGAGGTCCATCTCGTCGGGATGTGACCATGTTGGTGGCTCTGTGGGAGTTTTTTTCAGTAGTAGTGTGCGGTGGGAGTCGCCGGTGGTGCCCTGAGCCGAAAATTGCAGCACGAAGACTCCATCATCATCGATCGCCTTTCCGATGTAAGTTTCGTTGTGGAAGAGCTCGAATGTCTTTTCCTTCCGATTGCTGCGAATGTCGATTCCGCACTGCATGAGTTGAGCTAATGAGAGTAAGTTGTTTTGTAGATCAGGGGCGACGAGAACGTCCTCGATGTGAATGGTGAACTTCGTGTCATCGGCCTCGAGGTAGATTTCGCCAATCTCATATGCCTTCATTTTTCCGTTGTTGGCGGCGGTGATTTCGCAGGGTCGTCGCATGCGTTGAGAGTTGCTGATGAACTTTGGCGATCCCACCATGTGTTGTCCGCAGCAACTGTCGAGGTACCATGTGTCCAGATCCTCGTAGTGCTGGCGGGCGAGGTTGGCAATCTTGGGCGTGACGATGCGATCAAGGTCGCCGGTGTACGGTGAGAGGGCAAAATATCTGTTTGCGGAAATGCTCAGCGGCGATTCCGGAGTAGGGGGAGGGAGCTCGAAGTCAGGAGGAATGTCTGAGGGGCGAGAGGACCAGGTAAAAGCTGTTGGGTCATTGTGTGGACTGGGCGCAACGGGGTTGATGGGATTGTCGCGAGTGAATGTTGTTCGATCCCAGTAAAGGGACCCTCTGTTGCGTCAAGCCATGCAGCTTATGATGGTTCCTTTTCCTTTGTCCTTCGCCGTGATGAGTGCAGAGGATTGGGAAGTTCTGGCGACGGAAGGAGGCGACACAGTGGCGGAGGGCTTTGTCTGCGTCGATGGTTGTTGGCTGGAGGCGTTGCGCCGCTCGTCAGCGGCCTGACGCTTGTAGCACTGGTCGATAGAGTGGCCAGACTTCTTGCAGTATTTGCAGAAAGCTCCCTTCTTTCCGCGTTGTTCCCCTTGTGAAGCTCCTGTGTAGAAGACTAATTTCTCTCGTTTTACATTCTTCTCGTTGTACAGGTCGATTTCCTTCTGCTCCGAAAGAAGTGTGGCGCACAGAGCTGACTCTGATATGGTTGCTCGGGCGCGAAGGAGTGACTGGCATTGTCGCCAGTCGGGGCCGAGGCCAGAGATGACCATCGAGATGAACATGTCGTCGGGGACAGTCCCATCGCATTTCTTAACTTGGTCACGCAGATTGCGGCACCGCTTGACATACGGTCCCGCTTTCTCCCCTTGCTTCATTTTAATTGAAGTCAGTTGGCTGAGTAGACGGCTCATCGTAACTGGATCTGTTGCCATGTATGAGTTGCGCAGGTGTTCCTAGGAGGTTTGCGCGGGAGCCCACTCCGTCTTATAAGAGCGAATGCCGAGCTGCTCTTCAGGTGAGAGATTGCGAAGGAGAGCGGTGTACGCGAGGAGGGATTCGTGGTAGTATTGATGCTTCTCCCGAATGGTACCTTCCGAGGGAAAAGGTAGGCTTCCGTCGCAGTACATCCAGATTTGAGCGGTTGTCGCGAGAAGCTCGAATTCGAAACTCCAGGTGTAGAAATCCTTTCCGTCGAAAGGAGTTGAGGTCTTCAATTTTGAAGTCAGTACAAATTTGGTTTGCATTGAAGCAATGTCTGAGTGTGAGCGCTGTGGGTTGTCTTGTGCAGGAGCTGACCCTTGACGATTGTCAAAGGTGAAGGATCTCTCGGTGTTGACGCGGCGGTCTTCTCCAGGGAGAGGAAGTCCAGCAACGCCACGTGCATAGCTTGAGCCGTCAACGCTCATTGCTTGATGGCTCTCAAGGGCGTTGATGCGTGCGACTAGTTCCTCAACGACACCGGCGCTGACGGTGGTCACCGCTGATGGCGTGTTAGTCGTTGCTGGTGGTGGGCCCGGTGAGTCTGAAGTAGCTTTTCCTTCAGGAGCCATAGTATTGCAGACTTTGAGGTGTGATGAATAACTTTATAAAGGGATTGTTATGAGAAGAACGAGGACTTGACATATCGTATAATCCACTCTAGCTTTCATACCATGCTGATATAACCAAGGATCCAGTGGATAGGATAGAATATGTTAAGTCTGAGAGGAGACAATGAAGTCTCTGTAGTGACCTTGTTGAATAATAATTGAAGGAGAACAAGATGATTGAAAGATAGGAGTACAAGAGATTAAGTAGAAATCTAGCTAGCCATGTACTCTGAGGGGTACATTCCCTTATTAACTGTATTGCATAGCTACAGTAACCGTGACTACTGCTATCCTCGACAGTTACCATGTTGCAGTGAATTAACTGTCGCGCGGTTACTGGATTGTCAAGGGTCACGACCGTTGACTTCCTCAGACGGTTGACCTTCGGGTGACCCTCGACATTCCGCATGCTCTATATGAGCTATTGCGGTACTGGTACAGTGGAACAACTTCCGGAATGCTTTATATAACCTTTTGGTTATTCCAACATCGTGCATTGTCAAAAGGACACACAAGTGAATTTCCGTTTACGCATGGTTTGAGTTGAAAGATCGACGGTGGAAGGGACATGGTGAAGATGACAGCCGTGGTGGTCGCGAAGGCCACAAAGTCCAAGCGTGCATGGCCAAATCGCTACAGCTTTGCAGTAAGTACCTCACGTCAATGTGCTTCACAAGGACCATTGCCTTGTTGTCAGCGAACAAGGTCGATGTAGAGTTCGGTCGCTCGCCTAGGTAGGTGAGCAAGACGTTTAACCAGCGGAGCTCCTACAAAGCCTTGGCACCGGCGTAGATCTTGGCCTCAGCGCTAGACTGCGCCACAAACGACGGCTGAGTAGACCAAGCTGAAGTAGTACCCCTGAGTAGTGCTTTGTGTCTCCACGTCACCAGCGTAGAAAGAGACGTAGTCAAGGCCTAATTCTGGATACTTGATACGGTACTTGTTAAGAATGAGAAGTGATTGGACTAGGAAAAGTGTGGCGTACAAGTAGGAAACCCTAAAGTTATCATACCCCATAGTATCTACCCCACTACAGCCTAAACAAACTGTAGCAGATATAACATTAGACACACCCCCATAGGCAAAGTGGGGGAGAGCAAGGGGTCACAAGACCATTCAAGAAAGGCAAAGCAAGCTCAGGGTGGATCACAACGTCACCACACTCACTGAGCACAAACAAGAGGCCACAAGGCCAGTTCACATCCAGAGGCATATATGTAACACAAGCATCACAATGATCTATACCTAGCAAAGCAAGCATGTAGGTACATATATGTATATATATCACAGTACAAGCAAGGTCTACAACAAGTGAGGAAAAGTGGGCACAAGCCCTAGCAAAGTGCAGAAACGCTGATGATCACCAAACTGAAGTGCCTTGGTGAATATATCAGCAGTGTTGGCCTGAGTGGCCACGTAACGCAGACGAAGCTGACCACGCTGCTGCAACTCTCGAGCCAGGAAGTATCGTAGAGCGATGTGCTTCGATCTGTGCTCCAGTCTGTGCTCCTCACACAAGGCAATGGCAGCCTTGTTGTCGACGTACAGCACTGGAGGAGAACAAGGCAGCTCTCCCAGGCCGGTCAGCAGGTAGGTGAGCCAGCATAACACCTGTGCAGCCATGGCTGTGGCGTAGATCTCAGCCTCACAACTAGAGCTGAGAACTGAAGACGGGCGGGTAGAACGCCAAGAAACTGAACCAGAGCCAAGGCTGAAGGTATAACCCTCTAACGACCGCTGCGTAGCCTTATCGTCAACCCAAGAAGCGTCCGAGTGACCAGTGAGGACAACGTCGCCCCGTCCTCCAAGCACGAGCCCCATGCCCGATGTACTGCACAAGTAGCGCAGTACCCTCTTAGCAGCATCCATGTGCACCTTTCGGTGCCGACCAGGAGCCACGTAGCAAGGCCAAGAGGGTACGCAAGGTCGGGACGAGTGCAGGTCATCAGGTACATGAGCCGAGAATGAAAGTGTAACCGTGTGACGACCACTGAGTCGCCTAGTCATCAGCCCAAGAAGCGTCTGAGTGCCCTGTGAGCACAACTGAACTCCAGCCCCCAAGCACGAGCCTCATGCCGGATGTACTGCTGAAGTAACGCAATACCCTCGTAGCAACCCTATAGTGCTCAAGGCAGTGTCTCGCGGATGCAACGTAGCACGCCAGGATGCTGAGAGGGCGCAAGGTCAGGTCGAGTGCAAGTCATCAGGTACATGAGGCAGCCCAAAAGCATTGGCTACAGACCACTCGGCTCTACGGACTCTGAGAGCGAGTGGCTCTTAGACAGAGGAGTGGACTGTGGCGGGGAGAACTGAAAGTCGAAGCGCTAAAGGACATGCACCTTGTGTGATTGAGTTGGAATGATGGTGCGCACTGCTCCATTTTCCCGGGTGATCTGCAAGCCAATATAGCTCCGCAGCTCACCCATGTCAGTGCCGATATGTCTGTTCCGCATCTCCGCCTTCACAAGGGTCAGCGCATTAGTGTCAGCAGTAGCAAAGGCCAAGTCGTAGATGTGCACGAGGATGTAGAACGGCGGTAGAGAAGGGTCTGTGCGTAGAAACAGTGACGGGTCAACAATTGAAGGTTCAACCCAAGAGCCGCAGATATCTGTTAGAGACTAAGGACGAGTCTATAAGCTTAGGAGCCGAAATAACTCAAAATTGTTGGTCTCAATTTCTGGACAGAAAAGTCGCGCTCACAAGAAACGTCGTCGACAAAACATTCTCTGTTGAAACTTCACCAATTTCGGATATATTGTAGCTCTAGTCCGTGGCTACATTTCCCAATTTGAATCGTACACAAAAATGAAGTAAATCTGGAGTTATCAATTTCGTCGCACTAGGGGGTAAGCTGCCATAGAAGTTTTAACTCAATCACAATTATCTCACAAGTTCACAAGTTACACACTAGAGGGTTGGAGTACCAACAAACCAGGTAGGAGGGGATGAGGAGGACGAGAGGGAAGGTCCCAAGAGAGTCCCCAACCAAGGAAACTCCCATGCCACACAATTTCCCTCTCAATGGGCAACCTAACTTTCACCCTTGTCATTTTCCCAACCTCCCAAATCCACCTCACTCAACTTGGCCACACTTGCCAACCTGGTTTGGCTTCACCCAACCACTTGGCAGCATCTACAGTGATGGGTACGAATTTCCCAACCCCCAAAAGTCTATACCCCATATTGAATCACTTCACAACTTCCTAAAGTAGCCGCATCCCAACCATAAGTTTGAACGATCATAACTTTGTCGTTCTTGCTCCGATCGAGACGATTCTTGGTTTGTCGGAAAACACTTGAGCAGAGGAGCCACTTCAGATATTTGCTCAAGCCAAGTGATATTCACACACACTCGGAAAATCCCAATCCACATCAAACATACATTCTTGCACACGCTCACACCATGCATGCAACGCACGAACATATGATGGGAGGCAGACAGACGTGAATGCGAATGATAGCATCACACAACAAGCTCCGCTGCCAACCATCATCTCACATGCCATAGCTCAAGCATGCACTCTCAATGCACACTCATTCCAGCAAGCTTGATTCCCTTCCAATGTTCCTCCAACACTCATCAAAACACACACTCGAGCATCTCCCTTTCAGCTCAGATCTGCAGCACCCCAATGTAGCCTCTTTCTCACAGCACTATCCTCCAAAGCATCTGAATGTAGCCCCACTGCAGTAGGCTATCTCATCCTCATCACACTGCTCAGTCACACTCCTAGCTGGCACCACACTTGGCTCTCCAAAACTGTGATAGGTCAGCCTGTTAGGAGGGCGCACATCCCTCCTAGGACGGTCAGCCGTACGTACGGCACCTTATGGAGCACCTTGCTGCTGCTGCTGCGGCGGCGGCTGCTGCTGCTGCTGCTCCTGCTGCTGTTGTTGTTGCTGCTGCTGCTGCTGCTGCTGCTGGTGCTGTTGCTGCTGCTACTACTACTGCTGCTCCTCCACCTCAGGTTCTCCCCCATCCTCTGTCAATCCAGAGATCTCCTCCTCTGAGACAGAGACCTGCACTTGACTCGAAGGCCGCTGCACCTCATCGGCCTCAATCATCAGCGGTGTTGTAGGAAGCTTCTACGGCTGCTGCTTCCACTCCTTGTAGTACAATGACTCAAGGAACTTCACATCCCTTGACACAGTCAGCTTGTGAGAGTACGACGGCTTATGCCAGCTATGCTTGCTTGCCTTTACTTTATCATGCTATTTCTAGCATAGGATAATTATATGCATGCATGAATTGCTTGATTTCATAGGCTAGGTGCTTTCCTATATTTTATTATAGTTATAGCACCGAGCTAGGTTACGTGCACCGAATTCTGGCTTTCAGTTGCCACCGAATTGCCTTCTACCGAATTCACAGGGGCGACGACGAAAGCGCCGATACGGGTATGTTAAACCAGTTCCGCGATATTTTTCTAGGTCCCCCTTGATTTGGTTTTCGAACACCCTTCAGATTTACTGGTGGAAAGGTTGGAGTTTCGACCGTTCGATCGAGTTTCATCTCAACAGCCCAGAGAATTTCGCCCAAAAACGTTGGAATTTGGAGCGCCGGATTGATTTTCTCCTCAACGGCCAAGATCGGACGCGAATTTTGCTCAAGGGAGATTTACGCGACTTACAGAATTCGCGCTCGTCGATCCTATAGTCAACTTGACTAGCAGTAAGTCGACCAGCACCTAGAATTCGATTATTTTCGTCGCGCATCTTTCTGTAAATCGCCAAATGAAGGGAAAAGGAGATATTTCAGTACGGAATATCGCGGAGTTACGTGCTGAGCATAAGCAAATACATGCGGCGCTCCCACGACTCGAAAAACTCCTTGCGAACCAGTCGGCAACCACCACAGTAGCAGCGACAACAGTAGCAGCAGCAGCAGCGGCAACATCGACAATTCTACATGCGACAACGGCAGCAGCTATAGTTAACCTCGAAGCAGTGAAGCCGAGGCTACCGGAGGTGTTCGATCCTACAGTAAAAAGGAACGACGTTCGTCGATTTGTAGCTGAACTCGAAATTTACTTCGAAAGCTGTTGGATGCACGACCCCGACAAAAGACGCAATGCGCATACGGCTCGCAGCACCACTGTTACGAGGCCCAGCTCTAGAGTGGATCAACAACAGAATAGTCCAAGGCGAGGGGACGTGGGCGCAGTTTCCGGCAGCACTGATCAAACAGTTCGACACATTGATCAGTAGCTACTATGGAACACGACGCAACAAGCCAACTAGTGGCATGGGGCGATTGGCACCACCCACGACTGCCGACCCGATGGAGAATGACAAGGGCGATGTGGAGCAGCGGCTAGCAAATAATGAGACGTGCAAATTTTGCGGCGCTACAGGACATCGTATCTTGGCGTGTTGGAAAATGGAGAGAAGGTGTGCGGAGCTGAAGGACAAGAATGGTGCGGCACCCCCGAAGCAAAAAACGGACAACGTGGCAACTTCGGAGAGGGCGAAAAAAGGAGAATATGGTGGCGCAAATTTAAAACGTCACGACCAGCCGGCACCAGGGGAAATCGCCGAGACTAATGGAGGATCCGCGAAACAAGACCCTGCACCGACCAGGAAACTCCAGCCGTATACCCCGACAAGTAAGAATATTACTTCTCGTGGGTTTCAAGCCTTTATTAAGGGAGAGTCGAAATTAAACCGGTACCGGGTATTATGGGGACCCTACTCCAGAGCGCTAATACGGGTCGAGCGTTTCGAGGAGTTAGTATTCTCTCCAAGCAGCACTGTTTAAAGGCTCCCTGTTCCCCACAGATGAAGCCTACACAGCTGCAAAGGCTTAGTGGAAGGTTCCAGGCCCAAGAGAAGCCGAATCGGCCTCGGATAAATCCTTCTAACCTTTCTCAGTTGAAAACTGATACTGAAGCTGCATCTTCGAGCGCACGACCTAGGGATAACATATTCGACGTACCCTACGATCCTATAAGCGATACCATCTACGGATACTCGGAGCAGCAGCAACCACTAGTACTCGAGGTGATCTGCAACGGGCGTCGCCTCCAGGCCCTGGTAGACAGTGGTGCGTCCCACTCGGTGTGCGACCGCAGAACGTTGGAGAAAATTGAAGAATCATCAGAAGAAACCCATTTTACAGCAAGGATGGTGGACGGTACGAATCTTACCATCCACGGCAAGTCAACACTGCAGCTGCAGATAGGGGCGTTGAGGTGAAAGCCGACGTTGCCAATCACGAACATCAAGGGATTAGATTTCATCTTGGGGCGAGATTTTCTGAAGTGGTTCAACCCCGAGATCGACTGGGTCAACCGGAAAACGTGCATCTACAACAACGGGAAACGAGTGGAGTTGCGAAGCTGGACGGATACAGGGAGCGTTCCTTAAACGACATTGGCACGGTTCGAACGGACAGTAAACGAGAGTAACACGGGTTACTTAGCACTGGTTATGGCAGCAGCAGAGGAGGAGGTCTTGGAGCAGTACAAGGATATAATGCCCGACGACCTACCCGCAGGCGTACCTCCAGCACGCACCCACGAGCACGAGATCGTGGAGGAACCAGGTGCAAAACCCGTCTCACGTGCACCATACCGACTGAGTCCGACTGAACTGACAGACATGAAAAAACAGATAGAGTATCTACTGGACAAACAACTGATCCGCCCATCCACCTCTCCCTACGGTGCACCAGTTCTCCTCACTCCAAAGCCAGACGGTAGTTTACGGATGTGCATCGACTACCACGCACTGAACAAACAGACAGCACTGACTACAGCGCCAGTACTCATCCTACCGAATCCAGACAGAGACCCCAAATTCACGAGTAAGTTCTGGAGGGAACTCATGGGACTGTTGGGGACAAAGCTTGCAATGTCTTCAGCATACCACCCCCAGACTGACGGACTGACAGAGCGACTCAATCAAGTGGTTGAACAGTTACTGCGCACAGCTTGCAAGGACGACGTCAGCCACTGGGACACACAGTTACCGACCCTAGAGTTCGCTTACAACAATGCATCACATGCGGCCACAGGGAAAACTCCTTTCTTCCTGTGTTACGGACGGAACCACTCACACCACAACAGCCTACCACACCGGCACACGTCCAAGCCGTACATGACTTCGTCACCACCATGCAGCAGCTATGGGAGAAGACTCAACGACGTCTCACCACGATGCAGAACTCCCAGAAGCAGTATGCTGATCGTCAGCGATGAGATCACTCAGTAGCAGTCGGAGATCAGGTGCTTCTTGACACACGCAACTTGATCCTGTCTCACCTCCCATCCAAACTCCGGCCTCGCTTGTGTGGTCCGTTTCTCGTGGAGGCCCAGGTGACACCAGCTACATTCCGCTTGCGCTTACCAGATACGTGGAAGATTCACAACGCTTCCATGTGCAGCTACTCAAACCCTACAAGGACCCCAACCACCAGTTCCAGGGACGGCAGCTACCGCCACCTCCACCTGTTCTTGTGCAGGATGAACCCGAGTACGAGATTGAGCGCGTTCTCTCACATCGGCGCCGTGGCGGCAAGACCCTCGAGTTCCTGATACGCTGGAAGGGATACGACCCCACTAAGGACAGTTGGGTTGCAGAAGCTGATATGGGCAATGCACGCCGTGCTCTCAAGGAATATCTTGTCAAGCAGGGTGTATCTCACGCCACCCAGCTTTGAGGGGGGGACGTGTGAGAGTACGACGGCTTATGCCAGCTATGCTTGCTTGCCTTTACTTTATCATGCTATTTCTAGCATAGGATAATTATATGCATGCATGAATTGCTTGATTTCCTAGGCTAGGTGCTTTCCTATATTTTATTATAGTTCTAGCACCGAGCTAGGTTACGTGCACCGAATTCTGGCTTTCGGTTGCCACCGAATTGCCTTCTACCGAATTCGGTAAGGATCTGTTCGGGATGCTACGCGGCCCGCGGAACCTTCGCGTAACACCTGGTTACGGGGCCTTGTGTCGAGCCTATATATAGCCTCGTGTTGTACCCAGGTGATCATTCAATTCATTCAATTACAATTCTCTTTTGTGAGCTCGATCCTAGATCCTCATACAGCTGCTGGCTCGTCAAGTCCCATATCAACCAACCCTTGTGGTCCTTAGCAAGCCCCAAGTGCACACCCCATCTCCCAGAAGCTTCCAGCTTTCCCCTCTTCTCCTTAGGCAAATGAGACACAACCGTGCAGCCGTAGGCTCTCAGCATGTTGACTGCCGCTGCACTCCCATACCACTTGGTGTAGGGGACCCACTGCTGTCCCCCACAGTCGCCAGCACCCAGCTCTTCACAACAACGACGTGCCGCAGTGCTATTACCCAAAACAGATCCGGCAGCCCTGCGCGCCCAAGGAGAGTGTGAGCACCTTCCTGCAGGGTCCGGTTGAACCGCTCAGCCACGCCGTTCTGCTGAGGGTTGTAAGGCACTGTGAGCTGATGCTGGATCCCCTTCCGCTTCAGCTCCTTCTCAAAATCAGCGCCGATGAACTCTCCTCCGTTGTCAGTGCGGATCACCTTCACCTTGTGTCTGCTCTCCTTTTGTGCTCTCGGCATCCACTCCTTAAGAACAGCCGCTGCCACCTCCCCCTTAGTTTTCAGAGGGTACACCCACACCGCACGCGTGTGGTCGTCCACAATTGTCAAGAAGTAGCGGCTGCCCGAGAGAGAAAGGGCCCTCGTGGGGCCCACCACATCCATGTGCACTAGTGCAAGTGGTGCCTTGGCTGGTCCTGTGCTGCTGCTAAAGGGAAACTTCGTGAATTTGGTCTCAAGGCAGGTAGGCCAGCTCCCAATCTCCTTTGCTGCCCCCTTCACCTCCAGCCCCTTCAAGCAACCATCCTTTACCAACTTCTGCAGCATAGGAATGTTCACATGGCACAGCCTCTCATGCCATGTCTCCCAATCAGCCTCACCACTCCCAGATGAAGCCTTTGCCCATGCAGGTGTCGCATCCACACCAGCAAGCATCTCACCATGTGGCTTCTCACCAGCTGTTGCCTTCCTGACTGCATCCAGGGCCCCATCAGTTGGTGCAGTCTCCTCTCCTCCCGCAGTTGCTTTAGGCGCTGCCGCTGCCTTTGCCGTTGCTGGTGGTTTCCCTTTCCAAGGGATGATGGGCAGCTGCCACAGGTCCTTGATGCAGCTGCTCTTCTCCTCCAAATCCCACAGCAGCAACTTCCCAAGCTTTGCACGGCAGCTGGTTGAGCCGAATGTAACCTTTGCCTTGCATTTCTGCAGCCGGCGCATAGAGAGGAGGTTGGCGGATAAACCTTCAACCAACAGGACATTCCCAAGTCCCACAAGCCCCCCATTGGCTCCCATCACAAATCACAGGGAGCAAAGCACTTGAAGCGGCAGCCACAAAATTTATCTTCCCAGGGGGCTTCACCTCATCAAGCAAATCTGCCCGTGGGGTCATGTGACTCGTGCAACCTGAATCGATCACCCAGTGAATGAGGGGGTGCATCACAACCTTCCCAACTGAACCTACATCATCCTCACTCTCTTTGACATCCTCAACCATGAGGAATATCCCAGGGTCGGCTTTACCTTGTGCACCATCACCTTGTACACCTGAACCATGCAAAGCGCCACCGCGTGCACGTTCACCATTTGGCGGCTTCATGCCAGGAGGCGCCCATCCTTCAGGCCGGCTAAAACACTTGAACCATGGGTGTCCAGCCTTCTTGCAGTACCAGCACGCACCCTCCATTCGGGTGCTCCCCCTGCCTCCTGAGCTCCCTTTCCCCTCATTGTAGTCACCTCGGCCTCTTCCTCTACCAAAGCCTCTCCCACGGCCTCGGCCTCTCCCTCCCCCTCTTCTTCTGCTGCCTTCTGCAGCTCCATACCCCTCAGCAGTTTTGTTGGCAGCACCACCTCTCGTGTGGCGCCTGCGGAAGTCCTCCTGCAGAATCTGCTACCGTAGCCACTCAGGCGTCCATTTGTCCTGCTGAACGTTGAGGGCGGGGATGAGGTTGTCCCACGAGTTGTCGAGCACCAAGATGATCTTGGTGCACTGTTGCATCTGCGACACTTCGCTGCCGGCCCCTGCCATCCTCGCATAGGTGTCCTTGATCTTGTCAAGGACCTGAGAAAACTGAAACGAGAATGAATGCAATATGAAAGAGTTGGGTACAAGTACTAACCCTAATTGGGTTGTACCCTATATGGGCTACCCCACTACAGCCTACACAAAAGCATAAGCTATAATGTTCTGACACACCCCCATAGGCAAAGTGGGGGAGTACAAGGGGTCACAAGACCAGTCAAGCAAAGCAAAGCAAAGCAAGCTCAGGGTGGATCACAAAGTCACCACACATTCCGAGCACAAGGTCAAGGCCAAAAGGCCAGTTCACATGCAAGAGTACATGTATATATAAAAGGCTAGACAAGCAAGAGTAGGGTATATATATATATATATGTAACAGTACAAGCAAGGTCAAGAGGTGAGCAAGTGAGGCAAGGCAGGCACAAGACCCAGCTGAGTACAGAAGCGCTGATGATCACAAGGCGCAAGTGCCTTGGTGAAGATATCAGCAGTGTTGGCCTCGGAGGCCACGTACGCACGACGCAGCTGACCACGCTGCTGCAGCTCACGAGCAAGGAAGTAGCGAAGAGCAATGTGCTTCGTTCTGTGCTCCAATCTCTGCTCTCGACACAAGGCCAGCATGGCCTTGTTGTCTACGTACAGCACTGGACGAGAACGAGGCGGCTCTCCGAGGTCAGTCAGCAGGTAGGTGAGCCAGCGAAGCTCCTAAGCAGCCATGGCCCCGGCGTAGATCTCAGCCTCACAACTGGAGCCGAGAACAGAAGACGAGCTGGTAGCCCGCCACGAAACAGAGCCAGAACCAAGGCTGAAGGTGTAACCCTGTCACGACCGCTGCGTAGCCTGGTCGTCAGCCCAAGAAGCGTCTGCGTGCCCGGTGAGGACCACTGGACTCTGCCCTCGAAGCACAAGCCCCATGCCCGACGTACTGCACAAGTAGCGCAACACCCTCTTCGCTGCAGCCATGTGCTCCGGTCTGTGTCTCCCAGGAGCAACATAGCGTGCGAGAATGCTAAGAGGGTATGCAGGGTCGGGTCGAGTGCAGGTCATCAGGTACATGAGGCAGCCAACAAGCTCTGGGTACAGGCCACTCGACTCTACGGACTCATCCGAAGGCAGAGCTGAGAGCGAGTGGCGAGTAGGCAGAGGAGTGGCCTGAGGCGAGGAGTGCGTGAAGCCGAAGCGCTGAAGGACCTGCTGCACCATGTGTGACTGAGTCAGGATAATGGTGCGCTGTGCTCTGTCCCGGGTGATCTGCAAGCCAAGGTAGCTGCGCAGTTCACCCAGGTCTGTGCACGCGTGTCTCTTCTGCAGCTCGGACTTCACGTGGGCGAATCCAGCAGTGTCAGCAGTGGCAAAGACCAAGTTGTCGACGTACACGAGGATGTAGAACGGCGGCAAAGAAGTGTCGGTGCGTAGAAACAGCGACGGGTCAGCATTAGAGGGAGCAAACCCAAGAGCCGCAAGTGTAGTCCTCAGTCTGTCGTGCCACTCACGCGGTGCCTGGCGGATACCGTAGATTGGCCGCCGGAGGCTCCACTGGGTGCCAGGAGGAAAAGACCCAGTGAAGCCAGGTGGGCGACGCAGCCAGATCTCCTCGTGCAGGCTGCCCTGCAAGAAAGCAGTGCTGAAGTCAAGAGAGTGCAGCTCGTAGTCACGGTGAGCAACTTTGTGCAGCAGTACCCGAAGAGTGGTCATCTTTGGGGTGGGAGAGAAGGTCTGAAAGTAGTCAACTCCCTGCCGCAAACTGAAGCCACGAGCCACGTAGCACGCCTTGAAGACAGGCGGAGAACCCGTCGGCCGCTTCATTCTGAAAATCCACATGCCAGTGACGATGTTCGCCCCAGGCGGGGGAACCTCGTCAACGTAGGTGCCTGTGGACTTCCAGGAAGCCATCTCTGCGTCCATAGCTGCCTGCCACTGAGAGGAGTAGGGACCCTCTATCGCCTCCGCGTAAGAGCGCGGAGTCGGGATGTCAAGTGCATCCGGGTCTCCCTCAGGGGTAAGCAGTACGAACACGAGATGAGGTGAAGCAGCAGCCAGACACTGGAACTCCTCCTGCCTGTCCTCAAGGACGTGCGTGCCCAGGGCACACTCACCCCCAATGGACGGAGGACAGACAGACTCAGACTCAGCGACAAGACTAGCAGCGTAGTCTGGACGACAGCGAGCAGCAAAGTCGATGAGCTCAGTAACTAGGGCAGACGCAGCAGTGGACTCAAAGGAAGGGTCAGTGACGACAGTAGCAAGGAGACGCGTGACAGTAGGACTGGCAGCACGAAGAGAGGCCGACTCCGGGTCGGCAAGAGTAGGAAGAGAGGACTCAGGAGGAGAAGTTAAAGGGGCACGCAGAGGGGCAGTGGACGAACGCAGAGACATCCGGTGCGTGCCAGGGACAAGAGGAGGACACTGACGCGAACCACCACCACTAGTGCGAGCAGGGCGGACAGGCGACACAGGGCGAGACGCAGGCTTACGACGCTCAGCAAGAGCTCCAATAGGACCTGTGTAGGGAGAAGGAGCATGTAGCGGGGAGGCCGGCTGTAACTGTGACGGGACAGGCTGTGGACACTCTAAGAGAGGAGAAGGACTAGTAGAAGGCGGGAGACCAAGAACCTGCTGAAGAAGCAGAACGAAGTACGGCCGAGGCCGCGCAGCGACTCCAGATACAGCAGGAACTTTACCAGCACCCCCAGCAGCAGCACCAGCGCCAGGAGCACCTCCAGCTCCAGTACCTCCACCAGCACCAGTAGTACCCCCAGCACGACCGCCTCCAAGACCGACAGCAGTAGCCTCAGCACAAACACCCTCAGCAGCTCCAGCTCCAGTCGCACCCGCAGGCCTAGCAGCTCCAGTACTCCCAGTACGAGCACCTCCGGGACCCGCGGCACCAGCACCCTCAGCAGCCGGAGAACCTCCAGCTCCAGCAGCACGCCTCCAGCGCCGGGCAAACCACTCACGCAGCTCCTGTGGAGAGAGGGGCTCGCGTCGAGACGAAGTACCCGGAGAACCTCCAGGCCCAGCACCGCCAGACGCCACACGAGTAGGCCCAACCCCCTCAGGCTCCGCACCTCCAGGCTCAGCACCCCCAGGCGTAGCACCCCCAGGCTCATGACCCCAAGGCGTAGCACCCTCAGGCTCAGCACCCCCAGGCTCAGCACCCCCAGTCGCAGCACCCCCAGGCTCAGCACCCCCAGTACTAGCACCCGCAGGCTCAGCAACCCCAGGCACAGCACCCACACGCTCAGCACCCCCAGAGTCAGCACCCCCAGGCTCAGCACCCTCACCAGCACCAGAGTCACCAGTAACCTCGACAGGCTCGGCTGCGTCTACCTGGGACACACCTGAAGGGGCAGGAGCCTGAGGGGGGAGGGGGTCTACCAGGGGGGGACCTGGTACAAGGAAGAGCGGCGGCGGGGGGAGAGACGGAGTGCGGTAGGGGAAGAGGCGGTAGTAAGGGACCGACTCGTCAAACGTGACGTCCTGGGAGGACAGAACACGGCGAGAGGTGGGGTGGTAGAACTGCCACCCTGGTGCGTCAGGGGGGAAGCCAAGGAAGACGCAAGGAGCAGCACGAGGGGACACCTTGTCCGCAGACAAGTCGCGAACAAACGCCCGAGATCCCCAGACACGGAACGCAGACGCATCGCCAACCTTCCCCGTCCACAGCAAAGCTGGGGAGGTCTCCGGCCTGGAGACCTTGGGGTGAAGGTTGATCTGATGCGCCGCGTACCGAACCGCAAACGGCCACAGAAAATGGGGGGCAGCCGCATGCATCATGGACGTACGAGCGACATCCATGACCATGCCAATGCGGCGCTTAGCAATCCCATTTTGCTGTGGGGAGTCCGGAAGCGTGAAGGTCTGGCGGATGCCTCGTGCACGACAGTAGGCTCGCAGAAGGCCAGAGGAGAACTCCCCGCCTCTGTCAGAGTGTAGACGCAGAATAGGAAAGTCCGAGCCGAAGCTCTGCCTAAGCTGGAGACGAGCTACGCGGATCCAGTCGATCAACACTGCAGTGACATCACCCTTGCTGCGCAAGGCGAAGACAGTGGTGTAACGCGAGTAGTCGTCAACCACCAGCAGGAAGTAGCGCTCGTGACCCTGTCCACGGACGCGGGCCGAGCCCCACACGTCCATGTGAAGCGTCTGCAGCGGGGCCTCTGTCGGAGGAAACTGGGAGGAGTGAGGGGCAGCCCGCTGCCGCCCCTCGACACAGGGGACGTAGGTAGGGCCAGGCCCCGGAGGAAGGGGAGGGAGGGAACGGGGAAGACCAAAGACAAGGACACGGGAGGCCATGCCTCGGAGACGAAGCAGGGAGGGGTGACCAAGGCGGTGGTGCCAGAGGAGAGTCTCGTGAGACTGGAGGCGACACGAGCAGGGGGCAGACTCAGGACCAGACCTGGACGCTGCAGCAAACACCTGACCCAACGCAGCTACCTGACCAGACGCAGGGACAGGAGGAGACTCAGTGGTCAGTGTGTACAGGCTCAACCCTGGCCGACGTGTAAAAGTGGCTAGGTGTCGGCCTGTCCGAGCGTCCGTGCAGTGGGTCAACCGCTGACGCGCAGGAGTGAACTGGTGAACCCCCGCATCCTGTAGGTCAGCACCACTCACCAAGTTCGTAGAGAACGAGGGGAGGTAAAGACAAGACAGGGTGCCAGAGGGGGCCGCCGTACACGGGAGGACAGTGGAGTAGTGAGCAAGGACAGGACCCCCAGAGGGGTCTGCCAGAGAGACTGCAACTGGCCGGCCAAGCGGCGTGAGTGTGGTGCGGTCTCGAAAGAAGGAGGGAGAAGCCCCCGAGTCAAGGGTGAAGGTGTGGGAGGCTGAAGCCGACGCAGTACCTGAGAGAGCAGACTCACCAGCACCTGAGGGAGCATACGCACGAGCACCTAGAGCAGCAGCCTCGCTAGCACCTAGAGCAGCAGCCTCACCAGTACCTAGAGCGGCAGTCTCAATGCCCGGGTCGGGCGGAAACCACCGGTAACAGTCACCCTCATCACTAATAGTCACAGCATACATGGCAGCAAGAATAGCATCAAATTCAAGGTCAAAGACAGCTACTCCTGCCCTAGACAGCTCACCCCAGCGGGGGATCTTCGTGGCCTCCGGGAACTGGTGACGCCAAGCGTCCGTCAGGCGGCCAAAGCAGCGCTGGGTGGAGTGCGCACCCCCGCACTGCTCACCCGCGCGGTCGCCGGTGCGTAGGACGTAGGTGCACGGACCAGTACCCCCACCCCGCTGGCGTGCAGTGTACCACTCACGGAGCTGCTGAGGGGAGGGGATGTCACGAGTGCGCTGCTGCTGCTGCTGTTGGCGCTGACCTCCACCGGAGCCGACCCTCTGCGCAGTGCCACCCCGACCAGCTCCACCTCCTCCACCACCGCCTCCTCCACCGCCGCCACCTCCGCCACCACCTCCGCTCGCACCGCCACCGCCGCCTCCTCCTCCTCCACTGCCGCCACCGACACCTCCACCCCCGCCACCACCTCCACTGCCACCCCCACTCCCTCCGCCGCCTCCACCGCCGCCTCCACCGCCCCCGCTAGCTCCTCCAGCGCCCCTGCCCCCCTTGCTCTTGCCAGGGCGGCGTCTCCCGCTAGGGGTAGACGCCGCACCGACCGACTCAAGATCAACGAGGTCGGCCGCAGCAGCAACAGAGGGCAAAAGGGGGGAGGGGGAACACCCCTCAAAGATGGGGGTGCGAGGGTCACCACGAGAGGCTCCTACAGCGACTATGCTCTTCTCCGCTGCTAGGAGGGCCTTCTCGAGGAGGTCAACGGTGAGGGTGGTGGGGCAAACTGAGAGGAAGTGGTCCCTGACTACGCGAAGGGAGTCAGGGAGGCGGGTGACTATGTAGTAGAGAGTGATGTACATGGGGGGGGGGGGGGGTTCTTGGCACAGATTTCAGCAGGAAGCGCAGCGCGGTAGCGAGTGTCACTAGTGCGGATGTGCGTAATGAGGTCAGCGACTGTAGGAAAGGCAGCAAGGTCAGGGAAGAGGTACGGTAGCATGAGGCGGCTCAGTGCAGGAGTGGCAGGGGAGGAGTAGCGTGCAACTACAGCGTCGTACAAGGTCTGAGCTCTCTTGTACTGTCTAAAGTGCGCACGCTCAGAGGTAGGCAGGTGGCGACGCATAGCAAGACATGCAGCAGCATCGCGTGTGGCCCACTGTGAGCAAACAGTGGCCATGACATCAGTAGACTAGTAGCGCGAATAGTGGGGTAAGGGCAGTGCAGTAACAGAGGCGCTGCTCTTACCGGACAGGGCGGCTCGGGCATCTCGGCGGCTCGGCAGCTCGGCAGGAACTGCAGCTCGGCGGCTCGGCAGGAACTGCAGCTCGGCGGCTCTGCTACTTTGCGGCTCGGGCGGCTCGGCTACTCTGCGGCTCGGGCGGCTCAGGCATCTCGGGCGGCTCGGGCGGCTCGGCAGGACGGTGGCTTGGACGGCTCGGGCGGCTCAGGCGGCTCAGGCGACTCGGCGGGGCGGCGGCTCGGGCGGCTCAGGTGGCGCGGCGGCTCGGGTGGCGCTGGCGGCTCGGCAGTAGCCCGGCGGGGTCGGGGCCGGGAAGGGCATGCGACGGGGCCAGCAGGGGCTGGGCTGGGGCCCTAGGGTAGGCGATGGGGCGAGAGGTAGGCGACGGGGCCGCAGGTAGGCGGCGGGGCCGCAGGTAGGCGACGGGGCCTCAGGTAGGCGGCGGGGTAGCAGGTAGGCGACGGAGCCGCAGGTAGGTGGCGGGGCCGCATGTAGGCGACGGGGCCGCAGGTAGGCGACGGGGCCGCAGAAAGGGGGCGGGGTCGCAGGTAGGCGACGGGGCCGCAGGTAGGCGGCGGGGCCGCAGGTAGGCGGCGGGGTCGCAGGTAGGCGGCGGGGCCGCAGGTAGGCGGCGGGGCCGCAGGTAGGCGGCGGGGCTGCAGGTAGGCGGCGGGGCCGCAAGGTCGGGGCCGGGTCGGGAAGGGCGGCGCGAGGGCCGCGGGGTAGGCGACGGGGACGTAAGGGCGGCGAATCGGGGCCGCCAAGGGCGGCGCGACACAGTCGCTAGGGCGGCGCGACACAGTGAGAAAGGGGGAGCATGACTCGGGCAAGGGCGGAGCGCGCTCCGGGCAGGAAAAAAAAAATCGAATCGGTGGGCCCTAGGAACAGTTCCCACGAGGGAACTTGCTCGATACCATGAGAAAACTGAAACGAGAATGAATGCACTATGAAAGAGTTGGGTACAAGTACTAACCCTAATTGGGTTGTACCCTATATGGGCTACCCCACTACAGCCTACACAAAAGCATAAGCTATAATGTTCTGACAGGACCGGTTTTACATCATCTCCCAGTTTCATGGAGAGGGCAGCCAACTCCTTCTCCAACACAATCACCATCGGTAGCGGGTTGGGCTGAATCACGTCGCGTAGCAGCTTCCATGCCTTCAGTCCGGAATCATCCAACTCCACCAAATCCTTGATGTGCTGGAATATGTCGTTCTTGACCGATTGGAGGATGAGGTCGTACAGCACCGCGCTCTTCTCAATCCATCGATCGCGGGCATCTCCTTCCCCCGGCATCTTCTCCTCTCCCATTGCAATTTTCAGCAGCTTGTAGCGCTTGAAGGCGCTCCGCATCCGCTCGCTCCATTCCTCATAGTTGGAGCCATCCAAAGCTTTGATCTTGGATGGTGGCGGTTCACTCCTCTTCTCAACTGCATCTCCACTCTCTTGATTCATCTCCTCTGCTCCCAATCAGAGGTTTCAGCTCCCCCCTTTGCTGGTCACTATGTAGATCCACACAATCTTCACGAGTGTCGGCGCCAACGAAATTTCGGCAGAGTTTCCCCTTACCGGAAGTCACCCCCAAAAATCCGATATGATGTTTCGTTACTACGAGGACCCGCCATGGATTGGTGGCGCATCATCCTCACGAAGCCGAGCGACTACGAGGCTCTACTGCCATGGAAAGGACCAACTAGACCCCGGGCCTTGTTGCATTTCGTGGAGGTAGCCTAGTATCGCACGCCGGATGCGTCGTACGCCGGTATCGCAAGACTTGAGCCGATCGCGGCATCAATTTCAGCGTGTCAAAAGTGTCAGAACTATACTGTAGGCTGTAGTGGGGCACTCCTTATGGGGTACAGTATTGCTAGGTTTTGCCTATACAAACATTGTACTATCATGTTTTTAGTCATTCCTTGTTCTTTCCTTCACATGGTTTCAGAGCAGGTTCCCTAGTGGGAGCGTTTTTTTAAGAGCCCACCACGATTTTTTTTTTCCTACCCTGCCCGAAGCGCGGTGCCGAGCTTCCCTGCCCTGTAGCGCGCCTCGCGCCTGCCTCACCTGCGCCCTTGCGCCTGCCCTGCTACGGCCGTCGTCGCGCGCCTGCCCTACACGTCGTCGAGCGCCTGCCCTGCCTGCCGCCCGTCGAGCGGCTGCCATGCCTGCCGCCTGTCGCGGCCCTGCCCTGCTGCCGCCCCGTCGTGGCCCTGCTCTGCCGCCGCCTCGTCGTGGCCCTGCCCTACGGCTGCCCCGTTGCGGCCGTCACCTCACCGCTAGACGTTCACACTTCCGGCCTCTCCACAGCAAAATGGGATTGCTGAGCGCCGCATTGGCATGGTCATGGACGTCGCTCGTACGTCCATGATCCATGCGGCTGCCCCCCAGTTTCTGTGGCCGTTCGCGGTTCAGTACGCGGCGCATCAGATCAACCTCCAGCCCCGGGTCTCCGTGCCGGAGACCTCCCCTACTCTGCGGTGGACAGGGAAGGTTGGCGATGCGTCTGCGTTTCGTGTCTGGGGATCTCGAGCTTTTGTCCGCGACTTGTCTGCGGACAAGCTCTCCTCTCGTGGTGTTCCCTGCGTCTTCCTTGGCTTCCCCCCCTGACGCGCCTGGTTGGCATTTTTACCACCCCACCTCGGGCCGTGTTTTGTCCTCTCAGGACGTCACGTTTGACGAGTCGGTTCCTTACTACCGTCTCTTCCCCTACCGCACTGCCCCCCTCCCCCCCCCCCCCCCCCCGCCGCTCTTCCTCGCGCCAGGTCCTCCCCCGGTAAACCCCCTCCCCCCTCAGGGTCCTGCCCCCTCAGGTGTGTCCAAGATAGACGCAGTCAAGCCTGTCGAGATAGCTGTTGACTCTGGTGCTGCTAGGGGTGCTGAGCCTGCGGGTGCCGGGTCTGGGGGTGCTGAGCCTGAGAGTGCGGAGCGTGGGGGTGCTGAGTTTAGGGGTGCTAAGCCTGGGGGTGCTAAGTCTGGGGGTGCTGAGTCAGGGGGTGCGGAGCCTGAGGGTGCTGAGCTTGCGCGTGTGGACACTGGAGGTGCTGCGCCTGGAGGTCCTTCGGGTGCTTCTTCCCGGCGGGAGCCACTCTCTCCACAACAGCTGCGCGAGTGGTTTACTCGCCGCTGGCGCCATGCTGCTGGAGCTGGTGGTGCTACGGGCGCTGGAGGTCCTGCTGCTGCTAGAGCTGCTGGGGGTTCTGGAGCCACTGGTCCCGGAGGTGCTCGTACTGGAGGTACTGGAGCTGCTGGGCCTGGTGGTGCTGCTGGGGCTGGAGCTACTGGAGGTGCTGGAGCTGGGGGTACTACTGGACCCGGTGTTGCTGGAGGTGCTGGCCCTGGCGCTGCTGGAGCTGGAGCTGCTGGAGGTGCTGGAGCTGGAGGTGCTGTTGGAGCCGGTGCTCATGGGGGTGCTGGAGTTAGCGCTACTAGAGCTGCTGGAGGTGCTGCTGAAGCTGTTGGTGCTCCAGGAGTTGGAGCTCCCGCTGGGGGTGCAGGTGCTGTCCCTGCTGGTTCTGGAGGCGCTGCGCACCCGCAGTCGTACTTTGTTCCGCTCCTTGAGCAGGTTCTTGGTCTCCCGCCTTCTACTAGTCCTGCTCCTTCTGTAGAGTGTCCACAGCCTGTCCAGTCCGAGTCACAGTTACAGCCCGCCTCCCAACTACATGCTCCTTCTCCTTATACTGGTCCGACCGGAGGTCTTGCGGAGCGTTGTGAGCCTGAGTCTCGTCCTGTGTCGCCTCCGTCTCGTCCTGCGTCGCCTGTTCGTGCTGCTCGCACTAGTCGTCGTGGTTCGCGTCAGCGTCCTCCTCCTGTCCCTAGCACGCACCAGATGGCTCTACGTCCTTCCACTGCTCCGCAACATGTCCCTCTGCCGTCTCCTCCTTCGTCCTCTCTTCCTGCCCTTGCTGACCTGGAGTCTGACTCCCTTTGTGCTGCCAGTCCTACTGTCACGTGTCTCCTGGCCACTGTTGTCAGTGACCCTTCCTTTGAGTCCTCTGCTGCGTCTGCCTTAGTTGCTCAGCTTGTCGACTTTGCTGCTCACTGTCGTCTAGACTACTCCGCGAGTCTTGTAGCTGAGTCTGAGTCTGTCTGTCCTCCGTCCGTCGGGGGTGAGTGTGCTCTTGGCACAGACGTCCTTGAGGATAAGCAGGAGGACTTTGAGTGCTTTGCAGCCGCTGTACCTCATCTTGTGTCCATGCTGATTGCACCTGAGGGAGACCTGGATGCACCAGACATCCCGACCCCGCGCTCTTACGCAGAGGCGATAGAGGGTCCCTACTCCTCTCAGTAGCAGTCATCCATGGACGCAGAGATGGCATCCTGGAAGTCCAGAGGCACCTACGCCGACAAGGTTCCCCTTCCTGGGGCGAACATCGTCAGTGGCATGTGGATTTTCAGGGTGAAGCGGCCGCCGGGTTCTCCGCCTGACTTCAAGGCGCGTTACGTTGCTTGAGGCTTCAGTCAGCGACAGGGAGTTGTCAGCGACAAGGAGTCACAAGTGGGACGAAGAGCTGGGCAAGAAGATCGACTGGAAGGCAGTGAGAGAGAGGAGAGACTCTCTGGCAATCCCCTATATAGCACAGGACGTGGTGCTGAAAATGCACAGCAAGAACCTGCATGTGGGGGGAGGCTGGTTTTCCTGGATCCAACGGGGAGCTCCCCGCACTGCGGGGCACCAGAAACCCCGGATCAGTGCATGCTCACTTGCTCTGTCATCCAACCGGTGATCGGCGTGCTGCTGAGCTCGCTGAGGATGATAGACCCTGCGGATCAAACGAGGTCGCTAGGTGACATGCTGTTCAAAGCAGGGGCCACGAAATCCGGTTTTCCGGGGGCTACATTGACAGCGGTGACGATGCGGAGAATCAGGTTGGCCAGGGTGGATGCGATTTTGCGGAAGGAGAAGTTCCAGCGGAAAAAGGTTGCAAGGGCGGCAATATATGCATGCCGCATGCGAGACTGTACAGAGCAGAAAAGTTGAGGAGGGCAACAGGTTACAGCATCCAGGGGCAGCCACGGGACCCGTGGGGCGGTTTAGTAGGAGATGAAAGGGTGGCGATCTGGAGGATATGCGAGGCACGGGAGCAAGCCACGTGGAGGGTGGGATTCCTTTCCATTTGGCAGAACCCTAAGACCTTCCACCGACCACCGTAAACTCGCGTAGGGCGGAGGCACCCGAGCCTTGGCTGGGGTACACCGTTTCCCCCCCAGAATCCTGTTACGACTATGAATGTAATTGCATTGCTATAGTGCATACGCATTCGAAAAAAAATAAAAATAAAATACAATTGATGTCATGGATTCGCTGCAGGGTCAAATTCCACTTCCGATGTTCTCCTGCCAATCTATGACATAGTCATCGTGCAGCTTCGTAAAGTGCATGCCGTTGCAAAAAACCACAATTGAGCGAGGGGAAATGAACAAGCAGCTGCTTGTGATGGACCATGTCATAAAGCATGTGCCACCACCGATACTTATCCCTCGGGTGGACTTTCACCAACCCTTTTATCTTATGAGTGCCCGCTCCCGTCACAGGATCCACCACCCGATGGAAAGCCGCACCAAACTGGTACGGCGGACGACCGCACTTCTCCAGTAGAGTCGTAACAAGGAGCTTATAGATCATATCCGACAAAATCTAAGCAATAACCCCCTTCAGCAACACATCGATAGCATCCGGGTTCTGCGCGCGCTCCTTGATGTTCAATGAGTTTTCAGGATGCTGCCAGACCAGAAACAGCTTGGTCTTCCCATCCGTGTAGATATGCTCCACGCAACGGCACCAGACATAATTCGCATCCGCCGCCTCCTGGAAGGTGACCTGCAGCCTCCCGAAACGCTTCTTTGACAGGTAAGCAAGCAGCAGCGTCTGCATCTTCGTTGTCTTCTGCGCGTGCGACGACAGCGCCTTCTTCCACACAACCAACAACTCCTTCATTGTATCAGTGATGCATGGAACTTCCTTCTCAAAATCCTATGGAATCAACAGGGTAAGCGTGTAGCCTGCGAGCGCCGTGATCACCCCAGCTCGAACAGGGTCCAGCCTTCAGATCATCACTCAAATAACCGTCGTCAACTATCTCCTCTTCATCTTCTTCGTTCGCAAGTTCCGCACGGACCTTCGCAGCCGGCGCGTCCACCTCAGCCTCTTTCTCTTTTCCTCAGCCCTCTTTCTCTGGAAGCTCAACGAAGCCAACTTCTTCTCCAGTGACACCCTGGTGTCATCAGTAGCAAACGGGCCGACCATATCCTTCAGCATCGGCTTCAATGTAGCACGCTCCGACTGGTGACCCTTCCAGTCGTGAACGCGCAACCGCTCCACTCTTCAGGGCAGCAGCAGCCTTCTTTTGTTGACGAGGCATGTTGCAATGATAAAAATCTGAACTCAACACTTTTGCTGATAGTGAAAACTGTGTGAGCATTGATACTTTATAAAGCCTCTGACCAGTTTTGGGTCTCGCATTCTTGAAATCCCACGACAGTATCCATAGTATAGTCCTGGTATCGCCTTGTGGTTGTAACTTCCAGGGTTGACAAAATCAATGGAGAAAGCTTGTTCACGGTAGATAGTATGCTCCCAAAGTGCCTTACAGTTGTTAGGAGCTGCATGCACGACATGTGTCAGCAACCTTTTAGTGGCATCAAGACTTTCGGGATTGCCTGACAAGCGCGAGGTAGGTAACATGCCCACGGGATAGGCACAATAAGTATACCCCCGTAAGCGTCTTGCCAAATAATGTCTTTTGTCAGGCAACTGACAAGCAATTGATCGTCATTGGTCAAGTTGAAGTTCCTGGTAGAATCCATGGTGGCCTTGGCTTCATTGTCATTGTCATTGACCTTCAAATGCGAAATGACACACATGCACTGACATAGGTGAGCTGCGCAGCTATCTTGGCTTGCAGATCACCAGGGACAGCACGGCGCACCATCACTATGAGTCAGTCATACATGGTGCACCAGGTCCTTCAGCCCTTCGGCTTCCAGTTCTCCTCCCTACAATCCACTCGGCCACTCGCTCTTAGCTCCACCTTCGGACGAGTCCGTAGAGCCGAGTGGTCATAATCTAGAGCTTGTAGGCTGCCTCATGTACATGATGACTTGCACTCGACATGACCTCGCATACCCTCTCAGCATCCTAGAGCGCTACGTTGCGCCCAAAAGACACCGACCCGAGCACGGGCAGGCTGCTAGGAGGGTGCTGTGAGACTTGTGGAGTACATCGGCCATGGGGTTTGTGCGTGGAGGACGAGGCTCAGTTATAATCACAGGACGCTTCTTGGGCCGACGAACTAGCGACTCAGCGGTCGTCACAGGGTAACGCTTTCAGTCTCGACTCTGGTTCTGTCCGTGCAGGTCCACTCGTTCGTCTTCTGTGCTTGGTTCCAGCCGTGAGGCCGAGATCTACGCTGGGGCTATGGCTGCACAGAAGTTACGCTGGCTGACCTGCTTGCTGACCGACTTGGGTAAACGGCCTCATTCTCCTCCAGTTCTGTACGTCAACAATAAGGCCATGATTGCCTTGTGTCTGGAGCACAGACTGGAGCACGGACTGGAGCACAGAACTAAGCACATTTCTCTTCGTCACTTTTTGTGTCAAAAGTTGCAGCAGCATGGTCAGCTTCGCCTTGCTTACGTGGCCTCTACACTGCTGATATCTTCACCAAGGCCCTTGGGTCTGGTGATCATCAGCGTTTCTGCACGGCTCTTAGCCTTGTGCCTACTCTGCCTCACTTGCTTGCCGCTTGGCTTTGCCTTGTGCTGTGATCTATATATTTATATGTGCATCCTTACTCTTGCTAGGTTGTGATCACTGTACTGCTTGTGCTTCTATAACTATGCATGTGATCTGTCCTTGTGGTCGCTTGCTTGTGCTGAGACGACACTGTGATCTTGAAATCCACTCCGAGCTTTGCTTTGTTTGCTTCTCTTGACTGCTCTTGCAACCGTGTTATGTTCGCTTATGGGGGTGTGTCAAAATGCCTTTATGTTGTTCAGGCCGTAATGGGGTAGACTATACTGAGTACAACACATTAGGGTTAGACCTACTTGTGCTTGTCATCCATTCTAGTATACTATTCATGCTCGCTAGATTCAGACTCCTTGGCCACCGTCTTCCCCTGCACAAAGGCCTCCAAGAGTGTTTGCAACTGAGAGCTGTCAATGTTCACCATGTAACCAGAACTCGCATCATCGTTGCCGTTTCCTACTGCTGCACACTTTCGTGGACGAAACTAAGCCACACCACAAACTAAACGTGCTAATAACGAATCCAAATGTGCTAGTAACTATGCTCTGATATCATATGTCACTTGGCACTCCAGCTACTATGTATGTAGACGGGTTTCAGGCTTCAGCATATAGGATCTGGAATTTGCAGTAGGATATTCATTGGAAATGGACATGACTTTGCAAAACAAAACAATCGATATCTAAGCAAACAGTTTCAGTGCTGTGCGACTCTTGTAACTCGTCTTCTGTGTCTCATGTCGCGTCACACGCAAAACCAAGTGGGTAACCGAAACTGTCACTGAAAACAGCGAATCATCATTGTTAACACCGATTCGGTTCGTTGTGATTGGCTCATTTCCAGCAGCGAAAGTTTTCGAGCTTCGCTGCACATCGCAACTAGGCATTCCTCTCGTTTTTCACTGTTTTTCCTTCTCTTTCCCCACGTTCTTCCCGCACACCTCGCTACTAGCTCCTCCGTTTTGCACCGTTCCTAGGTCATAGTTCAGCGCGGGTAGGTCTTAGCCACGGCGCCATTCGGCGATCCGTGTGCCAGCCGTTGCTCGGCGATTCGTGTGCCAGTCGCCGTTCGGCGCTCTCGTGGCAGCCGCAAACCACCCTAATAGACGTCATGTTCCGCCACGTGGCAGAACGACACCGGCAGCTGACGAGAGCCACGTCGCTCGTCGTATCTTCCGCCGCACCATCCGCCGCTGCATTCGGAAGCAGTAGTTTTGGAATCAGATCGGCGTTTTCCACGTGGCAAGTCCACCTGTTGCCACGTGTCTTCAACTAGGTAATTTGCCGTGTTTTCACCGTTGGCCCGTCAAGATTCTCCACATGCTGCCAGCCCCGGAGAGCAGTCTATTGACCAAAGTGTTAGGCAATTAGGTAGGGGACTTCTCACAGAAGTGTTTCGAGACGCTTAAAAGAATTTTACTTTCACGAGCCTATTGCGCTAGCGTTGAAGAGTTAGGCTAGTAATGGAAGGATTGTCACAGAAATGCATCACCAAAATGTTGCTGACCCAAACCTGGTCCCAAAGAGTCCTTGACCCTAGTCTGGCCCAAACCTGGTCCCAAAGGGTCCTTGACCCTAGTCTGGCCCAAACCTGGTCCCAAAGGGTCCTTGACCCTAGTCTGGCCCAAACGTGGTCCCAAAGGGTCCTTGACCCTATTCTGGCCCAAACCTGGTCCCAAAGGGTCCTTGACCCTAGTCTGGCCCAAACCTAATCCCAAAGGGTCCTTGACCCTAGTCTGGCCCAAACCTAATCCCAAAGGGTCCTTGACCCTAGTCTGGCCCAAACCTGGTCCCAAAGGGTCCTTGACCCTAGTCTGACCCAAACCTAATCCCAAAGGGTCCCTGACCCTAGTCTGGCCCAAACCTGGTCCCAAAGGGTCCTTGACCTTAGTCTGGCCCAAACCTGGTCCAAAAGGTCCTTGACCCTAGTCTGGCCCAAACCTGATCCCAAAGGGTCCTTGACCCTAGTCTGGCCCAAACCTGGTCCCAAAGGTTCCTTGACCCTAGTCTGGCCCAAACCTGGTTCCAAAGGGTCCTTGACCCTAGTCTGGCCCAAACCTGGTCCCAAAGGGTCCTTGACCCTAGTCTGGGCCAAACTTGGTCCCAAAGGGTCCTTGACCCTAGTCTGGCCCAAACCTGGTCCCAAAGGGTCCTTGACCCTAGTCTGGCCCAAACCTGGTCCCAAAGGGTCCTTGACCCTAGTCTGGCCCAAACCTGGTCCCAAAGGGTCCTTGACCCTAGTCTGGCCCAAACCTGGTCCCAAAGGGTCCTTGACCCTAGTCTGGCCCAAACCTGGTCCCAAAGGGTCCTTGACCCTAGTCTGACCCAAACCTGGTCCCAAAGGGTCCCTGACCCTAGTCTGGCCCAAACCTGGTCCCAAAGGGCCCTTGACCCTAGTGTGGCCCAAACCTGGTCCTAAAGGGTCCTTGACCCTAGTCTGGCCCAAACCTGGTCCCAAAGGGTCCTTGACCCTAGTCCGGCCCAAACCTGGTCCCAAAGGGTCCTTGACCCTAGTCTGGCCCAAACCTGGTCCCAAAGGGTCCTTGACCCTAGTCTGGCCCAAACCTGGTCCCAAAGGGTCCTTGACCCTAGTCTGGCCCAAACCTGGTCCCAAAGGGTCCTTGACCCTAGTCTGACCCAAACCTGGTCCCAAAGGGTCCTTGACCCTAGTCTGGCCCAAACCTGGTCCCAAAGGGTCCTTGACCCTAGTCTGGCCCAAACCTGGTCCAAAGGGTCCTTGACCCTAGTCTGGCCCAAACCTGGTTCCAAAGGGTCCTTGACCCTAGTCTGGCCCAAACCTGGTCCCAAAGGGTCCTTGACCCTACTCTGGCCCAAACCTGGTCCCAAAGGGTCCTTGACCCTAGTCTGTGTTAGGGTTGGTTCGCCCAACCACGGAACGTATGGCGAAAGTCTCTACGACGGCAGAATGACGGCGAAATGGAAGCGCGTGGATGATTCTAGGTGAAACAGTGGAAATCGGCCTACGGCGTGAGAAGGGAGAGAGAAATCGAGAAGGAATGTGTGAGAAGGTGGAAGAAGCATCGAGATTGAAGTTGGCGAGGGGAAATTGTGGTTCGAGCTCGAGGCGTGTTCGAGAAGGTTCCACATTCGGTCTTGAGGAGTGTTCACCGAATTCGGTTCGGTTGCGTGTGCGACTCGGGGTGAAACGAGGTGCACGCGGTTACTTGGGAAACAAGTGAAGTTACGAATCGCCTTTTGTGTCTTGCCTGACTATAAAACTGTTTGTACTCATTCTGGAAATACAACATTGGACAACATTGAGATTCTAAAAATTGCTGAAGTATGTATTGACAACTTCAAGCAGAGCTGCGCATATCATTGGATTCGGGAGATCGTGGAGAACACGATAGGCGATAGCAAGTAGACTATTGCCGACTAAGGTGCTTACGATCCTAAGAACTGGTATTAGAGATTGGCGAACAGGTGCGTCGGTCGTCGTGAGATTCACTTGGTGCGCTAAGTGAAATTAGTGGAGAAGAGGAGTCGTTCACGCCTACGCTATGGGAGACGAGGCGAGTTCGGGTTCCAGTGTGAGTCTTGGAGACCCGCAGTTGAAGGCTCTTCTCGAGGCCCTTGCGAGTGGCCGATTGGTGGCGAAACCGACGATCGGGCTCAGTGAAGCCCAGCGCTTCAATGGAAGCAACTAGAACGTGAGGCGGAAGAAGTTTATTCGAAGGGCAGAGGAGGTGGACCTCTTGCCGTACTACCGTCCCGATGAGGAGACGATGGAGGGAGTTGCGCCTTCCACGACAGATACGAAGGAGAAAATAGCGGCGTTTAAAAAGCAAAGTAAGAAAGCTTTCTTTCAGCTTTGTCATTCAGTTGCCGATGGAATCGCGGTGGATTTGGACCAGTTTGCAGGGGAGCTGAACCCTGCACAGCGAGCGTGGGAGTACCTGGAGTCCACATACATGGGTACAAACGATGTCAACAAGAAGGCGATCAAGAAGCAACTGTTGATGCTGAGCATGGAGAAAGGCGAGAAAATCATCACCTACATTAACAGGGCGAAAAGCTACAACGACGACCTACGTGTGATGGGAGCCGCGGAGACGGAGAAAGTAATGATCGACTATATAGTCGATGGACTGCCTAAGGAGTGGGAATCCGACACCGGTGTGTTTACGTACCAACCGCCGGAGAGTTTGATGAAGCTGCAAGAGATTCTACAGTCGCTTGAGATGGTTAAGGAGATGAGAAAGAAGAAAGCAGCAGCAGTAGCTAAGGAGTTTGATGAGGAGAGGCCCGCTTTGGTGAATGCCACGAAGGCGTTTGGAGCATGCTACCAGTGTGGAAAGCGCGGGCATAAGGCGATAAATTGCTACGAGAACCCGCGAAGCAGAAACTATAAGGGCAAAGCGATGGAGAACGAGAAAGGAGAAAATGAGGGAGCGGAGTGGCAGCAGAAACGAGGTTTTGACGGCAAGTGTGATTGTTGTGGGCGCTACAGGCATCGTGCCGCAGAGTGCTACTCCAACCCGAATAGCATGAGCTACAAGGGTCCGTCGCAGCAGAGGAATGTGGCGACAAAGGCGAATGTAGTGGAAGCGGAAAAGGAGGATGTGATTTTGGGAGGAGCGCATCTCGCGAATGTGGTGCGTTTACCGAAGGAGGCTCAGACAGATGGACGTGAGAAGAGGGCGTGGTTCATGGACAGCGGATGCACGCGTCACATGACATTCAGGTCAGATTGGATGGAGAATGTGAGGGAGTCGAGTGAGGATTATATACTACAAGGTAACAGTGGGAAGTTACCAGTGACAGGAGAGGGTGATGCGGTGTTGCAGAGTCCGTATGGAGAGATGAGACTGGAGAGTGTGCTGCTGGTTGAGGATTTAAAGGTGAACCTGGTCAGTCAGTCAAAGCTTGATGACTTGGGGTGCAAGATGTTTTATGACAGAGGCGAGGTTACAGTGTTTGGTCCTGAGTGGGAGAAGTATGCGGAAGGTTATTTCAGTGACGGTTTCTATGAGATGAACTTGGTCGCGATGAACGATAAGGATGAGATCTATGAGGATCCTGAGTCTACTGAGGATGATGAGAGTGAGGACTCGGATGATATGGCTGCGAGTGTGGAGGCAGCAGTGAAGCAGGAAGAGGAGATAGTGATCATGGAGGCAGCAGTAGTAAACGGTGGAGATGGAGACGATGTCAACACTTTTGCAGCAGCGATCGTGGTTGAAGATGAAGCAGTAAATGCGAAGTGTGTGGGAGTTGAAGCTGTGAAAGGGGACATCATGGTGAAAGGATCAAAGGCGAATGCAACTGCAAAGGGGCAAGTGCTTAAGGAGGATGAACACGTTGAAGGGTACGAGACCCGAGAGGTGTTGGGTGTAAAGATGCCGAGGAGAAGCGAGAGGCATAAGAAAATCTCTCAAGGTTTGGATGTCAAGGCGCTCAACTTCAAGACACGTAAGCAGAGGTTCAAGGTGCAGGAGCTGCAGGGGAGCGTGAAGCCGACCTAGACCCTGTGAAGGCTACAAGGAGCAGGGGAGGAGTGCGAGTGGAGTTTGTGGTTGACGAACCACATGGGAGATTGTTAGGGTTGGTTCGCCCAACCACGGAACCTATGGCGAAAGTCTCTACGACGGCGGAATGACGGTGAAATGGAAGCGCGTGGATGATTCTAGGTGAAACGGTGGAAATCGGCCTACGGCGTGAGAAGGGAGAGAGAAATCGAGAAGGAATGTGTGAGAAGGTGGAAGAAGCATCGAGATTGAAGTTGGCGAGGGGAAATTGTGGTTCGAGCTTGAGGCGTGTTCGAGAAGGTTCCAGATTCGGTCTTGAGGAGTGTTCACCGAATTCGGTTCGGTTGCGTGTGCGACTCGGGGTGAAACGAGGCGCACGCGGTTACTTGGGAAACAAGTGAAGTTACGAATCGTATTTTGTGTCTTGCCTGACTAAAAAACTGTTTGTACTCATTCTGAAAATACAACATTGGACAACATTGAGATTTTGAAAATTGCTGAAGTGTGTATTGACAACTTCAAGCAGAGCTGCGCATATCATTGGATTCGGGAGATCGTGGAGAACACGATAGGCGATAGCAAGTAGACTATTGCCGACTAAGGTGCTTACGATCCTAAGAGTCTGGCTCAAACCTGACCCGGAACTAGGGATTGCTGAAGTTTCGGGAAAGTCAGCGTTATGATAATCATGGCGTAACGAATAGTGTACAGTATCTTTGAGAAGGACTAAGCGTGATCGCTTTCAAGTGTTCTCTTCACTCTCGTCAGCCCTGCCTGTAATGACCCCACTCTGGGGAACCGTCCTGCCTCTGCCTGACCCCCCTGCTCCGTCTTCCCTCCGTTTCCCCCCTTCACCCTTTCTCCCACCTCTACCCAACCCTCTTTCCCATCGCCCTGCCAGCCGTTGTCACCACAGGAAGAAGCCGCTGTTATGGGCCATGGGTATCCCAGCCTCTCCGCGCCACCATCCCCATCATCGTCACCATCAGCATCGCTGCACCAGGCAGGAATGATTGCCACCAGAAGCTGCTCGCCTCTCATCCCATCCTCCTCCCTTTTCCCTAGCCATGGATTTGCCACGTCAGCCATAGCGGCTGAAGCCACGTCAGCCTCATCAACATCAGCCGCATTCGCAGGAGCATCCACCTCAGCATCAGCAAGATCAGCACCATCAGCACCGTCTGCAGCTGCAGGGGCAGGAGGAGTAGGAATGGGAGCAATGTCAACAGGGAGGGTCGGAGATGCAGCAACAGGGGAACAGGGGGTGGGAAATGGGAGGATCGGAGTGAAGACAAAAGCGCTGACGAAGCAAGCAAAGCACATCATGAATGTGAGTCCATGTGAGCACGCACCATACAGCATGCACCGAAATTTCTATGCGAAGGCCACAGATTCACTGCACCAGAAGTACAAGCTTCCAACCCTCCCTCCTCGTTCCTGAGTTGATGCAAAATGATATGGAAAAAACACAAAACTTGAGCCAACGAAGAATGCAACTTTCTCATCCTCCCTCCACCTCCCGCCTTTATCGTGTCTCCCTCCACCTCCCGCCTTTATCGTGTCTCCCTCCACCTCCCGCCTTTATCGTGTCTCCCTCCACCTCCCGCCTTTATCGTGTCTCCCTCCACCTCCCGCCTTTATCGTGTCTCCCTCCACCTCCCGCCTTTATCGTGTCTCCCTCCACCTCCCGCCTTTATCGTGTCTCCCCTCCATCTTCCATCTTCCCCCTCTCTCCGCTTCTGCCCCTTCCTCTTCCCTGTCCCCTCGAATTCTGGGATGCAGAGGTCACAAATGGACTGCACCCGGAGTACAGCATGCCTTCTGCCTTCTGTCCTCGCCCCGCACTCCTCCGCCTTCTGTCCTCGTCCCACCTTTATCTTGTCTCCCTTTCCCACCCCCCTCTCGTTCCCCCGTTCCCACCTCACTTACCCTGCAGATTCTGGATGCAAAGGCCACGGCTTCACGGCGCCACGAGGGCATTGGCTCCTCGTGGTCCTCACCCCGCCGCCTCCAACGTCAACTCTCTTCCCTTCCCCCTCACATGCTGGATGCGCACAAAACTTCCCCCTCACATGCTGGATGCGCACAGAACTTCCCCCTCATATGCTGGATGCGCACAGAACTTCCCCCTCACATGCTGGATGCGCACAGAACTTCCCCCTCACATGCTGGATGCGCACAGAACTTCCCCCCTTTCCCCCTCCCCTCCCCCCGCCCCCCATTCAAACCCTTTCCCCCCGTTCTTCTCAGATGCGGCATGCAGAGGCCACGCGGCATGCAGAGGCCACGCGGCATGCAGAGGCCACGCGGCATGCAGAGGCCACGCGGCATGCAGAGGCCACGCGGCATGCAGAGGCCACGCAGCATGCAGAGGCCACGCGGCATGCAGAGGCCACGCGGGTTCGCTCTACCAGGAGAGGACCACACCTCGCCTCGCTTCTCTCCCCCCCTCCCCGTCCTGCCCTTCTCTCTTCTCTCCTTCCCATCCCCCACCCCTCTTAGATTCTGGATGCAGATTCCACGGGTTCACTGTACCAGGGGCGCAACATGCCTCCGCTTCTCATATTCTCTCGCCTTCCCTTCCCGCTTTACCTTTCCCGCCTGCTCCTCCCCTCTCGGATCCTTGGTGCAGACGCCACGAGTTTTATGCCCAAGGAGCGCAACATGCATCCCCACCCTCTCCTTTCCGCCCTTAACTTGTCGCCCTTTCCCATCGCCCCTTCCCATCGCCCCGTCCCATCGCCCCGTCCCATCACCCCCTGCCCGTGCAGATCCTGGATGCGGAGGCAACAGGGGTGCTGCGCCAGGAGCGCAACATGCCGGACTTCAAGCCGGGGGACGTGCTCTCCATGAAGATTGTACGTGCTCTCCATGAAGATTGTACGTGCTCACTTGGGGGAGTTCATACGCCGATGGGGGCTTGTGTTGCGCCAATGGGGGCTTGTGTTACGCTGATGGGGGCTTGTGTTGCGCCAATGGTGGCTTGTGTTGCGCCAATGGGGGCTCGTGTTGCGCCAATGGGGGCTCGTGTTACTAGCCAATGTGTGCTTGTGTGCTAGTACCCATGAAGCGCCTCAAAAGGGCTTGTGTGCTAGTACTGATGTTGTTTGGCTTCTGTTCCACATTCCGTCGCCCTCACACTTGCCGCCATCCTCCTTCTCCCCCTCTCGCCCTCTCTCCCAGGAGGTGCCTGAGAACAAGCGGCGCACGTCGATAGTGAAGGGCATCGTGATCGCGCGCAGGAACGCCGGCATCGGCTCCACGTTCCGCATCCGGCGCATGCTGGCCGGCGTGGGCGTCGAGATGTCCTTCCCCCTGTGAGTCCCTCACTCTTTGTGCGTCGCTGCCCTGTGTCAGTTGAAGCAACTTGGCTGCGTGGCACCTCACTCCTAATGCCTGCCATGTGTCCTGAGTGCGTGCTGTCAGGCGTGGGCATCGACTCGTTCTTCCGTCTGTGAGTCTCCTTTTGTCCGAGTGTCAGTGTGCCTTGCGTCACTTAAATTAGGCACCGCTAGTGCCAGATGCTATCATGCTCTATTTGGTGGCATCAACTTCACATTCCGCATGCATTGCATGCTGGTGAGCATGGGCGTTGACACCCTCTGTGAGTCTCGTTTTGTCGGAGTGTCAATGTGCCGTGTGTGTTCCCTAAGGTGCGCATGCCTGTGGTTGTCAACCAGCTAAGCACTTTCTGCGATTTGCTGTACGAGCATTGCATGATGGAAAGGAAACGGAATGACATTGCTGATGGCCAACTGATGCACGCAAGATTTTGTATAGGTCTAATTCCAGCAATGACCTCTCGTCTCTCTCCGCGCAGGTACTCGCCCATCATCAAGGAGATCACAGTGATAGGCACGCGCAAGGTCAGGAGGGCCAAGTTGTACTATTTGAGGGACAATGTTGCCCGTATGTCCGCTGTTTAGGGATGCAGCCGCAAGTTGTGCAAATAAGAAAATATTTTAGGAATCCCAAGATGCTTGTCAGGCTATGAAATGTGCTGAAGCTTCAGCATTTGGCAAAGAATTGTCTAAGTTACATTATCACCTCATGTTAGTCTTTTTAAGCGTGTACTTTGTACTGCTTGTCAATGGCATATTATCGGATCAGCATTTGGCAAAGACATTTCTGGCTCAACAGATCGCATCCTCCCTGTGAGCTTGTCACACGCTCGCCACGCAAGCCACTTCCAGACTCCATTCGTCATCTAGGCTCTGTTCGGTAGCCACCCTAGTCACATTGTGGTTGGTGCAGGTGATCTTCCGCGGCCCAATTTCAAACAACCTTAAATCCTACCAAATCGTTATTAAAACACCAAACCTGACCAGTGCGGTTTGGCTACCAAACGCGCCATACACCCAACCGAGTGCAGGGGAAGACACTACCTCGAAATTGGTGAGCCCAGGCAAACGAGAGAATTAATGTAGAGCCTGGATTGGTGGTTCATCCTTACTCGCGTGGTCTTGAATTACTCGAGTGGCCACCAGATTTGGTGATAATTACTCGAGTGGCCACGCCAGGGGATTCCCGTTAGTTTTTTAACCCGGCGCATTATCCTACAAGGGTTTGTATCCCCGAAACTTCTGTATGATTCATGCGCGATCTTCAATATCCGAAATTTATGATCGTGACCCCTTATGACCACGCCTGATTGGACGCGCATTGCAAAATAAAGCAACGCGCATATAATCGACCAATCATGCGCGGTCATTAAATGTCCCGCGTATTGACGCCCGGGCATTGCAGTTTATGATCGCGGAAATATATGATCGGGCAATAATATATGATGTGCCCGACCATTAACGACCGCGCATGATTGGTGGACTATATGCGCGTTTAATCAGGCGCGGTCATATAGAGTCATGAACATAAATTTCGAATATATATCATCACGCGAAAGCATCCATTTTAAATCATCGCGTAAATTGAGAATCGCGGAATTATCAATACAGAGGTTTCGGGGATACGAGCCCTTGTAGGGTAATGCGCCGGGAAAAAAAGCCAGCGTGAATCCCCTGGCGTGGCCACTCGAGTAATTATAATCAAATCTGGTGGCCACTCGAGTAATTCGAGACCATGCGAGTAAGATTAAATCAATAGTCCAGGCTCTACAGTAATTCTCTCTTAGGCAAACTCGACAGTCAGCAGGAGTCCATCCCATTTCAGCTTTCCAGTTCCACTCAGGCAGACCCGCTCTGACTGGCATGCTGGAGGGTATACGCTGTATTAGTGTCATTTCGGGCCGAATGAATATTTTTAGTCTGTTGAATTAAAAACGACGAGAGATCGTGCTCATACTCCGTTTTTCTTTCATCCATAATGAGGGATCCCATTTGGCGGACTGATTTCTTATTTGTGGGTCGGGCAGCTGGCAAAATTCGGCCAGTTTTTTTTTTACAAACGCGAGGTAAATTCTTGCAACTATGGACGCAACATCTGTCAAGTGCGAGTGGACGCCCGAGGCTACGAAACGTACCAGAGGCTTCCCCCCCATCAAGTGGGTCCAGTGTGACTGGGAGGCTACCGAACAGGGCCCTAAAGTGTTCCAGGGTGACGATAGAACCAGCACTCGTTGACCGAGGAGCTCTTTGAGAGAATCCGATGGCTCTTAGTTCGACGTTTTCAGCTCCTTAGCTTCCAGCCCCACCGTTCTTGCTGCAGGTAGCCCACATTAGGTCGACATTTCCCAAACGCATAGGCCGGTAGATACTAGGGCAGCGGCGAACCACCGTAACAGTGGCAATGTCGGGCGAGAGCGAGATGGGGCTGATGGCGGCGGGGACGGGCAAGGGCGACGAGCGCAAGGAGGCGCAGCGGAAGAAGAATGTTCGCTTCTCGGGGAACGACGACGACGACGACGATGATGACGCCAAGTGCGCGCCTTCCCCCGTCCAGGTTCTTCGTCGCTCTCGTCCGTGCGACACCTCCGTTCGCCAGCGACGGATTCGCCGCACGCCCCTCGTTCTCCTCATGTCCTCAATTCCGTTCTCCGCGCCCAGCCTTTCTTCCCCTTCCCCTCTCCCGCTTCCCCCCATCCCCCGTTTCCCCCCCCGCGCGCGCGCAGGCCACGGCGCGCGGTGCTGCCGGAGAAGAAGCCGAAGAAGGCAAAAGGCGCGCCCGCCGCCGCCGCTGACGTCAGCGCGATGGATCTCGACGACCTCGGCGCGGAGCCCGGCGCGGCTGGCGGAGGCGCCGTGGGGGCGGCGGCGCTGATGGACTCCGCGGACCCGCGCGTGGCGGCGCTGGCGCGCGCGCAGCAGCGGAAGAAGGGGAAGAGCAAGTGGGGGGACACGGCTTTCGGGGGCGTGGAGGACGTGGTGCGCGCCGAGGAGGACTTCCAGGTGCGGGGGCGAGGGGAAGCGGGGGGAGGGGAAGGGGGGAGGGGAAACGGTGGAGGGGAAAAGGGGGGAAGGAGAGGGGAACAGGGATAGGGAGGGAGCAGGGGAGCAGAAAGAGAGGGCACGGGCAGAAGGAAGGGGTGGGGGGGGGAAAGGGAAGGTGGGTGAAGTGAGGGAGGGGATAGATATGGGAGGAAAAGGGAAGGGAGCAGAGGGGACGTATGGAGGGAGAGCGTGGATGGATGTGGATGGGGGCGATTGGCCTGGTGAGAAAAGGTCGTGAGCGGGAAGCACAGGGGTGTTGAGTGCGGTGAGGCACATGGTAGGGCCGGTTGGGGTGGACGCGTGTTAGAAACGGTCCACTGGGCACGGCGTGTTAGAAACGGTTCACTGGGCACGGCGTGTTAGAAACGGTTCACTGGGCACGGCGTGCAGGCAGTGCTGGCGGTGGGAAGGGGGAGCATGGGGGGTGGGGAGGGGGGAGTGCCATGCTCCGAGCTGGTCGACCCTGACATGCATTCTTTCCTCTCCTCACATGCATTCTTTCCTCTCCTCACATGCATTCTTTCCTCTCCTCACATGCATTCTTTCCTCTCCTCACATGCATTCTTTCCTCTCCTCACATGCATTCTTTCCTCTCCTCTGCTCTGCCCTGCTCGCCATGCCCTGCTGTGCTGTGCCATGCCCTGCTGTGCTGTGCCATGCCCTGCTGTGCTGTGCTGTGGTGAATGGTGTGAGTGAGAGGATGGGCGCATGGTGGGGCGGCATGGTGGCAGGGCGAGGAGGAGGAGGGGGAGGCGATGGAGCCGTTCAACCTGCAGCAGGAGCGCGAGGAGGGGTACTTCGATGCGGAGGGCAACTACGTGGAGTATAGGGAGGACACCGAGGCCACGGTGAGAGGCGAGGACACCGAGGCCACGGTGAGAGGAGAGGACACCGAGGCCACGGTGAGAGGCGAGGACACCGAGGCCACGGTGAGAGGCGAGGACACCGAGGCCACGGTGAGAGGCGAGGACACCGAGGCCACGGTGAGAGGAGAGGACACCGAGGCCACGGTGAGAGGCGAGGACACCGAGGCCACGGTGAGAGGCGAGGACACCGAGGCCACGGTGAGTGCAGGGCGGCCACGGTGAGAGCAGGGCGGCCACGGTGAGATGGGAGGGGGGTGTGGGTGGGTGCAGAGAAAAGCAGGGCGAAGGTAGTGAAGGCATGGTGAGGAAGAGGTTTTGGTAGTACCGAGAGATGCGGTTGCGATGCTTTGACTTGCACTCACGCTATACCCCTTGCACTCACGCTATACCCCTTGCACCCACGCAGCGGAGCACACCCTGCCACTGCTATGCCTCCCCCTCCCCCTCCCGCTCCCCCTCCCTCTCCGTCTCCCCCCCCCACAGGACGCATGGCTGGCGACAGCGGAGGTGGACCCCACGCTGGCAGCCAAGGCAGCAGCGCGCGCCCAGGCAGCAGCGGCACCCCTCCATGTACTCATCTCCCCCTTTCCCCGTCTCCCCCCTTCCGCTCCTTCCTCTTCCCCCTGGCAGGACGCATGGCTGGCGACAGCGGAGGTGGACCCCACTCTAGCAGCCAAGGCAGCGGCGCGCGCCCAGGCAGCAGCGGCAGCGGAGGAGGCGTTAGGCAGCGACATGGGGCACGGGGAGATGGCGGCCATCCGACGGCGCATCGCTGATGCTCTCAGGCCGGGGGAGACGGTGAGTATGGAGGAGGCAGGGGGAGGCGGGAGTCAGGAGGTGGGGGTCAGCGGGATGGGGCACAGCAAGTTGGCAGCGATACGACGGCGCATTGCTGATGCTGTCAGGAGGGGAAGACCATGAGTTTGGAGAGGGGGGTGAGGGTGAAGGTGGGGGGGTTGGGAGGATGGTGAGAGTGGAAGACGAGTCATTAGAGGATGAGGGCAGCAAGGGTGGCAGTGCCAGTCAAGTCAGCATGGGAGGGGGAAACTTCCGCCACACAGCACGTGAAAGATGCTCCGCCTGCCAACTCCAACCGCCTCCCACCGCCTCCCATCGCCTCCCATCGCCTCCCATCGCCTCCCTCGTCCTCCTGCACTCGTGCACCGTGTCTCTACTCTCCTTCCCCCCTCTAAATATTGTTACAAATTTTCCCCTTCTCCACCCGTGCTCTCAAAAACCACCTCCCCTCTTCCCCTCCCCCTCTTCCCCCCCCCCCCCCCCCCTTCACTCTCCGCCCCACCCACGTGCAGGTCATTCAAGGGCTCAAGCGCCTGGGCCGGGGGAAGAAGGGCGCGGGGCAGGGGGGAGCAGGGGGGATGAAGGCGGGGAAAGGGGGGAAGAAGAGGGGTCGTCCGGGGGGTGAAGGGGAAGGGGAGGATGGCGGGGAGGGGAGGGGGAAAGGGGGGAGGCAGCAGAATAGACCACGGTGGATGGAGGAGGCGGGAGGGGGGGAGGGGGAGGAGGGGGGCATGGATGAGGAGGCAAGGCAGCGGCTGTTTGAGCAGTTGACTGAAGACGCGATGCTGCTCATGGATGCTGGCGAGACAGGTACGGCGAGACAGGTACGGCGAGACAGGTACGGCGAGACAGGTACGGCGAGACAGGTACGGTGAGACAGGTACGGTGAGACAGGTACGGTGAGACAGGTACGGTGAGACAGGTACGGCGAGACAGGTACGGTGAGACAGGTATGGTGAGACAGGTACGGTGAGACAGGTACGGTGAGACAGTTACGGTGAGACAGGTATGGTGAGACTGGTATGGTGAGACAGGTATGGTGAGACAGGTATGGTGAGACAGGTACGGTGAGACAGTTACGGTGAGACAGGTACGGTGAGACTGGTATGGTGAGACAGGTATGGTGAGACAGGTATGGTGAGACAGGTACAGCGAGACAGGTATGGTGAGACAGGTACGGCGAGGTAGGTAGGGTGAGACAGAAACGGTGGAAGCAGGGGGCAGATAGTCTGTTGGGTTTTCAATATGTTGTGCACCACTTGTTTCTCCATAGAACGTCTATGCTTCTTCGCACCACTTGTTTCTCCATAGAATGTTTCACAAGGTAGAATGGCACCTGACATATACCACGTGCTCCATGCATGCATCCAGTGCCATAGCACGTCGTTGAAGGCTGCTGGAAGCACACAAGGGCAGCGAGAGCATGTTGCTCCTTCCCTCCCGTGTGACTTGTCGTTGCTGTTTCACGCCCATGATGCATGCTGCACGCAGAGCCACGTTGTGCTCCCCCTTTCCTTGACCCCATGCCACATGGCGTGGCCCAGACGTGTATTCAGTTCGGACAAGAAGAAGATGTTTGAGCGTGAGGCCCGGGGGTATGAGGCCATCCCGCGCGCCCATGGTGCATGCTGCACACCCACACGTGTGTTGCTTGCTTTGCTCCCCGTTCCTTCCCTCCACCCCATGCGGCATGGCACGGTGCGTGCAGAGGTGTACTCGGACAAGAAGGAGACGTTTGAGCGCGAGGCCGCGGGGTACGAGGCCATCCTCAGGGCTCGCCAGGGGCTGCTGGGGGGCGACGGGGGGGAGGGGGGTGTGGGAGAGGGGGGCAAGGGGGAGGGGGCCAAGGGGGAGAAGGGGGGTGCGGGTGGGGAGGAGGGAGGGAGTGGGAAGAAGAGAGGTGCGGGGATGGACATGTTTGGCGACGAGGATGATGAGGCAGGGGCTGGTGCAGGGGAAGGGGGGGCGAAGGAAGGTGAGAGGAAGGAGGTACAGGGAGGGGTAGAAGGGAAAGTAGGGGAGGAGAAGGATGGAGGGGAGGGGAAGGCAGGGGGTGAGGGGAGTGGAGCGCCGAGCAACAGCAGCGGCTACGAGTTTGACCCGTCCACTGGGTGAGTGCATGGCTGTTCCACCTGAACCTTGGCTTCGCGCCCACTGGCTTAGAGAAGGAGGTTCTTCTTCTCTCGTGTGCCCTCCTCAACCGCCCCATCCCCCTCCTTCCCTTCCACCCCACCTGTCCCACCTGTGCCCATCCCTCCCTCCCCGCTTCCCTCCGTGCCACTGTTGGCGAGTGCTATGACTCCTCCCTTCCTTCTCTAAGGCCATCGCACTTCACATGTCCATGCCTGCACTGTCTCTCCTCGTCCCCCCTCCTCTTCCCAACTCCCCTCCCCCCTCCTCCCCCTGCGACTACTTCACATGCGGTTTCATCTCACATGCGGTTTCATCTCACATGCGGTTTCATCTCACATGCGGTTTCATCTCACATGCCCGCCTCCCAAAATGCCGTGCATATTCAACCCCTCATTCCACTCCTTCCCCACCACCCAGCACCTTCCCCCTGTGGCGATTAAACGCCCCCCTTCCTGCTTCTGCTCGTGACTGCTGCCACACCTCTCCTTGTGGCACCGCACCTCACATGCCCCTCTTCCATTTCCTCCCTACTATACTGAAATCGCTTCTGAAGATTCCCAAGAGTGACTTCCCCCATCCTCTCCGGAACTCCCCCACCCTCCCAACCCCTTGGCAGCTACTACTTCAACAAGGAGCAGGGGTACTACTACGACTCCTCCTCTGGTCTATTCTGCAGTGCTGCAAATAGCACATGGTAGGGTTGAGTGCGGTACAGTGCGTGCGGTGACAGAATCTGGTGCGCAGTAGGGTTGGGTGCAGAGCAGTGTACAGCGGTGACAGACAGCCTGCTGTTGGCATGCTGATTAGGTTCTGAGAACAGCCACGGCAGAGTCTGGACTGCACTCACTGCAATGCCGACATGCCATGCCATGTGCTTGCCATGCTGTTCGCACGTGAGCCCAAGCCCCGAAGGTGAAGACCCGCACACGCGTGTTGACACCCCTCTCCGCCCATGGGTCCCGCAGGTACCGCTTCAACGAGGCAACCGGCGAGTACGAGGCGCTGCCAGCTGATGCTGGGCACGGGGGTGCTTCAGGCAATGGCGGTGGCGCGGGTGGCAAGGAAGGGGGGGAGGAGGAAGAAGCTGTGGGCAAGGCTGGTGCTGGCAGCGCAGCAAAGGGGGCAGATGGGGATACGGTAGGTGGGGATGCAGCCGCTACAAAGACAGAGGGAGGGGCGTTAGCAGGTGAGGGGCGAGCAGATGAGGGTGGAGCAGACACAGTAAGAACAACGACGACTGTCGCTGAATAGGATAGGATGGAAGGCAGGTCATGCTGAGCTGAGAGTAGGTAGGTGCTCTGGGGGCGCCATATCATGCTGCGTGCAATCCAGGTGCACGATGATTTGACATGACAGGTTGATCCTAATTGCATTCATTGTCATTTCACGATGTGGTGCCCGCCCGCCCGGCGAAGGATTCACCCTGGGAAGTCGGAAACAGTCCCTAGCAGTAGCAAGTTGTACCGGTACATGAAATTAGGGGTCAAGCTATTTACCGGACACCACATGGAACGGTACCACATTGATGTTACAAGCACTGCATGGCCAGTCCCGCACTACCTGCACTCGAAAAGCTTTTGGATATTTCATCCAGTCCCAATCCTGAACCTCAGAGTCCATCCAGCCACCTCATCCCACACTGTCCCGCCACATGGCACATAGATCACCTTGTTGTGTCGCACCAGAGCTTGGATACATACAGTACAACACTACACGACATGAGACAGCAGGGAGATGAACCACAAGTCAGGCAGGCAGTTGTGAGAAGCAGTGCATGGCGGTGGCATGGTGCCAATTGAGTCATGACATGCCATGCCCACTCCTGCGCCCAACTTGCACCCACACACGTCTGCCTGCTTGTCCCCGTCCGCCACACCACAGCGGTACCGCTATGTGTTGCCTGACGTCATGCTCCCTCCATGCATACAGCGGTGCTCCCTGGCCCTTGGCTCGTTGGATGTGCTTCACGCGTGTGCTAGCAGTGGGTTGCATGCGCGTGCTGTGGGCTATGCTGATGGGCACCATTGATGCTGTCACCCTGTGCCTGCTGCTGCCAGTGCAGCCATTCTCGTGAGCACACGCGGTGGCATCTGCATGCCAACGATGCGGCCAACCAGGGAGAGCCAGCTCAGCATGTAGAGCTCGAGCGCCAGAGAGTGGTGGTGTGATGCTGCAGTGGTGGTGGCGACAGGTGCACCGACCGCTGCTGGCCTTGCGCTCACCTCACTGGTAGCCCCATCTGCACCACTTGCTGCAGCGGCCGCACCACCAGCAGCACCACCCCTAGCAGCAGCAGTGGCAGTAGCACAAGCAGCACTGCCTGCAGCAGCATGAGCATGAGGCGCAGCAGCAGCGTGCAGCAGCAGCGCCATGGCAGCGGGAGTGTTGCAGGGGTGAAGGGCCACACAGGGCCGGCCCAGGAAGGGATGCTCCTGGCAGCACGGAGAGGGTGGCACGGGGAGGGTGGCACGGGGAGGGTGGCACGGGGAGGGTGGCATGGGGAGGGTGGCATGGGGAGGGTGGCATGGGGAGGGCGGCATGGGGAGGGTGGCATGGGGAGGGTGGCATGGGGAGGGTGGCACGGGGAGGGTGGCATGGGGAGGGTGGCATGGGGAGGGTGGCATGGGGAGGGTGGCATGGGGAGGGTGGCATGGGGAGGGTGGCATGGGGAGGGTGGCATGGGGAGGGTGGCATGGGGAGGGTGGCATGGGGAGGGTGGCATGGGGAGGGCGGCATGGGGAGGGTGGCATGGGGAGGGTGGCATGGGGAGGGTGGCACGGGGAGGGTGGCATGGGGAGGGTGGCATGGGGAGGGTGGCATGGGGAGGGTGGCATGGGGAGGGTGGCATGGGGAGGGTGGCATGGGGAGGGTGGCATGGGGAGGGTGGCATGGGGAGGGTGGCACGGGGAGGGTGGCATGGGGAGGGTGGCATGGGGAGGGTGGCATGGGGAGGGTGGCATGGGGAGGGTGGCATGGGGAGGGTGGCATGGGGAGGGTGGCATGGGGAGGGTGGCATGGGGAGGGTGGCATGGGGAGGGTGGCATGGGGAGGGTGGCATGGGGAGGGTGGCATGGGGAGGGTGGCACGGGGAGGGTATCATGGTGAGGGCAGTGCAGCACACAGTGCATTGGCAGCGAGCAATGCAGTGCATCCAACAATAGTGAGTGAATGAGTGAGGAGAGGCGATGGGAAGGCATGCATGTAGTGCAGCATAGCTTCAAGTGCGGGCCACAGCCAATGGTCCATGCATGGTGCTTGGGGCACGGGATGCCATGGCAGGTGTCGGTTGGTGGTGAGAGCATGAGCGATGGAGCTTGTGGGTGGGGGCGTACCAGGGGTGTGAGCAGGTGCCAGGTGTCCAGAGAGGGGTCATGTGCGGTGGGCGGACGAGGGGCGGAGGGGAGGGGTGAGGGCAGCAAGGGGTGGTCGGGAAGGCGCGGCAGGAAGGCAAAGAGGTCCCGCCAGGGCAGGGGGCGGCCGTCTGTGCGGGGAGGGGGGAGGGGGTGGTGCCATGGAGGGTTGGGGGGGTGGGAAGGGATAAGTGTGGTGATGGATGGTGGATAGGGAGACGAAAGGAAAAGTGGGCAGCAGAGGAGCACGTGGAGGGAGGGTGGGCACAGTTTCAAATGTGAGAGGCGCCCTGTTGCTTGCACGTGTGAGAGGCGCCCTGTTGCTTGCACGTGTTGGGCCCATGGTGGAAAGGTGCATGAGAGCGGAGTACGGCCGTGACATGGCCAGCACACATGGGCGGCATGGCATGGCATGGTTGACATACCAGGGCGGCATGGCAGGAGCAGCAGTTGGGGCACCGAGTAAGCAGCATCAAACACCACGTGGCAATGCACCAGAGCCACCGCGTCACTCGCTGCCACGTCACTGGCTGCCACGTCACTTGCTGCCACGTCACATGGTTGCTGCACACTCTTCGTCCCACCTGCTCCATCGCCACACATCGCCTGCCCACCTGTCCACCCACCAGGAGTCTCTCCGCTTGCCCCCTCTGCGTGTTGCAGGAGTGTCTGTGGTGCTGCTGCTGCCACTGCACCTACTGCTGCCAGCACTGACGTGTGGTGGGGATGCGCGCAGCAGTGCAGAGTGGCAGGGTCGTGCGCCTCCTCGCCACTCAGGTCAATCGAGTCAACGGGGTCAATCGAGTCAACGGGGTCAATCGAGTCAACGGGGTCAATCGAGTCAACGGGGGCAACGGGGTCAACGGGATCCACTGGGTCAAGTGGGCAACAGCCGGGGTGGTGCTGGCTGTGCGCGCGGTGCAGCAGCAGCGGGTGGCGGGTGGTGAGATAGCCGCCTGGGCCAGGGCAGTGGGAGGGATGGCGGGTGCAGGGACAAGGGAGGAGGCGTGCAGTTATCATGGCAATGCCAGATGAGGCCGCATGGAGGGAGGGCGAGGGAGTGGATATTAGATCGGACGAGAGTGTGAAGTTATTTGGGAGTGGGGAAGGGACGGAGGGAAGAGAGGGGCGAGTGGATGCGACGGAGAGGGGAGAGGCAACTGGAAAGAGGGCCGGAGTGGGCAGGAAGGGGCTGAGAGGGGCGTGGACAACGAGCAGGGTGGTTCAGGGAGGTGCGCGAGACAGGGAGTGGGGGAGGAGGAGGAGGGTAGCAGGAGCGAGGGGAGAAGAGAGCACACACCTGTGCATCTCGTGTAGGAGAGGTTATTTTTGAGACGTCTCAAAAATGACCTCTACACGCGGCCCCCGTGCCACGTAGCGCCACCCATTCGCCCACTCACCCCCCACTGCCAGCGACGACGCCCGCGCCGTAACCCACTGCCACTTCACGCCCTCCGCGCGCCTCTCGCAGCGAGCGTCCTCCACTCCCTGCCGTTCACCCGCCACATCTGCCGCCGCATTCCGCGCTGCCGCGGAACCACCCCCCTCACTTTGGGCCGCCGCCCACGCTGCTACTGCGCTTCCCGCTCGTCCACTCCGCCGCGCGCCTGCCGCCGCGGGGGAGCTGCGAGGCGGCTCGCCAATCAACTGCGCGTCTTCCGCCGCGTTCCACGCTGCTGCGAGTCTGGCCGCGGCGAGCGGGAAATCCGCGGCGCTGATTCGCCCTGCGCGGAGCGCCGCGGCCATGCCCCTGACGAGTCGACGATCCACTAGTGTATGCGCGACGCAAGGTGACCTTAAGGCGAGTTAAAAAGTCACATACATGCGCGACGCGACTCGCCAAGACGAGGCCGCGTGCTCCTCCATAGTGACCACGAATCAGCGCGCTCATCTATGTGCGCCGGGCGAACCAGCGCGCTCATCTATGTGCGCCGGGCGAACCAGCGCGCTCTGCGTGACTTGGGCGGAAAAGGACGCGACCGCGGAGAGGTGGATCGCTCGTGGCTGCGCGTTGGCGTCGTCGCACATATCGTGCAGCGCGTGACGCGAGGATAAGGATGCGACGAGATGGCAATGTCGGGCATGGCAGCCTCGCACCCCGCACCTCGCACAATTTGATGTCCGAGTGAATCCGATCGGATTTGCACTGCGACCGCGCCGCGCCCAGCACTGGGACCAACGGGAAGGGGGGGGGGGTGGGTGGGAGGTAGCGATGACGTGGATAAAGGCGGCGGCGCCAGCAGCCTCAATACCACACACTCCCCCGACGCTGCACCAACGGGCGCGCCGCGAAAGCTTGAGCGGGGGCACGCTGGGGACCTGGCGTGACGAAAATTAGGGTTGTGCATTTTGCGGTCATAGTTGAGGGTCTCCTCCAGCGGATCAGGGAGTTGATCAGATCTTGTCCCCCGCACCGCCGCCTCGCACGCTCCTATCCCCTCTCCCCTCGCCGCACAGCCGCTGTGGGTGGGAGGCGTGGAGCGAAACGCGCGCGCGTCCGCTGTCAGCCCCACCAGCTCAACAAGCGTCCGTTGGGGCTAGCCGTACAGGGATTCCGCGTACCACACTCCACTGGTAGATAGAAATTCCTGCCCGCGCCACACCGAGGCGCATCGGCGTATCGTAGCCGTTGCGCGTTCGTTCCGTGACTGCCCCACCTTGCGCGCAGCCGCTGCAACGCACGGCGCACAGCGCTGGTGGCGGAGTGGGAGGCGCGGACGACCGGAAGGGCGGATGCGAGGGAGCGAAGGCGGATGGGGGATCCGTTTGGCGGAGGCGGGCACAGGAGTGGGGATGAGCGGAACGAGCGGGGGGGAAGGGACGGAGGGCAGGGGAGTGGTACAACAGGGACGATCGGGAGGAGCGACGGGGAGGGCGGGGGGGAGAGGAGCGTGGAGGAGGTGCGGGTCGCCGTGGAGACGCTGTGGCGCCACTCGCAGCTCCTCTCCGCCATATGCGCCCCTCATTCCGCGCCCATACCTCGCACGGCCCGCCCCGCTCCCCCTTGCCCACTCCCCACTCCCCTCACCGGAACCTCTGTGCAATCACCCCCTCCTCTCACGAACCATACACTCACTGTCACAATATCATTCCCACTCATGCACCTATCACTCACCCTTTCACTCCCATTGCTGTGATGTTCTTGTCTCATGTGCCTCCTGGTCCCATCCGCCCTCCTCGCCCCACCCCCCTCCACACCAGCCTCCACGAGCGTGAGCGCTTACCGGCAGCAGCGCCACAGGGGGCAGCGTGGGGTCAACCGCGAGGCAGTGTTGCTGCAGCAGCACCATCAGAACCACTCCCCACCGCCGAGCCGGCACCCAAACCCACAGCAGCTGCAGCAGCGGCAGAAAAAATGGCGGCGGCAGCAGCAGCAAGGGAAGAAGCGGAGGCGGTGTGGGCGAGAGCAGGCGAGCAGGTGGGCGGCGGCGAGGTGCAGCGCCTCATGGCGCCCCTCTCCCGCCTCATGGTGCCCCTCTCCCGCCTCATGGCGCCCCTCTCCCGCCTGCTGCTCGCCCTGCAGGGGGGGGGGAGAGGGGGAACGGGGGGGGCTGGGGGGGCTGAGGTTATGCGAGGGGACGATGAGGTGGGGGGGGAGGGTTGGGACGGAAGAGAGGGAGAACAAGACGGAGAGCGGAGGAGAGGAGGAGGTGAGGAGGGTGGGGAGGAGGGGGAAGGGGAGCGAGCAGTGGGGTGGGTGGAGCGAGTGGTGAGGGCGCGGGGCAGAGCGGTGAGGAAGAAGCGATGGCGGGCGACGAGGCGAGCACAGCAGACAGTGGCATGGCAGCAGGTGAGGCACCGACAGAGGCAAGAACACGAATGAGCTTCGTTTCTTCCCCCCATCCCCGCCTCCCCACTCACTCCTGTCCTTCCCTACCCACGCCCTACCCCCGTTTCTTCCACCACCCTCTGCCTGCCCCTCTCTCTCTCTCTCTGACCAGTGGGCCCTGTGCATGGGTGGGTCGTGCTTCTCCCCCCGCTCCCCACTTTCTTCTCTACTGCCTTTCCCACTTATTTCTTCCCTACTAGCCGACCCGTCCCCCACGATCCCCCTCTCATCCAACACCCCCCTCCCCACCTTTCCTCTCCACACCCCCCTTTCTCACGGGTGGCCGCTATGTGGGCGTGCGGGGTGCCGTGGGTGGGTGGGGCAGAGGGAGGAGCAGCGGCAGGTGGTGGAGGCGAGGATAGACGCGTGGAGGGCGCGGGTGATGGAGAGAGATGCACAGGCGAGCATGGTGAGTGGCGCATGGTGAGTGCTAAACCGTGTGTGTGAACGCGCAGGCATGGGGCGACAATTGTTTGTGCCTGAGTGATCCGCGCTTGCTCTTGAGGCCTTCTTCTCAACCACTGCTGCTCTTGCCTCTGCTGCTTGAGGAATCAGCTTTGCGCTCCCCACCACCCACTAAATTCAAGCCCCTCAGTTGCTCACCCTGTCGCTTTTTCTGCCATCGTCCCTCCATCCCGCTGTCCCACTCCTGCCCTGCCCTGGTAGGCACGCCAGCAGCAGACGGAGGAAGAGGCCAGGGAGAAGAGGGAGCGAGCCCAGCTGCAGAAGCAGGTGCAGTGCGGTGAAAGCAGAATCGGTGCGGTGGAACTGCGAATGGTGTATGCAAGGGATGAAGATGGTGTGTGGTGCATGGAGATGGATGGGTGGGTGTGTGTCTGTGTCAGTAGCAGGGCACGTGGGTGATGCCCGTAGGTGACTGGGCATAAATGCAGGTGTGTTGTGCACTTGCGGGCGTGGGACATGGGTAGCATGTGATGCTCATCATCACCTGCCACTTGTAGGCGTGGGACAACTGTGCTGAATTATGCCCAAGTGCACTGCCTTTGAATTATGCAGAGGGGGGGGGGGGGGGGGGGGAGGGGGGGGAGGGAGGAAGCAAGTGCAGGGGCCTGGGCGTACGGCTCTGCTACTTTCACCTGGGCGTATATTGGCTGCTCTCCTTCCGTCCTCCTTCCTCCCCCTCCCTCGCCACTCTCCCCCTTCCCTCCCCTCTCACTTCCCCGTCTCTCCCTCCCCCTTCCCTCCCCCATTTAATTCCCCCTCTCTCTCCCCCTTCCCCTCCCCCTTACTTCTTCCTCTCTCTCTCCCCCTTCCCCTCCCCCTTACTTCCCCCTCTCTCTCTCCCCCTTCCCCCCCCCCTTACTGCCCCCCCCCTCCCTCCTTCTTCCCTCCCCCATTACCCCCGTGCACCGGGCGCACGGCCCCCAGGTGGATGCACTGATGCTGGTGGCGCGCCTGAGGGAGCTGCGGCGCCTGCGAGGGCTGCGCGCTCGCAAACGCGGTGAGTGATGGGACGAGGGGAGGAGGGGGGGGGAGGGGGAGATAGGTGTGCAAGGATGAAGACTAGGTGAGCAGGGCAGGGAAAGGGGGAAGAGAGGGGGGACGATAGGCTTTTCACATGCAGAGTCTATGCAGAAAGGTTTCTTAATGCTTGGAAGAATGAGGTTTAGCTTTTTCAAAGCTTGTCGAAGCTTCGTTCGAGCTTGCAGTGAAGCGAAAGATTGGGTGAAAGAACAGGTAAGAATCAGGTAATGGATCAGGCGAAGGATCAGGCCCTGTTACGAACGAAGACAACCTCGGGGGCTCGAGACGTGGCTTCCAGGTTTTCCCAAACGCTGCCTGTTTTTCAGGCTGATCTGGGGGAAGTGTGTCTTCAGAAGTAGAGATTTCTTTTGAATAGCTTTTCCCTCAGTTCTATCTCATCGGCACGTACAAACGCATGCGACATGTTTGTCTTTGTGTGCGACATGTTTGTCTTTGTGTGCGACATGTTTGTCTTTGTGTGCGAACCACGGTTTAGTGAAGGTCTCCTTTTTACAGAACGTGCCATTAAGGTCTCCTGAATCAGCAGGCGTTTCTTCTCGGTTCCTTCCCACGTTGCAGAACGTTCCAATAAGCTGCACTTATCCATGACTGGTTGCCCTTGGCCTTGGCCAGTCCTCCCCGAGCCTTGCAACCTGGTCCAAGGCTGCTGCTGCTTTCCGGCACACACAGAGAGACTCCGCCCCTCTCTTGCCCATTCTTTTCTCTCCCCCCTCGCCCTTCCCCGGTGTTCTCATGCCCTGCCGTGTGGTGGGTGGGAGCACCCTGGCAGGGCGGGTGGTGGAGGGCGACGAGGATGCGTTCATGCGCGCTGTGAGAGAGGCCGTGCGGGAGGAGGACTCACGGGGGGTTGTGCACGAACTCAAGGAGGGGAGGGGAGGGGCGGAGGGGCACGAGAAAGGGAGGGGAGATGGGGAGGAGGCCGAGGGAGGGGAGAGGGGGTGTGGAGGAGGAAGCAAAGCTGAGAGCATGCGTGTGGGAACAGCGGGCAGCGGAAGCGAGAACGGCCGTTGGTGGGAGCGGAGGGGATGGTGGGGATGGGGGAGATGGGGGAGATGGGGGAGATGGGGGAGATGGGGGAGATGGGGGAGATGGGGGAGATGGGGGAGATGGGGGAGATGGGGGAGATGGGGGAGATGGAGGAGATGGTGGAGATGGGGGAGATGGTGGAGATGGTGGAGATGGGGGAGATGGTGGGGATGGGGGAGTTGGTGGGGGCATGGAGGAGGCAGGGCAGGGCCAGGGGCAGGCAGGCATGCGTGGCAGCAGGGAGGGGGGAGCACACCACCTGTCCCTGCATGGCCTCGCAGCAGTGCGGTGCCGGTGGGATGCCTTCCTGCTGCCCCTGCCTTGCTCTGCCCCAACCCCTCACCCCCAAGTACCTTATCACCCTCTACGCGCTCTCGTCTCTCACACCCATCAGCTCCTCCCGCCGACCTCCTCCTTCATGCTTGAAGGTCCGCCTGCTGCTCCGGCCGCTGCTGCCGCTGCTGCTGCTGCTGCTGCGGCTGCTGCTGCTGCTACTGCTGCGTCGCTGTCCCCAGGTGTGCTTGCCCCAGGCTCGTCAGTGCCTCCATGCTGGCTGCCTGGCCCCCCACCTGCCACCTCCGAATGGCGGCGCTATCTTCTCGGGAATCACTGAGCCTTTTACTCTTGCCTTTCTTTCTGATTTTGGTATCACTGGAAGAAGAGGCTTGCTTTGGTGCTTATTTTGCTTGCCCATCATACGGTAGTTTTAGCTAAGAATTTTAGGGTGGTTGATGAAATTTTTATTTTCCTTATCGGGCTTTACTACCGTATCTAACATTCTATGCCCTCTATAGTACAGCACAGCCCAACCTAGCCTACAAAATACACAAGCAAAGCAAATGTATACCATGTGTGCGCTGGGAAATGGTATGAAATAATTTCGTACCAAAAAACATCCCCACTCCATTTGGCTTAACGCTGAAACCCTTACAGCAGGGCCCTAGGTATCAGACTTTTTACGCCGATTCAGCGTTAGATCAGGCTTTTTTTGATACACTAAGCTGAAGTCCAAGTTTTTTTTTTTGTATGTTGGCTGATTTTCCAGAGTTTTTATCTATGTCTTCTCTGTTTTTACAGCCTCAATGAGTGTACGCTGTGCCTCAGCCTTCTATCGGGGGTGTGCCAGAATGTGATGTTTGTCTAGCATGCAGTGGGGTACTCTATAGCGAGTACAGCCCGAATTAGGGTTTGCTATATGTACTCAACTGCCTGCTAGTGAAAACCCCTCTTTCCTGTTTCTAATTTCTGCCTACTGTTTCGACATGCTATCAGAGCTGGTCGACCCTGTGGATGGGCCCACCGTTAGCTTCCGCTGCAGTCCTGCCTATCGCGCGCCTCAGGCGCGCGTCGTTTCCTGCCTGCCGCGCGCTCAGGGCGCGCGGCATTTTTTCTTCCTGCCGCGCGCTCGGGCTGCGCGGCGGTTTCCTGCCCCGTCGACCCGCGCGTCGCCCTCCGTCGCCCGTCGCCACGCCTCCGGAGACCCGCACGTCGCCCCCCGTCGCCCGACGCGGCCCGTGCGACCTGCGCCAGGCCCGCGCGCGGCTCGTTTAGCCCGCGCGCGGCCCGTACGGCCGGCCCCAGGCCCGCGCGCGGCCCGTACAGCCAGCGCGCGGCGCGTACGGGCGGCGCCAGGCCCGCGCGCGGCCCGTACAGCCCGCGCGCGGCTCGTACGGCTTGCGCCAGGCAGGCGCGCGGTTCGTACGGCCCGCGCCAGGCCCGTGCGCGGCCCGTACAGCCTGCGCCAGAGCCGTACGCTGTCCCCCAAGCTGCTGCCCGAGCCGCGCACCATCCCCCGAGCTGCTGCCCGCCCACCGCCCCCCGCTGCTGCCTGTGTTAGGGTTTGGGGGTGGCGAGTGTGGGGGTGGCGAGTATGGGGGTGAACGGTGTGTGCGCCGTCCCCTGCTCCTCCTCCTCCTCTGTCTCCCACTGCTGCAGCTGTCGCTGAAGGGGGTGGATGTGTTGGAGCCGTTGGAGTGGTACGAGGGGGGTGGCGTGTGAGCAGTGCTAGGGGTACAGCAGGGAGTGTGTGAAAGGGGTGTGGGACAGTTGGGGGAGGTTGACCGGAGGTAGCCGGTGTGACGTCAGCAGCGCCAGTACTCCGGGGGTTGAGTACTCCGGTAGCCCAGCGAGCCTGCTGCTGCCAGTCGCCCATGGGTCTGTTGCTCCTGCTGCTGCTTAGCGCGGAGCCAGTTACTCATGTAATCCGGAGGTTGAGTGCTCCGGTAGCCACCGTGCACGCCGTTCCTGTTGCCCGTGTGTCTGCGGCTTCACCCGACGCCTCCTATCTCCACTCCTCTCACAGTTCCTCCTCCTCCTCACTTGCGTTCTGTGACTACCTCTTGCTTTGCTTGTATTTGTGAACCTACTGCTCTGCCTGCTTGCTGTGCTGATTATACCCCACTTTGACTATGGGGGTGTGTCAGAATGTGATGTTTGTCTAGCCTGCAGTGGGGTACTCTATAGCAAGTACAGACCAAATTAGGGTTTGCTATATGTACTCAACTGCCTGCTAGTGAAAACCCCTCTTTCCTGTTTCTAGTTTCTGCCTACTATTTCGACAGGGTGCACTCTAAAACCGGGATTACGGGGATTCTGGCCAGCAAGGCGGTGTGTAGGGATAACACCGTCAATCATGGCCGGTAAACTGTATTTCCCCCCCGCGGCACCGCTCAGTCGTGTTGGTACAGCAAAGCTGCCATCAGCGACAATTCCAACCAATCGGGCATGTGCAGCAACCAGCGTTGGCAACATTCCTTGCCAACGCATAGCTCGCAGCGCTATGCTTCACGCACGACACCAGAACCATCCACCCCACCCCACATGCGCTGCATACACGGCCAGGTGACGTGCATGCATGGAGCAGTGAGGGTTTCACAATGAGGTCCTAAAAAGGTGACCTCCTCAACTCACCCAGCGTGACCGTTCCTGCAATTCCCTCTGTCGCTTGGCTCTCCCTTAGATCTTTGCCATCCCTTGTTACTACTGCCTGATCCCTCGTTTCAGGCAGCTTCTCCCAACCTAGCAAAACACTGCTCGGCAGATTCAACGGCTGCCACAGACACTGCTGCGGACGAGCTGGACGACGACGACGATGTAGGTCGTCGCCCCATTTGATTAATCTTCTATTATTTCTTCTAGGTGACATGGCGACGGGCCTCGACTTTCTTAAGTCATCCTTAGCTACGCCCTGTGCACCGCCAGCGGCACCGTCTCTGCCCAGCACGAGTCACACTCCAGAATCTGTGCACCTGGATTCTCTGCCCGAAGCCGCCACAGAACATGTGACAAACACGCCTCAGATGGAGCTACATGAGGCGTCCGAAGAAACTCCATCCCGTCAAGCGCCACTACCGAAGCTGTGTTTACGACAGGTCACCATTGCGTGGGGAACTCCACCACCTACTTCGAGTGTTCATGCTCCTGTGGCGGAGGAATCACCTAATCAGGACAGCTCCAAACCCCGTCCCGAGAAAGTTGTGCTGAACTACGAAGAAGCGCACGACCGTTTCAAGTCGAGGTGGTGTACGGATTATCCATGGCTGATACTAACTATGACTTCTGCTGGTGCCCCCTCTTTTAAGTGCAACATATGCATGGAATTCGCGGGATTGGCAGGCAAATGTGGACGGCGTGGAGAAGGCGCTACCGACGTGCAGACGCAGGCCTTCAAGAAGCATGAGGGTACCACGAAGCATAAGTTAGCACTGCAGAGGCAAGACGACCTGCTGCAAAAGGTGGAGGGACAACGCCGCATCGATCTACACCCCAAGGCGCAGGACAAGAAGATGGTGCAGATCTCGGCACTAGCGGAGTCGTTGTACTTCATGAGCAAGTGCAACGAGCCCATGGACTCATGGATCCAGCTTGTGCGCTACCTCGCGAAGAAAAGGGTGCTCGGGTTTCCGGAGAATGGATACGGCACATACTACAATACGTACGTGACTCCTGCTTTTACAATTCTCAAAGCATTGCCCTCAGATTAGCATTTCGCGTGTAGCTCACTCTCGTGCTCTTTTTTCATTTACAGGTACGGCTTTGGTGAGCTGACTCAAGGAATCGCGACATGGCTCCAAACAACGCAGGTGGGGCATCTTCTAACGAGTTCCTTCATCGGGATCACGCTGGACGAGAGCACCGATCGGCGACGTGGCAAACACATGATTGTGTTTGCCACCTTCATCCGCGATGGCGTTGTCGTCACCGAGTTTTTCGCACATCTCACAGTTGAGAAGGCCGACGCTGCATCCCTTTCCCACCTCAGGGCTGTCGGCGTGGACCTCCGCCGAATATCAGGCATGAGGACAGACGGGGCGATGGTCATGGTGGGGCAGCATACAGGAGTAGTTGCACGCATCCGAATGCCCATCCCCAACCTCGTCTCTGTCAGTAGATCTGCACTGTGGATGCCCGATTGATCCTGGAGAGGGTTACAAGCCCGTTCGTCTGGGGGGTTATGGGCGCATTGACCCGCTACTGAAACAAGCCCTTTTATCCCAATGGTCTAGTGGTTGGGATTCTGACATGGTATCAGAGCGGTCTCGGGTTCGATTCCCGGTGTATGCACATGTAGGCCGTTGCCGCTATGCTTAGTCCTGGGCCTCCCAGTGTGGGGGGGTGTCAGTAGATCTGCACTGTAGATGCCCGATTGATCCTGGAGAGGGTTACAGGCGCGTTCGTCTGGGGGGTTATGGGCGCACTGACCCGCTACTGAAACAAGCCCTTTTATCCCAATGGTCTAGTGGTTGGGATTCTGACAGTCTCGTCCACTGCATCGCACACCGGTACGTCTGGCTCTGCATTTTTAACAGCATGATTAAGGTCGTGTTGCTATTTAACTCTATAATCTTGTGTGTGTTGTGTTACTTGCAGAGAAGCACTGGCTGCAAAAGCTGCAGCCGAGGAGATCCCCACCTTCAACATGGTCGACGACGTCATCTGCGCCGTCGCTGAGTACCTTGGGCGTTCGGGTCCTTGGCATCAACGCTTCATGGAGCTCCAAGAGGTCTTCACATCCACGAACCTCGAGGTGCAAGGCATATACGAGGTTCGATGGCTGTCGCGGGGTGCTGCAGTGGCGCGGTTTGTCAAAGTCATGCCCGCCATTATTGTGATGCTGTCCGAGTGGAAGGACCAGACGATGTACGAGTTGGTAACGTCCTATCGCTTCCAGTTCCTTGTGAGGTTTCTAGCGGACGTGCTGGATCTGCTGGACGTCCTCTCCAAGGTTTTCCAGCATCGAGAGGTAAGTGACAGTTCATTTGTTTTTCAGATTAGTGTTTTTTGAAGTCCTAGTACCAACTACCAGTGATTCGTGTGTGGCAGCTTGACTACCCACTCGTGCACACTCAGATCGTGCGCACAACCTCTCTCCTGGAGAGCCGCTACATAGACAGTGGCGTGGCGATGATTTCGGCGGCGGCACCAGCGAGCTTCTGTATCGGTTCATCGCCAAGCGCGGGCCACAAGGGTCGCCGCAGATGGTGGTGGAAGGTGCCTCGTCAGACGGCAGCATGAACCGCTTCCGTTTCGAACTTCACGAGCGCAAAAACAAGAACTACCTTGGACCCGGCCATCATGACGCCTGTGTCGCACTCTGCACCGACATGGCCGAGCTCCTCGTCAACAATCTCCACTCAAAGCTTGGTGACCTCGATTCGCTGGCTGGAGTGCGCCTCTTCATCCCGGACATGTGGCCACCGAACTAGGATCGGCAGGCTAGGCAGGCGCAGTGTCTGGAGTGGCTGTTGTCGCTCGCCACTCTGTTTCACGCCGACGACTCGCGCGAGATTCTGCCAGGTTAGTTTTTGCTTGGTCATTCATTGCACACGTTTGACACTTGCCCGCTCGTTTTAAACTAATACATTCCACATTGTTACTTACATCGCAGGCATTGACAAAAAGCGGGCGGTCAAAGAGCTGAGGACTCTTTGCCCAGCCTTGGCCAGGGCTCCCAAGATCGAGCGGAAGTTCCATTCGGGACTGGCAACCATCTTCAAGACTCCAGATTGGCAGCAGGCATACCCCAACCTTGTCGACCTATGGATGGCGGTAGCAGTGTTGCCTCTCAGCACTGTTGAGTGTGAGAGAGGTTTCTCGCGACAAAACCTCATCAAAACGTGGCAGAGAGGCAGTATCAAGGACTGCAGGCTTAGCGATTTGTTGTGCATGTCATTACTAGACTACGAGCTAGATTTGCCAGGAGTAGTTAAAGTGTGGCGCAGCTACAAGAAGCGCCGTCCAGTCACAGCACTTGCTGCAAGACACAGGGACCCTCCAAGAGTTGGCAAGGAGCATGTAGAGGAGGGGCCAGTAGCTGATCGTGCCCCTCTAGAACGTTATCAGTCAAACTCTGATTCAGATATGAAGGAAATGATTACCGTAGAACAAGGGTTTTACAATACTGCATGTTCAGTAACAAATTTTCAATACCGTCACCCCCCGGATATACCCCCATGGGGGGCAATAATAAAACAGGTTTTTTCAAGGGGGTGGGCTTATAATCGAGTAAATTTATAAGCGCCGGCGTTTATAAAATGACATTCATATTTTTTATATTGTTTAACACCAAACTGTAGGTCTCGTGCTTGCCCTTTCAATCGAGTCGAATTTACATGGGGTCGTCTGTGAAATTCTCGCGCGCGCTGGGAGACACACCCAATCTGACTCACATCCAGCTCCTGACAGCTCCTGCTGACTGGACCCGCATCCAGTGCAGGGTCCGAATGTGAAGGGAACCGAATCTGCAACATATCTGCCTGCTAAAGTAAAAATCATTACAACGTTTTGTACACATTTCAAATTTTAAAGTTTACGTGCGCTTATAATAAAACTAGTTTTTTCAGGGGGTGCGCTTATAATCGAGGAGGGGATATAAGCGCCATATGCCAATTAGAAGCGCCAGGCGCTTATCCTAGGGTGGCGCTTATATCCGGGGGGTGACGGTATAACGCTGATTGTTCAGCCTAGGCCAGTTAGGTGTGTCTGATTCTCCAGCCTAAAATTTTGCAGCAACACTGACAGACAGAGTACCAGGAGGGATGCACACTGTGCTGTCAGCGTGCCTCAAAACGAATATACGCCCTGCCTTACAGCCTCCCCACAATTCGAAAACAAGATAAATCGTAACCCAAGGAGATTGCCATCCTGGTGTTTCAAATTCTTTTCTCGATTCCTCCCTGGCATGGCTTTGTCAACTCCCTTGGACCGTCGATTCTCTTGTGCTTTCTCCTCCGGCAGGTGATGTCAGATGTGAGACTGGCCCTCCTTTCCCTCTCCTCAACACCCCTGCTGCCGGTTGAACTTCTGCAGACAGCAGTGCAGCAGAAGCATGCACGAGTGGAGCCTGAGTTGCCTGAGGCGTAGGAGCAGCAGAGGAGGTGAGGGCGAGTTTGAAGGCCTGGTACTCGCGGTCGTTGGGCAGCCCCAGGCGCCTGCAGAAGGCCTCGTCCGTGGGGGTCAGCAGGCTCAGCGGGAAGGCTGTGGACGGCAGCGGCGCTTGGGGTGGGGGAGGCGGAGAGGAGGGCTCCGAGAAGGGCCGGGCGGATGAGAGAAAGGCGAAGGGGTGGGCGGGTTGGGCTGGGTGCGGGGCCGGCGGTGGTGGCATGAGAGACGCGTCTGTGGGCAGTGGCAGCGCGGGAAGGGAGGTGGGAGTGGCAGGAGATGAAGAGGTGGCAGCACGGGGTGAGGCGGAAGGGTCGTGGGCAGGTGGCAAGGAAAGAGAAGACAGCAGCTGAGGAGGGGCATCGGTGGGAGCGGAGGCGGCTCTGCAATGCAGGTAGAAGAGGTGGCGCGGGCGGATGCGGGCGTGCAGGGAGAGGGAGAAGTAGGCGGGGAAGGAGACTATGGAGTTGGGCGAGCCGCCCAGGTGGTGGATGAGGTAGTCGTACTTGGGCGCCAGGCAGTTGGGCACTGAGAGGGAGAGAATCTGACAGTGAAGGGGGGCAAAGGTGTGGTCGGAAGGGGAGGAGGGCGGGGAAGGAAACATGGGGAACCGAGACAGGAGAAGAAAGAAACGGTCACAGGCGAAAAAACGGGGTACAGAGGTGTTAGAAGATGGGGGTTGGCACAACACACTGTTGAGCACACCTGGGGCAGGCGGAAGAGCACACCTGGGGCAGGCGGAAGAGCACACCTGGGGCAGGCGGAAGAGCACACCTGGGGCAGGCGGAAGAGCACGTGTGCGACATCCCGGCTGGAGAGGCCGATGCTTCTGAGGAATGCCACCCGCGGGCGCACGGCGTCGTCCAATGAGTAGTGCAGCAGCTGTGGATGGCTGGGGGAAGAGCGGGGGTGGGTGGGCATGACAAGCATGGTGAGATGCATGGTGAGACGAATGGTGTGACGCATGGTGGGATGCATGGTGGGGTGCATGGTGGGATGCATGGTGGGGTGCATGGTGGGATGCATGGTGGGATGCATGGTGGGGTGCATGGTGGGGTGCATGGTGGGATGCATGGTGGGATGCATGGTGGGATGCATGGTGGGATGCATGGTGGGATGCATGGTGGGATGCATGGTGGGGAGCACGAAAACGAGAGGATGGGATGCGCGCATGTTTTGAAAAAGAAGAGTGTATGGATTTGGGCTGAATGAGGCAAGGCGGAGAGAATGGTTGATGGATGAGCTTGGCCAACGATTATTGGGGCTCCAGTAATTGTTAAGTGGGTTTGAACCAACAATATTGGTGGCCCAATCATTGTTGGAAACCCAGCCCAACCAAGCTTCAACCACATATTGTGGTTGGAGATACACCCAACAAACCTACACCAATTCTGGCATGTGCATGTTGTATAAAATCATTACAACATGTCTGTCTGTATGTCAAAGGGGAAGAGGGCAAGGAAGAGGAGCAAAAGAGAAAGTAAGGGGGGAAAAGAGAGAAGGCATTGAGGGGATGGCACAGACCGCACGACCATGGAGGCGAGGGAGGGAAGGGGCAGCGCGAGGTCGTGCAGGAAGTAGTGGAGGCGTGGCACGAGGCCGCTCTGCACGCTCTGAGTGAGCACCTGCGGGCTGCGCAGCACCACCTTCACCACGTCCTCGTCGCTCAGCTGCAGCGCATTCTGGGGGACGCCGCAAGGGGGGGTGTGTGAGAGCAGTGGGCGGAGAAAGAAAGAGGGAGAATTGAGACCACATGTCTGAGTCCTTTCTAAACGAACAAGCCTGCATGCAGCGATCCATACATGTGAAACGGGCTAAGAGCTTGTTGGTAAGTGGGTCGATGATGTCACTGTAGTCAGCGTGTGAGCATTATGAAGCTCTTTTTGGGCCCATAGATTGTGGCGTAGTGAAGGCACGCACATGCCAGTGACTATGCCGGATGGGAAAGCGGGCCACATTACTGTGGACAACCCTTTAACGTGAGTGGTGAAGCTTGAATCAGATCCCAAGAGAGGAAAGGGTGCTGAGTATGGTTGGAATGAATGTTTCTCCTTGAGCACTATATGAGAGCCTCACTGTCGAGTGTGAATTCTATGGAGTGTGATGCCTGTGGTGAGCCAATGTACCACGAAGTCGCTTCATTAATCATGGAAGTGCCAGGGAACAACATGTTGATGCGCACACCAGGAGGAGCACTATCACTAGCACTAACCTTAACGTGTTCTTGTGCCTCGACATGGTTGACCTTACGAAGGCGCATCCAGTCCGGTGGCTTCTTGTCGATTCCATGGACGGCATACCATTTGTCGTCATTTTTCTTCAAGCAAGTAACAAGGGGGTGGTTAGTGCCACAACACACTTGTCCTTTGCGGTTGCCATACTTGACGACGTAGGTATATGGAGGAAAGCGGTTGCGCTGAAAGGGCGCCGAGGTAACACTCGCTTGAGGCACGAGAGCACGGAAGGCGTAGGCCTTGGCTTGAGCCGTGGTGTTTTTCTCAACGGAGAGGAGTGCGGAAGAGACCTTAGAAAATGTAAGGTGTTCCGTCGAGAGTGCGAGGAGCATTTTCCTCGTAACTTCGTATGCTGAGGTGAGGCCGACACGAAGAGCGGTTGCGGGAGCTTGCTCGGGGAAGATTATGCTGAGTTCCTTGACCTTTGGCGATGTAGTCGGCCATACCTGGAGAGTCCTCAAGGCGGACCTGGAACATGCTCGGGATGAGAATCACCACGCGCCGTCTTGTTCATAAAACGAGAATGAACATGCTTCTATATGGCGCTGGAGGTACGGTAGTTGTGGAAGGTGTTGACGAGGTCGGGAGGGGTAGTGCGGATGAAGACGCTAATGATAGCCGCATCGACCTTCTCCCAACGGCGGTAGTTGTCAACAGCTTCCTCGTACTCCCTTGTTGCCGTCGCATTAGTGATCGGACGGCGCCGTGGGGACATGGGGCTGTTTTCCTTTCCCTTAGTTGAGATCCAACCTTTGCACCTCACAGCTCAAGAGGTGCTTGTCCACCCCGTAGCTCCATACCTTGTAGTTGGAGCTTGAGCCGTCGGTTTCGAGGCGAAGAGGGGTGATGGGATTGGCGATAGCGGAGGAAGCGAACGCCATGATAACTATGTTTCTTCCTTTCTGCGCGAAGCGCAGCTCTTAAGTCGTCGTAGGCAGAATTATGAGGTAGGGTTTACGAAGGAGAATTGTAAGATAAGGTTTACGAATGAGAATTCTAAGGTAGGTTTTAGATCTTGTCGCTGCAGGGCGACGGACGGCAGCCGAAGAAAGGCGACGCTGCCGGGCGACGGGCGGTAGCCCGACGAGGAGGAGAAGAGCCGCGTACTCGGGAAGAACTAGGGATAAGCGCTATGCCGACAATTCGCTTTATCGAAAAATGCGGAAGTCGTCGCGACGGCAAGGTGAGTGGCGCGGGAGAAATTCCGACCAGAGATGTCGCGAATTAACGGCGACGGAATTGAAAGCGGTTTCGCCGAAGAGTGCGGCAGGAGAATCCCCAAAAGTATAATGGAATCCGCGTGTGCGGTAAAATTGCTCTGATACCATGTGAGGGAATCGGGCGCAATCCCTAGGGATTGAAAGTAATCCCAAGGCAATCTCCAATTGGTGGATGTGGGTGTACACTCAATCAAACACAAAGTGAAAAGTACACTAAACTAGGATATAGAAAGTAAAGTACAAAAGGTGAGTCAGAAGGTTGACACTAGCAAGGAGGGGCACCTGCAGGAAGCGAGGAGGGGCACCTGCAGGAAGCGAGGAGGGGCACCTGCAGGAAGCGAGGAGGGGCACCTGCAGGAAGCGAGGAGGGGCACCTGTAGGAAGCGGATGCGCGGGCGGATGGCACGGTCCACACTGCACTCGAAGATGCCGGGTGCCAGCTGGATCACACGTGCCACGCGGTCTGGTGGCACGCCAAGGGCCATTAGGAAGTCGACACGTGGCGCCATGCGCGTGTCGACGCGGTAGGTGAGCAGCTTGGGGCAGCGCGCTACGAGGCGCGGCACATCAGCGGCTGGCAGCCCGATGGCCCGCAGATAGGCCATGCGCTCCTGTGCCAGAGTGGGGGACGTCTAGGGGGGAATTGGGAGGGGAAGGCGGGAGGGGGTAGTGGGTAAGAGGGGCGGGTGGTGTCACGGGCATGCGACGAGAGGATGAGGGGAACAGGTGCATGGCATGGCAATGCAGGAGATTCTGCCATTCTGCCGTGCCGTCGCATGACCAAAGCCCCTTCCCAGCCCAGCCAAAGCCCTTCAGCTAAGCTCCTCCGGCTCCCAGTAAGACTGGTGGACTCACAGTGAGCAAGGCGCGGCGGGTGGAGGCGAAGCGCAGCAGGTCGGGCGGGCGGAAGCCCTCCTCCAGCAGACACGCCACCAGCGCCGCCTGCCGCCCCCTCCGCACCGCCTCCCTCCTCGACGCCGGCTCCGTCACCCGCACGGCCTGTGCGGGTGGTGGGTGGGGCACGGGAGGGAAGAGGGAAGGAGGCAGTGGGCGTGCAGTGAGTGAAAGGGGGATGAGGGAGAGGAGAGAGGCGCGGGCGGGAGAGTATGCAGTGCAAGGGCGTTGGTTGAGAGATTGGAGGCACAAGCAGATGGTTGAGGGGTGATGCACATACACAGGCACAGACGCCCCAACACAGACACACACCCACTCACGCACCTCCACACATACACATACACACACACACACACACACATACACACACACACACACACACACACATAGACCCGTCACCCCCTCACACACACGTGCACACACCCCTACGCACACACACACTCGGCACCCTCTCTAGCGTCAAACCCTGGCATGCAAAAAAGCGCCCCCCTCCCACGCTCACCCCACCCGCCACACCACCCAGCTGCATCAAGGCGGACGCATGCCACCCCTCGCCCTCGCTGCTGCTTGTCATGCCGCCACTCGACTCCCCACTACCGCCGTCACTCATCCCCTCACTCCTGCGTGCATGGCCCTCCTCGTCGCCCCTCGCACCGCTGCGTCCCTGCCAGTCCCGCAGCCGATGCCCGCCTGCCCACACATGGACCATGCTGCTGCTCTCGCCTTGCTCCTCATCCCTCTCCCCCGCCTCGCCCACCATCCCTTCCCCCGTCCCTTCCCCTCTCGCCCCTCCTGCGCCTCCCCCTAACAGCCTCCCCTCCTCTGCCGCTTCCCTGCTGCCTGCGGGGGACAGCGGGGGGGCAGCGGCGCTCGAAACGAGGTGCTGGGGGAGGGGGAGTGCGGATGGGCGGGGAGTGGCGGCTGCGCTGCTCTCGCCCCGCCCACCCTCCACCTCACTCTCCCCCCCATCTTCCCCCGCAGGCCGCGCTGACAGCTGCGGCGGCGGCAGCAGCTGCACGTGGCGCGCACCGCTCTCCCTTTCGCGCGCTCCGCCCGCGCCACTTGCCCTCCCCGCCACCCCACTGCCCGCCTCCTTCCCGCCGCCTGCAGCGCGCCTGTCCTTCTTCTCCCGCTCCTTCCCCGCGCCCCCCCGCTCGTCCCGGGAGCGCGCGGCGAGCAGGAGGCGCTTCTTCTGCGCCACCATGGCCATGGCCTGCGCCTCCCACTCCGCGTGCGACAGCCGCGCGAACTTGCTGCTCGCCCCGCGCCCCGCCCTCTTCGCCACCTGCGGTCTCGCAGGGAGCTCCCTCGCCTCCTTTGCTCCCTTCGCCTGCCTCCCCTCCTTCCCCTCCTTGCCCTCCTTGCCCTCTCTGCCCACTCTCCCCTGCCTAACCTCTCTCCCCTCCTTCCCCTCCCTGCCCTCTCTGCCGCGGGGCGGTTCTCTGATCCACCCCGAGTCGAGGTACTCGGGGGGAGATTCGGGGGAGTGCGCGCTCAAGGGCGGGGGGAACGCGCCGTGCAGCGACGGGAAGGGCTCGATGCCCGTGGCGCGCACCCGCTGCTCCATCCAACGCTTCAGGTCGATGACGCCGCCGCCGCCAGCGCTCGCATTCTCCGCGCTCGCCTCCCATTTCGCGGTTTCCCCGCCTGCCCTCTCCTCCGCTGCGGCGCGCGGCCCATACGCGACAGGCGCGCGCCCGGACAGGGGCGGTGCAGCGGGTTGGGGAATGCAGAGGGGCATTCGCGGTGTGGCGGGGGAGAGGCGGAGAAACATGGCGGGTGGTGTTCCCGCAGCAGGGGGATGAGTGTGCAGGGATGCGGGCAGCGATTGCCTGTGAGACTCGGAAAACACCGAGAGGTATGGAGTGAGGATACTAGGGTAGGACAAAGGTTTCGAGTTTCTGCTAGAAACAGTTGAGTGGCTTGCTTTGGTTTGGCGAGTTTCGTTCTCCTCGCCTTGTGACAACGCGTCCTCGTTACCACTTGTTTCTTGAATGAGTTCAATTTACTCATTCCGTCTATAGTGTCAACACTTCCAAGTTTCCTGCTTTTTCTTCCAGTTACGAAGGCCAGCAAAAATGCTTCACATTTTGAGACGTCCATTTATCTACCCCTTTACGGTGATAAATGTCGCCTGTGTTGGAAACATGTAGTTCGCGCTTCTGATGTGTCGAGAACTACAACGTAAGCGAAGCGAACTACAGCGAAGTAACAGCGAGTCAACGGCAGTGGTTGACAGAAAGACAACAGCAAGAAGTTAAGTGAAGGTCAAAGGTCAGCGAACATTGACTCGCCGAAAAGCAGCGCGACAGCAAGGACACATAACTGACTTGCTATAGAGCAGTTACCCGTGTCAGAACTATGCATATATATACTCTAGGTTGTAGCGGGGCACTCCTTGTGGGGTACAGTCCAAATTAGGTTTTGCTATACAAACCCTATACTGCTGCCTATCTAGTCATTCTTGATTCCTACTTTCTGACATGGTTTCAGAGCAGGTTCCCTAGTGGGAACGTTTTTTTTTGTAGGGCCCACCACAATATTTTTTTTTCCTGCCCTGCCCGAAGCGCGCCTCGCGCCTGCCTCACCTGCGCCGTCGCGCGCCCTGCGCTACTGCCCCCCGTAGTGGCCCTGCCCTCCCGGCCCGTTGCGGCCCTGCCCTAACGGCCCGTCGCGGCCCTGACCTAGCCGCCCGTCGCGGCCCTGCCCTGTCGCCGCCCGTCGCGGCCTTGCCCTGTCGCCACCCGTCGCGGCCTCACCCAGCCGCCTGTCCCGGCCTGACCCAGCCGCCCGTCGCAGCCCTGCCTTGCCGCCACCCGTCACGGCCCTGCCCTCAGCCGCTCGTCGCGGCCCTACTCAACCGCCGCCTCGTCGCGGCCCTGCCCTACTGCCGCCCCGTCGCGGCCCTGCTCTGCCGCCTCGTCGCGGTCCTGCCCTAACCGCCAGTCGTGGCCCTGCACTGCACCCGCCCCTGGTAAGCGCTCGCCCTGCCAAGCGCGCTGCTGCGCCCGCCTGCCTGCCGCGCCGCGCCGCCCAGCCGAGCCGCGCCGCCCTGCCGAGCCGCGCCACCCTGCCGAGCCGTGCCGCTCTGCCGAGCCGCGCTGCTCTGCCGAGCCGCGCTGCTCTGCTGAGTCGCGCCGCCCTGCCCTACTGCTACTGCTGCTGCTACTGCCGCCATGGCTAGTCCTACTGTTCTTACCTTCGATGCTGAGGGTTGTGCGGTCGATTTCGAAGTTTGGGTTGATGACTTGCAGCTCTATCTTCAGTGCAACTCTAGGGACGGAGTCTCGCTTTTCGATCACACTTCCGGCGCCTCTATTGCACCTGCTGCCGATGCTGACACTACAGTTCGCTCGCAGTGGACTATTCATGACGATGTTGCTTGCCTTGCTGTTCGTAGTCACCTGCCGTCAGCTGAGCGCGCGCACTTTGGCCAGTACAAGACTGCTAAGTCTTTGTATGACGCTGTCGTCATATGCTACTCCTCCCCTGCCACTGCTGCCCTCAGCCGCCTCATTCTGCCGTACTTGTTCCCTGACCTGGCCGCCTTTGCCACAGTCGCTCACCTCATCACTCACCTCCGCACTAGTCACACCCGCTACAACGATGCGCTTCCCTCCGAGTTTCGCGCCAAGAACCACCCCCCCCCCCCCCCCCCCCCATGTACATCACCCTCTTCTACCTCGTCACCCGTCTCCCTGACTCTCTTCGCTCAGTCAGGGACCACTTTCTCTCCCTTTGCCCCACCGAGCTCACTGTCAACCTGCTCGAGGAGCGCCTCACTGCAGCTGAGACTAGCATAGTCGCTGTAGGAGCTTCTCGCGGCGACCCTCGCACCCCTTTCTTTGAGGGGTGTTCCCCCGTTCCCCTTTTGCCCTCCGTTGCTTCTGCTCCTGCTGTCGACCTCGTTAGCACCGAGAAGGTCGGGGCTAAGTCTGCTCCTAGTGGGAGGCGCCGCAGCGGCAAGGGCAAGGGGGGCAACGGTGGTGGAGGGGACGGCGGGAGCGGCGGTGGTGGCGGTGGAGGAGGCGGAGGGGGTGGGGGTGGAGGTGGGGGTGGTGGCGGGAGTGGGGGCGTCGGTGGCGGCGGTGGAGGTGGTGGAGGCAGCGGCAGCGGCAGTGGGGGTGGCGGCGGTGGTGGTGCTGGTTGGGGTGGAGCCGCGCAGCATGGAGGCTTTGGCGGTAGCCAGCGGCAGCAGTAGCCGCGTTCCCGTGAGGCCCAGTCGCCCCAGCAACTTCGTGAGTGGTACGCTGGGCGTGGGAGGTCTGGGGGTGCTGGTCCCTGCGCTTACGTTCTCCGCACCGGCGAGCGCCATGGGGAGACGTGCGCTGTTCCGGTCATTGCGACCTCCTCCACTGTCCTCCCCTGTCCTGCGGTCCCGTCGGGCACACTGTCAGGTCTCCACCTCCCCTCGTTCTCTACGAACCTGGTGGCAAGATGTGCGCTCCAGGACGGGGGTGTTCACCAGTTCACCCCTGCCTACGAGCGAGTGACACACTGCACGTGTGCTTGTACGGGCCGTCACTTGGCTACCTTCACTCGGCAGCCGGGGTCGGACCTGTACACACTGACCATTGAGTCCCCTCAGGTCGCTGCGTCTGCGTCTGCGTCCGCGTCAGGTCAGCTCTCGGCCCCCTGCTCGTGTCGCTCTCTAGCACACGAGACTGTCCTCTGGCACCACCGCCTTGGCCACCCGTCTGTGCAACGGCTTCGTGCCATGCACTCCCGATACCTTGTCTCTAGCCTTCCCAGGGTCCTTCCTCCCCTCCCTCCCTCACCTGCTCCTCCCTGTCTTCCCTGTGTTGAGGGGCGGCAGCGCGCCGCTCCTCACTCCTCCTCGTTTCCCCCGACGACTGCTCCCTTGCAGACGCTCCACATGGACGTGTGGGGCCCAGCCCGCGTCCGTGGTCAGGGTCAGGAGAGGTACTTCCTGATAGTTGTTGACGACTACTCGCGCTACACCACGGTCTTCCCCTTGCGCACCAAGGGTGAGGTCCCTGATGTCTTGATCCCTTGGATCCGCAGAGCCCGTCTCCAGCTCAGCGAGCGTTTCCACTCGGACTTTCCTGTCCTGCGGTTGCACTCTGACAAAGGTGGTGAGTTCTCCTCCGACCTCTTGGCAGCCTACTGTGCTGAGCACGGCATTGAGCAGTCGTTCACGCTTCCTGCCTCTCCACAGCAGAATGGGATTGCGGAGCGCCGCATTGGCCTGGTCATGGAGGTCGCCCGTACCTCCTTGATCCATGCGGCTGTCCCCCACTTTCTGTGGCCGTTTGCGGTCCGGTACGCTGCGCATCAGCTCAACCTCTGGCCCCGTGTCTCCTTGCCGGAGACCTCGCCCACACTGCTATGGACGGGGGAGGTTGGCGATGCGTCGCGTTTCCGGGTCTGGGGATCTCGAGCTTTTGTCCGCGATACGTCTACGGACAAGCTCTCCTCCCGTGCTGTTCCCTGCGTCTTCCTCGGCTTTGTCCCGAACGCGTCTGGTTGGCAGTTTTACCACGCCACCTCGCGCCGAGTCTTGCCCTCTCAGGACGTCACTTTTGACGAGTCCGTCCCCTACTACCGCCTCTTCCCCTACCGCACTGCCCCGCTCCCCCCCCCGCCTCTCTTCCTCGCGCCAAGTGCTGCTGTCGTAGACCCCCTCCCCCCTCAGGGTGCCGCTCCCTCAGGTGTGTCTCAGGTAGACCCGGTTGAGCCTGTTGAGGTAGCTGTCGACTCTCGTCCTGATGCGGGTGCGGAGCCTAGGGGTGTGGAGCCTGGGGGTGGTGAGCCTGGGGGTACTGAGCCTGGGGGTGCTGAGCCTGGGGGTGCTGAGCCGCAGAGTCCAGAGTCTGGGGGTTCTGAGTCTGGAGGTGATGAGCCTGGGAGTCCTACACCTGGAGGAGCCCTCTCCTCGGAGCAGCTACGTGAGTGGTACTTACAGTACTGCAGCCTCAGGAGAGGTACCTCTGGAGCCAGGCGTACTACTTGGAGTGGTGCTAGTGCTTCTCCTCCTAGTCGGGAGCTCCCCTCCCATGAGCGGATCCGTGAGTGATATGAGCGGCGCTGCACTCTTCGGAGTGGCGTGCCTGGTGTCACGGACCCCGCTGCTGCTGGTGGTGCTGCTGGTGCTGGAGACTCTACTGGTGCTGCTGGTGCTGCGGCCCCAGAGGTTGGAGCTGCTTCTGGTGCTACGGACCCGGGCGTTGGAGCTACGGCTGGTGCTGAGGACCCGGGCGCTGGTGCTGCTGCTAGTGCTGAGGACCCGGGCGTTGGAGCTGCTGCTGGTGCTGAGGACCCGGGCGTTGGAGCTGCTGCTGGTGCTGAGGACCCGGGCGTTGGAGCTCCTGCTGGTGCTGCGGACCCGGGCGTTGGAGCTGCTGCTGGTGCTGAGGACCCGGGCATTGGAGCTGCTGCTGGTGCTGAGGACCCGGGCGTTGGAGCTGCTGCTGGTGCTGAGGACCCGTGCGTTGGAGCTCCTGCTGGTGCTGCGGACCCGGGCGTTGGAACTGCTGCTGGTGCAGAGGACCTTAGCGCTGGTGCTGTTGCTGGTGCTGTGGAGTCGGGCGTTGGAGCTGCTGCTGGTGCTGGGGACCCGGGAGTTGGAGCTGCTGCTGGTGCTGAGGACCCTGGCGCTGGTGTCTCTGCTGGTTCTGGAGTCGCTGCACGGCCGCGGCCGTACTTCGTTCCGCTCCTTCAGCAGGTTCTTGGTCATCTCCCTCCTCCTTGTCCTCCTCCCTCCTTAGGGTGTCCTCCGTCTGTCCAGCTGCAGTCGCAGCTACCGTCTTCCTCCTCTCTCCCTGGTCCTTCTCCTTACACTGGTCCGACTGGAGGTCTTACTGAGCGTCGTGAGCCTGAGTCTCGTCCTGCGTCGCCTGAGTCTCGTCGTGCGTCGCCTGTCCGTGCTGCTCTCACTGGTAGTCGTGTCCCGCGTCAGCGTCTTCCTGTTGTCCCAAGCACTCACCGGATGGCGCTTCGTCCTTCCACTGCTCCACAGCGTGTCCCACCGCCGTCTCCTCCTGCGTCCTCTCTTCCTTCTCTTGCTGACCCGGAGTCAGACTCCCTTCGTGCTGCCAGTCCTATTGTCACGCGTCTCCTGGCTACTGTTGTCACTGACCCTTCCTTTGAGTCCGCTGCTGCGTCTGCCTTAGTTGCTGAGCTTGTCGACATTGCTGCCACCTGTCGTCTAGACTACGCCGCTAGCCTAGTTACTGAGTCTGAGTCTGTCTGTCCTCCGTCCGTCGGGGGTGAGTGTGCTCTTGGCACTGACGTCCTTGAGGACAGGCAGGAGGAGTTTGAGTGCTTTGCTGCCGCTTTGCCCCATCTCGTGTCCATGCTTGTTGCCCCTGAGGGAGACCCGGATGCACCAGACATCCCGACCCCACACTCTTACGCAGAGGCGATGGCCGGTCCCTACTCCTCTCAGTGGCAGACAGCCATGGACACAGAGATGGCTTCCTGGAAGTCCACAGGCACCTACGTCGACGAGGTTCCCCCGCCTGGGGCGAACATCGTCAGTGGCATGTGGATTTTCAGGGTGAAGCGGCCGCCGGGCTCTCCGCCTGTCTTCAAGGCGCGTTACGTTGCACGAGGCTTCAGTCAGCGAGAGGGAGTTGACTTCTTCCAGACCTTCTCCCCGACCCCGAAGATGACCACTCTTCGGGTTCTGCTGCACGTCGCCGCTCAGCGTGACTACGAGCTCCACTCTCTTGACTTCAGCACTGCTTTCCTACAGGGCAGCCTGCACGAGGAGATCTGGCTGCGCCGCCCACCTGGCTTCACTGGGTCGTTCCCTCCTGGTACCCAGTGGAGCCTCCGACGGCCAGTCTACGGTCTCCGCCAGGCGCCACGTGAGTGGCACGACACACCTTGGACTACTCTTGCGGCTCTTGGGTTCGCGCCTTCTACTGCTGACCCGTCGCTGTTTCTACGCACCGACACCTCACTGCCGTCGTTCTACACCCTCGTGTACGTCGACGACTTGGTCTTTGCCACTGCTGACACTACGGCACTCGCCCACGTGAAGTCGGAGGAGCAGAAGAGACACACGTGCACAAACTTGGGTGAACTGACAAGCTATCTTGGCTTGCGGATCACCAGGGACAGAGCACGCCGCACCATCACCTTGACTTTCTCACACATGGTGCAGCAGGTCCTTCAGCGCTTCCGCTTCACGTACTCCTCGCCTCAGCCCACTCCTCTGCCTACCGGTCACTCGCTCTCAGCTCTGCCTTCGGATGAGTCCGTAGAGCCAAGTGGCCCGTATCCAGAGCTTGTGGGTTGCCTCATGTACCTGATGACCTGCACTCGACCTGACCTTGCATACCCTCTTAGCATTCTTGCACGCTATGTCGCTCCCGGCCGTCACCGGAAGGAGCACATGGATGCCGCTAAGAGGGTGTTGCGCTACTTGTGCAGTACGTCGGGCATGGGGCTAGTGCTTGGAGGGCGAGACCCAGTTGTTCTCACTGGGCACTCAGACGCTTCTTGGGCAGACGACCAGGCTACTCAGCGGTCGTCTCAAGGTTACACCTTCAGTCTTGGCCCTGGTTCAGTTTCTTGGCGTTCTACTCGCTCTTCTTCTGTTCTCAGCTCCAGTTGTGAGGCTGAGATCTACGCCACAGCCATGGCGGCCCAGGAGCTATGCTGGCTCACCTACTTGCTGACCGACCTTGGAGAGCGGCCTCGTTCTCCTCCAGTGCTGTACGTCGACAACAAGGCAGCCATTGCCTTGTGTCAGGAGCACAGACTGGAGCACAGAACGAAGCACATTGCTCTGCGCTACTTCCTTGCTCGTGAGCTGCAGCAGCGTGGTCAGCTTCGTTTGCGTTATGTGGCCTCTGAGGGCAACACTGCTGATGTGTTCACCAAGGCGCTTCAGCCTTGTGACCATCAGCGCTTTTGCACTCTTCGAGGCCTTGTGCCTACTGGACCTCACTTGCTTACTTCTTGAGTCTGTTTGTACTGTGATCTCTATATATATATACCTGCATGTTTACTCTTGCTAGGTTGTGATCTCTGTACCTCTTGTACAATTATATACCTGCATGTGAACTGGTCTTGTGACCACTTGCTTGTGCTCGGAATTTGTGTGGTATCCTTGAGATCCACCCTGAGCTTGTTTTGCCTTGCTTTGCCTTGACTGGTCTTGTGACCCCTAGTTCTCCCCCACTTCGCCTATGGGGGTGTGTCAAACATTATATATGTTGTGCTTGTTTAGGCTACACTGGGCTAGCCTATAGGGGGTACACAATTCTAGGGTTAGGTACTTGTACTGATTTCACTGTTAGTTCAATCATTCCTGTTCGTTCATTTCAACATCTGACGCCTGGCACGCACAGTTTCCTAACGCCGCTGAGCTCCCTCGCTGGGCTGATCTGCTTAAGTCTGGATTTGCTATCTTTGATCTTGACTTCGATGCTATCCTTGCTGCCATGTATGCTGTGACAATTAGTGCTGAGGGTGACTGTTATCTGTGTGTTCCGTCCGACCAGGTCATTGGGGCTGCTGCTCTAGGTGCTAGAGAGTCTGCTGCTCCAGGTACTAGTGAGTCTGCCCTCTTAGGTACTGCGCCTGCTGAGGCCTTGCACACCTTTACGCTTGACTCAGGTGCTTCCCGCTCCTTCTTTCGCGACAGCACCACACTCACGCCGCTCAGTCGGCCGGTTGCAGTCTCCCTGGCAGACCCCTCTGGGGGCCCTGTCCTTGCGCACTCCTCTACGGTTCTTCCGTGTCCGGCGGTTCCGTCTCGCTCACTGTCGGGTCTTCACCTCCCCTCGTTCTCTACCAACTTGGTGAGTGGAGCTGACCTCCAGGACGTGTGGGTTGACCAGTTCACTCCTGGAGGTCAGCGGATGACCCACTGTACGTGTACTCGGACGGGCCGCCACCTGGCCACGTTCACCCGTCGGCCTAGGTCGAGCCTGTACACACTGACTACTGAGTCTCCTCCGATTGCTGAGTCTGGTTGGGTAGCCGTGTCTTGTCAGGTGTTTGCAATCCGCGTCCAGGTCTGGTCCGGAGTCTGCCCCCTGCTCGTGTCGTCTTCTGTCGCACCAGACTCTCCTTTGGAACCACCGCCTTGGTCACCCCTCCCTGCCTCGTCTTCGAGGCATGGCCTCCCGTGTCCTTCTCACTGGTCTCCCTTGATATCTCCCTCCCCTCCCACAGGGGCCTGCCCCTACCTACGTTCCTTGCGTCGAGGGCCGGCAGCGTGCCGCTCCTCATTCCTTCGAGTTCCCTCCGACGGAGGCTCCCTTGCAGACTCTCCACATGGACGTGTGAGGCCCAGCCCGCGTCCGTGGACAGGGTCACGAGCGTTACTTTCTGCTGGTCGTTGACGACTACTTGCGTTACACCACAGTGTTCCCCTTGCGCCGCAAGGGTGAGGTCACTCAGGTGCTGATTACCTGGATCCGCGCTACCCGTTGCCAGCTCAGCAATAGTTTCCTTCCTGTTTTGCGTTTGCACTCCGACAGAGGTGGAGAGTTTTCCTCCAACCTTTTGCGGGCCTTCTGTCGTGCGGAGGGCATCCGGCAGACGTTCACACTTTCGGCCTCCCTGCAGCAGAATGGGATTGCTGAGCGCCGCATTGGCATGGTCATGGACGTCGCTCGTACGTCCATGATCCATGCGGCTGCTCCCCATTTTCTGTGGCCGTTCGCGGTTCAGTACGCTGCGCATCAGCTCAACCTCCAGCCCCGTGTCTCCATGCCGGATGCCACACCTGCTCTGCGGTGGACGGGGAAGGTTGGCGATGCGTCTGTGTTCCGTGTCTGGGGATCTCGAGCTTTTGTCCGCGATTCTTCCGCGGACAAGCTGTCCTCCCGTGCTGTTCCCAGCGTCTTCCTTGGCTTCCCCCCTGACATGCCTGGTTGGCAATTTTACTACCCCACCTCGTGTCGTGTTCTGTCCTCTCAGGACGTTACGGTTGACGAGTCGGTTCCTTACTACCGTCTCTTCCCCTACGGCACTGCCCCTCTCCCCCCCCCCCCACCGCTCTTCCTAGCAGTAGGCCCTCCTCCGGTAGACCCCTTCCCCCCTCAGGGTCCTGCCCCCTCAGGTGTGTCCCAGGTAGACCCTATCCAGCTTGTCGAGGTCGCTGTCGACTCTGGTGCTGCTAGGGGTGCTGAGCCTTCGGGTGCGGGGCTTGGGGGTGCTGAGCCTGAGCGTGCAGAGCCTGGGGGTGCTGAGCCTGGGGTTGCTGAGTTTGAGGGTGCGGAGCCTGGGGGTGCTGAGCCTTGGGTTGCTGAGTCTGAGGGTGCGGAGCCTGGGGATGCTGAGCCTAAGCGTGAGGAGCCTGGGGATGCTGAGAGTGAGCGTGCTGAGCCTGGAGGTACTTTGTCCTCTGGAGGTCCTACGGGTGTCTTGTTACGGCGGGAGCCACTCTCTCCACCGCAGCTGCGCGAGTGGTTTGATCGGCGCTGGAGCCGTGCTACTGGAGCTGGGGGGCCTACCACTGGAGCTGCTGGAGGTGCTGAAGGCGTTGGTCCCGGAGGTGCTCGTACTGGAGGTACCGGAGCTGCTGGAGTTGGAGGTGCTACTAGAGCTGGAGGTACTGCTGCTGCTAGACCTGCTGGAGGTACTGGAGCCGCTGGTCCCGGAGGTGCTCGTACTAGAGGTACTGGAGCTGCTGGGGCTGGTGGTGCTGCAGGAGTTGGAGCTGGAGGCGTTGGAGCTGGAGCCGCTGGAGGTGCTGGAGCTGGTGGTGCTGCAAGAGTTGGAGCTGGACACCCTGGAGCTGGGGGTACTGGTGCTGTCTCTGCTGGTTCTGGCGGCGCTGCGCGGACACGGCCGTACTTTGTTCCACTCCTTCAGCAGGTTCTTGGTCTCCCGCCTTCTACTGGTCCTACTCCTCCCTTACTGTGTCCACCGCTTGACCAGTCGCAGTCGCAGTTACAGCCAGCCTCCCCACTGCCTGCTCCTTCACCTTACACTCGGTTGGCCGGAGGTCTTGCGGAGCGTCGTGAGCCTGAGTCTCGTCCTGCGTCGCCTGTTCGCACTGCTCGCACTGGTCGTCGTGTTCCGCGTCAGCGTCCTCCTCCTGTCCCCGGCACGCACCAGATGACACTTCGTCCTTCCTCTGTTCCAATGCGTGTCCCTCTGCCTTCTCCTCCTGCGTCCTCCCTTACTGACGGTCCGGACCCCGAGTCTGACTCATTCGTGCTGCCAGCCCTACTATCACGCGTTTGCTAGCTACTGTTGTCACCGACCCTTCCTTTGAGTCCAATGTTGCGTCTGCCTTAGTTGCTGAGCTTGTCGACTTTGCTGCTCGCTGTCGTCTAGACTAACCCACTAGTCTTGTTGCTGAGTCAGAGTCTGTCTGTCCTCTGTCCGTCGGGGTTGAGTGTGCTTTTGGCACGGACGTAGTTGAGGACAGACATGAGGACTTTGAGTGCTTTGCAGCTGTTGTACCTCATCTCGTGTCCATGCTGATTGCACCTGAGAAAGACCCGGATGCACCAGACATCCCGACCAAGCGCTCTTACGCAGAGGCGATAGAGGGTCCCTACTCCTCTTAGTGGCAGTTAGCCATGGACGCAGAGACGGCATCCTGGAAGTCCACAGGCACTTACGTCGACGAGGCTCCCCCTCTTGGGGCGAACATCGTCACTGGCATGTGGATTTTCAGGGTGAAGCGGCCGCCGGGTTCTCCGCCTGTCTTTAAGGCGCGTTACGTTGCACGAGGCTTCAGTCAGCGACAGGGAGTTGACTTCTTCCAGACCTTCTCCCCTACCCCAAAGATGACCACTCTTTGGGTTTTGCTACACGTCGCTGCTCAGCGTGACTACGAGCTTCGCTCTCTTGACTTCAGCACTGCTTTTCTACAGGGCAGCCTGCACGAGGAGATCTGGCTGCGCTGCCCACCTGGCTTCACTGGGTCGTTTCCTGCAGGTACCCAGTGGAGCCTCCGGTGCCCAGTCTACGGTCTGCGCCAGGTGCCTTGCGAGTGTCATGACACACTGAGGACGACTCTTGCGGGTCTTGGGTTTGCTCCTTCTACTGCTGACCCGTCGTTGTTTCTACGCACCGACACTTTGCTGCCGCTGTTCTACATCCTCGTATACGTAGACGACTTGGTCTTTGCCACTGCTTACACTGCTGGACTTGCTCACGTGAAGTCGGAGCTGCAAAAGAGACACACGTGCACAGACCTGGGTGAGCTGCGCAGCTATCTTGGCTTGCAGATCACCTGGGACAGAGCACGGCGCACCATCACCTTGATTCAGTCACACATGGTGCAGTAGGTCCTTGAGCGCTTCGACTTCCAGTAATCCTCGCCACAGGCCACTCTGTGAAGAATGAGGAATGAAGAAGAGAGGATGGGTTTGCACTAGCAGCAGTTGGTATACATATAGGAAACCCTAATTGGGTTGTACTCGCTATAGAGTACCCCACTGCAGGCTAGACAATTATAACATTCTGACACACTCCTCTGCCTACGGGTCACTCGCTCTCAGCTCTGCCTTCGGATGAGTCCGTAGAGCCGAGGGGCTCCTATCCAGAGCTTGTGGGTTGCCTCATGTACTTGATGACCTGCACTCGACCTGACCACGCTACGTTGCGCCCGAGAGACACCGACCAGAGCACTGGAAGGCCGCTAAGAGGGTGATGCGCTACTTGTGCAGCACGTTGGGCATGAGTCTCGTGCTTGGAGGACGGGGTCCAGTTGTCCTCACTGGTCACGCAAACGCTTCTTGGGTTGACGACTTGGCTACGCAGTGGTCGTCACAGGGTTACACCTTAAGCCTTGGCTCCGGTTATGTTTCGTTGTGGTCTACCTGCTCGTCTTCTGTTCTCAGGTCCAGTTGTGAGGCTGAGATCTACGCAGGGGCCATGGCTGCACAGGAGTTATGCTGGCTCACCTACCTGCTGACCGACTTGGGAGAGCCGCCTTGTTCTCCTCCAGTTCTGTACGTCGACAACAAGGCCATGATTGCCTTGTGTTAGGAGTACAGACTGGAGCTCAGGACAAAGCACATCGCTTTGCACTGCTTCCTTGCTCGAGAGTTGTAGCACCATGGTCAGCTTTGTCTTGCTTACGTGGCATCTGGGGCCAACACTGCTGATATCTTCACCAAGGTACTTCAGCCTTGTGACCATCGGTTCTGTACTGTTCTAGGCCTTGTACCTACTTGGCCTCACTTGCTCACTTCTTGAGTTTGCTTGTACTGTGATCTATATACTTATACCTCCGTGCTTACACTTGCTAGGTTGTGATCACTGTCCTGCTTGTTCTCCTCTATATATTTATATATATATATATACCTCTCCATGTAAACTGGCCTTGTGGCCATTTGCTTGTGCTCAGAATGCGTGGTGACTTCGTGATCCACCCTGAGCTTGCTTTGCCTTTCTTGACTGGTCTTTTGACCTCTTGTTCTCCCCCAATTTGCCTATGGGGGTGTGTCAAACATATATGCTGCTTGTTGTTCAGGCTGTAATGGGGTAGCCCATATGGGGTACAACCCAATTAGGGTTTCCTACTTGTACCCATCCTGCTGCTAGTTCATTTATTCGTGTTCGTTATTCTGATAGTTTGACTGTGTCAAAACTTGTGCGCGATGATTAATTTTACATTTCATCATCATGGAAATGCGCTTTGGGTGTGACGAAGCAACCACCCATGGTATTTGTATATTGAGAATCGTATGTTAGACGTGGATGGGGAAAGACATATTGTTGCGCGAGGATTGAAATGATTTTTTTTTTGTCATAAAAAATCACGTTGCACATGGCGAAGGAGTATTCAACATTGATACTTTCGTGTTCCGAAACCTATCATAGTGGTGCAGGAGGAAATACATCTCATGCACGAGGAGAAAAACACCTTTTCCTTGTTATGAAAATGCCTATCGCGCGTCAGGAAAAAATAGTTCTCCCGCACGGGGAAACACATCTTGTGCGTGATAATAAAAATTATTACTCGTGCACGGGAAACCCTGTCAGAATATGTTCTTTGTCTAGCCTGCAGTGGGGTACTCAATAGTAAGTACTGTTAGAGTAGTAGGCACAAGAAGGAGCCATAGCTAGGTAAGCCCTAGCTAGGCAAGAGAAGTTTAGGCAAAGATGGAGGTTCACTAGCAGCAATGAGGATACATATAGCAAACCCTAGATGGGTTGTACTCGCTATAGAGCACCCCATTACAGGCTAGAGAATAACATTCTGACACACCCCCATAGCCAAAGTGGGGTGTAATCAGTACAATGAGCAAGCAGGTATAGAGCAAGAGTTCACAAAGGTAAGCAAAGCTAGAGCTAATCACAGAGGGCAAGTGAGGAGGAGGAGAGATTGTGGGGGAGAGAAGATGGGAGGCGACTGCTGAAGCTGCAGACACACAGGAGCTGCTGGCTCAGTGGCTACCGAAGCAAAGGCCCGGACTACAGGAGTAACTGGCTCCGCGGAGATTGCAGCCTCCAGACCGGAGCAACTGACCCACAGGCGACTGGCGACTACCGGAGATTGTAGCCTCCGGACTGCTGGTGCTGCTGGCGACAAGACTGCTGCCTCCACGCAACCTCCCCCAGCTGCCCCACGCCCCTCTCACACACCCAGTGCTCAAACCCTAGCTCCACTCCCACAGCAGCCCCCTTAAACCCTAAACCCCAGACTCCCACACATCCACCCCCCTCAGCGACAGCTGCAGCAGTGGGAGACGAAGGAGGAGGAGGAGAAGGGGACGGCACGCACAACTGACACCCCCACAACCATCACCCCCACACTCCTCACCCCCAAAACCCTAAAACGGGTGGGACAGGGGCAGGAGCGCGGGGGATGGTGAGGGGGGGACAGCGCGCGACCCCCAGGGCGCCAGAACGGACGGGCTGGGCGGGTGAAGGGGGGTGGCGCGCGCTGCTCCCCAGGGCGCCGCGACGGACGGGCGGGGGGGACGCGAGCGCGGCTCCCCAGGGCGCCGCGACGGCCTGACGGGGCGCGCGCAGGCTCCCGAGGGCGCCGCGACGAACTGGCGGGGCGCGCGCGGGCTCCCTAGGATGTCGCGACGAACGGGCGGGGCGCTCGCGGGCCCCCCAGTGCGCCGCGACGGACGGGCGGGGCGCTCGCGGGCTCCCCAGTGCGCCGCGACGGACGGGCGGGGCGCTCGCGGGCTCCCCAGGGCGTCGCGACGTGCGGGGTGGGGGCCGCGCGTGCTCCCCAGGGCGCCGCGACGGACGAGCGGGGCGCGCGTGGGCTCCCCTACGGCAGGAAACCGCCGTGCGCCTCGGGGCGCACGGCGGGCAGAAAACCGCCGCGCGGGCGGGGCGCGCGGCGGGATGAAAAATTGGAGGTCGCGCACCACGGGGCGCGCGACACAGAGTAGGGCAGCGGAAGCAGCAGTAGGGCACACAAGCCGGGAGCGTGAGTGCTCTGAAACAGGGTTAGAGTAGTAGGCACAAGAAGGAGCCATAGCTAGGTAAGCCCTAGCTAGGCAAGAGAAGTTTAGGCAAAGAAGGAGGTTCACTAGCAGCAATGAGGATACATATAGCAAACCCTAGATGGGTTGTACTCGCTATAGAGCACCCCACTACAGACTAGAGAATAACATTCTGACAAATACAACCCTTTAGGGTTTCCTATTTGTACCAACCTGCCTGCTAGTGCAATCATCTTTTCTTGATTCATTTCTGTTCTGTCAACATTCTCGCTAGCCCTAGGGCACAACCTCCTAGTACTCGTGTGGCCTAGGCTACTGAGCCTAGGCCCTACTCTTCTTGATTCTGACATGGTATCTAGAGCGAGAACGTTCCTGCCGCTTCCCTTAACGGGCCCACCAACTGCTTCTGCTATCGTTCTGTCTGTCGCGCGCCCTGTGGTGCGTAACGTGTTAGCGCGTGGCGGCTTTTTCTGCCCGCCGCGTGCTCGGGGCGCGTGGCGGTTTCACTGCCCATCGCGGCGCCCTGCGAGGCGCCACTCCTGCTCATCGCGACGCCCCTGCGGACCCGTGCGTCGCCGCTCCTACTCGTCGCGACGCCCCTGCGGGACCCGTGCGTCGCCGCTCCTGCTCGTCGCGACGTCCCTGCGGGACCCGCGCGGCGTCGCCCTGCTCGTCGCGACGCCCCTGCGGGACTCGCGCGGCGTTGCCCTGCTCGTCGCGACGCACCTGCGGGACCCGCGCGGCGTCGCCCCTGCTCGTCGCGGCGCCCCTGGGCGCCGTCCCTGCTCGTGCAACAGCCACCCCTGGCCCCTGGACCAGCCGCCCCTGCAGCAGCCGCCCCTAGCCCCTGTAGCAGCCACCCCTGCAGCAGCCGCCCCTGGCCCCTGGAGCAGCCGCCCCTGGCCCCTGGAGCAGCCGCCCTTGTAGCAGCCGCCCCTGGCCCCTGGAACAGCCGCCCCTGAAGCAGCCGACCCTGCAGCTGCCCGCGACGCTGCTCCTGGACCCTGTGCAGCCACCCTGTCTCACCCGCGCCCTCGTGCGCTCTGCTCTGCCCGCGCCCTTGTGCGCTCTGTCTCACCCGCGCCCTCATGCGCTCTGCTCTGCCCGCGCCCTCGTGCGCTCTGCTGCTGCCCGCGCTCTCGTGCGCTCTGCTCTACCCGCGCCCTTGCGCGCTCTGTCCTGCTCTGGGACAGATTTGGGAGACCTGTATTATCACGGAAACCTCAACAGATTTGGGAGACGTCGGTCGACGTCGCTCCCCTCTGCATGTCAACCCCTCAGTTTGCCAGCCAGAACGTCGATCGACGTCATAGTTCCCAAGGGGGGCTAGGTGATAAGAGTGGTGCACAGGGCAGCAAAAATCGTCCGTTGAGATGAATTAGCTTGTTCTGTAACCTCATCCTTCGGTTGGCGAAAAGGCTTGTCACCTGTTCACCCGTGCATCTGCCAGGTGGAAAAATATCATTCGGCAACACACCAGAACATGGGTGATCGTAGACCACATGTTTGGCGCCTATCTGGTTGCGATGACCTGAACGAGAGAAACGAAACGGCGCCTGATTTAGCCTTGGTCAACTCTCACTTTGAAGTCTTCCAGGCCCGCTCCATTGCAAGAGAGGGGTACAATACATTTGACGTGGCACTAGATCCCGAAAATGCTGACGTGGGCCCGCTAGAATACTCACATTTCTCACACTTATTCCACGTCTCACATGTGATATGACTCACAATTCCGATTGGTTGTTTCCCTGATTCGCTCTTCAGTGATGTGGATCAAGCCCCTTACTGTACACTGTGGGCCGCGCACAAGAGGACTGTAGATGAAAATTCTACTTGTGGGGGAAAATGGACTCTGTAGTTGCACAACATTACAATGTAGTGGAAATTGAAAACCGTTCCTGACCACCAACGAACAAATATACCCGCGTACGAACGACGTGGCATTCTGTGTGACGACTCTAGTAGGTCGTAAATCAGGAATGGCCACCCGTAGTGCCGCGGCTTAGTCGCCTTCTCGCGTCAGAGTGGTGCGGGTGGCGGCGTCGATGGCACGTGAGTGTGAGCACCTGTGCGCGCTGGCACTGGCATGGTGGCTCGTCGTCGTTGTCGCGACGCCTGTCGCAATGGTCAACGCCGTGCCGCTTGAAGCCATGCAAGGCGAGTGCCGCCGCTCAAGGAGATTGCCGCATATCGATCCAAGTTTGAACAAACCCTAAACATTACTATCGCGAAGATTGTATAAAGTAACCCTAAACAAACCCAAGTTTGGAACCTGTCGCAAACCAATGTGCATGGTAAACCTAAAAGTGTTTAAACCAGGTACTTAATGCGTTATGCCGCTATTTGCATTGTGCATTTGTTGCTTTTGGCCCATATTCTTTGTTGAAGCGCGGCAGGGAGAGCAGAGGGCCGAGGGACGCGCGAGGGACCCATGAGGTGGCCCGCATGTCAAACTAATATGCTATAGTCTGTGTAGGCTGTAGTGGGGTAGACAATATGGGGTACAACATTTCTAGGTTTTCCTACTTGTACCCACCTCTTTCATAGTTCATTCATTCCTCAATTCTCACATGGTATAGAGCAAGTTCCCTAGTGGGAACTTCCTAGGGCCCACCACTGAAAATCGACTTTTTTTTCTTCCCGGAGCGCGAGTCGCCCCTGCCCGAGGCGCGCCCCGTGGGCCGCCCTCTTATCGAGCCCTCCTAGAGGCCCCTCTCACGGCCCATCGCGCCACCCTTAGCGGCCCCGTCGCCACCCCTAGCGGCCCCGTCGCCGCCCCTCTAGGCCCCTCGAGGCCCCTTCCCGGCCCCGTCGCCGCCCCTAGCGGCCCCGTCGCCGCCCTTCCAGGCCCCTCGAGGCCCCTTCGTGGCCCCGTTGCCGCCCCTCGCGGCCCCGTCGCCGCCCCTCACGGCTCCGTCGCCGCCCTTTGCGGCCCCGTCGCCGCCCCTAGCGGCCCATGTCGCCGCCCTTCCCGGCCCCGTCGCCACCCTCTAGCCGCCTCGTCGCCGCCCTTAACGGCCCCGTCGCCGCCCCTTGCGGCCCCGTCGCCGCCCCCCCCCACCCTTTCGGCCCCTCCCTGGCCCCTTCACTGCCGAGCCGCCGAGCAGCCGAGCAGCCGAGCAGCCGAGCCACCGAGCCGCCAAGCCGCCGAGCAGCCAAGCCGCCGAGCCGCCAAACCGCCGAGCCGCCCAGCAGCCGAGCCGCCGAGCCGCCCAGCAGCCGAGCCGCCGAGCCGCCCAGCAGCCGAGCCGCCGAGCCGCCGAGTTGCCGAGCAGCCAAGCCGCCTGCAGCCGAGCCGCCAAGCCGCCGAGCCGCCGAGGCCACCGTCGAGCCGCCACTGCCACTGCCGAGCCGCTGCCATCGCTGTTGCAGCCCTGTTCCTACCTCGCCTTGCGGTGGTAGCGACCTCACCATTGCCGCTGTCGTGCTCCTGCCCTTCTTGCCACTGGTGAGCTCTGTTGTTACTGCTGTTACTGCTGCTCTTGCTACTACCGCTCTTTCTACTGATACTGCTGCTCCTGGCGTGGCCAGATGCAGCTCCAACGCCGTCCGCGTGAGTCCCTCGCCCCCCATCAGCTTCGTGAGTGGTACACTAGTTGGGGTTGTAGGGGCGGCTGCACTGCTACTGCTGCTACTGCTGCCACTGCGGCTACCACTGCTCCTGCTGCCCCAGGCGGTGGTCGGATGCAGCTCTAGCAACGTCCGCGTGAGTCCCTCACACTCCAACAACTTCGTGAGTGGTACGCTACTTGGGGTTGTCGGGGTGGCCGTCGTGAGAGTCGTTCTGGCGTGAGTAGTTCGGGAGCTGCTTGTAGTGGCCAGGTGCAGCTGCAGCGTAGTCCGCGCGCGGTCCTTTTGCCCCTACAGCTTCGTGAGTGGTACGCTCAGCGTGGAGGGTCACGGAGTACTGCTCGCTGTCCGTACGTCATTCACACTAGTGCTCGGACTGGTCAGCCTTGCGGGACGTTTGTTCACACAGAGTCCCGCTGCTTCGGCCGTCTGAGCGACGCCTGGCGTACAGAGTTTGGCGACGCCGCTGAGCTCCCCGACTGGGTGGAGCTGCTTAGGCAGAGGGTAGATATCTATGCTCTTGACTATGATGCTATCCTCACTTCTATGTATGCATTGCCTGCTAGTGATGTGGGAGACTGTTACCTGTGTGTTCCGCCTGACCCGGGCATTGAGGCTGCTGCTATAGGTGCTGGTGAGGCTACTGCTCTAGGTGCTAGTGCGTCTACTACTCCAAGTGCTGGTGAGTCTGCTGCCCCAGGTACTGGTGAGTCTGCTCTCTCAGGTACCGCGTCGGCTCAGGTTTTACACACCTTCACCCTTGACTCGGGTGCTTCCTGCTCCTTCTTTCGAGACCGCACCACACTCACGCCGCTCAGTTGGCCGGTTGCAGACTCCCTGGCAGACCCCTCTGGGGGTCCTGTCCTTGAGCACTTCTCCACTGTCTTAGCGTGTCCGGCGGCCCCTTCTGGCTCCTTGTCAGGTCTTTACCTCCCCTCGTTCCCCACGAACTTGGTGAGTGGTGCTGACCTACAGGATGGAAGGGGTTGACCAGTTCACTCCTGCGCGTCAGCGAGTGACCCACTGTACGTGTGCTCGGACGGGCCGACACTTGGCCACGTTTACCCGTCAGCCGGGGTCGAGCCTGTACACACTGACTACTGAGTCTCCTCAGGTAGCTGCGTCGAGTCAGGTGTTTGCTGCAGCGTCGAGGTCTGGCCGTGAGTCTGCCCCCTGCTCGTGTCGTCTCGTGACTCACCAGACTCTCCTCTGGCACCACCGCCTTGGTCACCCCTCCCTGCCTCGTCTCCGAGGCATGGCCTCTCGTTTCCTTGTCTCGGGTCTCCCCGGTCCCTCCCTTCTCTTCCTCCGGGGCCTGCCCCCACCTGCGTTCCCTGCGTCGAGGGGCGGCAGCGCGCCGCGTTCCCTGCGTCGAGGGGCGGCAGCGCGCCGCTCCTCACTCCTTGGAGTTTCCTCTTACAGAGGCTCCGCTGCAGACGCTTCACATGGACGTGTGGGGCCCAGCCCGCGTCCGTGGACAGGGTCACGAGCGTTACTTCCTGCTGGTGGTTGACGATTATTTGCGTTACACCACAGTCTTCCCCTTGCGGAGCAAGGGTGAGGTCACTGAGGTGTTGATCGACTGGATCCGCGCAGCTCGTCTCTAGCTCAGAGAGAGTTTTGGCTTGGACTTTCTTGTCCTCCGTCTGCACTACGACAGAGGAGTTGAGTTTTCCTCTAACCTTCTGCGAGCCTTCTGTCGTGCACAGGGCATCCGCCAGACCTTCACGCTTCCGGCCTCTCCACAGCAAAATGGGATTGCTGAGCGCCGCATTGGCATGGTCATGGACGTCGCTCGTACGTCCATGATCCATGTGGCTGCTCCCCATTTTCTGTGGCCGTTTTTGGTTCAGTACGCAGCGCATCAGCTCAACCTTCAGCCCCGGGTCTCCTTGCCAGAGACCTCCCCCACCGTGCGGTGGACGGGGAAGGTTGGCGATGCGTCTGCGTTTTGGGTCTGGGGATCTCGGGCGTTTGTCCACGACTTGTCTGCGGACAAGCTGTCCCCCCGTGCTGTTGCGTGCGTCTTCCTTGGCTTCCCCCCTGACGCGCCTGGTTGGCAGTTTTACCACCCCACCTCGCGCCGTGTTCTGTCCTCCCAGGACGTCACCTTTGACGAGTCGGTGCCTTACTACCGTCTCGTCCCCTACCACACTGCGCCCCTCCCCCCGCCGCCGCTCTTCCTTGCGCCAGGTCCCCCCCAGGTAGACCCTCTCCCCGCTCAGGGTCCTGCCCCGTCAGGTGTGTCCCAGGTAGACGCAGTCAAGCCTGTCGAGGTAGCTGTTGACTCTGGTGCTGCTAGGGGTGCTGAGCCTGGGGGTGCTGAGTCTGGGGGTGCTGAGCTTGGGGTTGCTGAGCCTGGGGGTGCGGAGCTTGGGGGTGCGGAGCCTGGGGGTGCGGAGCCTGGGGGTGCTGAGCCTGGGGGTGCGGAGCCTGGGGGTGCTGGGTCTGCTCGTGTGGCCTCTGGCGGTGCTGGGTCTGGGGGCCCTTTGGGTGCATCGTCTCGGCGGGAGCTACCCTCTCCACAGGAGCTGCGCGAGTGGTTTGCCCAGCGCGGGAGCCGTGCTGCTGGTGCTGGAGGTGCTACTGTTGCTGCTGACCCTGGGGTCGGCGCTGGAGGTACTGGAGCCACTGAACCTGGAGGTGCTCGTACCGGCGGTACTGGGGCTGCTGGGACTGGAGGTGCTGCTGGGGCTACTGGAGTGGCTGCTGCTGGAGGTTCTGGAGCTGCTGGTACTGCTGGGGGGACTAAAGCTGCTGGAGCTGGAGCTGCTGGGGGTGTTGGCGCTGGTGCTTCTGAGGGTGCTGGAGTTGGCGCTACTAGAGCTGGAGGTGCTGCTGGCGCTGGTGCTGCCGCTTGGGGTACTAGTGCTGTCCCTGCTGTTTTTGGAGGCGCTGCGCGGCCGCGGCCTTACTTCGTTCCGCTCGTTGAGCATGTTCGTGGTCTCCCGCCTTCTACTGGTCCTGCTCCTCCCTTAGAGTGTCCACAGCCTGTCCAGTCGCAGTCACAGTTACAGCCCGCCTCCCCCCTGCCTGCTCCTTCTCCCTACACTGGTCCTACTGGAGGTCTTGCTGAGCGTCGTGAGCCTGCGTCTCGTCCTGCATCGCCTGTTTGTGCTGCTCGCACTTGTCGTCGTGCTCCGCGTCCGCGTCCTCCTACGGTCCTAGGCACACACCAGATGGCACTGCGTCCTTCCACTGGTCCTCTGCGTGTCCCGTTGCCGTCTCCTCCAGAGTCCTCTCTTCCTGTTCTTGCTGACCCGGAGTCTGACTCTCTTCGTGCTGCCATTCCTACTGTCACGCGTCTTCTCGCTGCTGTTGTCACTGACCCTTCCTTTGAGTCCACTGCTGCGTCTGCCTTAGTTGCAGAGCTTGTCGAATTTTCTGCGCGCTGTCGTCTAGACTACACCGCTAGTCTTGTTGCTGAGTCTGCGTTTGTCTGTCCTCCGTCCGTCGGGGGTGAGTGTGCTCTTAGCACGGACGTCCTTGAGGACAGGCAGGAGGAGTTCCAGTGTTTTGCTGCTGCTTTGCCTCATCTCGTGTCCACGCTGATTGCCCCTGAGGGAGACCCGGATGCACCAGACATCCCGACTCCTCGATCGTACGCTGAGGTGATCGAGGGTCCCTACTCCTCTCAGTGGCAGTGAGCCATGGACGCAGAGATGGCTTCCTGGAAGTCCACAGGCACCTACGTCGACGAGGTTCCCCCACCTGGGGCGAACATCGTCAGTGGCATGTGGATTTTCAGGGTGAAGCGGCCGCCGGGTTCTCCGCATGTCTTCAAGGCACGTTACGTGGCTCAGTCAGCGGCAAGGAGTTGACTACTTTCAGACCTTCTCTCCCACCACTAAGATGACCACTCTTCGGGTGCTGCTGCACATAGCTGCTCAGCGCGACTACGAGCTTCACTCTCTTGACTTCAGCACAGCTTTCCTGCAGGGCAGCCTGCATGAGGAGATCTGGCTGCGCCGCCCACCTGGCTTCACTGGGTCGTTTCCTTCTAGTACCCAGTGGAGCCTCCGCCGGCCAGTCTACGGTCTCCGCCAGGCACCCCGTGAGTGGCACGACACACTAAGGACTACACTTGCGGCTCTTGGGTTTTCTACTTCTACTGCCGACCCGTCGCTGTTTCTGCGCAACGACACCTCTTTGCCGCCGTTCTACATCCTCGTGTACGTCGACGACTTGGTCTTTGCCACAACTAACACTGCTAGACTCGCCCACTTGAAGTCCGAGCTACAGAAGAGACACACGTGCACAGACCTGGGTGAATTGCGCAGCTACCTTGGCTTGCAGATCACCCGGGACAGAGCACAGCGCACCATTACCCTGACTCAGTCACACATGGTGCAGCAGGTCCTTCAGCGCTTCTACTTCACATACTCCTCGCCTCAGGCCACTCCTCTGTCTACTCGCCACTCGCTCTCAGCTCTGCCTTCGGATGAGTCCGTAGAGCCGAGTGGCCCGTACCCAGAGCTTGTTTGCTGCCTCATGTACCTGATGACCTGCACACAACCTCACCTAGCATACCCTCTTAGCATCTTGGCACGCTATGTTGCTCCTGGGAGACACCGACCAGCGCACATGGCTGCAGCGAAGAGGGTGTTGCGCTACTTGTGCAGTACGTCGGGCATGGGACTAGTGCTAAGAGGGCGACGTCGAGTGGTCCTCACAGGTCACGCAGACGCTTCTTGGGCTGACGACCAGGCTACGCAGCGGTCGTCACAGGGTTACACCTTCAGCCTTGGCTCCGGCTTTGTTTCGTGGCGGTCTACCTGCTCGTCTTGTGTTCTCGGCTCCAGTTGTGAGGCTGAGATCTACGCGGGGGCCATGGGTGCACAGGAGCTACGCTGGCTCACCTACCTGCTGAATGACCTAGGAGAGCCGCCTCGTTCTCGTCTAGTTCTGTACGTAGACAACAAGGCCATGCTGGCCTTGTGTCGGGAGCACAGACTGGAGCACAGAACGAAGCAGATTGCTCTTCGCTACTTCCTTGTTCGTGAGCTGCAGCAGCGTGGTCAGCTGCGCCTTGCTTACGTGGCCTCCGAGGCCAACACTGCTGATATCTTTACCAAGGCACTTCCGCCTTTTGATCATCAGCGCTTCTGTACGATGCTAGGTCTTGTGCCTACTTGGCCTCACTTGCTCACTTCTTGACCTTGCTTGTACTGTGATCTTTCTATACGTGCACTTGCTTGTTTACCTTTATATATGATCTTGCATGTGAACTGGCCTTGTGGCCTTGCTCTTGTGCTCGGAATGTGTGGTGACGTTCTGATCCACCCTGAGCTTGCTTTGCTTTGCTTGACTAGTCTTGTGACCTCTTGTTCTCCCCCACTTTGCCTATGGGGGTGTGTCAAACTAATATGCTATAGTCTGTGTAGGCTATAGTGGGGTAGACAATATGGGGTACAACATTTCTAGGTTTTCCTACTTGTACCCACCTCTTTCATAGTTCATTCATTCCTCAATTCTCACACCGCATTAGTAGAGTAGATGTCGACAAATAAGTTCTTATTTGCACAGTAGTAGAAATATTTTTAATGACGTCCCGTTCCATTACTAGGTGATGCCAATCATGCGGGCTCTAGAATTCCTCTTCCCCGGGGTTGCAAGAGAGGTGAGATGGAGAGACAGAGGGCAATGATTAGCCATGAGGTTCATTATGGGACATACGCTCCCGATCCCACCTCACCTTCCTCGACTCTCCTGCTTCGCCCCTTTGCCCCCCGTCCACGTTACTGTAGTGCAATTCTTGCAGGAGTGCCAGGCGGCATGGGGGCAGAGCATCCTCGGGTGGAGTGGCGGGAGTCCGGACTGCAGCAGTGCCACGGGCCTCACGTGCGACCCCTCCGGCATGATCGTGGGCATGTGAGGCCATGGGAGGCAGGTGATGCTAGGGAGACGGTGGGAGGCGGTGGGAGGGCATCACAAAATGGTTTGCCCCCCGTACCATACTATCTACTTATAGGTTATGCCATATTGTAGAAACGGAGGTATATAGAGTAAGTTGCTTGTAGCAGAACCTATAGGTACATAGTACGGGGGGGAACAATTTTGGGATGGGAGGCGATGTGTTGGGGGGTGTTGGGAGGGAGGCGATGGGAGTGAGAGGTTGGGTGGGTAGATGGGAGTGAGAGGATGCGAGTGAGAGGATGTGAGTGAATGGGTGAGTGCAAGACTCTCCACCATGCTGAACTTATTGCCTTTCTTGAAAGCCGGCGACCAGTCACCATCATTGACATACCATCATTCTCACACCATGAATGAAACAGGCAACTCCGGAACTACAAGCTGCGAGGCCAGATTCCAAACTCGATTAGCAGACTCAGGAAGGTCACTACTCTGTACGTCCTCAGCACGGTGTCGCCTTGAGTACTTGTTGCAGGGATTTGGCAGGTTGTCACTCCACCTTCCATCCCACAGCACAGCTGCGCTTCACTTTCATTGAGACGTGAGCCAAGTTATTTATACTTGGGCTACACTCGAATCTCAAGCGTATGGCTGAGAGAAAGAAACTTTGTATAAATGGTTTTTCGTTTCTTGTGACCCGAGTGAAAGCAAAGCTCGACTCGGTCCACCTTACCCGATCCCAAACCTGCTCCTACCTGGCAGATCCCTGCGGATCTTTCACCATAACCTCAAGTTTTTTGTGCTCGCGAGTTTAATGTGACTCAACCTGACCGAGTTTTGTTTGTGGAAAACTCTCTTGTCTCTCGCCCTAATCGTGCGAGAAAACTGAGTCCAGTTTGAACTTCTAAGTCGACTAAAATGCTCATATCTAGTTTCATTTCACCATCTCTTCTCCAGCCTACCTCTCCTCTTGCTTTCCACCCTTTCTCCCTTATGGTTTGCTCAAATTATCATTTCTGATAACCTGCCCCCCTTGTTGCTGTAATCGTCTCCCCACAGCGATCTGTCAAGCAACCAGCTACCAGGCAACATCCCTGCCACCATGACTGCGCTCAGCCCGCTGAAATATCTGTGAGTGCGATGCACACCGGTCAAAATCATGCCACATCTGTTGCCCGTTTTGGTCCTCCCTCCCCAGTCCGTGTTGAATCTAGTCTCCTCTCCATTGTTTTGCCTTTGCCGCCTTCTCTAGAACGTTCCTTGACATTGGATGAAGTGGAAGGTGTAATAAAATCATCCGATTTAGCAATATCACAAGGTGCAGCAATATCATCAGGTGCAGCAATATCATCGCTCGGCAACATCATCATCAGATCAGCGCAGCTATATAATCAGGTGCAGCAACATTATGAGGCGCAGCACTATTACCAGGTATAGCAATGTCATCAGCACCAAGTACGTAGGTAGAGCAAAGCTACGGCTATGGCTGTATCACAATGGCTACCCAACTACTGGAAAGCGAGGAGTCTACATTTGGGGCGCTGGCTGGCAGGTATAGATGAATAAGAGAGTGAAAGGGAGTTAAGGCAGCGGGTGAGGAGGCTCGATGCCAAGAGTTGCTGATAAAGGTGGCTGTCTGGTCGTGAGGTAAGTGGAAAGTCTGTGCTGCAGCCTTGTCTCGGTGTGTTCCTTTCACTCCGTTGCCAGCAGGGCCCTAGTGTCTTCTAGAAGCAATGCCTCACATTCCCGCATTAGCCAATGCAGCGGGAGGTTGGCAGTGAAGGGCTATCGAGCACAGGAGAGGGGATGTGAGGAGGGCAGCTGAAGCGTCCACATCAGCTGGGAGAGATCCTAGGTCACGCTGGCCACAAATGCCGGCACGGCCTCCAGTGCTGTGTCAATGAGGACCAGCCCGTCCATTGACACCAGGTGGCTGCCCGGCAATGCCCTTCCAGCACAACCCCTCCCCGACTTGGTCCGTTGCGTAGTTGGATCTTACGTGTACGTTATACGTACGTTTTACTCCCTTGGCGCACCCCTCCCTTGCTGACCAATGGCGAGCTGCGGTAACGGGCCTTGAGGTGTAGCAGTGAGGCCATAGGAGAGGCGCACCAGCGGCAGCAGCGACTTCAGAGGGAAGTCTGTGAGGGTTGCGAAAATGGCCTGCCTGTCGGTTGATGCTGTTGAATGTCTGGATGATGAGGTAGTCCGGATGGGTGTCAATAAAGGTGCGCGCTGCATGCGTCACCTCCGCCCTCGACTGCCACGCCATGCTGCAGAGGTAGGAAGAAGGTCCTAGCAGCGTTGGCTATTGCTTTGAGTGCCGTTTTAGCTGCCAAAATCATTATGCTCTCATTGATTGCGGCCTGTCGTGCGCCCCCATCAGGCTTTGTTAGCGCTATTAAGCGAAAAGACATGAGTAGCTCAGCCACTGCTTCCTGGAGCTCGCTTCTTTACATCGTGTTTTTTAGAGCACACGTAGGTGAATACAAACCGCTGCATTTGTTAGTGAAGCTCGCAAATGCTCAAAGGTTGTTCCAGTTGGGCTTGTTCCGATCCTGTTCTCGCAACGAGTAAGAAGCTTGACGAACGCGAGCCACCAAAAGTTTGACACAGCAACTCAATATTGAGATGAGAAGGGCTACGATATAGTCAGTAGGAAAAGGCTGGGGCTAGGGGAAAGGCTGGGGGAAAAGAAGGCCTAGGTTAGACCTCTCTCAAACGGTCCTAAACAAGCACCATCAACTAGTCAGAACTTATAATTCTCTCTCCCTCTCCCGGTTTCTCTCAAGTTGCCCTTCATTGAGCAAACAGCCAGGTTTCCAGCACTATACGAGATCACAGTACTAGGCATGGTCTCTAATTCTTGGTTACCGCTGCCGGGACCTCTAGGGTGTACAGCAGGTCTCCCATGCCAAGCGGCTCAGGTCTATCTCACTCACTCTCCCATCTGTCTCTCACTGTCTCTCTCTCACACATAAAATCCCGCTCTCTATCCATGTAGGTGGATTTTCAACAACACCCTCACCGGCTCTATCCCAGTTGGCCTTAGCTCACTGACCAGCCTGCTCTCCCTGTTAGGCTTCTGCTGCTGTTGACTGCATCAATCGCCAATTTTCCTGTGCACTTGCGCCCTCCACACGTGCTTGTTGCTTGTCTTTCGCACTACCCTCTTCTCTACCCTGGTTTCCTTGGCTGCTCTCTTCCCTGCTCTCTCCAGTTCTCTCTTGTCTTCCTTTCCTCCCAACCCTTCCAACAACCCCTGATGGGAAGGAGTGCTGGCATATGAACCCCAGGTGAGGAGCTAAGTTAAAAATCTCATGCATTTTTTGCGGCCACTGTATTCTACACTTTTGTGTCTGCGCTAGCGCGCATACACTTTACGTCTGCAGAGAGATTGGGCAGACGCTAGAATACACTCGCCCCCGGAGTAGTGCCTGCAGGCCGCGACTTAAGGTCAGGTCATTGCAAAAGGGAGAAAACGTAAAAGGAAGGTGGGAGTTGTTTCAGTGACATATTGTGTTGCGAATGAAGGATATTGAATTTCAGGTGGGGTTGGTCACAGAACCAAACCGAATCGGTTCGGGTCGAACCAGGGTGTGTGCATGCTGGTGTCAAACTCATATCATCTAGCTTGTCAAGGCTATAGTGGGGTAGACACTATGGGGTACAGTTTCCTAGGGTTTCGTACTTGTACCCAACCTTGTGCTAGTTCATTCATTCCTCAATTCTCACATGGAATAGAGCAGGTTCCCTAGTGGGAACTTCCTAGGGCCCACCACTCAACATCGATTTTTTTTTTTCCTGCCCTGAGATTGAGTCACCCCTGAACGAGGCGCGCCCTGTGTGCCGCCCTCCCTTTAGCGACCCGTCGCGCCACCCTTAGCGCCCCTCCCCCCCTCTCTCACGGCCCCTCGCGACCCCGTCGCCGCCCCCTAGCGGCCCGTCGCGCCGCCCTAAACGGCCCGTCGCGCCGCCCTCAGCGGCCCCTCCTCCATGGCCCCGTCGCCGCCCTATCGCGGCCCTGTCGCCGCCCTCTCGCGGCCCCTTTGCCGCCCTAACGCGGCCCCGTCACCGCCGTTCGCGGCCCCGCCGCCGCCCTTAGCGGCCGCGTCGCCGCCCGTCGCGGCCCTGCAGCCACTCCTCGCGGCCTTGTCGCCGCCCTCTCGCGGCCGCGTCACTGCTCTCCCGCGGCCCCGTCGCCGCCCTCTTGCGGCCTCGTCGCCGCCCTCTCGCAGCCTCGTCACTGCCCCCCCCCCCCCCTTGCGGCCTCGTCGCCGCCCTCTTGCGGCCCCGTCGCCGCCCTCTTCCGGCCCCGTCGCCGCCCCTAGCGGCCCTGTCGCCGCCCCTTTGCGGCCACCTCGCCGCCCTTAGCGGCCCCACCACCACTCCTAGCGGCCCCATCGCCGCCTCTACCGGCCCCGTCGTCGCCTCTACCGGCCCCTTCACCGCTGCCCCACCCAGCAGCCGAGCCGCCCAGCAGCCGAGCCGCCAAACAGCCGAGCCGCCGAGCCGCCCAGCAGCCGAGCCGCCGAGCCGCCCAGCAACCGAGCCGCCGAGCCGCCCAGCAACCGAGCCGCCGAGCCGCCCAGCAGCCGAGCCGCCCAACAGTCGAGCCGCCGAGCTGCCCAGCAGCCGAGCCGCCGGGCCACCCAGCACCCGAGCCGCCGAGCTCCCCAGCAGCCGAGCCGCCCTGCCGTCGAGCCCCTACTGCTCCTACCGGCGCGCCCCGGCCCTACTTACTCGGATTGGTGAGATCATTCCCTACTAGGCCACTACAGTCATGGCTACCCCCAGTGTCCTTACCTTTGATGCTGAGGGTCGTGCTGTTGACTTTGAGGTCTGGGTCGATGACCTCCAGCTGTTCCTACAGTGCGATAGGGCAGACGGACTCTCTCTGTTCGATCTCACCTCTAGTGTCTCTCCTGCCCCGCCTGCTACTGCTGACAGCACCATTCGCTCACAGTGGCCCACACGCGATGCTGCTGCCCGCCTTGCTGTGCGTCGCCACTTAACGACCACTGAGCGTGCGCACTTTAGCCAGTACAAGAGTGCTAAGACCTTGTACGACGCTGTAGTTGCACGCTACTCCTCCCCTGCCACTGCTGCGCTTAGCCGCCTCATGCTGCCATACCTCTTCCCTGACCTTGCTGCCTTTCCCACAGTCACTGACCTCATTACGCACCTCCGCACTAGTGACACTTGCTACCGCGCTGCGCTTCCTGCTGAGTTCTGTGCCAAGAACACACCCCCCCCATGTACATCACCCTCTACTACATAGTCACCCGGCTCCCTGACTCCCTTTGCTTAGTCAGGGACCACTTCCTCTCAGTTTGCCCCACCACACTCACCGTTGACCTCCTCGAGGAGCGCCTCCTAGCAGCAGAGAAGAGCATAGTCGCTGTAGGAGCCTCTCGTGGTGACCCTCGCACCCCCGTCTTTGAGGGGTGTCCCCCCTCCCCCCTCTTGCCCTCTGTTGCTTCCCCTGCTGCGGCCGACCTCGTTGGTTTGGAGTCGGTCGCCGCTGCGTCTGCCCCTAGCGGGAGACGCCGCACCGGCGAGGGCAAGGGGGGAAAGGGCGCTGGAGGGGCTGGCGGGGGCGGTGGAGGTGGTGGTGGAGGCAGTGGAGAGGTTGGGGGTGGTGGTGGGAGTGGTAGCGGGGGTGGAGGTGTCGGTGGCAGCAGCGGAGGCGGTGGAGGCGGCGGCGGTGGCGGAAGGAGCGGAGGCGGCGGAGGTGGCGGAGGCGGCGGCAGCAGCGGTGGACCTGGTCGCGGATCTGCGCAGAGGAGTGGGTCCGGTGGTGGTCCGCGCCAGCAGCAGCAGCGCAGTCGTGAGACCCCGTCCCCTCAGCAGCTTTGTGAGTGGTACGCTGCGCGTTAGCGCGGTGGGGGTACTGGTCCCAGCACCTACGTTCTCCGTACCGGCGACCGCGCTGGTGAGCAGTGCGGGGGCCCGCACTCCACCCAGCGCTGCTTCGGCCACCTGACGGACGCGTGGCGTCACCAGTTCCCTGAGGCCTCTGAGATCCCTCGCTGGGGAGAGCTGACTAAGGCAGGGTTTGCTATCTTTGATCTTGATTATGATGCTATTCTTGCTGCCATGTATGCTGTGTCTGATAGTGTTGAGGGTGATTGTTACCGTTCCGCCTGACCCGGGCATTGAGGCTGCTGCTCTAGGTACTGGTGAGGCTGCTGCTCTAGGTGCTAGTGCGTCTGCTGCCCCAGGTGCTGGTGAGTCTGCTCTCTCAGGTACTACGTCGGCTCAGGCCTTCCACACCTTCACCCTTGACTCGGGTGCTTCCCGCTCCTTCTTTCGAGACCGCACCACGCTTACGCCACTTAGTCGGCCGGTTGCAGTCTCCCTGGCGGACCCCTCTGGGGGTCCTGTCCTTGCTAGCTTCTCCACTGTCTTACCGTGCCCGGCAGCCCCCTCTGGCACCCTGTCCGGTCTCTACCTCCCCTCGTTCTCTACGAACTTGGTGAGTGGAGTTGACCTACAGGATAGGGGGGTTGACCAGTTCACTCGTGCGAGTCAGCGGGTGACCCACTGCACGTTTGCTCGGACAGGCCAACACTTGGCCACGTTCACCCGTCGGCCGCGGTCGAGCCTGTATACGCTTACTACTGAGTCTCCTCCGGCTGCTGAGTCTGGTCAGGTAGCTGCGTCGAGTCAGGTGTTTGCTGCAGCGTCGAGGTCTAGTCTTGAGTCTTCTCCCTGCTCGTGTTGCTCCTGTCCCACCAGACTCTCCTCTGGCACCACCGCCTTGGTCACCCCTCCCTGCCTCGTCTCCGAGGCATGGCCTCCCGTGTCCTTGTCTCTGGTCTTTCCCGATCTCTCCCTCCCCTACCTCCGAGGCCTGCCCCTACCTGCGTCCCCTGCGTCGAGGGGCGACAGCGCGCCGCCCCTCACTCCTCCGAGTTTCCTCCGACAGAGGCTTCGCTGCAGACTCTTCACATGGACGTGTGGGGCCCCGCCCGCGTCCGTGGCCAGGGGCACGAGCGTTACTTCCTGTTGGTGGTTGACGACTACTCGCGTTACACCACAGTCTTCCCCTTGCGCAGCAAGGGCGACGTCACAGAGGTGTTGATCGACTGGATCCGCGCAGCTCGTCTCTAGCTCAGAGAGAGTTTCGGCTCGGACTTTCTTGTTCTGCGTCTGCACTCTAACAGAGGCGGGGAGTTTTCCTCTGCTCGTCTGGGAGCCTTTTGTCGCGCACAGAGCAATCGCCAGACCTTCACGCTTCCGGCCTCTCCACAGCAAAATGGGATTGCTGAGAGCCGCATTGGCATGGTCATGGACGTCGCTCGTACGTTCTGGCGCTGGTGCATCTGAGGGTGCTGGAGTTGGCGCTGTTGGAGCTGGAGGTGTTGCTGGCGCTGGTGCTGCCGCTGGGGGTACTGGTGCTGTCCCTGCTGGTTCTGGAGGCGCTGCGCGGTCGCGGCCGTACTTCGTTCTGCTCCTTCAGCAGGTTCTTGGTCTCCCGCCCTCTACTGGTCCTGCTCCTCTCGTAGAGTGTCCACAGCCTGTCCAGTCGCAGTCACAGTTACAGCCCGCCTCCCCCCTGCCTGCTCCTTCTCCCTACACTGGTCCTACTAGAGGTCTTGCTGAGCATCGTGAGCCTGCGTCTCGTCCTATGTCGCCTGTTCGTACTGCTCGCACTAGTCGTCGTACTCCGCGTCCGCGTCCTCCTACGGTCCCAGGCACACACCGGATGGCGCTGCGTCCTTCCACTGCTCCTCTGCGTGTCGCGTTGCCGTCTCCGCTAGAGTCCTCTCTTCCTGTTCTTGCTGACCCGGAGTCTGACTCTCTTCGTGCTGCCAGTCCTACTGTCACGCGTCTCCTGGCCACTGTTGTGACTGACCCTTCCTTTGAGTCCACTGCTGCGACAGCCCTAGTTGCTGAGCTTGTCGACTTTACTGCTCACTGTCGTCTAGACGACGCTGCTAGTCTTGTTGCTGAGTCTGAGTCTGTCTGTCCTCCATCCGTCGGGGGTGAGTGTGCTCTTAGCACAGACGTCCTTGAGGACAGGCAGGAGGAGTTCCAGTGTTTTGCTGCTGCTTTGCCTCATCTCGTGTCCACGCTGATTGCCCCTGAGGGAGACTCGGATGCACCAGATATCCCGACTCCTCGATCGTACACTGAGGTGATCGAGGGTCCCCACTCCTCTCAGTGGTAGTCAGCCATGGACGCAGAGATGGCTTCCTGGAAGTCCACAGGCACCTACGTCGACGAGGTTCCCCCACCTGAGGCGAACATTGTCAGTGGCATGTGGATTTTCAGGGTGAAGCGGCCGCCGGGTTCTCCGCCTGACTTCAAGGCGCGTTACGTGGCTCGAGGCTTCAGTCAGCGAAAGGGAGTTGACTACTTTTAGACCTTCTCTCCCACCTCGAAGATGACCACTCTTCGGGTGCTGCTGCACATAGCCGCTCAGCGCGACTACGAGCTTCACTCTCTTGACTTCAGCACAGCTTTCCTGCAGGGCAGTCTGCACGAGGAGATCTGGCTGCGCCGCCCACCTGGCCTCACTGGGTCGTTTCCTCCTGGTACCCAGTGGAGCCTCCGGCGGCCAGTCTACGGTCTCCGCCAGGCACCCCGTGAGTGGCACGATACACTGAGGACTACACTTGTGGCTCTTGGGTTTGCTCCTTCTACAGCCGACCCGTCGCTGTTTCTGCGCACCGACACCTCTTTGCCACCGTTCTACATCCTCGTGTACGTCGACGACTGTGTCTTTGCCACTACTGACACTGCTGGACTCGCCCACTTGAAGTCCGAGCTGCAGAAGAGACACACGTGCAGAGACCTGGGTGAACTGCGCAGCTACCTTGGCTTGCAGATCACCCGGGACAGAGCACAGCGCACCATTACCCTGACTCAGTCACACATGGTGCAGCAGGTCCTTCAGCGCTTCGACTTCACGTACTCCTTGCCTCAGGCCACTCCTCTGTCCACTCGCCACTCGCTCTCAGCTCTGCCTTCGGATGAGTCCGTAGAGCCGAGTGGCCCGTACCCAGAGCTTGTTGGCTGCCTCATGTACCTGATGACCTGCACACAACCTGACCTTGCATACCCTCTTAGCATCTTGGCACGCTATGTTGCTCCTGGGAGACACCGACCAGAGCACATGGCTGCAGCGAAGAGGGTGTTGCGCTACTTGTGCAGTACGTCGGGCATGGGGCTAGTGCTTGGAGGGGGACGTCGAGTGGTCCTCACAGGTCATGCAGATGCTTCTTGGGCTGATGACCAGGCTACGCAGCGGTCGTCATAGGGTTATACCTTCAGCCTTGGCTCCGTCTCTGTTTCGTGGCGGTCTACCCGCTCGTCTTCTGTTCTCGGCTCCAGCTGTGAGGCTGAGATCTACGCGGGGGCCATGGCTGCACAGGAGCTTTGCTAGCTCACCTACGTGCTGACTGACCTAGGAGAGCCGCCTCGTTCTCCTCCAGTTCTGTACGTAGACAACAAGGCCATGCTGGCCTTGTGTTGGGAGCACAGACTGGAGCACAGAACGAAGCACATTGCTCTTCGCTACTTCCTTGCTCGTGAGCTGCAGCAGCGTGGTCAGCTGCGCCTTGCTTACGTGGCCTCTGAGGCCAACACCGCCGATATCTTTACCAAGGCACTTCCGCCTTGTGATCATCAGCGCTTCTGTACGATGCTAGGACTTGTGCCTACTTGGCCTCACTTGCTCACTTCTTGATCTTGCTTGTACTGTGATCTTTCTATACCTGCACTTGCTTGTTTACCTTTATATATGATCTTGCATGTGAACTGGCCTTTTGGCCTTGCTCTTGTGCTCGGATTGTATGGTGACGTTCTGATCCACCCTGAGCTTGCTTTGCTTTGCTTGATTGGTCTTGTGACCTCTTGTTCTCCCCCACTTTGCCTATGGGGGTGTGTCAAACTCATATCATATAGCTTGTCTAGGCTATAGTGGGGTAGACACTATGGGGTACAGTTTCCTAGGGTTTCCTACTTGTACCCAACCTTGTGCTAGTTCATTCATTCCTCAATTCTCACAGCTGGTTCGGCCGTTATACCGGTTCTAGTTGTGATGGACTAGACCCTAACCCTAAACCATAGCTTCCACTTAGAGATGAGCAACAGATGGACCCGACCCGACCCGGTTTTCTCAGGCGGGGCCGGGTCGCGTCGACTTGGGTTAGGTCGGACAGTGGATATGTCTTAAAGTGATTGGGGTCGGCCGGGTCGGTTCGACCCGCTGGCAAATCTCGACCGGAGAGCCGGGCCGGGTTGGGTTGGGTCAGGTTGACATGGTCGGGTCGACCCTACTAGAGGAGCAACCTGACCTGGCCAAAACACCAGGTCGGTTCAGTTCGGGTCGGGTCTTTCCATGCGTAAGTGTGCCCCACTCCCTTCTCTATCATAGTCTCCTGACTTATCTAGTTTCATGATCCATATTTGTCAGAAAGAATCATTAGCATTCCTCTCCTCATCCTAGGGCATGACCTGTGGAGGCTCATCTTGTCAGGCAAATTTGGCCGACTACCGTTTGGCAGGAGTCACTGCCCTTGTGCTCGCCCATAGTCAAACCCCATCTTCTATTTCTTTCTTGCTGCATCTGGATGCAATGACAGGGCCCTTCAGAATAACCAGCTCAGGGGCTCAATCCCTACAGAAATTGGTTCACTACGTCTTCTAAAATACCTGTAAGGCTCCTCTCTGCTGCATGAGCTGAAGGCGAGGCCGTCACGAGCCGGCGGCACAACGAGCCGGGCCGGCAGTTAACCCGGTCGTGGCTCATCCGTCGTGAGCGAGTTGGTTGAGCCAGTACAAGCTGGCTCCTACTTTTATGAGCCGGCGGATTTTCCTGGATGAACAATGCTCGTCTTGAAATCCATGCACATCTGACTTCTACCTGCCAAATTTGTGTGGATGGGGGTAGCATTCCCACGTCTAATCGACAAGCCTGTGAAGGCGCGCGCACAGTTCAGACCTATGCTAATTTCTACTCCCTACTATGAACAGTTCAGACTTTTTGGAGTTTGAATTTAACCGTTGAACACTTGATGCGACCATTTCACGGGTCAAGCGGGCCCCATTTCAGGTCAAGAAGAAAGTAGGGGCTCATTTTTCACGTTCTCTTTACTGCTGTAGATTCCTAAACCGAATTCCAGGAAAACTCATCAGCATTTTTCTCCTCATCCAAGTGATATCGGGAGGCTCATATTGTTGGGCAAATCCCTTCGTCCTCCGTTTGACACGAGTTGATGCCCATGTGCGTCTCCATGTTGAAACCCCACAGTTTCGTTCCTCCTTTGTGCATTCATATGCAACGACATGTCCCTTAGGAGTAATGAGCTGATGGGTTCCATCCCTGTGGAAATTGGATCAGTACCATCTCTCTCAGCGCTGTAAGGCTCCCATTTGCCACATGAGCATAAGTCTGGGCCGAGCCGGCTTGTCTTGTGCTGTCACGAGCCGGAATGAGCCGGCTCCGGTTTTTCTACGAGCTAACTGCTGGGTCTTCTACGCAAGTTCTTCGAGTCCGGCTCGTCTGGACACCAGCCGAGCCACGGAGTATGATCGTTGGCTTGACGAGCCAAGGCGACAAGCCGAAGCGGAACCGTCGGCTCAGACTTATGCTCATGTGTACTCCCCTCCCTCGACTTCCTCACCTCCTTTACCTCTATATTTCTTTCCCGTCTCTGACTCCATCCTGTTTAGCCATGAACCAATGAAGCTGCTTTTCAGTTTGATGCGAAGCTCTTTTTTGGCAGCGAGTTTAAGTCAAACCTAACCTTTCGACTGGTTCAATCGGTTCGACTATCTTACACTATTCTGGCCATCCCCCCAAGCCCCGGTGCCAACCCCCGCCCCCTTCCCCCCCCCCCCCCCCCCCTCTCCCCTCTCTCTCCCCCCCTCCCCTCCCACCCCCCCTTCTCCCCTCTCTCCCCCCCCCCCCCCTTCCTACCCTTCCCCACAGCATATAAGAGCGTCCTCATGGATGGTCTTCTGGTGAAATCACCAAGGTTCAATTTGGTCTCTAGGGCGAACCGTGTTTTGAGGGCTGAAATAACGATTTTGCGCAAGTATTTGGGCTACTGTGCAGTTAGGTTAGGGCTGGTCGATACGAACCTGGACTGGTTCGAATCAAAGCGAACCATCTCTGGTCCGGTTCGAACCTGCCCAGTCCAACCACTATTAGTCGAACTTTGAAATGGGCAATCCTCTTTCTGGTTCGACTCAAACAGGTTTGGTTCGGTGGGTGAAGCACTCAAACCACGTCGAAAACGAACATGTTTGAGTCTTTGAAATGTCCAGGTCGAGATTGAAGTGGTACGTCACTGGAAGGGGAGGGGCTTGAGGAGGAGGACCTGGAGGAGGCTGTGGCAGGGATGATGGGGCTGGGAATGGCAAGGGCGGAAGGGGGTGGTGCCTGCTCGAACCGAACACATTTGAGTTCGAGTCAAACTCATTGGTGTTCGACCAAGACATTGGTGTTCGAGTCAAACTCATTGGTGTTCAACTTGAACACCTGTTGAAAATTGGTTCAACCCAAACCGAACGCATTCCGTTTGAGACAAACACGTTCAGGTTATGGTCATCCCTATCCCTTTCTTATCTTGGTGTGGTGTGGTCATGCAAACACACAAATGGACTTGGAACCATTCTTCCCATGCATCCATCCCCTACACCACCCATAACACTCTCGACGACAACATGCTGTCAGGATCTGTGCCCTCCTTGATCACAAAGCTCACTGCTCTTACTTTCCTGTAACTTGGTTCCACTTCCACTTGAGCAACAGGTCGACCCGTTCCGCCCTGACCCGTTTTTGACCAGGTCGGGTCGACTTGGTCAGGGGTGGGTCGGCCTGAGGAATTCCCCGACCTGACTGGCTTAAAGGGGTCGGGTCGGTATATGCCCAAGGTCGGGCCAGGTCGACCCGCTGGCAAATCCCGACCCAAGAACCGGGCCGAGTTGGTTCGGGTTGACCTGGTGGGGTCGAGCCCACCAGAGGAATGACCCAACCCGGCCAAGCCCCGGGTCTGGTTGAATTGACCTGCCCAGGAAAATTGCTCAATCCTTCCACGTTCCCAAAAGTTTCAATTGATGTGCATTTATAATCAAATTTTAATGAAGATCCATAGTATTGTTTTGTTTTTTTGTTTTCAAAAATCACTGTAGAGCATGCAATGAAGATGGTACTACTACTAGTACTATTTGTGTGCCATCAGCCTGCCGAGCCACTTGGGAAACAATCTGGGCGACCTTCTAGGAAGATAGTGAATTTTTGCGAGAATCGATCGCACTACCAAGTTTTAGTGGATTGAGCAAACGACACATACATTACAGAATATTAAGCCACCTTGAAAAAATGTGATCATAACAAATGCTAGTTAGGCCAAACTAGGACTAGTATTTGACGAACCATCCTAGGTTCGTGACGTACCGCCCATGTAGTCGGTCCAAGGCCGGACAGGCTTGAAGTCAGCTTGGCCCGAAATAACTGGAATCCGTCTGGCTATAAAGCTTGCGTGGGTCAAATTGGTTGGCAGTGTTAGACTCCTCCAGCTCATGTCTGATCTCATGCCACTACCAGCGTCTTACCTACCTTCTCACCCGTTTGTCCATCTTCTTGCACACCCCCCACGTGTCTCTTGCCTCCTTGTGTTGGACAGTTCCCTCTCTACCAACCAGCTCACCAACTCCATCCCCTCTGACATTGGCTTGCTGTCAAAACTGGTAACCTTGTAAGTAGGGATGACCCGGGCCGGGCCGGCAAAAATACCGGGCGACTGGTTCAGCCCGACCTGGGCTGGCTGAGAAGTTCCTTGGCCCGGGTTCGGCCATGAGTACCCGGGGCCGAAGAAGGTTTGACGAAACCTTTCGGACCAACTCGGGATGGTTCCAGTTCGGGCCGAATCAGTTTCCCAGGGATGGTTTTGTAACAACAAGTGACCTGGGGGGCCCACTGACACACATTTTGTACGTCCTAGACCTGGCAACAGAATAAGCAAGCATACAGTTACAAGTAGGCATGTTCGGCCCGATTCGGGCCGGCCTTAGATGGATTTGACGCTGGACGGTCGCAAAAAAAAAATTCCGGCAGCCCGAAATCCATTTTGTTTTTCCGCGCAAAAAAAAAACCGCTTCTGGAGATCACGCCGACATCGCAACTGCTAAGGCACCACATTGGGACTGCTAAGGCACTAAATCGTGACTGATAAGCCACTAAATCGCGACTGCTGAGGCACTAAATCGCGACTGCTAAGGCGCTAAATTGCGACTGCTAAGGCACTAAATCGCGAATGCTATGGCACTCGACATCGCGAGTGCAATGTCTCTCGACATTGCACCACACGGGAAAAACTTGACACAAAATCCAACCCCTCCACCCCTTTCGACCGCAATACACACTAAACCTGAATAGCACACACACATTTCACTCGACATTGCACCATACAGCACCACACTGCACCGCACAGACTAAATACAACACAAAATCCAACCCCCCCACCCATTTTGACCGCACTACAAGTACAAAACTAAACATGCACATCACACACACATTTCACTCGACATTGCACCACACAGAAAAAACACAACACAATGTCCAACCCCTCCACCCATTTCGACCCCCCGAGACCCACCCCCCCTGGTTTGTTTTGGCTGCCCTAAGTTTTTTTTTGTCTGCCCTTGAGAGCGTCAAAACCACCGTCAAACTCTCAGAGGGTTCCGTCTAGCATAAAAAACGGACCGTCAAAAGCGTAAAAAACATAGTTTGGGTGCCTATCTCTATCCTAGGGTTATAGAATCAATGCAGGATACAGAAGAGTAGTAGAATCTATCAAAATGATCCATAGGAGACATGCCTGCGAGGCGAGGCACGAAAATGCGCGCAAGGTTGTCGAGCAACCCTAAATCAGAAGTGTTATGATGTCTGGCTACCACGATTGGAATGATATAGACAATCTCGACCAAGGCACAGAAACACGTGCGACGCGAGATTGTCAAGCGATTTTTGGTCAGCATACTAATTGTGTCTAGCCGCTACGATTACAATAATCTAGAAACTCTCTGGTGAGGCACGAAAACACGCCCGAGGATGTCGAGCATATCTAGATCTGACATTGTTTTTCAAATCACTGACACAGTTAGCCTAATTTCAACCCGTGAATATTTAGACGAATTTGTCGCGCAACACATTAGATTGACGAGCCAACCAAAGGCTCGCGATGAGTCAGATTGAATCACGAGTCATCCCTGGCTCTCCAAAATCGCTTCGCCGAGCAGAGCGGCTCGCTCGGCTCGACTAGTCATACTCGACTTGGCTCGATCCGAGACAAAGGGCAAAAAACTCGGGGGAAACCCGAGCCGAGCCTGTCCAGACGAGTCAAGGCTCGTCAATCTGCTCATGTCTAGGTTTGGGTCAAAATACCTTGAGAACCTTTGCTCCATTACTTTACCCGATTGGGTTAAAGCAAACTAGTGCCGACTCCATTCGAACTGCACGCGGCTCGTGGGTTAATAACCATGTATACATAAACTATGTATGAAAGCAACCAAACGAGTCATGAATGCTACAAGTTTGGCCAGATATCTTTCTGGTTCATTTAGAACCGTTCTGGTTTGGCACCGAACCAGTTAAAGAAAAAAGTAAAATAACCGAACCACTTTGATTCGGGTGTTTGCTCATGTCCAAGCTATACAAGCTACAAGTCAACATCTGAGTAATTATATGCTATGCCTCTGCTACCTCCCTTTTTCATCCCAGGGATCTTTCAAGGAATCAGCTTTCAAGCAGCATTCCTTCTAGTGTTAATGCTCTTGGTGAACTCACTCTCTTGTAAGTCGCAGAGACCATTTTGTGCGATATAAGCCTACATGTAAGCTCACCAGCTGGAACTAGCCAGGTAGATTGGTATGAAGGAATTTATTTCAGGTGGTAGGTACAACAATACAAGGGAAAGAAAAATCCCGAATCCGTGTTCGTTTCAACTCGGACATGTTCGCACACAGCATTTACGCCCATTCCGACATACCCCGCACCGTGCGGGCCGCATGCCATTCCGCCATACGTAGCAATAAGGATGAGGAAGAGCGAACTCAAACTTATTCAACTCGAACATGGTTAAGTCGAACCTGTCAGAGGTTCGTCGTTATGCTCATCCTACTCGAACCGAACAGAGGTTCCCAAGCCATTCCTACATGCAAGAAAATAACTGAGACTGAAATGAAAATATGGATGCTTCACCAAACCCAAACATGTTCGACTCAAACATATGGATGTTCGACCTTTGGTGTCGAATATCGAACATCCAGATTCAACAAAAAAAACTTCGACGCGGACCGAATATGTTCGGTTGGACGCGTCCCCTTTGGCGACTTGAGTCGGGTACGGTTCAAGTTAGGTTGGGTCGTAGTCGGGTCAGGACCCCAGGGAAGCCGATCCGACCTGGGCTTAGGGTACATTCGTACCTCGTGTCAGACGTCAGGTTAGGTACAAAGGGTGGTATCGGAAGACCCAAAGTGACGTGGAATTCAGGCAAAACGATGTTTCGGAAGACCCAAAGTGGCCCACTTCGGGTCTTCGGAACCTCCATCAGAACCTCCACTTCGTGCCTGACACAAGGTACGAATGATCCCTTATAGGGGCGGACTGGATGTGAACCGAGGCGGGTCGGGTCAATCCGATGGCGACTCGAAGCGACAGAGTGTCCAGGCAATCAGAGCTGAAAGCGAGGGATTTGTCAGACTTTATATTATTTATATTTGTAACTGCCTGTAGCTGTAGTTAGTGTAGTTATTGTAAACTTTGCTAGGTGGTGCACCCTTTTGTTTCCTATGCTATATGTTCCTTGAACCTATTGTGAAACCCCACTTTCCAACTTTCTCGACCCTCTCACCCTTGGCTCAACTCACTCGACATCCTAGTTGGGCCTAGGCTACTAAGCCTAGGCCCTAGTTAAAACTTAGTAACCTCGAGCTCATTTCAACATGGATTCAGAGCACGTTTCGATCTGGCCTGTGTGGGCCCGCCTTATGCTTCTGCTGCTACTTTTCCGGTCGCGCGCCTAGGGCGCGTGGCGATTTTCTTCTTGTCCCGCCCCCGGTTGGCGTGTGACTCTTTCTCTGCCCGTCGCGCGCCCCGTGGCACGCGACGGTGCCCTAAACTTGCCAGTCGTGCGCCCCGTGGCACGCGACGGTGCCCTGCTCGTCGTGCGCCCCGAGGCACACGATCGGGCCCTAAACTTAAACTTACCCGTCGTGCGCCCCGTGGCACGCGACGGGCCTTTCCGCACCCGTTCTCACTGCAGCCGCCCCTGACCTACCAGCGCCTACATATTGTAGCCGCTCTGCGGCTTTCTTCCCGCCCACCCCCTCCTCCTTTGTCTCCCTGCAGCCGTGGGGAGGAGGGTATGGGGGTGGCGGGTGTTGGTGTTAGGTCGTCTCCTTCCCTTCCCCTCCTCCTCCTTTCGTTCCCACTGCTGCAGCTGCCGCTGGGGGGAGGGTGTGAGGGTGTGGGGGAGCAGGGGGAGTGGCACCAGGGTGGCGGGTGTGAGGCAACAAGCAGCCGTTCTTCACCTCTCCTCTCTTCCCCCCTTCTCTGCTGCTCCTGCAGCAATGTGGGGGAAGGGAAGGAGGAGGGTGAGGAGACGGAGGGGGTGACCAGCCAGAGTCAGCCCGCCTGCAGTACCTGCTGTTGCTTGTTTAATTTCTTGCTTGTGTTGCTTGTGTACCCCTGCAAGTTGTGTTCTGCACAAACTCCTGCTGCAGGCAGTTATGGGGGAGTGTCAGACTTTATATTATTTATATTTGTAACTGCCTGTAGCTGTAGTTAGTGTAGTTATTGTAAGCTTTGTTAGGTGGTGCACCCTTTTGTTTCCTATGCTATATGTTCCTTGAACCTATAGTGAAACCCCACTTTCCAACTTTCTCGACCCTCTCACCCTTGGCTCAACTCACTCGACATCCTAGTTGGGCCTAGGCTACTAAGCCTAGGCCCTAGTTAAAACTTAGTAACCTCGAGCTCATTTCAACAGGATTTGGTGATTCCGCTCATCTGCACAAGGCTAGTTCCAAATGAACTCGAACATTTTTGACTCGAACAGTCAAGCACCACACTCCTGAAAAGTGTTTGACTTGAACTGTACTTCAGGTGGTCGGACCAGTACAAATCAAGCAAGTTCGAGTACAGTGTTGCCTAGTCCTGCCCTACCTAACCTGGTCCCACCTGAACCAAATTGCTGTTTGATACTTTACTCAATGCTAGTGTCGTGTGCCTTCTGCAATGGATTCTTGACCACCTCTTTCTGCCCCCTTTCCTTGTGACATTTCGTTTTACAATTGGATAACCTAAACCTAGCCCACTACCCTGTTCTTTTTTGATACTGATTAACTTTGTCCGGACCTGGAAAATAGAGACGCCTTTAACAACAGCTTTTTAAAGGACACTTTGCCTTTTTTTTTTTTCGTGCCCCTGGTGACTCTGGCATTCCGTTTTTTGTTCTTCGCCTCTCTTTCACATCCCATCATATAATCATCACATTTCACTTCAGTAATGTTTTTGATAATCAACTCACTGGCTCTATTCATGCGGAGATTGGCTCAATGAGAAAGTTGGTGCTTCTGTGAGCATTTTGTACATCAGATGCACGGCTCTCTTGTTCTGCCTTTGTCTCCTGTCGAGCAACCATCTTCCCCTCCAACTCCAAGCGCTCCAATCCAATTCACACCCCTCTTCGCCATCATTTGTTTCTTCTGCTATCCTCACCGTACTACATTGTTGCTGTTTTTTTTTTTTTTTTTTTGAACTTTAGCCACAACAAGGCAATACGTAATATTAATTGGTTTGAATATTGAAGTAAGAATTGGAGGCAAGTAATATCACAGCAGTGTGCCACCTGCAATGCCTACTTCCGCACCTCAGTCTGCCCCCATTCCTACCCTAGCCCGCTATTTGCAGTCATGTGACATTCTGTTTACCTAATGGATAACCTATCATATCCCACTAACTCGTCCTTTTTTCCATTTCACTCTCAGGAGGCTCTGTCCCCCCTTGGACATGAGACATTGCCCTTGTGCATCCCCATATTAAAATCCCACCTTTTGGTTCTTCCTTTTTGCATTCAAATGCAACAACAGGTATCTCAGGAGTAATCAGCTGACGGGTTCCATCCCTACTGAAATTGTATCAGTACCATCTCTCTCAGCACTGTAAGGCTCCCCTTTGCCACATGAGCATAAGTTCGGGCCAAGGCGGCTCGTCATAAGCCGCCGTGAGCCAGCGTGCTTACAAGCCGAGCCGGAGACTCGGCCTCAACGAGCCAGGCGAGCAGCTGACCCGGCTCGTGGCTCGTCCGCCAGCTGGTCGAGCCAGAACGAGCTGGCTCCGGATTTTCCTACCAACCAACTGCCGGAACTTCAGTGCAATTTCTTTGAGTCCGGCTTGTCTAAACGGAAAGGAGCAGCCGAGCCGACGGAGCATGATCGTTGGCTCGATGAGCCAAGGCGACAAGCTGACGCCGAAACGTCGGCTCAGTGTTATGCGCAGTGTTATGCTCATGTGTACTCCCCCCGAGATATCTCGTCTCTCGAGTTCCTCACCTCCCCTACCTCTACATTATTTCCTGTCTCTGCCTCCATTCTATTTAGTCATGAGCAAAGATCCAAACCGTGCTCAGTTAGATGCGAATCGAACAGCAGTTTTTTTCTGCCAGCCAGTTTGAGTCAAACCTATGCTTATGAATGGTTCAATGGGTTTGAATATCTTACACTATTCCGCACACCCCCCCCCCCCCCCCCCCCCCCATCTTAGAGCATTCTCATGGATTGTCTTTACGTAAATACCCCACCAAGGTCTCAAATGGTGTCTAGGACAACCTGTGTTTTGGTAGCTGACATAACGATTTTACCCAAGCATTACACCTAGTGTGCGTTCAGGTTAGGGCTAGTCGATCCGAACCTGGACTTGTTCTAACCGAACAGCCTCTGGTTCGGTTCGAACCTGCCCGATCCGACCCTCCATCGTCGAACTTCGAACAGGGTAACCCACTTTCTGGATTGATAGATTACACATGCCTTCCGTTTCTTATCTTGGTCTGGTGTGGTCCTGCAAACACACAAATGGACTCGGAACCATTCTTCCCATACGTCCATCCCCTACACCACCAACAGCACTCTCGACGACAACATGCTGTCAGGATCTGTGCCCTCCTCGATCACAAAGCTAACTGCTCTTACTTTCCTGTAACTTGGTTCCACTTCCACTTGAGCAATGGGTCGACCCGTTCCGCCCTGACCCGTTTTTGACCAGGTCGGGTCGACTTGGTCAGGGGTGGGTCGGCCTGAGGAATTCCCCGACCCGACTGGCTTAAAGGGGTCGGGTTGGCATATGCCCAAGGTCGGGCCAGGTCGATCCGCTGGCAAATCCCGACCCAAGAACCGGGCCGAGTTGGTTCGGGTTGACCTGGTGGGGTCGAGCCCACCAGAGGAGTGACCCAACCCGGCCAAGCCCCGAATCTGGTTGAACTGACCTGCCCAGGAAAATTGCTGAATCCTTCCACGTTCCCAAAAGTTTCGATTGATGTGCATTTATAATCAAATTTTAATGAAGATCCATAGTATTGTTTTTTTTTTTTTTAATTCAAAACCACTGCGGAGCATGCAATGAAGATGGTACTATTACTAGTTAGGGATGAGCAAGAGGCGAACACGAACGTGTTCGCTTTCGCTCCTGCACAAACCCTACTACAAGTACTATTTGTGTGCCGTTAGTCTGCTGAGCCACTTGGGAAACAATCTGGGCTACCTTCTAGGAAGATGGTGAATTTTTGCGAGAATCGATCGCACTACCAAGTTTTAGTGGATTGAGCAGACGACACATACATTACAGAAAATTAAGCCACCTTGAAAAAATGTGATCATAACAAATGCTAGTTAGGCCAAACTAGGACAAGTATGTGACGAACCATCCTAGGTTCGTGACGTACCGCCCATGTCAGAACATATAGCTTGTGCTTATTGTGTAGGCTATAGTGGGGTAGCCCATAAGGGGTACAACCCAATAAGGGTTAGTACTTGTACTCAGTTCATTCATAGTTCAATCATTCTCGTTTCAGTTTTCTCATGGTATAAGAGCAGGTTCCCTAGTGGGAACTGTGCCTAGGGCCCACCAAGTCGAAACTTTTTTTTTTCTGCCTGGAGCGCGCTCAGCCCGAATCGCGCTCCTCTCTCTCATCTCGTCGAGCCGCCCTAGCGACTGCGTCGCGCCGCCCTAGCGGCCCCATCGCCCTAGCGGCCCCGTCGCCCTGGCGGCCCCATCGCCCTAGCGGCCCCGTCGCCTAGCCCTACGGCCCCGTCGCCTAGCCCTACGGCCCAGGCGCCGCCCTGTCCTGGCCCCGCCGCCCTTCGCTGCGGCCCCCCCCACCGCCCTTCACTGCGGCCCCGCCGCCCTTCACTGCAGCCCTGCCACCCTTCGCTGCGGCCCCGCTGCCCTTCGCTGCGGCCCCGCCACCCTTCGCTGCGGCCTCGCCGCCCTTCACTGTGGCCCCGCCGTCCTTCGCTACGGCCCCGCCGCCCTTCGCTGCGGCCCCGCCGCCCTTCGCTGCGGCCCCGCCGCCCTTCTCTGCGGCCCCGCCGCCCTTCTCTGCGGCCCCGCCGCCTCTCTCGCTACGACCCCGCCGCCTACCTTGCGGCCCCGCCGCCCCTCGCTTCGGCCCCGCCGCCCCTCCCGCTGCGGCCCCGCCACCTACCTCGCGGCCCCGCCGCCCTCCCAGCGGCCTTGCCGCCCTACCAGCGGCCCTGCCGCCCTACGTCACCGAGCCGCCCGAGCCGCCCAAGCCGCCCGAGCCGCCCGAGACGCCCGAGCCGCCCGAGCCGCCCGAGCCGCCCGAGCCGCCCGAGCCGCCTGAGCCGCTGAGGAGCCGAGCCGCTGGTGCCACAGAGCCGCAGTTTCTACTGAGCCGTCCGAGTCGCCCGAGCCGCCGTGTTGCCGAGCTGCTGTGCTGCTGAGCTGCCCGAACCGCCTGAGAAGATGAGAACGAGAATGAATGAACTCTGAAACAGTTGGGTACAAGTACTAACCCTAATTGGGTTGTACCCCATATGGGCTACCCCACTACAGCCTACACAAAAGCACAAGCTATAATGTTCTGACACACCCCCATAGGCAAAGTGGGGGAGAACAAGCGGTCACAAGACCAGTCAAGCAAAGCAAAGCAAAGCAAGCTCAGGGTGGATCACACAGTCACCACACATTCCGAGCACAAGTTCAAGGCCACAAGGCCAGTTCACATGCATGAGTACATATATATTGAAAGCTAGACAAGCAAGAGCAGGTGTATATATATGGAACAGTACAAGCAAGGTCAAGAGGTGAGCAAGTGAGGCAAGACAGGCACAAGACCAAGCTGAGTACAGAAGCGCTGATGATCACAAGGCGCAAGTGCCTTGGTGAAAACATCAGCAGTGTTGGCCTCAGAGGCCACGTACGCAAGTCGCAACTGACCACGCTGCTGCAACTCACGAGCAAGAAAGTAGCGGAGAGCAATGTGCTTCGTTCTGTGCTCCAGGCGCTGCTCCCAACATAAGGCTAGCATGGCCTTGTTGTCTACGTACAGCACCGGAGGGGAACGAGGCGGCTCTCCGAGGTCAGTCAGCAGGTAGGTAAGCCAGCGAAGCTCTTGTGCAGCCATGGCCCCGGCGTAGATCTCAGCCTCACAACTGGAGCCGAGAACAGAAGACGAGCGAGTAGCCCGCCACGAAACAGAGCCAGAACCAAGGCTGAAGGTGTAACCCTGTGACGACCGCTGCGTAGCCTGGTCGTCTGCCCAAGAAGCGTCCGCGTGCCCAGAGAGGACCACTGGACTCCGCCCTCCAAGCACTAGCCCCATGCCCGACGTACTGCACAAGTAACGCAACTCCCTCTTCGCTGCAGCCATGTGTTCTGGTCTGTGTCTCCCAGGAGCAACATAGCGTGCAACAATGCTAAGAGGGTATGCAAGGTCAGGTCGTGTGCAGGTCATCAGGTACATGAGGCAGCCAACAAGCTCTGGGTACAGGCCACTCGACTCTACGGACTCATCCGAAGGCAGAGCTGAGAGCGAGTGGCGAGTAGACAGAGGAGTGGCCTGAGGCGAGGAGTACGTGAAGCCGAAGCGCTGAAGGACCTGCTGCACCATGTGTGACTGAGTCAGGGTAGTGGTGCGGCGTGCTCTGTCCCGGGTGATCTGCAAGCCAAGGTAGCTACGCAGTTCACCCAGGTCTGTGCACGTGTGTCTCTTCTGCAGCTCGGACTTCACGTGGGCGAGTCCAGCAGTGTCAGCTGTGGCAAAGACCAAGTCGTCGACGTACACGACGATGTAGAACGGCGGCAGAGAGGTGTCGGTGCGTAGAAACAGCGACGGGTCAGCAGTAGAGGGAGCAAACCCAAGAGCCGCAAGTGTAGTCCTCAGTGTGTCGTGCCACTCGCGCGGTGCCTGGCGGAGATCGTAGACTCGCCGTCGGAGGCTCCACTGGGTGCCAGGAGGGAAAGTCCCAGTGAAGCCAGGTGGACGGCGCAACCAGATCTCCTCGTGTAGGCTACCCTGCAGGAAAGCAGTGCTGAAGTCAAGGGAGTGAAGCTCGTAGTCACGCTGAGCTGCTACGTGTAGTAGCACCCGAAGAGTGGTCATCTTCGGGGTGGGAGAGAAGGTCTGAAAGTAGTCAACTCCCTGCCGCTGACTGAAGCCACGAGCCACGTACCGCGCCTTGAAGACCGGTGGAGAGCCCGACGGCCGCTTCACCCTGAAGATCCACATGCCACTGACGATGTTCGCCCCAGGAGGGGGAACCGCGTCAACGTAGGTGCCTGTGGACTTCCAGGAAGCCATCTCTGCATCCATAGCTGCCTGCCACTGAGAGGAGTAGGGACCCTCTACGGCCTCCGCGTAAGAGCGCGGAGTCGGGATGTCTAGTGCATCCGGGTCTCCCTCAGGGGTAAGCAGTACGGACGCGAGATGAGGTGAAGCAGCAGCCAGACACTGGAACTCCTCCTGCCTGTCCTCAAGGACGTCCGTGCCAAGAGCACACTCACCCCCGACGGACGGAGGACAGACAGACGCAGACTCAGCAACAAGACTAGCAGCGTAGTCTAGACGACAGCGAGCAGCAAAGTCGACGAGCTCAGCAACAAGAGCAGACGCAGCAGTGGACTCAAAGGAGGGGTCAGTGACGATAGTAGCAAGGAGACGCGTGACAGTAGGACTGGCAGCACGAAGAGAGTCCGACTCAGGGTCGGCAAGCACAAGAAGAGAGGACTCAGGAGGAGAGGGCAAAGGGGCACGCAGAGGAGTAGTGGACGGACGCAGAGACATCCGGTGCGTGCCAGGGACAGGAGGAGGACGCTGACGCGAACTGTGACCACTAGTGCGAGCAGCACGAACAGGCGACGCAGCGCGAGACGCAGGCTCACGACGCTCAGCAAGACCTCCAGTAGGACCAGTGTACGGAGAAGGAGAAGGCAGTGGGGAGACCAGTGGTAACTGCGACTGCGACTGGACAGGCGGTGGACACTCTAAGGGAGCAGGAAGACCAAGAACCTGCTGAAGGAGCGGAACAAAGTACAGCCGAGGCCGCGCGGCGACTTCAGACACAGCACGGACAGCACGTACCCCCAGTGACAGCACCAGCGTCAAGAGCACCTCTAGCTCCAGTACCTCCAGCAGCACGAGTAGCACCCGCAGCAGGACCGCCGCCAGGACTGACAGTAGTAGCCTCAGCGCCAACACCCTCAGTAGCTCCGACTCCTGTAGGACTCGCAGGACTGGCACCTCCGAGACCAGCGGCACCAGCACCCTCAGCAGCCGAAGAAGCACCAGCTCCAGTAGTACGCCTCCAGCGCCGGGCAAACCACTCGCGCAGCTCCTGTGGAGAGAGTGGCTCCCGTCGAGACGAAGCACCCGGAGAACCAGCAGGCCCAGCACCGCCAGACGCCGCACGAGCAGGTCCAGCGGCCGCGGGCTCCGCACTCCCAGGCTCAGTTGCTCCAGACCCAGCATCCCAAGGCTCAGCAGCTCCAGACGCAGCACCCCCAGGCGAAGGACCCCCAGGCTGAGCACCCCCAGTCGTAGCACCCCCAAGCTCAGCACCCCCAGGCTCAGCATCCCAAGTCGCAGCATCCCCAGACGCAGCACCCCCAGGCTCAGCACCCACGCGCGCAGCACCCCCAGAGTCAGCACCCCCAGGCTCAGCACCCGCAGCAGTACCAGAGTCACCAGCAGCCTCGACCGGCTCAACTGCATCTACCTGGGACACACCTGAAGGGGCAGGACCCTGAGGGGGGAGGGGTTCTACCGGGGGGGGACCTGGCACAAGGAAGTGCGGTGGCGGGGGGAGGGAAGGAGTGCGGTAGTGGAAGAGGCCGAAGTAGGGTACTGTCTCGTCGAACGTGACGTCCTGGGAGGAAAGAACACGTCGAGAGGTGGGGTGGTAGAACTGCCACCCAGGGGTGTCAGGGGGGAAGCCAAGGAAGACACAGGGAGCAGCACGAGGGGACAGCTTGTCCGCAGACAAGTCGCGGACAAACCCAGACACGGAACGCAGACGCATCGCCGACCTTCCCCGTCCACAGCAAGGCTGGGAAGGTCTCCGGTCTGGAGACCCTGGGGTGAAGGTTGATCTGATGCGCCGCGTACCGAACCGCAAACGGCCACAGAAAATGGGGGGCAGCCGCATGCATCATGGACGTACGAGCGACGTCCATGACCATGCCAATGCGGCGCTCAGCAATCCCATTTTTCTGTGGAGAGTCCGGAAGCGTAAAGGTCTGGCGGATGCCTCGCGCACGACAGTAGGCTCGCAGAAGGCCAGAGGAGAACTCTCCGCCTCGGTCAGAGTGCAGACGCAGAACAGGAAAGTCCGAGCCGAAGCTCCTCCTGAGCTGGAGACGAGCTGCGCGGATCCAGTCGATCAACACCTCAGCGACATCACCCTTGCTGCGCAAGGGGAAGAGTGTGGTGTAACGCGAGTAGTCGTCAACTACCAGCAGGAAGTAGCGCTCGTGACCCTGTCCACGGACGCGGGCCGGGCCCCACACGTCCATGTGAAGCGTCTGCAGCGGGGCCTCTGTCGGAGGAAACTGAGAGGAGTGAGGGGCAGCTCGGAGCCGCCCCTCGACACAGGGGACACAGGAAGGACCAGGCCCTGGAGGAAGGGGAGGGAGGGACCGGGGAAGACCAGAGAAAAGGACACGGGAAGCCAGAGGAGAGTCTCGTGAGACAGGAGGCGACACGAGCAGGGGGCAGACTCAGGACCAGACCTGGACGCTGCAGCAAACACCTGACCCAACGCAGCTACCTGACCAGACGCAGTGACTGGAGGAGACTCAGTGGTCAGTGTGTACAGGCTCGACCCCGGCCGACTTGTAAACGTGGCCAGGTGTCGGCCTGTCCGAGCGTCCGTGCATTGGGTCACCCGCTGACTTGCAGGAGTGAACTGGTGAACCCCCGTATCCTGCAGGTCAGCACCACTCACCAAGTTTGTAGAGAACGAGGGGAGGTAAAGACCAGACAAGGTGCCAGAGGGGGCAGCCGGACACGGGAGGACAGTGGAGAAGTGAGAGAGGACAGGACCCCCAGAGGGGTCTGCCAGGGAGACTGCAACTGGCCGACCAAGCGGCGTGAGTGTGGTGCGGTCTCGAAAAAAGGAGCGAGAAGCCCCTGAGTCAAGTGTGAAGGTGAGGGAGGCCGAAGCCGACGTGGTACCTGAGAGCGCAGACTCACCAGCACCTGAGGGCGCGGACGCACTGGCACCTAGAGCAGCAGCCTCACCAGTACCTAGAGCAACAGTTACAATGCCCGGGTCGGGCGAGAAACACCGGTAACAGTCACCCTCATCACTAATAGTCACAGCATACATGGCAGCAAGGATAGCATCAAAGTCAAGATCAAAGAAAGCTACGCCTGCCCTAGACAGCTCTCCCCAGCGGGGGATCTCACTAGCCTCCGGGAACTGCTGACGCCAAGCGTCCGTCAGGCGGCCAAAGCAGCGCTGGGTGGAGTGAGCACCCCCACACTGCTCACCCGCGCGGTCGCCGGAGCGGAGCACGTAGGTGCACTGGCCAAAAACCCCACCACGCTGACGCTGCGTGTACCACTCACGGAGCTGCTGAGGAGGGGGGATGTCCCGAGAACGCTGCTGCTGCTGCTGCTGCTGGCGCTGACCACTCCCGGTGCCGCTCCGCTGAGAAGTGCCACCCCAACCAGCTCCACCTCCTTCACCACCGCCGCCTCCACCTCCGCCGCCACCGCCACCTCCGCTCACACCGCTACCGCCACCGCTGCCTCCGCCTCCGCCGCTGCCACCGCCACCTCCACCCCCGCCACCACTCCCACCGCCACTCCCACTCCCCCCGCCGCCCCCACCGCCACCTCCACCACCCCCGCTAGCCCCACCCGCGCCCTTGCCCCCCTTGCCCTTGCCAGAGCGGCGTCTCCCGCTAGGGGCAGACGCCGCACCGACCGACTCAAGACCAACGAGGTCGGCCGCAGCAGCAGAGGCGTCAGAGGGCAACAGGGGGGAAGGGGAACAACCCTCAAAGATGGGGGTGCGAGGGTCACCACGAGAGGCTCCTATAGCAACTATGCTCTTCTCCGCTGCTAGGAGGGCCTTCTCTAGGAGGTCAACAGTGAGAGTGGTGGGACAGACTGAGAGGAAGTGGTCCCTGACTACGCGAAGGGAGTCAGGGAGGCGAGTGACTATATAATAGAGAGTGATGTACATGGGGGGGGGATTCTTGGCGCAGAACTCAGCACGAAGTGCGGCGCGGTAGCGAGTGTCACTAGTGCGGAGGTGCGTAACGAGGTCAGCGACTGTGGGAAAGGCAGCAAGGTCAGGAATGAGGTACGGTAGCATAAGGCGGCTCAGTGCAGCAGTGGCAGGGGAAGAGTAGCGCGCAACTACAGCGTCGTACAAGGTGTGAGCACTCTTGTATTGACTAAAGTGCGCGCGCTCAGAGGTAGGCAGGTGGCGACGCACAGCAAGACGTGCAGCAGCATCGCGCGTGGCCCACTGGGAGCGAACAGTGGGGTCAGCATCAGCCATGAGAGCAGTAGACTAGCGAGACCAACTGTAGGACGCTCAGTAGCGACTGCGGCTCCGCGGCACCGGCGACTCGGCTGATCAGGCGGCTTGGGCGGCTCGGGCGGCTCGGGCGGCTCGGGCGGCTCAGGCGGCTCGGGCGACTCGGGCGGCTCGGGCGGCTCGGGCAGCTCGGGCGGTGCGGGCGGTGTAGGGCGGCAGGGCCGCTGGTGAACGGTGGCGGGGCCGCTGAGTAGGGCGGCGGGGCCGTAGGAGTAGGGCGGCGGGGCCGTAGGAGTAGGGCGGCGGGGCCACATGAGTAGGTCGGCGGGGCCGCAGGAGTAGGGCGGCGGGGCCACAGGAGTAGGGCGGCGGGTCCGTAGGAGTAGGGCGGCGAGGCCGCAGGAGTAGGGCGGCGGGGCCGCAGGAGTAGGGCGGCGGGGCCGCAGGAGGAGGGCGGCGGGGCCACAGGAGTAGGGTGGCGGGGCCGCAGGAGTAGGGCGGCGGGGCCGCAGGAGTAGGGCGGCGGGTCCACAGGAGTAGGGCGGCAGGGGCCGGTGCAGAAGGGCAGCGAGGCCGCTGAGCAGGGCGACGGGGCCGCGAGGTAGGGCGGCAGGGCCGCGAGGTAGAGCGGCGGGGCCGCGAGGTAGAGCGGCGGGGCCGCGAGGTAGGGCGGCGGGGCCGCGAGGTAGGGCGGCGGGGCCGCGAGGTAGGGCGGCGGGGCCGCGAGGTAGGGCGGCGGGGCCAGGAGGCAGGGCGGCGAGGCCGCGAGGTAGGGCGGCGGGGCCGCGAGGTAGGGCGGCGGGGCCGTGAGGTAGGGCGGCGGGGCCGCGAGGTAGGGCGGCGGGGCCGCGACGACAGGCGGCGGGACCGAGGCGACGTGCAGCGGGGCCGCTAGGGGAAAGGGCCGCTAGGGCGGCTCGACGAAGTGCGACTCGGGTGGAGCGCGCTTCGGGCAGGAAAAAAAAAAGGTCGATGTGGTGGGCCCAAGGCACAGCTCCCACGGGGGAACCTGCTCGATACCATGAGAAGATGAGAACGAGAATGAATGAACTATGAAACAGTTGGGTACAAGTACTAACCCTAATTGGGTTGTACCCCATATGGGCTACCCCACTACAGCCTACACAAAAGCACAAGCTATAATGTTCTGACACCGCCCTGTCTGGTGAGAGCAGCACTTCTGTCACTGCACTGCCCCTGTCCTACAGTTAGTGCTGCTAGTCTACTGCTGTCATGGCTACCCCCAGTGTTCTCGCTTTTGACGCTGAGGGTCGGGCCATTGACTTTGAGGTTTGGGTAGATGACCTGCAGCTTTTCCTACAGTGCGATAGGGCAGACGATCTCTCCCTCTTTGACCTCACCTCTGGCGCCTCCCCTGCCCCTGCTGCTGACGCTGACGCCACTGTTCGCTCCCAGTGGGCCACGCGCGATGCTGCTGCACGTCTTGCTGTGCGTCGCCACCTGCCTACCTCCGAGCGCGCGCACTTTAGTCAGTACAAGAGTGCTCAGACCTTGTACGACGCTATAGTTGCGCGCTACTCCTCCCCTGCCACTGCTGCACTGAGCCGTCTCATGCTACCGTACCTCTTCCCTGACCTTACTGCCTTTCCCACAGTCGCTGACCTCATTACGCACCTTCGCACTAGTGAGACTCGCTACCGCGCTGCGCTTCCTGCTGACTTCTGCGCTAAGAACCCCCCCTCCCATGTACATCACTCTCTACTACATAGTCACCTGCCTCCCTGACTCCCTTCGCGTAGTCAGGGACCACTTTCTCTCAGTCTGTCCCACCACTCTCACTGTTGACCTCCTCGAGAAGTCCCTCCTAGCGGCCGAGAAGAGCATAGTCAATGTAGGGGCCTCTCGTGGTGACCCGCGCACCCCCATCTTTGAGGGGTTTTCCCCCTCCCCCTTACTGCCCTCTGTTGCCTCTGCTGCTGCGGCCGACCTCCTTGGTCTTGAGTCGGTCGGTGCGGCGTCTGCCCCATTTTCCTGTTCTTCGTCTGCACTCGGACAGAGGCGGAGAGTTTTCGTCTGGCCTTTTGAGAGCCTACTGTCGCGCACGAGGAATGCGTCAGACCTTCACGTTTCCGGACTCCCCGCAGCAAAATGGGATTGCTGAGCGCCGCATTGGCATGGTCATGGACGTCGCTCGTATGTCTATGATGCATGCGGCTGCTCCCCATTTTCTGTGGCCGTTTGCGGTGAGGTACGCGGCGCATCAGATCAACCTACACCTCAGGGTCTCCAGGCCGGAGACCTCCCCAGCCTTGCTGTGGACAGGGAAGGTTGGCGATGCGTCGGCGTTCCGGGTCTGGGGATCTCGGGCGTTGGTCCGCGACTTGTCTGCGGACAAGCTGTCCCCTCGTGCTGCTCCTTGCGTCTTCCTGGGGTTCCCCCCTGACGCGCCTGGGTGGCAGTTCTACCACCCCACCTCTCGCCGTGTTCTGTCCTCCCAGGACGTCACGTTTGACGAGTCGGTCCTCTACTACGGCCTCTTCCCCTACCGCACTCTGTCCCTCCCCCCGCCACCGCTCTTCCTTGTACCAGGTCCCCCTCCAGTAGACCCCCTCCCCCCTCAGGGTCCTGCCCCTTCAGGTGTATCCCAGGTAGACGCAATCGAGCCTGTCGAGGTCACTGGTGACTCTAGTGCTGCTAAGGGTGCTGAGCCTGGGGGTGCTGTGACTGGGGGTGCTGAGCCTGGGGGTGCTGAGCCTGGGGGTGCTGCGACTGAGGGTGCTGAGCCTGGGGGTGCTGATCCTGGGGGTGCTGAGCCTGGGGGTGCTGAGTCTGAGGGTATTGCGCCTGGGGTTGCTGAGCCTGGGGGTACTGAGCCTGGGGGTGCTGAGCCTGGGGGTGCTGAGCTTGGAGGTGCTCCGCCTGGGGGTTCTCCGGGTGCTTCGTCTCTACGGGAGCCACTCTCTCCACGGGAGCTGCGCGAGTGGTTTGCCCGGCGCTGGAGACGTGCTGCTGGTGCTGGAGGTTCTTCGGCTACTGAGGGTGTTGCTGTCGCGGGTCCCGGAGGTGCTCGTACTCGGAGTACTGGAGCTGCTGGGCCTGCGGGTTCGACTGGAGCTGGTGCTGCTGAGGGTGTTGGAGCTGAGACTACTACTGGCGGTCCTGCTTCGGGTACTCCTGGTACTGCTGGAGGTTCTGGCGCTACTGGAGGTGCAGCTGGAGCGAGTGCTCCTGCTGGGGGTGCTGGTGCTGTACCTGCTGTGTCTGGCGTCGCTGCGCGGCCTCGACTGTACTTCGTTCCACTCCTGCAGAAGGTTCTTGGTCTTCCGCCTTCTACTGGTCCTCCTCCTTCTTCAGAGTATCCACAGCCAGTCCCGTCACAGCTACAGTTGCAGCCTACCTCCCCTTTGCCTGCTCCTTCTCCCTACACTGGTCCTACTGGAGGTCTTGCTGAGCGTCGTGAGCCTGCGTCTCGCCCTGCGTCGCCTGTCCGTGCTGCTCGCGCTAGTGGTCGTGGTTCGCGTCAGCGTCCTCCTCCTATCCCTGGCACGCACAGGATGTCTCTGCGTCCGTCCACTGCTCCTCTACGTGCCCCTTTGCCTTGTCCTCCTGCGTCCTCTCTTCCTGCTTTTGCCGACCCAAAGTCGGACTCCCTTCGTGCTGCCAGTCCTACTGTCACGCGTCTCCTTGCTACTGTCGTCACTGACCCTTCCTTTGAGTCCACTGCTGCGTCTGCCTTAGTTGCTGAGCTCATCGACTTTGCTGCTCGCTGTCGCCTAGACTACGCTGCTAGTCTTGTCGCTGAGTCTGAGTCTGTCTGTCCTCCGTCTGTCGGGGGTGAGTGTGCCCTTGGCACGGACGACCTTGAGGAGAGGCAGGAGGAGTTCCAGTGCTTGGCCGCTGCTTCACCTCATCTCGTGTCCGTACTACTTACCCCTGAGGGAGACCCGGATGCACTTGACATCCCGACTCCGCGCTCTTACGCGGAGGCGATAGAGGGTCCCTACTCCTCTCAGTGGCAGACAGCTATGGATGCAGAGATGGCTTTTTGGAAGTCCACAGGCACCTACGTTGACGCTGTCCCCCCTCCCGGGGCGAACATCGTCAGTGGCATGTGGATCTTCAGGGTGAAGCGGCCGCCGGGTTCTCCGCCTGTCTTCAAGGCGCGTTACGTGGCTCGTGGCTTCAGTCAGCGGCAGGGAGTTGACTACTTTCAGACCTTCTCTCCCACCCCGAAGATGACCACTCTTCGGGTACTGCTGCACGTTGCTGCTCACCGTGACTACGAGCTGCACTCTCTTGACTTCAGCACAGCTTTCTTGCAGGGCAGCCTGCACGAGGAGATCTGGCTGCGCCGCCCACCTGGCTTCACTGGGTCTTTCCCTCCTAGTACTCAGTGGAGTCTCCGGCGTCCAGTCTACGGTCTCCGCCAGGCGCCACGTGAGTGGCACGACACACTGAGGACTACGCTTGCGGCTCTTGGGTTTGCTCCTTCTACTGCCGACCCGTCGCTGTTTCTGCGCACCGACACCTCTCTGCCGCCGTTCTACATCCTCGTGTACGTCGACGATTTGGTCTTTGCCACAGCTGATACTGCTGGACTCGCCTACGTGAAGTCCGAGCTGCAGAAGAGACACACGTGCACAGACCTGGGTGAACTGCGCAGCTACCTTGGCTTGCAGATCACCCGGGACAGAGCACAGCGCACCATTACTCTGACTCAGTCACACATGGTGCAGCAGGTCCTTCAGCGCTTCGCCTTCACGTACTCCTCGCCTAAGGCCACTCCTCTGCCTACTCGCCACTCGCTCTCAGCTCTGCCTTCGGATGAGTCCGTATAGTCGAGTGGCCCGTATCCAAAGCTTGTTTGCTGCCTCATGTACCTGATGACCTGCACACGACCTGACCTTGCATACCCTCTTAGCATTCTCGCACGCTATGTTGCTCCTGGTAGACAACGACCAGAGCACATGGTTGCAGCCAACAGGGTGTTGCACTACTTGGGGCTAGTGCTTGGAGGGCGGAGTCCAGTGGTCCTTACTGGGCATGTGGACGCTTCTTGGGCTGACGACCAGGCTACGCAGCGGTCATCACAGGGCTACACCTTCAGCCTTGGTTCCGGCTCTATTTCGTGGCGGGCTACTCGCTCGTCTTCTGTTCTCGGCTCCTATTGTGAGGCTGAGATCTACGCCGGGGCCATGGCTGCTCAGGAGCTTCACTGGCTCACCTACCTGCTGACCGACCTTGGAGAGTCGCCTGCTGTCCTCCAGTCCTGTACGTAGACAACAAGGCCATGCTGGCCTTGTGTCGAGAGCAGAGACTGGAGCACAGAACAAAGCACATTGCTCTTCGCTACTTTCTTGCTCGTGAGCTACAGCAGCGTGGTCAGTTGCGGCTTGCGTACGTGGCCTCTGAGGCCAACACTGCTGATGTCTTCACCAAGGCACTTGCGCCTTGTGATCATCAGCGCTTTTGCACGCAGCTGGGTCTTGTGCCTGTCTTGCCTCACTTACTTACCTCTTGACCTTGCTTGTACTGTTGCATATATATACACCTGCTCTTGCTTGTCTAGTTCTTTATATACATGTACTCCTGCATGTGAACTAGCCTTGTGGCCTTGAACTTGTGCTCGGAATGTGTGGTGACTTTGTGATCCACCCTGAGCTTGCTTTGCTTTGCTTTGCTTGACTGGTCTTGTGACCCCTCGTTCTCCCCCACTTTGCCTATGGGGGTGTGTCAGAACATATAGCTTGTGCTTATTGTGTAGGCTATAGTGGGGTAGCCCATAAGGGGTACAACCCAATTAGGGTTAGTACTTGTACTCATTTCATTCATAGTTCAATCATTCTCGTTTCAGTTTTATCAGCCCATGTAGTCGGTCCAAGGCCGGACAGGCTTGAAGTCAGTTTGGCCCGAAGTAACTGGAATCCGTTTGGCTATTAGGCTTGTGTGGGTCAAATTGGTCGGCCAGTGTTTGACTCCTCGTGCTCATGTCTGATCACATGCCACTACCAGCGTCTTACCTACCTTCTCACCCATTTGTCCATCTTCTTGCTCACCCCCCACGTGTCTCTTGCCTCCTTGTGTTGGACAGTTCCCACTCTACCAACCAGCTCACCAACTCCATCCCCTCTAACATTGGTTTGCTGTCACAACTGGTAACCTTGTAAGTAGGGATGACCCAGGCCGGGCCGGCAAAAATACCGGGCGACTGGTTCAGCCCGACCTGGGCTGGCTGAGAAGTCCCTTGGCCCGGGTTCAGCCATGAGTACCCGGGGCCGAAGAAGGTTTGACGAAACCTTTCGGACTGACTCGGGATGGTTCCAGTTCGGGCCGGATCAGTTTCCTAGGGATGGTTTTGTAAGAACAAGTGACCTAGGGGGCCTACTGACACACATTTTGTACATCCTAGACCTGGCAACAGAATAAGGAAGCATAGAGTCACAAGTAGGCATGTTCGGCCCGATTCGGGCCGGCCTTAGATGGATTTGACGCTAGACGGTCGCAAAAAAAAAATTCCGGCAGCCCGAAATCCATTTTGTTTTTCCGCGCAAAAAAAAAACCGCTTCTGGAGATCACGCCGACATCGCAACTGCTAAGGCACCACATTGGGACTGCTAAGGCACTAAATCGCGACTGATAAGCCACTAAATCGCGACTGCTGAGGCACTAAATCGCGACTGCTAAGGCGCTAAATTGCGACTGCTAAGGCACTAAATCGCGAATGCTATGGCACTCGACATTTCGAGTGCAATGTCTCTCGACATGGCACCACACGGGAAAAACTTGACACAAAATCCAACCCCTCCACCCCTTTCGACCGCAATACAAAACTAAACCTGAATAGCACACACACATTTCACTCGACATTGCACCATACAGCACCACACGACACCGCACAGACTAAATACAACACAAAATCCAACCCCCCCACCCATTTTGACCGCACTACAAGTACAAAACTAAACCTGCACAGCACACACACATTTCACTCAACATTGCACCACACAGAAAAAACACAACACAACATCCAACCCCTCCACCCATTTCGACCCCTTGAGACCCATCCCCCCAGGTTTGTTCTGGCTGCCCTAAGATATTTTTTGCCTGCCCTCCAGAGCGTCAAAACCACCGTCAAACTCTCGGATGGTTCCGTCTAGCGTAAAAAACGGACCGTCAAAAGCGTCAAAACATAGTTTGGGTGCCTATCTCTATCCTAGGGTTATAGAATCAATGGAGGAGAAGAGTAGTAGAATCTATCAAATTGATCCATAGGAGACGTGCCTGCGAGGCGAGGCACGAAAACGCGCGCAAGGTTGTCGAGCAACCCTAAATCAGAAGTGTTATGATGTCTGGCTACCACGATTGGAATGATATAGAGAATCTGGACCAAGGCACGGAAACACTGATAAGAAACGAGGAATGGATGCATTGAGCAGAATCAGGAGTACAAGTAGTAAACCCTAAAGTGTTGTACCCCATATGAACTGCCCCACTACAGCCGACACAGACTATAGCATATATGCCTGACACACCCCCATAGACAAAGTGGGGGAGAACAAGGGGTCACAAGACCAGTCAAGCAAAGCAAAGCAAGCTCAGTGTGGATCACAACGTCACCACACAGTCCGAGCACAAGAGCAAGGCCACAAGGCCAGTTCACATGCAAGATCATATATATAAAGGTAAACAAACAAGTGCAGGTATAGAAAGAGTACAGTACAAACAAGGTCAAGAAGTGAGCAAGTGAGGCCAAGTAGGCACAAGACCTAGCATAGCACAGAAGCGCTGATGATCACAAGGCGGAAGGGCCTTGGTAAAGATATCAGCAATGTTGGCCTCAGAGGCCATATAGGTGAGGCGGAGCTGACCACGCTGCTGCAGCTCACGAGCCAGGAAGTAGCGAAGAGCAATGTGTTTTGTTCTGTGCTCCAGTCTGTGCTCCCGAGACAAGGCTAGCATGGCCTTGTTGTCTACGTACAGAACTGGAGGAGAACGAGGCGGCTCTCCTAGGTCAGTCAGCAGGTAGGTGAGCCAGCGTAGCTCCTGTGCAGCCATGGCCCCCGCGTAGATCTCAGCCTCATAGCTGGAGGTGAGAACAGAAGACGAGCGGGTAGACCGCCACGAAACAGACCCGGAGCCAAGGCTGAAGGTGTAACCCTGTGACGACCGCTGTATCGGCTGGTCGTCAGCCCAAGACGCGTCTGCGTGACCTGTGAGGACCACTCGACGTCGCCCTCCAAGCACTAGCCCCATGCCCGAGGTACTACACACGTAGTGTTGGATGCACGTCATTCTGAGTGCATGTCATCCTAACGTCCTGCCGAGTGCTCGTGCTATTTGTGCTTGCATGATTTGCATGAGCATATGTCATTATGCATGGCTGTTGGATATTGTCGTCTCTGTGTTTTTTCTCCAAGTCTAAATGCTTGATCATGCAGGAGAAATCCAGAGCTTTCCAACGATACCAAGATCGCCTTATTCCGACCAAGATCGCCCAAGTTACAAGATTTCCAAGACTTGGATTTCTTATTACCTTTTGGGGTTATATCTAATTTGGGTGATTACTTGGGACATGACTATAAAGGGATCTTTGGTTGGGTGGTTAGGGAAGGCAACTTTGACTTTTGGATTGGGGTGGCTAGAAGTTTCTAGCATGGGTTGCAAATGTTGCAACACCTAGGCAAAATCCAACTAGATTGGATTTTGCTTGTGACACCTCAAGGACCTCATGATGAGGGTTGCATCCTTGCTGCTAGGAAGGTTCCTACCATCCTTCCCTAGCTCTTGGAGAACCCCTTCTCTCTCATGGTTCTCTTGGAGTCCCCAACTCCAACTTTCTATGCCTACATGCTTGTTCTTCCTCTACCATTCAAGTCATGCGGTTGCTGGACGTTTTTATATGGTTCTCACTCTCTAGACCATCTTAACGACTGATTCAACTTGGAGATGGTAGCTAAGCCTAAGGCGCACAATCCTACCGAGCGGATTTGCGTTAGTTGAGTAATGAGTTCGTCGTAAGTTCTCAAAGTGACGGATCCTGAACAACAAGTGGTATCAGAGCGGGTAGTCGACTTCGAGACGACGAATCGTCGTGAATTCTCAACCAATGATGTCGAGTGAGACCAGTTTCTAGTAGCTCTGCTTGCGAACTTTCGATTGGTGGTCAAATTATGTTCTTATTCGAAGTATTCAGTCCGCGACGGCGTGTTTCGTAAAATCGAAATTTCTGGCAGAATTCTCTCCAAACGATTTCTCAAGCTTCCACCGTTCATAAGGCCTCAATATGGTTGGTACGAACTCCGGAGGTGCTAGGGGCGAGATGGATAGAAGTAGAGAGGGTGGAGAGCAGGGGGGAGTTGCTGGTGGAGGAGTGGGGACTCACCAACCAGCCAACCCTACGCTACCTACGTCTATTATACCATCTCCAACAACCGTGGATCCTGTGAAGGCGTTCTCTATTGAGAAATTCATGGGGGAGGACTACGAGCACTGGAGCTTTCGCATGAGGCTGATGTACACCCAAAACAAGCTATTGGATCTGGTGGAGGGAAAGGAGAAGATGCCGGAGGCCGCGGAGCTGAAAGGAGCGTGGATGAAGCGATCGTTCGACGCGTACATGCTCATGGTGCAAGCGGTTGGCGGACGACAACTTGACCACATCAAGGACCTCTTGGGTGATCCAGAGTGTGGCCCCAAGGCTTGGAGGAAGCTTCTGGATGTGTACTCACCGACACATGCTACCGGCATCGTGCTACTCGCGCGGCGGCTGCTCGACATCAAGTTCGTTGATGGAGAGCCGATGCAACCGGTGTTGGATGAGATGCGGGACATCTTCACGAAGCTCCAAGGAGGCGGTGTGGTGTACCCGGAGCTCGTGCAATGCGTGGAGATCGTGATACGGCTGCCGGAGTCGTGGTCTGCCCTAGCGATCAACCTCAACTCCCAACAACCCCAATGGAGCGTGGATTACATTCGCGCGCGCATCCTAGAGGAGGACTTGCGGCGGCGGAGTGTGGAGCGCTCGGAGGAGGGGGCTGGCTATGGAGTTGGAGGTGGAAAGAGTGGCTTCAAGAAGAAGTGGAAGGGCAAAAACAAGGACAACCCTAAGGAGGATGGCGGCGGGGGTCAACGGGAGGTGTGCTTCTACTGCAAGAAGCGCGGACATCGTTGGCGGAAGTGCTACCAACGACCCAAGGATTGGACCCCGCCTTCATCGAGCAACCTGCATGGTGGCAAGAGGAGTGGGGGAGTCATGGGAGCTAGTGGTGAGGAGAAGGAGGAGGAGAAAGGCGGCAAATCTGAGGAGCGGAAGGCCGGGTTCTTCTTTTTCGTGAACGAAGGCGCAACCGACCTCGCTATGGCTGCCAAGGTTCTCCTACACCCCCTCACCCATTGGGTGATTGACTCGGGAAGCTCCTGGCACATGACTCCTCGTGCGGACCTACTCGATGAGATTCAGCCCGCACCTATCTCTACGGTCACATCTGCGACGGGCGCCAAGGCCAAGGTCATGGGCATGGGATGCGCCAAGTTCATGGGAGCGGATGGAGAGCTCGTGGGGCTGAAGAATGTGCTGTGGGTGCCGGACTTGTGCGCGAACCTGATTTCTACCGGCCGGTTGGGAGATGCGGGTGTGAACACCGAGACGATTGGCTCGGAGCGCTATCGTGCCTACAACGATGAGCGCCTCATTTGGGACCTGCAGTGGAAGGGAGATGTCCACAAGCGGATGTGGCAGATCTCGGTCCTCCCTTGGCGGAAATCGGGCAAGGCGGCAGCGGCGGCATCTATGGAGGAGAGTGTCACCGAGGAGGAGCAGCAAGGTGTGCAAGGAGAGGAGCTGATTGGAGGAAGCGCGGCGGTGAAGGCGTCGGCTACCTCGGGCCAAGCGGATTGGGAGACTTGGCATCGGCAGCTCGCACACGTGGCTGTTTCAACACTGGATGTGATGCATAAGGAGAAGTGCGTGCATGGGCTGCAACTGCAAGGAGATGGCGCTCACTATGGCAGCTGCGAGGCGTGCATGCAAAACAAGTTTGCGCGGTTCCCGTTTCCACGTGCGGAGGGATCAGCGAAGGCGCCGCTGGAGGTGGTGCACATGGACCTGGTGGGTCCTATGAGGACTAAGTGGACTGGGGGAGTGCTGTACTTCCTTACCATGGTGGACGAATGGAGCCGTTTCACGTGGGCGCGTCCCTTGTCCAAGAAGAGCGATGCTGCAGCGGCGATCAAGGAGGATTGGTTGCCGATGGTGGAGCGGCAAGCGATGCGGCTGGTGAAGGTGCTGAGGAGCGACAGAGGTGGAGAGTTCCTTGGAGCGGAATTCACCAAGTTCCTCAAGAGAAATGGCATCCGACATCAGCTGACCTGCCCTGGAACACCGCAGCAGAACGGCATTGCTGAGCGTGCCAACCGGACCATTGGCGAGGCGGCTAAGACCTTGTTGGGGGCTGCTGGGATGCCCTACAAGTTCTGGCCTGATGCCGTTCGCCATGTCATCACGGTCAAGAACAGGGTCTTGACTCATGTTGGCGACAAGCATTGGGTGCCGTACGAGCGTTGGCTTGGGAAGAAGCCATCCATTGACATGTTGCGGGTATGGGGCTGCATGGGGCTTGTGATGGTGCCTAAGGAGCAGAGGCACAAGCTGGAAGTTGCTGCTGTGTGGGCTGTCCATCTTGGGATGGCTCCTGACTCGAAGGGGTGGCTGATGTGGGACCCCAAGAGCAAGAGGACGCTGGTCAGTCGTGACGTCAAGTTTGTGGAGGACGTCATGTACAAGGATTGGCAGCAGCAGCAGCAGGTGCAGATTGGCTTGCGTTTGCAGGAGATTGAGCGGTCTGCAGTGGAGGAGGTTCAGCTGCACCTTGAGGATCTCCCTGGGTCAGAGCTGACCAGTGACCACAGTGGCGGTGGTGAGCAGCAAGTTTCTGGTCCTGCTGGAGAGGAGGGGTTGGAGGATGAGTCGGCACGTGTGGACTCACCAACTCAGCCCGAGCTTGCTGCAAACGCCAAGGTCACCAAGAGGAGTGTGCAGAGAGGAGCTTCACCACATGGGCAGCAGATTGCAACCCGCGAGAAGAGAGTGGTAGGAGCACCCTCAAGGCTGAAGTATAGCCGTTTGGGAGGACCCAAGCAAGGTGCCATGGCGGTTCAGGCGGATGAGGGGGAGGATGAGGAGTTGGCGTTCTGTTTCTTCACACCCTTGCCTGGAGAACCTGCCACAATGGAGGAGGCACTGAGTGGACCCCAGAAGGAGGAATGGAAGGCTGCCACAGATGCGGAGTTCAATAGTCTCATTGATAATGGGACTTGGGAGCTTGTTGAGTTACCCGAGGGGCGACGGCCGATCAGCAGCAAGTGGGTCTTCAAGGTGAAGAGTGGTGCTGATGGTGCGTTGGAGCGGTTCAAGAGCCGCTTGGTCGCCAAGGGGTTTCAGCAGAAGGAGAAGGTCGACTTCGGGGAGATCTTCGCTCCCGTTGGTAAGCTAGTGACATTGAGGACTTTGATGGCTGGCGCAGCTGTGAAGGGATGGCACGTGAAGCAGATGGATATCACCACTGCGTTCCTCAATGGAATAGTGCTGGAGGATATCTACATGGCGCAGCCCGACGGCTATGAGGATGGGACCAGCCGGGTGTGCAAGCTTAAGAAGGCCATCTATGGCCTTAAGCAAGCGCCCAGGTGTTGGTACGAGAAGCTGGAGGAGGTGCTGCTGGGTGGAGGCTTCAAGACGTCCCAGGCGGATCACAGCTTGTTTCTGCTTGGAGAGGGGGAGCAGCTGCTTTTGCTGCTGGTGTATGTCGATGACATACTGCTGTTCTCACCTTCCATGGAGCAGATTGAGAGGACACAGAAGCTGCTGATGGACAACTTCAAGTGCAAGATGCTGGGGGATGTCCACTACTACTTGGGGCTGCAGATTGAGAGGGATGTTGAGAGGAGGTGGCTGAAGGTGCATCAGTCACACTACATCTCTGGTGTCATGGAGCGGTATGGTGTGACTGGGGGTTGCACTGTGATGACACCGTTCCCTGCAGGCTTCAAATTGAAGAAGGCAGCTGAGGAGGATGATGTGCTTGAGGATGAGCAGCAGAATGAGTACCAGTCACTCATTGGGAGTGTGATGTATGCAGCTGTGCATACGTGACCTGATGCTTCGTTCGGAGTGGGGCAGCTGGCCAGAGTTGTGCAACGGCCCACTGTGGAGCAGTTGGAGGTGGCAAAGCGCTTGGTGTGCTACCTTGGATCAACGGCATCTGCTGGTGTTCAGTTTTCAGCTGGCGGCCAGCTGAAACAGATTGGAGCAGATGGGGTCACGCCTGGTACCTTGAAGCTGTCGTGCTTCACCGACGCCACATGGGCCTCAGAGGATGAGGATCAGTCATCGGTTGGCGGCTTTGTGTGCATGGTCGGAGGTGGACCAGTGAGCTGGAGGTCCAAGAAGCAGAGTGAGATTGCTCAGTCTTCCGGAGAGGCAGAGTACATGGCGATGTACCATGCCATCAAGGAGATCGTGCTCCTGAGGAAGCTGCTGGAGGACATGGGAGCTGAACAGGAGGGACCTACACCATTTTTCTCCGACAGCGAGGCTGCTATTGGCATGGCAAATAATCCTATCCTCAATGGGCTGAACAAGCACATGAAGATTAAGTGGCATTGGGTGAGGCAGATGGTGAAGGAGGGGATTGTTGAGCTTCACCATGTGAAGGCTAGCAAGCAGGCGGCAGATTTTCTCACCAAGAGACTTCCCGAGAGCGCACATTGGAAGTGTGCTAAGATGTGTGGCATGGCATTGCACTAGTGTGGGCAGCAGTGTCATGAGTGCATGAGTGATTGTGTGCATGAGAGTTAGCATTTGTGTGAGTATATGTACATGCAGTCCGTTAGTCTGAGGGGGAGTTTGTTGGATGCACGTCATTCTGAGTGCATGTCATCCTAACGTCCTGCCGAGTGCTCGTGCTATTTGTGCTTGCATGATTTGCATGAGCATATGTCATTATGCATGGCTGTTGGATATTGTCGTCTCTGTGTTTTTTCTCCAAGTCTAAATGCTTGATCATGCAGGAGAAATCCAGAGCTTTCCAACGACACCAAGATCGCCTTATTCCGACCAAGATCGCCCAAGTTACAAGATTTCCAAGACTTGGATTTCTTATTACCTTTTGGGGTTATATCTAATTTGGGTGATTACTTGGGACATGAATATAAAGGGATCTTTGGTTGGGTGGTTAGGGAAGGCAACTTTGACTTTTGGATTGGGGTGGCTAGAAGTTTCTAGCATGGGTTGCAAATGTTGAAACACCTAGGCAAAATCCAACTAGATTGGATTTTGCATGTGACACCTCAAGGACCTCATGATGAGGGTTGCATCCTTGCTGCTAGGAAGGTTCCTACCATCCTTCCCTAGCTCTTGGAGAACCCCTTCTCTCTCATGGTTCTCTTGGAGTCCCCAACTCCAACTTTCTATGCCTACATGCTTGTTCTTCCTCTACCATTCAAGTCATGCGGTTGCTGGACGTTTTTATATGGTTCTCACTCTCTAGACCATCTTAACGACTGATTTAACTTGGAGATGGTAGCTAAGCCTAAGGCGCACAATCCTACCGAGCGGATTTGCGTTAGTTGAGTAATGAGTTCGTCGTAAGTTCTCAAAGTGACGGATCCTGAACAACAAGTAGCGCAACACCCTCTTCGCTGCAGCCATGTGCTCTGGTCGATGTCTCCCTGGAGCAACATAGCGTGCCAAGATGCTAAGAGGGTATAGAAGGTCAGGTTGTGTGTAGGTCATCAGGTACATAAGGCAGCCAACAAGCTCTGGGTATGGGCCACTCGGCTCTACGGACTCATCTGAAGGCAGAGCTGAGAGTGAGTGGCGAGTAGACAGAGGAGTGGCCTTAGGCGTGGAGTACGTGAAGTCGAAGCGCTGAAGGACCTGCTGCACCATGTGTGACTGAGTCAGGGTAATGGTGCGCTGTGCTCTGTCCCGGGTGATCTGCAAGCCAAGGTAGCTGCGCAGTTCACCCAGGTCTGTGCACGTGTGTCTCTTCTGCAGCTCGGACTTCACGTGGGCGAGTCCAGCAGTGTCAGCAGTGGCAAAGACCAAGTCGTCGACGTACGCGAGGATCTAGAACTGCGGGAAAGAAGAGTCGGTGCGCAGAAACAGCGACAGGTCGGCAGTAGAAGGAGCAAACCCAAGAGCCGCAAGCGTAGTCCTCAGTGTGTCGTGCCACTCACGGGGCGCCTGGCGGAGACCGTAGACTGGCCGCCTGAGGCTCCACTGGGTACCAGGAGGAAACGACCCAGTGAAGCCAGGTGGGCGGCGCAGCCAGATCTCCTCGTGCAGGCTGCCCTGCAGGATAGCTGCGCTGAAGTCAAGAGAGTGAAGCTCGTAGTCGCGCTGAGCGGCTATGTGCAGCAGCACCCGAAGGGTGGTCATCTTTGGGGTGGGAGAGAAGGTGTGAAAGTAGTCAACTCCCTGCCGCTGACTGAAGCCTCGAGCCACGTAACGCGCCTTGAAGACAGGCGGAGAACCCAGCGGCCGCTTCACGCTGAAAATCCACATGCCACTGACGATGTTCGCCCCAAGTGAGGGAACCTTGTCGACGTAGGTGCCTGTGGACTTCGAGGAAGCCATCTCTGCGTCCATGGTTGACTGCCACTGAGATGAGTAGGGACCCTCGATCGCCTCAGCGTACGATCGAGGAGTCGGGATGTCTGGTGCATCCGGGTCTCCCTCAGGGGCAATCAGCGTGGACACGAGATGAGGCAAAGCAGCAGCAAAACACTGGAACTCCTCCTGCCTGTCCTCAAGGACGTCCGTGCTAAGAGCACACCCACCCCTGACGGAGTGAGGACAGACAGACGCAGACTCAGCAACGAGACTAGCAGCGTAGTCTAGACGACAGCGAGCAGCAAAGTCGGCAAGCTCAGCCACTAAGGCAGACGCAGCAGTGGACTCAAAGGAAGGGTCAGTGACAACAGTGGCCAGGAAACGCGTGACAGTAGGACTGGCAGCACGAAGAGAGTCAGACTAAGGGTTAGGAAGGACAGGAAGAGAGGACTCTGGAGGAGACGGCACGGGAAACGAAGGGGAGCAGTGGTAGGACGCAGTGCCATCTGGTGTGTGCCTGGAACCGCAGGAGGACGCAGACGCGAAACACGACGACTAGTGCGAGCAGTACGAACAGGCAACGCAAGACGAGACGCAGGCTCACGACGCTCAGCAAGACCTCCAGTAGGACTAGTGTGGGGAGAAGGAGCACGAAGAGGGGAGGCGGGCTGTAACCGTGACTGCGACTGGACGGGCAGTGGACACTCTAAGGGAGGAGCAGGACCAGTAGAGGGCGGGAGACCAAGAACTTGCTCAAGGAGCGGAACGAAGTACAGCCTCGGCCGCGTAGCGCCTCCAAAACCAGCAGGGACGGCACCAGTACCTCCAGCAGCAGCACCAGCGCCAGCAGCACCTCCAGCTCCAACAGCGCCAGCTCCAGCACCCTCTGATGCACCAGCGCCAGCAGATACACCAGCGCCAACACCACCAGTAGCTCCAGCTCCAGCAACTCCAGCAATACAAACTCCAGCTCGACCGGCAGCTCCAGCACCGCCAGCAGCTCCAGCAGGACCAACTCCAGCAGCTCCAGCAGCACCCCCATTCCCAGCAGCTCCAGTACCGCCAGTACGAGCACCTCCGGAACCAGCAGCAACAGTAGTGCCTCCAGCTCCAGCAGCACAGCTCCAGCGCCGGGCAAGCCACTCGCGCAGCTCTTGCGGAGAGAGTGGCTCCCGCCTCGACGAAGCACCGCCGGCGGCTACACTAGCAGACCCAGCGCCCCTAGGCTCCGCACCCTCAGGCTCCGCACCCCCAGGCTCCGCACCCCCACGCTCAGCACCTCTAGACTCAGCACCCCCAGGCTCAGCACCCCCAGTCTCAGCACCCCCAGGCTCAGCACCCCCAGAGTCAGCACCCGCAGGCTCAGCACCTCTAGCAGCACCAGAGACAACAGCTACCTCGACAGGCTCGACTGCGTCTACTTGAGACACACCTGACGGGGCAGGACCCTGAGGGGGGAGGGGGTCTACCAGGGGAGGACCTGGGACAAGGAAGAGCGGCGGCGGGGGAAGGGGCGCAGCGCGGTAGGGGAAGAGGCGGTAGTAAGGCACCAACTCGTGAAAGGTGACGTCCTGGGAGGACAGAACACGACGCGACGTGGGGTGGTAAAACTGCCAACCAGGCGCGTCAGGGGGGGAGCCAAGGAAGACGCAGGGAACAGCACGGGGAGACAGCTTGTCCACAGACAAGTCGCGGACAAACGCCTGAGATCCCCAGACCCAAAACGCAGAGGCATCGCCAACCTTCCCCGTCCACCGCAAGGAGGGGGAGGTCTCCGGCAAGGAGACCCGGGGCTGAAGGTTGAGCTGATGCAGCGCGTACTGAACCGCAAACGGCCACAGAAAATGGGGGGCAGCCGCATGGATCATGGACGTACGAGTGACGTCCATGACCATACCAATGCGGCGCTCAGCAATCCCATTTTGCTGTGGAGAGGCCGGAAGCGTGAAGTTCTGGCGGATGCCCTTTGCCCGACAGAAGGCTCCCAGACGGGCAGAGGAAAAATCCCCGCCTTTGTCAGAGTGCAGACGTAGAACAGGAAAGTCGGAGCCGAAACTCTCTCTGAGCTGGAGACAAGCTGCGCGGATCTAGTCGATCAACACCTCTGTGACGTCGCCCTTGCTGCGCAAGGGGAAGACCGTGGTGTAACGCGAGTAGTCGTCAACCACCAACAGGAAGTAACGCTCGTGCCCCTGTCCACAGACGCAGGCGAGGCCCCACACGTCCATGTGAAGAGTCTGCAACGGAGCCTCTGTCGGAGGAAACTCGGAGGAGTGAGGGGCAGCGCGCTGTCGCCCCTCAACGCAGGGGAGGCAGGTAGGGGCAGGCCCCGGAGGTAGAGGAGGGAGAGACCGGGGGAGACCAGAGACAAGGACACGGGAGGCCATGCCTCAGAGACGAGGCAGAGAGGGGTGACCAAGGCGGTGGTGCCAAAGGAGAGTCTGGTGAGACAGGAGATGACACGAGCAGGGAGCAGACTCTGGACTAGACCTGGACGCTGCAGCAAACACCTAACTCGACGCAGCGACCTGACCAGGCTCAGCAGCCGGAGGAGACTCAGTAGTGAGGGTGTACAGGCTTGACCCCGGCCGACGGGTGACCAAGTATCGGCCTCTCCGAGCACACGTGTAGTGGGTCACCCCCTGTCTCGCAGGAGTGAACTGGTCAACCCCCCTATCCTGTAGATCAGCTCCACTCACCAAGTTCGTAGAGAACGAGGGGAGGTAGAGACCTGACATTGTGCCAGAGGGGGCTGCTGGACACGGTAAGATAGTGGAGAAGCGAGCAAAGACAGGACCCCTTGAGGGGTCCGCCAAGGAGACCGCAACCGGCCGGCTAAGCGGCGTAAGTGTGGTGCGGTCTCGAAAGAAGGAGCGGGATGCACCCGAGTCAAGGGTGAAGGTGTGTAAGGCCTGAGCCGACGTGGTACCTGAGAGGGCAGACTCACCAGCACCTGGGGCAGCAGACGCGCTAGCACCTAGAGCAGCAGCCTCACCAGCACCTAGAGCAGCAGGCTCAATGCCCGGGTCAGGCGGAACACATAGGTAACAGTCACCCTCAACACTATCAGCAACACCATACATGGCAGCAAGAATAGCATCAAAATCAAGATCAAAGATAGCAACCCCCGCCCTAGACAGCTCTCCCCAGCGAGGGATCTCAGAGGCCTCTGGGAACTGGTGCCGCCACGCGTCTGATAGGCGGCCGAAGCAGCACTGGGTGGAGTGCGGGCCCCCGCACTGCTCACCAGCGCGGTCGCCGGTACGGAGAACGTAGGTGCAGGGACCAGTACCCCCACCGCGCTGACGCGCAGCGTACCACTCACGAAGCTGCTGAGGGGACAAGGTCTCGCGGCTGCACTGCTACTGCTGGCGCGGACCACCACCGGAGCCACTCCTCTGCGCAGAGCCGCAACCAGGTCCACTGCTGCCGCCGCCGCCTCCGCTACCTCCGCCGCCTCCGCCACCTCCGCCGCCTCCACCGCCTCTTTCGCCTCCGCTCCCTCCGCCACCGCCGCCGCCTCCTCCGCCTCCACTGCTGCCACCGACACCTCCACCCCCGCCACCACTACCACCACCACCCCAACCCCCTCCACTGCCTTCATTGTTGTGTGATGCAACCATATGCATTCACGTTTGTCTGCCTCCCATCATGTGTTTGTGCGTTGCATGCGTGGTGTGAGCGTGTGCAAGAAATTTGTGTCTTGTGTGGTTTGGATTTTCTGTGTGTGTGTGTGTGTGTGTGTGTAGGTTATTTGGCTTGAGCAGATATCTGAAGTGATTCCTCTACTCAAGAGCTTTTCGACGAACCAAGAATCGTCGCGATCGGAGCACAACCAAGAAAGTTACGATTATTGGAGTTCGTATGCTTATATATTTTGGTTGCAGCTACTTTGGGAAGTTGTGGCATTGACTTAATATGGGGTACAGACTTGTGGGGGTTGGGAAATTCGAACCCATCACTGTAGATGCTGCCAAGAGGTTGGGTGAAGCCAAACCAGGTTGGTAAGTGTGGCCAAGTTGTGGTGAGGTGGATGGCATGGGTTGGAAAGTGACAAAGGTCAAAGTTTGTTGCCTATGGGGAAGGGAATTGTGTGGCATGGGGTTTCCTTAGTTGGGGACTCTCTCTTGGGACCTTCCCTCTCGTCCTCCTCTTCCCCTCTTACCAGGTTTAGTGCTACTCTAATGTTCTTTTGTGGGACTTGTGAGTTAATTGTGATTGAGTAAAATTTCTGTGGCAGCATACCCCCTAGTGCGCCAAAAACCATAACTCAAGATATGCTTCATATTTTGATACGATTTAAATTGGGAAATGTAGCCACGGTCAAGGGCTACAACGTATTCGAATTTCGTGGGATTCTAACAGTGCACCGTTTGTCGACAACGTTTCTTGTGAAGTCGACGTTTCTGTCTAGAAATTTAGACCAACGATTTTGAGAAATTTGCTGTTGGTTGAAGGTTTATCCGCTAACGTCCTCTCTGTGCGCCGGCTGCAGAAAAGCAAGGCCAAAGTTACGTTCGGCCCAACCAGCTGCCGTGCAAAGCTTGGGAAGTTGCTGCTGTGGGATTTGGAGGAGAAGAGCAGCTGCATCAAGGACCTGTGGCAGCTGCCCATCCTCCCTTGGAATGGGAAACCTCCAGCAACGGCAAACGCAGCGGCAGCGGCTAAGGAAACTGCGGGAGGAGAGGAGACTGCACCAACTGTTGGGGCCCTGGATGCAGTCAAGAAGGTGCAGCAGCCACAGCAATCACATGGTGAGGTGCTTGCTGGTGTGGATGCAACGGCTGCATGGGCAAAGGCTTCGTCTGGGAGTGGTGAGGCCGATTGGGAGACGTGGCATGAGAGGATGTGCCACATCAACATTCCTATGCTGCAGAAGTTGGTGAAGGATGGGAGCTTGAAGGGATTGGAGTTGAAGGGGGCAACGAAGGAGATTGGGAGCTGCCCTAAATGCCTTGAGACAAAGTTCACCAAGTTCCCTTTCAGCAGCAGCACGGGACCAGCCAAGGTTCCACTCGCGCTTGTGCACATGGATGTGGTGGGCCCCACAAGGGCCCTTTCTCTCTCGGGCAGCCGCTACTTCTTGACCATTGTGGACGACCACACACGTGCGGTGTGGGTCTACCCTCTCAAGACTAAAGGGGAGGTGGCAGCGGCTGTTCTTGAGTGAATGCCGAGAGCACAAAGGGAGAGCGGACACAAGGTCAAGGTGATCCGCATCGACAATGGGGGAGAGTTTATTGGCGCTGATTTTGAGGCGGTGCTGAAGAAGAAGGGGTTCCAGCATCAGCTCACGGTGCCCTACAACCCTCAGCAGAACGGCGTGGCTGAGCGGTTCAACCGGACCCTGCAGGAAGGTGCTCGCACTCTCCTTGGGCGTGCAGGGCTGCCGGATCCGTTTTGGGTGACAGCACTGCGGCAGGTCGCTGTTGTGAAGAACCGGGTGCTGGCCACAGTGGGGGACAAGCAATGGGTCCCCTACACCAAGTGGTATGGGAGTGCACCAGCAGTCAACATGCTGAGAGCCTAAGGCTGCATGGTGGTGTTTCATGTGCCTAAGGAGAAGAGGGGAAAACTGGAAGATGGGGTGTGCACTTGGGGCTTGCTAAGGATCACAAGGGCTGGCTGATTTGGGACTTGACCAGCTAGCAGCTGACTGTGTTGAGGGATGTGAAGTTCCTTGAGTCCTTGTACTACAAGGAGTGGAAGCATCAGCAGGAGAAGCTTCCCACTACACCGCTGATCATTGAGGCTGATGAGGTGCAGCGGCCTTCGAGGCAAGTGCAGGTCACTGTCTCAGAGGAGGAGATTTCTGGGGTGACTGAGGATGGGGGAGAACCTGAGGTGGAGGAGCAGCAGCAGCAGCAGCAAGATGCTCCACAAGGTGCCGTACGTCCGGCTGACCGTCCAAGGAGGGATGTGCGCCCTACTAACCGGCTGACCTATCCGAGCTTTGGGGAGCCAAGTGTGGTAAGGGCTGGGAGTGTGGCTGAGCAGTGTGATGAGGAGGAGATAGCGCACTGTTACTGGGCAGCTGTCCCTGAGCCCAATACACTTACCGAGGCCTTGAGTGGGCCCAATGCTGAGAAGTGGAAGCAGAATGTGAAGGAGGAGTATGACTCTCTGCTGGAGAACGAGACGTGGGAGCTGTGTGAGCTGCCTCCAGGGAAGAAGGCCATTTCTTCCAAGCTGATTTTCAGGCACAAGTACAGACCTGATGGGGAGCTGACCCACTACAAGTCAAGGCTTGTGGCTAAGGGGTTCCAACAGACTAAGGGGAAGGATTTTGATGATATCTTTGCTCCTGTGGGGAAAGGCACTACTACACTGAGGACGATGTTGGCAATGGCAGCAAACCGTGGCTGGAAGATCAAGCAGATGGACATAATCACTGCCTTCCTCAATGGAATCATTCTGGAGGAGCTGTACATGCTGCAGCCTGAGGGGTTGGATGATGGGAGCGGCAGGGTGTGCAGGCTCAAGAAGGCCATCTATGGCCTGAAGCAGGCTCCTCGCGCATGGTACCACAAGCTGGAGGAGACACTGCTGGCCGGGGGGTTCAAGAAGAGCGAGTGTGATCACAGCCTGTTCCTGCTGCAAGAGAAGGAGCAGTTCCTCATGCTCCTGGTGTACGTGGACGACATCCTGCTCTTCTCTGAGTCGTCTGCGATGCTTGAACGTGTGGAGGAGATGCTGGAAATGCAGTTCAAGTGCTCCAAGATGGGAGATGTGAAGTACTACCTTGGGATGCACGTGGAGAGGGACCTTGACAAGGGAGTGTTGAGATTGCACCAGAGGAAGTATTGTGAGGGGCTGGCTGAGAAGTATGGGCTGCAAGATGCAGGAAAGCCAGCCACCCCGCTGCCTTCGGGGTTCACTGTGGAGCCCTGTGCTGATGAGGAGGTGGTGGGGGAGAGTGGCAGGAAGTTGTTTCACTCCATGGTGGGGGCACTCAACTATGCGGCTAACCACACGCGGCCTGACATTGCCTTTGCTACATCCAGGCTTGCGAGTGTGGTTTCATGCCCAAGTCATGAGCAGCTGGAAGCGGCCAAGAGGTTGGTCCGCTATGTGAGCGCTACAGCATCAGTGGGCTTGGAGTACAGTGCTGTGCGACTGAGGCTACAGAGGGGTGCAGCTGATTTGAGCAAGGGGGAGATGCGCTTGACTTGCTACACCGACCCTAGCTTCAACTCAGTGAAGACGGATGGCACCAGCATTGGAGGCTATGTGTGCCTCTTTGGAGGTGGTGCAGTGAGCTGGCGCAACAAGAAGCAGAACGAGGTGGGGTTGTCCTCGTGTGAGACGGAGTACATGGCCCTGCATCATGGGGCAAAGGAGGTGGTGTGGCTGAGGCGTTTGTTGGAGGAAATCGGAGTGTGTCAGAGGGAGCCGACTGTGATTTTCTGTGACAATGAGTCGGCGGTGAAGCTTGCGAAGAATGCCTGTCTTCATGGCTTGACAAAGCACATCAGGCCAAAGTGGCATTGGACAAGGAGGCTCCTGGACAAGGAGGTGCGGCTGGAGATTGTGAAGACCCAGCAGCAGGCGGCTGACATTCTCACCAAGCGCCTGGCAGAACCTGAGCATTGGAAGGGCATGAAGCTTGCGGGAATGAGTGTGCATTGAGGGTGCATGCTTGAGTTATGGCATGTGGGATGATGGTTGGCAGCCGGAGGGGGAGTTTGTTGTGTGATGCAACCATATGCATTCACGTCTGTCTGCCTCCCATCATGTGTTTGTGCGTTGCATGCGTGGTGTGAGCGTGTGCAAGAAATTTGTGTCTTGTGTGGTTTGGATTTTCTGTGTGTGTGTGTGTGTGTGTGTGTGTGTGTGTGTGTGTATGTGTATGTTATTTGGCTTGAGCAGATATCTGAAGTGATTCCTCTACTCAAGAGCTTTCCGACGAACCATGAATCGTCGCGATCGGAGCACAACCAAGAAAGTTACGAACATTGGAGTTCGTATGCTTATATATTTTGGTTGCAGCTACTTTGGGAAGTTGTGGCATTGACTCAATATGGGGTACAGACTTGTGGGGGTTGGGAAATTCGAACCCATCACTGTAGATGCTGCCAAGAGGTTGGGTGAAGCCAAACCAGGTTGGTAAGTGTGGCCAAGTTGTGGTGAGGTGGATGGCATGGGTTGGAAAGTGACAAAGGTCAAAGTTTGTTGCCTATGGGGAAGGGAATTGTGTGGCATGGGGTTTCCTTGGTTGGGGACTCTCTCTTGGGACCTTCCCTCTCGTCCTCCTCTTCCCCTCCTACCAGGTTTAGTGCTACTTTAATGTTCTTTTGTGGGACTTGTGAGTTAATTGTGATTGAGTTAAATTTCTGTGGCAGCATACCCCCTAGTGCGCCGAAACGCATAACTCAATATATGCTTCATATTTTGATACGATTCAAATTGAGAAATGTAGCCACGGTCTAGGGCTACAACATATTCGAATTTCGTGGGATGCTAACAGTGCACCGTTCGTCGACAACGTTTCTTGTGAAGTCGACGTTTCTGTCCAGAAATTGAGACCAACGATTTTGAGAAATTTGGGCACCTAATCTTCATAGACTCCGTCCTTAGTGTCTAACATCCACCACCACCTCCACCGCACCCGCTAGCCCCTCCACTGCCCTTGCCCCCCTTGCCCTTGCCGGTGCGGCGTCTCCCGCTCGGGGCAGACGCAGCGCCGACCGACTCGAAACCAACGAGGTCGGCCGCAGCAGCAGAAGCAACAGAGGGCAAGAGGGGGGAGGGGGAACACCCCTCAAAGACGGGGGTGCGAGGGTCACCACGAGAGGCTCCTACAGCGACTATGCTCTTCTCTGCTGCTAGGAGGCGCTCCTCGAGGAGGTCGACGGTGAGTGTGGTGGGGCAAACTGAGAGGAAGTGGTCCCTGACTAAGCGAAGAGAGTCAGGGAGGCGGTTGACTATGTAGTAGAGGGTGATGTACATGGGGGGGGGGGGGGGGGGGGTTCTTGGCACAGAACTCAGCAGGAAGCGCAGCGCGGTAGCGAATGTCACTAGTGCGAAGGTGAGTGATAAGGTCAGCGACTGTGGGAAAAGCAGCAAGGTCAAGGAACAGGTACGGCAGCATGAGGCGGCTAAGAGCAGCAGTGGCAGGGGAGGAGTAGCGTGCAACTACAGCGTCGTACAAGGTCTGAGCACTCTTGTACTGGCTAAAGTACGCACGCTCAGCGGTCGGTAAGTGGCGACGCACAGCAAGGCAAGCAGCAGGATCGCGTCTGGCCCACTGTGAGCAAACAGTGCTGTCAGCAGTAGCAGGTGGGGCGGGAGAAACATCAGAGGTGAGATCGAACAGAGAGAGTCCGTCTACCCTATCGCACTGTAGAAACAGCTGGAGATCATCGACCCAGACCTCAAAGTCAACGGCTTGGCCCTCAGCATCAAAGGTAAGGACACTGGGGGTAGCCATGACTGCAGTGGCCTTGTAGGGAATGATCTCACCTGTCCGAGTAAGTAGGGCCGGGGCGCACTAGTAGGAACAGCAGCGGCTCGATAGTAGGGCGTTCGGCGGCTCGGCGGCTCGTCTGCTGGGCAGCTCGGCTGCAAGGCGGGTCGGCGGCTCGGTTGCTGGGCGGCTCGGCTCCTGGGCGGCTCGGCTGCTGGGCGGCTCGGCTGCTGGGCGGCTCGGCGGCTCGGCGGCTCGGCGGCTGGGCGGCTCGGCTGCTGGGCGGCTCGGCTGCTGGGCGGCTCGGCGGCGACGGCAGGTGGGCGGCTCGGGTGCTGGGCTGCTCGGCGGCTCGGTCGCTGGGCGGCTGAGCGGTGACGGGGCCGCTAGGGGAGGGCGACGGGGCCGCAGGTGACGGCGACGGGGCCGCAGGTGGCGGCGACGGGGCCGCAGGCGGCGGCGGCGGGGCCGCAGGTGGCGGTGACGGGGCCGCAGAGGGGCCGCAGAGGGCCCGCAGAGGGGCCGCAAGGGGCCTAGACGGGGTCGCAGAGGGGCCGCAAGGGGCCTAGACAGGGCCATAGAGGGGCCGCACGGGTCCTAGACGGGGCCGCAGAGGGGGCCGCAAGGGGCCTAGACGGGGCGGCGACGGGGCCGTAAGGGGCCCAGACGGGGCGGCGACGGGGCAGTAAGGGGCCTAGACGGGGCGGCGACGGGGCCGTAAGGGGCCTAGACGAGGCGGCGACGAGGCCGTAAGGGGCCGTAAGGGCGCCGCGAGGGGGGCCGACGGGCATCGCGAGGGGCCGTAACGGGCCGTAAGGGTGGCGCGAGGGGCCATAGAGGGCGGCCCGAGGGGCCGTAAAGGGCAGCGCGAGGGGCCGTAAGGGCGGCGTAAGGGGCCGTGAGAGGGGCCGCTAAAGGCGACGCGAAGGGGCCGTGAGAGGGCGCGACGGTAGGGAGGGCACACAGAGCGCGATTCGGGCAGGAGCGAGGCGCGCTATGGGCAGGAAAAAAAAAATATATTGTGGTGGGCCCTAGGAATCGTTCCCACTAGGGAACTTGCTCGATACCATGATAAGAAACGAGGAATGGATGCATTGAGCAGAATGAGGAGTACAAGTAGTAAACCCTAAAGTGTTGTACCCCATATGAACTGCCCCACTACAGCCTACACAGACTATAGCATATATGCCTGACACACACGTGCGACGCAAGATTGTCAAGCGATTTTTGGTCAGCATACTAATTGTGTCTAACCGCGACGATTACAATAATCTAGAAACTCTCTTGTGAGGCATGAAACATGCCCGAGGATGTCGAGCATATCTAGCTCTGACATTGTTTTTCAAATTACTGACACAGTTAGCCTAATTTCAACCCGTGAATATTTAGACGAATTTGTCGCGCAACACATTGGATTGATGAGCCAACCAAAGGCTCGCGATGAGTCAGATTGACTCACGAGTTATCCCTGGCTCTCCAAAATCGCTTCGCCGGGCAGAGCGGCTCGCTTGGCTCGACTAGTCATACTCGACTCGGCTCGATCCGAGACAAAGGGCAAAAAACTCGGGGGAAACCCGAGCCGAGCCTGTCCAGACGAGTCAAGGCTCGTCAATCTGCTCATGTCTAGGTTTGGGTCAAAATACCTTGAGAACCCTTGCTCCATTACTTTACTCGACTGGGTTAAAACAAACTAGTGCCGACTCCATTCGAACCGCACGCGGCTCGTGGGTTAATAACCATGTATACATAAACTATGTATGAAAGCAACCAAACGAGTCATGAATGCTACTAGTTTGGCCAGATATCTTTCTGGTTCGTTTAGAACCATTCTGGTTTGGCACCGAACCAGTTAAAGAAAAAAGTAAAATAACCGAACCACTTTGATTCGGGTGTTTACTCATGTCCAAGCTATACAAGCTACAAGTCAACATCTGAGTAACTATATGCTATGCCTCTGCTACCTCCCTTTTTCATCCCAGGGATCTTTCAAGGAATCAGCTTTCAGGCAGCATTCCTTCTAGTGTTAATGCTCTCGGTGAACTCACTCTCTTGTAATTCGCAGAGACCATTTTGTGCGATATAAGCCTACATGTAAGCTCACCAGCTGGAACTAGCCAGGCAGATTGGTATGAAGGAATTTATTTCAGGTGGTAGGTACAACAATACAAGGGAAAGAAAACCCGAATCCGTGTTCGTTTCAACTCGGACATGTTCGCACACAGCATTTACGCCCATTCCGACATACCCCGCACCTTGCGGGCCGCATGCCATTCCGCCATACGTAGCAATAAGGATTAGGAAGAGCGAACTCAAACTTATTCAACTCGAACATGGTTAAGTCGAACCTGTCAGAGGTTCGCCGTTATGCTCATCCTGCTCGAACCGAACAGAGGTTCCCAAGCCATTCATACATGCAGGAAAATAACTGAGGCTGAAATGAAAATATGGATGCTTCACCAAACCCAAACATGTTCGACTCGTACATATGGATATTCGACTCGAACATATGGATGTTTGACCTTCGGTGTCGAATATCGAACATCCACTTTCAACAAGAAAATCTTCGACCCAGACCGAATATGTTCGGTTGGACGCGTCCCTTTTGGCGACTTGAGTCGGGTAAGGTTCGAGTTCGGTCGGGTCGTAGTCGGGTCAGGACCCCAGGGAAGCCGACCCAACCTGGGCTTAGGGTACATAATTACCTCGTGTCAGACGTTAGGTCAGGTACAAAGGTTGGTATCAGAAGACCCGAAGTGACGTGGAATTCAGGCAAAATGATGTTTCGGAAGACCCAAAGTGGCCCACTTCGGGTCTTCGGAACCTCCATCAGAACCTCCACTTCGTGCCTGACACAAGGTACGAATAGGGATGGGCATTTGGCTCAGACGGGTCGGGTCAGGAATGCTGAGAATGTTGACCCGTCCGGGTCGGGTCGGGTCGAGCCGTGACCCGTCACTGTGATTTATAGACGGGTATTAGTGACTCGCCGGGTCGGGTTGACCCGTCCCGTACGGGTCGCATACCCAGTCAAATGACAGGGTTACCTGTCCCGTTCTCTGATTAGGGTACACTTTGGAGAGGGGGAGAACATCAGTTGGTTCTGATGTTTTGTTTCCCTCGACATTCAGACCCCGTCTCTAGACTAGATCAAGCTAGTAAATCTGCACTGCACCTACCAAGACTCTTACAGTTCTCACTTCAATGTTAGCACTATTTTAATATCTGTATTCATTATAGGCATAGGCGCTCCCGCCATTACGCAGCGTCGCACGATCAGGGGCGCAGCAGCGCGCTCGCGGCCACGCATTAGCGGGATCGCGGCCACGCATTGGGGGGATCGTGTCCCTGCAATAGCGCAATCTCGACCCCGCATTTGTGCAGCGCGATCGCGGCCCCGCATATGCGCGATTGCGGCACCGCATTAGGGCAGCGTGATCGCGGCACCGCATTAGGGCAGCGTGATCGCGGCCACACACATGTAGTTTACAATGTAGCAGTTCAGACCTAACCCCCATACCCTGCTGCTATGTAGCATATTTTGATCCGACCCGACCCGACCCGTGGTGTAACCGAACAGGTTACGGGTCACAAATACCCGTTCCAACGGGGCGGGTCGGGTCACCAAAATAGAGTCAAACCCGACCCGCTGACCCGACCCGACCCGACCCGTTCAGCTAACGGGTCGCCCTAAACGGGACGGGTCGGGCCGGGTCGGGCCAGATGCCCATGCCTAGGTACGAATGTAACCTTATAGGGGCGGACTGGTTGTGAACCGAGGGCAGGTCGGGTCAATCCGATGGGCGACTCGGAGCGACAGAGTGTCCAGGCAATCAGAGTTGAAAGCGAGGGATTTGGTAATCCCGCTCATATGCACAAGGCTAGTTCGAACCGAACTCGAACATTTTCGACTCGCACAGTCAAACACCACACTCGTGAAAAGTGTTCGACTCGAACTGTGCTTCTTCGTTTCGACTGTTTCAGGTGGTCGAACCACAAGTTCGAGTACAGTTTTGCCTAGTCCTGCCCAACCTAGCCTGGTCAGCCCACCTGAATTTGCAGGCCCAACCTGAACCAAATTGTTGTTTGATACTTTACTCAATGCTAGTGTCGTGTGCCTTCAATGGATTCTTGACCACCTCTTTCTGCCCCCTTTCCTTGTGACATTTCGCTTTACCATTGGATAACCTTAACCTAGTCCACTACCCTGTTCTTTATTTAAACTGACTAACTTTGTCCGGAACTGGAAAGGAGAGACACCTTTAACAACAGCATTTGAAAAGGCACTTCACCTTTTTTTTCGTGCCCCTGCTGACTCTGGCATTCCGTTTTTTGTTTTTTGCCTCTCTTTCACATCCCATCACATTTCACTTCAGTCATCTTTTTCACAATCAGCTCACAGGCTCTATTCCTGCAGAGATTGGCTCAATGACGAACTTGGTGTCTATGTAAGAATTGTTTACAAAAGTTCCACGGCTTTCCCGTCTTGCCTTGATCTACTATAGAGTTATATCACTGTGCACGCTTGGGGCTCGGAAAAAGGACGCAACTCTTGGGCCCTTTTCCGGACATAGTAAAGTAGCTTAGGCACAAGGCAAACAAGAACCAGAGAGCGATTGAGGGGGAGCATTGCATGGGGTCAAGTCAAGTACACTACATATAGTTGTTATTATTGGGTTCGTAGGTTGGGTTTTCTAAAATCAATGCGGTGGGAAAAAGTGTTCGGTTGGATTCTCGATACGGGAAGGATATGTAAAATTGCGATTTCTAGAAATCTGCGTTTCTTCCACCATTTTTCACAGCCCAGAAACAAACATGGCAGCTTCCAGCGTCCAACGTCACGTCCAGCATTCAGAGATATCGTCCATTACAACGCTAGGAGCACTGAGCGTCGACGGTCTCTTCGCCATCCTCCTCTTCTGCTGTTCTCACCCTACACTGTTGCTGGTCCTTTGTGAAGCAACACTAGCTACTGACAAGGAAACAAACACTAGTTTATGACGTTAGCAAGAAGGTATACAAGGCAAGTATCATCAACAACCACTTTGGTTGGTTGGACTTCCCAATGTTGCTGGTTAGCCCAACCTACGCATATGGGTTTGCCCCCTCCGAACCACCAGCAGCTCTCTTCCCTCGTTGCCACCAACAACTCTCTCCCCCCCATCCCACAAATAGCGATCTCTACTCCAACAAGTTGTCAGGATCCTTGCCCTCCTCGATCACAAGGCTCAAAGAACTTCTATATCTGTAAGAGGCCCAGTACTCTCCCAGGAATGTTGTTGCTGCCAACGATCTTGCACAACCCGACTTCTTCATTTGCCTTAGATCGATTGAACCGTAACTGTTACTGTGATCACATGCCTCTACCACCATCTTACCTACCTTCTCACCAGTTTGTCCATCTTCTTTGCATGCAATGAAATGGATCTACAATGTCAAACATCGTAATGTTTGAGGTGAACGAAGGTTTGACTTGAACATGTTTGGATGCTATTTGAGTTCTATACTTTCAATATTTAAATTTTATTTCTGCACTCTGTTTCAAATTTGAAGCGGTTTGACCGGTTTTGCGGTTTGAAACGAACCGTCGCCGGATCGACGCGGCCAACCCGTGCGACCCGCGATACATCAAAATTGCACCCGGGCCGGGCAGAGTTCGGGCAGGTCGGGCCATACTCAGCCCGCACACGCCCTGGGCAAACCCCGGCTGAGGTCTTGCTTCTTCGGCCCGGGGCGGGCTGGGCAGGGTTCGGCCCTCTTTCTGGGGCAGCCCGGCCAGGCCCGACCCGGGCTGAACCCTGCCCAGCCCGTGATGAGCCTGGACCCCTGGGCTGGGATAGCAAGATAATCCCTCGCCATCCGGTGCAGCGTCGTCATGTTGGTGGCGGTGCGCCAGTACTCTAGCGCTGTCACGTCCTACACGATCCCCTCCCCCACCCCCCCCCCCCCCCCCCCCCCCCTCCCTCGCCCCCCCGTCGCCCGCCGCCTGACTCACCGACAGACGCGCGCTAGTCGTCGGCGACTAGGAAGAAACCGGTCGTCCTCGTCATCCCCTCCCCCTCCCTCTATCTCCACCTCCACCACGGGGGCAAGTGTAGTCAGCTGGGGAGCAAACCGTGCAGCTGCCGCTTGATACTCGGCCACGCGCTCGCGTACAAGCGCAATGACCTCGACGGACAAGGGACGCGGTCTCTCCCTCATGGGGTCTCTGGGTGCAGCTTCTCCTGGTGATCATCGTCAAACCACGCCGCCTTCATGGAAGGATCCAGGAAGGTGGCGATCCAGTACTCGTTGCTGTTGGAGTACCGGTACTTTTTCAGGTGGCCAAGCGCTGCGACGATCAATGAATGCAGCGTCGCCGATGGCCCCTTGTGAAGACGCGACTCCATGGTGTCGATCAGTCCGTTGTAGTACGACCAGCGACACTGTCGGGTACGCTGACCCCCCAGCTACCTTTGAGATCCTGTTGAAAGGGCTGAGAAAGGCCTTCAACGCCTCCAAGGTATCCCAGTGCGAGGGGTCAAGCGCAAGCTGTCCATCTTTTCCCTGCGTATTGGTGCGGTAGGTGAAGGAGTGGAGGGAACGGATGGTGGTTGGACAGGCTTAGGGATACATTCACATTGTAGTACAACTATGCACAAATCCCACCCCTCTTGTTTACACTGACCACACATGCCTTTTTATACCTGGTCCTTGCCAAAGAACAGCGTGATGAGCCGCCGAAGAACAAGGGTGTGGTTGTGTGTCGAGCCCCACCGCACAGGACTGTCATGCACCAGCTTCAGTGGCGGGCTGTTGATTCCAATCTGCATGTTCAAGGAAGAATGAAGCCCCATGAACACCACCGAGCGATGTGGCGAGAAGCCGATCCATGATGCCATCTCTCGCACCATACGCAGCACATCGCGTATGGTCTTCTCCACACACAACGCCGACTGAACTGCAAGGTTGACTACGTGTGATAAGCACTTGTGGACAACGACAATGTATGGAGTGGGGTGTTTGGTGTATGTAGCAAGCTTGGATGGGCACCAACCCACGCACCAGCACACACCAGCCCACGCACCAGCCCACTTACCAGCCCACGCACCAGCCCCCACACCAGTCCACCCACCAGTCCACGCAGCAGCCAAAGCACCAGCCCATGCACCAGCGCACGCACCAGCCCACTCATCAGCCCATTCACGAGCCCATCCACCATCTCACGCACCAGCCCACTCACCAGCCCATGCACGAGCCCACGCACCCGCATATACCCGAAGTGCATTCGAGAGTTTAAGAACCCTTGGCCAGCACCCTCCTCCGACAACCGCCTGAAGGCAGCAATGTTGCTAGAGGCGTTGTCGGTCGTGAGACCAAGACAGCGCCCCTACAACCCCCACTGCTCCACCACCTTCGCCATATCCTTGCGCCCATGTCGCCCAAGCATCTCGCGAAACTCTAGGACTACCGTCCACAGCTGAAATGAGTTGTCAACCCAATGACTTGTAACCACAATCCATGACTTGCCGTTGGGCTCCGTTCACATGTCCATGCTGTAGGATACCTTGCACCGCAACTCCCCCTCCGTCGCAAGCAGCTCCGCAATGGCCGCTTGTAGAGCAGCCGCAACAAATACCACGGTGTTGCGTGCCATAGTCCACCGTGAGGGTATGAAGTTTTTCTCCCCGCAGTGGACGTTGCACAGCGTCAGCAGCTCTCGGAACTAGAGGGGAAGGAACACCTTCAGTGTAAGATTGTTTAGTAGGGTCACATCGGTCGGCTCAAAAAAGGAACAAGCGGGGCGGAGTTGGGAACAAGCAACAAAGCCATGAACCATCCAGGCACTCGACGATGCGGAACGGAAGGTCGTAGGTGACCACCAGCTTTAACGCTCGATCCCCTCGGACCCCTCCCCCCCTTGCCCTCCCTTTTTCCCTTTCTTGTTTGGGATGTTCGGCCAGCTGGCGACATGAGGCCATTCGTAGATGTAGCCATCCGGCACCTGTTTAATTACGGTCCTAGTAGAAGATAGGGTGCTGGCTCTTAGGTCGACTAACTTTGAGCTCAAAATTGAGCTCAAACTGAATGTCCCGTCGACCTAAAATATTGGTCGCGGGACATTCGCGACGAACACGAAAGTGTTCCTCCCACCCCCAAAACCAACACAAACATGTTCGTGTTCGGCGCGGCTCGGGATTCCGCGGCGAACCGAGCACGAACGTGTTCGCCACGAAGAATTGAAGGCAAATTCGAGGTGAACTGAACAGGTGTTCACGTATCTGCTCAAGCCTAGGCCATGGGAAGTCCAGGGGAGTCAAGGGATTCCCAAAGGAGCCAAGGAATCTCGTCGAGCACAAAAAAACTTGTCGAGCTGATAAAAATGCTCGTCAAAAAGCAACAAGTACTCGGCGGGTACTATAAACTCGACGATTACAACTCGCGTCGGCTCGGACGACCATTTCCGGCCAAAACAGATACTCGTTACTCGCCCCTAGACAAGCTACTCAGATGAGTGGAGGCGAGTAACTCGCCCCGACTCCAATACATAGCTGGGCTGTTAAAAAAACCGGACCGAACCTGGCTGGCCAAGAAAATCCATGGTCTGGGTTCGGCCTTATGTACCTGGGCCAGAAACGGTTCGCCCGAACCTTTCAAGGCTCAATCGGGGCTGGTTCAAGTTCAGGTTGGGTCACTTTCGTTATAATGAACTATCAGAACTAGAGCTTAGAATCCATACATTAGCAATGAGCTCAAGGCTCTTTAAGTACATCGGAAATGGGCAAGGTAAGGATGGGGAGAGAATCGGGGGAAATCCTAGGGGATTTGGGGTTATCCCAAGGCAATCTCCAATTGGTGGGTTGGAGATTGCTTGAAGTTCACATTTGGGTTTGGTTGGGATGCAGGTGTACACCCAACCAAACACAAAGTGCACACTATACTAGGATATAAAAGTGGAAGTACAAAATGTGAGATTGAGGGCTAACACTAACACGAACTAGCGCCGGTTCCACTTGAACTGGACGCAGTTTGTGACCATTATAACCTTGTAAAATTAATTATGTATAAAAGCAACCATGTACATTAAAAGTGACTATCACTTAATGCTGGTGGTCGAATTAAAAGAGGCTCGACCGAACGATTTGACCGGTTCGGCCAGATATTTGGCAGGTTCCTTTTGAATCAATTTGGTTCCGCACCGAACCAGTTTAATGAACAATGTAAAATAACCGAACCGGTTTGATTCGGTTGTTTGCTCATGTCCAAGCCCTATTATAAGTCAACATTTGAGTAATAATGTGCTATGCCCTCTGCTACTTCTCTTTTTAAACCGAGGAATCTTTCGAATAACCAGATCTCAGGCACCATTCCTTCTAGTGTTAGTGCTCTCGCTCAACTCACTCTCCTGTAAGTCTCACATACCATATTATACTATATAAGCCCACATGTATGCTCACCGTACCAGTCAGATAGATTGGTCTGAATGAATTCATTTCAGGTGTTAAGTACAACAATACAATGGAGCGCAAACACAAACCCCTTCCAAACTCGAACATGTTCGTACACGGCATTTAAGCCCATTCCGACCTACATTCCTACATGCGGGAAAAAAACAGTGCAACCCGAACCGAATATGTCCGGTTGGACGCGTCCCCGTTTATCATCTTGAGTCGGGTACGGTTCAGGTTGGGTCGGGTCGTAGTTGGGTCAGCACCCCAGGGCAGCCGACCCGACCCGGGCTTATAGGGACGGGCCCGCTGTGATTCGAGGGCAGGTCCGGTCGACCCGATGGCGACTCCGGCTGACCGAGCAAGGGATCTGGTATTCCCTCTCATCTGCAGAGACGCCCGATGATCAAGGCTAGTTTGAACCGAATGCAAATATTTTCGGCTCAAACAGTCGAACGCTATACTCTTGAAAAGTGTTCGACTCAAACCAATTCAAATCAAACAAGTTCAAGTACATTTTTGCCTATGCCTGCCCTACCAGTTCACCCGAATCATCAGGTCGAACCTGAACCAAAGTGTTGTTTGGTGCCTTGCTCAACCCAATGGATTCTTGACCACCTCTTTCTGCCCCGTTTCCTTGTTGCATCTTGTTTTACCCTTGGATAACCTTACCCTAGCCCACTATCTTGTTCTTTATTTATAATGATTAACTTTGTCCGGATCCGGAAAGCACAGACGGCTTTAACAACAGTACACGTTTTCGTGCCCCTGCTGACTTTGGCATTCATTTTTTTGTTATTTGCCTCTCTTTCACATCCCATCATATGCTCATCATGTTTTACTTCAGTTCTCTTTATGACAGTCAGACAAGTCTAGCAAAACTTGGCTCGTCCAGGGTCAAACCCGTCCGAGTTTTGCTCCGTCTCGAGCATTACTCGGACTAGTAATTTTTGCTATATTGCATACTCTTTACTCATCTATTTATACGAGTTTCGTCCATGTCGCCATGCTGTTACGCTTTTGTTTTTTCTGAAACTGTGCGTCATCGTCAGCTCGATCCGCGGCTACTGGCGACTGTTGTTTTTTTACTTCAGGGTTGCTATACTGTTCTTGCGCTGCAACTCCGCACACGCTTTCCTCATTTTCCAACACACCAAGATATGATGTCCTGTAGCGCCGTAGAATTTACATGTTTTGTTTATCGCTAGACGTTGCTTTACATCGACCTTTTCGATATCCATGGGGTCGGCAGTACAGTGTGTTGCTATTCTCTCCACGTCGAAGTTACTGTTTGGCTACTTGCATTGTGTTCCATGTTGACCACTCCTCAACGCGTCGAGCCGTTGTGCTGCGCACACGATGTTCATGTAGCTGTTGTAGTTCGCTGTGATGACCTGTCGGCGAATTTCTTTTTTTAACCTTGCAGTATAGGCCAGATTTGTTCGCCATCGGTGAAGTAAGAAATCATGTTTAAGAGGCCCTCCATATGCTGCGTATACCGTGCCACACTTCCGAACTGTATGTGTCGGTGTATCTCTTTGCGCGCCATATATGCAGTATCAATCAATACGAATCATTTGATCACCGCTGCCCTAAACTGCTGCCACGTCCCTTCGTTTAGGTCAACTCTGTTGTTTGCGTAAATCCACTTCAGTGCGGGCCTCGTAACAATGTTGCTGCGCATCACATCGTGGGTCGGGGTCGTGCGTCCACCGGATTCGATGTAAATTTCGAGTACAGCTATGCATCGACGGACGTTGATCCCTTTCGCGCTATGATCAAACGCTTCTAGTAGCCTCAGTTTTGCTTCTTCGAGGTTGGCTGTAGCCGCTGTCGTTGTCGCAAGTATAATTGTCGGTGTCACCGCTGCTGTCGCTACTGCTGCTGCAGTTGCCGATTGGTTCGCAAGAAGTTCTTCAAGTTGTTGTCAGAATATTATAGCTTATGCTTTTGTGTAGGCTATAGTGGGGTATCCCATAGGGGGTACAACCCAATTAGGGTTAGTACTTGTACCCACTTCACTCATAGTTCATTCATTCTCGTTCTATTTTTTCACAGTTGTAGGAGCGCCGCACGTGTCTGCTCATGTTCGGCACGTAACTCTGTGATTTCTTGTATAAAACTATTGACGATTTCCTCCATTCGGCAATTTGCTGGAAGATTTGCGATGTAAATGATTTGTTTGTGTGCGTTGGTCAACTGCTGCAAAGCTAAACGATTTCGAATTCATCTAGCGCGGGTGCTGGTTTTGGCGCGATTCTCCCTCGGTCAATTTCGCACGTCTAATCTCAGCCGTTGAGAAGGAAGTCAATCCGACACTCCAAATTCCATCCTTTTTGAGCGAAAATTTCTCGGCCGTTGAGATGCAATTCGATCTGACGGTCGAAGTTCCGTTTTTTTTGCCAAAAAAACCTGAGGTGCGTTTAGCAACCGTACGAAGAGGAATAAAACCAAAATGCGGAACTGATTTCGACGTACCAGAATCGACGTCGTTGTGGTCGCCTCTGGCGTTTTTAAAGAATGCGAATTAGCAAGTTAAAAGTTGTGTGTAAGCAGGATGCGACTACCAAATGTGAGGATCGAGACTCTAGCTCAAAATGTAAATTATGATTACTTGGGTACATCGTCATGCTATATATGTGCATGACACAAGGCCAGTAACCCAAGTGTTAGTAGAAGGTTCCGAGCACGTAAAGTATTCGGAATTCGGTAGAAGTATTCGGTGATAGTCACGTGCACGTAAAGTCACCCGGGATAGTTCTAGAAACTATAGTTATTGGGTGCACGCAATCCTAGACGGCGCTACAACTATAATAACCGTAGTAAAAGCAACAAACTCAGAAATATGCACAAAATGTAAGACAGATAATATGAATAAATAAGAACGGGTAAGAACGAACGTCGTATCCTTATAGGAGCGGTCAGAGCGTTGAATAAGGACATATGCCTTTGAGCCCTTAAAACAAAGAGATGAGACATTAGGCTTGTCCTTTGTCCACTGCTTAGTGGGGGTCATGGAGGGAGAAGGGGGTGAGGGTAAAGGTTAGTAAGGAGGGGGGCATGAAGGAGGGCGTAGCCCCACAGAGAAGGGTGGCAAGTTTCGTGAACAAGGAGGCATAGAGCTGTTTTGGTGATCTCGCTAACACGACTCTGAGCCACATCGTTCTGCTGTGGAGAGTGAGGGAGGGTGTAAGTTTGAAGAAGGCCATGAGACTGGCAATAGGAGGATACGTGGTTGTTAAAGAACTCACCACCACCATCAGAGTGAAGGCTGCAAACACGGCTTCAAAATGGGTGTTGGCCTTCTCGAGCCACGCGATGATCGCAATCGGGGCCTTCGCCTTCGTCCAAAGGAGAGAGAGACGAACGAGTACCAACTGTGATCATCGACGAGCACAAGAACGTAGCGATGGCCCTAGCGAGTTGGAGAGGGATTAGGGCCCCAGAGGTCCCTGTGAACAAGATCAAGGGGCTGGGCAGCAGGTGAGGGGGAGCTCCGGTGTGGCTGTTGCTTGAGCTTGCTCTGAACACAGACGGTACAGGGCGGTGCAGGGGATTTGGGGAGGGGAGGGAGGGAGGAGGGAAGACCGTGGAGGAGACCCAAGGAGACAGAGGAGTGCAGAGTAGCGAAGTGATGGAGGAGGATGGTACGGTGGGAGAGGGAGCGACACGAACAGTGTGAGTCAAGGGGGCGGGGAGGGAGGTTTGGGTTAGTGGGAGGGAGGGGAGCGGGGGGGGGGATGGCGGAAGAGAGAGGGAGAGGCAACTTGGTAGGAGGGGGGGTGGGGAACTCGAAGGGTGTACTGACAGGAACGAGGACAAAACGGAATACGGGAGAGAAGGCGACCTGTAGCGGTATGGTAAAGGGCACAATGGTTAGCAACACCTGGGAAGACAGTGGTGATAATGCATTATTGGAGGGACCTTTGGGAGAGGAGGTTAGTACAAAAAGAAGGAATTTGGAGACCGGTGACAGTACCTGAGGGAAAGAGAGGTCAAGGAAAGGTGGAGGTGTTTTGACAGGGGATGGAAAAACTGCTATCAGCGCTAAGGAGGGAGGTGGGTGTGAGGAGAGGGCGCAGTGTACCAGCATCACGAAGGACAGTGTCAGTGGCTCCGCTATCCAGGACGAAGTCACGGGTGGAGGAGGGTGAAGTAGAGTACTGGAGCGAAGTTTCATTAAAAGCAAGGGCATACATGACGAAAGCAACAGATGCAGGCTGACTAAGCAAGCCAGCACAGGCAGAGGAGGAAGAAGGGGTCACATGGCCACCTGTGGATGGCGTGGGAGATGCACCAGAGAGGTGAGCGGTGGGGCAGCATTCACGGCGGTCCAACTGGGAAAGGGTTGCTGCTGGGAGATAGGAGGAGGAGGGAAGAGAGGCAGCTGGGGCGGGAGGTCGAGCTGCTGCTGAAGTTACTAAAGCTGCTGTTGGAGCTCCTGAACCTGCATCCCGTATTGCTGCAGCCCCTGCTGCTGAATATGCTGCTGCTGTGCGGGAGGGGTAAGGGCCTGGTGGGCATGGGTGGAGGAAGACGGGTTGTAGAGAGGAGAGGTGCGAACGTCTGGGGGGTGGGGCGGGGGTTGAGGGCGGACCAGAGGAGGGGTGTTAGAGTTCCCACGAGCAAACCAGTCATCGCTTAGTGCGTTGAAGCACATTTCAGTTGCATAAGTGGTTTAGCCGCAGCGTTGGCCTCGAGTGGGACCATAGAGGGGCAAGTAGTGACAGGGCGGGAAGGCCGCTGCTGCACCACGACCCGCACCACCGTGACCGCCAGAACCGCCTCTCCCACCACCACGCGCGCCTCCACGCCCACCCCCAGGCCCACTCTTGCTGCTGCGCGGATGTGCTGCTGCGGCGGTGGAGGAAGAATGGCGAAAGATTTTAGCCTCAGTGGTGATGATCCACTGCGCAACATGAGCAGGGGTGTGATGCTTTGAGATGAGCTGCATGTATGCAAGCTTGTGGGCGTTGAACGCAGGGATGAGGCCCTCGAGGAGGTGGCAGCAGATGACGGGGTCAGGGTAAATAGCATCCATTGCGGCAAGGCGGCGAGCAAGGACAGGACGCGGCGAGTGAAGGCGGCTACGCCGGCGGTGGTGTCCATAAAGAGGGACCCAAATTCCTTGATGAGTGCGTAAAGGGTGGCAATGTCCTGCCTGTCAAAGAGGTTGACAAACAGTTGCTACAGGTGGGAGGAGGAGGTAGGTGAGAGCTCTCGTTTGAGGTAGGAAGGGATGGTGGCGAGGAGAATGATGAGAGCGCGGCAATCCGCAATGTGCCACGCAGCGATATCGATGGTGTAGGTGGCGAGGCATGTGGTGTAAGTGTCGGAACGGTCTTGGTATTCACGAGTAGCAGGTAGCGGCATCATCGTAGAAACACTTGTCGTCCTCGTAGCGCACTTGCCGGCGGAGGTGGTCGTTGCGGGTGGTGCGATAGGTACGGATGGCAGTCTCCATGCTCTGTAGGTTGTTGACATCCGGCGCGAAGGAGGGAGGGTCACCAGGAGACTCGGGCTCCGGTCTGGGAGCGTCGGGAGCAGGTCTAGTGGGGACGGAAGCGGTGACGGGCTTACATTTCGGATTTCAGCAGTAAATGTCAGGTTTTGAGGTATATTAGGGTCACAAACTTCTCAAAATAGAGATTAGCGACGTTTCAATTTAGGTAAGAGTTTTGGAAGGTGAAACTGGAGACGAGTATTGAATCCACACTTTTCACTAATTACCAGTATAAACACACACAAAATGCGGGAGGTCATGCAGGCGACTGGTTGACGTGCAAAAAATATTACTTGCACCCAACACTTTAGATCGTTTAAGTGTTAGTCGACGGAAGGTAAAGCGATTACAGGAGCCGTAAAATACAATTAGAAAACATTTGTCTTTTTTTTGTTTTTCATAATCGCTTTGTCCCTCCTTGTCTCACATCTGGACCTATCTTCACTTTTCACTTCAGGTTTTTGTTTCGGAATCAGCTCAGTGGCTCTATCCCTGCAGAGATTTGCTCAATGACAAAGTTAAAGCATCTGTAAGAGTTTTTTACATCGGTTCCATATCTTTCCTCTGCCTACATCTACTCTCAAGTAACCACTTTCCCCTCCCACCTAGGCGCCCCATTGTCACACCCCTATGCTTCAATCTTCTCTTGATTCATCTTCTCCATCCTTTCCTCTGCTGTCCTCACCCAACATTGTTGCTGGAATACTTTGGAGCAGCACTCGCCTGGGCACTAGTTAATAATGACTAGCTTATGATTTTATAGTTGAAGATATGGAAGGCAAGTATCATTAACAACCAACTTGGTTGGTTGGACTTCTCAATGTTGGTGGCCGGACCAGCCCAACCTACAAATGTTGCCTCTCCTTGCCACCAACGGCTCTCTCCCCTCCTTGCCACCAATACCACAATTCCAAATTCGAGTCTATATTCTAGAATTTTTTTTCTTCGATTTTTTTACCGTACATGAGTTTGTCGTGTGGGCCATGGCATTGTCGAGCCGAGAATAGGCTCGTGGCGAGACATTTTGTCTCGCGAGGCGATTTTGGCTCAGCTCGATGAGTCATACTCGACTCGGCTCGACCCAAGACGAAAATAAAATAAAAGGGCTGGACTCAGGTGTAACCTAGATCAAGGCTCGCCAATCTGCTCATGTCAAACCAACTGTTCCCTCCCCTCCTTGCCACAAACAGCTCTCTCTACTCCAACATGTTTTCGGGGCCATTTGTCAGAATATTATAGCTTACTTATTTGTGTAGGCTATAGTGGGGTATCCCATAGGGGGTACAACCCAACTAGGGTTTCCTATTTGTACTCACTTCATTCGTAGTCATTTCATTCACGTTCCTTTCTTCACATGGAATCAGAGCAGGTCCCATCCTAGGGACTGTTCTTTAGGGCCCACCGAAGCGCGCCCGAGGCGCGCGCCTTTTTTTTTAGCGACCCTCCGAGTCGCCCTTTTCCTTAGCGGCCCCGCCGCCCTACTTCGCGGCCCGACCGCCGCCCTACTCGCGGCCCAGCCGCCGCCCTACCTTAGCGGCCCACCCGCCGCCCTTGCTAGCGGCCCCGCCGTCCCGTCACGGCCCCGCCACCCAGTTGCGGCCCCGCTACCCCTACGCGCGGCCCCGCCACTCCGTAGCGGCCCCGCCACCCCTTTGAGCGGCCCCGCCCCTTCGTCGCGGCCCATCCACTCTGTCGCGGCCCCGCCACTCAGTCGCGGCCCCGCCACCCTTTCGAGCGGCCCCGCCACTCCGTCGTGGCCCCGCCACCCAGTCGCGGCCCCGCTACCTCTTCGCGCGGCCCCGCCACTTCGTCGCGGCCCCGCCGCTCCTTCGAGCGGCCCCGCCACTCTGCTGCGGCCTACCCGCCGCCCTACCTGCGGCCGTCCGCCGCCCTACCTGCGGCCGTCCGCCGCCCTACCTGCGGCCGTCCCGCCGCCCTACCTGCGGCCTACCCGCCGCCCTACCTGCTGCCCGCCCGGCCGCCCTACCTACGCGGCCCAGTAGCAGCCGAGCCGCCCGGAGCAGCCGAGCCGGCCAGGAGCCACCGAGCCGCCCAGCAGCAGCCGAGCCGCCCAGCAGCAGCCGAGCCGCCCAGCAGCAGCCGAGCCGCCCAGCAGCAGCCGAGCCGCCCAGCAGCAGCCGAGCCGCCCGGAGCCGCCGAGCCGCCCAGCAGCAGCCGAGCCGCCCGGAACCGCCGAGCCGCCCAGCAGCAGCCGAGCCGCCCAGGAGCCGCCGAGCCGCCCAACAGCAGCCGAGCCGCCCAGCAGCAGCCGAGCCGCCCGGGAGCCGAGCCGCCCAGCAGCCTAGCGGCCGTGTCACCAAGCGACCTTCCTCCCGAGCCGCCCCACCTGCCCTGCCCGGTGAGCACTGCACTGCTGTCACTGCGTACCCTTTCCCTACTGCTTGCACTGCGCCACTGTCGTCGTCATGGCTACACCCAGTGTCCTCGCTTTTGACGCTGAGGGTCGAGCCATTGACTTTGAGGTCTGGCTCGACGACCTGCAGCTGTTTTTACAGTGCGACAGGGCCGACGGTCTGTCTCTCTTTGACCTCACCTCTGGCGCCGTCCCTGCCCCTGCTGCTGATGCTGACGCCACTGTTCGCTCTCAGTGGGCCACGCGCGATGCTGCTGCACGTCTTGCTGTGTGTCGCCACCTGCCTACCGCTGAGCGCGCGCACTTTAGCCAGTACAAGAGTGCTCAGACCTTGTACGACGCTGTAGTTGCGCGCTACTCTTCCCCTGCCACTGCTGCACTGAGCCGCCTCATGCTCCCCTTCCTCTTCCCTGACCTTGCCGCCTTTCCCACTGTCGCTGATCTCATCACGCACCTCCGCACTAGTGACACTCGCTACCGCGCTGCGCTTCCTGCTGACTTCTGCGCCAAGAACCCCCCCCCCCCCCATGTACATCACTCTCTACTTCCTAGTCACTCGCCTCCCTGACTCCCTTCGTGTAGTCCGGGACCACTTCCTCGCGGTCTGTCCCACCACCCTCACAGTCGACAGCCTCGAGAAGGCCCTTCTTGCAGCAGAGAAGAGCATAGTTACTGTAGGAGCCTCTCGAGGTGACCCCCGCGCCCCCATCTTTGAGGGGTGTTCTCCTTCCCCTCTCCTGCCCTCTGTCGCCTCTGCCGCTGCGGCCGACCTCGTTGGTCTTGAGTCGGTCGGTGCGGCGTCTGCCCCTAGCGGGAGACGCCGCTCTGGCAAGGGCAAGGGGGGCAAGGGAGCGGGTGGGGCCAGTGGGGGCGGTGGCGGTGGAGGTGGAGGCGGCGGAGGGAGTGGGGGTGGCGGTGGAGGTGGTAGCGGGGGTGGGGGTGCTAGTGGCGGCAGTGGAGGCGGGAGTGGCGGCGGCGGTGGCGGTGGTAGCGGAGGTGGCGGAGGTGGCGGCGGTGGAGGTGGAGGCGGGGGCGGTGGAGGCGGAGGCGGGGGTGGCGGAGGTGGAGGTGGTCGGAGTGGAGCTTCGCAGCGGAGCGGCACTGGTGGCGGTCAGCGCCAGCAGCAGCAGCAGCAGCAGCGTTCTCGCGACGTCCCCACCCCTCAGCAGCTCCGTGAGTGGTACACGCAGCGTCAGCGCGGTGGGGGTTTTGGTCCCTGCACCTACGTTCTCCGCACTGGCGACCGCGCTGGAGAGCAGTGTGGGGGCACCCACACCGCCCAGCGCTGCTTTGGCCGCCTGACGGACGCTTGGCGCCAGCAGTTCCCGGAGGCCGCGGAGATCCCCCGCTGGGGAGAGCTGTCTAGGGCTGGTGTAGCTATCTTTGATCTTGATTTTGATGCTATCCTTGCTGCCATGTATGCTGTGACCATTAATGATGAGGGTGACTGTTACCGGTGTTTCCCGCCCGACCCGGGCATTGGTACTGCTGCTCTAGGTGCCGGTGAGGCTTCTGCTCTAGGTGCCAGTGCGTCTGTGCTCTCAGGTGCTGGTGAGGCTGCTCTGTCAGGTACTAGTGCGTCTGCGCTCTTAGGTACTGCGTCGGCTTCGGCCTCCCTCACCGTCACTCTTGACTCTGGAGCGTCTCGCTCTTTCTTTCGGGACCGCACCACACTCACGCCGCTTAGTCGGCCGGTTGCGGTTTCCCTGGCTGACCCCTCTGGGGGTCCTGTCCTGTCTCGCTTCTCCACTGTCCTCCCGTGTCCGGCGGCTCCCTCTGGCACCCTGTCTGGTCTCTACCTCCCCTCGTTCTCTACGAACTTGGTGAGTGGTGCTGACCTACAGGATGTGGGAGTCCACCAGTTCACCCCTGCTCATCAGCGAGTGACGCACTCCACAGAGGCTAGCACGGGTCGTCACCTGGCTACGTTTACACGTCAGCCAGGGTCGAGCCTGTACACACTGACCACTGCTTCTCCTCCAGGTGCTGAGTCTGGTAGAGTCCCTTCGTCTGGTCAGGTGTTTGCTGCAGCGTCCAGGTCTGGTCCTGAGTCTGCCCCTTGTTCGTGTCGCCGTCTGTCTCACGAGACCCTCCTCTGGCACCACCGCCTTGGCCACCCCTCTCTGCTTTGGCTTAGAGGCATGGCCTCCCGTCTGCTTGTGTCTGGTCTCCCCCGGTCCCTCCCTCCCCTTCCTCAGGGCCCTGGCCCTGCCTGTGTCCCCTGTGTCGAGGGGCGCCAGCGTGCTGCCCCTCACTCCTCCCAGTTTCCTCCGACAGAGGCTCCGTTGCAGACGCTTCACATGGACGTGTGGGGCCCTGCCCGCGTCAGTGGACTCGGTCACGAGCGCTACTTCCTGTTGGTGGTTGACGACTACTCGCGTTACACCACAGTCTTCCCCTTGCGCAGCAAGGGTGATGTCACTGAGGTGCTGATCCACTGGATCCGCGCAGCTCGTCTCCAGCTCAGGCAGAGCTTTGGCTCGGACTTTCCGGTGTTGCGTCTGCACTCGGACAGAGGCGGAGAGTTCTCCTCTGGCCTTCTGCGTGCCTACTGTCGTGCGCGAGGCATCCGCCAGACCTTCACGCTTCCGGACTCACCGCAGCAAAATGGGATTGCAGAGCGCCGCATTGGCATGGTCATGGACGTCGCTCGTACGTCTATGATGCATGCGGCTGCCCCCCATTTTCTGTGGCCGTTTGCGGTCAGGTACGCGGCGCATCAGATCAACCTCCACCCAAGGGTCTCCAGGCCGGAGACCTCCCCAGCCCTGCTGTGGACGGGGAAGGTTGGCGATGCGTCGGCGTTCCGGGTCTGGGGATCTCGGGCGTTTGTCCGCGACTTGTCTGCGGACAAGCTGTCCCCTCGCGCTGCTCCCTGCGTCTTCCTGGGGTTCCCCCCCGACGCCCCTGGGTGGCAGTTCTACCACCCCACCTCTCGACGTGTTCTGTCCTCCCAGGACGTCACGTTCGACGAGTCGGTACCCTACTACCGCCTCTTCCCCTACCGCACTCCGTCCCTCCCCCCGCCCCCGCTCTTCTTGGTACCAGGTCCCCCCCCGGTAGACCCCCTCCCCCCTCAGGGTCCTGCCCCTTCAGGTGTGTCCCAGGTAGACGCGGTCGAGCCTGTCGAGGTCACTGGTGACTCTGGTGCTGCTGCGGGAGCTGAGCCTGGGGGTGCTGAGCCTGGAGGAGCTACACTTGGGGGTGCTGAGCCTGGGGGTGCGGAGTCTGGGGGTGCTGGGCCCGGGGGTGAAGAGCCTGGGGGTGCTGAGCCTGGGGGTACTGCGTCTGGGGGTGCTGAGCCTGGGGGTGCTGGGCCTGGGGGTGCTGAGACTAGGGGTGCTGAGCCTGGGGGTGCTGAGACTGGGGGTGCTGAGACTGGGGGTGCTCCGCCTGGAGGTACTTCGTCTCGCCGAGAGCCACTCTCCCCACAGGAGCTGCGTGAGTGGTTTGCCCGACGCTGGAGGCGTGCTGCTGGTGCTGGAGGTTCTTCGGCTGAAAAGGGTGCTGCTGCCGAGCGTCCCGGAGGTGCTCGTACTGTGGGTGTTGGAGCTGCTGGGTCTGAGGGTTCTCCTGGAGCTGGCGCTGCTGAGGGTGTTGGCGCTGAGAGTACCGCTGGTGGTCCGACTGGCAGTGCTCCTGGTGGTGCTGCTGGAGGTTCTGGAGCTACTGGAGGTGCTGCTGGAGGTGCTGCTAGAGCGGGTACTCCTACTGGGAGTACTGGTGCTGTCCCTGCTGTTTCTGGCGTGGCCACGCGGCCCCGACCGTACTTCGTTCCGCTCTTGCAGCAGGTTCTTGGTCTTACACCTTCTCCTGGTCCTCCTCCTCCTCCCTTAGAGGGTCCACAGCCTGTCTTGTCCCAGTCCCAGCTACAGCCTGCCTCCCCTTTGCCTGCTCCTTCTCCCTACGCTGGTCCGACTGGAGGTCTTACTGAGCGTCATGAGCCTGCGTCTTGTCCTGCGTCGCCTGTTCGTCCAGCGCGCACTAGTGGTCGCGGTTCTCGTCAGCGTCCTCCTCCCATCCCTGGCACGCACCGGATGTCTCTGCGTCCGTCCACTGCTCCTCTGCGTGCCCCTTTGCCTTCTGCTCCTGCTTCCTCTCTTCCTGCTCTTGCCGACCCGGAGTCGGACTCTCTTCGTGCTGCCAGTCCTACTGTCACGCGTCTCCTTGCTACTGCTGTCACTGACCCTTCTTTCGAGTCTTCTGCTGCGTCTGCCCTTGTCACTGAGCTCGTCGACTTTGCTGCGCGCTGTCGTCTAGACTACGCTGCTAGTCTTGTCGCTGAGTCTGAGTCTGCCTGTCCTCCGTCCGTCGGGGGTGAGTGTGCCCTTGGCACGGACGTCCTTGAGGACAGGCAGGAGGAGTTCCAGTGTCTGGCCGCCGCTTCACCTCATCTCGCGTCTGTACTGCTAGCCCCTGAGGGAGACCCGGATGCACTTGACATCCCGACTCCGCGCTCTTACGCGGAGGCGATAGAGGGTCCCTACTCCTCTCAGTGGCAGGCAGCTATGGATGCAGAGATGGCTTCCTGGAAGTCCACAGGCACCTACGTTGACGCTGTTCCCCCTCCTGGGGCGAACATAGTCAGTGGCATGTGGATCTTCAGGATGAAGCGGCCACCGGGTTCTCCGCCTGTCTTCAAGGCGCGTTACGTGGCTCGTGGCTTCAGTCAGCGGCAGGGGGTTGACTACTTTCAGACCTTCTCCCCCACCCCGAAGATGACCACTCTTCGGGTACTGCTGCACGTTGCTGCTCACCGTGACTACGAGCTGCACTCTCTTGACTTCAGCACTGCTTTCTTGCAGGGCAGTCTGCACGAGGAGATCTGGCTGCGTCGCCCACCTGGCTTCACTGGGTCTTTCCCTCCTGGTACCCAGTGGAGTCTCCGGCGTCCAGTCTACGGTCTCCGCCAGGCGCCACGTGAGTGGCACGACACACTGAGGACTACGCTGGCGGCACTTGGGTTTGCTCCCTCTACTGCCGACCCGTCGCTGTTTCTTCGCACCGACACCTCTCTGCCGCCGTTCTACATCCTCGTGTACGTCGACGACTTGGTCTTTGCCACAGCTGACACTGCTGGACTCGCCTACGTGAAGTCGGAGCTGCAGAAGAGACACACGTGCACTGACCTGGGTGAACTGCGCAGCTACCTTGGCTTGCAGATCACCCGGGACAGAGCACGCCGCACCATTACCCTGACTCAGTCACACATGGTGCAGCAGGTCCTTCAGCGCTTCGGCTTCACGTACTCCTCGCCTCAGGCCACTCCTCTGTCTACTCGCCGCTCGCTCTCAGCTCTGCCTTCGGATGAGTCCGTAGAGTCGAGTGGCCCGTATGCAGAGCTTGTTGGCTGCCTCATGTACCTGATGACCTGCACACGACCTGACCTTGCATACCCTCTTAGCATTCTCGCACGCTATGTTGCTCCTGGGAGACACCGACCAGAGCACATGGCTGCAGCGAAGAGGGTGTTGCGCTACTTGTGCAGTACGTCGGGCATGGGGCTAGTGCTTGGAGGGCGTAGTCCAGTGGTCCTCACTGGGCACGCGGACGCTTCTTGGGCTGACGACCAGGCTACGCAGCGGTCGTCACAGGGTTACACCTTCAGCCTTGGTTCCGGCTCTGTTTCGTGGCGGGCTACCCGCTCGTCTTCTGTTCTCGGCTCCAGTTGTGAGGCTGAGATCTACGCCGGGGCTATGGCTGCACAGGAGTTACGCTGGCTCACCTACCTGCTGTCCGACCTTGGAGAGCCGCCTCGTTCTCCTCCAGTCCTGTACGTAGACAACAAGGCCATGCTGGCCTTGTGTTGAGAGCAGCGACTGGAGCACAGGACAAAGCACATTGCTCTGCGCTACTTTCTTGCTCGTGAGCTACAGCAGCGTGGACAGTTGCGACTTGCGTACGTGGCCTCTGAGGCCAACACTGCTTATGTCTTCACCAAGGCACTTGCGCCTTGTGATCATCAGCGTTGTTGCACGCAGCTGGGTCTTGTGCCTGTCTTGCCTCACTTGCTCACTTCTTGACTTTGCTTGTACCTTCACCTATATATACTCTTGCTCTTACTTGCTTGACTCTTGTATATCTTTATATATGATCTTGCATGTGAACTGGCCTTGTGGCCCTTGAACTTGTGCTCGGAATGTGTGGTGACTTTGTGATCCACCCTGAGCTTTGCTTTGTTTTGCTTGACTGGTCTTGTGACCCCTTGTTCTCCCCCACTTTGCCTATGGGGGTGTGTCAGAATGTTATAGCTTACTTATTTGTGTAGGCTATAGTGGGGTATCCTATAGGGGGTACAACCCAACTAGGGTTTCCGATTTGTACTCACTTCATTCGTAGTCATTTCATTCACGTTCCTTTCTTCACACCATTGCCCTCCTCGATTATGAGGCTCACAGCACTTTCACAAATGTAAGAGGCCAACTGCTTGGGAATGCTGTTTTACCCAACGTTCTTGTTCAATCTTAGTGCTATATTTGCCTCAGATTATACCCTAACTGTTGGGGTGATCTCATGTCGCTACCACCATGTTACCTATCCTCACCGGTTTGTCCATCTCTATTGCACGCCCTCTGTCTTGAACAGTTCTCTCGCTAGCAACCGGCTCACCAGCTCCATCCCCGCTGACATTGGCTTGCTGACGAAGCTGGTAACCATGTAAGGATGTAGTGTGTATGCAATATGCCCACATTGCCTTTGATCTTTTTCTGTATTCTCTCTTCCTAATCCTCCGCGCTAACCCTCTACATTCTTTAATATCTTATGCTCCCCAATGCTCCTCGTGTCACTGCTTATCTTAGAAACTACTTCATTCGTGTCACTCCTTCCTCATTACTCCTCTTTCTTGTGCTATTTAGCCGCATATTCACAATGCTCGTGTGTTGACTCATGACTCGAACTGGGCATGAGCAAAGGAGAATGTGAACATTCTTGCCTCAAATGTATTCGAACATCCTTGAGACCCATTTTGAACATGTCCCGTTTGGGTTAATGGATATACAATGTTCAACTGTATAGGTCAAACATCATTTTGTTCGAGGCGAACATAAACATGTTCGAGTTCGGTTTGGGTTTTGAACGTTCACTACAATCACAAATATTTCTCCACAATATTTGTCTGCTAGTTTCAAAAGGCGTAGCTCTAAGAGCTTCACCTGAATAAAGTGATTAGGTAATGGAGCTCAATGCTCCTTAAATTCAACAAAAATGAGCGAGAAAAGAGACAATCCCTAACGCGATTGGCTGAAATCTCAAACTTATGATTCTCTATGCCTTTCTGCCTTGCCTTTTTAATCTCAGAGATCTTTCAAGGAACCAGCTTTCAGGCAGCATTCCTGCTAATGTTAGTGCTCTCGCTCAAGTCACTCTCTTGTAAGTCGCATAAACTTAGGCACATGGCGGAGTACTACCGTGTATGTCTGCCAACACCACTATATGCACCATACGTCCTCAATGTATACACACCATATCAGCTAGATAGATTGGTGAGTACTTCCATTCCATATACCTTAGGCGGTTCGACCTAGTTCAACCCAAACCGGCTCGGGTTCCAGTTTTTCTCATGCCTGGAAACAATGTAACTGTTAGGCATGAGCACAAACGAAATCTGCGGTTCAGCCTGAGGCATACTTGTTGTGAAGCAATAATATCCCGGTGGGTAGTTTCCCACTTTAGTCTAAAGATCTTGGGTTCAACTCTCAGCAGCTGCACTTTCTCTTCTCATTATGCTCACCATGACATGTCCACACCCCACCAGTGAAGTGTGATCACAGTTGGCATTGCCACCTGTCCACTCATCCCATGCTCACCTTGCTGGCCCCTATGATGTGCCATATGCTGCCATGTGGGCTGTTGTTCGAGCCTGGCCCCCATGTGCAACATGAGGCCTTACTTGCTAGCTTGGCAAGGTTGGCTAGGCTTGCCCTCAGCTTTGAGGTGCTACAGCTTACCTCAAGAATTCATCCTTGGACAAGGACATTGCTCTAGTCTGTAAGGCTTGTACGATCTTCCTACTAAGGATATATTCTTCTTCTCATTGTGCCCTAAAGTTCGTCGATCCACTTTCTACAATACTAATTAGTAACAGGCTGAGCTCGGGCCTTTACTTTCAAATAGGCCTTGGTTTGGCTGCAACTAGGGATGAGCAATATAACGAACTCCAGTTCGGTTCGCCTCGAACTTGGCCTAAATTGTTCCGGGCGAACATGTTTGGTGATTGCCCGGCTCACCTGGCCGAGGCGCGTCGAACACAAACGTGTTCGTGTTCGACACGGGCCTTCGACAAACACCAAAGTGTAGGGATAAGCAAAGATACGAACACGTTTGTTTTTTTGCTAGCCCGAACACGTTCGTGTTCAGGCCGCTGCTGCAATTTGCCCGCGACGAACATGAACGTGTTCGAGGTGTTGACCGTTATTTGGGATCAAGAGGCTCTTAACACACCTTTAATCAATACTAGGTAGCCCCCACGGGGTCACCTCCAAGGGTCCTTGGGTGCCTGGTAGAACTAGCCCCTATCCAAGGGTCCGTGTTTGAAGAGGGATTTCCCTAAGAATGAAAAGTATCGTGTGTATAAAAGTTTCCCAAAATTCTTTGAAAGAACGAGGAAAATGGATGAACTAGAAAGCAGGTGGGTACAAGTAGGAAAACCTAAAAGAGTTGTACCCCATATTGTCTACCCCACTACAGCCTACACAGACTATAGCATATGAGTTTGACACACCCCCATAGGCAAAGTGGGGGAGAACAAGAGGTCAGAAGACCAGTCAAGCAAAGCAAAGCAAGCTCAGGGTGGATCAGAACGTCACCACACAGTCCGAGCACAAGAGCAAGGCCACAAGGCCAGTTCACATGCAAGATCATATATAAAGGTAAACAAGCAAGTGCAAGTATAGAAAGATCACAGTACAAGCAAGGTCAAGAAGTGAGCAAGTGAGGCCAAGTAGGCACAAGACCTAGCATCGTACAGAAGCGCTGATGATCACAAGGCTGAAGTGCCTTGGTAAAGATATCAGCGGTGTTGGCCTCAGAGGCTACGTAAGCAAGTCGCAGCTGACCACGCTGCTGCAGCTCACGAGCAAGGAAGTAGCAAAGAGCAATGTGCTTTGTTCTGTACTAAAGTCTGTGCTCCCGACACAAGGCCAGCATGGCCTTGTTGTCTACGTACAGAACTGGAGGAGAACGAGGCGGCTCTCCTAGGTCAGTCAGCAGGTAGGTGAGCCAGCGTAGCTCCTGTGCAGCCATGGCCCCCGCGTAGATCTCAGCCTCACAGCTGGAGCCGAGAACAAAAGACGAGCGGGTAGACCGCCACGAGACAGAGCCGGAACCAAGGCTGAAGGTGTAACCCTGTGACAACCGCTGCGTAGCCTGGTCGTCAGCCCAAGAAGCGTCTGCGTGACCTGTGAGGACCACTGGACGTCGCCCTCCAAGCACTAGCCCCATGCCCGATGTACTGCACAAGTAGCGGAACACCCTCTTCGCTGCAGCCATGTGCTCTAGTCGGTGTCTCCCAGGAGCAACATAGCATGCCAAGTTGCTAAGAGGGTATGCTTGTCAGAATGTTATAATTGTCTAGCCTGCAGTGGGGTACTCTATAGCGAGTACAACCCAATTTGGGTTTCCTATATCTATGCCAACTGCTGCTAGTGCAACCCCCCTCCATTCTTCATTCCTCATTCTTCACATGCTATCAGAGCATCTACGCTCCTGGCCTGTGGGCCCACCTAACTGCTTCAGCTGCCCCGTGGCGTGCGACATAATCTTTTCTTCCCGTCGGCCGCCCTCTTGTCGAGCACTCCTAGAGGCCCCTCTCACGGCCCCTCGCGCGACCCTTAGCGGCACCGTCGCCACCCCTCGCGGCCCCGTCGCCGCCCTTCTCGGCCCCTCGCGGCCCCTTCGCGGCCCCGTTGCCGCCCTTCCAGGCCCCTCGCGCCCCCTTCGCGGCCTCGTCGCCGCCCCTAACGGCCCCGTCGTCGACCTTTCAAGCCCCTCGCGGCCCCCCTCGCGGCCCCGTCGCCGCCCCTAGCGGCCCATCGCCGCCCTTCCAGGCCCCTCGCGGCCACTTCGCGGCCCCGTCGCCACCCATTTCCGCACTGCCTCGACCCTTCCCCGGACCCGTCCCGGCCATGCTCCGACGCCTGTGGCAGCGCACCGGGGGCACGTGCACCGCCCCCCCCTCTTTTCCCGTCGCCTATCGAGGCGACCTGAGGGGGCCGCGTGCGGGTGGCGGGTGTGTGGTCTCCCCTGCTCCTCCTCCTCCTCTGTCTCCCACTACTGCAGCTGCCGCTGAGGGGGGTGGGTGTGTGGGAGTCGACGAAGTGGTGCTAGGGGGTGGGGTGTGAGTGAACGTAGGGTGCAGCAGGGGGTGTGTGAAAGGGGGGTGCTGTGGGAGTGGAACTAGGGTTTGAGCAGGGGGTGTGTGTCGAGGGGTGTAGGGCAGCCGGAGGAGGTTGTGTGAAGGTAGCTATCGTGTCCCTTGCAGCGCATGTAGTCTGTCGCCCTTGCTTCAGTAGCCAGTGAGCCTGTTGCACCAGTCGCCAGTGGGTCCGTTGCTCCTGCCGCTCGTCTATAGCCGCGGAGCCAGTTACTCCAGTAGTCCGTCGCCCTTGCCTCGGTAGCCACTGAGTCAGCCGCTCCTGTGCCCGTGCCTTTGCAGCTTCAGTTGTTGCCTCCCATCTTCTCTCCCTCCACAGTTCCTCCTCCTCCTCACTTGCCCGCTGTGATTAACTCTACCTTTGCTCGCTATTGTGAATTCTTGCTCTATGCCTGCTTGCTCATTGTGCTGATTACACCCCACTTTGGCTATGGGGGTGTGTCAGAATGAAAAAATTGTCTAGCCTGCAGTGGGATACTCTATAGCGAGTACATCCCAATTAGGGTTTCCTATATGTATGCCAATTGCTGCTAGTGCAACCTCTCTTCTTCATTCCTCATTCTTCACAATGCTAGGTCAGGTTGTGTGCAGGTCATCAGGTACATGAGGCAGCCAACAAGCTCTGGGTACGGGCCACTCGGCTCTACGGACTCATCCGAAGGCAGAGCTGAGAGCGAGTGGCGAGTAGACAGAGGAGTGGCCTGAGGCGAGGAGTACGTGAAGTCAAAGCGCTGAAGGACCTGCTGCACCATGTGTGACTGAGTCAGGGTAATGGTGCGCTGTGCTCTATCCCGGGTGATATGCATGCCAAGGTAGCTGCGCAATTCACCCAGGTCTGTGCACGTGTGTCTCTTATGCAGCTCGGACTTCACGTGGGCTAGTCCAGCAGTATCAGCAGTGGCAAAGACCAAGGCGTTGACGTACACCAGGATGTAGAACGGCGGCAAAGAGGTGTCGGTGCGCAGAAGCAGCGTCGGGTCGGCAGTAGAAGGAGCAAACTCAAGAGCCGCAAGTGTAGTCCTCAGTGTGTCGTGCCACTCACGGGGCGCCTGGCGGAGACCGTAGACTGGCCGCCGGAGGCTCCACTGGGTACCAGGAGGAAACGACCCAGTGAAGCCAGGTGGGCGGCGCAGCCAGATCTCCTCGTGCGGGCTGCCCTGCAGGAAAGCTGTGCTGAAGCCAAGAGAGTGAAGCTCGTTGTCGCGCTGAGCGGCTATGTGCAGCAGCACCCAAAGAGTGGTCATCTTCAGGGTGGGAGAGAAGGTCTGAAAGTAGTCAACTCCCTGCCGCTGACTGAAGCCTCGAGCCACGTAACGCGCCTTGAAGACAGGCGGAGAACACGGCGGCCGCTTCACCCTGAAAATCCACATGCCACTGATGATGTTCGCCCCAGGTGGGGGAACCTCATCGACGTAGGTGCCTGTGGACTTCCAGGAAGCCATCTCTGCGTCCATCGCTGACTGCCACTGTGAGGAGTAGGGACCCTTGATCGCCTCAGCGTATGATCGAGGAGTCGGGATGTCTGGTGCATCCGAGTCTCCCTTAGGGGCAATCAGCGTAGACACGAGATGAGGCAAAGCAGCAGCAAAACACTGGAACTCCTCCTGCCTGTCCTCAAGGACGTCCGTGCTAAGAGCACACTCACCCCCGACGGACTGAGGACAGACAGAATCAGACTCAGCAACAAGACTAGTACCGTAGTCTAGACGATAGCAAGCAGCAAAGTCGACAAGCTCAACAACTAAGGTAGACGCAGTAGTGGACTCAAAGGAAGGGTCAGTGACAACAGTAGCTAGGAGACGCGTAACAGTAGGACTGGCAGCACGAAGAGAGTCAGACTCCGGGTCAGCAAGGACAGGAAGAGAGGACTCTAAAGGAGACGTCAACGGAACACGCAGAGGAGCAGTGGAAGGACGCAGTGCCATCTCGTATGTGCCTGGGACCAAAGGAGGACGCGGACGCGGAGCACGATGACTAGTGCAAGCAGCACGAACAGGCGACGCAGGACGAGACGCAGGCTCACGACACTCAGCAAGACCTCTAGTAGGACCAGTGTAGGGAGAACGAGCAGGCAGGGGGGAGGCGGGCTGTAACTGTGACTGCGACTGGACAGGCTATGGACACTCTAAGGGAGGAGGAGGACCAGTAGAAGGCGGGAGACCAAGAACCTGCTCAAGGAGTACAGCCGCAGCCGCGCAGCGCCTCCAGAACCAGCAGGGACAGCACCAGTACCCCCAGCGGCAGCACCAGCGCAAGCAGTACCTCCAGCTCCAACAGCACCAGCTCTAGCACCCTCAGAAGCACCAGCGCCAGCAGCACCACGAGCGCCAACACCCCTAGCAACTCCATCTCTAGCAGCTCCAGCTCCAGCAGGACCGTCAGCTCCAGTTCCGCCAGCAGCTCCAGCAGTACCTCTAGCAGCACCATCTCCAGAAGCCCCAGCAGCACCCCCAGTCCCAGTAGCTCCAGTACCGCCAATACGAGCACCTCCAGGACCACCAGCGACAGTAGTACCTCCAGCTCCAGCAGCACGGCTCCAGCGCCGGGCAAACCACTCGCGCAGCTTCTGCGGAGAGAGTAGCTCCCGCCTCGACGAAGCAGCGCGAGAGGCCACACGAGTAGACCCAGCACCCCCAGGCTTCGCACCTCCAGGCTCCGTACCCCAAGGCTCAGCACCCCCAGACTCAGCACCCCCTATCTCCGCACCCCCAGGCTCCGCACCCCCAGACCCGGCACTCGCAGGCTCAGCACCCCTAGCAGCACGAGAGTCAACAGCTACCTCGACAGACTTGACTGCGTCTACCTGAGACACACCTGACGGGGCAGGACCCTGAGTGGGGAGGGGGTCTACCGGGGGAGGACCTGGCGCAAGGAAGACCGGCGGCGGGGGGAGGGGCGCAGTGCGGTAGGGGAAGAGACGGTAGTAAGGCACCGACTCGTCAAAGGTGACGTCCTGGGAGGACAGAACACGGCGCGAGGTGGGGTGGTAAAACTGCCAACCAAGCGCGTCAAAGGGGAAGCCAAGGAAGACGCAGGGAACAGCACGGGGGGACAGCTTGTCCGCAGACAAGTCGCGGACAAACGCCCGAGATCCCCAGACCCGAAACGCAGATGCATCGCCAACCTTCCCCGTCCACCGCAAGGTGGGGGAGGTCTCTAGCAAGGAGACCCGGGGCTGAAGGTTGAGCTGATGCGCTGCGTACTGAACCGCAAACGGCCACAGAAAATGGGGAGCAGCCGCATGGATCATGGACATACGAGCGACGTCCATGACCATGCCAATGCGGCGCTCAGCAATCCCATTTTTCTGTGGAGAAGCCGGAAGCGTGAACGTCTGGCGGATGCCCTGTGCATGACAGAAGGCTCCCAGACGGGCAGAGGAAAACTCCCCGCCTCTGTCAGAGTGCAGACGAAGAACAGGAAAGTCCGAGCCGAAACTCTCTCTGAGCTGGAGACGAGCTGCGCGAATCCAGTCGATCAAGACCTCCGTGACGTCACCCTTGCTGCGCAAGGGGAACACCGTGGTGTAACGCGAGTAGTCGTCAACCACCAACAGGAAGTAACGCTCGTGACGCTGGCCGCGGACGCGGGCGGGGCCCCACACGTCCATGTGAAGAGTCTGCAGCGGAGCCTCTGTCGGAGGAAACTCGGAGGAGTGAGGGGCGGCGCGCTGCCTCCCCTCGACGCAGGGAACGCAGGTAGGGGCAGGCCCCGGAGGGAGGGGAGGGAGGGACCGGGGGAGACCAGAGACAAGGACACGAGAGGCCATGCCTAGGAGACGAGGCAGGGAGGGGTGACCAAGGCGGTGGTGCCAAAGGAGAGTCTGGTGGGACAGGAGACGACACGAGCAGGGAGCAGACTCAGGACCAGACCTGGACGCTGCAGCAAACACCTGACTCGTCGCAGCTACCTGACGAGACTCAGCAACAGGAGGAGACTCAGTAGTCAGTGTGTACAGGCTCGACCCTGGCCGACGGGTGAACGTGGCCAAGTGTCGGCCTGTCCGAGCACACGTGCAGTGGGTCACCCGCTGACTCGCAGGAGTGAACTGGTCAACCCCCCCATCCTGTAGATCAGCACCACTCACCAAGTTCATGGAGAACAAGGGGAGGTAGAGACCTGACAGGGTGCCAGAGGGGGCTGCCAGACACGGTAAGACAGTGGAGAAGCGAGCAAGGACAGGACCCCCAGAGGGGTCCGCCAGGGAGACCGCAACCGCCTGACTAAGCGGCGTAAGCGTGGTGCGGTCTCGAAAGAAGGAGAGGGAAGCACCCGAGTCAAGGGTGAAGGTGTGTAAGGCCTCAGCCGACGTGGTACCTGAGAGAGCAGACTCACCAGCACTTGGGGCAGTAGATGCATTAGCACCTAGAGCAGCAGCCTCAATGCCCGGGTCAGGCGGAACACACAGGTAACAGTCACCCTCGTCAATAGTAGGCAATGCATACATGGCAGTGAGGATAGCATCATAGTCAAGAGTATAGATATCTTCCCGCAGCCGAAGCAGCTCCACCCAGTCGGGGAGCTCCGCCGCGTCGCCAAACTCCGTACGCCACGCGTCGCTCAGACTGGCGAAGCAGCGGGACTCTGCGTGACCAAACGTCCCGCAAGGCTGACCAGTCCGAGCACCAGTGCAAATGACGTACAGACAGCGAGCAGTACCCCGTGACCCGTCACGCTGAGCGTACCACTCACGAAGCTGCTGGGGCGAAAGGACCGCGCACGGACGACGCTGAAGCTGCACCTGGCCACTACAAGCAGCTGCCGAACTACTTACTCCAGGACGACTCCCACTACGGCCACCCCAACAACCCCAAGTAGCGTACCACTCACGAAGCTGCTGGGTCGTGAGGGACTCATGCGGACATCGCTGGAGCTGCATTTGGCCACCGCCAGGAGCAGTAGGAGCAGTGGTAGCCGCAATAGCAATAGCAGTAGTCGCAGCGCGGCCACCCCTATAACCCCAACTAGCGTACCACTCACGAAGCTGTTGGGGGGTGAGGGACTCACACGGACGGCGCTGGAGCTGCATCTGGACACGCCAGGAGCAGCAGTAGCATTAGAAAGAGCAGTAGCAGCAAGAGCAGCAGTAACAGCAGTACGGGCAGGGCAGTGCTCACTAGTGGCGAGAAGGGCAGGCGTACGACGGCGGCAACTGCGAGGCCGCTACCACTGTAGAGCGAGGGCTCCGCGGCAGCTGCAGGGGCGGCTGCTCCAGTGGCGGTTGCTCCAGGGGCGGCTGTTGCAGGGGCGGCTGCCCCAGGGGCGGCTGCTGCAGGGGTGGCTGCTCCAGGGGCGGCTGCTGCAGTGGCGGCTGCTCCAGGGGCGGCTGCTGGAGGGGCGGCTGCTGCAGGGGTGGTTGCTACAGGGGCGGCTGCTGCAGGGGCGGCTGCTTCTGGGGCGGCTGCTGCAGTGGCGGCTGCTCTAGGGGCGGCTACTGCAGGGGTGGCTGCTCCAGGGGCGGCTGCTGCAGTGGCGGCTGCTCCTAGGGTGGTTGCTTAGGGTGTGGCTGCTCCAGGGGCGGCTGCTGCTGGGAAGGCTGCTCCAGGGGCAGCTGCTCCAGGTGCGGCTGCTGCAGGGGCGGTTGCTCCAGGGGCGGCTGCTGCAGTGGTGGCTGCTACAGGGGCAGCTGCTGCAATGGCGGCTGCTCCAGGGGCGGCTGCTGCAGTGGCTGCCGCTCCAGGGGCGGCTGCTGCTAGTGTGGCTGCTCCAGGGGCGGCTGCTGCAGCCCAGGGGCGGGTGCTGCAGGGACGGCTGCTCCAGGGGCGGCTGCTGCAGGTGTGGCTGCTCCAGGGGCGGCTGCTGCAGTGGCGGCTGCTCCAGGGGCGGCTGCTTCAGGGGCGGCTGCTCCGGGGGCGGCTGCTTCAGGGGCGGCTGCTCCAGGGGCGGCTGCTGCAGGGGAGGCTGCTCCAGGGGCGGCTGCTGCAGTGGCGGCTGCTACAGGGGCGGCTGCTGCAGTGGCGGCTGCTCCAGGGCGCGGGTTAGGGCAGGGTGCCGCGGCGGGCAGCGGTGACGCCACGCGGGTCCCGCAGGGGCGTCGCGACGCACAGGAGCCTCGCCCCGCGGGTCCCGCAGGGGCAACGCGACGAGGCGAGGGCGACGCGGCGGGGCCGCGAAGGGCGACGGGTTGGGGTCGCTATGGGCAGCGGGGCGGGGCCTCGAAGGGGCCGCGAAGGGAGCCGCGAGGGGGCCGAGAGGGGGCCGTGAAGGGGCCGTGAAGGGGCCACGAAGGGCGACGGGCCGGGGTCGCTACGGGCAGCGGGGCGGGGCCGCGAAGGGGCCGTGAAGGGAGCCGCAAGCGGGCCGCGAGGGGGCCGTGAAGGGGCCGTGAAGGGGCCGCGAAGGGGCCGCGAAAAGGCCGTGAAGGGACCGTGAAGGGGCCGCGAAGGGGCCGTGAAGGGGCCACGAAGGTGCCACGAAGGGGCCGCGAAGGGGCCGTGAAGGGGCCGTGAAGGGGCCACGAAGGTGCCACGAAGGGGCCGCGAAGGGAGGCCGCGAAGGGGCCACGAGGGGCCTGAAGGGGCCGCCAAGGGCCGTGAGAGGGGCCGTGAGAGGCCGTGAGAGGGGCGGCTACGGGGCCGTAGGGGAGCGCGACGGGCGACTAAGGGCAGGGGACGCGACGGGAGAGTAGGCACACGGGCGCGACTCGGGCAGGGGCGAAGCGCGCTCCGGGCAGGAAAAAAAATCGATATTCGGTGGGCCCTGGAAACGTTCCCACTAGGGAACCTGCTCTATACCATGTGAAAGAACGAGGAAAATGGATGAACTAGAAAGCAGGTGGGTACAAGTAGGAAAACCTAAAAGAGTTGTACCCTATATTGTCTACCCCACTACAGCCTACACAGACTATAGCATATGATTTTGACGAATTCGTTGCGCAGCATTCGACGACGGATCGGCTCGTGTGTAGAAAAGCTCTTTACGTCAATACGTTGATAGAGCAACTTAACTCGTCGAAGAGATTTAGAAAATATTTCCAATAGAAAGGATGGAAAACAATCAAGCACAAGCACACGTTTTATATTTCGTATCACATACAAGCAAAGGAAACTAGCGAAACAGTTATTTAACTACATTCTATAATTTCGCATTGCCGTCTTGGAAAACGGTTGCTCAACTCCATGCGAATTTGGCTTGATTCTCCTCTTGAAAATACATGTCTTCAAATTCCACATACGACAATTACGTTGCTGGCTCATCATGAGTTCACTCATGAGTTCCAATGTAGCTCCAAATTGGCACTCATTAATTTCATGCAAGCAAACAGTTGTAAAACGGTTTTTACTGTTGAGAATGCGGAGATAACTACCACAACGGGAGCTAGACTACGGGCTAGGCACGGGTGCTTGTGTGATCTCTGCGTTCGTTGGTCCTTCGTCATTTTCCTAGTGCACACACAGCTTGCTAGTTCACGGGGAGAATTGGCAAGAGTTTCACAAGAGAAAGTTGACAACAATGGTACAATGAAGTTGGCATGGCAAGACTACATCAGAGCTAGCATTCAGGTCAGTCGACTGCCAGCACAGCATGGTCGACCGCGTTCCAGCACGACTTGGTCGACCGCGCTCCAGCAGTGCAAAGTCGACAGCGTGCCAACGCTGCAGGTTGACGGCGTGCCAGCGTTGCTCCCGTAGAACAGCAGCGCACCTACTTCGCAGGTGCTCATAGATGATTGGAGGGCTAAGCCTCGTCACCTGAACAGCGCACGCACCAAGTCATCTTCGTGCTGACGGCTCCACCTGATCCGCCACGTCGACCTCGGGATACCACCACCGAGGTCGGACTCGCCAACTTTGCCTGGGCGACCGTCGCACTCCTTTGCAAAACCTCGTCACCCAGGTATCCTGGTCGACCGGGCAACCATGTCGACCAACTGCTCCTGTATGTGCTCGTCGACCTCCCAAGTCGACGACCACACCAAGTCGACCTCACCAGGTCGACCACTCCTCTGGTCGACCAGCTCTAGGTCGACGTCACTCCTGGTTGACCAGCTCCACGTCGACCAGCGCAGTTGTCAGCCGACCACCCAAGTCGGCTACCCAAAGTCGGCATCACCAAGTCGACGCCCCTTCTACGTCGGCGCCGACTTAGTCGGTGACCTTGCAAGTCGGTGACCTGGCAAGTCGGTGATCTGGCAAGTCTGCGCCGACTTCCAGGTCGACGTGCCACATCGCCGACCACCAGTTGAAGTCGGCCGCCGGCTTCCCAAGTCGGCGGCATTGCAGTGGCCCCGTGCAAGTCGACCAACCCCGTCGACCAGCTCGCCCAAGTCGGCATCGCCCACTGCTGCAAGTCGGCTGTACCTTCCGTACACCCCACCACGAAGTCGGCTCCGCCCAAGCGTGGACGGGGCCAACACACAACTCCCATTGACAGAGAAAACGGAATAACAGTTTTGTACCCGCGTCGAAATCATTCCGCAAAGCGGTGTGACTTTCGTGCGAAATTACTTGTTCCGTGAGTCAACTCCGAAAAAACAGCTTTTCAACTGTAAATTCCGAGCACCCTTCAGAATCCCGCAGCACCCCGCATGCGCAATCATGCACGGCCGGACATGTCAAACTCATATGCTATAGTCTGTGTAGGCTGTAGTGGGGTATACACTATGGGGTACAACACTTTTAGGTTTTCCTACTTGTACCGACCTGCTTGCTAGTTCATTCATTTCTCATTCTTCAAATGGTATAGAGAGGGTTCCCTAGTGGGAACGCTTCTTTGGGCCCACCACTGAAATCGTTTTCTGACCGGAGGGTTAGTCGCTCCTGCCCGAGGCGCGCCTTGTTCGCCGCCCTTTCCAGGCCCCTAGTGGTCCCTAGCGGACTCGTCGCCGCCCCTACCCGACCCCGTCGCCGCCCCTAGCGGCCCCGTCGCCGCCTCTCACCCTACGCGGCCCCGTCGCCGCACCTACACGGCCCCGTCACCGCCTCTACGCGGCCCTGTCGCTGCCCCTAGCGGCCCCGTCGCCGCCCCTAGCGGCCCCGTCGCCGCTACCCTACCTACGCGGCCCCGTAGCCGTCCCTAGCAGCCTTGTCGCCGCCCCTACGCGGCCCTGTCGCCACCCCTAGCAGCCCCGTCACCGCTCCCCTCCCTACGCGGCCCCGTCGCCGCCCCTAGCGGCCCCAACGCCGCCTCTACTGAGAAGCCCAAAAGCAGAGCCGCCGAGCCGCCCTGCAGCCGAGCCGCCGAGCAGCCAAGCCGCCCGACAGCCAAGCCGCCCGACAGCCGAGCCGCCCACCAGCCGAGCCGCCGAGCAGCCGAGCCGCCCGACAGCCAAGCCGCCCAGCAGCCGAGCCGCCGAGCCGCCGAGCCGCCGAGCAGCCGAGCCGCCGAGCCGCCCAGCAGCCGAGCCGCCGAGCCGCTTTGCCGTCGAGCCGCTACTGTTCCTACAGGCACGCCCCGACCCTACCTACTCGGACTGGTGAGATCACTTCCTGTTAGGCCACTGCAGTCATGGCTACCCCCAGTGTTCTAACCTTCGATACTAAGGGGCGTGCTGTTGACTTTGAGGTCTGGGTCGATGATCTCCAGCTGTTCCTACAGTGCGATAGGGCAGACGGACTCTCCCTGTTCGATCTCACCTCTGGTGCCTCCCCTGCCCCGCCTGCTACTGCTGACAGCACTGTTCGCTCACAGTGGGCCACACGCGATGCTGCTGCACGTCTTGCTGTGCGTCGCCACTTACCGACCACTGAGCGTGCGCACTTTAGCCAGTACAAGAGTGCTCAGACCTTGTGATTGCACGCTACTCCTCCCCTGCCACTGCTGCACTGAGCCGCCTCATGCTACCGTACCTCTTCCCTGACCTTGCTGCCTTTCCCATAGTCGCTGACCTCATTACGCACCTCTGCACTAGTGACACTCGCTACCGCGCTGCGCTTCGTGCTGAGTTCTGTGCCAAGAACCCCCCCCCCCCCCATGTACATCACCCTCTACTACATAGTCACCCGGCTCCCTGACTCCCTTCGCTTAGTCAGGGACCACTTCCTCTCAGTTTTCCCCACCACACTCACCGTTGACCTCGACGAGCGCCTCCTATCAGCAGAGAAGAGCATAGTCGCTGTAGGAGCCTCTCGTGGTGACCCTCGCACCCCCGTCTTTGAGGGGTGTTCCCCTTCCCCCATCTTGCCCTCTGTTGCTTCTACTGCTGCGGCCAACCTCGTTGGTTTCGAGTCGGTCGGCGCAGAGTCTGCCCCTAGCGGGAGACGCCGCACCGGCAAGGGAAAGGGGAGCAAGGGCGCTGGAGGGGCTGGCGGGGAAGGTGGAGGTGGTGGTGGAGGCAGTGGAGGGGGTGGGGGTGGTCGTGGGAGTGGTGGCGGGGGTGGAGGTGTTGGTGGCAGCAGCGACGGCGGAGGAGGCGGCGGCAGTGGCAGAGGGAGCGGAGGCGGCAGAGGTGGCGGAGGCGGCGGAGGTGGCGGAGGCGGCGGAGGTGGCGGAGGCGGCGGCGGCAGCGGTGGAGCTGGTCGCGGCTCTACGAAGAGGAGTGGGTCTGGTGGTGGTCAGCGCCAGCAGCAGCAGCGCAGTCGTGAGACCCTGTCCCCTCAGCAGCTTCGTGAGTGGTACACTGGGCGTCAGCGAGGTGGGGGTACTGGTCCCTGCACCTACGTCCTCCGTACACGCGACCGTGCTGGTGAGCAATGCAGGGGCCCGCACTCCACCCAGCGCTTCTTTGGCCGCCTGACGGACGCGTGGCGTCACCAGTTCCCTGACGCCACTGAGATTCCTCGCTGGGACGTTCTGTCTAGGGATGGGGTTGCTATCTTTGATCTTGATTATGATGCTATTCTTGCTGCCATGTATGCTGTGTCTACTAGTGATGAGGGTGACTGTTACCTGTGTGTTCCGCCTGACCTGGGCATTGAGGCCGCTGCTCTAGGTGCTGGTGAGGTTGCTGCTCAAGGTGCTAGTGCGTCTGCTGCCCCAGGTGCTGGTGAGTCTTCTCTCTCAAATACTACGTCTACTCAGGCCTTGCACACCTTCACCCTTGACTCAGGTGCTTCCCGCTCCTTCTTTCGAGACCGCACCACACTTACGCCGCTTAGTCGGCCAGTTGCAGTCTCCCTGGCGGACCCCTCTAGGGGTCCTGTCCTTGCTAGCTTCTCAACTGTCTTACCGTGCCCAGCAGCCCCCTCTGGCACCCTGTCAGGTCTCTACCTCCCCTCGTTCTCTACGAACTTGGTGAGTGGAGCTGATCTACAGGATAGGGGGGTTGACCAGTTCACTCCTGCGAGTCAGCGGGTGACCCACTGCACGTGTGCTCAGACAGGTCGACACTTGGCGACGTTCACCCGTCGGCCGGGGTCGAGCCTGTACACACTTACTACCGAGTCTCCTCCGACTGCTGAGTCTGGTCAGGTAGCTGCGTCGAGTCAGGTGTTTGCTGCAGCGTCCAGGTCTGATCCTGAGTCTGCTCCCTGCTCGTGTCGTCTCCTGTCCCACCAGACTCTCCTTTGGCACCACCGCCTTGGTCACCCCTCCCTGCCTCGGCTCCTAGGCATGGCCTCCCGTGTCCTTTTCTCTGGTCTCCCCCGGTCTCTCCCTCCCCTACCTCTGGGGCCTGCCCCCACCTGCGTCCCCTGCGTCGAGGGGCGATAGCGCGCCACCCCTCACTCCTCCGAGTTTCCTCCGACAGAAGCTCCGCTGCAGAATCTTCACATGGACGTGTGGGGCCCCGCCCTCGTCCGTGGACAGGGGCACGAGCGTTACTTCCTGTTGGTGGTTGACGACTACTCGCGTTACACCACAGTCTTCCCCTTGCGCAGCAAGGGTGACGTCACTGAGGTGTTGATCAGCTGGATCCGCGCAGCTCGTCTCCAGCTCTGAGAGAGTTTCGACTCGGACTTTCCTACCGGGCCTGCTGGAGTTGGTGCTGCTAGAGCTCCTGGAGCTACTAGAGCTGGAGCTGCTGGGGGTGTCAGCGCTTGTGGTTCTGCTGGCGCTGGTGGTTCTGCTGGCGCTGGTGGTTCTGCTGGCGCTGGTGCGTCTGAGGGTGCTGGAGTTGGCGCTGTTGGAGCTGGAGGTGCTGCTGGCGCTGGTGCTGCCTCTGGGGGTGCTGGTGCTGTCCCTGCTGGTTCTGGAGGCGCTACGCGGCCGAGGCCGTACTTCGTTCCGCTCATGGAGCAGGTTCTTGGTCTCTTGCCTTCAACTGGTCCTGCTCCTCCCTTAGAGTGTCCTCATCCTGTCCAGTCGCAGTCACACTTACAGCCCGCCTCCCCCCTACCAGCTCCTTCTCCCTACACTGGTCCTACTAGAGGTCTTGCTGAGCGTCGTGAGCCTGTGTCTCGTCCTGCGTTGCCTGTTCGTGCTGCTCGCACTAGTCGTCGTGCTCCGCGTCCGCGTCCTCCTGCGGTCCCAGGCACACACCAGATGGCACTGCGTCCGTCCACTGCTCCTCTGCGTGTCCCGTTGCCATCTCCTCCAGAGTCCTCTCTTCCTGTTCTTGCTGACCCGGAGTATGACTCTCTTCGTGCTGCCAGTCCTACTATCACGCGTCTCCTGGCTACTGCTGTCACTCACCCTTCCTTTGAGTCCACTGCTGCGTCTGCCTTAGTTGCTGAGCTTGTCGACTCTGCTGCTCGCTGTCGTCTAGACTACGCTGCTAGTCTCGTTGCTGAGTGTGCGTCTGTCTGTCCTACGTGCGTCAGGAGTGAGAGTGCTCTTAGCACGGACGTCCTTGAGGACAGACAGGAGGAGTTCCAGTGTTTTGCTGCTGCTTTGCCTCATCTCGTGTCCACGCTGATTGCCCCTGAGGGAGATCCGGATGAACCAGACATCCCGACTCCTCGATCGTACGCTGAGGCGATCGAGGGTCCCTACTCAATGGCAGTCAGCGATGGACGCAGAGATGGCTTCCTGGAAGTCCACAGGCACCTACGTCGACAAGGTTCCCCCACCTGGGGCGAACATCGTCAGTGGCATGTGGATTTTCAGGGTGAAGTGGCCACCGGGTTCTCCGCCTGTCTTCAAGGCACGTTACGTGGCTCGAGGCTTCAGTCAGCGGAAGGGAGTTGACTACTTTCAGACCTTCTCTCCCACCCCGAAGATGACCACTCTTTGGGTGCTGCTGCACATAGCCGCTCAGCGCGACTACGAGCTCCACTCTCTTGACTTCAGCACGGCATTCTTGCAGGGCAGCCTGCACGAGGAGATCTGGATGCGCCGCCCACCTGGCTTCACTGGGTCGTTTCCTCCTGGTACCCAGTGGAGCCTCCGGCGGCCAGTCTACGGTCTCCGCCAGGCGCCCCGTGAGTGGCACGACACAATGAGGACTACACTTGCGGCTCTTGGGTTTGCTCCTTCTACAGCCGACCCGTTGCTGTTTCTACGCAACAACACCTCTTTGCCGCCGTTCTACATCCTCGTGTACGTCGACGACTTGGTCTTTGCCACTGCTGACACTGGTGGACTCGCCCACGAGAAGTCCGAGCTGCAGAAGAGACACACGTGCACAGACCTGGGTGAACTGCGCAGCTATCTTGGCTTGCAGATCACCCGGGACAGAGCACAGCGCACCATTACCCTGACTCAGTTACACATGGTGCAGCAGGTCCTTCAGCACTTCGACTTCACGTACTCCTCGCCTCAGGCCACTCCTCTGTCTACTCGTCACTCGCTCTCAGCTCTGCCTTCCGATGAGTCCGTAGAGCCGAGTGGCCCGTACCTAGAGCTTGTTGGCTGCCTCATGTACCTGATGACCTGCACACGACCTGACCTTGCATACCCTCTTAGCATCTTGGCACGCTATGTTGCTCCTGGGAGACACCGACCAGAGCACATGGCTGCAGTGAAGAGGGTGTTGCGCTACTTGTGCAGTACGTCGGGCATGGGGCTAGTGCTTGGAGGGCGACGTCAAGTGGTCCTCACAGGTCACGCAGACGCTTCTTGGGCTGACGACCAGGCTACGCAGCGGTCGTCACAGGGTTACACCTTCAGTCTTGGCTCCGGCTCTGTTTCTTGGCGGTCTACCCGCTCGTCTTCTGTTCTCGGCTCCAGCTGTGAGGCTGAGATCTACGCGGGGGCCATGGCTGCACAGGAGCTACGCTGGCTCACCTACCTGCTGATTGACCTAGGAGAGCCGCCTCGTTCTCCTCCAGTCCTGTACGTAGACAACAAGGCCATGCTAGCCTTGTGTTGGGAGCACAGACTGGAGCATAGAACGAAGCACAGATGTGCGAGAGCTGAGGAATGACTGCATGAATCACATAGCTCCTCATGCCTGTCTTCCCGAAGGGTAGAGGGCACATCCCCCCCTAGCAGGAGGAGGCGGTGTGATCGCTATGTATCAAAGAAGCAGCGCTAGTGGAAGAGCAGCGCCATGCGAGCGAGTGCCATGAGCCACCGGAGAAGAGGGTGGGGCAGGCGGTGTCGGAGGGGTTGACTTAGGAGGCTTGGGTGAGGGAATGGGCCGCCGGTGGTACGTGATCAGCTCGGGCGACTGTGGGAGAGCGGGTTCCTCTGTGGTAGGGGGAACCGGGGGAGGGTGTGGGGCCGGAGGGTGGGACCGCCGATGGTAGGTGATAGGTGCGCTCGGAGGTGGCTGCACAGTCGGCGGAGTGGAAAGTGAGGGGGATGGAGGGGCAGCTGCCGAGGACACCGGCGAGGGCGGGTCAGAGATCTTTGAGGGGGAAGGTGCGATGGCAGGAGAGGGAGGGGGTGAGGGGGCCGGTGCAGGTGGGAGGTCAGGAGGCGCATCAAAGTCTGCCCACACGAGGGAGGGTGGAGCAGAGAGAGGGTCCCGTCCCGAAGTGGAGTAGAATGGGCGGGTCTCATCAAAGACAACGTCGCAGCTCTTGACCAGCTGTTGAGTGGAGGGGTTGAGGAAGAGGTATTCAGGCGAGTCGGCGTTGTGCCGAGGTAGATACACGTCTGGGTCTTGGGACCGATCTTGCCGCCGTGCTGCCGTCGAGCCTGAGGGTTGAGGAGGACATAGGTGGTGCACCCCCAAACGCGAAGAGAGCGAGCAGTGGGCGTTTTCCCGAGCCAGAGTGTGGTTGGAGTGGTGTCGGGAAGATGAGGTTGGGGGTAAAGGTTGTAGAGGAGGGCGGCGTGGTAGAGGGCGTACCCCCAGAGAGAGTGCGGAGCGTTGGAGTGGCCGAGGAGGCACCGAGTGATCTGCACCAAGGTGTGGTTGCGGCTCTCAACTATGCCGTTCTGCTGCGGGCTGTCAGGGAGGGTGAAGTTTTGCTGGATGCCTTCTGAGGAGCAGAAGGCTTTGCGCTTGTCGTTGCAAAACTCACCACCACCATCCGAGTGGAGGCGCTTGAATTTACGGTCAAAGGTAGTCCGTGCCTGTTTAACCCACGCCATGAGGACCTCTAGAACCGCAGCCTTAGTGTGGAGGAGGTGAACAGAGATGTAGCGAGAGTGGTCATCGACGATAACAAGGAAGTAGCGATAACCACCTCGTGCGGGAACCGGGGCAGGGCCCCAGACGTCCAAGTGTACCAAGTCCAGTGGTGCTGCTGCGACAGAGGGTGAGGCCGGGTGGGGCTGTTGACGCAGTTTGCTCTTGGTGCAGTCAAGGCATGTGGGAGCGGGGGAGTCTGGTGGTGGAGGAAGTGAGGCTGGCAGGCCGAGTAGAAGTTTCTTGGAGGCCATGTCAGCAAGTGTGCGGAAGTTTTGGTGCCCGAGCCGATGATGGTAGAGTATGGTCGGGTTGGAGAAACTGCGGCACGAGCATGGTGAGGTAGTTGCCTCTGCTTGGGTGGTTGACACCTGTGGGATGGGTACTTGCAGCGTGTAAAGGCCGCTGCTGTTGAGGGTGAAACGAGTCAAGACCTTGTTGGTGAGTGGGTCGAGGATATCACCATAGTTCTCGTTCTCCCAGAAGATGGTGCGTAGTACAGCTTCCTGAATTTCCGTTTGGGCCACGAGATTGTGGCGGAGTGAAGGCACGCACATTCCAGTAACAGTGCCGGAAGGGAAGGCGGGGCACGGGACTGTGGATGAACCCTTGGCATGAGTGGTGAAGCTTGAGTCAGCTCCTAGGAGAGGGATGGGTGTTGCGTAGGGTTTGAAGGAGAGTGTCTCCTTGAGTACAATGTGAGTTGCGACACTGTCGAGTGTGAACTCTATGTATTGTGGTGCTTGTGATGAGCCGAGGTACTGGGAGGAAGCTTCATTAATCATGGCAGTGCCAGGGAACAACAGGTTGATACGCACATCAGCAAGAGCACTATCACTAGCACTAGCCGAAGCGGGGTCCAGGACCTCAACCAGGTTGGCCTTACGCGCACGCATCCAGTTCGGTGGCCCCTTGTCTATGCCGTGGATGGCGTACCATTCGTCGTCCTTCTTCTTGAAGCACGTAGCAAGGGGGTGGTTAGTGCCACCACACACTTGTCCCTTGCGGTTGCCATACTTGACGACGTAGGTGCACGGTGGGAAGCGGTTGCACTGGAGGGGCGCCGAGGCAAGGGCTGCTGCGACACTTGCTTGAGGCATGGGAGCACGGATGGCGTAGGCCTTGGCTTGAGCCGTGGAGTCTCTCTCGGCAGAAAGAAGTGCGGTGGAGACATTGGCAAAAGTGAGGTCTTCCGCAGTCAGCGTGAGGAGCATCTTCCTTGTGATTTCGTAGGCTGTGGTGAGGCCAACAAGAAGAGCTGCTGCAGGGGCCTGTTCAGGGAAGACTATGCCGAGCTCCTTGAGTTCGCCATGAATGGTCTGAACCTTGGCAATGTAGTCGGCCATTCCCGAGCAATCCTCAAGGCGGACCTGGAACATGCTGGGGATGAGGATGGCAGCTCCGACTGCAGTTTTGTTCATGAACCGATCCTGAAGATACTTCCAGATGGCGTTGGAGGTAAGGTAGTTGTGGAACGTGTTGACAAGTTCTGGAGGGGTGGAGGCGATGAAGACGCTGATAATTGCAGCATCGGCCTTCTCCCACTTCCGGTACTTCTCAACGGCTTCCTCATATGCCCTTATGTCAGCCTCACTAGCGGATTCGGTCGGCTCACGAGGGAGAAGGGGCTGTTTTCCCTTGCCACGGTTGAGGAGGACATCCTTGAGGTCCAATCCCTGCACGTCACGGCTCAGCAGGTGCTTGTCAACCACATAGCTCCATGCCTTGAAGTTGGAGCTAGAGCCATCGACTTCAAGACGGAGTGGGGTGATGGGGTTGGCCATGGTGGACGTGGTGAAGGCCATGATGGGGATCCCTTGGTGTCTCGCGCGAAGCGCCGCTCTTAAGTCACCGATAGGAACTTCGGACGAGCGGCGCGCAGCGCGACGATTGCGAAATCCGACGGACCCCAAATAGCAAAAAATCGTCAATGTCGATCGCATCAGGATGCCTCGTAGAAGGGTTTTTTAGGCCGCCAAAACTAGGTAAAATCGGCCGACTTCCGTAGATCTAACCCTAATCCCACACACCCCCCCACACACCACCCTCAGCTTCGCGGCTACGCTGCTGCACGGCTTCGCGGCTACTCTGCTGCTTGGCTGCGCTGCTGCACTGCTGCTCGGCTGCGCTGCTGCACCTGTTCCGCTGCGGGAAAAGGGGAATGGGGGTAGAAGTGCAGATGCGGGGCGACGGGCGGCGGCCCGACGAGAAGTTGTGGGGCGACGGGCGGCGGCCCGACGAGAAGCTGCGGGGCGACGGGCGGCGGCCCGACGAGAAGCTGCGGGGCGACGGGCGGCGGCCCGACGAGAAGCTGCGGGGCAACGGGCGGCGGCCCGACGGGAAGCTGCGGGGCGACCGGCGGCGGCCTGACAAGAAGAGGTGACGCGGTGACAAAATTGAGGGATGGCGAAAAAGGAATGATAAGTTAGAGCGACGTCGATGAGCATACCATAGAAATTGAAGACGTCGTCGAAGTTGACGGGAAAGTGGTGCGGGGGAATTTCCGCCCACGAATATCGCCAATCGACGACGATGAGACTGAAGGAGGCTATGCCGAGGTTTGCGGGAAGAACATCCGCAAAGATAGGAGGATCACGATCCGCATGTGCGGATGTAGAGCTCTGATACCATGAGAGAACTTAGAATTAGAAGCGATGCATTAGTAATGAGCTTGAAGCTCTTTAAGTACATCCAAGCAGGGTAAGGAATAGTTGGGGAAGGGAATCAGAGGCAATCCCTAGGGATTGGGGGTAATCCCAAGGCAATCTCCAATGTGAAGAATAAGGAAAATGAAGAAGAGAGGAGGATTTGCACTAGCAGCAGTTGCCATACATATACGAAACCCTAATTGGGTTGTACTCGCTATAGAGTACCCCACTGCAGGCTAGACAATTATAACATTCTGACATCCAATTGGTGGGTTGGAGATTGCTTGGAGATTATATTTGGGTTTGGTTGGGATGTAGGTGTACACCCAACCAAACACAATGTGCAAACTACACTACTCTAGGATATAGCGAATACAAAGTACCAAGTGTGAGATTGAAGGCTAACACTAACATCACCAGTGTGCACTCCTTTCTCCTTGATCACAGCTGCAGCCTTGACTTCACACCCCCTGGGTCCTGCACCATTCTTCTCATCACCACCTGATGCATTTCCCTTTTCAACTGCTGCAAGTCGAGCATTCACCAGATGCAACTGCTCCACCAGCTTCTCCACAATTGCCTTCAACTCCTTTACTTCCGCAGCAGCTATTGCAGCACACTCTCCCTTGCAGCTGCAAACTACATTCTGCTTCACAGGTACCACCTCCTTCCTCATGTAGGTCTTTTTCCTCATCCCACAGCACCCGGCCATCGAGCTGTCCCTTAAACGTTTCAGCTCCTTTAGTTGCCGTGCATACACCTGCAATCCCCATTTGCATCAAAGATATGAGGTTCCCTTTTAGTTCCGGCACCAAGAGCACTTCTTCTAGGGAGAACGGCTTCCCATCAGCTCCTTTAAACACTGCCTTGCCGACTCCCATCACATTCATCTTGTGCCCGCATCCTGAACACATTTTATTCATGCTTGTTTTCCCAATCTCATCCAGCAAGTCCGCCCTTGGGGTCATGTAATTTGCTACTCTGGATTCTAAGATCCAAGTGTTGAGAGGAGGAGGCCCTGCCCCCTTCTCGGCAGATGCTTTCTCGCTCCCCTCATTCCCTTGCACATGGGAAAACTGTCCAGGAGCATGCTCATAATCCTTTCCCCCTTCCATTGCGGTCTTTGCTACATAACCAGTGTCAACGGGAGTGTTGTGTGGCCCCGTCCTCACTTGGGCGGAGCCGACCTCGTGGTCGGATGTGTGAGAGTTGTAGCCGACCTGCAGCAGTGAGCACGGGGGCCACTGCAGGGGCGCCAAGCTGGAGGGCGCCTGGCTGCGAGCAGGAGGACACCGCCCTGGACGCCTGGTTGGCGTCCCGGATGCCTGGCCGGCGTCCTGGGAAGCAGGACGCCGAGCTGGGCGTCACCACGACTACCCGGGCTCCTGGTCGACGTCGTGGGCGCCTGCACGGCGTCCTTCAAGGCCAGACGCCGACCTAGGCGTCTGCACAGCGAGCCTAGGAGTCTGGGACGCCGCCCTGGGCGTCTGCACGGCGTCCTGGGGGCCCGGACGCCGGCCTGGGCGTGTGGTCGGCGTCCTGGGAGGCTGGACGCCGCTCTGGAGGTCTGCTCGGCGTCCTGGGCGTCTGTACGCCGACCTGGGGGTTCGGAAGGCGTCCTGGGCGCCTGGATGGTGGACTGGGGACGCCGGGCATTGGTGGTCGGCTGCGGACTGTACTGGTTGACCGGGCGTGGTTGCCCGGTCGACCGGGATACCCGGGCGATGTGCGCGAGTGTCGCCAGGGTGGAGTCTGCGAGGCCAACCTCGGGGGTGGTATCCCGAGGTCGACGTGGCTGGTGGGCGCAGTCGCTGGCGTGGAGTCTGCCAGGCGTCTGCGCTGGGTACGTGACAAGGAAGTGCGCACCAACCAGCTGCGTGCGCCTGCGAAGCAGGTGCACCGTTGTCCTGCGAGTGCAACGCTGTGCAGCCGACTTGCTGCAACGTTGGCACCCCGTGGACTGCAACGTTGGCGGACCGCTACTCTGCAACGCTGGAGCGGTGCGAGCGTTGCTGCGCTGGAGCGCGGTCGACCGTGCTGCGCTGGAGGTCGACCAGCAGCCTAGCTAGCTCTGATGTAGTCAATGTTGCCAATATTGTTGCAATTATTATTGATGTTTTCCTAGTGAAACTCTTGCGAATTCTCCCCGTGAACTAGCAAGCAGCGTGAACATAAGGAAACGACTAAGTGAACGAACGCAGAGATCACACGAGCACCCTTGCCTAGCCCATAGTCTAGCTCCCGTTGCAGCAGTTATCTCCGCAACCAGCACCGTTCTCCTCTCCATCATCATCCTCACATCCGGGAGTCCACCACTTGGGCCGTTTCCAACATTTTGCCCATGCGTGTCCCGATTTCTTGCAATACCAGCAGCTGCCCTTGAACCCACGGTAGCCACCACGATGAGCATCATCTTCGTCATCACTCTTGCTGCTCAACTTCTTCTCCTCATCATGCTGGCTTCTGTGTCGTCCACTCCCGCCTTGTCCTCGTTCACCTTTACCACGACCATTTCCTTTACGCCACTTGCTGCCCTGTACTCCGTACCCACCATCACCATCATAGTTTTGGCTCAGCTGCCTCCTCCTAAACTCCTCTAGGATTCTAGTTCGAACCCACTCAAGAGTCCAGAGGCTCTGGTTTTGAGGGAGGCTCATGCCGCTGGTGAAGACCATCCATGACTCTGGCAGCAGTAACAACATTTTCAAACACTTCATTTGCTCCGGGTAGCTGATGCAGCCAATTTGCAGTTTTGCATACAACTCTCTCATCTTCTCAAGCATTGGCTGAATCGGCTCCCCTTCACTCATCCTCAATGACGCCAACTCGCGTTCCAGCATGAGCGTTGCAACCACCGACGTTGGCGCGTGTAGTTCCTTGAGCACTTTCCAAGCTTGTGGCCTGCAATCATCCTTTTCCAGCAGATGCATCACATGCGATCTCTGGTTGAGCTCCAAGCTTTGCGATAGGAGATAGTAGCCGGCGGTAGCACGCTCGTCCCATTCTTCTTGAAGGACGGGGTCGCTCAGCCCCTTCTCTTCTCCCGTCATCAGCTTCAACAACCCGACTTGCCGGAAGTACAGCTGCATTTTCCACGCCCAATCATCGTAGCCATTGCCGTTAAACTTGTCGACAATGAAGTTCTTGAGCACGTCCTTCAACAGTGAGCTTTGGCTGGTCCGCACTCCCCTTGGCGCTGAACCACCGTCATCTTGGACTCCAGTATTAGCTCGTGCCACTGATCCTTCGTTTCTGCTCGACTCCATGGTGTTCTAACGGCAAGACGTCCAATGCCCAGCTCTGATACCACTTGCTGACCATTATTTGGGATCAAGAGGCTCTTAACACATCTTTAATCAACACTAGGTAGTTCCCACGGGGTAAGATCGAGCAGACCGCCGTTGCTTAAGTGCAGATCGAACATTTTGCCGTTGCTTAAGTGCAGATCGAGCATTTCGCCATTGCTCAGTGCAGATGGAGCATTTCGCCGTTGCTCAAGTGCAGATCTAGCATTTTGCCATTTCTTAAGTGCAGATCGAGCATTTCGCCGCTGCAAGTGCAGGTTCGGTATCGAACCGGACCGGTTTGACCAAACGGGTTCAATTTGTTGGCTGTTTTAACGAACCACGAACAGGCACCAAGCAGACCGGTTCATGAACGAGCATGTTCGGTTCAGCAGTGAACCGGTTCGGTTTCTTACGGTATAAATACGAACCAGCCGGTTTGGTACCGTGCTCATGCCTAATTACAGTGCTATGGAAGTAAGTTGGTAGAATTTTGTGCTTGACTGTTGCGATTTGAATGATGGCGTTCGGTCTTGGCACTGATTTCGCCAATTTCGCCCAACCAGCTCACCCCACCCAAACCCCACCGTACCACAAAGCACCTCTCTCACTTCCGTACTGCAGCGTCCACACTAACCTAATCCTCGCGTGCTAGATCTAACTCTCCACACTCCAGCCTAAGTGGTTAACGGAAGAACTCACCTAAAACGAAAAGTTTTAGGATAGATGTATTTAACGCGGGCATGAGTATGGTGGCTAGAGGTATTGCGAATGTTAACATTCGAGCTCAAAATTGAGCTAATGTTGTTTTTTATGACGTAGTATAAAACCAGCGCGTTGTGATGGATTTGTAGTGATGGAAGCCTTAAGAGCATGGGAAACAACTATCGGTAAAAGTTTCAAAACATTTTTTACAAACCTCAACTTACTGAACCAAAAGGGGGCTCCCTATATTGCTCAAGCCAACCTTACTGTTGACAATTGAGCTATATTTGGAGCTCAATCGTCAAGTTACGCCATTCCGCTACTTAAGCGTTCTAGCTAGGCGTTCTCACGGTTCAAATCCTAGAAACAAGTAGGAATATTGTTTCTTATGGGTAGTTAAGGCTAGGACAGAAATTGATAAATTTCTAAGGAGATTTAAAATGCAGTTTTCCTAAGTAAAAGACTCTTGCTCGCAACTCGTAGCCCTTTACTTAGTCGCGAGTAGGAAATGTGGTCGAATCTTAAGCTGCGAGCTCGTTTGAAGTGCTGTGATGGGAGATCTGAACTCCTTCCACAAGCCCTAGAAGTGATAGCGAGCTTGGGGGGGAGATGGTGGAGCTTCCCGTTTTTTTTTTTTTTTTTTTTTTTTTTTTTTTGGACCCAACTTGTGCAACAACAATGTCACACTGGATGGTTCCATCAAGTCTCAAGCGTTTATCAACAGCAACCTGCAATTTTGAATGGAGCCCAAAGCTCGAACCTGTCCGAGTTCGGGTCGAACACCTTAGTGTTCTACCCTAACTGAATATGTTTTAAGAAAAATTCTGAGTTCAAAGTTCGAGTTCGGTTTGACAAAGGTGCATGTTTGAATGAGTTCGCGTCAAACGGGTTCGAGTTCGATCGTTGCTCACCTAGTAGACAACTTTCTATTACTGTTAGAACTTAGGAGCTAAATTAGTAAATCTCGCGTAAAATTCGAAATTTGGGTGGGGGGTATGAGCTATGGGCTAAAGATTGGCGCTAAGGTTGGGCTGAGCCCAATGTCAAAATCAGTGCTGTGACGAGTGGTAAGCGGTGGTGAGTTGGTTGCGAATTTTCATTTCAACAATTTTGTTGGGGAGGAGGGAGTTCCTATCTTTGCTTAGTCGGTGGCAAAATAGCCGATCTGCACAGATCGGCGGGCGAAATCGCCGGTCTGTGCATATCGGCAGGCAAAAGCGGGTATCACGACCCGCCTCCTGGTCAGCCCAACCCGGGCCCGGGTCCTATCGACCCGCCTCTATAAGGCCGGGTTGGGTTGGGATTCAGGATTATTGTACCGGGGGAGAACCGGCCCGACCGAGACCCAGTCGGGTCAGGCCAGATCGGAACGGGTCGGGCCGGGTCAGGCCGATTGCTCATCATGCCTACTCAAACCCAGTGCCGTGTTCCTTCTGCCATGGCTTCTGGACCACCTCTCTCTACCCCCTTTCTTTTTGACATCTCGTTTTTCCTATGAACAGTCCAGCCCTAGCCCATTTGATCCTTCTTTATTTAGTCCGCTCCCCTTTTTTCGGATCTGAAAAGCGGAGACCCCTTCGCCTCCATTTTCCATGGCCTTGTTTACATCTCCTTTTTCAAATGGACTGTCCTTCGTTGGCCCATTAAATCCCTTTCTATTCAGACCGCTTAACTTTGATCGGATCTGGGAAGCAGAGACACCTACACCTTGTTTATTTGCCCCTGCTGATTTTGACATTCCACATTTTTTTGTCTTTGCCTCCCTCACTCCCAACATATCTTCACATGAAGTTTAGGCATCTTTATGAAAATCAGATCAGTGGCTCTATCCCTGTGGAGATTGGCTCAATGAGCAAGTTGGAGCTTTTGTAAGAGTTGTTTACATCAAGTTCAGGAATTTCCTGTTCTCTCTATATGTATTTCTAAGCAACTAATCTTCAATCCCAGGCGCCCCATTTTTACACCCCTTCAATTGAATCTTAACCTTTCTTCGCCATCCTCTCTTCTGCTGTCCTCACCATGCACCATTGCTGGTCTGTTGTGAAGCAACACTAGTCACAGTGTAATAGAATATTATCACTTGGCAATAGAAATAATCATCTTCTCATACCTAGTTCATGTTTTGAGAACGATGATAAATAAGTCAAGTAGTATCAACAACCATCTTTGTTGGTTGTCCGACCCAGTGTTGGTGGTCAGGCCAGATCTCTCCCCTCCTTGCCATGAACATCTCTCTCTCTCCTCGTTGACACCAACAGCTCTCTCCGCTCCAACATGCTGTCAGGATCCTTGCCCTCCTCGATAACAGGGCTCGCAGCAGTTTCAGAATTGTAAGGGATCAAATGGTTTGCTAGAAATGCGGTTGCTCTTGACTCTTCTGGTCAACCTTACTAGTACTTTGACCTCTGTTTTAGCCCTGACTGTGACTGTGAAGAGGTACATCCAAAAGTAGGAAGTACGGTGTTGTCCTTCTGCTGCACAGAGCAAGGTGCCTGAGAGTGGAAGGTGCGTAAAAGTGAAAGGAGTATGAGAGTAGGCTGCTGTGCTACGGCTGCTGTGTTGTTGAAAACAAAATCTGCCTGGCTCGTGGCTTGTAATGAGTCAGAAAGGCTTGTGATGATCCAGGCTGTAGGCCCACCAGCCTCTTATCCCCGTGAGTGGCACTCGTAATTGTGAGAAGTCAGAAGCGCAACAAAGAACCAATGATTAGATTCGGAATGAGGGAGGTATACAAAGTTGAGAGAGCGAATGGGGGGCTGGTTCGGACCTTGGCCAACATTATTGGCCGCAACTCGCAAAGTTTGGTTGGAAAATGACCAAAGGGTCAAATAATCTTGGCCAACCAAACCTTGGGGGTCAAATAATTGGGCAAACGGTGAGTGAATCCAACCCCAACTAGGGTAGGCATGCGCATAATGCCCGACCAGGTCGGGTTGGGGTCGGGCTAGGCTTGAGAAAGCGGCGAACACGATGGCTGGTTGATGTGATCATAACGAACATGTTCTAGACGAATATGGTCGTGCTCGCATTTTCAGCAGCCCTCGTTATTAATCACATCCACCAGCTTATTTGCTGTGGTGGGGGAAATTAGGCTTTGCTCTTGTTTCTTCCCTAAAATGCCCTAAATCACAATGGCGCCAAAGCCAAACCAATCAAGGATAGTAGAAAATGGTGGCGCCACCAACCTAATTGTCTAGTGTTGAAGGTGAAATTAGTGGTGGACGGAGTAGTCTAATCGAGGGTGCGGTAAGGGACTTAGCTAAAAAATCGAGCTAAAAAATGAGCTCGGCATGCCGTGATGAACCGAGCACAAACGTGTTCGCCTTCAACACTTTTGGAGAATAGAATAAGTGTCCGGTTCGCCTGTTCGCCTGAATGTTCGACTTTGGGTTGGGCCGACCATTTTATATTGCCGATCCACTTGGTTCGGGTTGGGAATACCCGGCGGGGTCAGGTCGTCCCGTATGCCAGGTCGGGTCGACCTGGCTACCTGGGTTGGGGGTAGACAAACGATCGGGCCAATAATCCAAATCGGGTCCGGTACATGGCGGGTCTGCGCGTATTGGTGGGCGAAAATGCCGATCCGCGCGTATCGGTGGCCGAAATCGCCGTTTGCACCTATCGGTAGACGAAATCACCGATTTGCGAGTATCGGCGGGCAAAAATACCGATCTGCAATTATGGGCGGGCGAATGTGCCGATACGCGCGGATCGGCGGGCAAACATACAGGCACTGTCAAAATCGGGTATAGCAACCCGACCCGCCCCCGAGTCAATCTGACCCGGGGGCGGTCAGGCGTGACCCGGTCCTTCAATGCCGGGTCGGGCGAGGCGGGTACCCGGTTGGGTCTCACCATGTCTCACCGAGTTACACCACCCGCTTGTGGGCGCCTCCATTCCCTTGCTAAGTTGGCATATACGCGTTTCGCGTATCATACACTAGCGTACGATACGCTGGCGTATATATATATATATATACGCCATACGCCAAGGCTCTCGTACTGCAGATACGCTAAAATACGCTGGGCGGGCAGGTAGAACGTTTTCCCGGGCAGGTGGAAAAAACAAAAACACATCTCAATAAATTATTCATAAATATCCCGAAATACATTTTTGTGGCTACTTCTCCCCATACATCTCCACCCTCTAGCTAGCCTCCCCACAACCTATTTCCTTGCGGGGCTTTTCCACCACCACCCCTTCCTCATACTCATCCGCCAGAACTGCATCCTCTCCCTCCTCTCCCTGCCCACCAATCATTTCATCCTCCTTGTCTATGTTATAGCCCGGGGGGGAAGGGGCATCCGGGACGTTCCCGGGCACAACCGTGCTGCCCCCATCCTTCCTTGTTATACCAGTTGCGCACAACGTTTCACTTGTGCGCAACGTAGACGAGGTCCGCACATTTGGTGGACCCGAGCCAGCTGCAGCGGGCGGTGTGGACGCCTTCCCACACCGCCCAGCCACGTTCGCATGAGGAAGCGGAGACGGGATGAGTGAGCACCCAGCATGCAAGGGTGGCAAGCTCACGGTACTCGGTGCTGTGCCACGACCACCATTCCTCATCCATCACGGCAGCTCTGAAGATCTCGGCTGCTGCCTTCTTCTGCCCCATTGCCCACCCTTTCCATTTGTCGCTGAGAACCAGCTGCGCCAGCCCACTCCTCACCTCGCATAGCCAGGACACAGCTGTGTCCCGAATCTGATCCCGCAGGCATGAGCACTTGTTTCCCCTTCCCCCCCGTCAGGCTCGGGTTCTTCATGAAGGCAAGGGTGAAGTCGTGGTTGCGCACGAAGTTAATCATCTCCCCTGCCTTCACCACGACCACCTTCGCCCATGACATCTTTCCCACATCTTCCATTATCAGGTCCAGAACATGCGTGGCAAAAGGCACGTGCTCAATGTGCGGCCATGTTGTCGCAATCTTCTTGTCTGCCAGTGCATAGCTGTTGCTGCAATCAGTGCAAACCGCAACCACATTCTCCGGCCCCACCTTATCTATGACGGGGCAGAGAATGTTGGCGATATACCTCCCCGTCTTCAGCTCCATGTGGCTGTTGACGGGAATAGAGTGTTGGCCCCGACATCGCTTGGGCGAAGCCGACTTCATGGTCAGGTGCATGGGAGGTGCAGCCGACTGCTCTGCAGAGTTCGACGCAAGCCTGGGCGTGCAGGTCGACAAGGTGGTCGACCTGCGGGCAACCGTGCGATGCCGCCGTTGAGAGGAGCCGGCGGCCTACTTCGACGGGGAGGTCGACGAAGGTGGTCGTCAAACTATGCGCGGGACTTTTGAGGGGCCGTCAAAGAAGGGAGTTCGACGGCAGAGGTGGTCGAAGGAAGGGTCCGTCGACCAGGGTGGTCCTCGACGGGAGTCATGGTCGACGAGGGAGGTCGTCGACAAGGGCACCGAGGCAGTACCCGGTCTACCAAGTCACCTCCTCGACAAGGTTCTGCGGAGGCACGCGAGGCTCATCAAGGCTGCGATGGCGAAGGCGACCTCGGGCTGGTATCTCGAGGTCCACGTGGAGCGTCAGGCGCAACCATTGGCACGTGGCCGACTTGGCGCCTGCGCGACGGTAGAGAACATGCTCGACCGCCGCCGCGCACCCGCGAAGTGGGTGTGCACCTGCGTTACTGTCATCTGCGGATTCAGCGCTGGCAGACCGCTCTGCTGCAGCGTTGGCAAGCCGCGTTGTCGATCTGCTCTGCTGGCAGGTCGTGTTTCTGCAGTGTTGGCGCGGTGCCTCTACGCAACGCTGGCAGATTGTTGACTTTGCTACGCTGGCAGCCGACCTGCTAGGTTGCTAGGCTCTGATGTAGTCAGTCATTGCTTTTACCATCATTCTGTAATCCCAACTTTGCTTGTGAAACTCTTGCCAATTCTTTCTGTGAATGTGCAAGTGCTAGAGTACGCAGGCAAAGCTACGATCACACTCACAACCCGTGCCAACCTCGTAGTCTAGCTCCAACCGTTGTAGACCCCGCAGATTACCTTCAGAATTAGTAGCCGATTGCTCACTTACCTATGTCGTTCGTAGGGCGGTAGCCCGTGCAGACCATGACGCCTAACCCCGGTGAAGCTGGCAGTGTAGAGGATACGCTGGAGGCATGGTTAGCTGATGCAAGGAAACGCCACGTAGGTGGTGAGTTCGGGATGACTTAACCCTTAGAGGTGCTCCTCCTAGGCATCCGTGTGCAGTGGGCGACGGAACACCCCTCCGGACCTGCTTCTCCTCGACCGTTGCAAAACGAAGGTGGCATCGACGAGGAGGTCGACGGCGGTGACCAAGTCGGCAGTGACCAGGGCACGAGGGTCAGAGCCGCCGACAGCGACGTCGGCAGGAACCAGGCACGAGTGCAGTGATCAACGACGGCCGCAGGCAGTTTGCGTGTCCACGTCGAGGGACGACGTCGCTCTCCTCAGCAAAGCAGTGGGATGCCCACGTTGATAACCATGTGACGGCGGGCGGGATCACATTGGCGTATTGGTACTTCAAATTCTCGCCGGACCAGATAGACGTGCCCGAGTTGCTACAGGATCGACAGGACTTCATCACGTGGAGGGAGTCCATCTAGCCCCAGCTGGAGATCGTCGGGCTGAAGGGTTTCGCCGATGGCGACATGCCGACGCCCAATGAGGACGACATCGAGCTGCGGGCGTAATTCTACGCGGATCCCCTGCTTACCTGGTCATCTTGGGCTGCGGGCGAAATTCTACGCTAGTGCAGATCGCCTCAAAGCCGTGTCGATTTCGACTGGATGCCGGCCACCAGGCGTGGCAGTTCATCTTGTCAACGGGAGCTGGACTACGGGGAAGGCACGGGTGTGTGAGTGATCGTTGCGTGTTTGTTTGTGTTCTCTCTACGCACACATTCATAGGGAGAATCGGCAAGAGTTTCACAAGCAAAATTATACAATGCATTGGCAACAATGACTACATTAGGTGCAAGACTGCCTCGCGCACAGGGCAGGTCGACCTCCAGCGCAGCACGGTCAACCGCATTCCATCGCAGTAAGGTTCGCACCGCTCCAGCACTGTGGAGAGGCATCTTGCCAACAATGCAAGTCGACGTCGTGCCAATGCAGCAGCAAGGCAGATGTACAGCATTGCACCCGCATGACAGAAGCACACCTACTTCGCAGGTGCTCGCAGTTGGATGGCGTGCTGTACACCGTCACATGCATAGCGCAGACGCAAGGTCGACCACGTGCCATGACGGCGTCTGATAATTCACGTCGACCTCGTGATACCACTCCGAGGCTGGCTTCGCCAGAACCACTTGGACGACTATCGTGCACCTCCGCAGATCCCCGTTGCCCAGGTAACTCGGTCTACCGGGCAACCACGCCGACCAAGTGCTGCTCCTCGTGCCCATCGACTGTCCAGGTCGACGGCCACCTTTTGCCGACTTCACAAAGTCGGCCACTCCCCCAGGTCGACCACTTCTAGTCGGCCAGGTCTGCTGGTCGCGGACTGCACCCAGCCGACCTCCAGGTTGGCGCCACCAAGTTGGCGCCCCCCCCCCCCTAGTTTGACGCCACGAGGTCGGCGTCCCCCGGCGCCCTTCCCAGGTCGACGTGCCCCCACGTCGACCAGGGTTGAAGTCGGCCGCCGGCGCCCGTCGTCAACGGCTTCGCAGTGGCCCCCTTGCAAGTCGACCAAGCCTGTCGACCTGCAGCAGGTCGGCTGCACCTCTCGCACACCCGACCACGAAGTCGACTCCGCCCAAGCGAGGACGGGGCCAACACACAACTCCCGTTGACACTCAGGATGGGCGAGCAGGAATCGGCGAAGGACTACTGCAACCGAGCTCGACGGATCTTGGCCGACATGCCGATGGCCGGCGTCGACTCGACGGCATCATAGATCACATACGTTGTCCAAAGCCTCCCGAGCCGCTACAATTTAATGCGCTGGAAGTTGACGATGCCTGGCGTGCACGAGTCGCTCGAGAAGGATACCCTCACCAGCCACATCATCAAAGATGAGGTGACGCAGGAGGCAGAGCGGCCCACAGAGCTCCTTCTGCAGGCAAACTACGCCGTTCCGACGATGCAGAGTCGTCAGCAAGGGTCGCATGGGAAGCAGGGCGGAGGTGGTAGCGGAGGTGGGAGGTCAACAAAGGACGCCAACCAGAAGAAGTCAACTCGGGACAACTTTCGAAATGGCAGTGGCCGACGGTGGGAGTGCTGGGTTTGCGGCGAACCCGACCATCTCTCCTTCGAGTCTCCTGACCGTGACGACTCTGACGACGACAACCATGGAGGCCGCGGGAGGTCGACCAACGGTCGTCGAAGTCGGGTTGAGAGCTCATGCAAGGAGAAACAGGCATCGAGGACGACGCTGTCGACGAGGGACGACGACTCCTCCAGCGGCAAAGGCCGAGGCGATGGGGAGGCGTCGTGTTGGATGGTCAGCGTTATGGAGCCGATAGTCTCGCCGGCGCCGGAAGCCGGCGAGGACTTGAACGCGGTCGCGGCCGCCGTACAAGCAAACCAGACGTTGGTGCTGATCAACAGCGGGTGCTCGCGTTACCTCATAGGAACAAAGGAGGCCTTCGTCGACATGGCGCCGAGCGGCGACGTGAAGCATGTGCGCGGCTTCAACAGGGCTCTGCAGACGGTCAAAGGCCGCGACACCGTCGCTTTGCAAGGGGAGGCCGGGAAGGGGGTCTACATCCCAGACGTGCTCGACATCTCGAGCGTGCAGGTGAACCTGCTGTCTGCCGGCCAGCTAAAGGACAGCGGCGTGAAGCTGCAGGACGACGGCAACGAGACGCTGCTCGTGTCGAGTTCAGGCGACGTACTCGGTCGAGCACGCTGCACTGGCCGCGTACTCAGCACCGACCTTCAACCCTGCTCGACGAAGCCATTGTCGAAGTCGAGCGAGGTGGTGGCTCTGCCGACAATCGCTTCTGCGACAAAGTCGACTCCCAACCAGTGGCACGCGAAACGCACGTCAAAGTCGACACGATCAAGAGCTCGGCGAAGCATGAAGTTGCCACCGGCCTTGACATCAAGCCGTTGTGAAACAATGAGAAGAGGAATGAAATGACTAAGTCAGAAATTGGTACAAATAACAAACCCTAGGAATCTGTACCCCATATGTGCTACCCCACTACAGCCTACAAACATGTATCAGCTATAATGTTCTGACACACCCCCATAGGCAAAGTGGGGGAGAACAAGGGGTCACAAGACCAGTCAAGCAAAGCAAAGCAAGCTCAGGGTGGATCACAAAGTCACCACACAGTCCGAGCACAAGAGCAGGGCCAGAGGCCAGTTCACATGCAGGAGTACAGACACATATATATATTACTAGACAAGCAAGAGCAGATATATATATATATCACAGTACTAGTGAAGTCAGGAAGAGAGCAAGTGAGGCAAGACAGGCACAAGACCCAGCTGGGTACAGAAGCGCTGATGGTCACAAGGCGCGAGTGCCTTGGTGAACACATCAGCAGTGTTGGCCTCAGAGGCCACGTACGCAAGTCGCAGCTGACCACGCTGCTGCAGCTCACGAGCAAGGAAGTAGCGGAGAGCAATGTGCTTCGTTCTGTGCTCCAGACGCTGCTCTCGACACAAGGCCAGCATGGCCTTGTTGTCTACGTACAGCACTGGAGGAGAACGAGGCGGCTCTCCAAGGTCAGTCAGCAGGTAGGTGAGCCAGCGAAGCTCCTGCGCAGCCATGGCCCCGGCGTAGATCTCAGCCTCACAACTGGAGCCGAGAACCGAAGACGAGCGAGTAGACCGCCACGAGACAGAGCTGGAACCAAGGCTGAAGGTGTAACCCTGTGACGACCGCTGCGTAGCCTGGTCGTCAGCCCAAGAAGCGTCCGCGTGGCCCGTAAGGACCACTGGACTCCGCCCTCCAAGCACTAGCCCCATGCCCGACGTACTGCACAGGTAGCGCAATACCCTCTTCGCTGCAGCCATGTGCTCAGGTCGGTGTCTCCCAGGAGCAACATAGCGTGCAAGGATGCTCAGAGGGTATGCAAGGTCAGGTCGTGTGCAGGTCATCAGGTACATGAGGCAGCCAACAAGCTCTGCATACGGGCCACTCGACTCTACGGACTCATCCGAAGGCAGAGCTGAGAGCGAGTGGCGAGTAGGCAGAGGAGTGGCCTGAGGCGAGGAGTACGTGAAGCCGAAGCGCTGAAGGACCTGCTGCACCATGTGTGACTGAGTCAGGGTAATGGTGCGGCGTGCTCTGTCCCGAGTGATCTGCAAGCCAAGGTAGCTGCGCAGTTCACCCAGGTCTGTGCACGTGTGTCTCTTCAGCAGCTCGGACTTCACGTAGGCGAGTCCAGCAGTGTCCGCTGTGGCAAAGACCAAGTCGTCGACGTACACGAGGATGTAGAACGGCGGCAAGGAAGTGTCGGTGCGAAGAAACAGCGACGGGTCAGCAGTGGAAGGAGCAAACCCAAGAGCCGCAAGCGTAGTCCTCAGTGTGTCGTGCCACTCACGCGGTGCCTGGCGGAGACCGTAGACTGGCCGTCGGAGGCTCCACTGGGTGCCAGGAGGGAAAGTCCCAGTGAAGCCAGGCGGACGGCGCAGCCAGATCTCCTCGTGCAGGCTACCCTGCAGGAACGCAGTGCTGAAGTCGAGAGAGTGAAGCTCGTAGTCGCGCTGAGCGGCAACGTGCAGCAGCACCCGAAGAGTAGTCATCTTCGGGGTGGGAGAGAAGGTCTGAAAGTAGTCAACTCCCTGCCGCTGACTGAAGCCACGAGCGACGTAACGCGCCTTGAAGACAGGCGGAGAGCCCGGCGGCCGCTTCACCCTGAAGATCCACATGCCACTGACGATGTTCGCCCCAGGAGGGGGAACTGCGTCAACGTAGGTGCCTGTGGACTTCCAGGAAGCCATCTCTGCATCCATAGCTGCCTGCCACTGAGAGGAGTAGGGACCCTCTACAGCCTCCGCGTAAGAACGCGGAGTCGGGATGTCTAGTGCATCCGGGTCTCCCTCAGGGGCAAGCAGTACAGACGCGAGATGAGGTGAAGCAGCCGCTAGACACTGTAACTCCTCCTGCCTGTCCTCTAGGACGTCCGTGCCAAGAGCACACTCACCCCCGACGGACGGAGGACAGACAGACGCAGACTCAGCAACAAGACTAGCAGCGTAGTCTAAGCGACAGCGAGCAGCAAAGTCGACAAGCTCAGTGAGTAGGGCAGACGCAGCAGAAGACTCGAAAGAAGGGTCAGTGACCACAGTAGCAAGGAAACGCGTGACAGTAGGACTGGCAGCACGCAGAGAGTCCGACCCAGGGTCGGCAAGCGCAGGAAGAGAGGACGCAGGAGGAGAAGGCAAAGGGGCACGCAGAGGAGCAGTGGACGGACGCAAAGACATCTGATGCGTGCCAGGGACAGGAGGAGGACGCTGACGCGAACCGCGACCAGTAGCGCGAGCAGGACGAACAGGCGACGCAGGACGAGACGCAGGCTCACAACGCTCAGCAAGACCTCCAGTAGGACCAGTGTAAGGAGAGGGAGCAGGTAGCGGAGAGGAAGGCTCCAGCAGGGACTGCGACTGGACAGGCGGTGGACACTCTACCGGAGGAGAAAGACCAAGAACCTGCTGCAGCAGCGGAACGAAGTACGGTCGAGGCCGCTCAGCAGCTCCAGGCGCAGCAGGGACAGCTCCAGCACCCCCAGCGACAGCACCAGGGCCACCAACTCCTCCAGCAGCAGGACCAACAGCAGCTGTCTCAGCACCAACACCCTCAGCAGCGCCAGCCCCAAGAGGACCAGCAGGCCCAGCAGCTCCGGGACCGGCAGCACCAGCACCCTCGTCAGTCGAAGAAGGTCCAGCTCCAGCTCCAGAAGCACCCCCAGACTCAGCAGCACGCCTCCAACGACGAGCGAACCACTCGCGCAGCTCCTGTGGAGAGAGAGGCTCCCGGGGAGGCTGAGCAGCAGGAGAAACCTCAGGCGCAGTAGCTCCAGACGCAGCACCCCCAGGCTCAGCAGCTCCAGACACAGCACCCCCAGGCGCAGCAGCTCCCAACTCAGCACCCCCAGGCTCAGCAGCTCCCGACTCAGCACCCCCAGACCCAGCACCTCCAGTGACAGCACCCCCCGGCGCAGCACTCCTAGGCTCCGCACCCTCCGCACTAGCACCCCCAGGCTCAGGACCCCCAGCAGCAGCTCCTCCAGGCTCAGCACCCCTGCGGACAGCACCCCCAGAGTCAGCACCCCCAGGCTCAGCACCCGCAGCAGCACCAGAGTCACCAGTAACCTCGACCGGGTCAACGGCGTCTACCTGGGACACACCTGAGGGAGCAGGAACCTGAGGGGGAAGGGGGTCTACCGGGGGGGGAACCGGCACAAGGAAGTCCGGTGGAGGGGGGGGGGAAGGAGTGCGGTAGGGGAAGAGACGGTAGAAGGGGACCGACTCGTCGAACGTGACGTCCTGGGAGGACAGAACACGACGAGAGGAGGGGTGGTAGAACTGCCACCCTGGGGCGTCAGTGGGGAAGCCAAGGAAGACACAGGGAGCAGCACGAGGGGACAGCTTGTCCGCAGACAAGTCGCGGACAAACGCCCGAGATCCCCAGACACGAAACACAGACGCATCGCCAACCTTCCCCGTCCACAGCAAGGCTGGGGACATCGCAGGCCTAGAGACCCGCGGGTGAAGGTTGAGCTGATGCGCCGCGTACCTCACCGCAAACGGCCACAGAAAATGGGGGGCAGCCGCATGCATCATGGACGTACGAGCGACGTCCATGACCATGCCAATGCGGCGCTCAGCAATCCCATTTTGCTGTGGTGAGTCCGGAAGCGTGAAGGTCTGGCGGATCCCCCGTGCACGACAGTAGTCTCGCAGAAGGCGAGAGGAGAACTCTCCGCCTCAGTCCGAGTGCAGACGCAGAACAGGAAAGTCAGAGCCGAAGCTCTTCCTGAGCTGGAGACGAGCCTCGCGGATCCAGTCGATCAGCACCTCAGTGACAGCACCCTTGCTGCGCAAGGGGAGGACTGTGGTATAACGCGAGTAGTCGTCAACCACCAACAGGAAGTAGCGCTCGTAACCCTGCCCACGGACGGGGGCCGGGCCCCACACATCCATGTGAAGCGTCTGCAGCGGAGCCTCTGTCGGGGGGAAGTGGGAAGAGTGAGGAGTAGCCCGGAGGCGACCCTCGACACAGGGGACACAGGAAGGCCCTGGCCCGGGGGGGGGAGGAGGGAGAGACCGGGGAAGACCAGAGACAAGGACACGGGAAGCCATGCTCCGAAGACGAGCCAAGGAGGGGTGGCCTAGACGGTGGTGCCACAGGAGAGTCTCGTGAGACAGGAGGCGACAGGAACAGGGGGCAGACTCAGGACCTGACCGGGACGCAGCAGCAAACACCTGACCTGACGCAGCTACCTGACCAGACACAGGGACAGGAGGAGACGAAGTGGTCAGGGTGTAGAGACTCGACCCCGGCCGACGCGAAAAGGTGGCCAGGTGTCGGCCTGTGTCTGCGTCCGTGCAGTGGGTCACCCGCCGCCTCGCAGGAGTGAACTGGTGAACCCCCGCATCCTGTAGGTCCGCACCACTCACCAAGTTCGTAGAGAACGAGGGAAGGTACAGACCAGACAGGGTGCCCGAAGGGGCAGCCGGACACGGGAGGACAGTGGAGAAGTGAGACAGGACAGGACCCCCAGAGGGGTCAGCAAGGGAGACCGCAACCGGTCGGCCAAGTGGCGTGAGGGTAGTGCGGTCTCGAAAGAAGGAGCGAGAAGCCCCAGAGTCAAGTGTGAAAGTGAGGGAGGACGAGGGCGACGCAGTACCTGAGAGCGCAGTCTCACCAGCACCTGAGAGCGCAGTCTCACCAGTACCTGAGAGCGCAGACGCACTGGCACCTAGAGCACCAGCCTCACAAGTACCTAGGTCAGCAGTACCAATGCCCGGGTCGGGCTGGAAACACCGGTAACCCTCATTCTCCTCACTATAAGTCACAGCATACATAGCAGAAAGGATAGCATCAAAATCAAGATCAAAGATCGCTACACCAGCCCTAAGGAGCTCATCCCAGCGAGGGATCTCACTAGCCCCGGGGAACTGCTGACGCCAAGCGTCCGTCAGGCGGCCAAAGCAGCGCTGGGTGGAGTGGGCACCCCCACACTGCTCACCCGCGCGGTCGCCGGAACGAAGAACGTAGGCGCAGGGGCCAGTACCCCCACCCCTCTGACGCGCAGTGTACCACTCACGAAGCTGCTGAGGCGGAGGGATGTCCCGCGAACGCTGCTGCTGCTGCCGCTGCGAGCGCTGGCCACCACCACCGCCGCTCCGCTGCTGGGTACCACCACGACCAGCTCCACCTCCTCCACCACCACCGCCTCCTCCGCCGCCGCCTCCACCGCCTCCACCTCCACCGCCTCCACCTCCACCGCCTCCACTCCCGCTGGTGCCTCCACCACCACCGGTGCCACCACCACCACCGTCTCCGCCGCTGCTGCCACCACCACCACCACCACTACCACTACTCCCGCCGCCACCCCCACTCCCTCCGCCGCCTCCGCCGCCACCGCCACCGCCCCCTCCAGCTCCGCCCGCGCCCTTGCCCCCCTTGCCCTTGCCAGAGCGACGTCTCCCACTAGGGGCAGACGCCGCGCCGACCGACTCAAGACCAAGCAGGTCGGCCGCAGCAGCAGAGGCAACAGAGGGCAGCAAGGGGGAAGGAGAGCACCCCTCAAAGATGGGGGTGCGAGGGTCACCACGAGAGGCACCGACAGCGACTATGCTCTTCTCCGCTGCGAGGAGGGCCTTCTCGAGGAGGTCGACGGTGAGAGTGGTGGGACAGACTGCGAGAAAGTGGTCCCTGACTACGCGGAGGGAGTCAGGGAGGCGTGCGACTACGTAGTAGAGAGTGATGTACATGGGGGGGGGGTTCTTAGCGCAGAACTCAGCAGGAAGGGCGGCGCGGTAGCGAGTGTCACTAGTGCGGAGGTGCGTAATGAGGTCAGCGACAGTGGGAAAGGCAGAGAGGTCAGGAAAGAGGTAGGGAAGCATGAGACGGCTCAGTGCAGTAGTGGCAGGAGAGGAGTAGCGTGCAACTACAGCGTCGTACAAGGTCTGAGCACTCTTGTACTGACTAAAATGCGCACGCTCAGAGGTAGGGAGGTGGCGACGCACAGCAAGACGTGCAGCAGCATCGCGGGTGGCCCACTGAGAGCGGACAGTGGGATCAGCATCGGCAGCAGGAGCAGGAGAGGCGCCAGAGGTGAGGTCAAAGAGAGAAAGGCTGTCAGCTCTGTCGCACTGTAAGAAAAGCTGCAGGTCATCTAGCCAGACCTCAAAATCAATGGCGCGACCCTCGGCGTCAAAGGCTAGGACACTAGGGGTGGCCATGATGACGACAGCGAAGCAGTGCAAGCAGTAGGGAAAGAGGGCGCAGCGACAGAGGGACTGTGCTCACCAGGCAGGGCAGGCCGTGCAGCTCGACAGAAAAGCAGAGCGGCGACCGGGCGGCTCGGGTGTACAGCTGCTCAGCTCCCGGGCGGCTCGGCGGCAGGGCGGCTCGGGTGCAGGGCGGCTCGGCTCCCGGGCGGCTCGGCGACGGACGGCTCGGGTGCAGGGCGACTCGGCTCCCGGGCGGCTCGGCGACTGGGCGGCTCGGCTGCCCGGCCGCCCGACTGCTGCAGGTGAGGCGGCGGGGTCGCGTAAGAGAACCGGGGCGGGGCCGCGAAGGGGCCGGCGGTAGGGCCGCGTAGGAGCCGGGGCAGGGCCGCGTTGGAGCCGGTGGCAGGGCCGGCGGTAGGGCCGGCTTAGGAGCCGGGGCAGGGCCGCGTTGGAGCCGGCGGCAGGGCCGCGCAGGGGTCGGCGCAGGGCCGAGCAGAGGCCGGCGGCAGGGCCGCGTAAGGAGCCGGCGGACAGGGCCGTGAAGGAGCCGGGACGGGGCCGCGTGAGAGCCGGCGCGGGGCCGAGTAGGAGCCGGCGGCGGGGCCGCGTAGGAGCCGGGGCAGGGCCGCGTAGGAGGCCGGCGCGGGGCCGCGTAAGGGGCCGGCGCGGGGCCGCGTAAGGGGCCGGCGGCGGGGCCGCGTAAGGGGCCGGCGGACAGGGCCGCGTAGGAGCAGGGGACGGGGCCGCGTAGGAGCCGGCGCGGGGCCGCTTAGGAGCCGGCGCGGGGCCGCGTAAGGGCCGCGTAAGGGGCCGGCGCGGGGCCGCGTAAGGAGCAGGCGGCGGGGCCGCGTAAGGGTCAGGGCGGGGCCGCGACAGAGTGGGCGGCGAGGCCGCAGGGGAGAGGGCGACTCGAGGGGTCGCTAAAAAAAAAACCGCGCCTCGGGGCGCGCTTCGGTGGGCCCAAAAAAAATCGGTCCTGGAGGGACCTAGCTCTATACCATGTGAAACAATGAGAAGAGGAATGAAATGACTAAGTCAGAAATTGGTACAAATAACAAACCCTAGGAATCTGTACCCCATATGTGCTACCCCACTACAGCCTACAAACATGTATCAGCTATAATGTTCTGACAGCCGTCTACCGGGGCTGACTTGCCATGTGTCTCGTGCGTCGGCGAGAAGCTCGCGCAGCACACCTTCCCTGACAACGGTTCGGACTCAGAAGAGGCCCTGGCTGTCGTGCACATCGACCTGTGCGGGCCATTCCGGGTGGCTGCCAACCTGTACTTCCTCCTGCTGAAGGATCGCAAGACGCGGTATGTATGGGTGAAGCCCGTCGCGAAGAAGATCGACATGCTGCGGGTGTTCGAAAAGTGGCTACTGGTGGTGGAGCGGCAAACCAAGAAGTCGGTGCTGATGCTCCGCTTGGACCGCAGGGGGGAGTTCCTTGGGTGGAAGTTTACTGACTTCGTCGACGGGAAGGGCTTCATCCTCGACTTGACCTGTCCTTACACCCAGGAGCAGAACGGTATGGCCGAGCGGAAGATGCGTACACTAGTCCAGGCCGAGCGAACAATGCTGCTGCACATGGGAGTGAAATACCACTGGTGAATCTTCGCCCTGCGGCAGGCCGTCTGGGTGTGCAACTGATTGGAGCGGCCGACGACGCAGCCGGGGACAACACCAAACCTGTTGCTGAACGTCAAGAAGGCCGACCTTACGCTGGCGCGGGTGTGGGGCTGCATGGTGCAATTCATGGTCCCCGAGCAGCAGCGCGGTGGGAAGCTAGCGCCGAAGACACGCTGGGGAATTCATTTGGGGGTGTTGTCGGAGAGCAAGGGTTTAGGGGTCCTCGACCTCACCGACAAGAACATCGTCATCACGGTGGAGGCGATCTTCTACGAAACGCTTTCTTGGAAGTGTGGAAGGCGAAGTATGGGCAGGTGTCGGAGCGGACGCAGGCCAACCAACCGACGGACACCTGGACAGCGACATTCTCGCTGCTCGCGGAAGTCGGCAAGCCTATTGACGAGGACGTCGAGGACGTCCCATCCCCTCCTCCTCACTCTGTTCCCGCGAGTACTCGTTTATTCGCGTGTAATAAAATTACCCTCGACTAACGTAATTACTCGTTAATTGCTTTCAGAAACGAGTAAACCGCAAATACTCGACTACTTGTCGAGAAATACTCGACTCGACAAAATCGATTAATTTCTCGGAAACAGCCAATTCTTTACTCGGCCAAAATGAGTAATGAAAACGAGTCGAGTAAAATACTCGACTCGTTGCGCATGTCTACTGTAGTGCATTGTATGAATGTGTTTGATGTGTTAGGTATGCTACCAGAGCAGTGTTCTGCATCCACGCCCTCTTTGTAACTTGTATGTCCACTGCACAAGTTTTTTGAGAGCAATCATTGGACTGGTTGGATTCCTGAAACTCTTGGGGAACTCTCCCATCTACGCTGCCTGTAAGCTCACTTGCGACCCTCACACCATGTCCTTTGTGTAGTGTCGATTCTCAATCCATGGCATTTATAGAAATTCATGTCCTTGCAAAATGCATCTAGCATGCGAGCACCAGTGTGGCTTCTTGGTGCTTTGTCTTGTGCCATTCGCGTGAACCTCGTATGTCTTGTACCGCTGGAGACGCTTCCACCAGGCAGCAAGTCAATCTAGCAAGGTAACAGCAAGTTAATATAGCGAGTTAATCTAGCAAGTGAATTTAGCGAATGAATTTAGCAAGTGAATCTGGTAAGGGAATTTAGCTAGTGAGTCCTGCACATAGATCTGAGTAAATATAGCGAGTAAAACTAGCACGTTAATGTGAAGAATGAGGAATGAAGAAAGGAGGGGGGTTGCACTAGCAGCAGTTGGCATACATATAGGAAACCCTAATTGGGTTGTACTCGCTATAGAGTACCCCACTGCTCGCTACACAATTATAACATTCTGACACACCCCCATAGCCAAAGTGGGGTGTAATCAGCACAATGAGCAAGCAGGCATAGAGCACGAGTTCGCAATAGCGAGCAAAGCTAGAGTTAATCACAGCGGGCAAGTGAGGAGGAGGAGGAACTGTGGAGGGAGAGAAGATGGGAGGCAACAACTGAAGCTGCAGAGGCACGGGCACAGGAGCGGCTGACTCAGTGGCTACCGAAGCAAGGGCGACGGACTACTGGAGTAACTGGCTCCGCGCCTATAGACGAGCGGAAGGAGCAATGGACCCACTGGTGACTGGTGCAACAAGCTCACCGGCTACCGAAGCAAAGGCGACAGGCTACAGGCGCTGCAGGCGACACGACAGCTACCTTCACACACCCCCTGCTCAAACCCTAGTTCCACTCCCACAGCACCCCCCTTTCACACACCCCCTGCTGCACCCTAGGTTCACTCACACCCCACCCCCTAGCACCACTCCGTCGACTCCCACACACCCACCCCCCTCAGCAGCAACTGCTGAAAAAATGAACGAGAATGGATTGACTAAGGGAAAGTTGGGTACAAGTACAAACCCTAGAAAGTCGTACCCCATATGTGCTACCCCACTATAGCCTACAACAGCTATGTCATATGAATCTGACACACCCCCATAGGCAAAGTGGGGGAGAAGAAGGGGTCACAAGACCAGTCAAGCAAAGCAAAGCAAGCTCAGGGTGGATCACAAAGTCACCACACATTTCGAGCACAAGTTCAAGGCCACAAGGCCAGTTCACATGCAGGATTACATATATATATATAAGGCTAGACAAGCAAGAGCAGGTGTATATATATATGTAACAGTACAAACAAGGTCAAGTGGTGAGCAAGTGAGGCAAGGCAGGCACAAGACCCAGCTGAGTACAGAAGCGCTGATGATCACAAGGCGCAAGCGCCTTGGTGAAGATATCAGCAGTGTTGGCCTCAGATGCCACGTACGCAAGGCGCAGCTGACCACGCTGCTGTAGCTCACGAGCAAGGAAGTAGCGAAGAGCAATGTGCTTCGTTCTGTGCTCCAGTCTGTGCTCCCGACACAAGGCCAGCATGGCCTTGTTGTCTACGTACAGCACTGGAGGAGAACGAGGCGGCTCTCCGAGGTCAGTCAGCAGGTAGGTGAGCCAGCGTAGCTCCTGTGCAGCCATGGCTCCTGCGTAGATCTCAGCCTCACAACTGGAGCCGAGAACAGAAGACGAGCGGGTAGCCCGCCACAAAACAGAGCCGAAACCAAGGCTAAAGGTGTAACCCTGTGACGACCGCTGCGTAGCCTGGTCGTCAGCCCAAGAAGCGTCTGCGTGCCTAGTGAGGACCACTGGACTCTGCCCTCCAAGCACAAGCCCCATGCCCGACGTACTGCACAAGTAGCGCAACACCCTCTTCGCTGCATCCATGTGCTCTGGTCTGTGTCTCCCATGAGCAACATAGCGTGCTAAGATGCTAAGAGGGTATGCAAGGTCAGGTCGTGTGCAGGTCATCAGGTACATGAGGCAGCCAACAAGCTCTGGGTACGGGCCACTCGGCTCTAAGGACTCATCGGAAGGCAGAGCTGAGAGCGAGTGGCGAGTAGGCAGAGGAGTGGCCTGAGATGAGGAGTACGTGAAGCCGAAGCGCTGAAGGACCTGCTGCACCATGTGTGACTGAGTCAGGGTAATGGTGCGGCGTGCTCTGTCCCGGGTGATCTGCAAGCCAAGGTAGCTGCGCAGTTCAACCAGGTCTGTGCACGTGTGTCTCTTCTGCAGCTCGGACTTCACGTGGGCGAGTCCACCAGTGTCAGCTGTGGCAAAGACCAACTCGTCGACGTACACGAGGATGTAGAACGGCGGCAAAGAGGTGTCGGTGCGCAGAAACAGCGACGGGTCGGCAGTAGAGGGAGCAAACCCAAGAGCCGCAAGTGTAGTCCTCAGTGTGTCGTTCCACTCACGCGGTGCCTGGCGGAGACCGTAGACTGGCCGCCGGAGGCTCCACTGGGTGCCACGAGGAAAAGACCCAGTGAAGCCAGGTGGGCGGCGCAGCTAGATCTCCTCGTGCAGGCTGCCCTGCAAGAAAGCAGTGCTGAAGTCAAGAGAGTGCAGCTCGTAGTCACGGTGAGCAGCTATGTGCAGCAGCACCCGAAGAGTGGTCATCTTTGGGGTGGGAGAGAAGGTCTGAAAGTAGTCGACTCCCTGCCGCTTACTGAAGCCACGAGCCACGTAACGCACCTTGAAGACAGGCGGAGAACCCGGTGGTCGCTTCACCCTGAAAATCCACATGCCACTGACGATATTCGCCCCAGGCGGGGGAACCTCGTCGACGTAGGTGCCTGTGGACTTCCAGGAAGCCATCTCTGCGTCCATAGCTGCCTGCCACTGAGAGGAGTAGGGACCCTCTATCGCCTCCGCGTAAGAGCGCGGAGTCGGGATGTCAAGTGCATCCAGGTCTCCCTCAAGGGTAAGCAGTACGGACACGAGATGAGGTGAAGCAGTAGCCAAACACTGAAACTCCTCCTGCGTGTCCTCAAGGACGTCTGTGCCAAGGGCACACTCACCCCCGACGGACGGAGGACAGACAGACTCAGACTCAGTGACAAGACTAGCAGCATAGTCTAGACGACAGCGAGCAGCAAAGTCGACGAGCTCAGCAACTAGGGCAGACGCAGCAGTGGAGTCAAAGGAAGGGTCAGTGACGACAGTAGCAAGGAGACGCGTGACAGTAGGACTGGCAGCACGAAGAGAGTCCGACTCCGGGTCGGCAAGAGCAGGAAGAGAGGACTCAGGAGGAGAAGGCAAAGGGGCACGCAGAGGAGCAGTGGACGGACGTAGAGACATCCGGTGCGTGCCAGGGACAAGAGGAGGACATTGACGCGAACCACGACCACTAGTGCCAGCAGGACGGACAGGCGACGCAGGGCGAGACGCAGGCTCACGACGCTCAGCAAGACCTCTAGTAGGACCAGTGTAGGGAGAAGGAGCAGGCAGTGGGGAGGCCGGCTGTAACTGTAACTGTGACGGGACAGGCTGTGGACACTCTAAGGGAGGAGGAGGACCAGTAGAAGGCGGAAGACCCAGAACCTACTAAAGGAGCGGAACGAAGTACGGACGAGGCCGCGCGGCGACTCCAGACACAACACGGACAGCACGAGTACCCCCAGTGTAGCATTAGTGCCAGCAGCACCTCCAGCTCCAGCACCCCTAGCAGCTCCAGTAGCTCCAGGACCTCCTGCAGCACCAGTAGCACCCCTAGTAGGACCGCCTCCAGAACCGACAGAAGTAGCCTCAGCGCCAACACCCTCAGCAGCTCCAACTCCAGTCGTACCCGCAGGCCCAGCAGCTCCAGTACTCCCAGTACGAGCACCTCCGAGACCCGCGACACCAGCACCCTCAGTAGCCGAAGATCCTCCAGCTCCAGCAGCACGCCTCCAGCGCCGCGCAAACCACTCGTGCAGCTCGTGTGGAGAGAGTGGCTCCCGCCGAGACGAAGCACCTAGAGAACCTCCTGGCACAGTACCGCCAGACGCGACACGAGCAGGCCCAGCTCCCTCAGGCTCCGCACCCCAAGGCTCAGCACCTCCAGGAGTAGCACCCCCATGCTCAGCACCCCCAGTCGTAGCACCCCCAGGCTCAGCACCCCCAGGCGTAGCAACCCCAGGCTCAGCACCTCCAAGCTCAGAACCCCCAGTAGTAGCACCCTCGAGCTCAGCACCCCCAGGCGTAGCACCCCCAGGCTCAGCACCCCCAGGCTCAGAACCCCCAATAGCAGCACCCTTAGGCTCAGCACCCCCAGGCGTAGCACCCACACGCTTAGCACCCCCAGAGTCAGCACCCCCAGGCTCAGCACCCTCAGCAGCACCAGAGTCACCAGCAACCTCGACAGGCTTGACTGCGTCTACCTGGGACACACCTGAAGGGGCAGGACCCTGAGGGGGGAGGGGGTCTACCGGGGGGGGTCCTGGCACAAGGAAGAGCGGTGGCGGGGGGAGGGACGGAGTGCGGTAGGGGAAGAGGCGGTAGTAGGGGACCGACTCGTCAAACGTGACGTCCTGGGAGGACAGAACACGGAGAGAGGTGGGGTGGTAGAACTGCCACCCAGGCGCGTCAGGGGGGAAGCCAAGGAAGACGCAAGGAGTAGCACGAGGGGACAGCTTGTCCGCAGACAAGTCCCGGACAAACGCCCGAGATCCTCAGACACGGAACGCAGACGCATCGCCAACCTTCCCGGTCCACAGCAAAGCTGGGGAGGTCTCCGGCATGGAGACCCTGGGCTGAAGGTTGATCTGATGCGCCGCGTACCGAACCGCAAACGGCCACAGAAAATGGGGAGCAGCCGCATGCATCATGGACGTACGGGCGACGTCCATGACCATGCCAATGCGGCGCTCAGCAATTCCATTTTGCTGTGGAGAGTCCGGAAGCGTAAAGGTCTGGCGGATGCCTTGTGCACGACAGTAGGCTTGCAGAAGGCCAGAGCAGAACTCTCCGCCTCTGTCAGAGTGCAGACGCAGAACAGGAAAGTCCGAGCCGAAGCTCTGCCTGAGCTGGAGACGAGTTGCGCGGATCCAGTCGATCAACACCTCAATGACATCACCCTTGCTGCGCAAGGGGAAGACTGTGGTGTAACGCGAGTAGTCGTCAACCACCAGCAGGAAGTAGCACTCGTGACCCTGTCCACGGACGCGGGCTGGGCCCCACACGTCCATGTGAAGCGTCTGCAGCGGGGCCTCTATCAGAGGAAACTGGGAGGAGTGAGGGGCAGCACGCTGCCGCCCCTCAACGCAGGGGACGCAGGCAGGGGCAGGCCCCGGGGGAAGGGGAGGGAGGGACCGGGGAAGACCAGAGACAAGGACACGGGAGGCCATGCCTCGCAGACGAAGCAGGGAGGGGTGACCAAGGCGGTGGTGCCAGAGGAGAGTCTCGTGGGACAGGAGGCGACACGAGCAGGGGGCAGACTCAGGACCAGACCTGGACGCTGCAGCAAACACCTGACCCGACGCAGCTACCTGACCAGACGCAGGGACAGGAGGAGACTCAGTGGTCAGTGTGTACAGGCTCGACCCCGGCCAACGTGTAAACGTGGCCAGGTGTCGGCCTGTCTGAGCGTCCGTGTAGTGGGTCACTCGCTGACTCGCAGGAGTGAACTGGTGAACCCCCGCATCCTGTAGGTCAGCACCACTCACCAAGTTCGTAGAGAACGAGGGGAGGTAAAGACCAGACAGGGTGCCAGAGGGGGCCGCCGGACACGGGAGGACAGTGGAGAAGTGAGCAAGGACAGGACCCCCAGAGGGGTCTGCCAGAGAGACTGCAACTGGCGGACCAAGCGGCGTGAGTGTGGTGCCGTCTCGAAAGAAGGAGCGAGAAGCCCCCGAGTCAAGGGTGAAGGTGTGGGAGGCCGAAGCCGACGCGGTACCTGAGTGAGCAGACTCACCAGCACCTGAGGAAGCAGATGCACTGTCACCTAGAGCAACAGCCTCGCTAGCACCTAGAGCAGCAGCCTCACCAGTACCTAGAGCAGCAGTCTCAATGCCCGGGTCAGGCGGAAAACACCGGTAACAGTCACCCTCATCACTAATAGTCACAATATACATGGCAGCAAGAATAGCATCAAAGTCAAGGTCAAAGATAGCTACTCCCGCCCCAGACAGCTCGCCCCAGCGAGGGATCTCAGTGGCCTCAGGGAACTGGTGACGCCAAGCGTCCGTCAGGCGGCCAAAGCAGCGCTGGGTGGAGTGCGCACCCCCGCACTGCTCACCCGCGCGGTCGCCGGTGCGTAGGACGTAGGTGCACGGACCAGTACCCCCACCCCGCTGGCGTGCAGCGTACCACTCACGGAGCTGCTGAGGGGGGGGGATGTTACGAGTGCGCTGGTGCTGCTGGCGCTGACCACCACCGGAGCCGACCCTCTGCGCAGCGCCACCCCGACCAGCTCCGCGTCCTCCGCCGCCGCCTCCTCCTCCGCCGCCACCTCCGCCACCTCCGCCCCCACCGCCACCGCCGCCTCCGCCTCCGCCTCCACTACCGCCACCGACACCTCCACCCCCGCCACCACTCCCACCACCACCCCCACCCCCTCCACAGCCGCCACCGCCACCTCCGCCACCCCCGCCAGCCCCTCGAGCGCCCTTGCCCCCCGTGCCCTTGCCGGTGCGGCGTCTCCCGCTCGGGGCAGACGCAGCGCCGACCGACTCGAGACCAACGAGGTCGGCCGCAGCAGCAAAGGCAATAGAGGGCAAAAGGGGGGAGGGGGAACACCCCTCAAAGACGGGGGTGCGAGGGTCACCACAAGAGGCTCCTACAGCGACTATGCTCTTCTCTGCCGCTAGGAGGGCCTTCTCGAGGAGGTCAATGGTAAGAGTGGTGGGGCAAACTGAGAGGAAGTGGTCCCTGACTAAGCGAAGGGAGTCAGGGAGCCGGGTGACTATGTAGTAGAGGGTGATGTACATGGGGGGGGGGGGGGGGGGTCTTGGCGCAGAACTCAGCAGGAAGCGCAGCGCGGTAGCGAGTGTCACTAGTGCGGAGGTGCGTAATGAGGTCAGTGACTGTGGGAAAGGCAGCAAGGTCAGGGAAGAGGTACGGTAGCATGAGGCGGCTCAGTGCAGCAGTGGCAGGGGAGGAGTAGCGTGCAACTACAGCGTCGTACAAGGTCTGAGCACTCTTGTACTGGCTAAAGTGCGCACGCTCAGAGGTAGGCAGGTGGCGACGCACAGCAAGACGTGCAGCAGCATTGCGTGTGGCCCAATGTGAGCGAACAATGGCGTCAGCATCAATAGCAGGGGCAGGAGAGGCACTAGAAGTGAGGTCAAAGAGGGAGAGACCGTCTGCCCTATCGCACTGTAGGAAAAACTGCAGGTCATCTACCCAGACGTCAAAGTCAATGGCCCGACCCTCAGCGTCAAAAGCGAGGACACTAGGGGTAGCCATGACAGCAGTAGACTAGCAGCGCGAACAGTAGGGTAAGGGCAGTGCAGTGATAGAGGCGCTGCTCTTACCGGACAGGGCGGCTCGGGCGGCTCGGCGGCTCGGCAGGAAATGCAGCTCGGCGACTCGGCGGCTCTGGCGGCTCGGGCAACTCGGTGGTACGGCGGCTCGGCAGTAACCGCGGCTCGGCGGCTCGGTGGTACGGCGGCTCGGCAGCTCGGCGACCCGGCGGCTCGGGCGGCTCAGGTGGCGCGGCGGCTCGGGCGGCTCAGGTGGCTCGGGCGGCTCGGCAGTAGCTCGGCGGCGTCGGCGGCTCGGTGGTGACGGCGGGGCCGCGTGGGGACGGCGGCGGGGCCGGTAGAGACGGCGCCGGGGCCGGTAGAGGCGGCGCCGGGGCCAGTAGAGACGGCGGCGGGGCCGGTAGAGGCGGCGCCGGGGCTGGGAAGGGTAGCGCCGGGGCCGCAGGGTAGGCGACGGGGCCAGCAGGGTAGGCGACGGGGCCAGTAGAGGCGGCGCCGGGGCCGGGAAGGGCGGCGTCGGGGCCGGGAAGGGCGGCGCCGGGGCCGCAGGGGTTGGCGACGGGGCCGCTAGGGCGGCTAGGAAGGGGGTCGCGAGGGCGGCTTGAAGAGGCCGCTAGGGCGGCACGAAAGGGCCGCGAGGGCGGCGCGAACGGGCCGCGAGGGCGGCGCGACGCGACGGAGCCTCGAGGGCGGCGGATCGGGGCCGCGAGGGCGGCGCTACGCGGCCGCTAGGGCGGCGCGACGTGACGGGGCCGCGAGGGCGACGCGACGGGGCCGCAAGCTTGACGCGACGGGGCCGCTAAGGCGGCGCGACAGGGTCGAAAGAGGGGAGCGCGAGTCGGGCAGAGTAGAGCGCGCTCCGGGCAGGAAAAAAAAGGTGGTGGGCCCTAGGAACAGTTCCCACAGGGGAACCTGCTCGATACCATGAGAAAATGAACGAGAATGGATTGACTAAGGGAAAGTTGGGTACAAGTACAAACCCTAGAAAGTCGTACCCCATATGTGCTACCCCACTATAGCCTACAACAGCTATGACATTTGAATGTGACAGCTGCAGCAGTGGGAGACAAAGGAGGAGGAGGAGCAGGGGAGACCACACACCCGCCACCCGCACGCGACCCCCTCAGGTCGCCTCGACTGGCAACGGGAAAAGAGGGGGGGGCGGTGCACGTGCCCCTGGTGCGCTGCGACAGGCGACGGAGCATGGCCGGGGCGGGGCCTGGGCAGGGTCAAGGCAGGGCCGAAATGGGTGGCGACGAGGCCGCAAAGGGGCCGCGAGGGGCCTGGAAGGGCGGCGACGAGCCGCTAGGGGCGGCGACGGGGCCGCGAGGGGGGCTGCGAGGGGCCTGAAAGGTCGGCGACGGGGCCGTTAGGGGCGGCGACGGGGCCGCTAGGGGCGGGGACGGGGCCGCTGGAGGCGGCGTTGGGGCCGATAGGGGCGGCGACGGGGCCGCGAAGGGGCCGCGAGGGGCCTGGAAGGGCGGAGACGGGCCGCTAGGGGCGGCAACGGGGCCGCAAAGGGGCCGCGAGGGGCCTGGAAGGGCGGCAACGGGGCCGCTAGGGGCGGCGACGGGGCCGCGAAGGTGCCTCGAGGGGCCGAGAAGGGCGGCGACGGGGCCGCTAGGGGTGGCGACGGGGCCGCTAAGGGTCGCGCGAGGGGCCGTGAGAGGGGCCTCTAGGAGGGCTCAACAAGAGGGCGGCCGACGGGAAGAAAAAATCCGTCGCACGCCACGGGGCGTGCAATACACAGAGTAGCAGCGGAAGCAGTTGGGTGGGCCCACAGGCCAGGAGCGTAGATGCTCTGATAGCATGTGAAGAATGAGGAATGAAGAATGGAGGGGGGTTGCACTAGCAGCAGTTGGCATAGATATAGGAAACCCTAATCGGGTTGTACTCGCTATAGAGTACCCCACTGCAGGCTAGACAATTATAACATTCTGACAGTGAATCTAGCGAGTGAATCTAGCAACTGAATCTAGCGAGTGAATCTTTCAAGTAAATCTAGTGAGGGAATTCGGCAAGTGAATCAATCACGTGATGTTAGAAGTACAAATAGCGAGTGGACCTAGCAAGTGAATCTAGTATGTGAATTTAGCAAGTGAATCAAGCACGTGAATCTAGTAAGTAAATATAGGAAGTGAATCTAACATGTCAATTTAGCATGTGAGTATTGCACCATTCTTCAATATCACCACCACGCCTCTAGCCACGGTTCGTGTCTGCTCAGCCCTTCAATCTCCTCTCACTCACCTATCCAACCTGGTCTCCATCCCTCCTCATTCTCCCCTTCTATCTTTCCGGTCGCCCTCCTCTACGATCTTTCGGTCTCCCCACCATGGCCATCAGGTCTCTTGCCTTCAACGAGCTGTATGGGAGCATACCGAGCACTCTCACCAAGCTCACACAGCTTGTATACTTGTACGACCCACATACTATCTCAATCCTTTCCGCATGCTCTGGCATTCTCCCTCTCGTACGCACTCAACAAGTGACGCACCCATGCTCGCTGTTGTCTCAAAATCATGCTGTGAGCGAGCCAACAGCAGCACCAGCCGTTCCATGCATGCTCTCTAGTCACAAAGATTAGGAAAACAAAAACAGTTATGAGCAGAGAGGTGGAAGTCTTCAAGTGAGGGAAATGAACACTGAATACTACCCAAACCTAAACGGAATATATATCTCCTTCAATGTGCACCAAAAGGAAATCAGTTGACTGGTTCTGAGACGTGCCAATTAAGCATTCTGTATAGTTCTTTTGTGGATATAGACTTAATCATCACCACGTGAATACCATGCTTTCGCCCTTAATATTTTCCAGCCTCGACATCCTTTGGGTTGCTTCCTCATCGTCTCTCTTCACCTCCTACTTCCACCCCACCATTTCCTGATATGCCTGGTCTTCCTCTTCATGTCAATGCGTCGATTCGATTATATGGATTTTGCCTACCTCCTCCTCATCCACCTCCTGTTCCCCCTCTGCTCCGCTTCTCGTACTCCTTGTTCTCCCTTTTCTGCCTTCCCGTGCCCGCCCTCTTCTACTCCCTATCCATACTCCCATGCTACTCAACAACCCCTCACACTTTCGCTCCTTTAACTCCAGTTTCCGAAGTCTGGGTGCACTGAGGTGATCCCCATGCATCCTTCTCCCGGCACCTGCCCCTCCTCCCTACAGCGACCTCTCCCACAACTACCTCACAGGTCCTGCAATGACGCCTCTTACTACACGTACCCTGGATCTCTCCAGCAACTTCCTCTCGGTCCCTCTGCCCGACGGGGCATGCAAGCCTCTCTCTTTTGATGCCAATTGCTTCACGCTGCCGCTTGGCTGCACCTTGGTCACGCAGCGGCAGGAGGCAGCATGCAATGCATTCTGTGGCGTCTCCCCTGCTGTTGGTGCTGCTGCTGCGTGTGGTGGACATGGGGTGTGCTATCCAGAGGGGGCTAGCTTGGCACCCACATGTCTGTGTGATGTGGGATTCGTGCAGTTTGGAGAGATCAGCTGCGTTCCTCAAGGTAGGGTCCGCCACTTGAAATCGATGAAGCAGGTGGGACTTCTAGCAGGTTGTTTAGATGGAAGCTTGTTTGACATTTGTTGGTTTCATATGCCTTGAATCTCATCTCACGATCTCATACCTCCATATCCCACTCTTGTCCGTCCGTTTGTTTCATGTGTGCAGGCCAAAACAGGAGTTACTCAAGCAGCCAGCCGATTCTCCTCCCAGCATCTGTGCTCACCAAGGGGACGCAGCAAGAGACGAGAGGGAGCTTCACCGCAGCGCCGATGACGCTGTTTGTGTACGAGGCAGGGCAGGCGGCGTTGGGGTGTGGGCTGGAGCTCGCCTTCCACGCCAACTTCACCTTCTCCCTCTCACCTCAATCTGGCCGCGTGGGCTCCAAAGGTTTTGCCTTTGTCGTCTCGGCGACGGACCACGTGGGGAGCGGCGGCGGTGTGGGGTATGGTGGAATGAACAAACGGAGTGTGGTGGTTGAGTTCGACACTCGGCAGGACAAGCAGCACGGGGACATGAGCAGCCAGCATGTGGGGCTGAACATTCGAGGCGAGGACAAGTCCATAGCTGCTGTGAGGTCACCGTTCCCCTTGAGCAACAGGAAGGCATACACGGCGTAGGTGGACTACGAGCCGGGTGACCCCGGCACCATCCAGGTCTTCCTGGCTGACTCGCAGGAGAAGCCACAGCAGGCACTGCTGGAGAGGAGGCTGGCGCTATGTGAGGTGCTGCAGGGTGCAGCCGAGCAGCCCGCCTTCTTCTTTGGCTTCGTGACGTCCACCACTGTGAAGCCGTTTAAGCGGCACGTCATTCTTGAATCTGCAGTGGACACAGGTAAGCAGTGTGCACTGCTAGGGGGATGAGCACGGAATGGTGAGTAGCACTGAAGCATTTGAACTAGCAACCAGTCTGGAGGATGTGAAGGAGAAGGCAACGAGGCTATGGGAGTGGATGGTGATCATGATTGTTTGTGCTGGTGATGATGAGGTTAGTGCTGGTAATGTACTGATGAGTGTAGTGCTGGTAATGATGAGGTTAGCGCTGGTAATGATGAGGGTAGTGCTGGTAATGATGAGGGTAGTGCTGGTAATGATGAGGGTGTGAAGAAATGAGGGATGAATGCACTGGCAAACAGGTGGGTACAAGTAGGAAAACCTAAAAGTGTTGTACCCCATATTGTCTACCCAACTACAGCCTACACACACTATAGCATATAAGTTTGACACACCCCCATAGGCTAAGTGGGGGAGAATAGGAGGTCACAAGACCAGTCAAGCAAAGCAAAGCACGCTCAGGGTGGATCACAACGTCACCACATATTCCGAGCACAAGAGCAAGGCCAAAAGGCCAGTTCACATGAAAGATCATATATAAAGGTAAACAAGCAAGTGCAGGTATAGAAAGATCACAGTACAAGCAAGGTCAAAAAGGGAGCAAGTGAGGCCAAGTAGGCACAAGACCTAGCATCGTACAGAAGCGCTGATGATCACAAGGCGGAAGTGCCTTGGTAAAGATATCAGCAGTGTTGGCCTCAGAGGCCACGTAAGCAAGGCGTAGCTCACCACGCTGCTGCAGCTCACGAGCAAGGAAGTAACGAAGAGCAATGTGCTTCGTTCTGTGCTCCAGTTCGTGCTCCCGACACAAGGCCAGCATGGCCTTGTTGTCTACCTACAGAACTGGACGAGAACGAGGCGGCTCTCCTAGGTGAGTCAGCATGTAGGTGAGCCAGCGTAGCTCCTGTGCAGTTATGGCTCCCGCGTAGATCTCAGCCTCACAGCTAGAGCCAAGAACAGAAGACAAGCGGGTAGACCGCCACGAAACAAAGCCGGAGCCAAGGCTGAAGGTGTAACCGTGCGACGAACCCTGCGTAGCCTGGTCGTCAGCCCAAGAAGCGTCTGCGTGACCTGTGAGGACCACTAAATGTCGCCCTCCAAGCACTAGCCCCATGCCCGACGTACTGCATAAGTAGCGCAACACCCTCTTCGCTGCAGCCATGTGCTCTGGTCGGTGTCTCCCAGGAGCAACATAGCGTGCCAAGATGCTAAGAGGGTATGCTAGGTCAGGTCGTGTGCAGGTCATCAGGTACATGAGGCAGCCAACAAGCTCTGGGTACGGGCCACTCGGCTCTACGGACTCATCTGAAGGCAGAGCTGAGAGCGAGTGGCGAGTAGACAGAGGAGTGGCGTGAGGCGAGGAGTACGTGAAGTCAAACCGCTGAAGGACCTGCTGCACCATGTGTGGCTGAGTCAAGGTAATGGTGCGATGTACTCCGGCGCGGGTGATATGCAAGCCAAGGTAGCTGCGCAATTCACCCAAGTCTGTGCACGTGTGTCTCTTCTGCAGCTCCGACTTCACGTGGGCGAGTCCAGCAGTGTCAGGTAAGGCAAAGACCAAGTCTTCGACGTACACAGGGATGTAGAACGACGGCAAAGAGGTGTCGTTGCGCAGAAACAGCGGCGGGTCGGCAGTAGAAGGAGCAAACCCAAGAGCCGCAAGTGTAGTCCTCAGTGTGTCGTGCCACTCACGGGGCGCCTGGCGGAGACCGTAGACTGGCCGTCGGAGGCTCCACTGGGTACCAGGAGGAAACGACCCAGTGAAGCCAGGTGGGCGGCGCAGCCAGATCTCCTCGTGCAGGCTGCCCTGCAGGAAAGCTGTGCCGAAGTCAAGAGAGTGAAGCTCGTAGTCGCGCTGAGCGGCTATGTGCAGCAACACCCGAAGAGTGGTCATCTTTGGGGTGGGAGAGAAGGTCTGAAAGTAGTCAACTCACTGCCGCTGATTGAAGCCTCGAGCCACGTAACGCGCCTTGAAGACAGGCGGAGAACCCGGCGGTCGCTTCACCCTGAAAATCCACATGCCACTGACGATGTTCGCCCCAGGTGGGGGAACCTTGTCGACGTAGGTGCCTGTGGACTTCCAGGAAGCCATCTCTGCGTCCATGGCTGACTGCCACTGTGAGAAGTAGGGACCCTTGATCGCCTCAGCGTACGATCGAGGAGTCGAGATGAGGCAAAGCAGCAGCAAAACACTAGAACTCCTCCTGCCTGTCCTCAAGGACGTCCGTGCTAAGAGCACACTCACCCCTGACAGACGGAGGACAGACAGACTCAGACTCAGCAACAAAACTAGCACCATAGTCTAGACGACAGCGAGCAGCAAAGTCGACAAGCTCAGCAACCAAGGCAGACGCAGCAGTGGACCCAAAGGAAGGGTCAATGACAACAAAAGCGAGGAGACGCGTGATAGTAGGACTGGCAGCACGAAGAGAGTCAGACTCCGGGTCAGCAAGAACAGGAAGAGAGGACTCTGGAGGAGACGGCAACGGGACACGCAGAGGAGCAGTGGAAGGACGCAGTGCCATCTGGTGTGTGCCTGGGACCGCAGGAGGACGCGGACGCGGAACACGACTACTAATGCGAGCAGCACGAACAAGCGACGCAGGACGAGACGCAGGCTCACGATGCTCAGCAAGACCTCTAGTAGGACCAGTGTAGGGAGAAGGAGCAAGCAGGGGGTTGGCGGGCTGTAACTGTGACTACGAGTGGAAAGGCGGTGGACACTTGAAGGGAGGAGCAGGACCAGTAGAAGGCGGAAGGCCAAGAACCTGCTAAAGGAGCGGAACGAAGTACGCCCGCGGCCGCGCAGCGCCTCCAGAAACAGCAGGGACAGCACCAGTACCCCCAGCGGCAGCACCAGCGCCAGCAGCACCTCCAGCTCCAGCAGCGCCAACTCCAGCACCCTCAGAAGTACCAGCGCCAACACCCCCAGTACCTCCAGCTCCAGCAGCTCCAGCAGCACCTACTCCAGCAGGACCGCCAGCTCTAGCACCGATAGTAGCTCCAGCACTATGAGCACCTCCAGGCCTAGCAGCTCCAGTCCCCCCAGTAGTACCAGCAGCTCCAGTACCTCCAGCAACACCAACTTTAGCAGCCCCAGCAGCACCTCCAGTCCCAAGAGCTCCAGTACCGCCAGTACGAGCACCTCCAGGACCAGTGGCTCCAGTACCTCTAGTGCCGACCCCAGGGTCTGCAGCAATAGTAGCACCTCCAGCTACAGCACCACGGCTCCAGCGCCGGGCAAACCACTCGCGCAGCTCCTGTGGAGAGGGTAGCTCCCGCCGAGACGAAGCACTCGAAGGGCCCCCAGACCCAGCACAGCCAGAGGCCACACGAGCAGGCCCAGCACCCCCAGGCTCCGCACCCCCAAGCTCAGCACCACCAGGCTCAGCAACCTGAGACTCAGCACCCCCAGGCTCAGCACCCCTAGCAGCACCAGAGTCAACAGCTACCTCGACAGGCTCGTCTGCGTCTACGAGGGACACACCAGACGGGGCAGGACTCTGAGAGGGGAAAGGGTCTACCGCGGGGGGACCTGGCGCAAGGAAGAGCGGCGGCGGGGGGAGGGGCGCAGTGCGGTAGGGGAAGAGATGGTAGTAAGGAACCGACTCATCAAAGGTGACGTCCTAGGAGGACAGAACACGGCGCGAGGTGGGGTGGTAAAACTGCCAACCAGGCGTGTCAGGGGGGAAGCCAAGGAAGACGCAGGGAACAGCACGGGGGGACAGCTTGTCCACAGACAAGTCGCGGACAAACGCCCGAGATCCCCAGACACGAAACGCAGACGCATCGCCAACCTTCCTCGTCCACCGCAAGGTGGGGGAGGTCTCCGGCAAGGAGACCCGGGGCTGAAGGTTGATCTGATGCGCTGCATACCGAACCGCAAACGGCCACAGAAAATGGGGAGCAGCCGCATGGATCATGGACGTACGAGCGACGTCCATGACCATGCCAATGCGGCGCTCAGCAATCCTATTTTGCTATGGAGAGGCCGGAAGCGTGAACGTCTGGCGGATGCCCTGTGCACGAGAGAAGGCTCCTAAAAGGGCAGAGGAAAATTCCTCGCCTCTGTCAGAGTGCAGACGCAGAACAGGAAAGTCCGAGCCGAAACTCTCTCTAAGCTAGAGACGAGCAGCGCGGATCCAGCCGATCAACACCTCAGTGACCTCACCCTTGCTGCGCAAGGGGAAGACTGTGGTGTAACGCGAGTAATCGTCAACCACCAGCGGGAAGTAACGCTCGTGACCCTGTCCACGGACGCGGGCTGGGCCCGACACGTCCATGTGAAGCGTCTGCAGCGAAGCCTTTGTAGGAGGAAACTCGGAGGAGTGAGGAGCAGCACGCTGCCTCCCCTCAACGCAGGGAACGCAGGTAGGGGCAGGCCCCGGAGGAAGAGGAGGGAGGGACCGGGGGAGACCAGAGACAAGGACACGGGAGGCCATGCCTCGGAGACGAGGCAGCGTGGGGTGACCAAGCCGGTTGAGCTAGAGGAGAGTCTGGTGAGACAGGAGACGACACGAGCAGGGGGCAGACGCAGGACCAGACCTGGACGCCGTAGCAGACACCTGACCCGACGCAGCTACCTGACCAGACGCAGAGACCGGAGGAGACTCAGTAGTCAGTGTGTACAGGCTCGACCCCGGTCGACGGGTAAACGTGGCCAAGTGTCGGCCCGTCCGAGCACACGTACAGTGGGTCACTCGCTGACTCGCTGGAGTGAACTGGTCAACCCCCCCATCCTGTAGGTCAGCACCACTCACCAAGTTCGTAGAGAACGAGGGGATGTAGAGACCTGACAGGGTGCCAGAAGGGGCCGCCGAACACGGTAAGACAGTGGAGAAGTGGGCAAGGATAGGACCTCCAGAGGGGTCTGCCAGGGAGACCGCAACTGGCCGGCCAAGCGGCGTGAGTGTGGTGCGGTCTCGAAAGAAGGAGCAGGAAGCACCCGAGTCAAGGGTGAAGGTGTGGGAGGCCTGAGCCGACATGGTACCTGAGAGAGCAGACTCACCAGCACCTGGGGCAGCAGACTCTCTAGCACCTAGAGCAGCAGCCTCACCAGCACCTAGAGCAGCAGTCCCAACGCCCGGGTTTCGCGGAACACACAGGTAACAGTCACCCTCATCACTAGCACACACAGCATACATGGCAGCAAGAATAGCATCATACTCAAGATCAAAGATAGCAACCCCCGACCGCTGCAGCTCTCCCCAGCGAGGGATCTCAGTGGCGTCAGGGAACTGGAGATGCCAGGCGTCCGTCAGGCGGCCGAAGCAATGCTGGGTGGGGTGCTGGCCCCCGTACTGCTCACCCATACGGTCGCCGGTACACAGGACGTAGGTACAGGGACCAGCACCCCCATCCCGCTGACGCGAAGCGTACCACTCACGAAGCTGCTGGGGGGACGGGGTCTCACGAGTGCGCTGCTGCTGCTTGCGCTGACCACCACCGGAGCCGCCTCTGTGCGCAGAGCCGCCCTGACCAGTCCCACTGCTGCCACCGCCACCTCCGCCTCCTCCGCTCCCACCACCACCGCCGCCGCCTCCTCCGCCTCCACTGCCGCCACCGACGCCCCCACCCCCGCCACCACTCCCACCACCACCCCCACCCCCTCCACCGCCTCCACCGCCACCTCCACCGCCCCTGCCAGCTCCTCCAGTACCCTTGTCCCCCTTTCCCTTGTCGGTGCGGCGTCTCCCGCCAGGGGCAGACGCAGCTCAGACCGACTCGAGGCCAACGAGGTCGGCCGCAGTAGTAGAGGCAACAGAGGGCAAGAGGGGGGAGGGGGAACACCCCTCAAGAAGGGAGTACGAGGGTCACCACGAGAGGCTCCTATAGCGACTATGCTCTTCTCAGTTACCAGGATGCGCTCCTCGAGGAGGTCAACGGTGAGTGTGGTGGGGCAAACAAAGAGGAAGTGGTCCCTGACTGAGCGAAGGGAGTCAGGGAGCCGGGTGACTATGTAGTAGAGGGTGATGTACATGGGGGGGGGGTTCTTGGCGCAGAACTCAGCAGGGAGCGCAGCGCGGTAGCGAGTGTCACTAATGCGAAGGTGCGTAACTAGGTCAGCGACTGTGGAAAAGGCGGCGAGGTCAGGGAACAGGTACGGCAGCATGAGGCGACTAAGAGCAGCAGTGGCAGGGGAAGAGTAGCGTGCAACTACAGCGTCGTACAGGGTCTTAGCGCTCTTATACTAACCAAAGTGCGCGCGCTCAAAGGACGGCAAGTGACTACGAACATCAAGACGGGCAGTAGCATCACGTGTGGCCCACTGTGAGCGAATAGTGCTGTCAGCATTGGCAGGAGGGGCAGGAGAGGCGCCAGACGTGAGATCAAACAGGGAGAGACCATCTGTCCTATCGCATTGTAGGAAAAGCTGTAGGTCATCGACCTAGAACTCAAAGTCGACAGCCCGACCCTTAGCATCAAAAGTGAGAACATTAGGAGCAGCCATGGCAGCAGTGGCAGTAGCAGGCTAGTAGTAGGAGCAGGGCGGTGGAAGAGGCGCTGCTCAGGAGTGCTCTTACTAGGGCGGGTAGGTAGAGGCCCGCAGGTGGTGAGGCAGGGCCGAGGTGCGTGTGCAGGGACAGGGCCGAGGCGCGCCCGCAACAGTGGCGGCGGCGGCGGCGACAGCGGCTGTGGCGGCTGCAGCGGCTGCTGTCTCGGCTGCAGCGGCAGCGGCTGCGGCTTCGGGAGCGGCAGCGGCGGCGGCAACGGCGGCGGCGGTCGGCAGCAGAGGCGGCTGCAGTCGGCAGCGGCGGTGGCTGCAGCGGTAGAGGTGGCCGCTGCTGCTGCTGGGACCGGGGAGGGGCCGTGTAGGGCGGCGACAGGGCCGCGAAGGGGCCATGAGGGGCCGAGAAGAGCGGGGACAGGGCCGCAACGGGCGGGGACGGGGCCGCGAAGGGCCGCGACGGGGCCGCAACGGGCGGTGACGCGGCCGCGAAGGGCAGCGATGGGGCCGCAACGGGCGGCGACGGGGCCGCGAAGGGCAGCGACGGGGCCGCGAAGGGCGGCGACGGGGCCGCAACGGGCGGCGACGGGGCCGCGAAGGGCGGCGACGGGGCCGCAACGGGCGGCGACGGGGCCGCAACGGGCGGCGACGGGGCCGCAACGGGCGGCGACGAGGCCAAGAGGGGCAGCGACGGAGCCGCTAGGGGCGGCGACGGGGCCACGAAGGGCGGCGACGGGGCCGTAACGGGCGGCGACGGCGCCGCGAGGGGCGGAAACGGAGCCACGAGGGGCGGCGACGGGGCCGCTAGTGGCGGCGACGGAGCCGCGAAGGGTGGCGACGGGGCTGCTAGGGATGGCGACGAGTCCGCGAGGGTCAGCGACGGGCCGCGAAGGGCGGCGACGGGGCCGCTAGGGGTGGCGCGAGGGGCCGTGAGAGGGGCCTCTAGGAGGGCGCGACGGGCTGCTAAGGGCAGGGGACGCGACGAGAGGGCAGCCCACGGGGCGCGCCTCGGGCAGGGGCGACTCGCGCTCCAGTCAGAAAAAAAAAAAAAATCGATTTTCAGTGGTGGGCCCTAGGAAGCGTTCCCACTAGGGAACCTATTTATACCATGTGAAGAAATGAGGGATGAATGCACTGGCAAACAGGTGGGTACAAGTAGAAAAACCTAGAAGTGTTGTACCCCATATTGTCTACCCCACTACAGCCTACACAGACTATAGCATATAAGTTTGACAGAGGGTAGTGCTGGTAATTATGAGGGTAGTGCTGGTGGTGATCTAAGATACAATGGACGTGTCGTGCGTCAGGTTGTGGGCATTCGGACGCCAACGTCTTGTTGAGTGCAAAATGTGGTTTGCACGTCAACCTACTGCCTATTCATCGACGGTAAAGAAAAATGAGAGTTGTTGTTTTAAGGTAATTTGTGGAGTGTGAGGAGCGCCTTTGCGTGCTTTACATTTGTGCGTTTACGGTTTGTGAATCGACTTAGCGGTTCATGAGTTATGTGCATTTTTGTGTGTGAGTGCATTTCATGAATGTTCATGAGTTTCTATGAGAGCGCATGAGTTCTCGTGAGTTTCGGTAAGTTTGCGTAACTTCTCGATTGCTCATGAGTCTGCGTGTGCGATCATGATTTCTCATGTGTTTTTGTGAGTTTTCATTAGAGTTCATGAGAGGTCATATTTTCGTGAGTTTTTCGAGTGTGGCGAGTGTTTTGCGAGTTTGACTTTTTCGTGCTGGTCAAGGTCAACCGAGCGCGAATGTCAGGGCCTGCGCATGGGGTCCTGACACGCGCGTGTGGCCCCTCAGGCCTCATGCGTGTGCCTCACACTATGGCGGGCGTGCACAGTGCGCACGTCCGCAAAAGGACAAGGCGAATGATTGCCCTGCCCTCGAGCAGGACAGCGCACGTTCGTGCGTTGTACAGCACGACTGAAAGTTCGGTCGCGCATGATTACGCACGTGGAGGGGTGCGCGTGGGTCTCGGGGGGTGCCGAGGAATCCTGAAGGGTGCTCGAGATTGACTCGAGATTTCAGTTAGATAGCTGAATCTCGAGTCTTGGCTTTTATGACGTGGAGAACAAGATACTTTGCCAGAAAGTCACGCTACATTGCGTGATCATTTCGACAAGGTACAAAACGGTAATTTCCGTTTTGCAACGGGAGAACGGTTTTCCCACACGTGGCTTCATGAATGTTAACGGGAATTCATGAGTGCTCGCAAGGGGAGTCAGCAGAGGCGTTTGGATGAAGTGTCATTTGAAATCAGTTATTCTAATGAAGCGGATCCAGCCAAATGCAGCTGAAGTTTGACAACCGTATTACCAAGACAACATGGAGAAGTCTTATATTACAGTTTTATAACTGTTTAATGTTCGTCTTGTGTTTGCTTTGCTCATACATTAGTAGTTCTATAAGTGTGTGCTTGTGTTAAGTTGTAATCAACTTTTTGGAGTGGATGTTTTCTCTATCGACGTATTGACGCGAGGAGAAATTTCTGCATACGAGCCAATCGATCGTTAACGCTTCCGCATATGAGCTTGGGAGTGCTCTAGTGCACACGACTGCTGTCACGCTTGAAAAGTTCCTCTACTAACACAGACCCTTGGATAGGGGCTGGTTCTACCAGGCACCCAAGGACCCTTGGAGGTGACCCCGTGGGGACTATCTAGCGTTGATTTAAAGGTGTGCTTAGAGCTTCTAGATCCCAAATAGCAGTCAACACGTCCTTACCCTAGACGCTAAAGGGAGGGGGGGCCCAATTCGGTGGGGTCATGCACACATGCTTTTTTGTTTTTTCCCATCATGAAACCATCCAATATATATTTCAACCAAACCTCAGCACACCTCGGTCTCCAAATTAAGAGCACGCTCTAGGATATATAAGATGCTCACTATACATTGCAGATCGAGAAACGCTAGAGGCAAGTAAAAATGAATGTCAAACAAAGGCTTTCGATGAGGCGTTTCTAAATAGGAAATGCTAGTTCTGGTTATCATCGTTTTGCTTTGCACCCCATTGGCTGAGAACGCGATTTCAAATTTGACGCAAAATCGTGTTGCGTTTTCGCAACGACAGCCCGGAGATTCTTTATCCGTGTCCAGCGCAGGGTGGAGAAAAATGGCTTTTTTTTTTTTTTTTTCTACAGTAGCTTTTGGAAAACAAAGTCGTATTTTCGTTTTACAGTAGCAAACAAAACTGCCTCACGGCATCTCCTCGTGCATCACTAGCACTTTTAACAGCCCCCCCGTTCTACGTACGAGATGTCAGAGTATTATAACTGATGCATGTTTGTAGGCTATAGTGGGGTAGCACATATGGGGTACAGCTTTCTAGGGTAGTATTTGTACCCAACTCTGACTTAGTCATTTCATTCCTGTTTACTTGTTTCACATGGTATAGAGCGGGTCCTTCCTAAGGACCGTTTTTTTTAGGGCCCACCGAAGCGCGCCCCGAGGCGCGCATTTTTTTTTTTCGCGACCCTTCGGGTCGCCATTGCTCTCGCGGCCCCGCTGTCCCTCTGACGCGGCCCCGCCACCCCTGCTTGACGCGGCCCCGCCGCCTCCTCTGCAGCGGCCCCGCCGCCTCCTCTGACGCGGCCCCGCCGCCCGCTGATCGCGGCCCCGCCGCCGGCTCTGACGCGGCCCCGCCGCCGGCTCTGACGCGGCCCCGCCGCCCGCTGATCGCGGCCCGCCGCCGGCCCTGACGCGTCCCCGCCGCCGGCTCTGACGCGGCCCCACCGCCGCCTCCTGATCGCGGCCCCGCCCCGGCTCTCTCTCGCGGCCTCGCCGCCGGCCCTGACGCGGCCCCGCCCCGGCTCTCACGCGGCCCCGCCGCCGGCTCTCTTACGGCCCCGCCGCCGGCCCTGACGCGGCCCCCTGCCTCGGCTCTCAAGCGGCCCCGCCGCCGGCTCTCTTGCGGCCCTGCCGCCAGCTCTGAAGCGGCCCCGCCCCGGCTCTCACGCGGCCCCTGCCCCGGCTCTCAAGCAGCCCCGCCGCCGGTCCTCACGCAGCCCTGCCGCCGGCTCTGACGCGGCCCCGCCCCGGTTCTTTCACGCGGCCCTACCGCCCCACCTGCAGCAGTCGGGCAGCCGTGCAGCCGAGCCGCCCGGGAGCCGAGCCGCCCTACGCTCGAGCCGCCCTGTCGCCGAGCCGCCCGGGAGCCGAGCCGCCCTGCCCCCGAGCCGCCCTGCCGCCGAGCCGCCCGGGAGCCGAGCCGCCCTGCACCCGAGCCGCCCTGCCGCCGAGCCGCCCGGGAGCCGAGCCGCTGTGCACCCGAGCCGCCCGGTCGCCGAGCCGCCTTTCTGCAGAGCTGCACGACCTGCCCTGCCTGGTGAGCACAGTCCCACTGCCACTGCGTGCTCTTCCCCTACTGCTTGCACTGCTTCGCTGTCGTCGCCATGGCTACCCCTAGTGTCCTAGCTTTTGACGCTGAGGGTCGCGCCATTGATTTTGAGGTCTGGTTAGACGACCTGCAGCTGTTCTTACAGTGCGACAGAGCAGACGGCCTTTCTCTCTTTGACCTCACCTCTGGCGCCTCTCCTGCTCCTGCTGCTGATGCTGATCCCACTGTCCGCTCTCAGTGGGCCACCCGCGATGCTGCTGCACGTCTTGCTGTGCGTCGCCACCTCCCTACCTCTGAGCGCGCGCACTTTAGTCAGTACAAGAGTGCTCAGACCTTGTACGACGCTGTAGTTGCGCGCTACTCCTCCCCTGCCACTGCTGCACTGAGCCGTCTCATGCTTCCCTACCTCTTTCCTGACCTCTCTGCCTTTCCCACTGTCGCTGACCTCATTACGCACCTCCGCACTAGTGACACTCGCTACCGCGCCGCCCTTCCTGCTGAGTTCTGCGCTAAGAACCCACCCCCCATGTACATCGCTCTCTACTACGTATTCGCGCGCCTCCCTGACTCCCTTCGCGTAGTCAGGGACCACTTTCTCGCAGTCTGTCCCACCACCCTCACCGTCGACCTCCTCGAGAAGGCCCTCCTCGCAGCGGAGAAGAGCATAGTCGCTGTAGGTGCTTCTCGTGGTGACCCTCGCACCCCCATCTTTGAGGGGTGCTCTCCTTCCCCCTTGCTGCCCTCTGTTGCCTCTGCTGCTGCTGCCGACCTGCTTGGTCTTGAGTCGGTCGGCGCGGCGTCTGCCCCTAGTGGGAGACGTCGCTCCAGCAAGGGCAAGGGGGGCAAGGGCGCGGGTGGAGCTGGAGGGGGCGGTGGCGGTGGCGGCGGTGGCGGCGGAGGGAGTGGGGGTGGCGGCGGGACTAGTGGCGGGGGTGGTGGTGGTGGTGGTGGCAGCAGCGGCGGAGACGGTGGTAGTGGTGCCAGCGGTGGTGGTGGCGGCAGCGGCGGAGGTGGAGGCGGCGGAGGTGGAGGCGGTGGAGGCGGCAGCGGAGGAGGCAGTGGTGGTGGAGGAGGTGGAGCTGGTCGGGGTGGTACCCAGCAGCGTAGCGGCGGTGGTGGTGGCCAGCGCTCGCAGCGGCAGCAGCAGCAGCGCTCGCGGGACATCCCTCCGCCTCAGCAGCTTCGTGAGTGGTACGCGCAGCGTCAGAGGGGTGGGGGTACTGGTCCCTGCACCTACGTTCTTCGTTCCGGCGACCGCGCGGGTGAGCAGTGTGGGGGTGCCCACGCTGCCCAGCGCTGCTTTGGCCGCCTGACGGACGCTTGGCGTCAGCAGTTCTCTGGGGCTACTGAGATCCCTCGCTGGGATGAGCTTCTTAGGGCTGGTGTAGCGATCTTTGATCTTGATTTTGATGCTATCCTTGCTGCTATGTATGTTGTGACTTATAGTGAGGAGAATGAGGGTTACCGGTGTTTCCAGCCCGACCCGGGCATTGGTACTGCTGCGCTAGGTGCTTGTGAGTCTGCTGCTCTAGGTGCCAGTGCGTCTGCGCTCTCAGGTACTGGTGAGACTGCGCTCTCAGGTACTGCGTCGTCCTCGTCCTCCCTCACTTTCACACTTGACTCCGGGGCTTCTCGCTCCTTCTTTCGAGACCGCACTACCCTTACGCCGCTCGACCGGCCGGTTGCAGTCTCCCTTGCTGACCCCTCTGGGGGTCCTGTCCTGTCTCACTTCTCCACTGTCCTCCCGTGTCCGGCTGCCCCTTCGGGCACCCTGTCTGGTCTGTACCTTCCCTCGTTCTCTACGAACTTGGTGAGTGGCGCGGACCTGCAGGATGTGGGGGTTCACCACTTCACTCCTGCGAGTCAGCGGGTGACCCACTGCACGGAGGCACGCACAGGCCGACACCTGGCCACGTTCTCGCGTCGGCCGGGGTCGAGTCTCTACACCCTGACCGTTGAGTCTCCTCCTGTCCCTGCGTCTGGTCAGGTGGCTGCGTCAGGTCAGGTGCTTGCTGCTGCGTCCCGGTCAGGTCCTGAGTCTGCCCCCTGTTCTTGTCGCCTCCCGTCTCACGAGACTCTCCTGTGGCACCACCGTCTTGGCCACCCCTCCTTGCCCCGTCTTCGGAGCATGGCTTCCCGTGTCCTTGTCTCTGGTCTTCCCCAGTCTCTCCCTCCTCTCCCCTCCGGGCCAGGACCTTCCTGTGTCCCCTGTGTCGAGGGTCGCCTCCGGGCTACTCCTCACTCCTCCCACTTCCCCCCGACAGAGGCTCCCCTGCAGACGCTTCACATGGATGTGTGGGGCCCAGCCCCTGTCCGTGGGCAGGGTCACGAGCGCTACTTCCTGTTGGTGGTTGACGACTACTCGCGTTACACCACAGTCCTCCCCTTGCGCAGCAAGGGTGCGGTCACTGAGGTGCTGATCGACTGGATCCGCGAGGCTCGTCTCCAGCTCAGGAAGAGCTTCGGCTCTGACTTCCCTGTTCTGCGTCTGCACTCGGACAGAGGCGGAGAGTTCTCTTCTCACCTTCTGCGAGACTACTGTCGTGCACGGGGGATCCGCCAGACCTTCACGCTTCCGGACTCACCACAGCAAAATGGGATTGCTGAGCGCCGCATTGGCATGGTCATGGATGTCGCTCGTACGTCCATGATGCATGTGGCTGCCCCCCATTTTCTGTGGCCGTTTGCGGTGAGGTACGCGGCGCATCAGCTCAGCCTTCACCCCCGGGTCTCTCGGCCTGCGATGTCCCCAGCCTTGCTGTGGACGGGGAAGGTTGGCGATGCGTCTGTGTTCCGTGTCTGGGGATCTCGGGCGTTTGTCCGCGACTTGTCTGCGGACAAGCTGTCCCCTCGTGCTGCTCCCTGTGTCTTCCTTGGCTTCCCAACTGACGCCCCAGGGTGGCAGTTTTACCACCCCTCCTCTCGTCGTGTTCTGTCCTCCCAGGACGTCACGTTCGACGAGTCAGTCCCCTTCTACCGTCTCTTCCCCTACCGCACTCCTTCCCTCCCCCCTCCCCCGGACTTCCTTGTGCCGGTTCCCCCCCCGGTAGACCCCCTCCCCCCTCAGGTTCCTGCCCCCTCAGGTGTGTCCCAGGTAGACGCCGTTGACCCGGTCGAGGTTACTGGTGACTCTGGTACTGCTGCGGGTGCTGAGCCTGGGGGTGCTGACTCTGGGGGTGCTGTGCGCGGGGGTGCTGAGCCTGGGGGTGCTACTGCTGGGGGTGCTGGGCCTGGGGGTGCTACTGCGGAGGGTGCGGAGCCTGGGGGTGCTGAGCCGGGGGGTGCTGTGCCTGGAGGTGCTGGGTCTGGGGGTGCTGGGTCGGGAGCTGCTGAGCCTGGGGGTGCTGAGCTGGGAGCTGCTGAGCCTGGAGGTGCTGCGTCTGGAGCTGCTGAGCCTGGGGTTTCTCCTACTGCTGCGTCTCGCCGGGAGCCCCTCTCTCCACAGGAGCTGCGCGAGTGGTTCGCTCGCCGCTGAAGGCGTGCTGCTGAGTCTGGAGGTGCTGCTGGAGCTGGAGCTGGAGCTTCTTTGACCGTCGAAGGTGCGGGTACTGCCGGTCCCGGAGCTGCTGGACCTGCGGGTCCTCCTGGAGCTGGAGCTGCTGAGGGCGTTGGTGCTGAGCCTACTGCTGTTGGTCCTGCCGCTGGAGGTGTGGGTGGCGCTGGTGCTGTCGCTGAGGGTGCTGGTGCTGTCCCTGCTGAGTCTGGAGCTGCCGCGCGGCCTCGGCCGTACTTCGTTCGCTCCTGGAGCAGGTTCTTGGTCTTTCTCCTCCAGTAGAGGGTCCACCGCCTGTCCAGTCGCAGTCCCTGCTGGAGCCCTCCTCTCCACTGCCTGCTCCCTCTCCTTACACTGGTCCTACTGGAGGTCTTACTGAGCGTCGTGAGCCTGCGTCTCGTCCCGCGTCGCCTGTTCGTGCTGCTCGCGCTAGTGGTCGCGGTTCGCGTCAGCGTCCTCCTCCTGTCCCTGGCACGCACCGGATGTCTTTGCGTCCGTCCACTGCTCCTCTGCGTGCCCCTTTGCCTTCTCCTCCTGAGTCCTCTCTTCCTGCGCTTGCCGACCCTGAGTCGGACTCTCTTCGTGCTGCCAGTCCTACTGTCACGCGTCTACTTGCTACTGTCGTCACTGACCCCGCTTTTGAGTCCACTGCTGCGTCCGCTCTAGTCGCTGAGCTCGTCGACTTTGCTGCTCGCTGTCGTCTCGACTACGCTGCTAGTCTTGTTGCTGAGTCTGCGTCTGTCTGTCCTCCGTCCGTCGGGGGTGAGTGTGCTCTTGGCACGGACGTCCTAGAGGACAGGCAGGAGGAGTTCCTGTGTCTAGCGGCTGCTTCACCTCATCTCGCGTCTGTACTGCTTGCCCCTGAGGGAGACCCGGATGCACTAGACATCCCGACTCCGCGTTCTTACGCGGAGGCCGTAGAGGGTCCCTACTCCTCTCAGTGGCAGGCAGCTATGGATGCAGAGATGGCTTCCTGGAAGTCCACAGGCACCTACGTTGACGCGGTTCCCCCTCCTGGGGCGAACATCGTCAGTGGCATGTGGATCTTCAGGGTGAAGCGGCCGCCGGGTTCTCCACCTTTCTTCAAGGCACGGTACGTTGCTCGTGGCTTCAGTCAGCGGCAGGGAGTTGACTACTTTCAGACCTTCTCTCCCACCCCGAAGATGACTACTCTTCGGGTGCTGCTGCACATAGCCGCTCAGCGCGACTACGAGCTTCACTCTCTCGACTTCAGCACTGCGTTCTTGCAGGGTAGCCTGCACGAGGAGATCTGGCTTCGCCGTCCACCTGGCTTCACTGGGACTTTCCCTCCTGGCACCCAGTGGAGCCTCCGACGGCCAGTCTACGGTCTCCGCCAGGCACCACGTGAGTGGCACGACACACTGAGGACTACGCTTGCGGCTCTTGGGTTTGCTCCTTCTACTGCTGACCCGTCGCTGTTTCTGCGCACCGACACTTCACTGCCGCCGTTCTACATCCTCGTGTACGTCGACGACTTGGTCTTTGCCACAGCGGACACTGCTGGACTCGCCTACGTGAAGTCCGAGCTGCTGAAGAGACACACGTGCACAGACCTGGGTGAACTGCGCAGCTACCTTGGCTTGCAGATCACTCGGGACAGAGCACGCCGCACCATTACCTTGACTCAGTCACACATGGTGCAGCAGGTCCTTCAGCGCTTCGGCTTCACGTACTCCTCGCCTCAGGCCACTCCTCTGCCTACTCGCCACTCACTCTCAGCTCTGCCTTCGGATGAGTCCGTAGAGTCGAGTGGTCCGTATGCAGAGCTTGTTGGCTGCCTCATGTACCTGATGACCTGCACACGACCTGACCTTGCATACCCTCTGAGCATTCTTGCACGCTATGTTGCTCCTGGGAGACACCGACCAGAGCACATGGCTGCAGCGAAGAGGGTATTGCGCTACCTGTGCAGTACGTCGGGCATGGGGCTAGTGCTTGGAGGGCGGAGTCCAGTGGTCCTTACCGGCCACGCGGACGCTTCTTGGGCTGACGACCAGGCTACGCAGCGGTCGTCACAGGGTTACACCTTCAGCCTTGGTTCCGGCTCTGTCTCGTGGCGGTCTACTCGCTCGTCTTCGGTTCTCGGCTCCAGTTGTGAGGCTGAGATCTACGCAGGGGCCATGGCTGCACAGGAGCTTCGCTGGCTCACCTACCTGCTGACTGACCTTGGAGAGCCGCCTCGTTCTCCTCCAGTGCTGTACGTAGACAACAAGGCCATGCTGGCCTTGTGTCGAGAGCAGCGCTTGGAGCACAGAACGAAGCACATTGCTCTCCGCTACTTCCTTGCTCGTGAGCTGCAGCAGCGTGGTCAGTTGCGACTTGCGTACGTGGCCTCTGAGGCCAACACTGCTGATGTGTTCACCAAGGCACTCGCGCCTTGTGACCATCAGCGCTTTTGCACCCAGCTGGGTCTTGTGCCTGTCTTACCTCACTTGCTCTCCTCTTGACTTCACTTGTACTGTGACATATATATATACCTGCTCTTGCTTGTCTAGTTTTATATATATGTCTGTACTCCTGCATGTGAACTGGCCTCTGGCCCTGCTCTTGTGCTCGGACTGTGTGGTGACTTTGTGATCCACCCTGAGCTTGCTTTGCTTTGCTTTGCTTGACTGGTCTTGTGACCCCTTGTTCTCCCCCACTTTGCCTATGGGGGTGTGTCAGAGTATTATAACTGATGCATGTTTGTAGGCTATAGTGGGGTAGCACATATGGGGTACAGCTTTCTAGGGTAGTATTTGTACCCAACTCTGACTTAGTCATTTCATTCCTGTTTACTTGTTTCACACGAGACATTGGCCACGTTACAATAGCAGAGGATTTTTTTTTAAAAAGAACTAAGGGTTATATTTCTGTTTTTTATCAGCGTCCAGCTGCTGGATTTCAGCGACCAACGTGGCATCCAGTGTCTAGCATCCAGACGCTGGGCGCGGGGAGTTCTGGGCGTCGACGGTAACTTTGGTGATGATGGGGTTAGCGCTGTGCTGGTGATGTTGAGGGTATTGATGGAATTCGTAGATGACTGCAAATATGAGTCGCACAATGACTGAATCTGACAGATTATATTTATTCTTTTTCTCGATTGCTTTCCTTTCCCAGGGCTTTCTGGTTCTCCCTGACTAGTAACACGAACTCCAGGTAAGAAATTGTTTCCCATGCTTGTGCTGTGAACACCCGTAACTAGCTCTGTCAGGAAAGAGAGGGCAAGTATTGTGATTGACCACGCCTCCGTGGCATGCACTCCCGCCTCCTTGTCTCTGGTCTTCCCAGGTCTCTGCCTCCCCTCCCACCCTTGCCTGCCCCTCCCTGCCTTCCCTGTGTTGAGGGGCGGCAGCGCGCCGTTCCTCACTCCTCCTCGTTTCCCCCGACTACTGCTCCCCTGCAGATTCTCTACATGGACGTGTGGGGCCCAGCCCGTGTCCGTGGACAGGGCTGCAAGCGATACTTTCTGCTGGTTGTTGACGACTACTCGCGTTACACCACGGTCTTCCCCTTGCACAGCAAGGGGGAGGTCCCTGATGTTTTGATCCCTTGGATCCGCACTGTCCGTCTCCAGCTTCGCAAACGGTTCCGCCAGGACCTTCCTGTCCTGCGTCTGCACTCTGACAGAGGTGGTGAGTTTGCCTCCGACCTCTTGCGGGACTTTTGTCGTGTAGAGGGGCATTCACCAATCATTCACGCTTCCGACCTCTCCGCAGCAAAATGGGGTTTCTGAGCGTCGCATTGGCTTAGTCATGGAGGTCGCTCGTACCTCCATGATCCATGCGGCTGCTCCCCATCTTCTGTGGTCGTTTGCGGTCCGGTACGCTGCGCATCAGCTCAACCTCTGGCCCCGTGTCTCCTTGCCGGAGACCTCGCCTACACTGCGTAGGATGGGGGAGGTTGGCCATGCGCCAGTTTTCCGATTCTGGGGCTCTCATGCCTTTTTCCGCGATGCCTCCGCGGACAAGCTCTCCTCCCGCGCCATTTCCTGTGTCTTCATTGGCTTTCCCCCTGACGCGTCTGGCTGGCAATTTTACCACCCCACCACGTGCCGTGTCCTGCCCTCTCAGGACGTCACGTTTGACGAGTCGGTTCCCTTTTACCGTCTCTTCCCCTACCGCACTGCCCCTCTCCCCCCGTCGCCGCTCTTCCTCGCACCAGGTCCCCCTCCGGTAGACCCCCTCCCCCCTCACGGTCCTGCTCCCTCAAATGTGTCTCAGGTAGACCCACTCCTCTTGGCTGAGCCTGTTGAGGTCGCTGTCGACTCTGGAGCTGGTGGGGGTTGTGCTGCTAGGGGTGCTGCGTCTGGGGGTGCTGGGCCTGGGCATGCGGAGCCTGGGGGTGCTGAGCCTGGGGTTGCTGAGTACGAGGGTGCGGAGCCTGGGGGTGCTGAGTCTAAGCGTGCGGAGCCTGGGGGTGCTAAGCCTGTGGGTGTGGAGCCTGGGGGTACTGAGTCTGGGGGTGCTGAGCTTGGAGGTACTGTGTTTGCTGGAGGTCCTACGGGTGCCTCGTCACGGCGGGAGCCTCTCTCTCCACCGCAGCTGCGCGAGTGGTTTGCTCGGCGCACCCGCCTTCGGAATGGTGCTGCTGGAGCTGGGGGGTCTGTCGCTGGAGGCACTGGAGCTGGAGGCATTGGAGCTGTTGGTCCTGGAGGTGCTGGAGCTGCTAGTCCCGGAGGTGCTCGTATTGGAGGTACTGCAGCTGCTAGAGCTGGTGGTGCTGCAAGGGCTGTAGCTAGAGACCCTGGAGCTGAAGGCGCTATAGCTGGAGGTACCGGAGGTGCGGGAGCTGCTGGTCCTGGAGGTGCTTGTTCTGGAGGTACTGGAGCTGTTGGAGCTGGTGGTGCTGCTGTTACTCGAGGTACTGGAGGAACTAGAGGTGCTAGAGCCGCTGGTCCAGGAGGTGCTCGTACCGGAGGTACTGGAGCTGCTTGAGCTGTTGGTGCTGCGAGCGCTGGAGCTGGAGACCCTGGAGCTAGAGGTGCTGGCTGTGAGGATCTGGGATCGAGCTCAGAAAAGATGATTCAAATTGAATTGAATTGAATGTCCACCTTGGTACAACACGAGGCTATATATAGGCTCAACACAAGGCCCCGTAACCAGGTGTTACGCGAAGGTTCCGCGGGTCGCGAAGCGTCCCGAACAGATCCTTACCGAATTCGGTAGAAGGCAATTCGGTGGCAACCGAAAAGCCAGAATTCGGTGCACGCAACCTAGCTCGGTGCTATAACTATAATAAAATATAGGAAAGCACCTAGCCTAGGAAATCAAGCAATTCATGCATGCATATAAATATCCTATGCTAGAAATAGCATGATAAAAGTAAAGGCAAGCAAGCATAGCTGGCATAAGCCGTCGTACTCTCACACGTCCCCCCCTCAAAGCTGGGTGGCGTGAGATACACCCTGCTTGACAAGATAGTCCTCGAGAGCACGGCGTGCGTTGCCCATATCAGCTTCTGCAACCCAACTGTCCTCAGTGGGGTCGTATCCCTTCCAGCGTATCAGGAACTCGAGAGTCTTGCCACCGCGGCGCCGATGAGAGAGAACGCGCTCGATCTCGTACTCGGGTTCATCCTGTATGAGAACAGGTGGTGGTGGCGGTAGTTGCCGTCCCTGGAACTGTTGGTTGGGGTCCTTGTAGGGCTTCAGTAGCTGGACATGGAAAGCGTTGTGAAGCTTCCATGTATCTGGTAAGCGCAAGCGGAATGTAACTGGTGTCACCTGTGCCTCAACGAGAAAAGGACCACAGAAGCGAGGCCGGAGTTTGGATGGGAGGTGAGACAGGTTCAAGTTGCGCGTGTCAAGAAGCACCTAATCTCCGACTGGTACTGAGTGATCACGTCGCTGACGATCGGCATACTGCTTCTGGGAGTTCTGCATCGTGGTGAGACGTCGCTGAGTCTTCTCCCATAGCTGCTGCATGGTGGTGACGAAGTCATGTGCGGCTTGGACGTGTGCCGGTGTAGTTGGCTGCTGTGGTGTGAGTGGTTCCCGTCCGTAATACAGGAAGAAAGGAGTTTTCCCTGTGGCCGCATGTGATGCGTTGTTGTAAGCAAACTCTAGGGTTGGTAACTGTGTGTCCCAGTGGCTGACGTCGTCCTTGCAAGCTGTGCGCAGTAACTGTTCAACCACTTGATTGAGTCGCTCTGTCTGTCCGTCAGTCTGGGGGTGGTATGCTGAAGACATTATAAGCTTTGTCCCCAACAGTCCCATGAGCTCCTTCCAGAACTTACTCGTGAATTTGGGGTCTCTGTCTGAGATGAGTGTAGTGGGGATGCCGTGGATGGTGATGATGCGGTCGAAGAAGAGTCGAGCAGTTGCTTCAGCTGTAGCTGTGGCGTTGGTCGGTATGAAGTGACCCATTTTGGAGAACTTATCGATCACCACGAGGATGGAATCATGTCCCCGTGAGGTCGAAGGAAGCCCTGTGATGAAGTCGAGGCTAACGACCTGCCATGGCTGCTCCGGTACGGGTAGAGGCTGAAGTAACCCTGCGTTTTTCTGATTGCTGCTCTTCATCCGCTTGCACGTGTCGCAAGAGGTGACGAACTGCTGCACGTGTGCTGCCATCCCGGGCCAGTATTAATACTTCGCTATCCCTGCTAATGTCTTGTTGCTCCCGAAATGTCCCGCGTAAGGTACGTCGTGAAACTCCTCCAATAGGATCTGCCGTAGCGGGGCGTAATTCGGTACCCAAATCTTTCCTGAACCCTTCCTTACAGCTAAGTCTTTCTCCCACTGTAATAGCTTCTTGGTCTGTGCTGTAGCAATCTCTGCGTCCACGGAGTACCCATGTTGGAATAGACCCTTGAGCAGAGGGTTCATCCCGTCGAGCTGGATGCCTGCTACATGTCCGGGGCGGCTCAACGCGTCTTCCTTGTTGTGTAGCCCGGGCTTGGAGACGATGTCGTAGTGGAAGTGAGTTTCCAGGAAGTCCACCCACCGCACCTGTCGTCGTGAGAGTGTCGGCTGTGACTTCAGGTATTTGAGACTGCAGTGGTCAGTATAGACTGTAGTCTTGGCTCCCTCTAGGTAACACCTCCACGCCTAGAAGGGTATGACTATCGCTAAGGCTTCCTTGTCGTGAATGGGGTAGTTTAGTTCTGCTCCGTGTAGCTTCTTACTGAGGTAGGCGATGGGCTGTAAACCGCGTCCGTGATCCTGCATCAGTACTGCTCCGACTGCTTGGTCACTAGCGTCTGCTTCCACCACGTAGTCCTTGTCTGGATCTGGCAAGATGAGTACTCGCGCTGTAGTCAGTGCTGTCTGTAGCTGCTCCATGGCTTACTGCTGAAGGGTATCCCATTTGTAGGGCGTATCCTTTTTCAGTAGGTCCGTTAGTGGCGCTGCTATCTTAGCGTACTGCGGCACGAACCTGTTGTAGTAGTTGGCGAAGCCTAGGAACTGCTGTAACTCCTTCACATTCTCTGGTACTTTCCACTTCTTGACGGCTTCGATCTTCCGTGGGTCCACGTGTACGCCCTCGGCACTCACCATGTGCCCGAGAAAGTGCACCTTCTTCAGGGCGAAGTCGCTCTTCGACAGCTTCACGTAGAACTTGTTGTTCCGCAGGATCTCGAACACCTTCCGTAGATGCTCCACGTGCTCCTTCATGTTCTTGGAGTAGATGAGAATGTCTTCCAGGTACACCACCACGCACTCGTCCAGCAGGGGTTGTAAGATGTGATTCATCTCCGCCTGAAACGTTGCTGGTGCGTTGCAGAGTCCGAACGGCATCACCAGGTATTCGTAGGAGCCGTATCTGGTATGGAATGCCGTCTTGTGGATCGAGTTGTCTGCCATCTTGATCTGCGAGTAGCCCGATCGTAGGTCCAGCTTCGAAAATACTGTTGCTCCACGCAGTTGATCGAGTAGGTCGTCTATGCGCGGTATGGGATATTTGTTTTTGACTGTCTGTTTGTTCAGTGCGCGGTAGTCGATGCACATCCGTAGACTGCCGTCTGGTTTTGGAGTGAAGAGAACTGGTGCGCCGTAGGGAGAGGTGGATGGGCGGATCAGTTGTCTGTCCAGTAGATACTCTATCTGTTTTTTCATGTCTGTCCGTTCAGTCGGACTCAGTCGGTATGGTGCACGTGAGACGGGTTTCGCACCTGGTTCCTCCACGATCTCGTGCTCGTGGGTGCGTGCTGGAGGTACGCCTGCAGGTAGGTCGTCGGGCATTATATCCTTGTACTGCTCCAAGACCTCTTTCACTGCTGCACGTAGCTCGGAACTCGGCTTCTCCTCCTCTGCTGCTGCCATAACCAGTGCTAGGTAACCCGTGTTACTCTTGTTCACCGTCTGTTGGAACCGTGCCAGTGTCGTTTCAGGTACGTCCCCTGTATCCGTCCAGCTTCGTAGCTCCACTCGTTTCCCGTTGTTGTAGATGCACACCTTGCTGTTGACCCAATCGATCTCGGGGTTGAACTGCTTCAGGAAATCTCGCCCCAAGATAAAATCTAATCCTTTGATGTTGGTGACTGGTAGCTTCGGCTTCCACCTCAATGCACCTATATGCAGTTGCAGTGATGCTTCGCCATGGATAGGAAGCTTCGTACCGTCCACCATGGTTGCTGAAAACTGGGTCTCTTCCGCCTTCTCTCCAATTTTCTCCAATGCTCCGCGGTCACACACCGAGTGAGATGCACCGCTGTCCACCAATGCCTGGAGGCGTTGCCCATTGCATAACACCTCGAGGAGTAGTGGTTTCTGCTGTGCTGAGTAGCCAAAGAGGGTCTTGTTAATAGGATCATAGGGTACATCAAACTTAATACCTTCCCTTTTTACTATACCTGACTCAGCGCTTTCCAACTTCACCTGGGGGGTAGGAGGATTTTTCCGAGGCTTGTATAACTTTTCCTGAGCCTGGATGTCTCCTCTAAGCCTTGGCAGCTGTGTAGGCTTCACCTGTGGGCGACGGGGAGCCTTAACACTGTGCTGCGGGGAGAGCATATTAATTCCACGGAACGCACGACCCTTCTCTACGCTCCGTAGTATTTTGCCCAACTTCTCAGGTACCTGAATAATTTCTAAAGGCTTTTTCTTGGCCTCTAGACTTCCCCTGAATTTTTTGAAGGCTTGTAAACCACGAGAAGCAATATTCTTCGTTAGAGCATCTTTATAGGATACTTTTAACGAATTCTTACTTTCGTGGGTGTTCGGCTGGAGTTTCCCGGTCGGTGCAGAGTCTTTTTTCGCGGAGCCTCCATTCGCCTCGGCGATTTCCCCTGATGCCGGCCGGTCGTGACGTTTTAAATTCGCGCCATCATTTTCTCCTTTTTTCACCCGCTCCGAAGTCGCCACGTCGTCGCCTTTTCCTGCTTTTCGGATCTTTACGCGATCGCCAGGTCGATCCGCGGCTACTGGCGATTCCCGTTTTTTGACTTCGGGGGTGCTCCACTGTTTCCGTCCCGGAGTGCCGCACGTGCTTTCTTCATTTTGTAGCACGACAAAAACTGATGTCCTGCTGCGCCGCAAAATTCGCATTTTGTCGGCTGCTGCTTCGCATCGTATTTGTCGATATCCATCGGTTCGGTGAACGTGGGGGGTGCCGATCGCTTCGTGCCGAATGTACGGTTCGGCGTGAAGCGTCGTGTTTCAGGTTGACTTCGAGTCAGCGCGTCGTATCGCTCGGCAGCACGCACGATGTCTCTGTAGCTGTTGTAATTCGCCGCAATCACCTGCCGCCGAATCTCCATTTTTAATCCTTCGGTGTACGCCTGGATTTTTTCGCCTTCGGTCAGGTCGGTGATGCGGTTGAACAGTAACTCCATCTGCTGCGTGTACTGTGTTACACTACTGTATTGCTTGTGTCGGTGTATCTGCTGCCGCGCCATGTAGGTTGTATTAATTGGTTCAAAACGCTCGATTAAATCTGCCCGAAACTGCTGCCACGTTTTCTCCCCGCGGGCTACGTCGGTGTAGTAAATCAATTCGAGAGCCGGTCCACGTAACAGTGTCGCTGCGAGCCGAATCCTTGCTGCGTCGTGTTGCGGGGTCGAACAGCCAATGGCCTCGAAGTAAATTTCGAGGGTGGCCACGAATCGCCGGACGTCGGATCCCTTCGCGCTTGGATCGAACGCCTCCGGGAGCCTCGATCGTGCTGCTTCGAGGTTTGGTGACAGTGGTGCCATTGGTCCGTGAAATGTCTGTGTCGCCACTGCTGCTGAAGTTGTCGGTGCTGCAGTCGCTGTGGTCGCTGCTGCTGCGGTGGCGAACCCTGGTTGGCTTGTCAGAAAAGCCTCGAGTCGACGAAGCGTCGCCTGCGTCTGCTCCATGTCGGTGCGGAGGCTCGCGATGTCGCTCGTAGTCGCGTAGTTGTCGCCTTGGCCCTCCATTTGGTGATTTATAGGAAGATGCGCGACGAAAATAATCGAATTCTAGGTGCTGGTCAACTTACTGCGAGTCAAATTGACTGTAGAATCGACGAGCGCGAATTCTGTAGGTTGCGTAAATCTCCCTTAGGCGAAATTCGCGCCCGATCTTGGCCGTTGAGGAGAAAATCGATCCGATGCTCCAAATTCCAACTTTTTTGGGCGAAATTCTCTGGGCCGTTGAGATGAAACTCGATCGAACGGTCGAAAATCCAACCTTTCCACCAGTAAATCTGAGGGGTGTTCGAAAACCGAATCGAAGGGGACTTAGAAAAATTGCGCGGAACTGGTTTTACATACCCGTATCGACGCTTTCGTCGTCGCCCCCGCGGTTTTTAAAGGCCGGAACTAAGCGGTTGAAGACCTCGCGTGTAAACCCGCTCTGATACCAAGTGTGAGGATCTAGGATCGAGCTCAGAAAAGATGATTCAAATTGAATTGAATTGAATGTCCACCTGGGTACAACACGAGGCTATATATAGGCTGGACACAAGGCCCCGTAACCAGGTGTTACGCGAAGGTTCCGCGGGTCGCGAAGCGTCCCGAACAGATCCTTACCGAATTCGGTAGAAGGCAATTCGGTGGCAACCGAAAAGCCAGAATTCGGTGCACGCAACCTAGCTCGGTGCTATAACTATAATAAAATATAGGAAAGCACCTAGCCTAGGAAATCAAGCAATTCATGCATGCATATAAATATCCTATGCTAGAAATAGCATGATAAAAGTAAAGGCAAGCAAGCATAGCTGGCATAAGCCGTCGTACTCTCACACTGGCCCTGGAGCTGTCGGTATTGGTGCTGGAGGCACTGTGCAGCCGCGACCGTACTTCCTTCCACAGCTTCGCCAAGTTCTTATTTTACCGTCTTCTACTGGCCTTACTCCACCTCTACTCTGCCCACCGCCTGACCAGTCGCAGCCACAGTTACAGCCAGACTCTCCACTGCCTACACCTTCTCCTCACACTGAGTGGACAGACTCTCTTACAGAGCGTCGTGCGCCTGAGTCTTGTCCTGCCTCGCCTGTTAGCGCTGTTCGCACTGGTCGTCGTGTTCCTTGTCCGTGTCCTTTTCCTGTCCCCGGTAATCATGGTATGGCACTTCGTCCTTCCTCTGTTCCATTACGAGTTCCTCTGCCGTCTCCTCCAGCGTCCTCTCTTCTCGACGTTCCGGACCATGAGTCTGACTTGGTTCGTACTGCCAGCCCTACTGTCACACGTCTCCTAGCCACTGTTGTCACCGACCCTTCGTTTGAGTCCACTATTGCGTCTGCCCTAGTTGCTGAGCTTGTTGACTTTGCTGTTGCGTATCGTCTCGACTATGCCGCTAGTCTTGTTGCTGAGTCTGAGTCTGTCTGTCCTCCGTCCGTCGGGGGTGAGTGTGCTCTTGGCACAGACGTCTTTGAGGATAGGCAGGAGGACATTGAGTGTCTTGCAGCTGCTGTACCTCATCTCGTAGCCATGCTGCTTGCATCTGAGGGAGATCCTGATGCACCAAACATCCCGACCCCGCGCTCTTACGCAGAGGCGATTACGGGTCCTTACTCCTCTCAGTGGCAGACAGCCATGGACGTAGAGATGGCATCCTGGATGTCCACAGGCACTTACGCCGACGCAGTTCCCCCATAGTCGATGGCATGTGGATTTTCAGGGTGAAGCGGCCGCCAGTTTCTCCGCCTGTCTTCAAGGCTCGATACGTTGCACGGGGCTTTGGTCAGCGACAGGGAGTTGACTTCTTCCAAACCTTCTCCTCTACCCCAAAGATGACCACTCTTCGGGTGCTTCTGCACGTTGCCGCTCAGCGTGACTACAAGCTTCACTCTCTTGACTTCAGCACAGCTTTCTTACAGAGTAGCCTCTACGAGGAGATATGGTTACGCCGCCCACCTGAGATCTGTTTTTTCTTGCAGGTACCCAGTGGAGCCTCCAGCTGCCAGTCTACGGTCTCCTCCAGGCGCCTCGTGAGTGGCACGACACACTGAGGATGACACTTGTGGCGCTTGGGTTTGCTCCTTCCACTGTTGACCCGTCGCTGTTTCTGCGCACCGACACTTCGCTGCCGCCGTTCTACATCCTCGTGTACGTCCACGACTTGGTTTTGCCACTGCTGACACTGAGGCAGGCCCTTGTGAAGTCGGAGCTGCAGAAGAGACACACGTGCACAGACCTAGGTGAGCTGCGTAGCTATCTTGGCTTGTAGATCACCCGAGATAGAGCACGACGCACCATCACCCTGACTCAGTCACACATGGTGCACCAGGTCCTTCAGCGCTTTGGCTTCCAATTCTCCTCGCCATAGTCCACTCCTCTGCTTACCAATCACTCGCTCTGAGCTCCACCTTCGGACGAACCCATAGAGCCGAGTGGCCCATATCCAGAGCTTGTGGGCTACCTCATGTACCTGATGACCTGCACTCGACCTGACCTTGCCTACCCTCTTAGCATCCTGGCACGCTACGTTGCGCCCATGAGACACCGACCAGAGCACTGGGAGGCTGATAAGAGGGTGTAGCGCTACTTGTGCAGTACGTCTGGCATGGGGCTCGTGCTTGGAGGACAGGGTCTAGTTGTCCTCACTGGACACGCAGACGCTTCTTGGGTTGACAACTTGGCTACGTAGCAGTCGTCACAGGGTTACAATTTCAGCCTTGGCTCCGGCTCTATATCTTGGCGGTCTACCCGCTCGTCTTTTGTTCTCAGTTCCAGTTGTGGGGCAGAGATCTACGCAGGGGCCATGGCTGCACAGGAGTTACGCTGGCTCAACTACCGGCTGACCGACTTGGGAGAGCGGCCTCGTTCTCCTCCAGATGTGTACGTAGACAACAAGGCCATGATTGCCTTGTGTCAGGAGCATAGACTGGAGCACAGGACGAAGCACATCGCTCTGCGTTACTTCCTTGCTCAAGAGTTGCAGCAGAGTGGTCAACTTTGTCTTGCTTACGTGGCCACTCGGGCCAAGACTGCTGATATATTCACCAAGGCACTTGAGTCTTGTGATCATCAGCGTTTCTGTACAACTTTAGGCCTTCTGCCTCCTTCGTCTCACTTGCTCACTGCGTGACTTTGCTGGTACTGTGATCTATAAATATATATACCTGCATGCTTCCACTTGCTTGGTTGTGATCTCTGTACTGCTTGTTCTCATTTATATAACTCTGCATGTGAACTGGCCTTGTGGCCATTTGCTTGTGCTCAGGGAGTGTGGTGACTTCGTGATCCACCCCGAGCTTGCTTTGCTTTTCTTGACTGTGTCAAACTTATTGACTGCCTTGCGTCGCGCTGCCCCGTGCACGCCTTTCCCTGACCTGCGTCGCGCTGCCCCGCGCACGCCCTGCCCTTCCCCGTGTCGCGCTGCCCCGCGCACGCCCTGCCTTACCTTCCGTCGCGCTGCCCCGCGCACGCCCTGCCCTGCCCCGCGTCGCGCTGCCCCGCGCACACCCTGCCCTGCCCCGTGCCCTGCTACCCTGCGCGTCGTGCCCTGCTGCAGCCCGCGCGTCGCGCTCTGCTGCCCCGTGCGTCGTGCTCTGCTGCAGCCCGCGCGTAGCGCCCTGCTGCCCTGCGCGCCGCGCCCTGCTGCAGCCCGCGCTGCGCGCTCTGCTGCCCCGCACGTCGCGCTCTGCTGCAGCCCGCGCGTCGCGCCATGCTGCCCCGCGCTTCGCGCCCTGCTGCAGCCCGCGCGTCGCGCCCTGCTGCCCCGCGCGTTGCGCCCTACTGCAGCCCGCACGTCGCGCCCTGCTGTAGCCCGCACGTCGCGCCCTGCTGCCCCTGCCCTGCGCCCGCACCCTGCCCTTTGCCAGCGCCCTGCCCTGTGTGCGCTGGCGCCCTGCCCTACGCCAGCGCCCTGCTAAACCCTAAATAAATTAAAAAAAAAAAAAAAAGGCCCTAGGTGATTTTTCCCTAGGAGCTACTTCCTGCTGCTGCCTGCGCCGCCCTGCTCTGGCCGCGCGCCGCCCTGCTCTGACCGCGCGCCACCCTGCTCTGGCCGCGCACCGCCCTTCCCTGACCGTGCACCGCCCCGACCCACCCTAGTGCCTCCTCGCCGCCCTTCCTGCCCTGCGTGCTGCCCTGCTGGTCGCATGACTTCCCTTCACGGCAGCGGTGGGAGTGGTGGCGGCGGTGGCGGCAGCAGCGGGAGTGGTGGTGGCCTCAGTAGCAATCGCTTTGGAGCTGTTCGGTGGGGAGTTTCTGGCGGTGGCCAAATGCAGCTGCAGCGACGTTCGAGCGTGACCCTTACGCCCCAGCAGCTTCGTGAGTGGTACGCCCGTAGGTGTCGTGGCGGCGACAGTTGTGGCAATCGCGGTGCAGCTAGTCAGTTGGGAGTTTCTGGCAGTGGCCTGGTGCAGCTACAGCCGCGTCCGCGCGAGACCCTTACGCCCCAGAGCTTCATGAGTGGTACGCTCAGTGTGGGGGGTCTTTGAGTAGTGCTCGCTGCCAGTACTCATTCGTACAGGTGATTGGGCTGGTCAGACATGTGGGACACCTGGCCACACACAGCCCCGCTGCTTTTCCTGTCTAAGCGACACCTGGTGTGCACAGTTTGGCAACGCGGCTGAGCTCCCCCGCTGGCTATAGATGCTTAGTCAGGGCGTCAATGTCTTTGCGCTAGACTATGACGCCATCCTTACTGCCATTTATGCATTGCCTTTTAGTTCTGACGTTGACTGTTACTTGTGTGTGCCGCCCCACCCAGGTATAGAGGCTGCTCCTCTAGGTGCTAGTGAGTCTGCTCTCTATGGTACTGCGCCTGTTGAGGCCTTGCACAATTTCACACTTGACTCAGGTGCTTCCCGTTGTTTCTTTTGCAACAGTACCACAGTCACAGCACTCCCTGCACCTATTGCTGTCAGACTGGCTAACCTCTCAGGGGGCCCAGTTCTTGCCCGTTCTACCATTGTTCTCCCGTGTCCGGCGGTTCCGTCCGGCTCACTCTCAGGTCTTCACCTCCCCTCGTTCTCTACGAACTTGGTGAGTACCGCTGCCCTCCAGGATGCGATGGTTGATACCTTTACTCCTGGGGGTCAGCGTGTGTCGATCTGCATGTGTGCACGGACAGACCATCACCTGGCCACGTTCACCCATCGGCCAGGGTCGAGTCTGTACACACTGACTACTGAGCCTCCCCAGGTAGCTGCGTCCGTGTCAGGCCAGCTTGCGGCCCCCTGCTCGTGTCGCGCCCTGTCGCACCAAACGCTCCTTTGGCACCACCGCCTTGGTCACCCCTCTGTGGCACGCCTCCGTGGTATGCACTCCCGTCTCCTTGTCTATGGTCTTCCTAGGTCTCTGCCTCCCCTCCCGCCCTCGCCTGCCCCTCCCTACCTTCCCTGTGTTGAGGGGCGGCAGTGCGCTGCTCCTCACTCCTCCTCGTTCCCCCCGATAGAGGCTCCCCTGCAGACTCTTTACATGGATGTGTGGGGCCCAGCCCACGTCCAAAGACAGGGCCACGAGCAGTACTTTCTGCTGGTTGTCGACGACTACTCGCGTTACACCACGGTCTTCCCCTTGCGCTGCAAGGGGGAGGTCCCTGATGTTCTGATCCCTTGGATCCGCAGTGTTCGTCTCCATCTCCGCAAGCGGTTCGCGACGGACCTTCCCGTCCTACGTCTGCACTCTGACAGAGGTGGTGAGTTCTCCTCTGACCTCTTGCGGGCCTTTTGTCGTGCGGAGGGCATTTGCCAGGCGTTTACGCTTCCGGCCTCTCCGCAACAGAATGGGGTTGTTGAGCACCACATTGGCTTAGTCATGGAGGTAGCTCGTACCTCCATGATCCATGCGGCTGCCCCCCATTTTCTGTGATCGTTTGCAATCCAGTACGCTACGCATTAGCTCAACCTCTAGCCCCGTGTCTCCTTGCCAGAGAAATCGCCCACACTGCGATGGACAGGGGAGGTTGGCAATGCATCGGTGTTCCGGGTCTTGGGATGTCGTGGTTTTGTCCGCGATACCTCCGCGGACAAGCTCTCCTCCCGTGCTGTTCCCTGTGTCTTCCTTGGCTTTGTCCCTGACGCGCCTGGCTGGCAGTTTTACCACCCCACCTCGCGCCGTGTCCTGCCCTCTTAGGACGTCACGTTTGACGAGTGGGTTCCCTTTTACCGTATCTTCCCCTATCGCACTGCCCCTCTCCCTCCCCCGCCGCTCTTCCTCGCACCAGGTCCTCCTTCGGTAGACCCCCTCCCCCCTCAGGGTCCTGCTCCTTCAGGTGTGTCCTAGGTAGACCCTGTCGAGCATGTCGAGGTAGCTGTCGACTCTGGTGCTGCTAGAGGTGATGCGTCTGGGGGTGCTGCGCCTGCGGGTGTGGGGCCTGGGAGTACTGAGCTTGAGCATGCTGAGCCTGGGGTTGCTGAGTCTGAGGGTGTGGAGCCTGGGGGTGCTGAGCCTGAGCGTGGGAAGCCTGGGAGTGCTGAGCCTGGGGGTGCTGAGCCTGGGGGTGCTGAGCCTGAGCGTGCTACGCCTGGGGGTACTTTGCCTTCTGGAGGTCCTCTAGGTGTCTTGTCCCGTAGGGAGACGCTCTCTACACTGCAGCTGCGCGAGTGGTTTGCTTGGCGCTGGAGCCTCCGGAGTGGTGCTGCTGGAGCTGGAGCTGCGGGAGGTGCTGGAGCCCCTGGTCTCGAAGGTGCTCGTACTAGAGGTACTGGAGCTGCTGGGGCTGGAGGTGCTGCTGGAGCTTCTTGAGGTGCTAGTGGAGCTAAAGCTGCTAGAGGTACTGGAGCTACTGGAGCTGGAGGTGCTGCTGGAGCTGGAGCTGCTGGAGGTACTAGAATTACTGGAGCTGGAGGTGCTGCTGGAGCTGGAGCTGGAGGTGCTGCTGCAGCTGGAGCTAGGGCTGCTGGAGGTACTGGAGCTGCTGGGGCTGGAGGTGCTACTGGAGCTAGAGCTTTAGGTGCTGCTTGAGCTGGAGCTAGAGGTGCTGCTAGTGTGAGGATCTGGTTTAGGAAACATGATTCTATTGAATGATTCACCTGGGTACAAGGCCAAGCTATATAAAGGCTTGACACAAGGCAGGTAACCCAGGTGTAACGCGAACGTTCTGAGGGTCGCGAAGCGTCCCGAACAGAACCTTCCCGAATTCGGTAGAAAACAATTTGGAGGGAATCGAAAAGGCTTGAGTTCGGTACACGTAACCTGGTTTGGTGCTATAACTATCAGAATGAACAAGAATGATTGCACTAGGAAAGAGTTGGGTACAAGTAGGAAACCCTAAACTTACTGTACCCCATAGTAACTACCCCACTACAGCCTAAACAAACTGTAGCAGATGTAACATTCGACACACCCCCATAGGCAAAGTGGGGGAGAGCAAGGGGTCACAAGACCAGTCAAGAAAGGCAAAGCATGCTCAGGGTGGATCACAACGTCACCACACACTCTGAGCACAAGCAAAGGGCCACAAGGCCTATCCACATGCAGAGGCATATATGCAACACAAACAACACAGTGATCTCTACCTAGCAAAGCAAGCATGCAGGTATATATATGTATAGATCACAGTACAAGCAAAGCCTACAGCAAGTGAGGAAAAGTGGGCACAAGCCCTAGCATAGTGCAGAAACGCTGATGATCACCAAACTGAAGTGCCTTGGTGAATATATCAGCAGTGTTGGCCCGAGTGGCCACGTAACGCAGACGAAGCTGACCAAGCTGCTGCAACTCTCGAGCCAGGAAGTAACGCAGAGCGATGTGCTTCGTTCTGTGCTCCAGTCTGTGCTCCTCACACAAGGCAATGGTAGCCTTGTTGTCGACGTACAGCACTGGAGGAGAACGAGGCCGCTCTCCCAAGTCAGCCAGCAGGTAGGTGAGCTAGCGTAACTCCTTTGCAGCCATGGCTGTGGCGTAGATCTCAACCTCACAACTGGAGCTGAGAACTGAAGACGAGCGTGTAGAACGCCAAGAAACTGAACCAGAGCCAAGGCTGAAGGTGTAACCCTGTGACGGCCATTGAGTAGCCTGGTCGTCAACCCAAGAAGCGTCTGAGTGCCCAGTGAGAACAACTGAGCTCCTCCCTCCAAGCACGAGCCCCATGCCTGATGTACTATACAAGCAGCGCAGTACCCTCTTAGCAGCATTCATGTGCACCTTTCGGTGCCGACCAGGAGCCACGTAGGGAGATAGAAGGCCAAGAGGGTACGCGAGGTCAGGACGAGTGCAAGTCATCAGGTGCATGAGGCAGCCAACTAGCTCTGGGTAAGGACCACTCGGCTCTAGGGACTCGACCGAAGGTGGAGATGAGAGCGAGTGACCTGTAGCCAGAGGAGTGGACTGTGCGGAGGACCAGGTGAAGCCGAAGCGCTGAAGGACCTGCTGCACCATGTGTGACTGAGTCTGTGTGATGGTGTGGCGTGCTCTGTCCCGGGTGATCTGCAAGCCAAGGTAGCTGCGCAGTTCACCCAGGTCTGTGCATGTGTGTCTCTTCTGCAGCTCCGACTTCACCAGGGCGAGAGCCTCAGTGTCAGCAGTGGCAAAGACCAAGTCGTCGACGTACACGAGCATGTAGAACGGCGGCAGCGAAGTGTCGGTGCGCAGAAACAGCGACGGGTCAGCAGTAGAAGGCGCGAACCCAAGAGCCCCAAGTGTAGTCCTCGGTGTGTCATGCCACTTACGTGGCGCCTGGCGGAGACCGTAGACCGGCCGCCGGAGGCTCCACTGGGTACCAGTGAAGCCAGGAGGGCGGCGGAGCCAGATCTCCTCGTGCAGGCTGCCCTGCAAGAAAGCTGTGCTGAAGTCAAGAGAGTGAAGCTTGTAGTCCCGCTGAGCGGCAACGTGCAGTAGCACCCGAAGAGTGGTCATCTTTGGGGTGGGGGGGAAGGTCTGGAAGAAGTCTACTCCCTCTCGCTGACTGAAGCCTCGAGAAACGTAACGAGCCTTGAAGACAGGCGGAGAACCTGGCGGCCGCTTCACCCTGAAAATCCACATGCCACTGACGATGTTCGCCCCAGGAGGGGTAACCTCGTCGACGTAAGTGCCATTGGACTTCCAGGATGCCATCTCTGCGTCCATGGCTGACTGCCACTGAGAGGAGTACTCACCCGCGATCGCCTCAGCGTAAGAGCGCGGGGTCGGGATGTCTGGTGCATCCGGGTCTCCCTCAGGTGCAATCAGCATGGACACGAGATGAGGTACAACGGCGGCAAAGCACTCAAACTCCTCCTGCCTGTCCTCAAGGACGTCCGTGCCAAGAGCACACTCACCCTCGACGGACGGAGGACAGACAAACTCAGACTCAGCAACAAGACTCGCAGCGTAGTCTAGACGACAGTGAGCAGCAAAGTCGACAAGCTCAGCAACTAAGGCAGACGCAGCAGCTGGCTCAAAGGAAGGGTCAGTGACAGCACTGGCCAGGAGACGCGTGACAGTAGGACTAGCAACACGAAGAGAGTCAGACTCCGGGTCAACAAGGGCACGAAGAGAGGACGCAGGAGGAGAAGGCAGCGGGACACGCTGTGGAGCAGTGGAAGGACGAAGCGCCATCTGGTGAGTGCCTGGGACAGGAGGAGGACGCTGACGCGGGACACGACGACCAGTGCGAGCAGCATGAACAGGTGACGCAGACCGAGACTCAGGCGACACAGGACGAGACTCAGGCTCACGACGCTCCATAAGACCGCCTGTCGGACTAGTGTAGGGAGAAGGACCAGGGAGTGGCGAGGCAGGCGGTAGGTGTGACAGCGACTGGACAGGCGGAGGACACTCTAAGGAGGGAGCAGGACAAGGAGGAGGCGGCTGACCAAGAACTTGCTGAAGGAGGGGAACGAAGTACGGCTGTGGCCGTGAAGTGCCCCCAGAACCAGCAAAGACAGCACCATAACCCCCAGCAGCAGCTCGATTTCGCTCAGCACCACCAGCAGCTCCAGTACCTCCAGCAGCACTAGCCCCAGTACCAGCAGCACCACCAGCAGCTCCAGCAACTCCAGTACCTCCAGCAGCACCTCCAGCAGGACCAGCTCCACAGCTCCAGTAGCACCCCCAGTCCCAGAAGCTCCAGTACCACCAGTACGAGCACCTCCAGGACCAGTGGCTCCAGCACCTCCAGCGCCAACCCCAGGGTCAGCAGCAACACCAACTCCAGTAGGCTCAGCGCCCTCAGCTCCAGCTCCTGTAGCACCTCCAGCTCCCACAGCACCATGGTGGCGGCGACAGTACCAAGAGTACCACTCACGCAGCTGCTGGGAAGAGAGAACGCCCCCAAGCGCAGCACCCCCAGGGTCAGGACCTCCAAACTCAGCACCCCCAGGGACAGCACCCCCAGTCTCAGCACCCCCAGGATCACCACCCGCAATCTCCGCACCCCCAGGCTCAGCACCCCCAGTCTCCGCACCCCCAGGCTCAGCACCCCCAGTCGAAGTACCCCCAGACCCAGCACCACCAGGCTCAGCACGCTCAGGCTCAGCACGCTCGGTACCTCGCGCAGGACCAGAGTCGACAGCTACCTTGACAGGCTCGACCGGCTCTACCTCGGAAACAACTGAAAGAGCAGGACCCTGGGGAGGCAGGGAGTCTACCGAAGTAGCACCTGGCGTGAGGAAGAGCGGCGGAGGGGGGAGCGGGGCAGTGCGGTAGGGGAAGAGATGGTAAAAGGGGACCGACTCGTCAAACGTGACGTCCTGAGAGGGGAAGACACGGCGCGAGGTGGGGTGGTAAAACTACCAGCCAGGCGCGTCAGGGACAAAGCCAAGGAAGACACAAGGAACGGCACGGGAGGAGAGCTTGTCCGCGGACGTATCGCGGACAAAGGCACGAGATCCCTAGACACGGAACACAGAGGCATCGCCAACCGCTCCCGTCCAACGCAGTGTCGGCGAGGTCTCCGGAACGGAGACACGGGGCCAGAGTTTGAGCTGATGCGCGGCGTACCGGACCGCAAACGGCCACAGAAAATGGGGGGCAGCCATATGGATCAATGAGGTACGAGCGACCTCCATGACCAAGCCAATGCGGCGCTCAGCAACCCCATTCTGCTGAGGAGAGGCCGGAAGCGTGAACGTCTGCTCAATGCCCTCCCCCGGACAGAAGGCCTCCAGGAGGCCGGAGGAAAACTCACCACCTCTGTTAAAGTGCAATCGCACGACGGGAAGTGTGAAAGATAAGGATTGAAGAGAATTGGATGATTCAACTATGAAAGCCTTGGGTTTACATAGTAGGAAAGAGAAGAGAGGTGGGAGCCAACATTATTGGAGGCCCACCAATAAGTTGGGTTGGGAATTATTGGAGGGCCTCCAATAATGTTAACCACTCTTGAGTTGGGTCAACATTATTGAAGGGGGGACAAATAATGTTCTCAACCCAACCTTTGGGGTCCAATAATTTGGACCAAAGGTTGGGTCTCAACCCAACTTTAGGGGTAACCCTAGCTATACACCCAACCAGAGGTTGGGTGCTTATCTCTACCTGATCTAGAGAATATGAGTGCAGGTTACAAGAGAAGGATAGTTTCTAACACAACCCCTTAACCTGCAGGAATGGAGAAGATCAGAAGAGACAGAGGGTTACAACCCCAGAGTCAGGGAGCGCGGAGGGGAGCAAGGCCGATGAGGCGAAGGAGAGCAGAGTGCGCAGGGCGGAGAAGCGCCTTGGTGAAGATGTCGGCCAAGTTGGCCTCGGCGGCAATCTTGCGAACGGCAACAAGACCTTTCTGGACCAATTCGCGGATAAAGAAGTACCGGAGCTCAATATGCTTGGAGCGGCCATGGAAGACGGGGTCCTGGGTAAGATGGATGGTGCTGGCATTGTCACACCAAAGAGTAGGGCAGCGCTGGGGGGCGCCGAGCTCATCAAGGAGAAAGCATAGCCAATGGCACTCCTGAGCGGCCATGGTGCCGGCGTAGAGTTCGGCCTCACATGAAGAGAGTGCAATCGCAGAGGAGCGCGTGGAACGCCAACTGATCAGGCCGCTGCCAAGTGTGAAGCCATAACCCTGAGAGGAGCGGCGGTCGGGTTGTGAGTCCGCCCAGGAGGAGTCGCTAAAGCCAACGAGGAGGGGTGGAGAGGAGCCGCCAAGTGTGAGGGCGTGGTCCTTGGTGCCACGAAGGTAGCGGAGAACCCGTTTGGCAGCGGACCAGTGTTCCTCAGTGTGGCGGCCGGTGCCCACAAACCGAGCGAGGACACTGATGGGATAGGCGAGATCGGGGCGTGTGCACATCATGGCGTACATCAGGGACCCGACAAGCTCGGCATAGGGACGGGAGGAGGAGGAGGGAGAGGTGGGCGGCGTCAGCTGATGACCGAAGGGGAGGGGGGTGGAGACGGGTTTGGCCTGGGCCATCTCGAATTTCTCCAGCACCTGGCCGATGTAGTGAGATTATGAGAGGGTGATGGTGCGAGCAGCTCGGTTGCGGGTGATGGTCATGCCAAGGTAGTTTTGTAGCGTGCCAAGATCTTGCACTTGAGGCGCTCCTGCAGTGACCGCTTCACCTGTACCATGTCTGGCTTAGAATCGGCAAGCAGGATCATGTCATCAACATAGACTAGGATGAAGAAGCGACGGGGCGAGGAGCGGATGAAGAGGCTGGCGTCGGAGTGGGAGGCAGAGAAGCCGAGGGACCGGAGAGTTGCGGACAGCTTCGCATGCCATTCCCGTGGTGCCTGCTTCAGGCCGTAGACCGGACGGCGTAGTTGCCACACAGTGTTGTCGGGGAAGGAGGCATGAAAGCCGGGGGGCCGCCGAAGGAAGATGCGCTCGTGCAAGTGGCCTTGGAGGAACGCGTTGGAGACATCCATGGAGTCAATCTCCATGTCGTCGCGTGCACCAATGTCAAGGAGGGCACGGAGGGTGGGTGGCTTGATGGTGGGGGCGTAGGTGAACCAGAAATCCTTTGCCCATTCCTGGGTGAAACCCTTCGCAACGTAGCGGGCCTTGTAGACAGGGTCCTCTCCCGGCAGCTGCTTGACGCGAAAGATCCATTTGCCTTCAACAAGGTTGGCATCGGCGGGGAGGGGAACGTCGATGAAGGAGTCGTTGCGAATGAACGCTTCACATTCCAGGAAGATGGCGGCTATCCACTTGTCAGCATCAGGACAGGTGATAGCTTCCTGGAAGGTGGAGGGGACAAAGATGGTGGGAGCGGAGACGGCGCTGAGGACAAGAGCGCCAAGGAAGTTGGGATAGAGCGGGGCGAGAGAGGGAGTGTGCTGCTGGACCGCAATAAGCTCCTCGTGAGAGTCCTCGAGGAGGTGGAGAGAGTTAGGGGGCGGGGTACCAAGGATAGGATCAAGAGAGCGGGTGTGCATGCGGGGGAGGAGGAAAGGCGAGGAGCGAGCAGTTGCCCTCTGCTGCTGCCGCTGCTGGTGCTGATGGAGCGCCTGCTGCTGCTGCTGCTGGTTCTGGTGCTGCTGCCCCTACTGCTGCCCCGGCTGCTACTGCTCCTGCTGCGGTCCTTGCTGCTGCTACGGCTGCTGCCCCTGCTGCTGCCCCTGCTGCTGCTCGTGCTGCTGCTGCTGCCCCTGCTGCTGGTCCTGCTGTTGAAGCGGCTGCTGCTGCCCCTGCTGCTGCCCCTGCCGCTGCCCATGCTGCTGCCCCGGCTGCTGTCCCTGCTGTTGCTACGGCTGCTGCTGCTGCTGCTGCTGCTGGTGTGGCTGCGGCTGCTGCTGCTGCTGCGGTTGGGAGGGAGACGGAGGGGAGGAGGGGGAGGGGGCCGTGGAGTGGGCGGGGGATGTGGGTTCAGCAGGATCGTAGATGTCAGCAGATGAGGGAGGAGGTAGTGGAGTAGGGAGAGGTGGCAGGAGTGGTGCAGGGGGGAGGAGGGGAGGAAGGACAGTGTCGGCCCAGGCGAGAGGGCGGGAAGGGGGAGGGAGGGGGTCAGGTGGGGGAGTAGAGTAGTAGGGGATGGTCTCATCAAAGACGACATCGATGCTGCGGATGAGGCGTCCTGATGGAGGGTGGAGGAAGATGTAGCCAGGTGAGTCGCGGTTGTGTCCTAGGTAGACGCACTCCAGAGCGCGAGAGGCGAGCTTGCCTTGAGTGCGATCGGGAGGAGGAATGAGGACGTAAGCCTTGCAACCCCACACACGGAGGCCTGCAGCGTCAGGTTTGGTGCCTGACCAGAGTTCCGTGGGGGTGGTTGTGAAGCAAGGAAAACAGGAATGAAATGACTAAGTCAGAGTTGGGTACAAATACAACACTAGAAAGCTGTACCCCATATGTGCTACCCCACTATAGCCTACAAACATGCATCAGTTATAATAATCTGACACACCCCCATAGGCAAAGTGGGGGAGAACAAGTGAGGCAAGACAGGCACAAGACCCAGCTGGGTGCAAAAGCGCTGATGGTCACAAGGCGCGAGTGCCTTGGTGAACACATCAGCAGTGTTGGCCTCAGAGGCCACGTACGCAAGTCGCAACTGACCACGCTGCTGCAGCTCACGAGCAAGGAAGTAGCGGAGAGCAATGTGCTTCGTTCTGTGCTCCAAGCGCTGCTCTCGACACAAGGCCGGCATGGCCTTGTTGTCTACGTACAGCACTGGAGGAGAACGAGGCGGCTCTCCAAGGTCAGTCAGCAGGTAGGTGAGCCAGCGAAGCTCCTGTGCAGCCATGGCCCCGGCGTAGATCTCAGCCTCACAACTGGAGCCGAGAACCGAAGACGAGCGAGTAGACCGCCACGAGACAGAGCCGGAACCAAGGCTGAAGGTGTAACTCTGTGACGACCGCTGCGTAGCCTGGTCGTCAGCCCAAGAAGCGTCCGCGTGGCCGGTAAGGACCACTGGACTCCGCCCTCCAAGCACTAGCCCCATGCCCGACGTGCTGCACAGGTAGCGCAATACCCTCTTCGCTGCAGCCATGTGCTCCGGTCTGTGTCTCCCAGGAGCAACATAGCGAGCAAGAATGCTCAGAGGGTATGCAAGGTCAGGTCGTGTGCAGGTCATCAGGTACATGAGGCAGCCAACAAGCTCTGCATACGGACCACTCGACTCTACGGACTCATCCGAAGGCAGAGCTGAGAGTGAGTGGCGAGTAGGCAGAGGAGTGGCCTGAGGCGAGGAGTACGTGAAGCCGAAGCGCTGAAGGACCTGCTGCACCATGTGTGACTGAGTCAAGGTAATGGTGCGGCGTGCTCTGTCCCGAGTGATCTGCAAGCCAAGGTAGCTGCGCAGTTCACCCAGGTCTGTGCACGTGTGTCTCTTCAGCAGCTCGGACTTCACGTAGGCGAGTCCAGCAGTGTCTGCTGTGGCAAAGACCAAGTCGTCGACGTACACGAGGATGTAGAACGGCGGTAGGGAAGTGTCGGTGCGAAGAAACAGCGACGGGTCAGCAGTAGAAGGAGCAAACCCAAGGGCCGCAAGCGTAGTCCTCAGTGTGTCGTGCCACTCACGCGGTGCCTGGCGGAGACCGTAGACTGGCCGTCGGAGGCTCCACTGGGTGCCATGAGGGAAAGTCCCAGTGAAGCCAGGTGGACGGCGCAGCCAAATCTCCTCGTGCAGGCTACCCTGCAAGAACGCAGTGCTGAAGTCGAGAGAGTGAAGCTCGTAGTCGCGCTGAGCGGCTATGTGCAGCAGCACCCGAAGAGTAGTCATCTTCGGGGTGGGAGAGAAGGTCTGAAAGTAGTCAACTCCCTGCCGCTGACTGAAGCCACGAGCAACGTACCGTGCCTTGAAGACAGGTGGAGAGCCCGGCGGGCGCTTCACCCTGAAGATCCACATGCCACTGACGATGTTCGCCCCAGGAGGGGGAACCGCGTCAACGTAGGTGCCTGTGGACTTCCAGGAAGCCATCTCTGCATCCATAGCTGCCTGCCACTGAGAGGAGTAGGGACCCTCTACGGCCTCCGCGTAAGAACGCGGAGTCGGGATGTCTAGTGCATCCGGGTCTCCCTCAGGGGCAAGCAGTACAGACGCGAGATGAGGTGAAGCAGCCGCTAGACACTGTAACTCCTCCTGCCTGTCCTCTAGGACGTCCGTGCCAAGAGCACACTCACCCCCGACGGACGGAGGACAGACAGACGCAGACTCAGCAACAAGACTAGCAGCGTAGTCGAGACGACAGCGAGCAGCAAAGTCGACGAGCTCAGCGACTAGAGCAGACGCAGCAGTGGACTCAAAAGAGGGGTCAGTGACGACAGTAGCAAGCAGACGCGTGACAGTAGGACTGGCAGCACGAAGAGAGTCCGACCCAGGGTCGGCAAGCGCAGGAAGAGAGGACTCAGGAGGAGAAGGCAAAGGGGCACGCAGAGGAGCAGTGGACGGACGCAAAGACATCCGGTGCGTGCCAGGGACAGGAGGAGGACGCTGACGCGAACTGCGACCACTAGCGCGAGCAGTGCGAACAGGCGACGCGGGACGAGACGCAGGCTCACGACGCTCAGCAAGACCTCCAGTAGGACCAGTGTAAGGAGAGGGAGCAGGCAGTGGAGAGGAAGGCTCCAGCAGGGACTGCGACTGGACAGGCGGTGGACCCTCTACTGGAGGAGAAAGACCAAGAACCTGCTGCAGGAGCGGAACGAAGTACGGCCGAGGCCGCGCGGTAGCTCCAGACGCAGCACGGACAGCACCAGCACCCTCAGCGACAGCACCAGCGCCACCCACACCTCCAGCGGCACGACCAACAGCAGTAGGCTCAGCACCAGCGCCCTCCGCAGCTCCAGCTCCAGGAGGACCCGCAGGTCCAGCAGCTCCGGGACCGGCAGCACCCGCACCCTCGACGGTCGAAGAAGCTCCAGCTCCAGCTCCAGCAGCACCTCCAGACTCAGCAGCACGCCTCCAGCGGCGAGCGAACCACTCGTGCAGCTCCTGTGGAGAGAGGGGCTCCCGGTGAGACGCAGCAGCAGGAGAAACCCCAGGCTCAGCAGCTCCAGACGCAGCACCCCCAGGCTCAGCAGCTCCCAGCTCAGCACCCCCAGGCTCAGCAGCTCCCGACCCAGCACCCCCAGACCCAGCACCTCCAGGCACAGCACCCCCCGGCTCAGCACCCCCAGGCTCCGCACCCTCCGCAGTAGCACCCTCAGGCCCAGCACCCCCAGCAGTAGCACCCCCAGGCTCAGCACCCCCGCGCACAGCACCCCCAGAGTCAGCACCCCCAGGCTCAGCACCCGCAGCAGCACCAGAGTCACCAGTAACCTCGACCGGGTCAACGGCGTCTACCTGGGACACACCTGAGGGGGCAGGAACCTGAGGGGGGAGGGGGTCTACCGGGGGGGGAACCGGCACAAGGAAGTCCGGGGGAGGGGGGAGGGAAGGAGTGCGGTAGGGGAAGAGACGGTAGAAGGGGACTGACTCGTCGAACGTGACGTCCTGGGAGGACAGAACACGACGAGAGGAGGGGTGGTAAAACTGCCACCCTGGGGCGTCAGTTGGGAAGCCAAGGAAGACACAGGGAGCAGCACGAGGGGACAGCTTGTCCGCAGACAAGTCGCGGACAAACGCCCGAGATCCCCAGACACGGAACACAAACGCATCGCCAACCTTCCCCGTCCACAGCAAGGCTGGGGACATCGCAGGCCGAGAGACCCGGGGGTGAAGGTTGAGTTGATGCGCCGCGTACCTCACCGCAAACGGCCACAGAAAATGGGGGGCAGCCGCATGCATCATGGACGTACGAGCGACATCCATGACCATACCAATGCGGCGCTCAGCAATCCCATTTTGCTGTGGTGAGTCCGGAAGCGTGAAGGTCTGGCGGATCCCCCGTGCACGACAGTAGTCCCGCAGAAGGCGAGAAGAGAACTCTCCGCCTCTGTCAGAGTGCAGACGCAGAACAGGAAAGTCCGAGCCGAAGCTCTTCCTGAGCTGGAGACGAGCCTCGCGGATCCAGTCGATCAGCACCTCAGTGACCGCACCCTTGCTGCGCAAGGGGAGGACTGTGGTGTAACGCGAGTAGTCGTCAACCACCAACAGGAAGTAGCGCTCGTAACCCTGCCCACGGACGGGGGCTGGGCCCCACACATCCATGTGAAGCGTCTGCAGGGGAGCCTCTGTCGGGGGGAAGTGGGAGGAGTGAGGAGTAGCCCGGAGGCGACCCTCGACACAGGGGACACAGGAAGGTCCTGGCCCGGAGGGGAGAGGAGGGAGAGACTGGGGAAGACCAGAGACAAGGACACGGGAAGCCATGCTCCGAAGACGGGGCAAGGAGGGGTGGCCAAGACGGTGGTGCCACAGGAGAGTCTCGTGAGACAGGAGGCGACAAGAACAGGGGGCAGACTCAGGACCTGACCGGGACGCAGCAGCAAGCACCTGACCCGACGCAGCCACCTGACCAGACGCAGGGACAGGAGGAGACTCAACAGTCAGGGTGTAGAGACTCGACCCCGGCCGACGCGAGAACGTGGCCAGGTGTCGGCCTGTGCGTGCCTCCATGCAGTGGGTCACCCGCTGACTCGCAGGAGTGAACTGGTGAACCCCCACATCCTGCAGGTCCGCTCCACTCACCAAGTTTGTAGAGAACGAGGGAAGGTACAGACCCGACAGGGTGCCCGAAGGGGCAGCCGGACACGGGAGGACAGTGGAGAAGTGAGACAGGACAGGACCCCCAGAGGGGTCAGCAAGGGAGACCGCAACCGGCCGGCCGAGCGGCGTAAGGGTAGTGCGGTCTCGAAAGAAGGAGCGAGAAGCTCCGGAGTCAAGTGTGAAAGTGAGGGAGGACGAGGACGACGCAGTACCTGAGAGCGCAGTCTCACCAGTACCTGAGAGCACAGACGCACTGGCACCTAGAGCAGCAGCCTCACAAGCACCTAGCGCAGCAGTACCAATGCCCGGGTCGGGCTGGAAACAACGGTAACCCTCATTCTCCTCACTATAATCCACAACATACATAGCAGCAAGGATAGCATCAAAATCAAGATCAAAGATCGCTACACCAGCCCTGAGAAGCTCATCCCAGCGAGGGATCTCACTAGCCCCAGGGAACTGCTGACGCCAAGCGTCCGTCAGGCGGCCAAAGCAGCGCTGGGTGGCGTGGGCACCCCCACACTGCTCACCCGCGCGGTCGCCGGAACGAAGAACGTAGGTGCAGGGACCAGTACCCCCACCCCTCTGACGCCCAGCGTACCACTCACGAAGCTGCTGAGGCGGAGGGATGTCCCGCGAGCGCTGCTGCTGCTGCCGCTGCGAGCGCTGGCCACCACCACCGCCGCTACGCTGCTGGGTACCACCTCGACCAGCTCCACCTCCTCCACCACCACCGCCTCCTCCGCTGCCGCCTCCACCGCCTCCACCTCCGCCGCCTCCACCACCGCCACTGCCTCCACCACCACCGCTGGCACCACCACCACCGTCTCCGCCACTGCTGCCACCACCACCACCACCTCCACCACTAGTCCCGCCGCCACCCCCACTCCCTCCGCCGCCACCGCCGCCACCGCCACCGCCCCCTCCAGCTCCACCCGCGCCCTTGCCCCCCTTGCCCTTGCTGGAGCGACGTCTCCCACTAGGGGCAGACGCCGCGCCGATCGACTCAAGACCAAGCAGGTCGGCAGCAGCAGCAGAGGCAACAGAGGGCAGCAAGGGGGAAGGAGAGCACCCCTCAAAGATGGGGGTGCGAGGGTCACCACGAGAGGCACCTACAGCGACTATGCTCTTCTCCGCTGCGAGGACCACCTTCTCGAGGAGGTCGACGGTGAGGGTGGTGGGACAGACTGCGAGAAAGTGGTCCCTGACGACGCAAAGGGAGTCAGGGAGGCGCGCGACTACATAGTAGAGAGCGATGTACATGGGGGGGGGGTTCTTAGCGCAGAACTCAGCAGGAAGGGCGGCGCGGTAGCGAGTGTCACTAGTGCGGAGGTGCGTAATGAGGTCAGCGACAGTGGGAAAGGCAGAGAGGTCAGGAAAGAGGTAGGGAAGCATGAGACGGCTCAGTGCAGCAGTGGCAGGGGAGGAGTAGCGCGCAACTACAGCGTCGTACAAGGTCTGAGCACTCTTGTACTGACTAAAGTGCGCACGCTCAGAGGTAGGGAGGTGGCGACGCACAGCAAGACGTGCAGCAGCATCGCGGGTGGCCCACTTAGAGCGGACAGCGGGATCAGCATCAGCAGCAGGAGCAGGAGAGGCGCCAGAGGTGAGGTCAAAGAGAGAAAGGTCGTCAGCCCTGTCGCACTGTAAGAACAGCTGCAGGTCGTCTAACCAGACCTCAAAATCAATGGCGCGACCCTCAGCGTCAAAAGCTAGGACACTAGGGGTAGCCATGGCGACGACAGCGACGCAGTGCAAGCAGTATGGAAAGAGCTCGCAGTGTCAGTGGGACTGTGCTCACCAGGCAGGGCAGGTCGTGCAGCTATGCAGAAAGGCGGCTCAGCGACCGGGCGGCTCGGGTGCACAGCGGCTCGGCTCCCGGGCGGCTCGGCGGCTGGGCGGCTCGGGCGCAGGGCGGCTCGGCTCCCGGGCGGCTCGGCGGCTGGGCGGCTCGGGTGCAAGGCGGCTCAGCTCCCGGGCGGCTCGGCGGCAGGGCGGCTCGGGTCCCGGGCGGCTCGGCGTCGGGCGGCTCGGCTCCCGGGCGGTTCGGCTGCTGGGGCGGCTCGGCCGGGAGATGCAGGGGCGGGGCCGTCAGGTGCAGCGGCGGGTCGACCGGTGCAGTGGCGGGCCGGCAGGTGCAGCGGCGGGCCGGCAGGTGCAGCGGCGGGCCGGCAGGTGCAGCGGCGGGCCGGCAGGTGCAGGCGGCTGGCCGTAGGGTGCAGCGGCGGACCGTAGGGTGCCGCGGCGGGCCGGCAGGTGTAGCGGCGGGGCCGTCAGGTGAAGCGGCGGGCCGCTGGGTGCAGCGGCGGGCCGGCAGGTGCAGCGGCGGGCCGGCAGGAGCAGCGGTGGGCCGGCAGGAGCAGCGGCGGGGCCGTCAGGTGAGGCGGCGGGCCGGCAGGAGCAGCGGCGGGCCGACAGGAGCAGCGGCGGGGCCGTCAGAGGCGGCGGGCCGTAGGGTGCAGCGGCGGGCCGTAGGGTGCAGCGGCGGGGCCGTCAGAGGCGGCGGCGGGGCCGCGACAGTAGAGGCGGGGCCGCGTCAGGGGAGGCGGCGGGGCCGCGTCAGGGGAGGCGGCGGGGCCGCGTCAGGGGAGGCGGCGGGGCCGCGTCAGGGGAGGCGGCGGGGCCGCGTCAGGGGAGGCGGCGGGGCCGCGTCAAGCAGGGGGCGGGGCCGCGATCAGGAGAGGTGGCGGGGCCGCGTCTGAGGGACAGCGGGGCCGCGAGGGAAAAGGCGACCCGAGGGGTCGCTAAAAAAAAAAGGGCGCGCCTCGGGGCGCGCTTCGGTGGGCCCTAAAAAAACGGTCCTAAGGCAGGACCCGCTCTATACCATGTGAAGCAAGGAAAACAGGAATGAAATGACTAAGTCAGAGTTGGGTACAAATACAACACTAGAAAGCAGTACCCCATATGTGCTACCCCACTATAGCCTACAAACATGCATCAGTTATAATAATCCGACAGTGGTGGCAGTGTGGTGAGGGTGGGAGTGTAGGTTGAGGAGGAGGGCAGCATGAAGGAGGGCATAGCCCCAGAGGGAAGGAGGGGTGGAGGCATGAGCAAGGAGACAACGGGAGATTTTGGTGATTTCGCGGATGCGGCTCTCTGCGACGCCATTCTGCTGCGGGGAGTGGGGAAGGGTGTGAGTCTGTTGAATGCCATAGGTGGCGCAGTAGTTAGAGAGAGTGTGATTGAGGAATTCGCCCCCACCGTCAGAGTGGAGGCGGCCAATGGGACGTTTGAAGTGGGTGCGGCATTGTTCAGCCCAGTTGATGATCACAGTTGGTGCCTGGTCCTTGGTGTGGAGGAGGAAAATGGAGGAGTAGCGGCTGTGATCGTCAACGAGGACCAGCATGTAGCGATGGCCCTGGCGTGAGCGGGTGGGAGAAGGGCCCCATAGGTCCATGTGGACGAGGTCAAGTGGGGCAGGAGCGAAGGAGGGATGGCTGTGATGAGGGGATTGCTTGAGTTTGCCGTGGATGCATGAGGGGCATGGGGGAGCGGAGGAGGAAGGAAGGGGAGGGAGGGTGGGGGGGAGGCTGTGGAGGAGGCGGGAATTGATGGCAGTGCGAAGGGCTGTAAAGTTGGGATGGCCGAGGCGGTGATGTAAGAGCACAGCAGGATGAGAGAGATGATCCGAGGAGGAGGGGGCTGGGGGGGACGGGACGGAGGAGAGGGGCGGAGGTGGGGGAGTGGTAGATACTGGGGGAGGAAAGAGGGGAGGGTGAGTGGAGGTGCCGGCACGGGTGGTGACATGGCAGAAGGAGGGACGAGGAATGCGAAGTGTGTAGAGACGAGTGCGAGGGCAGAGGGGAATGCGCTGGAGGAAGCGACCAGAGGCAGTATGGTAGAGGTCACAGTAGGTTGCGTAACCAGGATAGACAGCGGTGATACCTGCGTGTTGGAGCTCACGGTGGGAGATAAGGTTGTTGCGGAGGGTGGGAATGTGAAGACCAGTGACTTTACCAGAGGGGAAAACGGTGCATGGTAGAGTGGAAAGGTGAGTGCAGGGGATGGAAAAGCTGGCGTCAGCACCGTGTACCTGAGTGGGAATAGGTAGTGGGGTGAGGGTGCCGGTATCTTTGAGTGCGGTTTCAGTGGCCCTACTATCAAGGACGAAGTCCAGGGTGGGGTGAGTGTGGGACATGGAGTACTGGAAAGTAGTCTCATTAATGGAAGACGGGTACATGGAAGGAAGAGACAGAGTGATAGCAATGTTACCAAGGAAGCTATTGTGCGTGAGAGGAGTGGCCACACCTGGGGGGGGAGGGGGAGGGGCGCCCCAGAGGGGAGCGGGGGAGGTCTGAGCGGCAATGGCAGCCGTTCCAAAGTTCATCTGCTGCTGCTGCCAGGGCGCGGCTCCAGGTCCCCATTGCGGCCCAGGTCCCCACGGCCGCTGCTGCTGCTGCTGTGGGAGCTGCGGCTGCTGCTGGTGCTGCAGGAACTGCTGCTGCTGCTGCTGCTGCTGCTGCTGCTGCTGCTGTAGGAGATGCTGCTGCTGGAGATTGAGGTATTGTTGGGGAGGCGCAAGTAGGCGGAGGTGCGAGGGTAGGTAGGCAGGGCTGGTCTGGATGTCAGTGAGGGAGGGGCGTGGGCTGAGGGTACCCCAACGAGGAGGGGTGCCGACGTTGCCTCTCTCAAACCAGGCATCATCAAGGGCTTTGAAGCAGGTAGTAGGGGGGTGAGTCGTTTGGCCACAAGGCGTGCCAGCACGGGGACCATGGCGACGAACGTAGGTGCAAGGTGGGAGAGTGCCCGGCCGATTTCCCCGTCCCCCAGAGGAGCCGCCAGGAGAGGTGGTACTGTTCTCATCGCCTCCACGTCCTGCACTGCTGCCCTCACCACGTCCGCCACCACCCTTGCCCCCGCCGCCCCCTTTGCCGTTGCCCTTGCCCTGCTTGCGCGGCTGCGTGGCGTTGAGGGAGGAGGGGGAGGGTTGAGGGGTGGTGAGATTGACGACTGGGGTGCGAAGTTTGACTTCTGTGTCGATGATCCACTGTTCGACGGAGCCGAGGTCGGCCATGGGGTTGGCCTCAGTGAATGCGTGGAGGCGGGATTCATAATCCGGAGTGAGATTGAAGAGGAGGCGGTGAATCTGTAGAGGTTCGGAGAGGCCGGCCTGTCGGGCTTCAAGGCGGTCAGCTACTTCGCGCATTCGTCCCACATAGTCAACAGCACCATCACAAGTAGCGAGCGTGATGGAGAAGTATTCCTGAAAGAGAATACCGACGGAGCCGATATCACGACGTTCGAACATGGCGTGTAGTTCCGTCCAGATCACAGAGGCGCGGAGTTCCCTGGCTTGGAAGCGGCGCATGAGGGTGTCGGGGAGGGCGCCGAGGAGGACGGTGCAGGCGCGGTTGTCAGCAGCGGACCAGGCAATGAGTTTGGGGGTATAGGTTGCCATGTCAGCGTTATACTGAGTGACGACCGCAAGATGAGCATCTCGCCCTACGACGGCTTGTGCGTAGGCCTCGGCTGCGGCGTCGTAGTCCGCCTTGCGAATGAGGTACTCACGACGTTGGTGGAGAAAGGTTTCATCGGCGGCAGCTTGGAGTTCGGGGGTGGAGGCGATGTGGAGTTGAGGTTCAGGAGGAGGATTGCCAGGAGGAGGGGGGAGGAGGGGAGGGTCACCGGGATGATCGGGCGCAGTGGGGGGGAGAGCCTGAGGGCGGCGGAGGAGGACATCAAGGACGCAGTAGGGAGGGACCCAAGCATCTTTGAGAACTCGACGGATACTCCCCACGAAAGAGTGCCAGTTAATAGCGGATTTGTCGGCAGCAAGTTGAAGCTTGTCGACGGAGGAGGTGTCAATGGGAGGAGGAAAGGGGGTGGGGGGAGGTGACGGGGTAGCCATGGGTGACGACCGCGGGTGGACCCGCAGCGGTCAAGGAAAAAGGCGCGGGCGGCGGCGGCGTGGAGGCCGCGGCGGCGGAGGCGCTGGGACGCAGCGGCGCGGGGCCGCGGTGAGGGAGGGCGCGGGCAGCGGCGGCGTTGAGGCCGCGGCAGGGGAGGCGCGGGGACGTGGCGACGCGGGGCCGCGGCGAGGGAGGGCGCGGGCAGCGGCGGCGTCGAGGCCGCGGCGGCGGAGGCGCGGGGACGCGGCGACGCGGGGCCGTGGCGAGGGAGGGCGCGGGCAGCGGCGGCGTCGAGGCCGCGGCGGCGGAGGCGCGGGGACGCGGCGGCGGAGGCGCGGGGACGCGGCGACGCGGGGCCGCGGCAAGGGAGGGCGCGGGCTGCGGCGGCGTCGAGGCCGCGGCGACGGAGGCGCGGGGACGCGGCGGCGCGGGGCCGCGGCGAGGGAAGGCGCGGGCAGCGGCGGCGTCGAGGCCGCGGCAGGGGAGGCACGGGGACGCGGCGGCGCGGGGCCGCGGCGAGGGAAGGCGCGGGCAGCGGCGGCGTCGAGGCCGCGGCGACGGAGGCGCGGGGACGCGGCGGCGCGGGGCCGCGGCGAGGGAAGGCGCGGGCAGCGGCGGCGTCGAGGCCGCGGCGACGGAGGCGCTGGGACGCGGCGGCGCAGGGCCGCGGCGAGGGAAGGCGCGGGCAGCGGCGGCGTCGAGGCCGCGGCGACGGAGGCGCGGGGACGCAGCGGCGCGGGGCCGCGGCGAGGGAAGGCGCGGGCAGCGGCGGCGTCGAGGCCGCGGCGGCGGAGGCGCGGGGACGCGGCAGCGCAGGGCCGCGGCGAGGGAGGGCGCGGGCTGCGGCGGCGTCGAGGCCGCGGCGGTGGAGGCGCGGGGACGTAGTGGCGGAGGTGCCTGAGGCGCGGTGGCCTTAATGGTGCTAGGAACAGTGGCGGAAGGGCCGCGAATGTGGAGGGGAGATTGGCGGCGACTAGGTGGTCGCGGCGGCGAAAAATAATCCTGAGGGAAGGGTGGGCCCTTGGGAAGGAGTTTGGAGGAAGTTAAGAGTAGGCCTCGAAAGAGAGCTCTATACCATGTGAAAGATAAGGATTGAAGAGAATTGGATGATTCAACTATGAAAGCCTTGGGTTTACATAGTATGAAAGAGAAGAGAGGTGGGAGCCAACATTATTGGAGGCCCACCAATAAGTTGGGTTGGGAATTATTGGAGGGCCTCCAATAATGTTAACCACTCTTGAGTTGGGTCAACATTATTGAAGGGGGGACAAATAATGTTCCCAACCCAACCTTTGGGGTCCAATAATTTGGACCAAAGGTTGGGTCTCAACCCAACTTTAGGGGTAACCCTAGCTATACACCCAACCAGAGGTTGGGTGCTTATCTCTACCTGATCTAGAGAATATGAGTGCAGGTTACAAGAGAAGGATAGTTTCTAACAAGAAGGTCCGTGAGAAAGCGCCTCTCCAGCTGGAGACGAGTAGCGCGGATCCAAGGGATTAAGACCGCAGGGACATCTCCCTTGGTGCGCAAGGGGAAGACCGTGGTGTAACGCGTGTAGTCGTCCACTACCAGCAGGAAGTAGCGCTCTCCGCCCTGTCCACGTACACGTCTATGTGAAGGGTCTGCAGAGGAGCCTCCGTCGGGGGGAACTCAGAGGAGTGAGGAGTGGCACGCTGCCGCCCCTTGACACAGGGAAGGCAAGGAGGGGCAGGGGACGGTGGCAGGGGAGGCAGTGATATGGGGAGACCAGAGACAAGGAAACGAGAGTGCATGCCACGAAGGCGCTGCATCAAAGGGTGCCCAAGGCGGTGGTGCCAGAGGACCGTCCGGTGCGACAGGGTGCGATACGAGCAGGGGGCGGACAAGTGAACTGACGCAGACGCAGACGCCGCTACCTGAGGGGACTCAGTGGTCAGTGTGTACAAGTCCGACCCCGGCTGCCGAGTGAAGGTAGCCAGGTGACGACCCGTCTGGGCACACGTGCAGTGTGTCACACGCTCGTAGGCAGGGGTGAACTGGTGAACACCCGCGTCCTGGAGCGCAAAACCCGCCACCAAGTTCGTAGAGAACGAGGGGAGGTAAAGGCCCGACAGTGTGCCGGACGGGACAGCAGTACAAGGTAGGGCAGTGGTGGAGGTCGCAAGGACCGGACCCCCGGAGGGGTCAGCCAGGGAGATAGCAACCGGCCTAGGGAGCTGCTCGAGGGCATTGCGGTCGCGAAAGAAACAGCGGGAAGCACCTGAGTCCTATGTGAAGGTGTGCAGTGCCTCAGTAGACGCAGTACCTGAAGGCGCAGACTCACAAGCACCTGAAGCAGCAGACACACCTGCACCTAGAGCAGTAGCCTCACCAGGACCAGGGGCAGCAGACGCACTAGCACCTAGAGCGGCAGCCTCACCGGCACCTGGAGCAGCAGACTGGATACCGGGGTCAAGCGGCACACACAGGTGACAGGCTCCCTTGGCACTAGAAGACAATGCATACATTGCAGTGAGAATAGCATCATAGTCAAGAGCAAAGATATCTACCCTCTGCCTAAGCAGCTCCACCCAGTTGGGGAGCTCAGCGTCGTCGCCAAACTCTGTACGCCAAGCGTCGCTCTGACAGGCAAAGCAGCGGGACTCTGTGTGACCACGCGTCCAGCAAGGCTGACCAGTCCGGACACCCGTGCTAATAATGTACTGGCACCGAGCACTACTCAGCGACCCTCTACTCTGAGCGTACCACTCACGAAGGTGCTGGGACGAAAGAGTCTCGCACGGACGACGCTGCTGCTGCACAGGGCCACTACAAGAAAGTCCCGAACTACCCACTCCAGGACGACTCCCACTACTGCCACCCCGACAACCCCAACTATCGTACCACTCACAAAGCTGCTGGGGCGTGAGGGACACACGTGGACGGACCTGGAGCTGCATCTGGCCACGCCAGGAGCAGTAGTAGAAGCAGGAGCAGCAGGAGCAGCAGTAGCAATAGCAGCAGGGGCAGGGCAGTGCTCACCAGTGGTGGGAAGGGCAGGCGCACGACGGAGGCGACTGCGGGGCCGCTACAGCGGCAGGGCGGGGCTGCGACCGCGGCAGGATGCTCCGCGGCAGTTGGCGCAGGGCGGGACCGGGCCGCGACGACGGCTGGTGCAGGGCAAGGACAGGGCCACGACGGTCGCTGGTGCAGGGGCGGCTGCTCCAGGGGCCAGGGGCAGCTTCTGCAGTGGCGGCTGCTCCAGGGGCCAGGGGCGGCTGCTGCAGGGGCAGTCGTTCCAGTGGGCAGGGGCGGCTGCTGCAGGGGCGGCCGCTCCAGGGGCCAGGGGCGGCTGCTGCAGTGGCGGCTGCTCCAAGGGCCAGGGGCGGCTGCTGCAGGGGCGGCTGCTGCAGTGGCGGCTGCTCCAAGGGCCAGGGGCGGCTGCTGCAGGGGCGGCTGCTCCAGGGGCGGCTGCTCCAGAGGCCGGGCGCGGGGTAGGGCAGGGCGATGCGGCGGGCAGGGGCGTCGCCGCGGGCAGGGGCGACGCGGCGAGCAGGGCGACGCGGCGGGCAGGGGCGACGCCGCGGGCAGGGGCGACGCGGCGAGCAGGGCGACGTGGCGGGCAGGGGCGACGCCGCGTCAGCAGCTGGGCGCGACCGCGTCAGTAGCAGGGCGCGGCCGCGTCAGCAGGAGGGCGCGGCCGCGTCAGCTGCAGGGCTGGCGGGGCCGCGTCACAACAGGGCGGGGCCGCGATTGCGGCCTGACGAGGCCGCGACTGCGGCCTGACGGGGCCGCGACTGCAGCCTGACGGGGCCGCGTCTGCGGCCTGACGGGGCCGCGACTGCGACCTGACGGGGTCGCGCAGTGGCCTGACGGGCCTGCAGAGGCTGCGTGCGGGCGGCGAGGGCCTGCAGGGGCAGCGCGCGGTCGGGCAGAAGCTGCGCGCGGGCGGCGTGGTCCTGCAGGGGCAGCGCGCCGACCTGACGGGCCTGCAGGGGCGGCTCTCTGGCCTGACGGGCCTGCAGTGGTGGCTCGAGGGCCCTACTAGCTTGTAGGGGCGGCGCACTGGCCTAGGGCAGCAAGAGGCAGCGCGAGGGCTGCAGGACGGCGCGCAGGCAGAAAGTAGGGCGGGGCGCGCGAGGGCGCACTAGCAGAAAAAAAAAGGGCGCACGAGGGCGCACGAGCAGAGAAAGGCGCACGAGGGCGCACGTAAGGTAGGGCGCACGAGGGCGCTCCTAGCGGAATAGTGGGCCCGTAGTAGTAAGCGGTCCTAGGTGGCAACCTAGGCTCGTGATACCATGTTAGAATGAACAAGAGTGATTGCACTAGGAAAGAGTTGGGTACAAGTAGGAAACCCTAAACTTACTGTACCCCATAGGTACTACCCCACTACAGCCTAAACAAACTGTAGCAGATGTAACATTTGACAATAACTATAATAACATATGGGAATGCACCTAACCTAGGAAATCAAGCATATCTATGCATGATAAATAAAACCTAGGCTAGTAATAGCATAACAAAGTCCAGGCAAGCTAGCAAATGAAAAGAGTTGAACGAGAATGAATGAGTGACTAAGTGAAAGTTGGGTACAAATACAAACCCTAGAAAGCTGTACCCCATATGTGCTACCCCACTATAGCCTACAATAGCTATGTCATATATATCTGACACACCCCCATAGGCAAAATGGGGGAGAACAAGGGGTCACAAGACCAGTCAAGCAAAGCAAAGCAAGCTCAGGGTGGATCACAAAGTCACCACACAGTCCGAGCACAAGGTCAAGGCCACAAGGCCAGTTCACATGCAGGAGTGCAGATATATATATAACACTAAACAAGCAAGAGCAGGTATATATATATGCAAGAGTACAAGTAAGATCAAGAGGTGAGCAAGTGAGGTAAGGCAAGTACAAGTCCCAGCTGAGTGCAGAAGCGCTGATGATCACAAGGCGGAAGTGCCTTGGTGAAAACATCAGCAGTGTTGGCCTGAGAGGCCACGTACGCAAGTCGCAACTGACCACGCTGCTGCAGCTCACGAGCAAGAAAGTAGCGGAGAGCAATGTGCTTCGTTCTGTGCTCCAGGCGCTGCTCTCGACACAAGGCCAGCATGGCCTTGTTGTCTACGTACAGCACTGGAGGAGAACGAGGCGGCTCTCCAAGGCCAGTCAGCAGGTAGGTGAGCCAGCGAAGCTCCTGAGCAGCCATGGCCCCGGCGTAGATCTCAGCCTCACAACTGGAGCCGAGAACAGAAGACGAGCGAGTAGCCCGCCACGAAACAGAGCCGGAACCAAGACTGAAGGTGTAACCCTGCGACGACCGCTGAGTAGCCTGGTCGTCAGCCCAAGAAGCGTCCGCGTGCCCAGTGAGGACCACTGGACTCCGCCCTCCAAGCACTGTCGTCACTGACCCCTCTTTTGCTACTGTCGTCACTGACCCCTCTTTTGAGTCCACTGCTGCGTCTGCGCTTGTTGCTGAGCTCGTCGACTTTGCTGCTCGCTGTCGTCTAGACTACGCTGCCAGTCTTGTTGCTGAGTCTGCGTCTGTCTGTCCTCCGTCCGTCGGGGGTGAGTGTGCTCTTGGCACGGACGTCCTTGAGGACAGGCAGGAGGAGTTCCAGTGTCTGGCTGCTGCTTCACCTCATCTCGCGTCCGTACTACTTGCCCCTGAGGGAGACCCGGATGCACTTGACATCCCGACTCCGCGCTCTTACGCGGAGGCCGTAGAGGGTCCCTACTCCTCTCAGTGGCAGGCAGCTATGGATGCAGAGATGGCTTCTTGGAAGTCCACAGGCACCTACGTTGACGCGGTTCCCCCTCCTGGGGCGAACATCGTCAGTGGCATGTGGATCTTCAGGGTGAAGCAGTCGCCGGGCTCTCCACCAATCTTCAAGGCGCGGTACGTGGCTCGTGGCTTCAGTCAGCGGCAGGGAGTTGACTACTTTCAGACCTTCTCTCCCACCCCGAAGATGACCACTCTTCGGGTACTGCTGCACATAGCCACTCAGCGCGACTACGAGCTCCACTCTCTTGACTTCAGCACTGCTTTCTTGCAGGGTAGCCTGCACGAGGAGATCTGGCTGCGCCGTCCACCTGGCTTCACTGGGACTTTCCCTCCTGGCACACAGTGGAGCCTCCGGCGGCCAGTCTACGGTCTCCGCCAGGCGCCTCGCTAGTGGCACAACACACTAAGGACGACTCTTGCGGCTCTTGGGTTTGCTCCTTCTACTGCTGACCCGTCGCTATTTCTACGCACCGACACTTCGCAGCCGTCGTTCTACATCCTCGTATATGTCGACGACTTGGTCTTTGCCACTGCTGGACTGGCCCACGTGAAGTCGGAGCTGCAGAGGAGACACATGTGCACAGACTTGGGTGAGCTGCGCAACTATCTTGGTTTGCAGATCACCCGGGACAGAGCACAGTGCACCATCACCTTGACTCAGTCACACATGGTGCAGCAGGTCCTTCAGCGCTTCGACTTCCAGTACTCCTCGCCACAGTCCACTCCTCTGCCTACCGATCACTCGCTCTCAGCTCCACCTTCAGACGAATCCGCAGAGCCGTGTGGCCCATATCCAGAGCTTGTGGGCTGCCCCATGTTCCTGATGACCTGCACTCGACCTGACCTTGCCTACCTTCTTAGCATCCTGGCACTCTACGTTGCGCCCAGGAGACACCGACCAGAGCACTGGGAGGCTGCTAAGATGGTATTGCGCTACATGTGCAGTACATCGGGCATGGGGCTCATGCTTGGAGGACAGGGTCCAGTTGTCCTCACTGGACACGCAGACGCTTCTTGGGTTGACGACTTGGCTACGTAGTGGTCGTCATAGGGTTACACTTTCAGCCCTGGCTCTAGCTCTGTTTCTTGGCAGTCTACCCGCTTGTCTTCTGTTCTCGGTTCCAGTTGTGGGGCTGAGATCTACGCAGGGGCCATGGCTGCACAGGAGTTACGCTAGCTTACCTACTTGCTGACCGACTTGGGAGAGCCGCCTCGTTCTCCTCCAGTTCTGTACGTCAACAACAAGGCCATGATTGCCTTGTGTCAAGAGCACAGACTTGAGCACAGAACGAAACACATCGCTCTGCGCTACTTCCTTGCTCGAGAGTTGCAGCAGCGTGGTAAGCTTCGTCATGTTTACGTGGCCTCCTAGGCCAACACTGCTGATATCTTCACCAAGGCACTTCAGCCTTGTGATCATCAGCGTTTCTGTATTGTTCTAGGCCTTGTGTCTACTTTGCCTCTCTTGCTCGCTTCTTGACTTTGCATGCATGCTTACACTTGCTAGGTTGTGATCACTGTACTGCTTGTTCTCCTATAACTTCGCATGTGCACTGGCCTTGTGCCCTTTTGCTTGTGCTCAAAATGTGTGGCGACTTCGTGATCCACCCTGAGCTTGTTTTGCCTTTCTTGACTGGTCTTTTGACCTCTTGTTCTCCCCCACTTTGCCTATGGGGGTGTGTCAAACTTATATGTTGCTTATTGTGTAAGCTGTAGTAGGGTAGTGCATATGGGGTACAACCCATCTAGGGTTTACTACTTGTATACCCATACTGCTGCTCGTTCATTCATTCCTGCTCGTTAGTTTCTGACAGACTGGTCTTGTGACCCTTTGTTCTCCCCCACTTTGCCTATAGGGGTGTGTCCCACAGTTATAATGTTTAGGTTGTGTAGGCTGTAGGGGTACAGCCCAATTAGGATTAGTACTTGTACCCACTTTGTTCCTAGTTCATTCATTCACGTTCAATACTTAAACATATTTTTTAGGATTAGCCGATACGCGTATGAAAACGCATGACAAATAAACAGTAGTTTTTTTTTTGTGCTTTATAGTATCTTTGTATTAAGTTTTTCTTTCACGAGATATAAAAAAACACTCTTTAAGTTTTTTTTATTTGAAAATAATAATTACTTCTATTTAGATTAAAATTAACTTTCTTTAGCTTAGGTAGAGATTTTGTTTGACTATAACGATTTATAGCATTTGGAATATAATTTTCAACTTCCGATCACGAAGTAAGTAAACAAATATATATATATTAACGTAGTCGCATACAATTTATAAAACCCTTATTAGTTCTAAAAATCTCATTAACTGTGAGAATTGTGGAATGAATGAACTAGGAAACACGAAGGTACAAGTAAGAAAACCTAGAAATGTTGTACCCCATATTGTCTACTCCACTACACCCTACACAGACTATAGCATATAAGTTTGACACACCCCCATAGGCAAAGTGGGGGAGAACAAGAGGTCACAAGACTAGTCAAGCAAAGCAAAGCAAGCTCAGGGTGGATCACAACGTCACCACACATTCCGAGCACAAGAGCAAGGCCACAAGGCCAGTTCACATGCAAGATCATATATAAAGGTAAACAAGCAAGTGCATGTATAGAAAGATCACAGTACAAGCAAGGTCAAGAAGTGAGCAAGTGAGGCCAAGTAGGCACAAGACCTAGCATCGTACAGAAGTGCTGATGATCACAAAACGGAAGTGCCTTGGTAAAGATATCAGCAGTGTTGGCCTCAGAGGCCACGTAAGCAAGGCGCAGCTGACCACGCCGCTGCACCTCACGAGCAAGGGAGTAGCAAAGAGCAATGTGCTTCGTTCTGTGCTCCAGTCTGTGCTCCCGACACAAGGCCATCATGGCCTTGTTGTCTACGTACAGCACTGGAGGAGAACGAGGCGGCTCTCCTAGGTCAATCAGCAGGTAGGTGAGCCAGCGTAGCTCCTGTGCAGCCATGGCCCCCGCGTAGATCTCAGCCTCACAGCTGGAGCCGAGAACAGAAGACGAGCGGGTAGACCACCACGAATCAGAGCCGGAACCAAGGCTGAAGGTGTAACCCTGTGACGACCGCTGCGTAGCCTGGTCATTAGCCCAAGAAGCGTCTGCGTGACCTGTGAGGACCACTCGACGTCGCCCTCCAAGCACTAGCCCCATGCCTGACGTACTGCACAAGTAGTGCGACACCCTCTTCGCTGCAGCCATGTGCTCTGGTCGGTGTCTCCCAGGAGCAACATAGCGTGCCAAGATGCTAAGAGGGAATGCTAGGTCAGGTCGTGTGCAGGTCATCAGGTACATGAGGCAGCCAACAAGCTCTGGGTACGGGCCACTCGGCTCTACGGACTCATCCGAAGGCAGAGCTGAGAGCGAGTGGCGATTAGACAGAGGAGTGGCCTGAGGCGAGGAGTACGTGAAGTCGAAGCGCTGAAGGACCTGCTGCACCATGTGTGACTGAGTCAGGGTAATGGTGCGCTGTGCTCTGTCACGGGTGATCTACAAAGCCAAGGTAGCTGCGCAGTTCACCCAGGTCTGTGCACGTGTGTCTCTTCTGCAGCTCGGACTTCACGTGGGCTAGTCTAGCAGTGTCAGCAGTGGCAAAGACCAAGTCGTCGACGTACACGAGGATGTAGAACGGCGGCAAAGAGGTGTCGGTGCGCAGAAACAGCGACGGGTCGGCAGTAGAGGGAGCAAACCCAAGAGCCGAAGTGTAGTCCTCAGTGTGTCGTGCCACTCACGGGGTGCCTGGCGGAGACCGTAGACTGGCCGCCGGAGGCTCCACTGGGTACCAGGAGGAAACGACCCAGTGAAGCCAGGTGGGCGGCGCAGCCAGATCTCCTCGTGCAGGCTGCCCTGCAAAAAAACTTTGCTGAAGTCAAGAGAGTGAAGCTCGTAGTCGCGCTGAGCGGCTATGTGCAGCAGCACCCGAAGAGTGGTCATCTCCGGGGTGGGAGAGAAGGTTTGAAAGTAGTCAACTCCCTGCCGCTGACTGAAGCCTCGAGCCACGTAACGTGCCTTGAAGACAGGCGAAGAACCCGGCGGCCGCTTCACCCTGAAAATTTACATGCCACTGACAATGTTTGCCCCAGGTGGGGGAACCTTGTCGACGTAGGTGCCTGTGGACTTCCAGGAAGCCATCTCTGCGTCCATGGCTGACTGCCATTGTGAGGAGTTGGGACCCTCGATCGCCTCAGCGTACGATCGAGGAGTCGGGATGTCTGGTGCATCCGAGTCTCCCTCAGGGGCAATCAGCGTGGACACGAGATGAGGCAAAGCAGCAGCAAAACACTGGAACTCCTCTTGCCTGTCCTCAAAGACGTCCGTGCTAAGAGCACACTCACCCTTAACGGACGGAGGACAGACAGACTCAGACTCAGCAACAAGACTAGCGGCGTAGTCTAAACGACAGCGCGCAGCAAAGTCGACAAGCTCAGCAACTAAGGCAGACGCAGCAGTTGAGTCAAAGGAAGGGTCAGTGACAACAGTAGCGAGAAGACGCGTGACAGTAGGACTGGTAGCACAAAGAGAGTCAGACTCTGGGTCAGCAAGAACAGGAAGAGAGGACTCTGGAGGAGACGGCAACGGGACACGCAGAGGAGCAATAGAAGGACGCAGTGCCATCTGGTGTGTGCTTGGGACCGCAGGAGGACACGGACGCGGAGCACGACCACTAGTGCGAGCAGCACGAACAGGCGACGCAGGACGAGACGCAGGCTCACGACGCTCAGCAAGACCTCTAGTAGGACCAGTGTAGGGAGAAGGAGTAGGTAGGGGGGAGGCGGGGTGTAACTGTGACTGCGACTGAACACGCGGTGGACACTCTAAGGGAAGAGCAGGACCAGTAGAAGGCTGGAGACCAAGAACCTGCTCAAGGAGCGGAACGAAGTACGGCCTCGGCCGCGCAGCGCCTCTAGAACCAGCAAAAACAGCACCAGTACCCCCAGCGGCAGCACTAGCGCCAGCAGCACCTCCAGCTCCAGCAGCACCAACTCCAGCACCCTCAGAAGCACCAGCACCAGCAGCACCACCAGCGCCAACACCCCCAGCAGCTCCAGATCCAGCAGCTCGAGCAGCTCCAGCAGGACCAACTCCAGCAGGACCGTCAGCTCCAGTACCGCCACCAGCTCCAGCAGTACCTCCAGCAGGACTAACTCCAACAACCCCAGCAGCACCCCCAGTCCCACCAGCTCCAGTACCGCCAGTACGAGCATCTCCAAGACCAGCAGCAACAGTAGTACCTCCAGCTTCAGCAGCACTGCTCCAGCGCCGGGCAAACCACTCGCGCAGCTCCTGCGGAGAGAGTAGCTCCCGCCTCGACGAAGCACCGCCAGAGGCTACACGAGCAGACCCAGCACCCCCAGGCTCCGCACCCCCAGGCTCCGTACCCCCAGGCTTAGCACCCCCAGGCTCCCCCCCCCCAGGCTCAGCACCCCCAGACTCATCACCCCTTGGCTCAGCACCCCTAGACTCAGCATCTCTAGGCTTCGCACCCCCAGGCTCAGCACCCCCAGACCCGGCACCCGCAGGCTGAGCGCCCCTAGCAGCACCAGCGTCAACAGCTACCTCGACAGGCTCGACTGCGTCTACCTGGGACACACCTGACGGGGCAGGACCCTGAGGGGGGAGAGGGTCTACCGGGGGAAGACCTGGAGCAAGGAAAAGCGGCGGCGGGGGGAGGGGCGCAGTGCGGTAGGGGAAGAGACGGTAGTAAGGCACCGACTTGTCAAAGGTGTTGGTGCAACCTTACGGTTTGCACTCGGCTTGTTGTCCGTGTGCGTGCATGTGTGTGTGTATGGAATGGTATGAGGGCATGGGATAATATATATTTCATGCTTATAATTGTGTGTGAATGTTGAGTCATGATGTCGAGTGTGTGTGTCGAGTCAATAGCGAGTTATCGCTAGACGCGTGTTACGCGGTCGTTTGTGTCTCGCGCGCGGTTTCTATTTTGTCGTGTGCGGTTTCTATTTTGTCCTGTGTCGAACGTTCGGCGTGTCGCAGGTGTGTGCAGAAGACCCATCAAGAACTCAAGGATGAGTTTGTGATGAAGAGCCCGAGCCTTGGTGTCAAGCCTCAAGTGATTTCGAAGCTCGCCAAAAGTGTGCACCTCAAGATATTGAAGATAGTTACATTACTTTGTGTAGTGTAACATTTCACTTGGTGTAGGCCCTAGTGAAGGGTAGTTTTGAGACCCTTCGTGGTTGGGGACAGTGTGGCACTGTTCCACATCACTGTACCTCGGCTCTTGGGGTTTGTAGGAGCTGGGAGTCATTCCCAACTCGTAACTCTTCCTAACTCTTCCTATCTTGTGTTCTAAGACTATGTTGCTGCCATAGTGCCGTTCGTTCAAACCAACGCTGTGTCGTCAGTTCTTAATGAAAGCGTGCGATCTAAATTGCCTATTGTAGGCGACGTTAAGGCGCTCCAGATCCAAGTTGATTGAAGTCATTTGGAGTTGTGAGCAGATCGCTATGAACGTTTGAAGCCACTGTGCAGAAATCCGACTATGCACTCTATCTTTCGTTTTAGGCACATTGGAGCCTACTGTGACTATAACAAGTGGTATCAGAGCCCCTTGGAGCAGTTTCGACAATGGCTGGACCTAAGGAAAGGGGTGGCAGAGGTGCTGGTGGCAGTGGAGAAGCCGAAGCTCAAGGCCAACCCCGTGACTCAGCCATGGCGCCCGTGCAACCAAGTGTTGGCCCATCTAGGGACGAGCCTAGAGTGTTTGGCCTTGACAAGTTCAACGGTGACAAGTTTGCTGAGTGGTCCTTCAGAATGGAGAACGTGTTTGATCACTTTGACCTGCTGGAGGTGATGGAAGGAACGGAGAAGCGCCCCGAGAACGACCCGGAGAAGAGCCCGTGGGTGCGGAAGAGCGCACAAGGCTACCTCCTACTAGGGCAAGCGTTGGGGAGCAGCCAGATCCGTCACATCAAGCCTTTCCAGCGTGAACCAGAGAAGGGACCAAAGGCATGGGCTGCTCTCAAGGGTGTACACGCTCCTGCAACAGCGGCGGTAGCTGTGGTGTTGGAACGGCAAATGGCGACACTACGAATTGAAGAGGATGAAGCGGTTGAAGAAGGGGTGCAGAAATTCTTCGACTTGTTGACGCGGCTTGAGGGAGCTGATTTGAACTATAGTGAGCTCCAAAAGAAGACCAAGTTGCTGGCCCTACTCCCTGAGTCATGGTCCTCGCTCATCATCAACCTTAATCGCGACTTGCCCCGCCTCTCGCTTGAAGACGTGAAGCGGGCTATCCTTCAAGAGGATTTCCGCCGCCGTGAGTTGGCGAGTGCGGATGGCGCTGGGGCAGCGAGCATCGGCCGTGTATATGGTCGAGGAAGAGGTAGAGGACGAGGGGGAGGAAGGTTTGGTGGCAGCAACTTCGGCGGAGGCCGCGGGAGTGGCGGTTACGGCAGCGACGACAAGAGCTACGGACGCGGTCGCGGCCGATTCGACGGCGAGTGTCACTATTGCCACAAGAGCGGACACATGTGGCGCGACTGCTGCAAACTCCCTGATGGTTGGACCCCTGCTCAGGGCCAAGAGGGTAGAGGAGCAGGAGGAGGGAGAGGACGAGGCCGTGGAGGCCGTGGCGGTCGCGGTGGCGGAGCTGCAAACATGAAGAGCGGAGACAACGACAAGGACCCGAGCGACGATCGATACCCGGGTCTATTCTTCTTCGTGTTGACGCAAGTACCGGCTGGTCCAGAGAAGGATGAAGGCTTTGAGGAGCCAGCAGCTGTGGGGAAGGTGACCCTACACCCCCTGGACTATTGGGTGATTGATAGTGGCGCTACCTATAGCATGACACCTCGCCCGGACTTGCTCACCGAACTCGAGCCGTCACCGGTGAAGCATATCACATCGGCTTTGGGGCAGCGAGCAGAGGTGAAAGGCATGGGGAAGGCCATGTTCAAGGGTGCTGATGGGAAGATGGTGGGCCTCAAGAACGTGCTTTGGGTGCCCAGCCTTGCTGCAAACCTGATTTCCGTGCGGCGGTTGGCAAAGGCCGGCATGGACACGAACTCGAAGGGAGCCAAGACCTACACCGCAAGGTTTGGCGGTCGAATTCTTTGGGACCTTCATGAGGAAAGGGATGTCTACAACGAGATGTGGCAGATCCCAGTGGTCCCTATGCCTAAGGAGAGGCAAGTGGCAGCAAGTATCAGCATCAAGGATGGAGCGGTTGGTAGCGACGATGGCGCGAACGGTCGTGCTAAGGAGAATGAGCTCAAGAAGAGCAAACCTGGAGGGACCAGCAAGTTCAATGTGTTGAAATGAATGAACAGGAATGATTGAACTCACAGTGAAATCAGTACAAGTACCTAAACCTAGAATTGTGTACCCCCTATAGGCTAACCCACTGTAGCCTAAACAAGCACAACATATATAATGTTTACGCACCCCCATAGGCGAAGTGGGGGAGAACTAGGGGTCACAAGACCAGTCAAGTAAAGCAAAGCAAAGCAAGCTCACGGTGGATCACAAAGTCACCAAACATTCCGAGCACAAGTTCAAGGCCACAAGGCCTGTTCACATGCATGAGTACATATATATATAAGGCTAGACAAGCAAGAGCAGGTATATATATATATATGATTAGACAAGCAAGAGCAGTGTTGGCCTCAGATGCCACGTACGCAAGCCGCAACTGACCACGCTGCTGTAGCTCACGAGCAAGGAAGTAGCGGAGAGCAATGTGCTTTGTTCTGTGCTCCAGTCTCTGCTCTCGACACAAGGCCAGCATGGCCTTGTTGTCTACGTACAGGACTAGAGGAGAACGAGGCGGCTCTCCAAGGTCGGTCAGCAGGTAGGTGAGCCAGCGAAGCTCCTGAGCAGCCATGGCCCCCGCGTAGATCTCAGCCTCACAACTGGAGCCGAGAACAGAAGACGAGCGAGTAGCCCGCCACGAAACAGAGCCGGAACCAAGGTTGAAGGTGTAACCCTGTGATGACCGCTGCGTAGCCTGATCGTCAGCCCAAGAAGCATCTGCGTGACCAGTGAGGACCACTCGACTCCGCCCTCCAAGCACTAGCCCCATACCCGACGTACTGCACAAGTAGCGCAACACCCTCTTCGCTGCAGCCATGTGCTCTGGTCGGTGTCTCCCAGGAGCAACATAGCGTGCGAGAATGTTAAGAGGGTATGCTAGGTCAGGTCGTGTGCAGGTCATCAGGTACATGAGGCAGCCAACAAGCTCTGGATATGGGCCACTCGACTCTACAGACTCATCCGAAGGCAGAGCTGAGAGCGAGTGGCAAGTAGGCAGAGGAGTGGCCTGAGGCGAGGAGTACGTGAAGCCGAAGCGCTGAAGGACCTGCTGCACCATGTGTGACTGAGTCAGGGTGATGGTGCGGCGTGCTCTGTCCCGGGTGATCTGCAAGCCAAGGTAGCTGCGCAGTTCACCCAGGTCTGTGCACGTGTGTCTCCTCTGCAGCTCGGACTTCACGTAGGCAAGTCCAGCTGTGTCAGCTGTGGCAAAGACCAAGTCGTCGACGTACACGAGGATGTAGAACGGCGGAAGAGAAGTGTCGTTGCGTAGAAACAGCGACGGGTCGGCAGTAGAGGGAGCAAACCCAAGAGCCGCAAGCGTACTCCTCAGTGTGTCGTGCCACTCACGCGGTGCCTGGCGGAGACCGTAGACTGGCCGCCGGAGACTCCACTGTGTGCCAGGAGGAAAAGACCCAGTGAAACCAGGTGGGCGACGCAGCCAGATCTCCTCGTGCAGGCTGCCCTGCAAGAAAGCAGTGCTCAAGTCAAGAGAGTGTAGCTCGTAGTTACGGTGAGCAGCTATGTGCAGCAGTACCCGAAGAGTGGTCATCTTCGGGGTGGGAGAGAAGGTCTGAAAGTAGTCAACTCCCTGCCGCTGACTGAAGCCACGAGCCACGTAACACGCCTTGAAGACAGGCGGAGAACCTGGCGGCCGCTTCACCCTAAAAATCCACATGCCACTGACGATGTTTGCCCCAGGAGGGGGGACAGCGTCAACGTAGGTGCCTGTGGACTTCCAGGAAGCCATCTCTGCATCCATAGCTGCCTGCCACTGAGAAGAGTAGGGACCCTCTATCGCCTCCGCGTAAGAGCGCGGAGTCGGGATGTCAAGTGCATCCGGGTCTCCCTCAGGGGTAAGCAGTACGGACACGAGATGAGGTGAAGCAGCGGCCAAGCACTCAAACTCCTCCTGCCTGTCCTCAAGGACGTCCGTGCCAAGGGCACACTCACCCCCCACGGACGGAGGATAGACAGACTCAGACTCAGCGACAAGACTAGCAGCGTAGTCTAGACGACAGCGAGCAGCAAAGTCGACGAGCTCAGCAACTAGGGCAGACGCAACAGTGGACTCAAAAGAAGGGTCAGTGACGACAGTAGCAAGGAGACGCGTGACAGTAGGACTGGCAGCACGAAGAGAGTCCGACTCCGGGTCGGCAAGAGCAGGAAGAGAGGATTCAGGAGGAGAAGGCAAAGGGGCACGCAGAGGAGCAGTGGACGGACGCAGAGACATCCGGTGCGTGCTAGGGACAGGAGGTGGACGCTGACGCGAACCGCAACCACTAGTGCGCGCAGTACGGATAGGCGACGCAGGGTGAGACGCAGGCTCACGACGCTCAGCAAGACCTCCAATAGGACCAGTGTAGGGAGAAGGAGCAGGCAGTGGGGAGGCCGGCTGTAATTGTAACCGTGACTGGACAGGCTGTGGACACTCTAAGGGAGGAGGAGGACCGAGAGAAGGCGGGAGACCAAGAACCTGCTGAAGGAGCGGAACGAAGTACGGCCGCTGCCGTGCATCGTCTCTAGAACCTAAAGAGACACCAGCGCCAGGGTCCTCCGCACCAGCAGCAGCTCCAACGCCCGACTCCACTGCACCAGCAGCAGCACCAGCTCCAGGGTCCTCAGCACCAGCAGCAGCTCCAACGCCCTGGTCCTCAGTACCAGCAGCAGCTCCAACGCCCGGGTCCTCAGCACCAGCAGCAGCACCAGCGCCCGGGTCTGCAGCATCAGCCGTAGCTCCAACGCCCCGGTCCGCAGCACCAGAAACAGCTCCAACCTCTGGGGCCGCAGCACAAGCAGAACCAGTAGAGTCTCCAGCACCAGTACCACCACCAGCAGCAGCGGGGTCCGCGACACCAGGCGCGCCACTCCGAAGAGTGCAGCGCCGCTCGTACCACTCACGGATCCGCTCACGGGAGGGGAGCTCCCAGCTAGGAGGAGAAGCACTAGCACCAGTCCCAGTAGTACGCCTGGCTCCAGAGGTACCTCTCCTGAGGCTGCAGTACTGGAAGTACCACTCACGCACCTGCTCCGAGGAGAGGGCTCCGCCAGGTGTAGGACCCTCAGGCTCAGGACCTCCAGACTCAGAACCCCCAGACTCCGGACTCTGCGGCTCAGCACCCCCAGGCTCAGTACTCCCAGGCTCAGCACCCCCAGGCTCCGCACCCCAAGGCTCAGCACCCCCAGGCTCCGCACCCCCAGGCTCTGCACCCCCAGGCTCCGCACCCCCAGGCTCCACACCCCCACGCTCCGCACCCCCAGGCTCAGCACCCCCAGTCTCCGCACCCACAGAAGGACGAGAGTCGACAGCTACCTCAACAGGCTCAACCGGGTCTACCTAAGACACACCTAAGGGAGCGGCACCCTGAGGGGGGAGGGGGTCTACGACAGCAGCACCTGGCACGAGGAAGAGAGGCGGGGGGGGGAGCGGGGCAGTGCGGTAGGGGAAGAGGCGGTAGTAGGCGACGGACTCGTCAAAAGTGACGTCCTGAGAGGGCAAGACTCGGCGTGAGGTGGCGTGGTAAAACTGCCAACCAGGCGCGTCCGGGACAAAGCCGAGGAAGACGCAGGGAACAGCACGGGAGGAGAGCTTGTCCGCTGACGTATCGCGGACAAAAGCTCGAGATCCCCAGACCCGGAAACGCGATGCATCGCCAACCTCCCCCGTCCACAGCAGTGTGGGCGAGGTCTCCGGCAAGGAGACACGGGGCCAGAGGTTGAGCTGATGCGCAGCGTACCGGACCGCAAACGGCCACAGAAAGCGGGGGGCAGTTGCATGGATCAAGGAGGTACGGGCGACCTCCATGACCAGGCCAATGCGGCGCTCCGCAACCCCATTCTGCTGTGGTGAGGCCGGAAGCGTGAACGATTGCTCAATGCCTTGCTCAGCACAGTAGGCTACCAAGAGGTCGGAGGAGAACTCACCACCTCTGTCAGAGTGCAAGCGAAGGACAGGAAAGTCCGAGTGGAAACGCTCGCTGAGCTGGAGACGGGCTCTGCGGATCCAAGGGATCAAGACATCAGGGACCTCACCCTTGGTGCGCAAGGGGAAGACCGTGGTGTAGCGCGAGTAGTCGTCAACAACTATCAGGAAGTACCTCTCCTGACCCTGACCACGGACGCGGGCTGGGCACCACACGTCCATGTGGAGCGTCTGCAAGGGAGCAGTCGTCGGGGGAAACGAGGAGGAGTGAGGAGCCGCGCGCTGCCGCCCCTCGACGCAGGGAAGACACGGAGGAGCAGGCGAGGGTGGGAGGGGAGGGAGGACACTGGGAAGACTAGAGACAAGGTACCGGGAGTGCATGGCACGAAGGCGCTGCACAGACGGGTGGCCAAGTCGGTGGTGCCAGAGGACAGTCTCGTGCGCCAGAGAGCGACACGAGCAGGGGGCAGACAGCTGACCTGACGCGGACGCAGACGCAGACGCAGCAACTTGAGGGGACTCAGTGGTTAGTGTGTACAGGTCCGACCCGGGCTGCCGAGTGAAGGTAGCCAAGTGGCGGCCCATACGAGCACACGTGCAGTGTGTCACGCGCTCGTAGGCAGGGGTGAACTGATGAACACCCCCGTCCTGGAGTGTACTACCTGCCACCAAGTTCGTAGAGAACGAGGGGAGGAGGAGACCTGACAGTGTGCCCGACGGGACCGCAGGATAGGGAAGGACAGTGGAGGAGGTCGCAATGACCGGACCTCCAGAGGGGTCAGCGAGGGAGACAGCAACTGGCCGAGCAAGCGGCTCAAGGGCAGTGCGGTCACGAAAGAAGCAGCGAGAAGCACCTGAGTCCAGTGTGAAGGTGTGCAGTGCTGCTGTCGACTCAGTACCAGGGGGGGCAGACGCACAAGCACCTAGAGCAGCTGCCTCACCAGCACCTGGGGTAGCAGACATGCGAGTACCTGGAGCGGGAGACGCACTAGTCCTAATGCCCAGGTCAGGCGGCACACACAGGTACTCAGCACCCTCTCCACTAGTAGACATCACATACATAGCAGTGAGAATAGCATCAAAGTCTAGAGCATAGATATCAATCCCCTTCTTCAGGAGATCAACCCAGCGGGGCAGCTCAGTGGCCTGAGGGAACTGAACACGCCAAGCGTCGTTGAGACGAGCGAAGCAGCGCTGTGTGGCGTGCGGTCCCCCACACGGCTGACCAGTGCGGTCACCAGTGCGAATGACGTACGTGCAGCTAGAGCCACCCCCCCCCCCCCTGTGCTGAGAGTACCACTCACGGACCTCCTGGGGCGACGGAGTGTGCTGCTGGCTCTGGCCACCGCCAGCGCCTCCACGACCACCACCACCGCCGCCACCTCCTCGACCACCCCAACCCCTGCCGCCGCCGCGTCCACCGCCACCCCCACCACCGCCTCCGCCCCTGCCACCTCCCCCGCCGCTGCCACCACCACCCCCACCGCTGCCACTAGCCCCTCCAGTCGCGCCACCACCCCCACCGCCGCCACCGCCCCCACCACCGCCTCCCCCGCTGTCACCGCCACCGCCCTTGCCCCCTTTGCCCTTGCCGCTGCGGCGCCCGCTCGAAGCAGACGCAGTCCTGACCTTCTCAGCACCAAGGAGGTCGACAGCAGCAGCAGAGGCGACAAAAAGGAAAGAAGGGGGGAAGGAGAACACCCCTCAAAGAACGGGGTACGGGGGTCGCCACGAGAGGCACCTACAGCGACTATGCTAGCCTCTGCTGCAAGCAGTTCCTTCTCGAGGAGGGCAATGGTGAGCTCAGTGGGGCAGCGAGCTAGGAAGTGGTCCCTGACTGAGCGCAGAGTGTCAGGGAGGCGGGTGACTAGGTGGTAGAGAGTGAGCCAGAGTGGGGGTGGGTTCTTGGCAAGGAACTCATCAGGCATGGCGGCGCGGAAGCGAGCCTCACTAGTCCGGAGGTGCGTAATGAGGTCAGCGACTGTGTGGAAAGAGGCTAAGTCGGGGAACAGGTAGGGAAGAGAGAGACGGCCTAGTGCGGCAGAGGCCGGTGAGGAGTAGCGGGCAACGACAGCAGTGTACAGTGCCTGTGCAGTCTTGTGCTGCCCAAAGTGCTCGCGCTCATCTATCGGCAGGGAGTTGCGAATAGCAAAGCGAGCGTGGGCGTCACGAGTCTGCCACTGTGAGCGGGCAGTGCTGTCAGCAGTAGCAGCAGGAGCAGGAGCATGGCCTAGGGCGTGATCGTACAGTGAGATGTCCTCCTTGGCAGTGAGCTGTAGGAAGAGGTGTAGGTCATCTAGCCAGGTTTCGAACTTCACTGGGCGGCCCTCAGCATCGAAAGCCAGTACAGGAGGGCTAGCCATAGCAGTAGTAGGAGTAATAGCAGTAGGGGCACCCCAAAAACAGTAGGCAGTGCGACTCAGGTAGGGCGGCTCGGTCCAGTACGGGCGGCGCGGCTCGGTTCAGGTAGGGCGGCGCGGCTCGGGAAGGGCGGCGCGGCTAGGTTCGGGCGGCGCGGCTCGGTTTGGGCTGGGCGGCTCGGTTCGGGCGGCTCGGTTCGGGCGGCTCGGTTCGGGCGGCTCGGTTCGGGCGGCTCGGTTCGGGCAGGGTGGCTCCGTTCGGGCTGCTTGGGTCGGGCGGCTCGTTCTGGGGGGGGGGGCGTTCGGGGCCTCTAGGGGCGAGCGCGGGGCTGTAAGGGGCCGCTAAGGGCGAGCGCGGGGCCGATCGGGGCCTCTAGGGGCGAGCGCGGGGCCGTAAGGGGCCGCTAAGGGCGAGCGCGGGGCCGTAAGGGGCCTCTAAGGGCGAGCGCGGGGCCGTAAGGGGCCGCTAAGAGCGAGCGCGGGGCCGTTCGGGGCCTCTAGAGGCGAGCGCGGGGCCGTAAGGGGCCGCTAAGGGCGAGCGCGGGGCCGATTGGGGCCTCTAGGGGCGACGCGCGAGTCCCTAAGGGGTGGGTCGCGGGTCGCGGGGCCTAACAGGGCCGTGAAAACCGAGGTGCCCTAGGGCGCAGGTAGGTAGGTAGGTAGGTAGTGGTGGGCCCTAAAAAAATCGGTCCTAGGAATGACCTGCTCTATACCATGTTGAAATGAATGAACAGGAATGATTGAACTAACAGTGAAATCAGTACAAGTACCTAACCCTAGAATTGTGTACCCCCTATAGGCTAACCCACTGTAGCCTAAACAAGCACAACATATGTAATGTTTGACACAGTGACCCTAAGGAGAGTGGTGCAGCAACCAAGGAGCAGCAAAAGGGTGAGGAGAACCCCAAGGCAGCAGCGGAGGAGGACTACGGAGAGAGTATGTGGGGCGCTATTGCGAGCGCGGCATTCTCCAATCCAACTTCGGCTACAGGGGAGTGTGATTGGCTCACCTTGCATCGGCGCATGGGGCATGTGGCCCTGCCCATCTTCTAGCAGCTAGTGAAGAATGAGATGGTTGCTGGCATACGTGTGAAGGGGGAGCCCAATGAGGTACTTGGCTGCCCGACGTGCATGCAAGCCAAGTTCACCCGATTCCCGTTCTCTAGTTCGGAGGCAACGGCTAAGGCACCGCTTTATGAGGTGGTGATGGACGTGGTGGGCCCCCTGAAGCTTGGAGCTGCTGGAGCTGAGTATTTTCTCACCATTGTCGACGTCTACACCCGCATGACTTGGGTGTATGTGCTGGCCAAGAAGAGCGACGTGGCTGAAACGTTGAAGACGGATTGGTTCCCGATGGTGGAGCGGCAACAAGACCGTCTAGTCAAGTCAATCCGCACCGATCGAGGGGGAGAGTTCCTGAGCAAGGAGTTTGGGTTGTGGCTGAAGAAGAATGGCATTCGGCACTCCCTCACCATGCCATACTCCCCTGCAATGAACGGCATCGCCGAGCGAGCGAACCGCACAATCACGGAGGCGGCACGTTGGTTGCTCATTGAAGCCGGGCTACCCGACTATTTCTGGCCTGATGCGGTGCGGAGCGCGTGTGTGGCCAAGAACAAAGCCTTGACTCATGTGGGAGCAGACAAATGGGTGCCCTATGTGGAGTGGCTAGGAAGGAAGCCAAAGGTGGATATGCTTCGGGTGTTCGAGTGCATGTGCATGGCGCTCGTGCCTAAGCATCTTCGGCACAACAAGCTTGGTGCCAAGGCGGTGTGGGCCGTGCACTTGGGCATGGCTCAAAAAAGCAAGGGATGGCTTCTTTGGGACCCATTCACCAAGAATTTCTTGGTGAGCAGGGACTGCAAGTTCATGGAGAACTTCATGTACAAGGATTGGAAGGCGGAGAATGAGGCGAAGATAGGCGTGCGGTTTGGGGAGGTGAAGAGTTCCGGTTTGGAGCATGTGGAGCTGCCTTTGGAGCTGAGCAGCGGCAGCACAACCACGAGGCAATCCTCCCTTGTGAATGGGGGAGAGGAGGTCAATGATGCAGAGGAAGAAGAGGAGGAGGTGCAGCAAGTGAGCGAGCGTGCACCGTCACTCCCTTCCCGTACTACGAGTGCTCCACGGATTCGAGCCACACCACAGCAACGCCAAGGCCTTCAAGTCCCTGCAGCTGAGGAGGAAGGAAGGGGGAAGAGGAGAGTTCAACCCCCTAATAGGCTGACCTATGATGCGCCGGGAAAGCAGGGCAAGACAGCCCTGGCCGGAGCGGCAATGATGGTCGGAGACGACGAGGAGAGTGACTACGAGGAGTGTGCCTTCGCGTTCTTCTCTCCAGTGGAGATGCCGGGAGAACCAGCAACTCTCAAGGAGGCTTTGGAGAGTAGTGATGCTGAGGAGTGGAAGAAGGCCATGGAGAGTGAGCTGAAGAGAATTGAGGAGAATGACACGTTTGAATTGGTGGAGCTACCGGAGGGGCGTACGGCGATAACGTCCAAGTGGCTCTTCAAGATCAAGTCAGACGCCGACGGCAAGATCGAGCGCTACAAGTCTAGGCTTGTAGCCAAGGGGTACCAGCAGAAGGAGAAGGTGGCCTTCAAGGAGCTGTTTGCCCATGTGGTGAAGCCGACGACGCTGCGAACCCTATTCGCGGGAGCCGCCATCAAAGGATGGGTAGTAAAACAAATGGACATCGTAACGGCATTCCTTAACGGCATCCTTGAGGAGGAGATTTTTATGGCGCAGCCAGAGGGGTTTGACGATGGTAGTGGCAGAGTGTGGAAGCTGAAGAAGGCCCTCTATGGGCTGAAGCAGGCCCCTAGGCAATGGTACATGAAGCTGCCCGAAGTGTTGGAGGGGATCGGCTTCACTCCCTCAACGGCCGATCACTCCTTGTTCATGCTTGGCGAGGGGGAGCAGAGGAGCTTCATGGTGGTGTACGTGGATGACATCCTCATCTTCTCACCCTCTTCCGACCTTGTGAAGGAGGTGATGCTGAAGCTGCAAGAAAAGTTCAAGTGCAAGTCCCTTGGTGACGTGAACTTCTAGCAGCTCCAGCAGCTCCAGTAGTACCAACTTCATCAGGACCGGCAGCTCCAGCACCGCCAGCAGCTCCAGCAGGACCAACTCCAGCAGCTCCAGCAGCACCCCCAGTCCCAGCAGCTCCAGTACCGCCAGTACGAGCACCTCCGGAACCAGCAGCAGCAGTAGTGCCTCCAGCTCCAGCAGCACGACTCCAGCACCGGGCAAACCACTCGCGCAGCTCCTGCGGAGAGAGTGGCTCCCGCCTCGACGAAGCACCGCCAGCGGCCACACGAGCAGACCCAGCGCCCCCAGGCTCCGCACCCCCAGGCTCCGCACCCCCAGACTCAGCACCCCCAGGCTCAGCACCCCCAGTCTCAGCACCCCCAGGCTCAGCACCCCAAGACTCAGCACCCGCAGGCTCAGCACCTCCAGACCCGGCACCCGCAGGCTCAGCACCTCTAGCAGCACCAAAGTCAACAGCTACCTTGACAGGCTCGACTGCGTCTACCTGGGACACACCTGACGGGGCACGACCGTGAGGGGGGAGGGGGTCTACCGGGGGAGGACCTGGCACAAGGAAGAGCGGCGGCGGGGGAAGGGGCGCAGCGCGGTAGGGGAAGAGACGGTAGTAAGGCACCGACTCGTCAAAGGTGACGTCCTGGGAGGACAGAACACGGCGCGAGGTGGGGTGGTAAAACTGCCGCCCAGGCGCGTCAGGGGGGAAGCCGAGGAAGACGCAGGGAACAGCACGGGGGGACAGCTTGTCCGCAGACAAGTCGCGGACAAACGCCCGAGATCCCCATACCCGAAACGCAGACGCATCGCCAACCTTCCCCGTCCACCGCAAGGTGGGGGAGGTCTCTGGCAAGGAGACCCGGGGCTGAAGGTTGAGCTGATGCGCCGCGTACTGAACCGCAAACGGCCACAGAAAATGGGGGGCAGCCGCATGGATCATGGACGTACGAGCGACGTCCATGACCATGCCAATGCGGCGCTCAGCAATCCCATTTTGCTGTGGAGAGGCCGGAAGCGTGAAGGTCTGGCGGATGCCCTATGCACGACAGAAGGCTCCCAGACGGGCAGAGGAAAACTCAACGCCTCTGTCAGAGTGCAGATGCAGAACAGGAAAGTCAGAGCCGAAACTCTCTCTGAGCTGGAGACGAGCTGCGCGGATCCAGTCGATCAACACCTCAGCGACGTCACCCTTGCTGCGCAAGGGGAACACCGTGGTGTAACGCGAGTAGTCGTCAACCACCAACAGGAAGTAACGCTCGTGTCCCTGGCCACGGACGCGGGCGGGGCCCCACACGTCCATGTGAAGAGTCTGTAGGGGAGCCTCTGTCGGAGGAAACTCGGAGGAGTGAGGGGCGGCGCGCTGCCGCCCCTCGACGGAGGGAACGCAGGTAGGGGCAGGCCCCAGAGGGAAGGGAGGGAGGGACCGGGGGAGACCAGAGACAAGGACACGGGAGGCCATGCCTCGGAGACGAGGCAGGGAGGGGTGACCAAGGCGGTGGCGCCAAAGGAGAGTCTGGTGGGACAGGAGACGACACGAGCAGGGAGCAGACTCAGGACCAGACCTGGACGCTGCAGCAAATACCTGACTCGACGCAGCTACCTGACAAGACTCAGCAACCGGAGGAGACTCAGTAGTCAGTGTGTACAGGCTCGACCCCGGCCGACGGGTAAACGTGGCCAAGTGTCGGCCCGTCCGAGCACACGTACAGTGGGTCACCCGCTACCTCGCAGGAGTGAACTGGTCAACCCCTTGATCCTGTAGATCAGCACCACTCGCCAAGTTCCTAGAGAACGAGGGGAGGTAGAGACCTGACAGGGTGCCAGAGGGGGCTGCCGGACACGGTAAGACAGTGGAGAAGCGAGCAAGGACAGGACCCCAAGAGGGGTCCGCCAGGGAGACCGCAACCAGCCGACTAAGCGGTGTAAGCGTGGTGCGGTCTTGAAAGAAGGAGCGGGAAGCACTCGAGTCAAGGGTGAAGGTGTGTAAGGCCTGAGCCGACGTGGTACCTGAGAGAGCAGACTCACCAGCACCTGTGGCAGCAGATGCACTAGCACCTAGAGCAGCAGCCTCACCAGCACCTAGAGCAGCAGCCTCAATGCCCAGGTCAGGCGGAACACACAGGTAATAGTCACCCTCATTACTAGTAGACACAGCATACATGGCAGCAAGAATAGCATCATAGTCAAGATAAAAGATAGCAACCCCCGCCCTAGACAGCTCTCCCCAGCGAGGGATCTATGTGGCGTCAGAGAACTGGTGACGCCAAGCGTCCGTCAGGCGGCCGATGCAGCGCTGGGTGGAGTGCGAGCCCCCGCGCTGCTCACCAGCGTGGTCGCCGGTACGGAGGACGTAGGTACAGGGACCAGTACCCCCACCTCGCTGACGCCTAGCGAACCACTCACGAAACTGTTGGGGGGACGGGGTCTCACGAGTGCGCTGCTGCTGCTGGCGCTGAGCACCACCTAAGCTGCCCCGCTGAGCAGAGCCACCCCAACTAGCTCCACCTCCTCCGCCGCCACCTCCACCACCGCCGCCACCGCCTCCTCCTCCGCTCCCACCGCCACCGCCGCCGCCGCCTCCGCCGCCACTGCCGCCACCGAAGCCCCCACCCCCGCCACCACTCCCACCACAACCCCCACTCCCTCCGCCTCCTCCACCTCCACCTCCACCGCCCCCGCCAGCCCCTCCAGCGCCCTTGCCCTCCTTGCCCTTGCCGGTGCGGCGTCGCCCGCTAGGGGCAGACGCAGCGCCGACCGACTCGGTGCAAACAAAGACGACGGCAGCAGCAGAGGCAACAGAGGCCAAAAGAGGGGAGGGGGGGCACCCCTCAAAGACAGGGGCACGCGGGTCACCTCTAGAGGTTCCTACAGCGACTATACTCTTCTCAGCTGCCAGGAGGCGCTCCTCGAGGAGGTCGACGGTGAGTGTGGTGGGGCAAACAGAGAGGAAGTGGTCCCTGACCGAGCGAAGGGAGTCAGGGAGCCGGGTGACTATGTAGTAGAGGGTGATGTTCATGGGGGGGGGGGTTCTTGGCGCAGAACTCAGCAGGAAGCGCAGCGCGGTAGCGGGTGTCACTACTGCAAAGGTGCATAACGAGGTCAGCGAGAGTGGGAAAGGCGGCGAGGTCATGAAACAGATACGGCAGTATGAGGCGGCTAAGAGCAGCAGTGGTAGGGGAAGAGTAGCGTGCAACTACAGCGTCGTACAAGGTCTTAGCACTCTTGTATTGACTAAAGTGCGCACGCTCAGTGGTCGGTAAGTGGCGACGCACAGCATGACGGGCAGCAGCATCGCGCGTGGCCCACTGTGAGCGAACAGTGCTGTCAGCATCAGTAGGCGGGGCATGAGAGGCACCAGAGATGAGATCGAACAGGGAGAGTCCGTCTGCCCTATCGCACTGTAGGAAAAGCTGCAAGTCATCGACCCAGACCTCGAAGTCAACAGCACGACCCTCAGCATCAAAGGTAAGGACACTGGGGGTAGCCATGACTGCACTGGTCTAGCAGGGAGGGCTCTCACCAGTCCGGGTGGGTAGGGCCGGGGCGCGCCGGGAGGAACAGGGCTGCAACAGCAGTGGTAGCGGCTCGGCAGTGGCAGTGGCGGCTCGACGGCGGCTTCGGCGGCTTGGCGGCTCGGCTGCAGGCGGCTCGGCTGCTCGGCGGCTAGGCTGCTGGGCGGCTCGGCGGTTCGGCTGTTGGGCGGCTCAGCGGCTCAGCTGCTTGGCGGCTCGGCGGTTTGGCGGTGAAGGGGTCAGGGAGGGGCCGAAAGGGGGGCGGTGACGGGGCCGCAAGGGGCGGCGACGGGGCCGCTAAGGGCGGCGGCGAGGCCAGGAAGGGCCGCGACAGGGGTTGCTAGGGGTGGCGACGGGGCCGCGAAGGGCGGCGACGGGGCCGCGAAGGGGCCGCGAGGGGCCTGGGAGGGCGGCGACGGGGCCGCTAGGGGCGGCGACGGGGCCGCGAAGGGGCCGCGAGGGGCCTGGAAGGGCGGCGACGGGGCCGCTAGGGGCGGCGACGGGGCCGCGAAGGGGCCGCGAGGGGCCTGGAAGGGCGGCGACGGGGCCGCTAGGGGCGGCGACGGGGCCGCGAAGGGGCCGCGAGGGGCCTGGAAGGGCGGCAACGGGGCCGCTAGGGGCGGCGACGGGGCCGCGAAGGGGCCTTGAGGGGCCTAGAAGGGCGGCGATGGGGCCGATAGGGGTGGCGACGGGGCCGCTAAGGGTGGCGCGAGGGGCCGTGAGAGGGGCCTCTAGGAGGCTTCGACAAGAGGGCGGCCCACGGGGCGCGCTTCGGGCAGGGGCGACTCGCGCTCCGGTCAGAAAAAAAAGTCGATTTTCAGTGGTGGGCCCTAGGAAGTTCCCACTAGGGAACCTGCTCTATACCATGTGAGAATTGTGGAATGAATGAACTAGGAAAGAGGTGGGTACAAGTAGGAAAACCTAGAAATGTTGTACCCCATATTGTCTACCCCACTACAGCCTACACAGACTATAGCATATAAGTTTGACATTAACAATCGTATTTATTTTAGCTGTTATGCTCAAGCTTTTTCTAATGACATAATTTATTGGATTTCTACTACTGGTTATATTTTACATGAAAATATGAAACTAAGTAAATGAACTACGTTGTGCGTTCCCCAACGGCTCCTGGCACAACCAAACGTGCACATCATTCAACATTGAAGAATCAAAACACACTGCTTGGATGTAACTTTGGTGCGCGAATTGAATCACGAGTGTTCTGTTTTGTTGAGATCTGTGCATTACGATAAAACATTTATTCGTGACTGTTTGTGATTCCACGAAATTCCAGCGGGTGGTCGAATTTCGGTTAGGAAGGGCGGGACAATCGCGCGGAAAGGGCACGCGCAAGCGCGGTCTATCCAATTATTGGAAACGGCCACGTGGCGAGGTCGGAGTAATTTAGGTCGATGCAGTTGAGAGAAACAAGAGATCCGCCGATGCGTGTCATTTCGCCCAATTTTCTGTTCAGCATGCTTCCCAACTGCTTTCTTACGGGTCTACTCCAATGTTTTCCGTGATTCTTAGGGGGTGTCCAGCTCATACATTTACTGTTCGTAAGCCTGCTCAGTTACCACATTCTTTGTTGTAACACTGTATTGAACGTATCTTGCGGACACAATCAGCTTTCGTTCACAAAACGGCACGCCCCTTGCACGTACCTCGAGTCGTCTGACTCACGTACTGGAATCAGCAGGGACGCGAACAAGGGTACAGCACCGCGTCCTGGCCACTACAGTAGTGTGTCAGAATCCCATCCACTATACCATTGGGATAAAAGGGCTTGTTTCAGTAGCGGGTCAGTACGCCCATAACCCCCCAGACGAACGTGCCTGTAACCCTCTCCAGGATCAATCGGGCATCCACAGTGCAGATCTACTAACACCCCCCCACACTGGGAGGCCCAGGACTAAGCACAGCGGCAACGGCCTATATGTGCATACACCGGGAATCGAACCCGAGACCGCTCTGATACCATGTCAGAATCCCAACCATTAGACCATTGGTATAAAAGGGCTTGTTTCAGTAGCGGGTCAGTGCGCCCATAACCCCCCAGGCGAACGCGCTTGTAACCCTCTCCAGGATCAATCGGGCATCCACAGTGCAGATCTACTGACATAGTGCCCCCTGTATCGCTTGCACAATTTCGCCAGTAGCTCGCTACACTTGCCGACACCCCCCGTGCTTGCCCAAAAATTCATTGGTTATGATTGACGAGGGAAACTGTTACCTCGTTTCGAACGCGAGCAGTGTTGATTCGTGTGGCGGAGAACGTGTCCGCGCTCCTGAAATTACAGGTAGGTGGGACTCAACTCAGGGGGTGTCCAGCTCGTACATTTACTGTTCGTAAGCCCGCTCGGTTACCACATTTTTTGTTGTAACACTGTATTGAACGTGTGCGGACACAATCAGCTTTCGTTCACAAAACGCCACGCCCCCTGCACGTACCTCGAGTCTTCTGACTCACGTTGTTGGAATTAGCGGGGACACGAACAAGGTTACAGCACCGCGTCATGGCCACTACAGTAGTGCCCCATGTATCGCTTGCACAATTTCGCCAGTAGCTCGCTACACTCGCCAACACCCCCCCCGCCCGCACAAAAATTCGTTAGCTATGATTGACGAGGGAAACCTGTTGAGATACTAAGCATAGGTGGGCTTAGGGGCCATAGTTTAGTTAGGTTCTTAGAGATCGAGTTTAGGGTTGAGGAGAGTGTCGAGAAAGTTGGAAAGGAGAAAGAGGGCTTCACTAAAGGTTTGCAAGAACATATAGCAAAGGAAACAAAGAAGGTGCACCACCAAACAAAGTTTATAATAACTACACTAACTACAGCTACAGGCAGTTACAGATATATTCTGACACTCCCCCATAACTGCCTGCAGCAGAAGCTAATGCAGAGACACCCCCTGAAGGGGTACACCAAGCGCAGCAGAAGGAGAGGGCAAGTGAGGAGGGGGGACTATATGAGGAGAGGCTGCTGGCAGGTGAAGCTGCTGGCTCCAAGGCGGCTACTTCCTGGAACCTTCCTCAGTCCTCCAACTCCCCCTTCCACACTCCTTGACAACCCTAGCACCTCTCCCCCAGCTCCCCCACACCCTCACACCCACCCCTCCCCAGCGGCAGCTGCAGCAGTGGGAGAGAAAGGAGGAGGAGGGGAAGGGGATCACACACACCCATCACCCCCATACCCGCCACCCCCATAGCCTCCGTTCCACGGCTGCACGCGCAGCAAGGAGATGAAGAAGGGGGGGGGGGGGGCCAGGGGCGACAGAGCAGAACAGAGCGCACGAGGGCGCGGGTAGCAGCAGGGCGCACGAGGGCGCGGGCAGCAGGAGAGCGCACGAGGGCGCAGACAGACCAGAGCGCACAAGGGCGCGGACAGCAGCAGAGCGGCAACGGGCAGCACAGGCACGGGCAGCAACGGGCGGCAACGGGCAGCACAGGCACGGGCAGCAACGGGCAGCAACAGGCAGCACAGGCTCGGGCAGCAACGGGCGGCAACAGGCAGCACAGGCACGGGCAGCAACGGGCGGCAACGGGCAGCACAGGAACGGGCAGCAACAGGCAACAACAGGCAGCACACGCTCGGGCAGCAACGAGCAGCAACAGGCAGCATAGGCACGGGCAGCAACAGGTGGCAACGGGCAGCACAGGCACGGGCAGCAACAGGCAGCAACGGGCAGCACAGGCACAGGCAGCAACGGGCGGCAACAGGTAGCACAGGCACGGGCAGCAACAGGCAGCACGGGCACGGGCAGCAACAGGCAGCACAGGCACGGGCAGCAACGGGCGGCAACAGGCAGCACAGGCACGGGCAGCAACGGGCGGCAACGGGCAGCACAGGCACGGGCAGCAACGGGCGGCAACGGGCAGCACAGGCACGGGCAGCAACGGGCGGCAACGGGCAGCACAGGCATGGGCAGCAACGGGCAGCAACAGGCAGCAAGGTCAGGGAAGAGGTACGGTAGCATGAGACGGCTCAGTGCAGCAGTGGCAGGGGAGGAGTAGCGCGCAACTACAGCGTCGTACAAGGTCTGAGCACTCTTGTACTGACTAAAGTGCGCACGCTCGGAGGTAGGGAGGTGGCGACGCACAGCAAGACGTGCAGCAGCGTCGCGCGTGGCCCACTGGGAGCGAACAGTGGCGTCAGCATCAGCAGCAGGGGCAGGAGAGGCGCCAGAGGTGAGGTCAAAGAGAGAGAGACCGTCTGCCCTATCGCACTGTAAGAACAGCTGCAGGTCATCTACCCAGACGTCAAAGTCAATGGCTCGACCCTCAGCGTCAAAAGCGAGGACACTAGGGGTAGCCATGACCACAGTAGACTAGCAGTGCAACAGTAGGGTGAGGGCAGTGCAGCAAAAGAGGCACTGTGCTCATCGGACAGGGCAGCTCGGGCGGCTCGGCAGTAGGGCGGCTCGGCAGATCGGCAGCTCGGCAGATCGGCGGCTCGGCTACTGGGCGGCTGGGCGGCTCGGCTGCAGTGCGGCTCGGCGGTCCGGCGGCTCGACTGTACGGCGGCTCGGCTGCTGGGCGGCTCGGCTGCAGGGCGGCTCGGCTGCTGGGCGGCTCGGCTGCAGGGCGGTTCGGCTGCTCTGCTGCTGGGCGGCTCGGCGGCCGGCTGTCCGGCTGCTCGGTTTCCCGGGCGGCTCGGCGGTGCTGCTGCAGGGCGGCGCGGCGGTCGGCTGCTCGGCTGGGTGGGGCGGGTCGGGAAGCCCGGGTGGCGGGCGGCGCTGCAGCAGGTGACGGGGCCGCAGATGAGAGCGGCGGGGCCGCAGATGAGAGCGGCGGGGCCGCAGGTGAGAGCGGGGGGGGGCGCCAGTGAGAGCGGCGGGGCCGCAGGTGAGAGCGGCGGGGCCGCATGTGAAAGCGGTGGGGCCGCAGGTGAGAGCGGCGGGGCCGCAGCAGAGGGCGGCGGGGCCGCAGCAGAGGGCGGCGGGGCCGTAGAGAAGGGCGGCGGGGCCGCAGTTGAGGGCGGCGGGGCCGCAGCAGTTGAGGGCGGCGGGGCCGCTGTTGAGGGCGGCGGGCCGCAGGAGAGGGCGGCGGGGCCGTGTAACGGGACGGCGGAGCCGTGAGAAGGGCGGCGACGGGCCGCTTGGGAAAGGGCGGCGCGACGCGACCGTTAGGGCTGCGCGACGCGGCCATAAGGGCGGCGCGACGGGCCGCTAAGGGCGACGCGACGAGCCGCTAAGGGCGACGCGACGGGCCGCTAAGGGTGATGCGACGGGCCGCTAAGAAGGGCGCGACCCTAGGCGCACTTCGGGCAGGGGCAGGACGCGCCCCGGGCAGGAAAAAAAAGAGGATCGGTGGGCCCTAGGAACAGTTCCCATGAGGGAACCTGCTCGATACCATGATGAGATAATAAGCATAGGTGGGCTTAGGAGGCATAGTTTAGTTAGGTTCTTAGAGATCGAGTTTAGGGTTGAGGAGAGTGTCGAGAAAGTTGGAAAGGAGAAAGAGGGCTTCACTATAGGTTTGCAAGAACATATAGCAAAGGAAACAAAGAAGGTGCACCACCAAACAAAGTTTATAATAACTACACTAACTACAGCTACAGGCAGTTACAGATATATTCTGACAAGACCGTTACCTCGTTTCGAACCCGATCAGAGCACTGTTGATTCGTGTGGCGGAGAACGTGTCCGCGCTCCTGAAATTACAGGTAGGTGGGACTCAACTCACAATGCATTCGTTTATAGGTACAGTGAAAACTTTTGAACCTCGAGACGTGTGTTGGCACTAAAAACCCCGAAATGAACGAACTAGACACGCCCCTAGGGCGGGTCGAGTTTTGCACTCCCGTTTTTTTCGTATTTTTACGTCAATGCACTAGTCAGACTTGACTGTGCCCCAGGGCGAACTCCAAACATTTCCTGTCCAGTTCCGAGTGCACAATTCGGACTTTTGACAAGGTACAGTAACGCTGCGGGATACAGTACCTGGGATGAGGGGATCATTGGCGAAAACACTTAGCGAAAATGGGTACCTTTTGGCGTGTTTGACGCGAAACGAGTTGACGTGAGCCTTCGGACATGTTCTGCACGTCCCCGGGCACGTTTCCGTAATGTCATCATACATGTACAGTCTCGCGTCAAAATGGATTCTGGTACGTTTGTAGTTCTGTTACATGCCCAAATGTGCTAACTATGCTGGAAATTAACCCTAGATGTGCAAAGTTGGACCCGCCCTTAATTTCCCATGATGTCTCTGCTTGAGTCGGACCTGCTCCCACCTGCTAGGGGTCTCTGATTGCCTCGTTTAACACGCTCGCCGTTGCGACTCGCTTCCCGTTGACAGCGGAGCACCTGATGGTGGCCGCGCATGGCTCGCGGTACGTGCTCCGCTCAGTCCTACCCAACCGCTTTCGGCGTTCCATTTTCCAGTATGGGGTCGAACACACCCGTCTCGCTCACATTCGCGGCATCGTGTTGTCGCGGCCCCACTGCCTGTTTCTCCGCCTCTCCTGTTCGCTTCCCTCCCGTGCCTCGCCCCCCAAATCCCCCCCCCCCGCCCCCTTTTCCCCGATCGTTCCGCCCCGCCATTTCCCCGCAGGTCGCCGCGCTCACGGTACCTCCGTAGCGCTCGTCAGCACGCAGGCGCTGCTCGCCCTCACGCTCGCTCTGCTGCTGCTGCGATCCTACATTAGTCGCCAAGGTATCGCACGCTTGTCGCCAAGGTATCGTACGCTCGTCGGCTTTGCATCTCATGCTCGTCGCAGAGATATTGCACACCTTCAGCGCGGCTATGCGTCATGCTGTGCCATTCCCCTCTCGCCACGTCACCTCCCCACCCCCCGCGCCCTTCCGCTTCCATCGTTCCCCGCAGCCGCGCCAAGCCAGGCATGGTCGGCGCTCTTCCCGTGGGGCTGCGCGCTGTCCGCCTCTCAGGCGGGGGTGGCAGCGCGCCTCGTAGTGGGACGCGCGGGGGAGGTGGCCATAGGGGAGGGCGCGGGAGGATGGGGCGACACTGCCGCTGCATCGGGGTCTGTTGACCCCGACGCTGCTGGCGCGGGTGCGTCGGAGCAGCGTGGTGCGGGGTCGAGCGGGGGAGAGGCGCCGGGTGAAGCAGGAGGCGCGGGGAGGCTAGTGGAGCAGCAAGGCCGCCCGTCGATCAAGGAGGAGTCAGCGGGTGCTGCGGGCGGGGGTGATCAACCAGCACACTCTGCAGCTGTAGGTGCTGCAGCCGTTGGGGTTACAGATGGCGCGAGCACAGCAATTGGGGTCCTCGATGGCGCAATCCCAACCGTTGATGCTTCAAACGGCAGCATGTCCGCTGCCAGTAACGGCAGCGAGGCCGGGGTTTCATCAGTGGCGGCGGAGCTAGCAGAGCACGCAGCATGCGAGGGTGCTGCGCTGACAGAGGAAGACGTGCGCGCATGGCAGGCGGAGGAACACGTGGCGTTTGGACACGTGGAGGTGGAGGGGGGCGTGGAGGGGAAAGGGGTGGAGGGCGGGCAAGGGGGCGTGGCGGAGGCGAGGGTGAACGAGGAGGTGTGCTTCACGGTGCGAGGTGAGGTGAGGAGGGTGGTGAGCGGCGAGGGGGAGGGGGTCCAGGGTGAGAGGGGAGAGGGGGGAGGGGGGAGGGGGAGGGGGGAGAGGGGAGAGGGGAGGGGGGAGAGGTCAGACTTGCAGCGATGAGCTTATGGGAGAGGCGGATGGGCTAAGTTGACATTGGGGAGAAACGATGCATGCAGCGTGCGGCATGCTGCATTGGCCATGCCATGTTGTGAGAAGTGGAGCGTAGGCGGCTATGTGTGGCCGGTGGGGGCTATGTGTGGCCAGTGGGGGCTATGTGTGGCCAGTGGGGGCTATGTGTGGCCAGTGGGGGCTATGTGTGGCCAGTGGGGGCTGTGGCGGGACTGGCAAGGTGATCTCATCTCCTTGTGCGGTGGGGTGCTGTCATCTCATCTCCATCGCTTCGCGCCTTTTCAACGTGTCCTGCACCCCCTTGTGCGCCTTTTCAACGTGTCCTGCACCCCCTTGTGCGCCTTTTCAACGTGTCCTGCACCCCCTTGTGCGCCTTTTCAACGTGTCCTGCACCCCCTTGTGCGCCTTTTCAACGTGTCCTGCACCCCCTTGTGCGCCTTTTCAACGTGTCCTGCACCCCCTTGTGCGCCTTTTCAACGTGTCCTGCACCCCCTTGTGCGCCTTTTCAACGTGTCCTGCACCCCCTTGTGCGCCTTTTCAACGTGTCCTGCACCCCCTTGTGCGCCTTTTCAACGTGTCCTGCACCCCCTTGTGCGTGCGGCGTGCAGCACTGGATGCCAACGGGAGGGCATTTGACAACGGATGCAGGTAGGCCGCTGCTGCGAATGAGGTTGCTGTGAATAAGCCACGGCTGCGTGCCTGAATTCCGCCGAGCTCATGTGTCTGTCTCCTTCCCATCGCATCTCTCTGCACCCACCATTTATCTTATCCACTCTCCCCCTTACTATTCGCCCCCTTCCTACCCTTGTAGCCCCTGCCCTCACGCTCCCCTTCCGTGTCGCGTCCTTTCAAAAGCTGAATGTAGTCTCTTCTCGCACCCGCCAGGCAGAGGGCGTTCCTGGTGGCGTTGGTTGCGCTGCAGCGCCGCCAGGGCAGCACCGACGCCCGCACTGATGCTCACAAGGGGGGCAGCGGCAGCGGCAGTAACAGCAGTGGGAGCAGCGCGGATTCGTGGGTGCAGGGCAGCGCGCGCGTGACAGAGGTGCCAGTGGCTGTGAGCGCGCAGGCGAGAGCAGCTGCTGGGCGGGCGGCCGTGCTGCTGGAAGAGTGGGAGCAGGGCGCAGAGAGGGGACAGGGAGGACAGGGGGAGGACGGGGTGAAAGGGGAAAAGGGCGAAGGAGGGGAGGAGGGGGCGGGCGCGGATGTGCGCATGGCAGCACGGGTGACATACCACCCTGGCAACTCGACCCACCAGGTGAACACCCACGCGTCCCTCCCACCCACGCGTCCCTCCCACCCACGCGTCCCTCCCACCCACGCGTCCCTCCCACCCACGCGTCCCTCCCACCCACGCGTCCCTCCCACCCACGTGTCCCTCCCACACACGCGTCCCTCCCACCCACGCGTCCCTCCCACCCACGCGTCCCTTCCCATGGGACGACACCACCCTCGCCGCCATGCAATCACATCCTGACTACTCTTCCGTTTTCCCGTCCACTGCTTTGCCCGCTGCACAGCTCATCGCGCCGCACAGCTCATCGCGCTGCACCTGTTCGCACGCGCCTCTGTGCCTGCTGCGCCTCTCTCCTCCGCTCACCTGCCTTTACTCCCGTGCACCTCGCCCCCCATCAGTCCCGTGCACCTCGCCCCCCATCACTCCCGTGCACCTCGCCCCCCATCACTTGGCCCGCACGCCACCTGCGCTTCCATCTCGCCCGCCCCGCCTCTTCCCGCACTTTCCCTCCCAGTTTCGTCTGCCTTAACCCATCCCCTCCCATTCCATCCCATTCCCTCCCATCCTCTCCCATCCCCTCCCATCGCCTCTCATCGCCTCCCATCCCCTCCCATACCCTCTCCCCCTCCCCACCCCTCCCATCCCTCCCATCCCCCCTCCCCATCCCCTCCCATCCCTCCCATCCCCTCTCCCCCCTCCCAGGTGTGCTACCAGCTGCCGCTGCCAGGCCGCTACGTCCTCTCGCTGCACCTCCTCTTCTCCGCCACCTTCCCCCTCCTGCGCTCCAATGCGCGCACCTCCTTCCTTGGGGGGTTCTCCAAGTGAGGCGCGGGGGGGGGGGGGGGGGGGGGGAAGGGAGCTGGGTGGGGGGGAAGAGGGGGGTTGCGGGGTGTGGGGGGGAGGATGGAAGGGGCACGCCCAAACGGAGGCTAAAAAGGTGAGGCGGAGGGGTGAAGAGGGCCCGGGGGGGGTGAGAGAGTGAAGGGATGTGCAGGTTCCTTGGAGGTTCACACAGCTGCCTTGGAGGGTTGTGAAACAACTGAACTGATTCTGAGAGGCCACACTCGTGGCTCATGCGTGGCTCATGCGTGGCTCATGCGTGGCTCATGCGTGGATGCATGCGTGGGTGCATGCGTGGGTGCATGCGTGGGTGCATGCGTGGCATCCCCAAGTCAACATGCACTCGGTGCCGCTGTATCGCCATCAACTTCCCTTCATTGCTTCCCATTACTCCGATTCTTCCCCCTTTCTTCCCCCTTTCCTCCCCCATTGCCCCCACTGCAGCTACACGGTGGTGCAGTCGCAGGCCATTCAAGCATCAGCGCCGCCCACCTTCTCCCTTCACGCACACAGGTGCCTTCTTGTCACATGCCATGCCATGGGGCGTGCGTGGGACTGCCCAGTGTGTGTGCCGCATGTGTCCTCGCATGTGTCCTCGCATGTGTCCTCGCATGTGTCCTCGCATGTGCTATCTCTTTGCTCTTACACCACGTCCCTCCTCTCTCCCCTCATACATCCCACCGCCCTCGCTCCTCTCCCCTCTCTTCTCATTACTCTCTTATCTCTCAAAGCTCTCCATCTCTCAGCCTACCACCTCTCTTCACTGCTGTCCACCGCACACACTTCTGATCATACCGCTCGGCCGGCCCAAAACCATTTCTCGAAGAGCCTCCTCCAACGCATATCCCCCATCTCATGCCTTCTTCGCGCGTCCCTCAACACCTCATGCCTTCTTCGCGCGTCCCTCAACACCTCATGCCTTCTTCGCGCGTCCCTCAACACCTCATGCCTTCTTCCCTCTATGCCTCTCGCTTCGCCTCCCTCTGTTTACCCTTCCACTAACTCCCTCCACAAAGTCCCTTGCTTGCCGCTCATCCCTGTTCCCCTCACACCGCTCATCCCCGTTCCCCTCACACCGCTCATCCCCGTTCCCCTCACACCGCTCGTCCTCGTTCCCCTCACACCTCTCTCCCGCTCTGCACCCATCCTTCCACAACGCTACCTCTCTCTCTTCTCCTCCTCCCTCTCCCCTATTCCTTCCCCTTTCAGAGCCACCCTCCCTTACTGCACGCCACCGCTCCTCACCGCATCTCACCACTCGGGCTACTGGATGGGCCACCTCTGGCAGCCCCACGCATGTCGCCTGCGCCGCCTCTCCCCCCCCGCCCTGCACGCGTGCTTCAAAGGCCGCTCGCTGCTCTTCCTCGGTGACTCCCAGCTGCGCTACACCTTCGGCTTCCTGCGCCTCCTCCTCCGCTTCCCCTCCCGCGCCGCCTTCCTCACCAAGTTCGCCGCCAAGCCCAAGGTGAGCCGCCAAGCCCAAGGTGAGCCGCCAAGCCCAAGGTGAGCCGCCAAGCCCAAGGTGAGCCGCCAAGCCCAAGGTGAGCCGCCAAGCCCAAGGTGAGCCGCCAAGCCCAAGGTGAGCCGCCAAGCCCAAGGTGAGCCGCCAAGCCCAAGGTGAGCCGCCAAGCCCAAGGTGAGCCGCCAAGCCCAAGGTGAGCCGCCAAGCCCAAGGTGAGCCGCCAAGCCCAAGGTGAGCCGCCAAGCCCAAGGTGAGCCGCCAAGCCCAAGGTGAGCCGCCAAGCCCAAGGTGAGCCGCCAAGCCCAAGGTGAGCCGCCAAGCCCAAGGTGAGCCGCCAAGCCCAAGGTGAGCCGCCAAGCCCAAGGTGAGCCGCCAAGCCCAAGGTGAGCCGCCAAGCCCAAGGTGAGCCGCCAAGCCCAAGGTGAGCCGCCAAGCCCAAGGTGAGCCGCCAAGCCCAAGGTGAGCCGCCAAGCCCAAGGTGAGCCGCCAAGCCCAAGGTGAGCCGCCAAGCCCAAGGTGAGCCGCCAAGCCCAAGGTGAGCCGCCAAGCCCAAGGTGAGCCGCCAAGCCCAAGGTGAGCCGGGGGTTACCGAGCTTGGCCGGGGAGGCAAGTCCAAGCTGAGGAGGCAAAGTCAGGATGAGCCACTACGCGCATCGCAGGGTGGGTATGGTCGCTGCTGTGCGGGCACAACCAGGTTTGCCAAGCCTTGGGGCTCATATGAACTCTTCCTGCGCCTTGCATTTCTGATGAACTCTTCATGCCGCTTGCGCACAGCACAGGTGTGTGGGTTGCTGCTGCTGCTGCTGCTGGATTTGGATTTCTTCCGAATCTCAAGTTTTCTTGTCAGCATCAGGCTCTATGAATATTCCAGAGGCGACCTGTCACAGCTGCACCACATGCAGCAGTCCGGTATCAACAGCTTCTCACAGCAACCTGCTACCCTCCCCCTCCCCCTCTCCTTCATCTCCATCGATCCGATGCCACCTCCTCTTCATCCAATCACCGGTTGCTACTTACACATCTCCACCTCCCCCTCTCCCCCAAACACTCTCATCTCACAGATGTTTTGGCCCAACATGCTGGCCTGTGGCAGTGTGCCACGTGGCAACGGGTCCATCTACCCACCAATCAACAGCAGCACGGGCGAGCTCATCTCAACAGGCGTGTGCCAGCAGCCCGACTCCGCCTTCTTCTTCCACGGGGAGAACTTCAACGGCTATGGCCGCGCGCTGTACGTGCCCACACATCCCATCCCATCCCATCCCATCCCATCCCATCCCATTCCGACCCATTTCATCACATCTCATCCCATCTCATCCCAACCCATCCGATTTCATCCCAACCCATCCTATTCCAACCCATCCCATCCCTTCCTATCCCATCCCACCCCCCCCTCTCCCCTCCCCTACTGTTCTGTGCCATCCCATCCCATCCCATCCCATCCCATCCCACCAGGTACAAGGTGAGGGCAGCGGAGGGCAGGCCAGCAGCGGCCTTCAACCTCACGTACGTGTCGCAGTGCGGCGCCATGAAGCCCGTGTTGCCCGCGTGGATGAGCGACCCCGCCCTCGTGGGGCCAACCCTCGCTCTCTTCAATGCACGCGGCTCGGATGGTAGCGCCGATGCTCCCAATAACAGCACTGGTGGCAGCAGCAGCAGCAGCAGCAGCAACAGTAGCAGCAGTGGGGAGGGCAGCAGCAGCGGCATCAGGGGAGGGGGGCAAGGGGAGTATGACATGGCGCTGGTGGGCACCACTCTGCACGACCTCATTCAGCAACCCACCGCCAAGGCCTTCGGTGCCCTCCTGGGTAGGTGCCCTCCTCAAAAGATATTTTCCTGCGTATGTACCATCCAGGGTACGTGTGTCGCACACAACTCTCCATCCAGCGCGCCTCACAGCATGCGCTATGGTGCTCCATACATGGCCTTACTCTCTCCGCTTTCCTGCTCCCCCCCACCATCCACACTCGCACGTGCTACCGCCGCTGCTGCCAGCCGTGACCATCCCGCTGCCATACTGGCTGTGTTGGCGCCGTGGGCTGAGCTCCTCCCCTTGCTCCCCCCTGCGCCATCTCTGCCCATCCAGACTCTCAACTGCTCCCACCACTACTCACAGTCATGACAAACCCCTCTGCACTGACTATCTTGGTGCAGTGGGCTTACCTCCTCCTCTTCCTCGCCCCTAGGTCATCTCCCCCTCCCTCCCTTATCCAGACTCCCACCTGCTCCCCCGGCTGCTACCAGTCATGAGCAACCGCGCTGCACTGAATGTATCGGGAAAGTGGGCACTGCTTCTCCTCTTGCTCCCCCGCCCCTTCTCCACCTCCCTCCCCCATCCAGACTCCCACCTGTTGGCCCCACTACGAGCGTGACGCTGCTGGGCCTGTGGCCTTACCTCCTCTTTCCCTCCGCTGCACCATTTTTCCCCCATGCAGAGTCCAACCTGCTTTCACCACTACTGGCGGTCATGAGGGACCGCGCAGCCGTGGCACTGCTGGGCCCGTGGGCGGCGAGGGAGGACAGCAAGCCACCGGAGTTCATCCCCGTCAGCAACAACGCGCGTGCCATGGCGTTTGAAGAGGAGCTCCTCAGGTGCGCTGCTGGGTAGACTCACGTGCCTTGAGGTGCCTTCCGGTGCCTTGCCTGCAGATGCCCCGGTCCCACCAGGCTTATCTGTCTGTGCTGGTTCAAATTGTTCATTTCCGCGCATGCTGCTTGCGTGTCCTGTCTGCCATTCATGTCGTTTCAGGCTAGCCCTGTCAAGCCATTTCCCTCCACATACCCCAGTGCACCCACCGCAGTGCATCCCAGTGCGCTCCAGTGCATGCAGCACACTGGGCATGCTGCCACTCACTGACAAGGACGCCATATCTACTTGAACGCACACTCGACCCTCGCAGCGCAACAGCTTTTCCTTTGAAGCATCCTCCACGCTGTCAACACACTACCCCTCCACCCCTCCTCCCCACCCCTCTTCCCCTCCAATCCCTCTCAGGCGGCTACCGTCCACCCAGCCTGGGGCAGCCAGTGCGCTGGGCATGATGGGGCTGACTCTCCCGCGCCCAGACCTGTGTCCCGACAGCACACACTACGCCTGGCCCGTCACCCTCACCATCCTCGACCTCTGGCTCACCCCCCTCTGCGCCCCACACGCTTCACACGCTCCTCAACTCTAGCGAGTAACTCAAGGCCTGGAACTGCTGGTCACGGCTCATGCCCGAAGATGATAACAGTCACTCGTGGGACACCTGCCTATAGTCATGACTCGGGCCACTCCCACACCTCACTCCGTCCCCATTCCCCTTGCATTTGACACCATATCTGAAGTTGCAAGGGGTTCGATTCGAAACACAGCAACCAGGCTTGAGAAGATTGGTCAACTGCGGCTGTCCTTTCTCTGAAACTCTCTGGTTCTAGTTTCAACCAATATGTGCCTTTTATGTCATTTATAAATCGGTAAATCGGTGCGTTCCTAGATGACTAATGGCCTGTTACCGTAGCTCCAGACTGCCATTACTGGGTCTCTCAAGGTCCAATTTCATACGGTATTGATCAAGCCTCCTACCCGAGGTACGCTCAAGGCGTAACGTATTACCCCGGATAAAAGCGCACCTGCGCTTATAATAAAACATGTTTTTTCAGGGGGGTGCGCTTATAATTGAGTAAAAAGTATAAGCGCATGCGCTTATAAAATAACAAATATACAATTTTAAATTACTAGCTTGAAAATGTAGTTCACGTCATTGCGCACCCAATCGAGTCGATTTGAAACAGGGTTGTGGGTGAAAATCTCTCGCTACTTGGCAGGGAAAGATTCCCTGCCAGCACAGACACTCAAAATGAGTCACTAGGCGCTTCTGACAGCACATGCTGACTGGACGCGCATCCTGCAGGGTTTGAACGCGAAGGAAATTCGATTTTCAAGCCATCAGCTTGCTAAAGCGAGATTCATGACAGTAATTTGACAGATTTTCAAATTTAAAACTAACATGCGCTTATAATATATCACGTATTTTAAGGGGGTGCGCTTATAATTGAGGATCGGCCATAAGCGCATTGCTCCAAATAGAAACGCATGCGCTTTTAATAGGCCTGCGGTCATATCTGGGGTGATACAGTAGCTGCCTGTTGTTTGATTGTGTTTCTTTTGCTACCATATGAAACGCAGTTCAATATGAGAAAACTGAAACAAGAATGAATGCACTATGAAAGAGTTGGGTACAAGTACTAACCCTAATTGGGTTGTACCCTATATGGGCTACCCCACTACAGCCTACACAAGCATAAGCTATAATGTTCTGACACACCCCCATAGGCAAAGTGGGGGAGTACAAGGGGTCACAAGACCAGTTAAGCAAAGCAAAGCAAAGCAACCTCAGGGTGGATCACAAAGTCACCACACATTCCGAGCACAAGGTCAAGGCCACAAGGCCAGTTCACATGCAGGAGTACAAATATATATAAAAGGCTAGACAAGCAAGAGCAGGTGTATATATCTATGTAACAATACAAGTAAGATCAAGAGGTGAGCAAGTGAGGCAAGGCAGGCACAAGACCCAGCTGAGTACAGAAGCGCTGATGATCACAAGGCGCAAGTGCCTTGGTGAAGACATCAGCAGTGTTGGCCTCAGAGGCCACGTACGCAAGACGCAGCTGACCACGCTGCTGCAGCTCACGAGCAAGGAAGTAGCGAAGAGCAATGTGCTTCGTTCTGTGCTCCAGTCTCTGCTCTCGACACAAGGCCAGCATGGCCTTGTATACGTACAGCACTGGAGGAGAACGAGGCCGCTCTCCGAGGTCAGTCAGCAGGTAGGTGAGCCAGCAAAGCTCCTGAGCAGCCATGGCCCCGGCGTAGATCTCAGCCTCACAACTGGAGCCGAGAACAGAAGACGAGCGGGTAGCCCGCCACGAAACAGAGCCAGAACCAAGGCTGAAGGTGTAACCCTGTGACGACCGCTGCGTAGCCTGGTCGTCAGCCCAAGAAGCGTCTGCGTGCCCAATGAGGACCACTCGACTCTTCCCTCCAAGCACAAGCCCCATGCCCGACGTACTGCACAAGTAGCGCAACACCCTCTTCGCTGCAGCCATGTGCTCCGATCTGTGTCAACCAGGAGCAACATAGCGTGCGAGAATGCTAAGAGGGTATGCAAGGTCAGGTCGAGTGCAGGTCATCAGGTACATGAGGCAGCCAACAAGCTCTGGGTACGGGCCACTTGACTCTACGGACTCATCCGAAGGCAGAGCTGAGAGCGAGAGGCGAGTAGGCAGAGGAGTGGCCTGAGGCGAGGAGTACGTGAAGCCGAAGCGCTGAAGGACCTGCAGCACCATGTGTGACTGAGTCAGGGTAATGGTGCGGCGTGCTATGTCCCGGGTGATCTGCAAGCCAAGGTAGCTGCGCAGTTCACCCAGGTCTGTGCACGTGTGTCTCTTCTTCAGCTCGGACTTCACGTGGGCGAGTCCAGCAGTGTCAGCTGTGGCAAAGACCAAGTCGTCGACGTACACGAGGATGTAGAACGGCGGCAAAGAAGTGTCGGTGCGCAGAAACAGCGACGGGCCGGCAGTAGAGGGAGCAAACCCAAGAGCCGCAAGTGTAGTCCTCAGTGTGTCGTGCCACTCACGCGGTGCCTGGCGGAGACCGTAGACTGGCCGCCGGAGGCTCCACTGGGTGCCAGGAGAAAACGACCCAGTGAAGCCAGGTGGGCGACGCAGCCAGATCTCCTCGTGCAGGCTGCCCTGCAAGAAAGCCGTGCTGAAGTCAAAAGAGTGCAGCTCGTAGTCACGGTGAGCAGCTATGTGCAGCAGTACCCAAAGAGTGGTCATCTTCGTGGTGGGAGAGAAGGTCTGAAAGTATTCAACTCCCTGCCGCTGACTGAAGCCACAAGCCACGTAGCGCGCCTTGACGACAGGCGGAGAACCCGGCGGCCGCTTCACCCTGAAAATCCACATGCCACTGACGATGTTCGCCCCAGGAGGGGGAACTGCGTCAACGTAGGTGCCTGTGGACTTCCAGGAAGCCATCTCTGCATCCATAGCTGCCTGCCACTGAGAGGAGTAGGGACCCTCTACGGCCTCCGCGTAAGAACGCGGAGTCGGGATGTCAAGTGCATCCGGGTCTCCCTCAGGGGTAAGCAGTACGGACACGAGATGAGGTGAAGCTGCAGCCAGGCACTGGAAATCCTCCTGCCTGTCCTCAAGGACGTCCGTGCCAAGGGCACACTCACCCCCGACGGACGGAGGAAAGACAGACTCAGACTCAGCGACAAGACTAGCAGCGTAGTCTAGACGACAGCGAGCAGCAAAGTCGACGAGCTCAGTAACCAAGGCAGACGCAGCAATGGACCTAAAGGAAGGGTCAGTGACGACAGTAGCAAGGAGACGCGTGACAGTAGGACTGGCAGCACGAAGAGAGTCCGACTCCGGGTCGACAAGAGCAGGAAGAGAGGACTCAAGAGGAGAAGGCAAAGGGGCACGCAGAGGAGTAGTGGACGGACGCAGAGACATCCGGTGCGTGCCAGGGACAGGAGGAGGACGTTGACGCGAACCACGACCACTAGTGCGAGCAGGGCGGACAGGCGACGCAGGGCGAGACGCTGGCTCACGACGCTCAGCAAGACCTCCAGTAGGACCAGTGTAGGGAGAAGGAGCATGCAGTGGGGAGGCCGGCTGTAACTGTGATAGGACAGGCTGTGGACACTCTAAGGGAGGAGCAGGACCAGTAGAAGGCGGGAGACCAAGAACCTGCTGAAGGAGCGGAACGAAGTACGGCCGAGGCCGCGCGGCGACTCCAGACACAGCAGAGACAGCACCAGTACCCCCAGCGGCAGCACCAGCGCAAGGAGCACCTCCAGCTCCTGTACCTCCAGCAGCACCAGTAGTACCCCCAGTAGGTCCGCCTCCAGGACCGACAGCAGCAGCCTCTGACACCATCAGCAGCACCAGCTCCAGTCGCACCCGCAGGCCCAGCAGCTCCAGTACTCCCAGCACGAGCACCTCCGGGACCTGCGGCACCAGGACCCTCAGTAGCTGGAGAACCTCTAGCTCCAACAGCACGCCTCCAGCGCCGGGCAAACCACTCACGCAGCTCCTGTGGAGAGAGGAGCTCCCGTCGAGACGAAGCACCCGGAGAGCGTCCAGGCCCAGCACCGCCAGAAGCCACATGAGTAGGCCCAACTCCCTCAGGCTCCGCACCTCCAGGCTCAGCACCTCTAGGCGTAGCACTCCCAGGCTCAAGACCCCCAGGCGTAGCACCCCCAGGCTCAGCACCCCCAGGCTCAGCACCCCCAATCGCAGCACTCCCGAGCTCAGCACCCCTAGTCGCCGCACCCCTGGGCTCAGAACCCCCAATCGCAGCACCCCCGGGCTCAGCACACCCAGAGTCAGAACCCCCAGGCTCAGCACCCTCAGCAGCACCAGAGTCACCAGTAACCTCGACAAGCTCGACTGCGTCTACCTGGGACAAACCTGAAGGGGCAGGACCCTGAGGGGGGAGAGGGTCTACCAGGGGGGGACCTGGTACAAGGAAGAGCGGCGGCGGGGGGAGGGACGGAGTGCGGTAGGGGAAGAGGTGGTAGTAGGGGACCGACTCGTCAAACGTGACGTCCTGAGAGGACAGAACACTTCGAGAGGTGGGGTGGTAGAACTGCCACCCTGGCGCATCAGGGGGGAAGCCAAGGAAGACATAAGGAGCAGCACGAGGGGACAGCTTGTCCGCAGACAAGTCGCGAACAAACGCCCGAGATCCCCAGACACGGAACGCAGACGCATCGCCAACCTACCCCGTCCACCGCAAAGGTGGGGAGGTCTCCGGCATGGAGACCCTGGGCTGAAGGTTGACCTGATGTGCCGCGTACCGAACCGTAAACGGCCACAGAAAATGGGGGGCAGCCGCATGCATCATGGACGTACGAGCGACATCCATGACCATGCCAATGCGGCGCTCAGCAATCCCATTTTGCTGTGGGGAGTCCGGAAGCGTGAAGGTCTGGCAGATGCCTCGTGCAAGACAGTAGGCTTGCAGAAGGCCAGAGGAGAACTGTCCGCCTCTGTCAGAGTGCAGACGCAAAACAGGAAAGTTCGAGCCGAAGCTCTGCCTGAGCTGGAGACGAGCTGCGCGGATCCAGTCGATCAACACCGCAGTGACATCACCCTTGCTGCGCAAGGGTCAGACTGTGGTGTAACGCGAGTAGTCGTCAACCACCAGCAGGAAGTAGCGCTCGTGACCCTGTCCACGGACGCGGGCCGGGCCCCACACGTCCATGTGGAGGGTTTGTAGCGGGGCCTCTGTCGGAGGAAACTGGGAGGAGTGAGGGGCAGCCCGCTGCCGCCCCTCGACATAGGGAACGCAGGTAGGGCCAGGCCCAGGAGGAAGGGGAGGGAGGGACCGGGGAAGACCAGAGACAAGGACACGGGAGGCCATGCCTTGGAGACGAAGCAGGGAGGGGTGACCAAGGCGGTGGTGCCAGAGGAGAGTCTCGTGAGACAGGAGGCGACACGAGCAGGGGGCAGACTCAGGACCAGACCTGGACGGTGCAGCAAACACCTGACCCGACGCAGCTACCTGACCAGACGCAGTGACTGGAGGAGACGCAGTAGTCAGTGTGTACAGGCTCGACCCCGGCGGACGTGTAAACGTGGCCAGGTGTCGGCCTGTCCGAGCGTCCGTGCAGTGGGTCACCCGCTGACGCGCAGGAGTGAACTAGTGAACCCCCGCATCTTGTAGGTCAGCACCACTCACCAAGTTCGTAGAGAACGAGGGGAGGTAAAAGACCAGACAGGGTGCTAGAGGGGGCCGCCGGACACGGGAGGACAGTGGAGTAGTGAGCAAGGAGAGGACCCCCAGAGGGGTCAGCCAGAGAGACTGCAACTAGCCGGCCAAGCGGCGTGAGTGTGGTGCGGTCTTGAAAGAAGGAGCCGACGCAGTACCTGAGAGAGCAGACTCACCAGCACCTGAGGAAGCAGACGCACTGGCACCTAGAGCAACAGCCTCGCTAGCACCTAGAGCAGTAGCCTCACCAGTACCTAGAGCAGCAGTCTCAATGCCCGGGTCGCGCAAAAAGCACCAGTAACAGTCACCCTCATCACTAATAGTCATAGCATACATGGCAGCAAGAATAGCATCAAAGTCAAGGTCAAAGATAGCTACTCCCGCCCTAGACAGCTCACCCCAGGGAGGGATCTCAGTGGCCTCAGGGAGCTGGTGACACCAAGCGTCCGTAAGGCGGCCAAAGCAGCGCTGGGTGGAGTGCGCATCCTCGCACTGCTCACCCGCGCGGTCGCCGGTGCGTAGAACGTAGGTGCACGGACTAGTACCCCCACCCCGCTGGCGTGCAGTGTACCACTCACGGAGCTGCTGAGGGGAGGGGATGTCACGAGTGCGCTGCTGCTGCTGCTGCTGCTGCTGGCGCTGACCTCCACCGGAGCCGACCCTCTGCGCACCGCCACCTCGACCAGCTCCACCTCCTCCGTCACCGCCTCCTCCACCGCCGCCACCTCCGCCACCACCTCCGCTCCTACCGCCACCGCCGCCTCCTCCGCCTCCACTGCCGCCACCGACACCTCCACCCCCGCCACCACCCCCACCGCCACCCCCACTCCCTCCGCCGCCTCCACCGCCGCCTCCACTGCCCCGGCTAGCTCCTCCAGCGCTCCTGCCCCCCTTGCCCTTGCCAGGGCGGCGTCTCCCGCTAGGGGTAGACGCCGCACCGACCGACTCAAGCCCAACGAGGTCGGCCGCAGCAGCAGAGGCAACAGAGGGCAAAAGGGGGGAGGGGGAACACCCCTCAAGTATGGGGGTGCGAGGGTCACCACGAGAGGCTCCTACAGCGACTATGCTCTTCTCCGCTGCTAGGAGGGCCTTCTCGAGGAGGTCAACGGTGAGGGTGGTGGGGCAAACTGAGAGGAAGTGGTCCTTGACTACGCGAAGGGAGTCACGGAGGCGGGTGACTATGTAGTAGAGAGTGATGTACATGGGGGGGGGGGTTCTTGGCGCACAACTCAGCAGGAAGCGCAGCGCGGTAGCGAGTGTCACTAGTGCGGAGGTGCGTAATGAGGTCAGCGACTGTGGGAAAGGCAGCAAGGTCAGGGAAGAGGTACGGTAGCATGAGGCGGCTCAGTGCAGCAGTGGTAGGGGAGGAGTAGCGTGCAACTACAGCGTCGTACAAGGTCTGAGCACTCTTGTACTGGCTAAAGTGCGCACGCTCAGAGGTAGGCAGATGGCGACGCACAGCAAGACGTGCAGCAGCATCGCGTGTGGCCCACTGTGAGCGAACAGTGGCGTCAGCATCAGCAGCAGGGGCAGGAGAGGCACCAGAGGTGAGGTCAAAGAGGGAGAGACCGTCTGCCCTATCGCACTGTAGGAAAAGCTGCAGGTCATCTACCCAGACATCAAAGTCAATGGCCCGACCCTCAGCGTCAAAAGCGAGGACACTAGGGGTAGCCCGACATCAGTAGACTAGTAGCGCGAACAGTGGGGTAAGGGCAGTGCAGTGCAGTGACAAAGGCGCTGCTCTTACCGGACAGGGCGGCTCGGGCGGCTCGGCGGCCCGTTCGCGCCGCCCTCGCGGCCCTTTTGTGCCGCCCTCGCGGCCTCTTCAAGCCGCCCTCGCGACCCCCCCCCTCCTAGCCGCCCTAGCGGTCCCGTCGCCTACCCCTGCGGCCCCGGCACCCCCCTATCCGGCCCCGGCGCCGCCCTTCCCGGCCTCGGCGCAGCCTCTGCTGGCCCCGTCGCCTACCCTGCGGCCCCGGCGCCTACCCTGCGGCCTCGACGCCTACCCTGCGGCCCCGTCGCCTACCCTGCGGCCCCGACGCCTACCCTGCGGCCCCGGCGCCTACCCTGCGGCCCCGGCGCCTACCCTGCGGCCCCGGGGCCTACCCTGCGGCCCCGTCACCTACCCTGCGGCCCCGACGCCTACCCTGCGGCCCTGGCGCCTACCCGCCGGCCCCGGCGCATACACTGCGGCCCCGGCGCCTACCCTGCGGCCCCGGCGCCTACCCTGCGGCCCCGGCGCTACCCTTCCCGACCCCGGCGCCGCCTCTACCGGCCCCGCCGCTGTCCCCACGCGGCCGCCGGCGCCGCCGAGCTACTGCCGAGCCGCCCGAGCCACCCGAGCCGCCCGAGCCGCCGCGCCACCTGAGCCGCCCGAGCCGCCGTGTCGCCGAGCTACCGAGCCGCTGTACCGCCGAGCCGTCCAAGCCGCCAGAGCCGCCGAGTCGCCGAGCCGCAGTTGCTGTCGAGCCGCCGTACCGCCGAGTCGCCCGAGCCGCCAGAGCCGCCGAGTCGCCGAGCTGCATTTCCTGCCGAGCCGCCAAGCCGCCCGAGCCGCCCTGTCCGGTAAGAGCATCGCCTCTATCACTGCACTGCCCTTACCCTACTGTTCGCGCTGCTACTCTACTACTGTCATGGCTACCCCTAGTGTCCTCGCTTTTGACGCTGAGGGTCAAGCAATTGACTTTGACGTCTTGGTAGATGACTTGCAGCTTTTCCTACAGAGCGATAGGGCAGACGGTCTCTCCGTCTTTGACCTCACTTCTGGTGCCTCTCCTGCCCCTGCTGCTGATGCTAACGCCACTATTCGCTCACAGTGGGCCACACGCGATGCTGCTGCACGTCTTGCTGTGCGTCGCCACCTGCCTACCTCTGAGCGTGCACACTTTAGCCAATACAAGAGTGCTCAGACCTTGTACGACGCTGTAGTTGCACGCTACTCCTCCCCTACCACTGCTGCACTGAGCCGCCTCATGCTACCATACCTCTTCCCTGACCTTGCTGCCTTTCCCACAGTCGCTGACCTCATTACGCACCTCCGCACTAGTGACACTCGCTACCGCGCTGCGCTTCCTGCTGAGTTCTGCGCCAAGAACCCCCCCATATGTACATCACCCTCTACTACATAGTCACTCGGATCCCTGACTCTCTCCGCATAGTTAGGGACCACTTCCTCTCAGTTTGCCCCACCACTCTCACCGTTGACCTCCTCGAGAAGGCCCTCCTAGCGGCAGAGAAGAGCATAGTCGCTGTAGGAGCCTCTCGTGGTGACCCTCGCACCCCCGTCTTTGAGGGGTGTTCCCCCTCCCCCCTTTTGCCCTCTGTTGCCTCTGCTGCTGCGGCCGACCTCGTTGGTTTCGAGTCGGTCGGCGCTGCGTCTGCCCCGAGCGGGAGACGCCGCACCGGCAAGGGCAAGGGGGGCAAGGGCGCTGGAGGGGCTGGAGGGGGTGGCGGAGGTGGCGGTGGCGGCAGTGGAGGGGGTGGGGGTGGTGGTGGGAGTGGTGGCGGGGGTGGAGGTGTCGGTGGCGGAGTAGGAGGCGGAGGCGGAGGCGGCGGTGGCGGTGGGGGCGGAGGTGGCGGAGGTGGCGGAGGTGGCAGCGGAGGAGGAGGCGGCGGCGGAGGCGGCGGGGGTGGTCGGGGTGGCGCTGCGCAGAGGGTCGGCTCCGGTGGTGGTCAGCGCCAGCAGCAGCAGCGAACTCGTGACATCCCCCCCCCTCAGCAGCTCCGTGAGTGGTACGCTGCACGCCAGCGGGGTGCGGGTACTGGTCCGTGCACCTACGTTCTACGAACCGGCGACCGCGCGGGTGAGCAGTGCGGGGGTGCGCACTCCACCCAGCGCTGCTTTGGCCGCCTTACGGACGCTTGGTGTCACCAGCTCCCTAAGGCCACTGAGATCCCTCGCTGGGGCGAGCTGTCTAGGGCGGGAGTAGCTATCTTTGACCTTGACTTTGATGCTATTCTTGCTGCCATGTATGCTGTGACTATTAGTGATGAGGGTGACTGTTACTGGTGCTTTTTGCGCGACCCGGGCATTGAGACTGCTGCTCTAGGTACTGGTGAGGCTACTGGTCTAGGTGCTAGCGAGGCTGTTGCTCTAGGTGCCAGTGCGTCTGCTTCCTCAGGTGCTGGTGAGTCTGCTCTCTCAGGTACCACGTCAGCTTCGGCCTCCCACACCTTCACCCTTGACACGGGGGCTTCTCGCTCCTTCTTTCGAGACCGTACCACACTCACGCCGCTTGGTCGGCAGTCTCTCTGGCAGACCCCTGTGGGGGTCCTGTCATTGCTCACTTCTCCACTGTCCTTTCGTGTCTGGCGGCCCCCTCTGGCACCCTGTCTGGTCTTTACCTCCCCTCGTTCTCTACGAACTTGGTGAGTGGTGCTGACCTCCAGGATGCAGGGGTTCACCAGTTTACTCCTGCGAGTCAGCGGGTGACCCACTGCACGGACGCTCAGACAGGCCGACACCTGGCCACGTTTACACGTCCGCCGGGGTCGAGCCTGTACACACTGACCACTGAGTCTCCTCCTGTCCCTGCGTTTGGTCAGGTAGCTGCGTCGGGTCAGGTGTTTGCTGCAGCGTCCAGGTCTGGTCCTGAGTCTGTCCCCTGCTCGTGTCACCTCCTGTCTCACGAGACTCTCCTCTGGCACCACTGCCTTGGTCACCCCTCCCTGCTTCGTCTCCGAGGCATGGCCTCCCGTGTCCTTGTCTCTGGTCGCCCCGGTCCCTCCCTCCCCTTCCCCCGGGGCCTGCCCCTGCCTGCGTCCCCTGCGTCGAGGGGCGGCAGCGTGCTGCCCCTCACTCCTCCCAGTTTCCTCCGACAGAGGCCCCGCTGCAGACGCTTCACATGGACGTGTGGGGCCCAGCCCGCGTCCGTGGACAGGGTCACGAGCGCTACTTCCTGCTGGTGGTTGACGACTACTCGCGTTACACCACAGTCTTCCCCTTGCGCAGCAAGGGTGATGTCACTGAGGTGTTGATCGACTGGATCCGCGCAGCTCGTCTCTAGCTCAGGCAGAGCTTCGGCTCGGACTTTCCTTTTCTGCGTCTTCACTCTGACAGAGGCGGAGAGTTCTCCTCTGGCCTTCTGCGAGCCTACTGTCGTGCACGAGGCATCCGCTAGACCTTCACGCTTCCGGACTCTCCACAGCAAAATGGGATTTCTGAGCGCCGCATTGGCATGGTCATGGACGTCGCCCATACGTCCATGATGCATGCGGCTGCCCCCCATTTTCTGTGGCCGTTTGCGGTTCGGTACGCGGCGCATCAGATCAACCTTCAGCCCAGGGTCTCCATGCCGGAGACCTCCCCAGCTTTGCTGTGGACCGGGAAGGTTGGCGATGCGTCTGCGTTCCGTGTCTGGGGATCTCGGGCGTTTGTCCGCGACTTGTCTACGGACAAGCTGTCCCCTCGTGCTACTCCTTGCGTCTTCCTTGGCTTCCCCCCTGACGCGCTTGGGTGGCAGTTCTACCATCCCACCTCTCGCCGTGTTCTGTCCTCCCAGGACGTCACGTTTGACGAGTCGGTCCCCTACTACCGCCTCTTCCCCTACCGCACTCCGTCCCTCCCCCCGCCACCGCTCTTCCTTGTGCCAGGTCCCCCCCCGGTAGACCCCCTCCCCCCTCAGGGTCCTGCCCCTTCAGGTGTGTCCCAGGTAGACGCAGTCGAGCCTGTCGAGGTTGCTGGTGACTCTAGTGTTGCTGAGGGTGCTGAGCCTGGGGGTGCTGAGCGTGTGGGTGCTACGCCTGGGGGTACTGAGCCTGAAAGTGCTACTACTGGGGGTGCTGAGCCTGGGGGTGTTGAGCCTGGGGGTGCTACGCCTGGGGGTGCTGAGCCTGGGGGTGCTACGACTGAGGGTGCTGAGCCTGGGGGTGCTACGCCTGGGGGTGTTGAGCCTGGGAATCCTACGACTGGGGGTGCTGAGCCTGGGGTTACTACGCCTCGAGGTGCTGAGCCTAGGGGTGCGGAGCCTGAGGGAGTTGGGCCTGCTCGTGTTGCATCTGGCGGTACTATGCGTGGAGGTTCTCCGGGTGCTTCGTCTCGGCGGGAGCCACTCTCTCCACAGGAGCTGCGAGAGGGGTTTGCCCGGCGTAGGAGGCGTGCTGCTGGAGCTGGAGGTTCTTTGGCTACTGAGGGTGCTGGTGTCGTGGGTCCAGGAGGTGCTCGTACTGGGAGTACTGGAGCTGCTGGGCCTACGGGTTCGATTGGAGCTGGAGCTGCTGAGGGTGTTGGCGCTGAGGCTACTGCTGTCGGTCCTGGCGGCGGTCCTGCTGGGGGTGCTAGTGGTACTACTAGGGGTGCTGGGGATGTTGGAGCTGGAGGTGCTGCTGGCACTGGTGCTACCGTTGGGGGTACTGGTGCTGTCCGTGCTGTGTCTGGAGTCGCCGCGCGGCCTCGGCCGTACTTCGTTCCGCTCCTTTAGTAGGTTCTTGGTCTTCCGCCTTCTACTGGTCCTCCTCCTCCCTTAGAGTGTCCACAGCCTGTCCCGTCACAGTTCCAGTTACAGCAGGCCTCCCCACTACCTGCTCCTTCTCCCTACACTGGTCCTACTAGAGGTCTTGCTGAGCGTCGTGAGCCTGCGTCTCGCCCTGCGTCGCCTGTCCTTCCTGCTCGCACTAGTGGTCGTGGTTCGCGTCAGCGTCCTCCTCCTGTCCCTGGCACGCACCGGATGTCTCTGCGTCCGTCCACTGCTCCTCTGCGTGCCCCTTTGCCTTCTCCTCCTGAGTCCTCTCTTCCTGCTCTTGCCGACCCGGAGTCGGACTCTCTTCGTGCTGCCAGTCCTACGGTCACGCGTCTCCTTGCTAGTGTTGTCACTGACCCTTCCTTTGACTCCACTGCTGCGTCTGCCCTAATTGCTGAGCTCGTCGACTTTGCTGCTCACTATCGTCTAGACTACGCTGCTAGTCTTGTCGCTGAGTCTGAGTCTGTCTGTCCTCCGTCCGTCGGGGGTGAGTGTGCCCTTGGCACGGACGTCCTTGAGGACAGGCAGGAGGAGTTCCAGTGTTTGGCTGCTGCTTCACCTCATCTCGTGTCCGTACTGCTTACCCCTGAGGGAGACCCGGATGCACTTGACATCCCGACTCCGCGCACATACGCGGAGGCGATAGAGGGTCCCTACTCCTCTCAGTGGCAGGCAGCTATGGACACAGAGATGGCTTCGTGGAAGTCCACAGGCACCTACGTTGACGAGGTTCCCCCGCCTGGGGCGAACATCGTCAGTGGCATGTGGATTTTCAGGGTGAAGCGGCCGCCGGGTTCTCCGCCTGTCTTCAAGGCGCGTTACGTGGCTCGTGGTTTCAGTCAGCGGCAGGGAGTTGACTACTTTCAGACCTTCTCTCCCACCCCGAAGATGACCACTCTTTAGGTACTGGTGCACATAGCTGCTCACCGTGACTACGAGCTGCACTCTCTTGACTTCAGCACTGCTTTCTTGCAGGGCAGCCTGCACGAGGAGATCTGGCTGCGTCGCCCACCTGGCTTCACTGGGTCTTTTCCTCCTGGCACTCAGTGGAGCCTCCGGCGGCCAGTCTACGGTCTCCGCCAGGCACCGCGTGAGTGGCACGACACACTGAGGACTACACTTGCGGCTCTTGGGTTTGCTCCTTCTACTGCCGACCCGTCGCTGTTTCTGCGCACCGACACCTCTTTGCCGCCGTTCTACATCCTCATGTACGTCGACGACTTGGTCTTTGCCACAGCTGACACTGCTGGACTCGCCCACGTGAAGTCCGAGCTGCAGAAGAGACACACGTGCACAGACCTGGGTGAGCTGCGCAGCTACCTTGGCCTGCAGATCACCTTGGACAGAGCACGCCGCACCATTACCCTGACTCAGTCACACATGGTGCAGCAGGTCCTTCATCGCTTCGGCTTCACGTACTCCTCGCCTCAGGCCACTCCTATGTCTACTCGCCACTCGCTCTCAGCTCTGCCTTCGGATGAGTCCGTAGAGCCGAGTGGCCCGTACCCAGAGCTTGTTGACTACCTCATGTACCTGATGACCTGCACACGACCTGACCTTGCATACCCTCTTAGCATCTTGGCACGCTATGTTGCTCCTGGGAGACACAGACCAGAGCACATGGCTGCAGCGAAGAGGGTGTTGCGCTACTTGTGCAGTACGTCGGGCATGGGGCTTGTGCTTGGAGGGCAGAGTCCAGTGGTCCTCACTGGGCACGCAGACGCTTCTTGGGCTAACGACCAGGCTACGCAGCGGTCGTCACAGGGTTACACCTTCAGCCTTGGTTCCGGCTCTGTTTTGTGGCGCGCTACCCGCTCGTCTTCTGTTCTCGGCTCCAGTTGTGAGGCTGAGATCTACGTAGGAGCCATGGCTGCACAGGAGCTTCGCTGGCTCACCTACCTGCTGACTGACCTCGGAGAGCCGCCTCGTTCTCCTCCAGTGCTGTACGTAGACAACAAGGCCATGCTGGCCTTGTGTCGGGAGCAGAGACTGGAGCACAGAACGAAGCACATTGCTCTTCGCTACTTCCTTGCTCGTGAGCTACAGCAGCGTGGTCAGCTGCGCCTTGCGTACGTGGCCTCTGAGGCCAACACTGCTGATATCTTCACCAAGGCGCTTGCGCCTTGAGATCAACAGCGCTTCTGTACTCAGCTGGGTCTCGTGCCTGCCTTGCCTCACTTGCTCACCACTTGACCCTGTTTGTACTGTTACATATATATATAAATACTTGCTCTTGCTTGTCTAGCCTTATATATATATGTGTAATCCTGCATGTGAACTGGCCTTGTGGCCTTGAACTTCTGCTCGGAATGTGTGGTGACTTTGTGATCCACCCTGAGCTTGTTTTTGCTTTGCTTGACTGGTCTTGTGACCCCTTGTTCTCCCCCACTTTGCCAATGGGGATGTGTCAGATTTACATGACATAGCTGTTGTAGGCTATAGTGGGGTAGCACATATGGGGTACGACTTTCTAGGGTTTGTACTTGTACCCAACTTTCCCTTAGTCAATCCATTCTCGTTCATTCTCACAGTTTCAGAGCAGTAGGTCCCGCACAGCTCGCTGCTGCCCCGCGCGCCGCGTCTGCCGCCCGCGCAGCCCACTCCTGCCCTGTGCGTCGCGTCCGCCGCCTTGCGCAGCCCGCTGCTGCCCCGCGCGCCGCGTCCGCCGCCCGCGCAGCCCGCTACTGCCCTGCGCGTCGCGTCCACCGAAAAGAACATTCTCGCTGTAGGTGCTGCTCGTGGCACTCCTCGCACTCCCCTCTTTGAGGGATGCTCCCCCTCCCCTCTTGCCCCCTTCTACGCCTCCGCTGCTGCTGCTCTCGACTACCTTGGTGCTGAGGAGGTTGGGGCTGCTTCCGCCCCTAGTGGGAAGCGCCGCAGCGCCAGGGGCGGCAAGGGTGGCAGGGGAGGTGGGGGTGGCGATGGAGGGGGTGGTGGTGGAGGCGGCGGGGGAGGTGGAGGTGGTGAGGGTGGTCGTGGGGGCGGCGGTGGCACTGGGAGCGGTGGAGGTGGCAGCGGCGGTAGTGGGGGAGGAGGAAGCGGTGGTGGCAGCGGTGGTGGGGGCTGGAGTGGATCCGGCCAGAAGGGGAGCCCCAGTGGTGGCCAGGGACAGCTGCAGCAGCAGCCACAACAGCAGACCCCCTCCCCTCAGCAGCTTCATGATTGGTATGCTCAGCGTGGGGCGTCTGGGGGTCCTGTTCGCTGCCCCTATATCATTCGCACAGGCCCCCGCACTGGTCGCCCATGCAACGGTTTTCACACTGAGTATCGCTGTTTCTCTCGGCTTAGCAACGCCTGGCGCGCCAAGTTTCGTGAGGCTACTGAGTTTCCCCACTGGGCAGACCTGTCTAGGCGTGGTGTTCCTATCTTTGATCTTGACTATGATGCAATTCTTGCTGCCATGTATGCATTGACTATTAGTGCTAAGGGTGACTGCTACTTGTGTGTGCCGCCTGACTTTGGTATAGAGTTTGCAGCCCTAGGTGCTAGTGAGTTTGGTCTCCCTGGTACTGCGTCGGCTCAGGCCTTGCACACCTTTACACTTGACTCTGGTGCTTCCCGCTATTTCTTTCGCGATAGTACCACAGTCACTCCCCTCCTTGCACCTGACCCTGTCTCACTGGCTCACCCCTCTGGGGGCCCAGTGCTAGCACGGTCCACTACTGTGCTTCCGTTTCCGGCGGTCCCGTCTGGTGAGCTGTCTGGTCTCCACCTCCCCTCGTTCTCTACGAACCTGGTGAGCAACGCCGTTCTTCAGGATCATTGGGTTGACACCTTTACTCCTGGAGGACAGCGTGTGGCGATCTGCACGTGCTCTCGGATAGGCCGCCACCTGGCCACGTTCACACGTGCGCCTGGGTCCAGTCTGTACACCCTCACCACTGCGTCGTGCTACACCCCTTTGTCTCCTCATCTGTACGCGTCTCCTCAGGTAGGTACCCAGTGTGAGTGTCGCCGCCTGTCGCACCAGACTCTCCTTTGGCACCACCGCCTTGGTCACCCCTCTCTGTCTCACCTTCGTGGCATGCACTCTCGCTCCCTAATCTCTGGTCTCCCCAGGTCGCTGCCCTCCCTCCCTCCCTCGCCTGCGCCGCCCTGCATTCCTTGCGTCGAGGGGCGGCAGCGCGCCGCTCCTCACTCCTCCTCGTTCCCTCCAACAAAGGCTCCACTTCAGACTCCCCACCTGGACTTGTGGGGCCCAGCCCGCGTCCAGGGACAGGGCCGCGAGCTGTACTTCCTGCTGGTAGTCGACGACTACACGCGTTACACCACGGTCTTACCCTTGCAACGCAAGGGGGACGTCCCTGATGTTTTGATCCCTTGGATCCGCGCTGTTCGTCTCCAGCTCCGCGAGCGGTTTGAGTCGGACTTTCCTGTCCTGTGTCTGCACTCTGACAGAGGTGGTGAGTTTACCTCCGACCTCCTGCGAGCCTTTTGTGAGGAGCACGGCATCTGCCAGACGTTCACGCTTCCGGCCTCTCCACAGCAGAATGGGGTTGCTGAGCGCCGCATTGGCTTAGTCATGGAGGTCGCTCGTACCTCCATGATCCATGCGGCTGCCCCCCATTTTCTGTGGCCGTTTGCGGTCCGGTATGCCGCGCATAAGCTCAATCTCTGGCCCCGTGTCTCCGTTCCCGAGACTTCGCCCACTCTACGTTGGACGGGGGAGGTTGGCGATGCGTTGCGTTTCTGGGTCTGGGGTGCTCGTGCCTTTGTCCGCGATGCTACCGCGGACAAGCTCTCCCCTCGCGCCATTCCCTGCGTCTTCCTTGGCTTTCCCCCTGACACGTCTGGCTGGCAATTTTACGACCCAGCCTCGTGCCGTGTCTTTGCGTCTCAGGACGTCACCTTTGACGAGTCGGTCCCCTTTTACCGCCTCTTTCCCTACCACACTGCCCCTCTTCCCCCCCCCGCCGCTCTTTCACGCTCCAAGTTCTCCCCAGGTAGACCCTCTCCCCCCTCCAGGTCCTGCTTCTTCACGTGTGTCTCAGGTAGACCCTCTTCCCCTGACTGAGCCTGTTGAGGTGACTGGTGACTCAGGTCCTACTAGGGGTGGTCCTGCTCGAGGTGCTGCTTCTGGGGGTGCGGAGCCTGGAGGTGCTGGGCCTGAGCGTGAGGAGTGTGGGGGTGCTGAGCCTGAGGGTGCGGAGCCTGGAGGTGCTGAGCCTGGGCGTGAGGAGTCTGGGGGTGTGCTGAGCCTGGGGGTACTGAGACTTGGGGTGCTACGCCTAGGGGAGCTGAGGCGTCTGGTGAGCAGTCTCCTTGGAGCGGTCGCCTCCGTAGTCGCTCCGCTGGTGCCTCGCCGCAGCACTCTCGTCGGCGTGTCCCTCTCTCCACACAGCAGCTGCGTGAGTGGTACGTTAGCCGTTAGGGTCGCGCTGCTGGAGCTGGGCGCCCTGCTGCGGGAGGCGCTGGCGTTGGAGGTTCTCGAGCTGGGGGTGCTGGTTCTGGGGGTGCCGAGTCTGAGCGTGCTGAGCCTGGAGGTACTTTGTCTACTTGAGTTACTGGGGCCACTGGTCCCGGAGGTGCTCGTACTGGGGGTACTGGAGCTGCTCGGGCTGGAGACTTTGCTGGACCTGGAGGTGCTACTAGAGACACTAAGACTGGAGACCCTGGATCTGGAGGTGCCCGTTCTGGGGGTGCTGCTGCTGGTGATGTCGGTGCTGGAGGTGCTAGAGCTGGAGGTTCTGGAGCTGCTGGAGGTGCTGGAGTTGGAGGTTCTGGAGCTGCTGGAGGAGCTGGTACAGGAGGTGCTGGCGCTAGAGGTTCTGGAGCTGCTCTAGGTGCTGGTGTTAGAGGCGCTGGAGCTCGAGGTTCTGGAGCTGCTGGTGGTGCTGGCGCTGGAGGTGCTGGCGCTGGAGGCGCTGGAGCTGGAGGTGCTGGAGCTACTGGTGCTGGTGGCACTGCACAGCCGCGCCTGTTCTTTGCTCCGCCGTCACCGTTGTCTCTGCCGCCGCCTGACTCCGTGCTTCGCCAGGTTCTTAGCCTCCCGTCTTCTACTGGTCTTCCGTTACAGCCTGCCTCACCGCTACCTGCTCCTTCTCCTTATACTGAGCAGACAGGAGGTCTTACTGAGTGTCGTGAGCCTGCGTCTCGTCCTGTCTCGCCTGTTCGCACTGGTCGTACTGGTCGTCGTATTCCTCGTGAGCGTCCGCCGGCTGTCCCCGGCACGCACCTCATGTCTCTGCGTCTTTCCTCTGCTCTGCAGCGTGTTCCCCTGCCGTCCCCTCCTGCGTCTTCTCTGCTTGTCGTTCCTGACCCTGAGTTTGACCGCGTTCGTGCTGCTCACCCTACTGTCATGCGTCTGCTTGCCACTGTTGTCTCTGACCCTTCGTTTGAGTCCACTGCTGCGTCTGCTTTAGTCGCTTAGCTTGTTGACTTTGCTGCTGCCTGTCGTCTAGACTACACTGCTAGTCTTGTTGCTGAGTCTAGATCCGTCTGTCCTCCGTCCGTCGGGGGGTGAGTGTGCTCTTGGCACGGACGTCCTTGAGGACAGGCAGGAGGACTTTGAGTGTCTTGCGGCTGCTGTACCTCATCTCGTGGCCATGCTGCTTGTCCCTAAGGGAGACCCGGATGCTCCAGACATCCCGACCCCGCGCTCTTACGCAGAGGCCATTTGAGGTCCCTACTCCTCTCAGTGGCAGACAGCCATGGACGCAGAGATGGCATCCTGGAAGTCCACAGGCACTTACGTCGATGAGGTTCCCCCTCTTGGGGCGAACATCTTCGATGGCATGTGGATTTTCAGGGTGAAGCGGCCGCCGGGTTCTCCGCCTGTCTTCAAGGCTCGTTACTTTGCTCGAGGCTTCAATCAGTGGGAGGGAGTTGACTTCTTCCAGACCTTCTCTTCCACCCCGAAGATGACCACTCTTCGGGTGCTGCTGCACGTTGCCGCTCAGCGTGACTACGAGCTTCACTCTCTTGACTTCAGCACAACCTTCTTACAGGGCAGCCTGCACGAGAAGATCTGGCTTCACTGGGTCGTTCCCTCCTGGTACCCAGTGGAGCCTCCGGCGGCCAGTCTACGGTCTCCGCTAGGCGCCTCGTGAGTGGCACTACACACTGAGGATGACACTTGCGGCTCTCGGGTTTGCTCCTTCGACTGCTGACCCGTCGCTGTTTCTGCGCACCGACACTTCGCTGCCGCCGTTCTACATTCTCGTGTATGTCGACGACTTGGTCTTTGCCACTGCTGACACCAGGGCTCTTGATATCAGGGTGATTCACCCTTATGACACTTACTGACTATGCACCCTTTTTTACAAGGCTGGTTTTGTTTTAGACCCGTACAAAAAAAAGTGATCGATCATACGACACTGATATTTCAGAGCTATAAGGTGTAGTAGCACTTATGAAATCGAGCTCGATCTTAGAGAGGACACTAGGATTTGTCGCGTAAAAGGTACTTTCCCATCGCATTCCCGCGGGGTATCGAACTTGGGTTTTCCACATAACTATGATACCGTATTCTCCCGGATAAAACACCCCGCCGTAATTGTACACCCCCGGGTAGCTTATACGGGGTGCGTGTTATATCCGACCCCGTTAGTACTATACCCCCCTTTTTGGGGTGATTCTCTATAACACCCCCCTTTTCTTATAAATTCCTATTATAGCTGTTATCGAGTCCGATTCCTTACGGGAGGATATCGCGAAAATCACTCCCTAGAAGAAATTTCGCATGTACTTTCACTTAGAATCAGCCGAGATATCCCCCCTCCCACAATCTCGCTGTCGCCACGCTGGTGAATCCCAAAATCTCGTTGTCGCCACGCTGGCGAATCTTCCACTGCAAGTGGTCCAAGAGGTGAAGTGGCCCAAGTGGCCCACAATATCCTCGTACTCGGTTTTGCGGCATTGATCAACAATCTTGAAGTGAATTCAGACCACTGATTTTGTTTCACATCTTTTCTGTTTTATAAAAAATATACCATATCATAAGACCCGGGTATTATATAGGATTTTCCTTTGAGGAGACCCCCCCCCCAATTTTTTTCCAATGGTTTTCATAATACCCTAGGGTGTTTTGTCCGGGAGAATACGGTAATCCCCCCCTTTCCAGCTTTATCGAGACGAAACTTCGTTCTGATACACCAACCATCGAGATCGCGCGAATCTTCAATGTCAGATATACTTTGCTGGGATTGGTCGAAATAGGCTCTGACAGCGGAAAATATTTGACTCGAACAGGTGTGACTCGCCCGTTCGGTCGGTACACTCGCTTCAGGTTTCACGCATCTGAGGGTGACTAACTACAGTCGCAACGTGTCTGATGCGTGTCGTCTGGAATGTTCAGCATTCAAGCACTACGTGCCAGATGAAGAGATCCGATTGGGCATGGTAATAAGACAGGGAAACGTTACACTCACAAACCAGATAGGTCAATCACACACGCCCTGCACAAATCACTCGAATGTACAGCCAGCGGGAAACACAGCGCGCAGACTTTATGGAGAGTGGGGATTTTTTTCCCCGGTAACAAAGCGTGCGTTACTACTCTGATGTTCAGTTCTCGACCCTGAACAATCAGAGTTAACTACTTTACTGTTGGGATGAAAAGGCCCTAAGGATCTTTACAGAGGATAACTCTGGGTAGGATACTTTGTAATAGCGGAAGCGTTTAATGAAGCTTTGTGAACCGACCTTGCACTAGTGTGTGAGAGCAAAGTAGATTGAATTATATTGAAAGGATACAAGCTTATTTAATAATACAGGGAATATGAAGAGATACGGTTATAACTACTTTTACTGTTGCTGTTGCGGTTCGATACAGTGCGACTCGGGCAACTGCTCTGTAACGAGTCAGTTGTGTGTCCTTAACTGTCGCGCTGTTTTTGTCAGGTCAAGGGTCAGCGACCTTTGACTTTCGCGTTACTTCCTGCAGCCGATTCAACCTCCGAGGGTTGACTCGCAGGTGCTTCGGTGTAGGTTGCCTCGTTTCTGGTGCAATGTTTTGACACTGCTGAAGCGTTTAAGTTCCATTGTTTCCAACACTCCCCTTCGCTTCTGGAGTGTCGCTACTGGTGACGTGGCTCTGTCCAGTCAGCAGCATGCAGTATTCGAACTTCTGCTTTCCGAGCTTCTTGGTCAAGTAATCGGCTGCCATCTCAGACGTGGGACAGTATGACAGTTCGAGTTTCCCCTTCTCGATCTCGTCCTTCACGAAGAAATAGCGCAGGGCAATGTGTTTCGTCCTGTTTGCGAAGCCGTTCTTGTTGGCGATGCGAATTGCTGACTGGTTGTCGCAGAACACGGTGAAGCTGGGTAACTCGGCTAACTTCGCTTCTTCCAGCAGTTCGCGAAGGTAAAGTCCCTCCTTGGTGGCTGAGCAGAGTGCGATATATTCCGCTTCAGCTGAAGACAGTGCGATTAACTCCTGCTTACTCGACTGCCAGGAGATAGGACCGATAGGCTCGAGGCGGTAGACATAGCCGGTGCGTGAGCGCCTATTGTCGGTGTCGCCGGCGTGATCGGCGTCGACGTAGCCGATTAGCTTGGTCGGTGTAGTTGCGTTTTTGTGATAAGTTAGTCCGATCGTCGCGGTGCTGACGAAGTAGTGGAGAGCGCGATCGAGTTCCGCCAGATGCTCTGCTTCAGGCTTCTTGAGATAGGTGGCGAGCTGACTCGCGGAGTAGGATAAGTCGGGACGGCATGTGACTGCTGCGAAGAGAAGACACCCGAGCTTCTTCTGATAGTCGCGTATGCCGGCAGGCTTGAGTAGAATAGATCGTTTCTTTTCGGTTCCTAACGTGTAGCGGTAAGGCGTGGAGAGGGCGCTTGGTGTGAGACCGAAGCGTTTCGCGATGGTGTCGGCGTATTTCTCGGCACTGAGGTAGATCGCGTCCTTCCCTTCTCCGATGTTGAGTCCGAGATATTGCGTGACGGTAGATGAGACGGTGAGGGTAAGGTCCTTCTGCAGCTCCCCTTCGAACCACGTGGTGATGCCGTCGGTTGACCCAATGTAGAGGAGATCGTCCACGTAGACGATCAGGAGAACGTAGTCGCTTCCCTTTGTGAGGCGGTACATGCCCTGGTCATGCGGGAGTTGTTTAAAATCGATGCGGATAAGGCGGGTGTGCAGGTACTGCTGCCACAGTCGCGGTGCCTGCTTGATCCCGTAGAGCGACTTAAGCAGCTGTCAGACTTGATTGGGTTCACCGTGGGAGCCGTGCGGGAGCTCGACGAAGATTTCTGCATCCACAGGTGCGTAGAGAAAAGCGTTTGCGACGTCGATTTGTCGCAGTTTCTTTTTCTTCATGGCGGCGATGGCGATGAGGATTCGGAGTGAGGTGTGACGGCTGACCGGAGCGAAGGTTTCGGTGTAGTCTCTTCCGAGCTCCTGGTCAAAGCCGCGCACGACCCAGCGAGCTTTGAATTTGTCGATGGTGCCGTCAGCTTTCGTCTTCACACGGAAGACCCACTTCCCGGTAAGGATGGTCTTATTTTGTGCTACGCCGATGGGGACGATTTTCCAGGTGTTGCGCTCCTCCAGTGCCTTCAGCTCTTTGTCCATGGCTTCACGCTATTTCTCCCTATGTTCCCCCCCCATAGCCTGTTGAACCGTCGCAGGCTCTTTAGGAATGGCGGCGCCATGGACTGCGGTGACGAGTCCAAGGATTTGGAGGCCACTCTGTGTGTAGCGGGGGAGTGTGCCGGGGAGAGTGTTGTCCTCGGGATAGGCTGCTTCGTCTCCCTCTTCTGGATCAGGTATGAAGTTTGGTCCTATGCGTTCAGCTTCGTCGGTGTTGACTCTTGCAGGTGTTACGTAACCGTTGTCGGCGAAATGGTAGTAGATTTCGGCGTTGTTACTGTCGCGCGGGTTTTCGTCATCCATGGGGACGTTGACGGAGCAGTACGGGAGTGGTCCGGCTGCTTCCGAGGCTCCTTCCACGTTCTGCTCGTCCCAGTCAGCTTCGTCTTCTGCCGATGCGAAGGCTCGGTTGCCACGGAAACCACCTGTGGGGTCTCGGTTCTCGTCCAGGTTGGCAAGATAAGTTTGCATGGTGAGTCGTTTGTCAAACATTATATATGTTATACTTGTGTAGGCTACAGTGGGTTAGCCTATAGGGGGTACACAATTCTAGGGTTTACTACTTGTACTCTTTTCACTTCTAGTTGATCCATTCCTGTTCGCTTATTCTCACATGGTATAGAGCGGGTCCTTCTACGGACCGTTTTTTTGGGCCCACCGAAGCGCCCCCCGAGGCGCGATCATTTTTTTAGCGACCCCTCGGGTCGCCATTTCCCCTGCGGCCCCGCCGCCTTCACTGACGCGGCCCCGCCGCCCTCTCTATCGCGGCCCCGCCGCCTGCTCTCACGCGGCCCCGCCCCGGCTCCTTCGCGGCCCCGCCGCCTGCTCTCGCGCGGCCCCGCCCCGGCTTCTACGCGGCCCCGCCCCGGCTTTCACGCGGCCCCGCCGACGGCTTTGTCGCGGCCCCGCCCAGGCCCTTACGCGGCTCCGCTGCCTGCTCTCACGCGGCCCCGCCCCGGCTCCTTTGTGGCCCCGCCGCCTGCTCTCGCGCGGCCCCGCCCCGGCTTCTACGCGGCCCCGCCCCGGCTTTCACGCGGCCCCGCCGACGGCTCTGTCGCGGCCCCGCCCAGGCCCTTACGCGGCCCCGCCGCCTGCCCCCGTCGCGGCCCGGTCACCTCCTGACGGCCTCGCCGTCCCTTCGTGACGGCCCCGCCGTCCCTTCTTGACGGCTCCTGCCGTCCCCTTCTACCGGCCCCGCAACTGCACCTGCTGGCCCCGCCGCTGCACCTACCGGCCCCCCACCACCCACCCCCCCCTTTTCCCGTCGCCTGTCGAGGCGACCTGAGGGGGCCAGCAGAGGGGTGGCAGGTGTGTGGCCTCCCCTGCTTCTCCTCCTCCTTCCTCTCCCACTGCAGCAGCCGAGCCGCTCACCTGCAGCAGCCGAGCCGCCCCACAGCCGAGCCGTCCTGCCGCCGAGCCGCCGGGTCGCTGAGCTGCTGAGCTGCAGTTGCTGCCGAGCCGCCCTGCCGCCGAGCCGCCGAGTCACCGAGCTGCTGAGCTGCAGTTGCTGCTGAGCCGCCTTGCCGCCGAGCCGCCCGAGTCGCCCGAGCCGCCGAGCCGCCGAGCTGCCGAGCCGCTGAGTCGCCGAGCCTACTCTTCCCACCACTGGTGAGCTCTTGCCCTGCTAGCACGCTGCGCGTCGCCTGCTTGCCTGCCTGCCTGCCTTTTGGCTTGCCTGGCTGCCTGCCTCCCTGCTGCTAGTCCTGCTCCTGCTTCTACTTGCGGAGCCAAATGCAGCCCCAGCGACGCCGGCGTGAGTCCCTCACGCCCCAGCACCTGCGTGAGTGGTACGCTGGTTGGGGCTGTAGGGGTGGCGACGCTACTCCTACTACCACTCCTGCTGCTTCTACTCGTGGTGACGGCCAGATGAGGCTCCCGCGACCCTCTCGCGTGTCTCTCACGCCTCGCCAGCTTCGTGAGTGGTACGCTCAGAGTGGAGGGTCTCTCAGTGCTGTTCGCTGCTCTTACGTGATTCGCACTGGTACTCGGACTGGTCAGCCTTGTGGGACACGTAGTCATACACCGTCCCGCTGCTTCGCCCGTCTGAGCGACGCCTGGCGTACCGTGTTTGGCGACGAGGCTGAGCTTCCCGACTGGGTGGAGTTGCTTAGGCAGAGGGTAGATATATATGCTCTTGACTATGATGCTATTCTCACTGCCATGTATGCATTGCCTACTAGTGCTGACCGTGCCGGTCACCTGTGCAACCCGCCTGACCCAGGTATAGGACCTGCTGCTCTAGCTACTGGTGAGGCTGCTGCTCTGGGTGCTAGTGAGTCTCCTGCTCCAGGTACAGGTGTGGCTGCTGCTCTAGGTGCTAGTGAGTCTGCTTCCTCAGGTGCGGGTGAGGCTGCGCTCTCAGGTACCGCGTTGGCTTCGGCCTCCCTCACCTTTACACTTGACTCTGGGGCTTCTCGCTCCTTCTTTCGGGACCGCACCACACTCACGCCGCTTGGTCGGCCGGTTGCAGTCTCCCTGGCTGACCCCTCTGGGGGTCCTGTCCTCGCTCACTTCTCCACTGTCCTCCCATGTCCGGCTGCCCCCTCGGGCACCCTGTCTGGCCTGTACCTCCCCTCGTTCTCGACGAACTTGGTGAGTGGTGCAGACCTACAGGATGCGGGGGTTCACCAGTTCACTCCTGCGAGTCAGCGGGTGACCCACTGCACGGACGCACGCACAGGCCGGCACCTGGCCACGTTCTCGCGTCGGCCGGGGTCGAGCCTCTACACCCTGACCACTCAGTCTCCTCCTGTCCCCGCGTCCGGTCAGGTAGCAGCGTCGGGTCAGGTGTTTGCTGCTGCGTCCAGGTCTGGTCCTGAGTCTGCCCCCTGTACTTGTCGCCTCCTGTCTCACGAGACTCTCCTGTGGCACCACCGTCTTGGCCACCCCTCCTTGCCCCGTCTTCGGAGCATGGCTTCCCGTGTCCTTGTCTCTGGTCTTCCCCAGTCTCTCCCTCCTCTCCCCTCTGGGCCAGGACCTTCCTGTGTCCCCTGTGTCGAGGGTCGCCTCCGGGCTACTCCTCACTCCTCCCACTTCCCCCCGACAGAGGCTCCCCTGCAGACGCTTCACATGGATGTGTGGGGCCCAGCCCCCGTCCGTGGGCAGGATTACGAGCGCTACTTCCTGTTGGTGGTTGACGACTACTCGCGTTACACCACAGTCCTCCCCTTGCGCAGCAAGGGTGAGGTCACTGAGGTGCTGATCGACTGGATCCGCGAGGCTCGTCTCCGGCTCAGGAAGAGCTTCGGCTCGGACTTTCCTGTTCTGCGTCTGCACTCGGACAGAGGCGGAGAGTTCTCCTCTGGCCTTCTGCGTGCCTACTGTCGTGCGCGAGGCATCCGCCAGTCCTTCACGCTTCCGGACTCACCACAGCAAAATGGGATTGCTGAGCGCCGCATTGGCATGGTCATGGATGTCGCTCGTACGTCCATGATGCATGCGGCTGCCCCCCATTTTCTGTGGCCGTTTGCGGTGAGGTACGCGGCGCATCAGCTCAACCTTCACCCCCGGGTCTCTCGGCCTGCGATGTCCCCAGCCTTGCTGTGGACAGGGAAGGTTGGCGATGCGTCTGTGTTCCGTGTCTGGGGATCTCGGGCGTTTGTCCGCGACTTGTCTGCGGACAAGCTGTCCCCTCGTGCTGCTCCCTGTGTCTTCCTTGGCTTCCCCACTGACGCCCCAGGGTGGCAGTTTTACCACCCCTCCTCTCGTCGTGTTCTGTCCTCCCAGGACGTCACGTTCGACGAGTCAGTCCCCTTCTACCGTCTCTTCCCCTACCGCACTCCTTCCCTCCCCCCTCCCCCGGACTTCCTTGTACCGGTCCCCCCCCGGTAGACCCCCTCCCCCCTCAGGTTCCTGCCCCCTCAGGTGTGTCCCAGGTAGACGCCGTTGACCCGGTCGAGGTTACAGGTGACTCTGGTGCTGCTGCGGGTGCTGAGCCTGGGGGTGCTGGTTCTGGGGGTGCTGTGCGCGGGGGTGCTGAGCCTGGGGGTGCTACTGCTGGGGGTACTGGGCCTGCGGGTGCTACTGCGGAGAGTGCGGAGCCTGGGGGTGCTGAGCAGGGGGGTGCTGTGCCTGGAGGTGATGGGTCTGGGGGTGCTGGGTCGGGAGCTGCTGAGCCTGGGGGTGCTGCGTCTGGAGCTGCTGAGCCTGGGGTTTCTCCTGCTGCTGCGTCTCGCCGGGAGCCCCTCTCTCCACAGGAGCTGCGCGAGTGGTTCGCTCGCCGCTGGAGGCGTGCTGCTGAGTCTGGAGGTGCTGCTGGAGCTGGAGCTGGAGCTTCTTCGACCGTCGAGGGTGCGGGTGCTGCCGGTCCCGGAGCTACTGGACCTGCGGGTCCTCCTGGAGCTGGAGCTGCTGAGGGCGTTGGTGCTGAGCCTGCTGCTGTTGGTCCTGCCGCTGGAGGTGTGGGTGGCGCTGGTGCTGTCTCTGAGGGCGCTGGTGCTGTCCCTGCTGCGTCTGGAGCTGCTGAGCCTGGGGTTTCTCCTGCTGCTGCGTCTCGCCGGGAGCCCCTCTCTCCACAGGAGCTGCGCGAGTGGTACGCTCGCCGCTGGAGGCGTGCTGCTGAGTCTGGAGGTGCTGCTGGAGCTGGAGCTGGAGCTTCTTCGACCGTCGAGGGTGCGGGTGCTGCCGGTCCCGGAGCTGCTGGACCTGCGGGTCCTCCTGGAGCTGGAGGTGCTGAGGGCGTTGGTGCTGAGCCTACTGCTGTTGGTCCTGCCGCTGGAGGTGTGGGTGGCGCTGGTGCTGTCGCTGAGGGTGCTGGTGCTGTCCCTGCTGAGTCTGGAGCTGCCGCGCGGCCTCGGCCGTACTTCGTTCCGCTCCTACAGCAGGTTCTTGGTCTTTCTCCTTCGGTATAGTGTCCACAGCCTGTCCAGTCGCAGTCACTGTTGGAGCCTTCCTCTCCTCTGCCTGCTCCCTCTCCTTACACTGGTCCTACTGGAGGTCTTGCTGAGCGTCGTGAGCCTGCGTCTCGTCCCGCGTCGCCTGTTCGTGCTGCTCGCGCTAGTGGTCGCGGTTCGCGTCAGCGTCCTCCTCCTGTCCCTGGCACGCACCGGATGTCTCTGCGTCCGTCCACTGCTCCTCTGCGTGCCCCTTTGCCTTCGCCTCCTGAGTCCTCTCTTCCTGTGCTTGCCGACCCTGAGTCGGACTCTCTTCGCGCTGCCAGTCCTACTGTCACGCGTCTGCTTGCTACTGTCGTCACTGACCCCTCTTTTGAGTCCACTGCTGCGTCTGCTCTAGTCGCTGAGCTCGTTGACTTTGCTGCTCGCTGTCGTCTCGACTACGCTGCTGGTCTTGTTGCTGAGTCTGCGTCTGTCTGTCCTCCGTCCGTCGGGGGTGAGTGTGCTCTTGGCACGGACGTCCTAGAGGACAGACAGGAGGAGTTATAGTGTCTAGCGGCTGCTTCACCTCATCTCGCGTCTGTACTGCTTGCCCCTGAGGGAGACCCGGATGCACTAGACATCCCGACTCCGCGTTCTTACGCGGAGGCCGTAGAGGGTCCCTACTCCTCTCAGTGGCAGGCAGCTATGGATGCAGAGATGGCTTCCTGGAAGTCCACAGGCACCTACGTTGACGCAGTTCCCCCTCCTGGGGCGAACATCGTCAGTGGCATGTGGATCTTCCGGGTGAAGCGGCCGCCGGGCTCTCCACCTGTCTTCAAGGCGCGGTACGTTGCTCGTGGCTTCAGTCAGCGGCAGGGAGTTGACTACTTTCAGACCTTCTCTCCCACCCCGAAGATGACCACTCTTCGGGTGCTGCTGCACATAGCCGCTCAGCGCGACTACGAGCTTCACTCTCTCGACTTCAGCACTGCGTTCCTGCAGGGTAGCCTGCACGAGGAGATCTGGCTGCGCCGTCCACCTGGCTTCACTGGGACTTTCCCTCCTGGCACCCAGTGGAGCCTCCGACGGCCAGTCTACGGTCTCCGCCAGGCACCGCGTGAGTGGCACGACACACTGAGGACTACGCTTGCGGCTCTTGGGTTTGCTCCTTCTACTGCTGACCCGTCGCTGTTTCTGCGCACCGACACTTCACTGCCGCCGTTCTACATCCTCGTGTACGTCGACGACTTGGTCTTTGCCACAGCGGACACTGCTGGACTCGCCTACGTGAAGTCCGAACTGCTGAAGAGACACACGTGCACAGACCTGGGTGAAGTGCGCAGCTACCTTGGCTTGCAGATCACTCGGGACAGAGCACGCCGCACCATTACCTTGACTCAGTCACACATGGTGCAGCAGGTCCTTCAGCGCTTCGGCTTCACGTACTCCTCGCCTCAGGCCACTCCTCTGCCTACTCGCCACTCACTCTCAGCTCTGCCTTCGGATGAGTCCGTAGAGTCGAGTGGTCCGTATGCAGAGCTTGTTGGCTGCCTCATGTACCTGATGACCTGCACACGACCTGACCTTGCATATCCTCTGAGCATTCTTGCACGCTATGTTGCTCCTGGGAGACACAGACCAGAGCACATGGCTGCAGCGAAGAGGGTATTGCGCTACCTGTGCAGTACGTCGGGCATGGGGCTTGTGCTTGGAGGGCGGAGTCCAGTGGTCCTTACCGGCCACGCGGACGCTTCTTGGGCTGACGACCAGGCTACGCAGCGGTCGTCACAGGGTTACACCTTCAGCCTTGGTTCCGGCTCTGTCTCGTGGTGGTCTACTCGCTCGTCTTCGGTTCTCGGCTCCAGTTGTGAGGCTGAGATCTACGCCGGGGCCATGGCTGCACAGGAGCTTCGCTGGCTCACCTACCTGCTGACTGACCTTGGAGAGCCGCCTCGTTCTCCTCCAGTGCTGTACGTAGACAACAAGGCCATGCTGGCCTTGTGTCGAGAGCAGCGCTTGGAGCACAGAACGAAGCACATTGCTCTCCGCTACTTCCTTGCTCGTGAGTTGCAGCAGCGTGGTCAGTTGCGACTTGCGTACGTGGCCTCTGAGGCCAACACTGCTGATGTGTTCACCAAGGCACTCGCGCCTTGTGACCATCAGCGCTTTTGCACCCAGCTGGGTCTTGTGCCTGTCTTGCCTCACTTACTCTCCTCTTGACTTCACTTGTACTGTGACATATATATATACCTGCTCTTGCTTGTCTAGTTTTATATATATGTCTGTACTCCTGCATGTGAACTGGCCTCTGGCCCTGCTCTTGTGCTCGGACTGTGTGGTGACTTTGTGATCCACCCTGAGCTTGCTTTGCTTTGCTTGACTGGTCTTGTGACCCCTTGTTCTCCCCCACTTTGCCTATGGGGGTGTGTCAAACATTATATATGTTATGCTTGTGTAGGCTACAGTGGGTTAGCCTATAGGGGGTACACAATTCTAGGGTTTCCTACTTGTACTCATTTCACTCCTAGTTCATTCATTCCTGTTCGCTTATTCTCACACTAGTAGTGATGACATTGAACGTTTTTAAGTTACTGGGACGTTTTTTCCATTTGCATCGTGCTGTTTTTCCTAGCTCCCGCAAACATCTACGGAAACATGCTCTCGCCCTCGCCGGTAACCTTTTGCAGCAGGAGCGCGCGATCCAGGGATAAGCGGAGAAATGGCGGCGAAATTGCCGCCAGCTTATCGCCTGATTACGAATCGCACCCCAAGACGAAATCGCCACAAGGGCGCGCCCCAGGACGAAATCGCCATAGGCTCGCACCCCAAGACGAAATCGCCACAGGCGCGCACCCCAGGAAAAAATCGCCATAGGCGCGCACCCCAAGACGAAATCGCAGCTGGCGCGCACCCCAAGACGAAATCGTCACAGGCGCGCACCCCAGGACGAAATCGCCAGAGGCACGCACGAGGACGAAATCGCCATTGGCGCGCACCAGGACGAAATGGCGCACCCAAAGACGAATCGCCACTGGCGCACCCCAGGACGAAAGCGCCATGGGCACGCCTGATGACAACAGCGCCTATGGCGCGCCAGAAATGAAACTGCCACAGCTCTGGCGCCCCTGCGAGGACGAAACCTGCTTCTATTGCTAAAACAGGTATGTGCTAAAATACGTTTTCTCATATGTATCATATTATTTTTCTTCCATTTGACTTTCATTCTTGATGTAGCGGACGAAGTGCGGGGCGATAGCTCGGGCAAAAGGTCGCCATTGTTTACACCATCGCAAAGACGGCCATTTTTTACACCCACGACGTTTCCACGACGGGAAAGGGACCGAGGGTCCCATTGCTGGCCAGAGGGTCCTTCCCTAGGGGGGAAAGGGACCGAGGGTCCCGTTGCTGGCCAGAGGGCCGTTCCCCAGGGGGGACAGGGACCGAGGGTCCCGTTGCTGGCCAGAGGGCCGTTCCCCAGGGGGGAAAGGGACCGAGGGTCCCGTTGCTGGCCAGAGGGCCGTTCCCCAGGGGGGAAAGGGACCGAGGGTCCCGTTGCTGGCCAGAGGGCCGTTCCCCAGGGGGGAAGGGGACCGAGGGCCCCGTTGCTGGCCAGAGGGCCGTTCCCCAGGGGGGACAGGGACCGAGGGTCCCGTTGCTGGCCAGAGGGCCGTTCCCCAGGGGGGAAAGGGACCGAGGGTCCCGTTGCTGGCCAGAGGGCCGTTCTAGGGGGGACAGGGACCAAGGGTCCCGTTGCTGGACAGAGGGCCATTCCCCAGGGGGGAAGGGGACAGAGAGAGTCCAAAATCAGCCAGGGAGACGTTGCCCTAAGACGGGACGCTAGCATGAATTGTGTAGGTCTCATTGTGGCCAGATATTGAGATATTTTACATGATTTTGGTATGGATATGATATATTATCGTAGGTGTTTATTAACGGGAAAACTGTATGAGTCTTTAAAAAAAAAAAAAAAAAAAATGGAGTGATCTGATTACAAATATTTGGTTGGTAGAGTTTAAGTAAGGCTTTTTAACCTCACTGGTTGCACACACCAAACCCCAATCATTGTTTCTTTTGCATTAGGGCAGCGCGGAAGGGATCAGGCGTTCGCTATCGTGCACTACACATCCAACTTGTTCTATCATACATGTACATGCTTGACAAGCGACGTGCATGCTTATTAATGATTGAGAAATGTTGGGTACAAATCTACCGGATGTGCATCGTATGGACAAGATGCGCCGTTGGGAGTTAAAGATTGACTTTTCGTTTCAAAAAAAAAAAAAAAAAAAAAAGATGAAGTCCTCGTCTAACCCGCATGCCAGACTGAGCTTCCCTACTACGATATCCAAATGAAGTTCAGACACTCGCGCTGTAGTTAGTCGGGAGCATCAAACCAATTGAAGTGCAGCACATTTGACATTTCAAGCGCCGAATACCGTACAAGCTATGATTTGTTCCAGATTCTACACCGAGGGTCATGTTAGTGGTCAGAATGCCATTTCACAAGGGGAAAGGAGCAGAAGGTCCCTGATGGTCAAAGGGTTGTTCCCCTAAGGACAGGAGGCTGATTGGACACTAATTGTGGCCTTATAATGGAGATATTTTATACGAGCTTGGTTGCTGAGAAGAGTCGTCTTCCAGTGTTGATCATAAAAAAGAGCTGTCCAACCTTTTATAATACCGTATATATGCGTGGACGCATGCGCCATGCGGTGAACATGGAAGCACATTGCCTAAACTCTCTCCCATTTGAGTATAATTCACATGGTCATTGGCAAGCACGCACACTATTGGGTCCCGCATGGCCATAGAGTAGTTGGAGGTGCTCACACGGTCATTTAATCAAGGTCATTTATTTTGCGTAGATCAAATCCGTTGATGGTCAGATTCTCACATCATTTTGACACGCCAAGAGCTGTTATGTACGTGTTACAAAAATTCTTGCGATGCGGTACTCTACATAAAGAACCATAGGGATGAATCGAGCTCTAGTCAAACGACCGAAGATACTGGCCATGATACTCCTAGGCCAATGGATGATTTTTTCCTACCGCTTACCGTAATTTATTTGACTAGCGTTCATACGTTACTCTTCCTAGCGCAGCTCTCACGCCTCCGACCACACCGATCCCAACCTAACAAACCTCTTTCCCTAGTTGCGATTCCTCATTATGATCGCGCGCTAGCTGACATCCTTCAACAGGAGCTTTGTCCTCTTGTGTGTTCTAGCGGGCACTTGCGAACATGAAAGACAACTCCTGACAATAAAACTAATTTCAACAAAAACGCAATTGCTGCTCAATTCGTCACATAGAAATCGCTCGCATGCTATCGTGCTTGGTTATCCATCCATTAGCTCGCTCGCATCCTCAACAGTGAAACGTCGGCATTCGTTGCGGATGTCGTCGAATCCTGACGGTCGGAATCTTTGATCCGAGGGCTGATATGCACCAACATCCAGCGACATGGTCACTTCAGTCACGCTCGAAACACCAACTACCACCAGTTTCAACCACACTCTAATGCCGCACCAACAACCAAGACATCCACCATCTGATGGGACAAGCAACCTCAATGCACAACATTCGGAACCCCATTGACACGGCGATCGCAACCACCAACGGCACCCCTCTCAGCACTTCGTCGATGCCATCAACTGCAACGACACGTCTTCAACGCCCCCAACCACACATGTCTCAGATGACCCAATTCTAATTAAGCATGTTGCCATTGCAAGAACAGAAAGCAAGCTTTCTCAATATGAAATTTTTTGAAAGTGTATAACACTTTCTAAAAATACGTATTGTGAAAGCGCAGCTGACTGTAGTGCAGCAAGGCAACTGCGAATTAGCATTCGCCGAATATATGAGAGGGTTGGAGGCCATTTGGCCTCCACCCACGTCTTCATTTCGGAACTTTGTAGTTCCACTCCCCACCCACCCACCCTGATTATATACGGTACATGGATGATTCTTAGTTGGACGAGAATGTTGTAATTACTGCAATTCTAATGAAGCATGTTGCCATTGCAAGAACAGAAAGCAAGCTTTCTCAATGCGCTGTTTTTGTCAGGTCAAGGGTCAGCGACCTTTGACTTTCGCGTAACTTCCTGCAGCCGATTCAACCTCCGAGGGTTGACTCGCAGGTGCTTCGGTGTAGGTTGCCTCGTTTCTGGTGCAATGTTTTGACACTGCTGAAGCGTTTAAGTTCCATTGTTTCCAACATTTACAACCCTGAGCAATCAGGGTACTGCTTTTCTGGAAAATGTGCACCCATAATAGAGGGAGAAATTTTTCCCCGGAATCAGGGAGGCCAAAAATGAAACGTCAGCCCTGCTCCAAGCCACTCAGAGCATACGGTATCAGTACGACGTTGCAGGATGTTGGACACGCTGAAAGTCGCCTCAACAATTATAAATTCGTTTGTAAGAAATCTAACAAAACAGCAAAAATAGTAGACGGAAATTGTTTAAATGCCGCCTCTAGAAGCACCACCAGCACCAGCAGCAGCATCCCCACTCTCATCCTCCTCGCTCATCCCCTCACTGTCCTCCTCATAAGCAAGTCGCCCCGGGGTGCCCTCCATGCGTGTGGGCACGGCCACCCACTGCATGCCCGTCTGCTCGTCCTCCTCCAGGATCTCCGCTGGCCGCCTCCCCCGCCCCTCCCGCACCGCATGCCCGTGCGACGACGCCTGTGCTGGCTGGCCCTCGTCCGAATCCTCGTCCTCCGATATCTGAGGGGGAAGGAGAAGGGGTTTGGACAGGATGGATTGAGACAGGAAGGGGTGGAAAGAAAGCCGGTGACACAGAGCGATGAATTGAGATAGATCATGGGACACATGCATGGATGAGGAGTCTGCTGGGGCAACAGGTGAGGGTTTTGGACAAGAGCGGAACACAAAACCAACGCCTCCTCAGTCACTCAAACCAATCCCTCCTCGACAACCACTCAAATCAACCCCTTTCACACCAATTCCTGCTTCATTTCACACCCTTCGCCAGCGATCCATGCTTTTGTTGATTGCAACCCATCTACCATCTGCCTGAGGTGTAAAAGCGTCAGCTTCAGCATACCTCGTCCTCTTCCTCCTCGTCCTCCTCTTCTTCCTCTTCCTCTTCCTCCTCCTCTTCATCCTCCTCCTCCTCGCCAATGTCAACGGCGTCTTCCCCAGTCTCCTCCAGCTCTTGCAGGAACTGATGGTGAGCCAGCCAGGTGCATAACAAGGACAGGGACAGGGACAAGGACAAGGACAAGGACAAGGACAAGGACAAGGACAAGGACAAGGACAAGGACAAGGACAAGGACAAGGACAAGGACAAGGACAAGGACAAGGACAAGGACAAGGACAAGGACAAGGACAGGGACAGGGACAGGGACAGGGACAGGGACAGGGACAGGGACAGGGACAAGGACAAGGACAAGGACAAGGACAAGGACAAGGACAAGGACAAGGACAAGGACAAGGACAAGGACAAGGACAAGGACAAGGACAAGGACAAGGACAAGGACAAGGACAAGGACAAGGACAAGGACAGGGACAGGGACAGGGACAGGGACAGGGACAGGGACAGGGACAGGGACAGGGACAGGGACAGGGACAGGGACAGGGACAGGGACAGGGACAAGGACAAGGACAAGGACAAGGACAAGGACAAGGACAAGGACAAGGACAAGGACAAGGACAAGGACAAGGACAAGGACAAGGACAAGGACAAGGACAAGGACAAGGACAAGGACAAGGACAAGGACAAGGACAAGGACAAGGACACGGACACAACAACAACAAAATACAGAATACAAAAAACGGAGAAGGGGGAGGTCAGGGGGGTGGGGAGGTCAGGGGGGTGGGGAGGTCAGGGGGGTGGGGAGGTCAGGGGGGTGGGGAGGTAGAGTCAACAGAGGAGTGAGGGGTTGCTGGGTTGGTGGAAAGACGACAGACACAAGCGGGTTGGTGGAAAGACGACAGACACAAGCGTGTTGGTGGAAAGACGACAGACACAAGCGTGCAATGCAAGCAGGCAGACGCGCGGGTGCATAGCATATGCAAAAACACATTTGGGCAGGAACAGCACACCACACCCTCTTCCTCCCACACCCCCCGTTCCACTCAAAGCTCAGAGGCAGCACGGAAACAGCACTCACCGCCTCCTCCTCCTCCTGCTCGCGTGCCATGATGGCCTCCATCTGCTCCTGCGTCACCACCCTGCCTTGCTGTGGGGGGGGTGGGTTGGAAGAGAGCGGAGCGAGGGAGACAGTGGGAGGGACAGGGGAGAGGGGGAATCATTGAAGTGCCATGATGGCCTCCATCTGCTCCTGCATCACCACCCTGCCTTGCTGTCGCGGGGTGGGGCAGAGAGAGAGGCGGAGAGGGGAGAACATTGGAATGGGGGGTTCAAGTCGGGGGACGCTTTTAAGTGCCATGACGACCCCCGCCTGCTCCCCACCCGGGTCACCACCCTGCCTTGCTGCCATGGGCGAGACAGTGGGAGGGAAGAGGGGGAAGGGAGGTAACACGGACCACATGTGCTCCCCAGCCAACAGGGAGGGACGGCCTTCCACGGAGCATTGGATGATTGGAATGGCATGAGGGCCTCCCTTTACTGCTGCGTCACCACCCCCCTGCCTTGCTGCGTCACCACCCCCCTGCCTTGCTGCGTCACCACCCCCCTGCCTTGCTGCGTCACCACCCCCCTGCCTTGCTGCGTCACCAACCCCCTGCCTTGCTGTGGTGAGGACATGTGGCAGGGAGTGACATAGAAGAGAGAGGGACATAGAAGAGAGAGGGACAGGGGGGCGGAGGTGTTGTAACTGTATCTTATACACAACATACATAGGCTAGAATGGTGTAGCTCTTTATGTTCTTGGGGGGTTGGGTGTACACTCCAACCACATTTTGTGGTTGGTCAAGGTTGGGTTTGGTCTTGGTCCTTGGTTGGCACTTGCCAACTTTTGGTCCTAAGGCCTACCAATCACAACCTAGCAACATTGTGGGGTTACCTACTCCACAAGGCATCTCCCCCATTGGCCAACTTAGTGGCCAATAGGGTTTGCTCCTTCTTCACCCCTCTCTTGCTTGCATGCTTGTACTATAGAGCCTCCATGGCTCATTATTCAACTACTCTTGAATTCTATCATGGTATTCAGAGCCAAATGGCTCACGCCACCTTCCCTCGATCCTCATGTTGTAATTCCCTCCCCGCTCCCTTACCCTAGCGGACTATGACCTACATCGGCCCACCCGCTCCTCAGATCTAGCCTCCCGCGGCTCAGTTCCGCCTCCCGCACCTCAGATCTAGCGTTCCGCGGCGTAGATCTCCTCCTCCGCGGCCTCAATCCTCTCTCCCGCGGCCTCTATCCTCCCTCCCGCAGCCCCAAACCGCTCCCCCGTGGCAGCAATCCTTCCTCCCGCCGCCACGCCTCCATCTGCCCGCCGACGCGTCCGAACTCCGCGCCGACGCGGACGACCTCCGCGCCGACGCGGACGACCAGCGCAGCGACGCGGACGACCTGCGACCGCCGCGGACGGCCAGCGCGCGACCCCCGACGACCAGCGCGCTGCCGCGGACGGCCAGCGCGGCCCCGCCGACGACCCGCGCGCTGACGCGGACGGCCAGCGCGGCCCCGCCGACGACCCGCGCGCTGACGCGGACGGCCAGCGCGGCCCCGCCGACGACCCGCGCGCTGACGCGGACGGCCAGCACGGCCCCGCCGACGACCCGCGCGCTGACGCGGACTGCCAGCGCGCGGCCACGAACGAACCGCGCGCCACCGCGGACGGCCAGCGCGCGACCGTCGACGCCCCTGCGCCGACGCGGACGGCTGGCGCGCAGCCGCGGCTGATCTGCCCGCCGTCGCGTTCGCCTTCCCGCGATCTCCACGACCTCGAAACCCTAATTCCTCCCCGCACTTCCGCACCAGCCTCTGTTCCCCTCTACCTCCTCCCCCTACTCCACCCCTAACGGCACCAGCAGCAGCAGCAGCAGCGGCATCGGCGGCGGCAGCAGCAGCGGCATCGGCGGCGGCAGCAGCAGCGGCATCGGCGGCGGCAGCAGCAGCGGCATCGGCGGCGGCAGCAGCAGCGGCATCGGCGGCGGCAGCAGCGGCGGCGGCACCAATACCAACAGCAGCAGCGGCGCCTTCACCCCTCCGCCGTCATGGCGTCATCCGACTCCTCGGTCGATCTAGCGACCATTGACGCCCTCGAGCTGCTCGGCGACAACTCGGCCGCCAACTGGCACTCCTATGCTCACTCCGTCGAGGTGTTGCTCTCCTCGGTCATCGTCAGTGGTTATACACTCCGCTCCGTCGTGTTCCAGGAGGAAGGCGGACTCCAGCCCATCGCCCCTTCTGCCCCCACCGGACCTCCTCCTGATGAGCCCGGACCTGAGCCCGAGCCCCCTGGTGATCCTCCCTCCTTCGCACCGGATGTCAACAATCCTCAAAGCGTGGAAACTGCCATCCGTGCCTACCGCAACACACTCAACGACCACCTTCGCCGTCAACTGCGCTATGAGGACGACAAGCGCGCCTACGACGAGGCTGCTGCCCGTCACTGCGACTACCACGCCCAACTCACCACGTACACTACACGCCTCGCTAACTACACCTCCGACATCGCTGCGTGGCGCATTGCTGACCGTCGAGCTCTCGCCATCCTCCTCGCCACTATCCCCTCCTCCCTCAAGCGAGAACTCTCACCCACCTCCTCGTCCCACCTGTGGCAGCTGCTTGTTGACCTCTTTGACCGGCAGGACATCGCCACCCTCTATGCCCTCATCAAGGAATTTGGATCCATCACCATGGATTCCACTGCCGGCGCAGCCGCCTTTACTCGCCGCGTCCTTGACCTTGCTCGCCGCCTTGCAGCACTTGGTGTTACCTACCCTGACACCGTCATCTGCTGCCACCTCCTCGAAGGCCTCACTCCTGCCTTCGATGCCCACAAGCTGGCCTACATGCAACTCCTCTCCAAACATGACACTCCCGCTCAAGTTGCCCAGTGGATTATCACCACCGAGGCAGAAATCCTTCGCCACTCCTCCTCCACTGCCGCGGTAGCACAGCAGCGCAGCGGCAAAGGCGGACGTGGAGGGGGGCGTGGAGGTGGGCGTGGAGGTGGTTGAGGCGGCTCTGGCGGTCGTGGTGGTGCGGGTCGTGGTGCAGCAGCGGCCTTCCCACCCTGTCAGTATCTTCCCCTTTATGGCCCCACCCGAGGCCAACGCTGCAACCAAACCACTCATGCAACTGAGACGTGCTTCAAGGCACTCAGAGATGAGTGGTTCGCTCGTGGGAACTCTGGCACCCCTCCTCGCTGGTCCGCCCTTAATCCCCGCCCCACTCCCCTCTACGTTCGCACCTCTCCCCTCTACGCCCCTTCCTCCTCCTCCCAGGCCCACCAGGCCTTTGCTCTCCCCTCTCAGCAGCAGCAGCAGCAGCAGCAGCAGCAGCAGCAGCAGAGTGTCCAGCAGCAGGGACCGCAGCAGTACGGGCAGCAGCTTCAGCAGCTCCAGCAGCAGCTTCAGCAGCCCCAGCTTCCTCTCCTCCCACCTCCTCCTGTCCCCCAGCAGCAACCGTTTCCCGGCTGGACTGCTGGGAATGCAGCCTCTGCGGCCCACCTCTCCGGTCCCTCCCCTGCGCCGTCCACGGGTGGTAGTGTGACCCCCTTTCCCTCCTCTGGCTTTGTTGGTCTGCTTAGTCAGCCTCCCTCTGTTGCATCCCCTATGTATGCCCCTGCTACTAATGAAACTTCCATTCAGTACTCCGCCTCACCCTCCTCCACCCTTGAGTTCGTCTTGGATAGTGGAGCCACTGACAATGTCTTTCGCGATGCTGGCAAACTCCATTCTCTCCCCACACCCACGTCCCTCTTCGGCGCTGACAGCAGCTTTTCCATCCCCTGTCACAACACGTCCACCCTTCCCTGTCCTCTCTTTCCCTCAGGTACCGTCACAGGTCTTCACATTCCCTCCCTTCGCACTAACCTCCTCTCCCAAAGGTCCCTCCAACAATCCATGATCACCACTGTCACCCCAGGAGGTGCTAACCATTGTGACCTTTTCCAAACCTCCACAGGTCGCTTCCTCGCCCGCATTCCCTACTGTCACCGCTCCCGTCTATACACCCTTCGGGTTCCTCGCCCCTTCACCTTCCAAGTTGCCTCCCCCCCCCTCCTCCCCCCCCCCTCCTCCCCTCCCTCCCACTAACCCACCCGTCCCCCCCCCGCCCCCCCGACTCTGACTGCTCATGTCGCTCCCTCTCCCACCCTGCTATCCTCCTCCATCACAGGCTAGGTCACCCCAACTTCGCCACTCTGCGCTCCTCTGTATCCTCCGGTCTCCTCCACGGTCTCCCCTCCTCCCTCCCTCCCCTCCCAAAGTCCCCTGCCCCCCCTTGCGTCGTCTGTGTTAAGAGCAAGCTCAAGCAGCAGCCGCACCGGAGCTCCCCCTCCGCTGCAGCCCAGCCACTTGATCTTGTTCACATGGACCTCTGGGGCCCTAACCCCTCCCCCACTCGCCAAGGCCATCGCTACCTCCTCGTGCTCGTCGATGATCACAGTCGGTACTCGTCCGTCTCTCTCCTTCGGACGAAGGCGGACGCCCCGACTGCGATCATTGCCTGGCTCGAACAGGCAAACACCCACTTTGGGCGCCCTGTTCGCCGCCTCCACTCTGATGGTGGTGGTGAGTTCCTTAACAACCAGATCTCCTCCTATTGCCAGTCCCGCGGCATTCTTCAGACTTACACCCTCCCTCACTCCCCACAGCAGAACGGTGTCGCTGAGAGCCGTGTTCGGGAGATCACCAAAACGGCTCGGTGTCTCCTTGTCCACGCCTCCTGCCACCCTTCTCTGTGGGGCTACGCCCTCCTTCATGCCGCCCTCCTTACTAACCTTTACCCTCACCCCCTCCTCCCCTCCACCACCCCCACTGAGCTATGGACAAAGGACAAACCCGATGTCTCCCCTCTTCGGGTCTGGGGCTCAAAGGCATATGTCCTCATTCACCCATCTGACCGATCCCGTTCCCTAGGAAAACTTGCCCCTCGTACCCTTCCCTGCATCTTCCTTGGTCATAACCCCTCTTCCCCCGACTATCTTTTCCTCCACCCCCCCTCCGGTCGACTAATTCGCAGCAGGGATGTCGTCTTTGACGAATCCACCCCATACTATTCCTCTCCTCCGTCCACTGACCCACTCCCACCTCTGACTCGTCCCCTTGTCTGGTCTGACACCACCCCTCCCCCTCTCCTCCCTCCTCCCCCCATCCTCCCACCCCCTTCCCCACCGCCCCCCAGTCCCACGGTGCCCCTCCCTCGTCCGGTGACATCTTTGACCCGGACCCCCTGTCTTCCCGTGTCTCCCCCGCTCACTCCTCCCCTGGTGCCCCTCCTCCCCCTCCCTCCCAACCCTCGCCTCCCTCCCCCCCTCCCCGCACCACACTCACCCGGTATCCTCACACCAGGTCATGCGACGGTATTCTTGGTGCACCGCCCCCTGTTACCCTCTCTACCTCTACCCTCCCCCCTCTTTCCCCCCTTCTTCACCACTTCTTCCAGGCTGTCCTGCATCAAGCCCCTCATGCACCCGCCCCCTCTACTACCTCTCCAGCAGCGGCAGCAGCAGCAGCTCCAGCAGCAGCCACCGCAGCGGCACCAGCAGCGGCACCAGCAGCGGCAAGTGCAGCGGCACCAGCAGCGGCAAGTGCAACGGCACCAGCAGCGGCGAGTGCAGCGGCAGCGGCGGCCTCGGCAGCGGCACCAGCAGCGGCGGCACCAACAGTGGCACCAGCAGCGGCACCTGCGGTCATCCGCGCCTTCCACACCTCCCTCTCTGAGGACTCCCATGAGGAGTTCCTTGACCTCCACCTCTCTGACCCCTCCCTCCTTCCCATCGCCTCTGACCTCTCTGGAACACCAGTCTTCGCCTTTTCCTCCGCACCCTCCACCTTCATCCCAACCACGTATGAGGAGGCCATGGCTTGTCCCGACGCCCCGCTCTGGCTCGCCGCCGTCATCAAGGAGCTCGAGGCGTTTATTGCCAACTCCTCCTTCGTTGATGTGCCTCGCCCTCCCCCCTCTACGAACGTGGTCAAGGGGAAGTGGGTGTTTCGCGTCAAGCAGCTGCCAGGAGAACCGCCCGTCTACAAGGCCCGGTATTGCGCCAAGGGCTTCACACAGCGGTATGGCTTTGACTTCTTCGACACCTTCTCCCCCACCGCCAAACCTGCTACCGTTCGCGCCGTCCTCGACCTCGCCGCTCGCCTCAACATGGAGATCCACTCGATGGATGTCTCCAACGCCTTCCTGCAAGGCGTACTACGTGAACTGATCTACATGGAGCGCCCAGCGGGCTTCCACCTCCCCTTCCCCGCTGACTCTGTCTGGCAGCTGCGCCGCCCAGTGTATGGGCTCCGCCAGGCTCCCAGGGAATGGCATGCCAAGCTTGCTGCCACCCTTGTCGAGCTTGGGTTTCGCACCTCCCGCTCCGACGCTAGCCTCTTCCTCCGCACCTCCCCCTCCCCCTTCTACATCCTCGTCTATGTTGACGATATGATTCTTCTCACTGCCGATCCTGCCGAGCTCGAGACTGTCAAGACGGAGCTGGGCAGCCGTCGCAAGTGCAAAGACCTGGGAGAGCTGCAGCACTACCTCGGCATGACCATCACTCGCGACCGCTCCGCCCGCACCATCTCTCTCTCTCAGGGCCACTACCTCCAGCAGGTCTTAGAACGGTTTGCAATGGCGCGCGGTAACCCCCAGCCCACTCCCCTTTCGGTCGGGCACCACCTCTCCCCACCCTCCTCTCCCTCTCCCTCCTCCCATCCTTATCCTGAACTCATCGGCTCTCTCATGTACGCCATGGTCTCTACTCGCCCTGACCTTGCCTACCCCATCAGCGTCCTCGCTCGCTTCGTTGGCGCTGGCAAGCATACGGAGGAGCACTGGCAGGCCGCCAAGCGCGTTCTTCGCTACATTCGTGGCACCAAGGACTATGTCCTTACCCTTGGCGGCCCTTCCCCACCCCTCCTCCACGGCTGCAGCGACTCTTCCTGGGCTGACTCTCGACCGGATCGGCGGTCCTCTCAGGGTTATGGCTTCTCTCTGGGCAGCGGCCTCATCAGCTGGCGGTCCACACGCTCCTCTGCCGTCGCCCTCTCCTCCTGCGAGGCAGAGCTCTACGCTGCAACCATGGCCGCGCAGGAGGCGCGCTGGCTCACCTTCCTCCTTGATGAGCTTGGAGCCCCCCAACGCTGTCCCACCATCTGGTGTGACAACGCTAGCACCATCCACCTCACCAAGGATGCTGTGTATCATGGGCGCTCCAAACACATTGAGCTCCGCTACTTCTTCATTCGTGAACTCGTTGAGGCCGGCCATCTTCGCCTTGGCAAAATCGACTCGGCGGCCAACCTCGCTGACATCTTCACCAAAGCCCTTCCCCAGGCGTCCCACTCCTTCCTTCTGCGCCTCCTTGGCCTCACCCCTCCTCCGGTTTTGGCGGCCTCCTGATTCCATTTTCTAGCCTTATGCCTGTTGGGGGGTTGTGTTGTAACTGTATCTTATACACAACATACATAGGCTAGAATGGTGTAGCTCTTTATGTTCTTGGGGGGTTGGGTGTACACTCCAACCACATTTTGTGGTTGGTCAAGGTTGGGTTTGGTCTTGGTCCTTGGTTGGCACTTGCCAACTTTTGGTCCTAAGGCCTACCAATCACAACCTAGCAACATTGTGGGGTTACCTACTCCACAAGGCATCTCCCCCATTGGCCAACTTAGTGGCCAATAGGGTTTGCTCCTTCTTCACCCCTCTCTTGCTTGCATGCTTGTACTATAGAGCCTCCATGGCTCATTATTCAACTACTCTTGAATTCTATCAGGAGGAACAAGGGCAGCCCCCCCAGAGCACACAGTGTCCCACCACACCACACCGTAGCGTGCCCGTACCCCAAGCTGCCTTTCCTGTTTCCATCCCCAGCCGTGCAGCTGACGTGCTGCATGACGTTGAAGCGGTCCTGGCTGAGCCCACCTGCACTCCCACCTGCACTCCCACCTGCACTCCCACGTGCTCATCATAACTACGTGCTGCCCCAACAGCAGTGCACCTGGCGCACGACGGTGAAGGGGTCCTCGCTGGGCTCACCTGCCCGTCCCCCCCACCTGCATCTCCAGCCCTGCCGTGCTGCTGACCTGGCGAACAACGTTGAAGGGGTCTTCGCTGGGCTCACCTGCACACACGCCTGCTCATCTTCCCTACCTCTACCCCCCGCCAACCATGCAGCGCACCTGGCGCACGACGTTGAAGGGGTCTTCGCTGGGCTCACGCTTCCCTGCACCCCCATCCCTACGACCATCCCTGCACCCCCATCCCTACGACCATCCCTGCACCCCCATCCCTACGACCATCCCTGCACCCCCATCCCTACGACCATCCCTGCACCCCCATCCCTACGACCATCCCTGCACCCCCATCCCTACGACCATCTCCTGCTGACCTGGCGCACGACATTGAAAGGGTCCTCGCTGGGCTCGTGGAAATTGGGTCCGCGGTAGTCCACCACGTGGTCGGGCGCCTGCTCGTAGTTCACTGTTGGGTAGACTGGGTCGCCGCCCCACACTGCATGGTGTGTAAGGGAGGGGAGCACAGCGAGCATGGGCGGGCAGACGAGGCAGACGATGCGGGCGTGTGGGGTAATCCACCACAAGGTGTGGCTGCTCGTAGTTCACTGTTGGGTACACTAGAAAGCCGCCCCACACTGCATGCACGGAGGTGGGGCGGGGCGGTGAGTGAGAAGAGCACAGCAGGCAGATCCGGTAGGAGGCTGGTCTGTAGGGTACAGTGGGTCACCGCCCCACACTGCACGGTACACCACCCCACACTGCACGGAGAGTGCAATTGGGGCAACCATGGAGAGTGCAATTGGGGCAACCATGGAGAGCGAGTGGAAGGAAGAGGGGAAGAGGGGACAGGAGGAGGGAAGGGGAGAGGGGAGAGGGGTGAGGGGAGAGGAGAGAGGAAGGGCGAGAGGAGGCGAGAGAGGAGGTGAGAGAGGTGGGGAGAGAGGAGGGGGTTTCCACTGCCCTTCTGCTACTCACCTTACTTGAACTGCCCCTCACCGCACTCCACAGCACCTCACCGCGCTGCACCGCTGCTCACCGTGCTTGCACTGCTTCTTGTCCATTCGGATAGCCAGTGGACCCTTCTGCATCTCACCCTTCTGCTCACCTCTGCCCCTCAGTTCACACACCTCCCCTCACCGCACTGCACCGCTGCTCACCGCGCTTGCACTGCTTCTTGTCCATGCGGATGGCGAGCGGGTCCTTCTGCAGGCGCACGTCCCTCCCACACATGGCGTTGTACTCGCGCTGGGTCTGGTGGGGGGGCGTGGCGTGGAAGAGAAAGGGAGGAGTGGCGTGGAAGAGTTGAAGATGAGAGGATGAGAGCCATCCATGCGCACATGTGCTGCACATACCACCCATCCATGCGCACATGTGCTGCACATACCACCCATCCATGCGCACATGTGCTGCACATACCACCCATCCATGCGCACATGTGCTGCACATACCACCCATCCTGCATGGCGAGCATGTCACCTGCACTGCACTGCATGACAGCACCGCACCTGCATGACAGCACCGCACCTGCATGACGAGTATCTGGTGCTCCATAGACCGGCCCGTATGTCACCTGCATGGACCCACCCCACCCCACCCCAACCCACCCCACCCCACCACATCCCACCCCTCCCACCGCACCTGCATGGCGAGCATGTCGAGGATCTGGTGCTCCATGGGCCGCCCTGTCTCCCTCGCCACGCGCCGCACCGCCTTGAGCGACGTGTCATGAGGCCATGCCGCCACCCACTCCTGGTAGTACGCCAAATCGCCCAGGCGATGCCGCAGCTCCTCCTCTTTTGCCAGTCTGGTGGAGAGGGCAGATGAGGGGCGCACAGGTGGGTGTGGGCGCACAGAGGGAGAGGGGGAGTGCACAGGTGGGTGTGGGCGCACAGAGGGAGAGGGGGAGTGCACAGGTGGGTGTGGGCGCACAGAGGGAGAGGGGGAGTGCACAGGTGGGTGTGGGCGCACAGAGGGGTGTCATGAGGCCATGCCGCCACCCACTCCTGGCAGTACGCCAGGTCGCCCAGTCGCTGCCGCAGCTCCTCCTCCTTTGCCAGTCTGGAAAACGCATGGGTGTGCGCACAAAGTGGGGGTGGGCGCACAAAGTGGGGGTGTGCGCACAAAGTGGGGGTGGGCGCACAAAGTGGGGGTGTGCGGACAAAGTGGGGGTGGGCGCACAAAGTGGGGGTGTGCGCACAAAGTGGGGGTGTGCGCACAAAGTGGGGGTGTGCGCACAAAGTGGGGGTGGGCGCACAACGGGGGGAGGGAGCACAAGGGGCAGGTGGGCGCACAGAGGGGTGTCATGCGGCCATGCCGCCACCCACTCCTGGCAGTACGCCAGGCCGCCCAGGCGATGCCGCAGCTCCTCCTCCTTTGCCAGTCTGGTGGAGTGGGCGCACAAAGGGAGAGGGGGAGTGCACAGGGGAGTGTCATGAGGCCATGGCGCCCACCCACTCGAGTCACGAGTCACCGAAGCTGCACAACTGCCTGCAGGGCTCAACATGGGAACAAACTGGATGAATTGTTACGCTACCCGCCCTACCGCTTCACTTTCACAATGGCCCCCTCTCCCTCACTGCCCATCCCCCGTCACCTTTCCCTCCCCCCCAACTATCCTTCCAGCCTCCCACACCAGAGCCCACCTCTTGTCTGCCAGTTCCTCGACTCATCAATATTCTACCTGCTGGTCCATCCACCCTCACCTTCCACACTACCCTCCCGCCCTCACAGTGCCCCACCTCTCTCTTTTACCCGAGTACCCTTCCGTCCTCACCTTACCTCCTTTTTTTGCCCCCACCCCACCCTGCCCGCATCTCTCTATCACCAGCGAGGCGAGAGGCACCCTGGCGCGCACGGGCTCTTCTGAGTCGACAAAATGATCCTTTACCTGATGACCACACGCAACTCCCCCCAATCTCACAGTACCGCACCTCTTCGTCCACCAGCAGCATGCGGCACACCCGAGAAAGCACGGCTTCTGCTGTGGTGGGCGTGGCAGTGGCGCCGTGAAGGTTGATGATCCATCCACCCTCACCCACCCCCACCCCCAGCCCCCCCCCCCCCCACCCACCCCCTCTTCAGTATCCTCCGCCCTCACCCAGTGCCGCACCTCTCATCTGCAAGTGGCTTGCGGCGCACCCTAGCCAGCACAGCCTCTGCCGTGGTGGGCTTGTCACCATGCAGCCTGATGTGCCCCGCCTCCGCTGCTGCTAGCGCCATGGCCTGCGAGATGGGGCGGGGGGGGGGGGGGGGGGGGGGGGGGGGGGAGGGGATGAGGGCGCGGAGGAGGGGAGGAGGGCAGCAGACAGAGAGGGATGCCTCACTGTGCAGCGCACCCTGATGTGCCCCGCCTCCGCTGCTGCCAGTGCCATCGCCTGCAGGGTGGAGGGGCAGGTGAGTGGGGGGAAGAGGGGGGTGCGGGATGGGAGGGAGAGAAGAGGGTGGGGAGAGAGAGAGAGGGGCAGGGAGACGACCTGGTCATCTGCTGCTGCTGCTGCCAGCGACATGGTCTGGGGAAAGGGGGGGAGGGAAAACGGAGACCCGGAAGGAGGAATGCGCATGTGAGAATGGCGCCACGTGGCGAAGCAGTGAGTGCATGCTGGCCACACCCCACCCCACTCTACACCACCGACACACCACACCACACCACACCACGCCACGCCACACCACACCACACCCCACCCCAGACCACACTACCCACACCCCATCCCACCGCATCTGTGGTGGCAGCCTCGTCATGGCATCCCATCCCATCATGTAAGCACCCACCCAAGACACCCCACACACCCCATTCTGCCACGAAGCACACCCCGCCCCACCCCACCCCACCCCACACCACACCACCCACATCCCATCCCACCGCAGCGCACCGCATCGGTGGTGGCGGCCTCCTTCTGCCAGGCGGTCCAGATCTGCTGCTCGCCTTCGTTCTTCTGCCAGTTCCACCACACCTCCTCCTCCCCCACCACCTCCAGAGGCCCCACCTCCCCCACAAACGCCTCCCCCCGCGCCCACGCGCCCACCCCCCCCGCAGCCCCCTTCTCCTGCGCCAACCCCTGCCCGTCAGCGCCCAGCTGCTTCCCCCCTGCAGCAGCAGCAGCCTCTCTCTCGCGGTCCTCCAACGCCCACGCCGCTCGCATGCGCGCCCACCCGCTCAGCCCCCTCAGCGCCGCGCTCTCCGCCTCCCACGCCTCGTCCTCCTCCTCCTCCCAAAACCGCCCGCCCCCCCCGCTGCGCGCCAACCCCCCCTCCCCCGCGTCCTCGTCCTCTCCCTCCTCTCCCTCTTGCTCCTCCTCCGTTTCGTCCCCCTTCCCCCACTCATCCTCCTCGTCCTCGCCCCCGCTTCCCTCTCCGCCACCCCTCATGCCCGCAGGCACGTACTCGCGCCCCTCCGCGCGCGCCATGTGTGCGCGCACGCGCTCCAGCGCGTTCGCCTCGCCCACGAGCAGGTTGCGCGCGCGGGGGAAGCGCTCGCCCTCGTTGGGGCGCGAGCAGACGGGGCGGATGTAGATGAAGGGGGAGGGGTACGACTGGTGCGACGCGAGGTAGTTTGGATTCGCGGATTCTTTTATATCCGTTATAAGGAACTCCTCCGCGTCTCTATACTCCTCCACTGCTGCGCGCACTGCCTCCGCCTCCGCCTCCGCGCGCCTCCGCGCCTCCACCTCCCGCCGAACCTCCTCCGCCGTCCGCCAACCCCTGTCATCGACCTCCCCCGCCCCCATTCCCGCGCTCATCTCGCCCTCCCCTTCTCCCTCCCCATCTTCCGCCTCCCCCTCCGTGCCTGTCCCCGCGCGCGGGTCCCACTCCCCGTAGCTCGCATACCCCGCCCGCTCGTATCTCCCCCTCCCCTCCGCCTCCCCCCTCGCTCGCGCCTTTCCTGCCTGCCGCCTGCTGCTTCTGCTGCTGCCGCCGCCGCGTTGTGAAGAGGGCGCACGCAGCAATGGGGATCCGGCACGTGGCAATCTCCTGCAACGCGAGAACGCGGGGGGAAGGGGAAGGGATGAGTGGGCGCTTCGATCGGCGCTGAGAGGCGAGCGGGTGGCGAGACGCGATACACGAGAGGAGCAGATTAGAGTGGGAGAGAATGAGGGAGCGGGAGAGTGGGCGAGTGGACGAGTAGGCGAGAGAGCGAGAGCGCGAGGGGACGAGGGACGAACCTGACGAGCGGACACGCTGAGGATGCACTGCCGCACCGGACAGCCGCACGCAGCCTCGGCCGACCGCCAAGCCATTGGCGCAGCGACGCTCTCGGCGCAGCGGCTCGCAGAGGCGGCGTCACGATCGCCTCCATGGCGGCTTGCGCTGGCGGCGGAAGGCCGATTGGTGGCGGCACTGGCGGAAGAAAAAGATATGCGGGTTACCACTACACCGTTGCGCGATAAACTGGCGATTTAGCGCGGAATGCGGAGAGGATGAGGGAAGCCGCGAATGCGTTTCGCGAGCCGCTTGAGGAACGATAGGGGTGGATTATAATGGTGAGATAGCTGGAGGGAGTGCATAACGCGCGGAGAACTCTCAAAGCAGATCAGGGGTTTTTGGGCCGTTATGCTTGGCAGCGTTGGATGTTGGGTGCACTCGCTATGGGATTCTGCGTTAAGAAGGTATTACCTCTTCATCCTGATAAGAATGAAAGTTGAAAATCAGCATTCCTACATCAAGTGAACATTTGCTTGAGTTGGATAACGGATCAGGGTAAGAGATTCTGATACCCCAATTTTCAAGACGATCAAAGGATTGTGCCCCGATGTTTGTGATTGGGTTGTTTGTGCCATGTATATATTGACGGGAATGGAGTGCTGGTCACGCCCTCGTTTGGCCAAAACCGATGTAGTGGTCGAGTGCGCGAAAGGTGCGCGTGCGGCCAACCATCTGAAGGGCTCGATGCGTGCTGGTCGACGGAGTAAGTCGACCAGCAGGGAACCGTTGTGATGCCGCCGACGAAGGGAAGCCGGCGGCCTAGTTCGACAAGGGAGGTCGACGAAGCAGTTCGTCGACCCACGCGGGACTTGTGCGCAGCCGTCGAAGGTGGGAGTTCTACGGCAGAGACCGACTGAGTTGGTCGATAGAGGAGTCTGTCGACCAGCGCGGTGTTCAACGGACGCAGTGGTCGATGAGGGAGGTTGCCGACCAGGTTGCTGGATGGTTGACCCGGTCGACCAGGTAACCTCTTCGACGAGGCTGCGATGGCAAAGGCGACCTCGAGCTGGTAACCCGAGGTCGACGTGGAGCTCCTAGCGCAACTGTTGCCACGTGGCCGACTTGTCATGTGCGCGACGGTAGAGAACGTGGTTGGTGGGGCGTTGGCAAGCTGTGGACTTGTTTCGTTGGCAGGCCGCTCTTCTGCAGCACTGGCGCGGTGTCTCTACGCAATGCTAGCGGACTGTCGACCATGCTGCGCTGGTGGTCGTGTGAAAGTTAGAAGAGAGAAGAGGACTGCACTAGCAAGAATGAGGATACAAATAGCAAACCCTAGAAGGGTTGTGCTCGCTATAGAGCACCCCACTACAGGCTAGAGCATAAGATAACATTCTGACACACCCCCATAGCCAAAGTGGGGTGTAATCAGCAGAGCAAGCAAAGCAGTACAAGCTCAGGGTGGATCACAATGTCACCACACATTCTGAGCACAAGTTCAAGAAGCAATAGTTTAAAGTTCACAATTATGAGCAAAGCTAGTGGTAGTCACAACGGGCAAGTGAGGAGGAGGAGAGAGAGTGAGAGGAGAGGAGATAGGAGGCGACGGCTGAAGCTGCAGACACACGGGCAACAGGAGGCACACTGGCACAGCAGCTACCGGAACAACGCTCCGGAATACTGGAGTAACTGGCCCCGCGGCTAAAGCAGCGGCAGACGAGCAACGGACCCACGGGCGGCTGGCTCAGCTGGCTACGACTGGGCTACCGGAGCAACTCCCCGGACTACAGGTGCTGCTGGCGACACGACGGCAACCTCCATTCAGCTTCCCCCAAACTATCCCACTCCCCCTGGCACACACCCGCTGCTACACCGCTAGCTCCACTCCCCCTTCACCCCCCCTTAGTGCCACTCCACCGGCTCCAACACGTCCACCCCCCCTCAGCGGTAGCTGCAGCACAAGGAGACGGAGGAGGAGGAGGAGCAGGGAACGGTACAGAGTGAAGTCACCCCCATACCCCTCACCCCCAAACCCTAATTCAGGAGAATGGGGAGTAGGAGGGGTGGGGCGCCAGTAGAAGCACTTGGGGACAGCGGGGAGGGCAGGGGCAGCGAGGAACGGGCCCACCACGGGACTGGTACAGACGCCCGAGCCGCGCGCAGGCGGCCTGAGCCGCGCGCGGGCCTGGCTCCGTCCGTACGAGCCGCGCGCGGGCCTGGCGCCGCCCGTACGGGTCGCGCGCGGGCCTGGCGCAGCCCGTACGGGCCGCGCACGGGCCTGGCGCAGCCCGTACGGGCCGCGCGCGGGCCTGGCGCAACCCGTACGGGCCGCGCGCAGGCCACGACGGGCGACGGGGGGCGATGCGCGGGTCCCCGTTGCCCGTCGCGGCGCCTCCAGAGGGCGACGCGCCGAACGACGGGGCAGAAGCCCGCCGTGCGCCTCGGGGCGCACAGCGGGCAGAGAACCGCCGCGCGCCTCGGGGCGCACGGCGGGCAGAAAACCGCCGCGCGCCTCGGGGCGCACGGCGGGAAGAAAAACTGCCGCACGCCACGGGGCGTGCGGCTCAGAGAGTAGTGGTAGTAGTTGCAGCGGAAGCAAGGAGGTGGTAAGCCCACCCACAGGATCGATCCAAGGGGATCGACCTGCTCTGATAGCATGTGAAAGTTAGAAGAGAGAAGAGGACTGCACTAGCAAGAATGAGGATACAAATAGCAAACCCTAGAAGGGTTGTGCTCGCTATAGAGCACCCCACTACAGGCTAGAGCATAAGATAACATTCTGACAGGTCGACCAGCTTGATTGCTAGGTTGCTAGGCTCTGATGTAGTTATTGTTGCCATTGCTATTGCTACATTTATGTAATGCAAGTTTTGCTACTGAAATTCATGTCGATTCTCCCTGTGAATGTGTGTGTAGAGAGAACACGAGCTAGCAACTAAAAAACGCTACGATCACTCCTAGAACCCGTGCCTTTCCCGTAGTCCATCTCCAGGTGTAGAGTGACTCTCCACAGTATATATAATGTAGGTGACATATATGGGGTTGCTCATAATCACTCAATTTAATTTCCCCAGGCAATGAAATTGTCAAACTATGTCATATAGTTCAACATAACATGTACTGAGGAACATCCTAGGGGGTAGACGAACTACTATCGACACTGTAAGGAAATTTTTATTTCCTTACGCCGCATCCTTGCTTAGCGCGTACATTATTATTCTCGCCACACTATGCACCGTTACCACTCGCGACACTCGCCTCGACCATTTTCCTGCCACCTCGCCCGTCGTAACCCAACCTCATGGCTCGGCTGGTAACCCGCGCTCCGGGCCTCCGCTTTGACACTTCCCGACCTTAGTCCCAACCTCAGTTACAGGCGCGTCGCGCATCTCCCACAGTTCGTTACCGTTACCACTATGGCCTTTGCTATATTGTCAGAATTATATATAACTGCATCTAGTTCTAGCTGTAGTGTAGTCATACATTTGTTCTTGCTTGGTGGTGCACCCTTCCTGAACTATAACTTGTACTTGTTTCTCATATTGCATCATTCTCGACCTCCTCCCTTGCCACAACCTTCTCGACTTCCACTTGGCCTAGGCTACTAAGCCTAAGCCCTACCTAAAACTTAACTACCACTTACATTGCTACTATCTCAACATGGAATCAGAGACTGTTAAGTCCAGGCCTTTGGGACCGCCTCATGCTTCCGCTGCTGTTTTTCCGGTCGCGCGCCTCGGGCGCGTGGCGATTTTCGTCCTGTCCCGCCCCCGGGTGGCGAGTGACATCTTTTCTGCCCGTCGCAGGCCCCGTGGCACGCGACGGTGCCCTGCCCGTCGTGCGCCCCGTGGCACGCGACGGTGCCCTGCCCGTCGTGCGCCCCGTGGCACGCGACGGTGCCCTAAACCTGCCCGTCGTGCGCCCCGTGGCACGCGACGGTGCCCTGCCCGTCATGCGCCCCGTGGCACGCGACGGTGCCCTGCCCGTCGTGCGCCCCGTGGCACGCGAAGGTGCCCTAAACTGCCCGTCACGTGCCCCGTGGTGCGCGACGGTGCCCTGAGCCGCCGCGGAACCGCCCCTGGCGCCTGCGACGGTGTCCTGAGCCGCCGCGTACCCGCCCCTGGCGCACTCGGCGGTGCCCCTGCCTCACCCGCGCCTGCACTCGCTGCAGCCGCCCCTGCACCACCCGGCGCCTGCCCTTGGAGAAGCCGCCCCCGCTCCTGCACTCGGTGCAGCCGCCTCTGCCTCACCCCGCGCCTGCACTCACTGCAGCCGCCCGTGACCTACCCGCGCCAACCCTCTGTAGCCGCTCTGCGGCTTTCTCCCCGCCCACCCCCTCCTCCTTCGTCTCCCTGCAGCCGTGGGGGGGAGGGTATGGGGGTGGCGGATGTGGGGGTGATGGGTGGTGTGCTTCCCTTCCCCTCCTCCTCCTTTCGTTCCCACTGTTGCAGCTGCCGCTGGGGGGGAGGGTGTGAGGGTGTGGTGGATCCGGTTGAGTGGCACTGGGGTGGCGGGTGTGAGACCAACCAGCAGCCGTCCCTCCACCTCTCCTCTCTTCCCCCCTCTGCTGCTCCTGCAGCAGTGTGGGGGGGAGGGGGAGGGGGAGGGTGAGGGGATGGAGGGGGTGACCAACCAGAGCCAGCCCGCCTCCTCTCTCTCCCTGCTGCCCCTCCTGTGGTCGGGGGGGGAAGAGAGTAAGGGGGTGGCAGAAGTGCCTTACTGTCGGCTGCCCCTTTGCTGCCGAACCTGTTCTGCCGCCTTGCCTGTTGTTGCTGTTTTCTCTGTCTGTGGTGTACCCCTGCAGGTTGTGTCTTTCACTTAGCTATTCCAGCATGCAGTTACGGGGGGATGTCAGAATTATATGTAACTGCATCTAGTTCTAGCTGTAGTGTAGTCATACATTTGTTCTTGCTTGGTGGTGCACCCTTCCTGAACTATAACTTGTACTTGTTTCTCATATTGCATCATTCTCGACCTCCTCCCTTGCCACAACCTTCTCGACTTTCACTTGGCCTAGGCTACTAAGCCTAGGCCCTACCTAAAACTTAACTACCACTTACATTGCTACTATCTCAACATATATAACTCTCGCTCATGCCTTCGCTTAAAATACTGTTTTGCTTCGATAGTGCAATTCTCGCCTGCTCGCTCGATTGCACTCGTAACATTTGGTATTCATAACCTACGATCTCCTCTCGGACCGTACCCACACATTTGCTTCCCCACTATCTCAAATATTGGAGGGGGTAGATGTATCTCAGCGAACAAGCACCGCCGCTCGAAGTGCTCTCTCGTAAGCACGCACGGCCACGACCGAGGCTCCCTCTTAGCTTGCCCGATACCCCCGCCATGGCCGAATTCAACGTCGCCACATTTACGCAGGAACAACTCGACCGCCTCATGAGGCAACTTGATAATTCGGCGCTCAAAATCGCGACGCTCACGGCGGAACTCGACTCTACCTGGCGGCAATTAGCGACGAATGCACCCGCACCAACACAGACGCCTGAAAATGCACCAGCACAAATGGACGACCCGATCCTCATCTCGTCCGGCACACCGTCACAGCACGATAGCGTGGGACAGTGCTCAAACACAGCCATTGATGGCGCCACCTTGTCAATGTCTGGCATGGCAAGAACCAGAGCCGCTCTGACCATGAACACAGCTCGTGAGGCTCGTCGTCACGTCAGCGGGCAACGAAGAACTCCACGAGCCGATGCCGCTCAAACCGCAGTGCCCGCCCTGCTTCGATCCTAGCCAGCGCGGAGGTCCGATGGTTCGGTCGTGGGTCTTCACGATGAACGTCTTCTTCGACACGAACTACGTCATCTTGTCAGAATATTATAGCTTACTTATTTGTGTAGGCCATAGTGGGGTATCCCATAGGGGGTACAACCCAACTAGGGTTTCCTATTTGTACTCTGTTCGTTCATAGTTCACTCATTCTCTCGTTCACTTCTTCTCATGGTATCGAGCAGGTTCCCCTGTGGGAACTTTGCTTAGGGCCCACCACTTCGGAAAACTTTTTTTTTTCTGCCCTAGCGCCCTAGCGCCCTAGCGCCCACCCTTGCGCCCGCCCTAGCGCCCTAGCGCCCGCTCTAGCGCCCGCCCTAGCGCCAGCCCTAGCGCCCTAGCGCCCGGCGCCTGCCCTAGCGCCCGTGAGCCACCCGCGGCCTGCCCGTGAGCCGCCGCCCACGGCCTGCCCTAGCGCCCGTGAGCCGCCCGCGGCCTACCCGTGAGCCGCCCGCGGCCTGCCCGTGAGCCGCCGCCCGTGAGCGCCGCCCGTCAGCCGCCGCCCGTAAGCAGCCGCCCGTCAGACGCCGCCCGTGCGCCGCCGCCCGTGAGCCGCCGCCCGTGAGCCGCCCACTCGCGCGCCGCCCGACTGTGAGCCGGCGCCGCCCGTGAGTCGCCCGCCCGTGCGCCACCAGCCCGCCCGTGAGCCGCTGGCGCCGCCCGTGCGCCGCTCGTCCGTGAGCCGCCCGCCCGTGCGCTGCCCGTCCGCGAGCCACCCACCCGCCCGTGCGCCGCCCGCGCCTAACGCGAGCAGCCCGCAAGCCGCCCCAGCCGCCCGTGCAGCCGCCCGTGAGCCGCCCCAGCCGCCTGTGAGCCGCCCGCGCGCCGCCCGTGACCCGCCCCGGCCGCTCGTGCAGTCACCCGTGCGCCGCCCGCGAGACGCCTGCGCCGCCCGAGCCGCCCGAGCCGCCCGAGCCGCCCGAGCCGCCCGAGCCGCCCGAGCCGCCCGAACCGCCCGAGCCGCCCGAGCCGCCCGAGCAACCTGAGGTGCCGAGCTCCTGCTCCTGTGGGGCTGCTACTGCTCCTGGACCGGCACAGCCGCTGTGCTGCCGTGTTGCTGTACTACTGAGCTACCCGACTCTTCCTGCTCGGTGAGACTGTCAGCTGCTATAATGGCCACCCCCAGTGTCCTGGCTTTTGATGCTGAGGGTCGCGCTATTGACTTTCCAGTCCGGGTCGAGGACCTGCAGCTGTACTTACTGTGCGATGCGATAGATGAGGTTTCTCTCTTTGACTTTGTCTCTGGCGCTGTCCCTGCCCCTCCTACTGATGCTGACCCCACTGTTCGCTCCAAGTGGGCCACACGCAATGCTGCTGCACGTCTTCCTGTGCGTCGCCACCTCCCTTCCTCCGAGCGTGCGCACTTTAGCCAGTGCAAGACCGCTCAGGCCTTGTACGACGCTGTAGTTGCGCGCTACTCCTCCCCTTCCTCCGCTACGCTGAGCCGCCTCATGCTACCGTACCTCTTCCCTGACCTCGCTGCCTTTCCCACAGTCGCTGACCTCTTTACCCACCTCCGCGCTAGTGACACTCGCTACCGCGCTGCGCTTCCTGCTGACTTTCGCGCCGCAAACCCTCCTCCCATGTACATCACTCTCTACTTTCTAGTCACCCGTCTCGCTGAGTCCCTTCATGCCGTTAGGGACCAGTTTCTCTCTGTCTGTCCCACCACACTCACTGTCGACCTCCTTGAGAAGTCCCTGCTAGCGGCTGAGAAGAGTATAGTCGCTGTAGGGGCCTCTCGTGGTGACCCTCGCACCCCCATCTTTGAGGGGTGTTCTCCCTCCCCCCTGTTACCCTCTGTCGCCTCTGCTACTGCGGCCGACCTCGTTGGTTTGGAGTCGGTCGGTGCGGCGTCTGCCCCCAGCGGTAGGCGCCGCTCTAGCAGGGGCAAGGGGGGCAAGGGAGCGGGTGGAGCTAGTGGGGGCGGTGGCGGAGGAGGTGGGGGCGGCGGAGGGAGTGGGGGTGGCGGTGGAGGTGGTGGCGGGAGTGGAGGTACTGGTGGCGGCGGTGGAGGCGGAGGCGGCGGCGGAGGTGGTGGCGGAGGTGGCGGTGGGAGCGGCGGGGGCGAGGGTGGCGGTGGCGGCGGCGGTGGCGGCGGAGGCGGGGGTGGCGGTGGTGGAGGTGGTCGGAGTGGCTCGTCCCAGCGGAGCAGCACTGGGGGTGGTCAGCGCCAGCAGCAGCAGCAGCAACAGCAGCAGCAGCAGCGCTCTCGCGACGTCCCCACCCCTCAGCAGCTCCGTGAGTGGTACTCGCAGCGTCAGCGTGGTGGGGCGTTCGGTCCCTGCACCTACGTCCTTCGCACCGGCGACCGCGTGGGTGAGCAGTGTGGGGGCACCCACACCGCCCGCCGCTGCTTTGCCCGCTTGACCGACGCTTGGCGCCAGCAGTTTCCGGAGCCCTCTGAGATCCCCCGCTGGGGAGAGCTGTCTAGGGCTGGTGTAGCTATCTTTGATCTTGACTTTGATGCTATCCTTGGTGCCATGTATGCTGTGACTGTTAGTGATGAGGGTGACTGTTACCGGTGTTTCCCGCCCGACCCGGGCATTGGTACTGCTGCGTCAGGTGCCAATGAGGCTGCTGCTCTAGGTGCCAGTGCGTCTGTGCTCTCACGTACTAGTGAGTCTGCACTCTCAAGTACTGTGTCGGCTTCGGCCTCTCACACCTTCACCCTTGACTCTGGGGCGTCTCGCTCCTTCTTTCGGGACCGCACCACTCTCACGCCGCTTAGTCGGCCGGTTGCGGTGTCCCTGGCTGACCCCTCTGGGGGTCCTGTCCTGTCTCGTTTCTCCACAGTCCTCCCGTGTCCGGCGGCTCCCTCTGGCGCCCTGACTGGTCTCTACCTCCCCTCGTTCTCTACGAACCTGGTGAGTGGTGCTAACCTACAGGATGTGGGTGTCCACCAGTTCACTCCTGCTCGTCAGCGGGTGACACACTGCACAGAGGCTAGCACAGGTCGCCACCTGGCTACGTTTACACGTCAGCCAGGGTCGAGCCTGTACACACTGACCACTGCTTCTCCTCCCGGTGCTGAGTCTGGTAGAGTCCCTTCATCTGGTCAGGTGTTTGCTGCAGCGTCCAGGTCTGGTCCTGAGTCTGCCCCCTGTTCGTGTCGCCGTCTGTCTCACGAGACTCTCCTCTGGCACCACCGCCTTGGCCACCCCTCTCTGCTTCGGCTCAGAGGCATGGCCTCCCGTCTTCTTGTGTTTGGTCTCCCCCGGTCCCTCCCTCCCCTTCCTCAGGGCCCTGGCCCTGCCTGTGTCCCCTGTGTCGAGGGGCGCCAGCGCGCTGCCCCTCACTCCTCCCAGTTTCCTCCGACAGAGGCTCCCCTGCAGACGCTTCACATGGACGTGTGGGGCCCTGCCCGCGTCAGTGGACTCGGTCACGAGCGCTACTTCCTGTTGGTGGTTGACGACTACTCGCGTTACACCACAGTCTTCCCCTTGCGCAGCAAGGGTGATGTCACTGAGGTGCTGATCGACTGGATCCGCGCAGCTCGTCTCCAGCTCAGGCAGAGCTTTGGCTCGGACTTTCCTGTGTTGCGTCTGCACTCGGACAGAGGCGGAGAGTTCTCCTCTGGCCTTCTCCGTGCCTTCTGTCGTGCGCGAGGCATCCGCCAGACCTTCACGCTTCCGGACTCGCCGCAGCAAAATGGGATTGCAGAGCGCCGCATTGGCATGGTCATGGACGTCGCTCGTACGTCTATGATGCATGCAGCTGCCCCCCATTTTCTGTGGCCATTTGCGGTCAGGTACGCGGCGCATCAGATCAACCTCCACCCCAGGGTCTCCAGGCCGGAGACCTCCCCAGCCCTGCTGTGGACGGGGAAGGTTGGCGATGCGTCGGCGTTCCGGGTCTGGGGATCTCGAGCGTTTGTCCGCGACTTGTCAGACGCAACAAAAATCAGATACGCGGTTTTGTTGTTGCGGGGCCCCGCCATGGACTGGTGGCGAGTTATCGTAATCTCGCCACGCGCCTATGAGCCACCGTCGCAAGAGGAAGAGCAATACAGGCCAGCCGTTACCTAGAGTTCGTTATGCGAAACAGCTGAGTATAGCATGTGGGATGCGTGGTGCGCGGGGCTTCGGGCACGCTTCGAGCCGATTGCGGCTTCTCCGAAATGTCGGTTCAAGACTACACCACTGGTTTTCTGGCTCTGTGCAAGCAGGTCGGCTATATGCATGAGGCGGAGCAGGTGGACCATTACGTTGGCAGGCTGAAGCCGGACAATTCGTAGAAGATAATGCTTCTTGGACTATTGAATTTCAACGAAATTATTGCGCTCGCCGAGAAAATCGACATTCTGCGCCGACCGAGACCGGGATCCTACTACGGACATCGCCCCCGGGTGTGAAAAGAATGAACAGGAATGAAATGACTAAGGAAAGATTGGGTACAAATACAACCCTAGAAACCCTGTACCCCATATGTGCTACCCCACTATAGCCTACAGCAAATATGTCATATAAATCTGACACAACCCCATAGGCAAAGTGGGGGAGAACAAGGGGTCACAAGACCAGTCAAGTAAAGCAAAGCAGAGCAAGCTCAGGGTGGATCACAAAGTCACCACATAGTCCGAGCACAAGAGCAGGGCCAGAGGCCAGTTCACATGCAGGAGTACAGACATATATATATAAAACTAGACAAGCAAGAGCAGGTATATATATGTCACAGTACAAGTAAAGTCAAGAGGAGAGCAAGTGAGGCAAGACAGGCACAAGACCCAGCTGGGTGCAAAAGCGCTGATGGTCACAAGGCGCGAGTGCCTTGGTGAACACATCAGCAGTGTTGGCCTCAGAGGCCACGTACGCAAGTCGCAACTGACCACGCTGCTGCAGCTCACGAGCAAGGAAGTAGCGGAGAGCAATGTGCTTCGTTCTGTGCTCCAAGCGCTGCTCTCGACACAAGGCCAGCATGGCCTTGTTGTCTACGTACAGCACTGGAGGAGAACGAGGCGGCTCTCCAAGGTCAGTCAGCAGGTAGGTGAGCCAGCGAAGCTCCTGTGCAGCCATGGCCCCGGCGTAGATCTCAGCCTCACAAGTGGAGCCGAGAACCGAAGACGAGCGAGTAGACCGCCACGAGACAGACCCGGAACCAAGGCTGAAGGTGTAACCCTGTGACGACCGCTGCGTAGCCTGGTCGTCAGCCCAAGAAGCGTCCGCGTGGCCGGTAAGGACCACTGGACTCCGCCCTCCAAGCACTAGCCCCATGCCCGACGTACTGCACAGGTAGCGCAATACCCTCTTCGCTGCAGCCATGTGCTCTGGTCTGTGTCTCCCAGGAGCAACATAGCGTGCAAGAATGCTCAGAGGGTATGCAAGGTCAGGTCGTGTGCAGGTCATCAGGTACATGAGGCAGCCAACAAGCTCTGCATACGGACCACTCGACTCTACAGACTCATCCGAAGGCAGAGCTGAGAGTGAGTGGCGAGTAGGCAGAGGAGTGGCCTGAGGCGAGGAGTACGTGAAGCCGAAGCGCTGAAGGACCTGCTGCACCATGTGCGACTGAGTCAAGGTAATGGTGCGGCGTGCTCTGTCCCGAGTGATCTGCAAGCCAAGGTAGCTGCGCAGTTCACCCAGGTCTGTGCACGTGTGTCTCTTCAGCAGCTCGGACTTCACGTAGGCGAGTCCAGCAGTGTCCGCTGTGGCAAAGACCAAGTCGTCGACGTACACGAGGATGTAGAACGGCGGCAGGGAAGTGTCGGTGCGAAGAAACAGCGACGGGTCAGCAGTAGAAGGAGCAAACCCAAGAGCCGCAAGCGTAGTCCTCAGTGTGTCGTGCCACTCACGCGGTGCCTGGCGGAGACCGTAGACTGGCCGTCGGAGGCTCCACTGGGTGCCAGGAGGGAAAGTCCCAGTGAAGCCAGGTGGACGGCGAAGCCAGATCTCCTCGTGCAGGCTACCCTGCAAGAACGCAGTGCTGAAGTCGAGAGAGTGAAGCTCGTAGTCGCGCTGAGCGGCTATGTGCAGCAGCACCCGAAGAGTAGTCATCTTCGGGGTGTGAGAGAAGGTCTGAAAGTAGTCAACTCCCTGCCGCTGACTGAAGCCACGAGCAACGTACCGTGCCTTGAAGACAGGTGGAGAGCCCGGCGGCCGCTTCACCCTGAAGATCCACATGCCACTGACGATGTTCGCCCCAGGAGGGGGAACCGCGTCAACGTAGGTGCCTGTGGACTTCCAGGAAGCCATCTCTGCATCCATAGCTGCCTGCCACTGAGAGGAGTAGGGACCCTCTACGGCCTCCGCGTAAGAACGCGGAGTCGGGATGTCTAGTGCATCCGGGTCTCCCTCAGGGGCAAGCAGTACAGACGCGAGATGAGGTGAAGCAGCCGCTAGACACTGTAACTCCTCCTGCCTGTCCTCTAGGACGTCCGTGCCAAGAGCACACTCACCCCCGACGGACGGAGGACAGACAGACGCAGACTCAGCAACAAGACTAGCAGCGTAGTCGAGACGACAGCGAGCAGCAAAGTCGACGAGCTCAGCGACTAGAGCAGACGCAGCAGTGGAATCAAAAGAGGGGTCAGTGACGACAGTAGCAAGCAGACGCGTGACAGTAGGACTGGCAGCACGAAGAGAGTCCGACTCAGGGTCGGCAAGCGCAGGAAGAGAGGACTCAGGAGGAGAAGGCAAAGGGGCACGCAGAGGAGCAGTGGACGGACGCAAAGACATCCGGTGCGTGCCAGGGACAGGAGGAGGACGCTGACGCGAACTGCGACCACTAGCGCGAGCAGCACGAACAGGCGACGCGGGACGAGACGCAGGCTCACGACGCTCAGCAAGACCTCCAGTAGGACCAGTGTAAGGAGAGGGAGCAGGCAGTGGAGAGGAAGGCTCCAGCAGGGACTGCGACTGGACAGGCGGTGGACCCTCTCCTGGAGGAGAAAGACCAAGAACCTGCTGCAGGAGCGGAACGAAGTACGGCCGAGGCCGCGCGGCAGCTCCAGACTCAGCAGGGACAGCACCAGCACCCTCAGCGACAGCACCAGCGCCACCCACACCTCCAGCGGCAGGACCAACAGCAGTAGGCTCAGCACCAACGCCCTCAGCAGCTCCAGCTCCAGGAGGACCCGCAGGTCCAGCAGCTCCGGGACCGGCAGCACCCGCACCCTCGACGGTCGAAGAAGCTCCAGCTCCAGCTCCAGCAGCACCTCCAGACTCAGCAGCACGCCTCCAGCGGCGAGCGAACCACTCGCGCAGCTCCTGTGGAGAGAGGGGCTCCCGGCGAGACGCAGCAGCAGGAGAAACCCCAGGCTCAGCAGCTCCAGACGCAGCACCCCCAGGCTCAGCAGCTCCCAGCTCAGCACCCCCAGGCTCAGCAGCTCCCGACCCAGCACCCCCAGACCCAGCACCTCCAGGCACAGCACCCCCCGGCTCAGCACCCCCAGGTTCCGCACCCTCCGCAGTAGCACCCTCAGGCCCAGCACCCCCAGCAGCAGCACCCCCAGGCTCAGCACCCCCGCGCACAGCACCCCCAGAGTCAGCACCCCCAGGCTCAGCACCCGCAGCAGCACCAGAGTCACCAGTAACCTCGACCGGGTCAACGGCGTCTACCTGGGACACACCTGAGGGGGCAGGAACCTGAGGGGGGAGGGGGTCTACCGGGGGGGGAACCGGCACAAGGAAGTCCGGGGGAGGGGGGAGGGAAGGAGTGCGGTAGGGGAAGAGACGGTAGAAGGGGACTGACTCGTCAAACGTGACGTCCTGGGAGGACAGAACACGACGAGAGGAGGGGTGGTAAAACTGCCACCCTGGGGCGTCAGTGGGGAAGCCAAGGAAGACACAGGGAGCAGCACGAGGGGACAGCTTGTCCGCAGACAAGTCGCGGACAAACGCCCGAGATCCCCAGACACGGAACACAGACGCATCGCCAACCTTCCCCGTCCACAGCAAGGCTGGGCACATCGCAGGCAGAGAGACCCGGGGGTGAAGGTTGAGCTGATGCGCCGCGTACCTCACCGCAAACGGCCACAGAAAATGGGGGGCAGCCGCATGCATCATGGACGTACGAGCGACATCCATGACCATGCCAATGCGGCGCTCAGCAATCCCATTTTGCTGTGGTGAGTCCGGAAGCGTGAAGGTCTGGCGGATCCCCCGTGCACGACAGTAGTCTCGCAGAAGGCGAGAAGAGAACTCTCCGCCTCTGTCCGAGTGCAGACGCAGAACAGGAAAGTCCGAGCCGAAGCTCTTCCTGAGCTGGAGACGAGCCTCGCGGATCTAGTCGATCAGCACCTCAGTGACCGCACCCTTGCTGCGCAAGGGGAGGACTGTGGTGTAACGCGAGTAGTCGTCAACCACCAACAGGAAGTAGCGCTCGTGACCCTGCCCACGGACGGGGGCTGGGCCCCACACATCCATGTGAAGCGTCTGCAGGGGAGCCTCTGTCGGGGGGAAGTGGGAGGAGTGAGGAGTAGCCCGGAGGCGACCCTCGACACAGGGGACACAGGAAGGTCCTGGCCCGGAGGGGAGAGGAGGGAGAGACTGGGGAAGACCAGAGACAAGGACACGGGAAGCCATGCTCCGAAGACGGGGCAAGGAGGGGTGGCCAAGACGGTGGTGCCACAGGAGAGTCTCGTGAGACACGAGGCGACAAGAACAGGGGGCAGACTCAGGACCTGACCGGGACGCAGCAGCAAGCACCTGACCTGACGCAGCCACCTGACCAGACGCAGGGACAGGAGGAGACTCAACGGTCAGGGTGTAGAGACTCGACCCCGGCCGACGCGAGAACGTGGCCAGGTGTCGGCCTGTGCGTGCCTCCGTGCAGTGGGTCACCCGCTGACTCGCAGGAGTGAACTGGTGAACCCCCACATCCTGCAGGTCCGCGCCACTCACCAAGTTCGTAGAGAACGAGGGAAGGTACAGACCAGACAGGGTGCCCGAAGGGGCAGCCGGACACGGGAGGACAGTGGAGAAGTGAGACAGGACAGGACCCCCAGAGGGGTCAGCAAGGGAGACTGCAACCGGCTGGCCGAGCGGCGTAAGGGTAGTGCGGTCTCGAAAGAAGGAGCGAGAAGCCCCGGAGTCAAGTGTGAAAGTGAGGGAGGACGAGGACGACGCAGTACCTGAGAGCGCAGTCTCACCAGTACCTGAGAGCGCAGACGCACTGGCACCTAGTGCAGCAGCCTCACAAGCACCTAGCGCAGCAGTACCAATGCCCGGGTCGGGCTGGAAACACCGGTAACCCTCATTCTCCTCACTATAAGTCACAGCATACATAGCAGCAAGGATAGCATCAAAATCAAGATCAAAGATCGCTACACCAGCCCTAAGAAGCTCATCCCAGCGAGGGATCTCACTAGCCCCAGGAAACTGCTGACGCCAAGCGTCCGTCAGGCGGCCAAAGCAGCGCTGGGCGGCGTGGGCACCCCCACACTGCTCACCCGCGCGGTCGCCGGATCGAAGAACGTAGGTGCAGGGACCAGTACCCCCACCCCTCTGACGCGCAGCGTACCACTCACGAAGCTGCTGAGGCGGAGGGATGTCCCGCGAGCGCTGCTGCTGCTGCCGCTGCGAGCGCTGGCCACTACCACCGCCGCTACGCTGCTGGGTACCACCTCGACCAGCTCCACCTCCTCCACCACCACCGCCTCCTCCGCTGCCGCCTCCACCGCCTCCACCTCCGCCGCCTCCACCTCCGCCGCTGCCTCCACCACCACCGCTGGCACCACCACCACCGTCTCCGCCGCTGCTGCCACCACCACCACCACCCCCGCCACTAGTCCCGCCGCCACCCCCACTCCCTCCGCCGCCACCGCCGCCACCGCCACCGCCCCCTCCAGCTCCACCCGCACCCTTGCCCCCCTTGCCCTTGCTGGAGCGACGTCTCCCACTGGGGGCAGACGCCGCGCCGACCGACTCAAGACCAAGCAGGTCGGCAGCAGCAGCAGAGGCAACAGAAGGGAGCAAGGGGGAAGGAGAGCACCCCTCAAAGATGGGGGTGCGAGGGTCACCACGAGAAGCACCTACAGCGACTATGCTCTTCTCCGCTGCGAGGAGGGCCTTCTCGAGGAGGTCGACGGTGAGGGTGGTGGGACAGACTGCGAGAAAGTGGTCCCTGACGACGCGAAGGGAGTCAGGGAGGCGCGCAACTACGTAGTAAAGAGCGATGTACATGGGGGGTGGGTTCTTAGCGCTGAACTCAGCAGGAAGGGCGGCGCGGTAGCGAGTGTCGCTAGTGCGGAGGTGCGTAATGAGGTCAGCGACAGTGGGAAAGGCAGAGAGGTCAGGAAAGAGGTAGGGAAGCATGAGACGGCTCAGTGCAGCAGTGGCAGGGGAGGAGTAGCACGCAACTACAGCGTCGTACAAGGTCTGAGCACTCTTGTACTGACTAAAGTGCGCACGCTCAGAGGTAGGGAGGTGGCGACGCACAGCAAGACGTGCAGCAGCATCGCGCGTGGCCCACTGAGAGCGGACAGTGGGATCAGCATCAGCAGCAGGAGCAGGAGAGGCGCCAGAGGTGAGGTCAAAGAGAGAAAGGCTGTCAGCCCTGTCGCACTGTAAGAACAGCTGCAGGTCGTCTAACCAGACCTCAAAATCAATGGCGCGACCCTCAGCGTCAAAAGCTAGGACACTAGGGGTAGCCATGACGACGACAGCGAAGCAGTGCAAGCAGTAGGGGAAGAGCACGCAGTGACAGTGCGACTGTGCTCACCAGGCAGGGCAGGCCGGGAAACTCTGCAGAAGGGCGGCTCGGCGACTCAGCGACTCGGCTGCTGGGCGGCTCGGCTCCCGGGCGGCTCGGCGGCAGGGCGGCTCGGGTGCAGGGCGGCTCGGCGCCCGGGCGGCTCGGCGGCAGGGCGGCTCGGGTGCAGGGCGGCTCGGCTCCCGGGCTGCTCGGCGGCAGGGCGGCTCGGGTGCAGGGCGGCTCGGCTCCCGGGCGGCTCGGCGGCAGGGCGGCTCGGGTGCAGGACAGGGCCGGGACAGGGGACGGCGGGGCCGTCAGGGTGCAGCGGCGGGGCCGGCAAGGTGCAGCGGCGGGGCCGTGACAGGGGACGGCGGGGCCGTCAGGGTGCAGCGGCGGGGCCGGCAGGGTGCAGCGGCGGGGCCGGGATAGGGGACGGCGGGGCCGTCAGGGTGCAGCGGCGGGGCCGGCAGGGTGCAGCGGCGGGGCCGGGACAGGGGACGGCGGGGCCGTCAGGGTGCAGCGGCGGGGCCGACTGGTGCAGTGGCGGGGCCGTCAGGGTGCAGCGGCGGGGCCGTGACAGGGGACGGCAGGGCCGTGACAGGGGACGGCGGGGCCTTTAGGGTGCAGCGGCGGGGCCGACAGAGGTGCAGCGGCGGGGCCGGCAGGGTGCAGCGGCGGGGTCGGGAGTAGGACGGCGGGGCCGTCAGGTGACGGGGCCCGCTGCAGCGACGAAGAGGCCGCGCGGCCGGCGTGAGGGCGGCGCGGCGCGGCAGAGCCAAGAGGGCGGCGCGGCGCGGCCGTAAGGCCAGCGCGACGTGGGGCCCAGGCCGCGCGCGCGAAAAAAAAGGGAGTCGCGCGCGCGACTCTCGGGGCGCCACAAGGGCAGCGCGACAAGCACTAGGGGGAGCGCGCCTCGGGGAGAATAGGGCGCGCTCCGGGCAGGAAAAAAAAATCGTGGGTGGGCCCTTAAAAAAAACGGTCCTTAGGAGGGACCCGCTCTATACCATGTGAAAAGAATGAACAGGAATGAAATGACTAAGGAAAGATTGGGTACAAATACAACCCTAGAAACCCTGTACCCCATATGTGCTACCCCACTATAGCCTACAGCAAATATGTCATATAAATCTGACATCGGGGACCGGCCGAGCACGCCACCGTACACACCGTTGCAGTAAACGTAGCTGCTGTGCCATTCAAGGGGCGCCACTTTGCTTGAAATAGGCTGGAACATCGCAAGAGCGAATGCCCATGTGTGAAGGACCTGCTGCACCATGTGTGACTGAGTCAGGGTAATGGTGCGCTGTGCTCTGTCCCGGGTGATCTGCAAGCCAAGGTAGCTGCGCAGTTCACCCAGGTCTGTGCACGTGTGTCTCTTCTGCAGCTCGGACTTCACGTGGGCGAGTCCAGCAGTGTCAGCAGTGGCAAAGACCAAGTCGTCGACGTACACGACGATGCAGAACGGCGGCAAAGAGGTGTCGGTGCGCAGAAACAGCGACGGGTCGGCAGTAGAAGGAGCAAACCCAAGAGCCGCAAGTGTAGTCCTCAGTGTGTCGTGCCACTCACGGGGCGCCTGGCGGAGATCGTAGACTGGCCGCCGGAGGCTCCACTGGGTACCAGGAGGAAACGACCCAGTGAAGCCAGGTGGGCGGCGCAGCCAGATCTCCTCGTGCAGGCTGCCCTGCACGAAAGCTGTGCTGAAGTCAAGAGAGTGAAGCTCGTAGTCGCGCTGAGCGGCTATGTGCAGCAGCACCCGAAGAGTGGTCATCTTCAGGGTGAGAGAGAAGGTCTGGAAGTAGTCAACTCCCTGCCGCTGACTGAAGCCTCGAGCCACGTAACGCGCCTTGAAGACAGGCGGAGAACCCGACGGCCGCTTCACCCTGAAAATCCACATGCCACTGACGATGTTCGCCCCAGGTGGGGGAACCTCGTCGACGTAGGTGCCTGTGGACTTCCAGGAAGCCATCTCTGCGTCCATGGCTGACTCCCACTGAGAGGAGTAGGGACCCTCGATCGCCTCAGCGTACGATCGAGGAGTCGGGATGTCTGGTGCATCCGGGTCTCCCTCAGGGGCAATCAGCGTGGACACGAGATGAGGCAAAGCAGCAGCAAAACACTGGAACTCCTCCTGCCTGTCCTCAAGGACGTCCGTGCTAAGAGCACACTCACCCCCGATGGACGGAGGACAGACAGACTCAGACTCAGCAACAAGGCTAGCAGCGTAGTCTAGACGACAACGAGCAGCGAAGTCGACAAGCTTAGCAACCAAGGCAGATGCAGCAGTGGACTCAAAGGAAGGGTCAGTGACAACAGTAGCCAGGAGATGCGTGAGAGTAGGATTGGCAGCACGAAGAGAGTCAGACTCAGGGTCAGCAAGAACAGGAAGAGAGGACTCTGGAGGAGACACCAACGGGACACGCAGAGGAGCAGTGGAAGGACGCAGTGCCATCTGGTGTGTGCCTCGGACCGTAGGAGGACGCGGACGCAGAACACAACGACTAGTGCGAGCAGCACGAACAGGTGACGCAGGATGAGACGCAGGCTCACGACGCTCAGCAAGACCTCTAGTAGGACCACTGTAGGGAGAAGGAGCAAGAAGAGGGGAGGCGGGCTGAAACTGTGACTGTGACTGGACAGGCTGTGGACACTCTAAGGGAGGAGCAGGACCAGTAGAGGGCGGGAGACCAAGAACCTGCTCAAGGAGCGGAACGAAGTACGGCCTCGGCCGCGCAACGCCTCCAGAACCAGTAAGGACAGCAACAGTACCCCCAGCAGCAGCACAAGCGCCAGCAGCACCTCCAGCTCCAACATCGCCAACTCCAGCACCCTCAGACGCACCAGCGCCAGTAGAAACACCAGCGCCAACACCCCCAGCAGCTCCAGCTCCAGCAGCTCCAGCAGGACCAACTCCAGCAGCCCCAGTAGCACCCCCAGTCCCAGCAGCTCTAGTACCGCCAGTACGAGCACCTTCGGGACCAGCAGCAACAGTAGTACCTCCAGCTCCAGCAGCACGGCTCCAGCGCCGGGCAAACCACTCGCGCAGCTCCTGTGGAGAGAGTGGCTCCCGCCTCGACGAAGCACCGCCGGCGGCCACACGAGTAGACCCAGCGCCCCCAGGCTCCGCACCCCGAGGCAGCGCACCCCCAGGCTCCGCACCCCCAGACTCAGTACCCTAAGGCTCAGCACCCCCAGATTCAGCACCCCCAGGCTCAGCACTCGCAGACTAAGCACCTTCAGACCTGGCACCCGAAGCTCCGCACCTCTAGCAGCACCAGAGTCAACAGCTACCTCGACAGGCTCGACTGCGTCTACTTGGGACACACCTGACGGGGCAGGACCCTGAGGGGGGAGGGGGTCTACCGGGGGAGGACCTGGCGCAAGGAAGAGCGGCGGCGGGGGGAGGGGCGCAGCGCGGTAGGGGAGGAGACGGTAGTAAGGCACCGACTCGTCAAAGGTGACGTCCTGGGAGGACAAAACACGGCGCGAGGTGGGGTGGTAAAACTGCCAACCAGGCGCGTCAGGGGGGAAGCCAAGGAAGACGCACGCAACAGCACGGGGGGAAAGCTTGTCCGCAGACAAGTCGCGGACAAACGCCCGAGATCCCAAGACCCGAAACGCAGACGCATCGCCAACCTTCCCCGTCCACCGCAAGGTAAGGGAGGTCTCTCGCAAGGAGACCCGGGCTGAAGGTTGAGCTGATGCGCTGCGTACTGAGCCGCAAACGGCCACAGAAAATGGGGGGCAGCCGCATGCATCATGGACGTACGAGCGACGTCCATAACCATGCCAATGCGGCGCTCAGCAATCCCATTTTGCTGTGGAGAGGCCGGAAGCGTGAAAGTCTTGCGGATGCCCTGTGCCTGACAGAAGGCTCCCAGACGGGCAGAAGAAAACTCCCCGCCTCTGTAAGATTGCAAACGCAGAACAGGAAAGTCCGAGCCGAAACTCTCCTTGAGCTGGAGACGAGCTGCGCGGATCCAGTCGATCAACACCTCAGTGACGTCACCCTTGCTGCGCAAGGGGAAGATTGTGGTGTAACGTGAGTAGTCGTCAACCACCAGTAGGAAGTAACGCTCGTGCCCCACGGACGCAGGCGGGGCACCACCCGTCCATGTCGAGAGTCTGCAGCGGAGCCTGCGTCGGAGGAAACTCGGAGGAGTGAGGGGCGGCGCGCTGTCGCCCCTCAAAGCAGGGGACGCAGGTAGGGCTAGGCCCCGGAGGTAGGGGAGGGAGAGACCGGGGGAGACCAGAGACAAGGACACGGGAGGCCATTCCTCAGTGACGAGGAAGGGAGGGGTGACCAAGACGGTGGTGCCAAAGGAGAGTCTGGTGGGACAAGAGACGACACGAGCAGGGAGCAGACTCTGGACCAGACCTGGACGCTGCAGCAAACACCTGACTCGACGCAGCTACCTGGCCAGACTCAGCAGCCTGAGGAGACTCAGTAGTAAGGGTGTACAGGCTCGACCCTAGCCGACGGGTGAACGTGGCCAAGTGTCGGCCTGTCTGAGCACACGTGCAGTGGGTCACCCGCTGACTCGCAGGACTGAACTGGTCAACCCCCCTATCCTGTAGGTCCGCTCCACTCACCAAGTTCGTAGAGAACGAGGGGAGGTAGAGACCTGACAGGGTGCCAGAGGGGGCTGCCGGGCACGGTAAGACACTGGAGAAGCTAGCAAGGACAGGACCCACAGAGGGGTCTGCCAGGGAGACTGCAACCGGCCGACTAAGCGGCGTAAGTGTGGTGCGGTCTCGAAAGAAGGAGCGGGACGCACCCGAGTCAAGGGTGAAGGTGTGTAAAGACTGAGCCGAGGTAGTACCTGAGAGAGCAGACTCACTAGCACCTGGGGCAGCAGACGCACTAGCACCTGGGGCAGCAGACGCACTAGCACCTAGAGCAGCAGCCTCACCAGCACGTAGAGCAGTAGCCTCAATGCCCGGGTCATGCGGTACACACAGGTAATAGTCACCCTCAACACTAGTAGTCACAACATACATGGCAGCAGGGATAGCATCATAGTCAAGATCAAAGATGGCAACCCCCGCCCTAGACAGATCTCCCCAGCGAGGGATCTCTCACGCCTCAGGGAACTGGTGACGCCACGCGTCCGTCAGGCGGCCGAAGCAGCGCTGGGTGGAGTGCGGGCCCCCGCACTGCTCACCAGCGCGTTCGCCGGTACGGAGGACGTAAGTGCAGAGACCAGTACCCCCACCCCGCTGACGCTGCGAGTACCACTCACAAAGCTGCTGAGGGGACAGGGTCTCACGAACGCGCTGCTGCTGCTGGCGGAGACCACCACCGGACCCACTCCTCTGCGTAGAGTTGCGACCAGCTCCACTGCCGCCGCCGCCACCGCCTCCGCCGCCTCCGCCACCTCCGCCGCCTCCGCCACCTCCGCCGCCTCCGCTCCCTCCGCCACCACCGCCGCCTCCTCCGCCTCCACTGGTGCCACCGCCACCGCCACCCCCGCCACCACTCCCACCACCACCCCCACCCCCTCCACTTCCTCCACCACCACCTCCACCGCCCCCGCTAGCCCCTCTAGCTCCCTTGCCCCCCTTGCCCTTGCCGGTGCGGCGTCTCCCGCTAGGGGGGGACGCTGCGCCAACCCCATAGAAATCAACGAGGTTGGCAGAAGCAGCAGAAGCAACAGAGGGCAAGAGGGGGGAGGGGGAACACCCCTCAAAGACGGGGGTGCGAGGGTCACCACGAGAGGCTCGTACAGCGACTATGCTCTTCTCTGCTGCTAGGAGGCGCTCCTCGAGGAGGTCAACGGTGAGAGTGGTGGGGCAAACTGAGAGGAAGTGGTCCCTGACTAAGCGAAGAGAGTCAGGGAGCCGGGTGACTATGTAGTAGAGGGTGATGTACATGGGGGGGGGGGGTTCTTGGCGCAGAACTCAGCAAGAAGCGCAGCGTGGTAGCGAGTGTCACTAGTGCGGAGGTGCGTAATGAGGTCAGCGACTGTGGGAAAGGCAGCAAGGTCAGGGAAGAGGTACGGTAGCATGAGTCAGCTCAGTGCAGCAGTGGCAGGGGAAGAGTAGCGTGCAACTACAGCGTCGTACAAGGTCTGAGCACTCTTGTACTGGCTAAAATGTGCACGCTTAGTGGTCGGTAAGTGGCGACGCACAGTTAGACGGGCACCAGCATCGCGTGTGTCCCACTGTGAGCGAACAGTGCTATCAGCAATAGCAGGCGGGGCAGGGGAGGCACTAGAGGTGAGGTCGAACAGAGAGAGGCCGTCTGCCCTATTGCACTAGAGGAACAGCTGGAGGTCATCGACCCAGACCTCAAAGTCAACAGCACGACCCTCAGTGTCAAAGGTAAGAACACTGTCAAACATTATATGTTTGTGTGGTTCTAGGCTGTAGTGGGTCACACCTTAGGGGGTACACCAGATTAGGGTTTCATATTTGTACTGTTGTTCCTGCTAGTCACATTTCATTCCTGTTTCTCATTCTGACATGGTATTACGAGCCTAGGTTCCACCTAGGACCGGAACGTTAGGGCCCACCGTTTCCGCTAGCCGCGCCCTCGTGCGCCGCCTTTTCCTAGCGCCCTCGTGCGCCTCGTTCCCTCGCGTCGCCCCTTACGGCCTCTCACGGCCCCGTCTTAAGACCCCGCGCTAGCCCGTTAAGGCCCCGCGTCGGCCCCGCGCTAGCCTCTCACGGCCCCCTACGGTCCCGCGCTAGCCCCGAACGGCCCCGTGTTGCCCCGCGCTAGCCTCCCACGGCCCACCTACGGCCCCGCGCTAGCCTCCTACGGCCCCGATTGGCCCCGCGCTAGCCTCGAACGGCCCCGTGTGGCCCCCGCGCTAACCTCCCACGGCCCCGTAAGGCCCCGCGCTAGCCTCCCACGGCCCCTTCAGGCCCCGCGCTAGCCTCCCACGGTCCCGTAAGGCCCCGCGCTAGCCTCCCACGGCCCCTTCAGGCCCCGCGCTAGCCTCCCACGGCCCCTTAAGGCCCCGCGCTAGCCTCCTACGGCCCTGAATGGCCTCGCGCTAGCCCCGACCGGCCCCCGAACGGCCCCCCGCGCTTGCCTCTCACGGCCCCTCCCGCGCTCGCCCCTCTACGGCCGAGCCGCGCTGCGCGACCCGACCCGAACCGCGCCGCCCTAGCCGAGCCGCGCCGCCCTAGCCGAGCCGCGCCGCCCTAGCCGAGCCGCGCCGTCCTAGCCGAGCCGCGCCCTCCTTACCTGAGCAGCAGCACCAGTACTGAACTGCTACTACTACTGCTACTTCTACTACTACTGCTACTTCTGCTACTGCTACTTCAGCTATGGCTAGCCCTCCAGTTCTCTCGTTCGATACTGAGGGCCGCCCGATTAAGTTTGAGACCTGGCTCGATGATCTGCATCTGTTCCTCCAGCTCACTGCCAGAGAGGATATCTCGCTGTACGATCACGCACTAGGCACAGTCCCTCCTCCTGCTACTACTGCTGCTGCTACTGCTCGCTCACAGTGGCAGACTCGCGATGCCCACGCCCGCTTTGCTATCCGCAACTCCCTGCGAGTAGACGAGCGCGAGCACTTTGGCCAGCATCAGACTGCGCAGGCCCTGTACACTGCTGTAGTTGCGCGCTACTCCTCCCCGGCCTCAGCTGCACTAGGCCGCCTCTCGCTTCCCTACCTGTTCCCCGACCTGTCCGCCTTCCAGACAATCGCTGACCTCATCACTCACCTCCGCACTAGTGATGCCCGCTTCCGTGCAGCCATGCCCGCTGAGTTTCTTGCCTCCAACCCTCCCCCGCTCTGGCTCACTCTCTACCACCTAGTCACCCGCCTCCCTGACACTCTGCGTACAGTCAGGGACCACTTCCTAGCTCGCTGCCCCACTGAGCTCACCATTACCGCCCTAGAGAAGGAATTACTTGCAGCTGAGAAGAGTATTGTAGCTGTAGGTACCTCTCGTGGCGACCCCCGCACCCCTTTCTTCGAGGGGTGTTCCCCCTCCCCCCTGCTCCCCTCTGTCGCCTCTGCTGCTGCTGTCGACCTCCTTGGTGCTGAGCAGGTCGGCTCTGCGTCCGCTCCCAGCGGGCGCCGCAGCGGCAAGGGCAGGGGAGGCAAGGGCGGTGGGGGTGACGGCGGGGGAGGCGGTGGTGGGGGTGGTGGCGGCGGTGGGGGTGGTGGCGGGGCTGGAGGGGCTAGTGGCAGCGGTGGGGGTGGTGGAGGCAGCGGCGGCGGCGGTGGCCGGGGTGGGGGCGGTGGTGGTGGCGGCAGTGGACGTGGAGGCGGCAGGGGCGGTGGTGGTTGTGGTGGAGGCGGCGGTGGTGGTCGTGGAGGCTCTGGCACTGGCCAGAGCGCGCAGCACCCTCAGTCCTCCCAGGAGCTTCGTGAGTGGTACTTACAGCACGGGGGTGGGGGGGGTAGCCTTAGCTGCACGTACGTCATCCGCACTGGTCGCCGCAAGGGACAGACGTGCGGGAGGGCGCACACTGCGCAGCGCTGCTTCTCTCGCCTAGATGACGCGTGGCGTGCTCAGTTTCCTGACGCTCCTGAGCTCCCTCAGTGGGCTGATCTCCTCAAGAAGGATATCGATATCTATGCTCTTGATTTTGATGTTATTCTCAAAGCCATGTATGCATTGACTATTAGTGGAGAGGAGGACCAGTACCTGTGTGTTCCGCCTGACCCAGGCATCCGAACCAGTGCGGCTACTGCTCTAGGTGCTTGTGTGTCCGCCACCCCAGGTACTACTGAGTCCACTGAGGCACTGCACGCCTTCACTCTAGACTCAGGCGCTTCGCGCTGTTTCTTTCGTGACCGCACTGCTCTTGAGCCCCTTGCTCGACCAGTCGCTGTCTCGCTCGCTGACCCCTCTGGGGGTCCGGTCATTGCGACCTCCTCCACTGTCCTTCCTTGTCCTGCTGTCCCGTCGGGCACACTGTCAGGTCTCCACCTCCCCTCGTTCTCTACGAACTTGGTGGCGGGTTGTGCGCTTCAGGATGGGGGTGTTCACCAGTTCACCCCTGCCTACGAGCGCGTGACACACTGCACGTGTGCTCGGACGGGCCGTCACCTGGCTACCTTCACTCGGCAGCCGGGGTCGGACCTGTACACACTGACCACTGAGTCCCCTCAGGTAGCGGCGTCTGCGTCTGCGTCTGCGTCAGGTCAGCTGTCTGCCCCCTGCTCGTGTCGCTCTCTAGCGCACAAGACTGTCCTCTGGCACCACCGACTTGGTCACCCGTCAGTGCAGCGCCTTCGGGGCATGCACTCCCGGTACCTTGTCTCTGGTCTTCCTCGGGTACTCCCTCCCCTCCCACCCTCCCTTGCTCCTCCTTGTCTTCCCTGTGTCGAGGGGCGGCAGCGCGCTGCCCCTCACTCCTCCTCGTTCCCCCCGACGACTGCTCCTTTGCAGACGCTCCACATGGACGTGTGGGGCCCAGCCCGCGTCCGTGGTCAGGGCCAGGAGAGGTACTTCTTGATCGTCGTTGACGACTACTCGCGCTACACCACGGTCTTCCCCTTGCGCACCAAGGGTGAAGTCCCTGATGTCCTGATCCCTTGGATCAGCAGAGCACGTCTTCAGCTGCGAGAGCGTTTTCGCTCGGAGTTTCCTGTCCTGCGCTTGCACTCTGACAGAGGTGGCGAGTTCTCCTCCGACCTCTTGGCAGCCTACTGTGCCGAGCACGGCATTCGCCAGTCGTTCACGCTTCCGGCCTCTCCACAGCAGAATGGGGTTGCTGAGCGCCGCATTGGCTTGGTCATGGAGGTCGCTCGTACCTCCTTAGTCCACGCGGCTGCCCCCCACTTTCTGTGGCCGTTTGCGGTCCGGTACGCTTCGCATCAGCTCAACCTCTGGCCCCGTGTCTCCGCTCCGGAGACCTCGCCCACACTGCTGTGGACGGGGGAGGTTGGCGATGCGTCACGCTTCCGTGTCTGGGGATCCCGAGCTTTTGTTCCCGACACGTCTGCGGACAAGCTCTCCTCCCGCACTGCTCCCTGTGTCTTTCTTGGCTTTGTCCCGGATGCGTCTGGCTGGCAGTTTTACCACCCCGCCTCGCACCGCGTCTTCCCCTCTCAGGACGTTACTTTTGACGAGTCCGTGCCCTTCTACCGCCTCTTCCCCTACCGCACTGCCCCGCTCCCTCCCCCGCCTCTCTTCCTCGCGCCAGGTGCTGCAGTGGTAGACCCCCTTCCCCCTCAGGGTGCCGCTCCCTCAGGTGTCTCTCAGGTAGACCCGGTTGAGCCTGCCGAGGTAGCTGTCGACTCGCGTCCTGCTAGAGGTGCTGAGCCTGAGCGTACGGAGCCTGAGCGTGCGGAGCCTGAGCGGGTGGAGCCTGGGGGTGCTGAGTCTGGGGGTGCTGAGACTGGGGGTGCTGAGCCTGGGGGTGCTGGGTCTGGGGGTACTGAGCCTGGCGTTGCTGAGTCTGGGGGTGCTGAGCCTGGTGGTGTTGCAGTTGACTGTGAGGCGCCTGGAGGACCTCCCTCTTCGCAGCAGCTACGTGAGTGGTACTCACGGTACTGCAGCCTCCGGCGGGGTGCGTCTCGGGCTCGTGGTACTACTGGAGTTGGTACTCGTGTTTCCCCACCACGGCGGGAGCCGCCCTCTTCCCCACAGCTTCGAGAGTGGTACGCTCGGCACATCAGTCTCCGGAGTGGAGCTGCTGGTGCTGGGGTCCCCGGAGTTGACGCTGCTGCGGGTGCTGCGGACCCTGGTGCTGGAGGTGCTGCTGCTGCTGGCGGTGCTGCTGGAGGTGCTGCTCGTACTGAGGACCCGGGCGTTGGAGCTGCTGCGGGTGCTGCGGACCCTGGTGCTGGAGGTGCTGCTGCTGCTGGAGGTGCTGCTGCTGCTGCTGGAGTGGAGGACCCGGAGGGTGGAGCTTCTGCTGGTGCTGAGGACCCTGCCGCTGGTGTCTCTGCTGGTTCGGGAGTTGCTGCACGGCCACGGCCGTACTTCGTTCCGCTCCTTCAGCAGGTTCTTGGTCAGCCTCCTCCTCCTTGTCCTCCTCTCGCCTTAGAGTGTCCGCCGTCTGTCCAGTCACAGCCACAGTTACCGCTTGCCTCCCCACTCCCTGTGCCTACTCCTTACACTGGTCCGACTGGAGGTCTTGCTGAGAGACGTGAGCCTGCGTCACGTCCTGTGTCACCTGCGTCTCGTCGAGCGTCGCCTGTTCGTGCTGCTACCACTGGTAGTCGTGTCCAGCGTCAGCGTCCTCCTGCTGTCCCAGGCACTCACCAGATGGCGCTTCGTCAGTCCACTGCTCCGCAGCGTGTCGCTCTCCCGTCGCCTCCTGCGTCCTCTCTTCCTGCTCTTGCTGACCCGGAGTCAGACACCCTTCGCGCTGCCAGTCCTACTGTCACACGTCTCCTGGCTACGGTTGTCACTGACCCTTCCTTTGAGTCCGCTGCTGCGTCTGCCTTAGTCACTGAGCTTGTCGACTTTGCAGCTGCGTGTCGTCTAGACTACGCTGCGAGTCTTGTTGCTGAGTCTGAGTCTGTCTGTCCTCCGTCCGTCGGGGGTGAGTGTGCTCTTGGCACGGACGTTCTTGAGGACAGGCAGGAGGAGTTTGGTTGCCTTGCCGTTGCTTTGCCCCATCTCGTGTCCATGCTTGTTGCCCCTGAGGGAGACCCGGATGCACCAGACATCCCGACCCCACGCTCTTACGCAGAGGCGATGGCCAGTCCCTACTCCTCTCAGTGGCAGTCAGCCATGGACACAGAGATGGCTTCCTGGAAGTCCACTGGCACCTACGTCGACGAGGTTCCCCCACCTGGGGCGAACATCGTCAGTGGCATGTGGATTTTCAGGGTGAAGCGGCCGCCGGGCTCTCCGCCTGTCTTCAAGGCGCGTTACGTTGCACGAGGCTTCAGTCAGCGAGAGGGAGTTGACTTCTTCCAGACCTTCTCCCCGACCCCGAAGATGACCACTCTTCGGGTTCTGCTACACGTCGCCGCTCAGCGTGACTACGAGCTCCACTCTCTTGACTTCAGCACAGCTTTCTTGCAGGGCAGCCTGCACGAGGAGATCTGGCTGCGCCGCCCACCTGGCTTCACTGGGTCGTTCCCTCCTGGTACCCAGTGGAGCCTCCGGCGGCCAGTCTACGGTCTCCGCCAGGCGCCACGTGAGTGGCACGACACACTGAGGACTACACTTGCGGCTCTTGGGTTCGCTCCTTCTACTGCTGACCCGTTGCTGTTTCTACGCACCGACCCCTCACTGCCGCCGTTCTACATCCTCGTGTACGTCGACGACTTGGTCTTTGCCACTTCTGACAGAGCTGGTCTCGCTCACGTGAAGTCCGAGCTGCAGAAGAGACACACGTGCACAGACCTGGGTGAACTGACAAGCTATCTTGGCTTGCGGATCACCCGGGACAGAGCACGGCGCACCATCACCTTGACTCAGTCACACATGGTGCAGCAGATCCTTCAGCGCTTCAGCTTCACGTACTCCTCGCCTCAGTCCACTCCTCTGCCTACGGGACACTCGCTCTCAGCTCTGCCTTCGGATGAGTCCGTAGAGCCGAGTGGTCCGTATCCAGAGCTTGTGGGCTGCCTCATGTACCTGATGACCTGCACTCGACCTGACCTTGCATACCCTCTCAGCATCTTAGCACGCTATGTCGCTCCCGGCCGTCACCGGAAGGAGCACATGGATGCAGCTAAGAGGGTGTTGCGCTACTTGTGCAGTACGTCGGGCATGGGGCTAGTGCTTGGAGGGCGAGACCGGCCTGTTCTCACTGGGCACTCAGACGCTTCTTGGGCAGACGACCAGGCTACTCAGCGGTCGTCTCAGGGTTACACCTTCAGTCTTGGCTCTGGCTCTGTCTCTTGGCGTTCTACTCGTTCTTCTTCTGTTCTCAGCTCCAGCTGTGAGGCTGAGATCTACGCCACGGCCATGGCTGCCCAGGAGCTTCGCTGGCTCACCTACCTGCTGACTGACCTTGGAGAGCAGCCTCGTTCTCCTCCAGTGCTGTACGTCGACAACAAGGCAACCATAGCCTTGTGTCAGGAGCACAGACTGGAGCACAGGACGAAGCACATTGCTCTGCGTTACTTTCTAGCTCGAGAGCTACAGCAGCGTGGTCAGCTTCTTCTGCGTTACGTGGCCACTGAGGCCAACACTGCTGATGTGTTCACCAAGGCGCTTCCGCCTGTTGACCATCAGCGTTTTTGCACTCTTCTAGGCCTTGTGCCGACTGTTCCTCACTTGCTTACTTCTTGACTTTGGCTGTACTGTGATCATTATATATATATACCTGCATGTTTGCCCTTGCTAGGTTGTGATCATTGTGCCTCTTGCTCTATTATAAAACTGCATGTGAACTGGTCTTGTGACCACTTGCTTGTGCTCGGAATATGTGTGGAATCCTCGAGATCCACCCTGAGCTTGTTTGCCTTGCTTTGCCTTGACTGGTCTTGTGACCCCTAGGTCTCCCCCACTTTGCCTATGGGGGTGTGTCAAATATATATGTTTGTGTGGTTCTAGGCTGTAGTGGGTCACACCATAGGGGGTACACCAGATTAGGGTTTCATATTTGTACTGTTGTTCCTGCTAGTCACATTTCATTCCTGTTTCTCATTCTGACAGGATGGTACATATGGGCGAAGTAGGCTGATGTAGAATGACGGACTGACGTACCTGTCAGCAGGGAGGAGGAGATGGGCGGTGACGGGGGTGATCATGTGGCTGATGCGAAATGGCCCGCAATATCGTGGTTGGAGCTTTGGAGTGATGGGCAGCTGGAGGTTTTGGGTGTCGAGTAGAATAAGGTCGAGGGGCTGGTACGCAACGGGACAAATCTCTCAGCGGAAATGGGTCATCAAGCCTGACGACCCTGTGACGATCTGACGGCCTGCTGCCCAAGGCAGGAAAAAACTAAAACCCTATCGGATGGCATGCCATTCGAGGGAGCCTCAACCCTAAATCCATGCCTCCCCGTGTTTAGGGTTGATGCCTCCCTGACTGGATGCATGCGCGACTTGGGTTTATGTTTTTTTGCTCGCGGCAGCGAGCTCCCCCGGGCGGACTCGCTTGTCTGCTGAGATATATTCGGCCGGCAGTGTCGGTCGGCGTTGTGTTTAGCGATGATATTTGATTTCTTTATTGCGTCTGCTGCTCGGGTCCGTGCTGCCTATAAAATTTTTGCGAAATGTTGCGCACGTGGTATTGGATTGTCGGGGCTCGAGGTCATAGGTACTGTGGGGTCTTGTCCGTAGTTCACGTAAAAAGGTGACTGTTGGGTTGTGGCTGATGGGGAGTTGTTGTACGCGAATTCAATTAGTAACAATTGCTGTTCCCACATGGTCGGGTCGTCGCACATGGCTCGAATTAACTGTTCCATGGTCTGGTTTGTTCGTTTTGTCTGTCTGTCCGTTTCGGGGTGGTATGATGAACTAAAGTGTGCCGAATTGCTGCCACGGGTTCCGCCAGAAGTTGCTTGTGAATTTTGTATCGCAGTTGATAATAATGGCTGCTGGTATCCCGTGCAGTCGAACAACGGTGGCGATGAATAGCCGAGGTGTTTCTTTGGCTGAGATTGACTCATTTCAGGCTGCGAAATGTGCCATCTTCATCAGTCGATCGATGACAATGAGGATCGCGTCGTTCCCACTTGCCCTAGCCGGCAACCCCGTGACGAAGTCCATCGTCATCTGCTGCCAAGCACGTGCTGGGGGTGGTATCGGCTGCAAGTGTCCTGCCAGCCGCTTCCATGATGACTTCATGAGTTGGCAGGTGGGAAAATATGCCACGTGTCGTTGCACATCGGTCAACATCCCGGCTAGTAATAATGCCGCTACAGCTGCTGCCGTGTTTTTTCTACCCCGAAGTGACCTGAGGTAACGCCGTCGTGTGCTTCATGTAGTAGCAGATCCCTCACCAAAGTGTAGCCCAGTACCCAGATGCGATCAGTGTCGGCTTTCACGTAATAAACCCCTTTTGCTGCAGCAAACTGCTGCGAGTTTCCACCTGTAAAGAATTGGTCTGTTTGTTGGCCATGGTCTGAGCGAGTAGTATGGCATGTATCTGGGCAGTTGGGCGGGTCAGTGCGCCGGCGATGTTCGATGCCCCTCTTTTGTAGGTGACTGTGTAATGAAAGTTGGAGTCGAAAAAGCCGAGCCAACAAACCTATCATGGGTTAACGTGGGCCCGTGCGCAAAGGTACTATAGTGATTTGTGGTCTGTCCGTACTGTCACGTAAGCGCCAGTCAAGTAACAGTGCCAAACCTTGAATGCGTGCACAATCGCGAGCATTTCGCGGTCGTGTATCGGGTACTTTTTCTCTGGCGGATGCAGCTTTCGTGACTCGTATGCGATGGGCTTTAGGCCGTTGCCGAAGTCCTGTAACAATACGGCTCTGATGGCGATGTCCCTTGCGTCTGTAATTACTTAGAATGGGCGGTGTGGGTCGGCAGTGCGGAGGACGGGTGGTGAACAGAGAACAATTTTCAGAGCAGAGAAGGTAGCGTGCTCTTTCTCTCCCCATGTAAACGCCATTCCCTTCCATAGTAGATCCTTCAGTGGGGTCGTTAAGCATGCCATGTCGGGGATCAAATGACGGACGCATAATTAACAAACCCTAAGAAACTCTGCAGCTCCGTGATGTTGGTTGGGGGACGCCAGGCTTTTACTGTATCTAACTTCTTCGGGTCAATTTTGACCCCAGCCTTCGAAATCACGTGCCCCAGAAACTCTAACCGGTTTAAGAAAAAACTCACACTTCGAACCCTTGGTGAGTAGGGGGTTTTCGTCTGAAATCTTGATCACTGATTCTAAATCCTTTAAGTGCTGCTGTTTGTCGTGGCTGTAAACAAGAATGTCGTCGAGGTAAACTATGACGCATTTATCCAGAAGCGGCCTAAACGCCTCGTTCATGATCATTTAAAAAGTTGCCGGTGCGTTGGTCAGTCCGAAGGGCATGACGGTGTATTCGAAAGATCCGAACCTAGTTCTAAAAGTTGTTTTGGCGTAGTCAGCCGGTTCGACTCTAATCTGATGGTAACCTCCCCGTAAGTCAATCTTCGAGAATACGCCGGCTGTTCGCAGTTGGACTATTAGTTTGTCAGCGCGGGGAATCGGGTATCGCGATTTGATGGTTACTCGGTTCAGTGCGCGGTAGTCCATGCACATGCCAAAACCTCCGTCCAATATTGGTGCGGCGAACGGGGATGAGCTCGGTCGGATGGTTTTTTTCTCTAACAGGTAATCTAACTGCTTCCTCAATACGTCAAGCTTGGGCTGTGTCAGTCTGAACTATCACTGTACGGTTGGCTGTGTCCCCGGTCTAACTCTATTCGGTGATCGTGTGCCCGCTGAGGTGGCAGTCTGTCGGGTAAATCATCCGGGAAAATCCCCGGATACCGTTTCAACAGTTTTTGTAGTTCGAGCGGTACAGCTGCTAGCTGTTTCTAAAAACCGCTCAGCGCCTCTGCTTTTCCTACTACTGCAATATCCATTGCTACGCCGGTGATAGCCCATTTTACGTCATGGCGTTGACGTGGGCCGTGGAAGAGTCATGCAACTGCCAGCGAGGTATCTCGGCCCAGTTACTACTACTTCTTACAGACCAGCTACACGTCGTCCAGACAATTCGTGGGTTGTAGCGTTGCAGCCAATTACGTCCCAGTAAAATATCGTGCCCATCCTGCCTCGTCGCGAGCAATTCATGTGTAAACCCGAAGTTCCCCTCGCAGAGGGCCTTTACTCTCTTTGCTTTCTCCTGTATGGCCAGATGTGTGCCGTCGACTAAGCGTGTGTCTATCTCTGGTAAGCAACAACCGATTTCCAGCTATCGCGGTATTAATGAAGCTGTGACTTGCTCCTCCGTCTGTAAAAATCTTCACTGCTGCTCCCTGTATTTTCCTGTGAATCATTATTGGGCAATCTGTCGCTCTACCCTCCTCATTCACCCGAGCCCGATCGACAGCATGATGTCAAACTCTCATGCTATAGTCTGTGTAGGCTGTAGTGGGGTATACAATATGGGGTACAACACTTCTAGGTTTTCCTACTCGTACCCACCTGCTTGCTAGTTCACTCATCCCTCATTCTTCACATGGTATAGAGCAGGTTCCCTAGTGGGAACGCTTCCTTGGGCCCACCACTGAAATTTTCCTTTTTGACCGGAGCGCCAGTCGCTCCTGCCCGAGGCGCGCCTCTTTCGCCGCCCTCTCCAGGCCCCTAGTGGCCCCTAGCGGCCTCGTCGCCGCCCCCCACGCGGCCTCGTTGCCGCCCCTAGCGGCCCCGTCGCCGCCCCTCGCAGCCCCATCGCCGCCCCTAGCGGCCCCGTCGCCGCCCCTTACCCTACGCGGCCCCGTCGCTGCCCCTACGCGGCCCCGTCGATACCCCTAGCGGCCCCATTGCCGCCCCCATCGGCCCCGTCGCCGCCTCTCACCCTAGGCAGCCCCGTCGCCGCCCCTACGCGGCAACGACGCCGTCCCTACGCGGCCCCGTCGCCGCCCCTAGCGGCCCCGTCGCCGCCCCTATCGGCCCCGTCACCGCCTGTCACCCTAGGCGGCCCCGTCGCCGCCCCTACGCGGCCCCGTCGCTGCACCTACGCGGCCCCGTCGCCGCCCCTAGCGGCCCCGTCGCCGACCCTAGCGGCCCCGTTGCCGCCTCTCACCCTACGCGGCCCCGTCGCCGCCTCTAAGCAGTCCATGCTGCCGCTCCTAAGCGGCCCCGTCGCCGCCTCTCACCCTACGCAGCCCCAACGCCGCCTCTACCGAGCAACCCAGCAACAGAGCCGCCGAGCCGCCCAGCAGCAGAGCCGCCGAGCCGCCTGACAGCCGAGCCGCCGAGCCGCCTGACAGCCGAGCCGCCAAGCAGCCGAACCGCCGAGCTGCCCGACAGCCAAGCCGCCCAGCAGCCGAACCGCCGAGCCTCCCAACCGCCGAGCCGCCCAGCAGCCGAGGCGCCGAGCCGCCCGACAGCCAAGCCGCCCAGCGGCCGAGCCCCTGAGCTGCCGAGCCGCCCTGCCGTCGAGCCGCTACCAGTCCTACCGGCGCGCCCCGGCCCTACTTACTCGTACTGGTGAGCTCACTCCTTGCTAGACCTCTGTAGTCATGGCTACCCCCAGTGTTTGTCAGAATGAGAAACAGGAATGAAATGTGACTAGCAGGAACAACAGTACAAATATGAAACCCTAATCTGGTGTACCCCCTATGGTGTGACCCACTACAGCCTAGAACCACACAAACATATAATGTTTGACACACCCCCATAGGCAAAGTGGGGGAGACCTAGGGGTCACAAGACCAGTCAAGGCAAAGCAAGGCAAACAAGCTCAGGGTGGATCTCGAGGATTCCACACAAATTCCGAGCACAAGCAAGTGGTCACAAGACCAGTTCACATGCAGTTTTATAATAGAGCAAGAGGTACAATGATCACAACCTAGCAAGGGCAAACATGCAGGTATATATATATATACAATGATCACAGTACAGCCAAAGTCAAGAAGTAAGCAAGTGAGGAACAGTCGGCACAAGGCCTAGAAGAGTGCAAAAACGCTGATGGTCAACAGGCGGAAGCGCCTTGGTGAACACATCAGCAGTGTTGGCCTCAGTGGCCACGTAACGCAGAAGAAGCTGACCACGCTGCTGTAGCTCTCGAGCTAGAAAGTAACGCAGAGCAATGTGCTTCGTCCTGTGCTCCAGTCTGTGCTCCTGACACAAGGCTATGGTTGCCTTGTTGTGGACGTACAGCACTGGAAGAGAACGAGGCTGCTCTCCAAGGTCAGTCAGCAGGTAGGTGAGCCAGCGAAGCTCCTGGGCAGCCATGGCCGTGGCGTAGATCTCAGCCTCACAGCTGGAGCTGAGAACAGAAGAAGAACGAGTAGAACGCCAAGAGACAGAGCCAGAGCCAAGACTGAAGGTGTAACCCTGAGACGACCGCTGAGTAGCCTGGTCGTCTGCCCAAGAAGCGTCTGAGTGCCCAGTGAGAACAGGCCGGTCTCGCCCTCCAAGCACTAGCCCCATGCCCGACGTACTGCACAAGTAGCGCAACACCCTCTTAGCTGCATCCATGTGCTCCTTCCGGTGACGGCCGGGAGCGACATAGCGTGCTAAGATGCTGAGAGGGTATGCAAGGTCAGGTCGAGTGCAGGTCATCAGGTACATGAGGCAGCCCACAAGCTCTGGATACGGACCACTCGGCTCTACGGACTCATCCGAAGGCAGAGCTGAGAGCGAGTGTCCCGTAGGCACAGGAGTGGACTGAGGCAAGGAGTACGTGAAGCCGAAGCGCTGAAGGATCTGCTGCACCATGTGTGACTGAGTCAGAGTAATGGTGCGCTATGCTCTGTCCCGGGTGATCTGCAAGCCAAGGTAGCTGCGCAGTTCACCCAGGTCTGTGCACGTGTGTCTCTTCTGCAGCTCGGACTTCACGTAGGCGAGTCCAGCAGTATCAGCTGTGGCAAAGACCAAATCGTCGACGTACACGAGGATGTAGAACGGCGGCAGTGAGGGGTCGGTGCGTAGAAACAGCGACAGGTCAGCAGTAGAAGGAGCGAACCCAAGAGCCGCAAGTGTAGTCCTCAGTGTGTTGTCCCACTCATGTGGCGCCTGGCGGAGACCGTAGACTGGCCGCCGGAGGCTCCACTGGGTACCAGGAGGGAACGACCCAGTGAAGCCAGGTGGGCGGCGCAGCCAGATCTCCTCGTGCAGGCTGCCCTGCAAGAAAGCTGTGCTGAAGTCAAGAGAGTGGAGCTCGTAGTCACGCTGAGCGGCGACGTGTAGCAGAACCCGAAGAGTGGTCATCTTCGGGGTCGGGAAGAAGGTCTGGAAGAAGTCAACTCCCTCTCGCTGACTGAAGCCTCGTGCAACGTAACGCGCCTTGAAGACAGGCGGAGAGCCCGGCGGCCGCTTCACCCTGAAAATCCACATGCCACTGACAATGTTCGCCCCAGGTGGGGGAACCGCATCGACGTAGGTGCCAGTGGACTTCCAGGAAGCCATCTCTGTGTCCATGGCTGACTGCCACTGAGAGGAGTAGGGACCGGCCATCGCCTCTGCGTAAGAGCGTGGGGTCGGGATGTCTGGTGCATCCGGGTCTCCTTCAGGGGCAACAAGCATGGACACGAGATGGGGCAAAGCAGCGGCAAGGCAACCAAACTCCTCCTGCCTGTCCTCAAGAACGTCCGTGCCAAGAGCACACTCACCCCCGACGGACGGAGGACAGACAGACTCAGACTCAGCAACAAGACTCGCAGCGTAGTCTAGACGACACGCAGCTGCAAAGTCGACAAGCTCAGTGACTAAGGCAGACGCAGCAGCGGACTCAAAGGAAGGGTCAGTGACAACCGTAGCCAGGAGACGTGTGACAGTAGGACTGGCAGCGCGAAGGGTGTCTGACTCCGGGTCAGCAAGAGCAGGAAGAGAGGACGCAGGAGGCGACGGGAGAGCGACACGCTGCGGAGCAGTGGACTGACGAAGCGCCATCTGGTGAGTGCTTGGGACAGCAGGAGGACGCTGACGCTGGACACGACTACCAGTGGTAGCAGCACGAACAGGCGACGCTCGACGAGACGCAGGTGACACAGGACGTGACGCAGGCTCACGTCTCTCAGCAAGACCTCCAGTCGGACCAGTGTAAGGAGTAGGCACAGGGAGTGGGGAGGCAAGCGGTAACTGTGGCTGTGACTGGACAGACGGCGGACACTCTAAGGCGAGAGGAGGACAAGGAGGAGGAGGCTGACCAAGAACCTGCTGAAGGAGCGGAACGAAGTACGGCCGTGGCCGTGCAGCAACTCCCGAACCAGCAGAGACACCAGCGGCAGGGTCCTCAGCACCAGCAGAAGCTCCACCCTCCGGGTCCTCCACTCCAGCAGCAGCAGCAGCACCTCCAGCAGCAGCAGCACCTCCAGCACCAGGGTCCGCAGCACCCGCAGCAGCTCCAACGCCCGGGTCCTCAGTACGAGCAGCACCTCCAGCAGCACCGCCAGCAGCAGCAGCACCTCCAGCACCAGGGTCCGCAGCACCCGCAGCAGCGTCAACTCCGGGGACCCCAGCACCAGCAGCTCCACTCCGGAGACTGATGTGCCGAGCGTACCACTCTCGAAGCTGTGGGGAAGAGGGCGGCTCCCACCGTGGTGGGGAAACACGAGTACCAACTCCAGTAGCACCACGAGCCCGAGACGCACCCCGCCGGAGGCTGCAGTACCGTGAGTACCACTCACGTAGCTGCTGGGAAGAGGGAGGTCCTCCAGGCGCCTCACAGTCAACTGCAACACCACCAGGCTCAGCACCCCCAGACTCAGCAACGCCAGGCTCAGTACCCCCAGACCTAGCACCCCCAGGCTCAGCACCCCCAGTCTCAGCACCCCCAGACTCAGCACCCCCAGGCTCCACCCGCTCAGGCTCCGCACGCTCAGGCTCCGTACGCTCAGGCTCAGCACCTCTAGCAGGACGCGAGTCGACAGCTACCTCGGCAGGCTCAACCGGGTCTACCTGAGAGACACCTGAGGGAGCGGCACCCTGAGGGGGAAGGGGGTCTACCACTGCAGCACCTGGCGCGAGGAAGAGAGGCGGGGGAGGGAGCGGGGCAGTGCGGTAGGGGAAGAGGCGGTAGAAGGGCACGGACTCGTCAAAAGTAACGTCCTGAGAGGGGAAGACGCGGTGCGAGGCGGGGTGGTAAAACTGCCAGCCAGACGCATCCGGGACAAAGCCAAGAAAGACACAGGGAGCAGTGCGGGAGGAGAGCTTGTCCGCAGACGTGTCGGGAACAAAAGCTCGGGATCCCCAGACACGGAAGCGTGACGCATCGCCAACCTCCCCCGTCCACAGCAGTGTGGGCGAGGTCTCCGGAGCGGAGACACGGGGCCAGAGGTTGAGCTGATGCGAAGCGTACCGGACCGCAAACGGCCACAGAAAGTGGGGGGCAGCCGCGTGGACTAAGGAGGTACGAGCGACCTCCATGACCAAGCCAATGCGGCGCTCAGCAACCCCATTCTGCTGTGGAGAGGCCGGAAGCGTGAACGACTGGCGAATGCCGTGCTCGGCACAGTAGGCTGCCAAGAGGTCGGAGGAGAACTCGCCACCTCTGTCAGAGTGCAAGCGCAGGACAGGAAACTCCGAGCGAAAACGCTCTCGCAGCTGAAGACGTGCTATGCTGATCCAAGGGATCACGACATCAGGGACTTCACCCTTGGTGCACAAGGGGAAGACCGTGGTGTAGCGCGAGTAGTCGTCAACGACGATCAAGAAGTACCTCTCCTGGCCCTGACCACGGACGCGGGCTGGGCCCCACACGTCCATGTGGAGCGTCTGCAAAGGAGCAGTCGTCGGGGGGAACGAGGAGGAGTGAGGGGCAGCGCGCTGCCGCCCCTCGACACAGGGAAGACAAGGAGGAGCAAGGGAGGGTGGGAGGGGAGGGAGTACCCGAGGAAGACCAGAGACAAGGTACCGGAGTGCATGTCCCGAAGGCGCTGCACTGACGGGTGACCAAGTCGGTGGTGCCAGAGGACAGTCTTGTGCGCTAGAGAGCGACACGAGCAGGGGGCAGATAGCTGACCTGACGCAGACGCAGACGCAGACGCCGCTACCTGAGGGGACTCAGTGGTCAGTGTGTTCAGGTCCGACCCCGGCTGCCGAGTGAAGGTAGCCAGGTGACGGCCCGTCCGAGCACACGTGCAGTGTGTCACGCGCTCGTAGGCAGAGGTGAACTGGTGAACACCCCCATCCTGAAGCGCACAACCCGCCACCAAGTTCGTAGAGAACGAGGGGAGGTGGAGACCTGAAAGTGTGCCCGACGGGACAGCAGGACAAGGAAGGACAGTGGAGGAGGTCGCAATGACCGGACCCCCAGAGGGGTCAGCGAGCGAGACAGCGACTGGTCGAGCAAGGGGCTCAAGAGCAGTGCGGTCACGAAAGAAACAGCGCGAAGCGCCTGAGTCTAGAGTGAAGGTGTGCAGTGCCTCAGTGGACTCAGTAGTACCTGGGGTGGCGGACACACAAGCACCTAGAGCAGTAGCCGCACTAGCACCTGGGGCAGCAGACACGCAAGCACCTAGAGCGGCAGCCTCACTCGTGCGGATGCCTGGGTCAGGGGGAACACACAGGTACTGGTCCTCCTCTCCACTAATAGTCAATGCATACATGGCTTTGAGAAAAACATCAAAATCAAGAGCATAGATATCGATATCCTTCTTGAGGAGATCAGCCCACTGAGGGAGCTCAGGAGCGTCAGGAAACTGAGCACGCCACGCGTCATCTAGGCGAGAGAAGCAGCGCTGCGCAGTGTGGGCCCTCCCGCACGTCTGTCCCTTGCGGCGACCAGTGCGGATGACGTACGTGCAGCTAAGGCTACCCCCCCCACCCCCGTGCTGTAAGTACCACTCACGAAGCTCTTGGGAGGACTGAGGGTGCTGCGCGCTCTGGCCAGTGCCAGAGCCTCCACGACCACCACCGCCGCCTCCACCACGACCACCACCGCCTCTGCCGCCTCCACGTCCACTGCCGCCACCACCACCGCCCCCACCCCGGCCACCGCCGCCGCCGCTGCCTCCACCACCCCCACCGCTGCCACTAGCCCCTCCAGCCCCGCCACCACCCCCACCGCCGCCACCACCCCCACCACCGCCTCCCCCGCCGTCACCCCCACCGCCCTTGCCTCCCCTGCCCTTGCCGCTGCGGCGCCCGCTGGGAGCGGACGCAGAGCCGACCTGCTCAGCACCAAGGAGGTTGACAGCAGCAGCAGAGGCGACAGAGGGGAGCAGGGGGGAGGGGGAACACCCCTCGAAGAAAGGGGTGCGGGGGTCGCCACGAGAGGTACCTACAGCTACAATACTCTTCTCAGCTGCAAGTAGTTCCTTCTCTAGGGCGGTAATGGTGAGCTCAGTGGGGCAGCGAGCTAGGAAGTGGTCCCTGACTGTACGCAGAGTGTCAGGGAGGCAGGTGACTAGGTGGTAGAGAGTGAGCCAGAGCGGGGGAGGGTTGGAGGCAAGAAACTCAGCGGGCATGGCTGCACGGAAGCGGGCATCACTAGTGCGGAGGTGAGTGATGAGGTCAGCGACTGTCTGGAAGGCGGACAGGTCGGGGAACAGGTAGGGAAGCGAGAGGCGGCCTAGTGCAGCTGAGGCCGGGGAGGAGTAGCGCGCAACTACAGCAGTGTACAGGGCCTGCGCAGTCTGATGCTGGCCAAAGTGCTCGCGCTCGTCTACTGGCAGGGAGTTGCGGATAGCAAAGCGGGCGTGGGCATCGCGAGTCTGCCACTGTGAGCGAGCAGTAGCAGCAGCAGTAGTAGCAGGAGGAGGGACTGTGCCTAGTGCGTGATCGTACAGCGAGATATCCTCTCTGGCAGTGAGCTGGAGGAACAGATGCAGATCATCGAGCCAGGTCTCAAACTTAATCGGGCGGCCCTCAGTATCGAACGAGAGAACTGGAGGGCTAGCCATAGCTGAAGTAGCAGTAGCAGAAGTAGCAGTAGCAGTAGAAGTAGCAGTAGTAGTAGCAGTTCAGTACTGGTGCTGCTGCTCAGGTAAGGAGGGCGCGGCTCGGCTAGGACGGCGCGGCTCGGCTAGGGCGGCGCGGCTCGGCTAGGGCGGCGCGGCTCGGCTAGGGCGGCGCGGTTCGGGTCGGGTCGCGCAGCGCGGCTCGGCCATAGAGGGGCGAGCGCGGGAGGGGCCGTGAGAGGCAAGCGCGGGGGGCCGTTCGGGGGCCGGTCGCGGCTAGCGCGAGGCCATTCGGGGCCGTAGGAGGCTAGCGCGGGGCCTTAAGGGGCCGTGGGAGGCTAGCGCGGGGCCTGAAGGGGCCGTGGGAGGCTAGCGCGGGGCCTTACGGGGCCGTGGGAGGCTAGCGCGGGGCCTGAAGGGGCCGTGGGAGGCTAGCGCGGGGCCTTACGGGGCCGTGGGAGGTTAGCACGGGGGCCACACGGGGCCGTTCGAGGCTAGCGCGGGGCCAATCGGGGCCGTAGGAGGCTAGCGCGGGGCCGTAGGTGGGCCGTGGGAGGCTAGCGCGGGGCTACACGGGGCCGTTCGGGGCTAGCGCGGGGCCGTAGGGGGCCGTGAGGGGCTAGCGCGGGGTCTTAAGACGGGGCCGTGAGAGGCCGTAAGGGGCGACGCGAGGGAACGAGGCGCACGAGGGCGCTAGGAAAAGGCGGCGCACGAGGGCGCGGCTAGCGGAAACGGTGGGCCCTAACGTTCCGGTCCTAGGTGGAACCTAGGCTCGTAATACCATGTCAGAATGAGAAACAGGAATGAAATGTGACTAGCAGGAACAACAGTACAAATATGAAACCCTAATCTGGTGTACCCCCTATGGTGTGACCCACTACAGCCTAGAACCACACAAACATATAATGTTTGACACATCCACCAACCAACTGCCTCGCAACCGCCCAGCCAGCATGACACGACCACCCAGCGAGCCAATTTTCACCCTCGAGAAACTCTTGAGCCACCAAGTTCGTGACCCACGAGGAGCTCGAAGGATCGAGTTCCTGATTCATTGAAAAGGTCGCACGCCGACTGGGTACCCCTGGAGAGAATTGAAAACCACCCCGTCCTCACCGACTATTTGCGCAGCCGCAATTTCCAAGATGTACACGCACTCTTGTAAGGAGGACATCCTTAAGGGGGGGGGGTGTCAAAACATTATAGCTTATGTTTTTTGTGTAGGCTGTAGTGGGGTAGCCCATATAGGGTACAACCCAATTAGGGTTAGTACTTGTACCCAACTCTTTCATAGTGCATTCATTCTCGTTTCAGGTTTCTCATGGTATTCGTGTTCCTAGGGCCCACCGATTCGATTTTTTTTTTCTTGCCCGGAGCGCGCTCAGCCCTTGCCCGAGTCGCGCTCCCCTTCTCTCACTGTGTCGAGCCGCCCTTCCCGGCCCTGATTCGCCGCCCTTTCGGCCTTGTCGCCTACCCTGCGGCCCTCGCGCCGCCCTTCCCGACCCGGCCCCGACTCTGCGGCCCCGTCGCCTACCTGCGGCCCCGCCGCCTACATGCGGCCCCGCCGCCTACCTGCAGCCCCGTCGCCTACCTGCGGCCCCGCCGCCTACCTGCGGTCCCGTCGCCTACCTGCGGCCCCTTCGCCTACCTGCGGCCCCGCCGCCCACCTGCGGCCCCGATGCCTACCTGCGGCCCCGGCGCCTACCTGCGGCCCCGTCGCTGCCCTTCCCGTCTCAGGCGCCGCCCTTTCTCGGCCCCGACGCCGCCCTTCCCAACCCGGCCCAGTCTCTGCTGGCCCCGTCGCCTACCCTAGGGCCCCGGCGCTGCCCCCCCCTTCCCGGCCCCGGCCGAGCCCCTGCTGGCCCCGTCGCACGCCCTTCCCTGCCCCGACCCCACCTTCATGCGGCTCCGCCGAGCTACTGCCGAGCCGCCAGCGACACCTGAGCCGCCCGAGCCGCCGTCCCGCCGAGCCGCCTGAGCCGCCCGAGCTGCCCGAGCCGCCCGAGCCGCCGTCCTGCCGAGCCGCCCTAGCCGCCCGAGTCGCCTGAGCCGCCCGAGCCGCCAGAGCCGCCTGAGCCGCAGAGTAGCCGAGCCGCCGAGCTGCAGTTCCTGCCGAGCCGCCGAGCTGCAGTTCCTGCCGAGCTGCCGAGCCGTCGAGCCGCCCGAGCCGCCTTGTCCGGTAAGAGCAGTGCCTCTATCACTGCACTGCCCTTACCCCACTGTTTGCGCTACTAGTCTACTGTTGTCATGGCTACCCCTAGTGTCCTCGCTTTTGACGCTCAGGGTCGGGCCATTGACTTTGATGTCTGGGTAGATGACCTGCAGCTTTTCCTACAGTGCGATAGGGCAGACGGTCTCTCCCTCTTTGACCTCACCTCTGGCGCCTCTCCTGCCCTGCTGCTAATGCTGACGCCACTGTTTGCTCACAGTGGGCCACACGCGTTGCTGCTGCACGTCTTGCTGTGCGTCGCCACCTGTCTACCTCTGAGCGTGCGCACTTTAGCCAGTACAAGAGTGCACAGACCTTGTACGACGCTGTAGTTGCACGCTACTCCTCCCCTGCCACTGCTGCACTGAGCCGCCTCATGCTACCGTACCTCTTCCCTGACCTTGCTGCCTTTCCCACAGTTGCTGACCTCATTACGCACCTCCGCACTAGTGACACTCGCTACCGCGCTGCGCTTCCTGCTGAGTTCTGCGCCAAGAACCCCCCCCCCCATGTACATCACTCTCTACTACATAGTCACCCGCCTCCCTGACTCCCTTCGCGTAGTCAAGGACCACTTCCTCTCAGTTTTCCCCACCACCCTCACCGTTGACCTCCTCGAGAAGGCCCTCCTAGCAGCGGAGAAGAGCATAGTCGCTGTAGGAGCCTCTCGTGGTGACCCTCGCACCCCCATCTTTGAGGGGTGTTCCCCCTCCCCACTTTTGCCCCCTGTTGCCTCTGCTGCTATGGCCGACCTCGTTGGGCTTGAGTCGGTCGGTGCGGCGTCTACCCCTAGCGGAAGATGCCGCCCTGGCAAGGGCAAGGGGTGCAGGGGCGCTGGAGGAGCTAGCGGGGGCGGTGGAGGCGGCGGTGGAGGCGGCGGAGGGAGTGGGGGTGGCGGTGGGGGTGGTGGCGGGGGTGGAGGTGTCGGTGGCGGCAGTGGAGGCGGAGGCGGCGGCGGAGGTGGCGATGGGAGCGGAGGTGGTGGCGGAGGTGGCCGCGGTGGAGGAGGCGGTGGCGGAGGAGGTGGAGCTGGTCGGGGTGGCACTGCGCAGAGGGTCGGCTCCGGTGGAGGTCAGCGCCAGCAGCAGTAGCAGCAGCAGCGAACTCGTGACATCCCCTCCCCTCAGCAGCTCCGTGAGTGGTACACTGCACGCCAGCGGGGTGGGGGTACTGGTCCGTGCACCTACGTCCTACGCACCGGCGACCGCGCGGGTGAGCAGTGCGGGGGTGCGCACTCCACCCCGTGCTGCTTTGGCCGCCTGACGGACGCTTGGCGTCACCAGTTCCCGGAGGCCACGGAGATCCCCCGCTGGGGTGAGCTGTCTAGGGCGGGAGTAGCTGTCTTCGACCTTGACTTTGATGCTATTATTGCTGCCATGTATGCTGTGACTATTAGTGATGAGGGTGATTGTTACCGGTGTTTTCCGCCCGACCCGGGCATTGAGACTGCCGCTCTAGGTATTGGTGAGGCTGCTGCTCTAGGTGCTAGCGAGGCTGCTGCTCTAGGTGCTCGTGCGTCTGCTCCCTCAGGTGCTGGTGAGTCTGCTCTCTCAGGTACTGCGTCGTCTTCGGCCTCCCACACCTTCACCCTTGACTCGGAGGCTTCTCGCTCCTTCTTTCGAGACCGCACCACACTCACGCCGCTTGGCCAGCCTGTTGCAGTCTCTCTGGCAGACCCCTCTTGGGGTCCTGTCCTTGCTCACTACTCCACTGTCCTCCCGTGTCCGACGGCCCCCTCTAGCACCCTGTCTGGTCTTTAACTCCCCTCGTTCTCTACAAACTTTGTGAGTGGTGCTGACCTACAGGATGCGGGGGTTCACCAGTTCACTCCTGCACGTCAGCGGGTGACCCACTGCACGGACGCTCGGACAGGCCGACACCTGGCCACGTTTACACGCCGGCCGGGGTCGAGCCTGTACACACTGACCACTGCGTCTCCTCCAGCCACTGCGTCTGGTCAGGTAGCTGCGTTGGGTCAGGTGTTTGCTGCAGCGTCCAGGTCTGGTCCTGACTCTGCCCCCTGCTCGTGTCGCCTCCTGTCTCACGAGACTCTCCTCTGGCACCACCACCTTGGTCACCCCTCCCTGCTTCGTCTCCGAGGCATGGCCTCCCGTGTCCTTGTCTCTGGTCTTCCCCGGTCCCTCCCTCCCCTTCCTCCTGGGCCTGGCCCTACCTGCGTCCCCTGTGTCGAGGGGCGCCAGCGGGCTGCCCCTCACACCTCCCAGTTTCCTCCGACAGAGGCCCCGCTGCAGACACTTCACATGGATGTGTGGGGCCCAGCCCGCGTCCGTGGACAGGGTCACGAGCGCTACTTCCTGCTGGTGGTTGACGACTACTCGCGTTACACCACAGTCTTCCCCTTGCGCAGCAAGGGTGATGTCACTGCGGTGTTGATCGACTGGATCCGCGCAGCTCGTCTCCAGCTCAGGCAGAGCTTCGGCTCGAACTTTCTTGTTCTGCGTCTGCACTCTGACAGAGGCGGAGAGTTCTCCTCTGGCCTTCTGCGAGCCTACTGTCATGCACGAGGCATCCGCCAGACCTTCACGCTTCCGGACTCCCCACAGCAAAATGGGATTGCTGAGCGCCGCATTGGCATGGTCATGGATGTCGCTCGTACGTCCATGATGCATGCGGCTGCGCCCCATTTTCTGTGGCCGTTTGCGGTTCGATACGCGGCGCATCAGATCAACCTTCACCCCAGGGTCTCCATGCCGGAGACCTCCCCAGCTTTGCGCTTTGCTGTGGACGGGGAAGGTTGGCGATGCGTCTGCGTTACGTGTCTGGGGATCTCGGGCGTTTGTTCGCGACTTGTCTGCGGACAAGCTGTCCCCTCGTGCTGCTCCTTGCGTCTACCTTGGCTTCCCCCCTGACGTGCCAGGGTGGCAGTTCTACCACCCCACCTCTCGCCGTGTTCTGTCCTCCCACGACGTCACGTTTGACGAGTCAGTCCCCTACTACCGGCTCTTCCCCTACCGCACTCCGTCCCTCCCCCGCTCTTCCTTGTACCAGGTCCCCCCCCCGTAGACCCCCTCCCCCCTCAAGGTCCTGCCCCTTCAGGTTTGTCCCAGGTAGACGTCGTCGAGCCTGTCGAGGTTAGTGTGACAATGGTGCTGCTGAGGGTGCTGAGCCTGGGGGTGCTGACTCTGGGGGTGCTCATCGTGGGGGTGCTGAGCCTGCGGGTGCTCCTACTGTGGGTGCTGAGCCTGGGGGTGCAACGATTGGGGGTGCTGAGCCGGGGGTGCTGCGACTGGGGGTGCTGAGCCTGGGGGTGCTGAGCCTGGGAGTGCTACGCCTGGAGGTGCTGAGCGTGGAGGTGCGGAGCTTGAGGGAGTCTGGCCTACTCGTGTGGCGTCTGGCGGTGCTGGGCGTAGAGGTTCTCCGGGTGCTTCGTCTCGACGGGAGCCCCTCTCTCCACAGGAGCTACGTGAGTGGTTTGCCTGGCGCTGGAGGCGTGCTGCTGGAGCTGGAGGTTCTTCAGCTGCTGAGGGTGCTAATGCCGCGGGTCCCGGAGGTGCTCGTGCTGGGAGTACTGGAGCTGCTGGGCCTGCGGGTGCGACTGGAGCTGGTGCTGCTGAGGGTGTTGGAGCGGAGGCTGCTGCTGTCGGTCCTGGAGGCGGATCTACTGCGGGTACTACAGGTGCTGCTGGAGGTACTGGAGCTGGAGGTGCTCCTGGCGCTGGTGCTGCCGCTGGGGGTACTGGTGCTGTCTCTGCTGTGTCTGAAGTCGCCACGCGGCCTCGGCTGTACTTCGTTCCGCTCCTTCAGCAGGTTCTTGGTCTCCCGCCGTCTACAGGGCCTTCTCCTCCCTTAGAGTGTCCACAGCCTGTCCCGTCACAGCTATAGCCGGCCTCCCCACTGCTTGCTCCTTCTCCCTACACTGGTCCTACTGGAGGTCTTGCTGAGCGTCGTGAGCCTGCGTCTCGCCCTGCGTCGCCTGTCCGCCCTGCTCGCACTAGTGGTCGTGGTTCGCGTGAGCGTCCACCTCCTGTCCCAGGCACGCACCGGATGTCTCTGCGTCCGTCCACTGCTCCTCTGCGTGCCCCTTTGCCTTCTCCTCCTGAGTCCTCTCTTCCTGCTCTTGCCGACCCGGAGTCGGACTCTCTTCGTGCTGCCAGTCCTACTGTCACGCGTCTCCTTGCTACTGTCGTCACTGACCCTTCCTTTGAGTCCACTGCTGCGTCTGCCTTAGCTGCTCGCTTTCGTCTAGACTACGGTTCTAGTCTTGTCGCTGAGTCTGAGTCTGTCTATCCTCCGTCCGTCGGGGGTGAGTGTGCCCTTGGCACGGACGTTCTTGAGGACAGGCAGGAGGAGTTCCAGTGCTTGGCTGCTGCTTCACCTCATCTCGTATCCGTACTGCTTACCCCTGAGGGAGACCCAGATGCACTTGACATCCCGACTCCGCGCTCTTACGCGGAGGTGATAGAGGTTCCCTACTCCTCTCAGTGGCAGGCAGCTATGGACGCACAGATGGCTTCGTGGAAGTCCACAGACACCTATGTTGACGAGGTTCCCCCGCCTGGGGCGAACATCGTCAGTGGCATGTGGATTTTCAGGGTGAAGCGGCCGCTGGGTTCTCCGCCTGTCTTCAAGGCGCGCTACGTGGCTCGTGGCTTCAGTCAGCGGCAGGGAGTTGAATACTTTCAGACCTTCTCTCCCACCATGAAGATGACCACTCTTCGGGCACTGCTGCACATAGCTGCTCACCGTGACTACGAGCTGCACTCTTTTGACTTCAGCATGGATTTCTTGCAAGGCAGCCTGCACGAAGAGATCTGGCTGCGTCGCCCACCTGGCTTCACTGGGTCTTTTCCTCCTGGCACCCAGTGGAGCCTCCGGCGGCCAGTCTACGGTCTCCGCCAGGCACCGCGTGAGTGGCACGACACACTGAGGACTACACTTGCGGCTCTTAGGTTTGCTCCCTCTACTGCCGACCCGTCGCTGTTTCTGCGCATCGACACTTCTTTGCCGCCGTTCTACATCCTCGTGTACATCGACGACTTGATCTTTGCCACAGCTGACACTGCTGGACTCGCCCACGTGAAGTCGGAGCTGCTGAAGAGACACACGTGCACAGACCTGGGTGAACTGCGCAGCTACCTTGGCTTGCACATCACCCGGGACAGAGCACGCCGCACCATTACCCTGACTCAGTCACACATGGTGCAGCAGGTCCTTCAGCTCTTCGGCTTCACATACTCCTCGCCTCAGGCCACTCCTCTGCCTACTCGCCACTCGCTCTCAGCTCTGCCTTCGGATGAGTCCGTAGAGTCGAGTGGCCCGTACCCAGAGCTTGTTGGCTGCCTCATGTACCTGATGACCTGCACTCGACCTGACCTTGCATACCCTCTTAGCATTCTCGCACGCTATGTTGCTCCTGGGAGACACAGACCGGAGCACATGGCTGCAGCGAAGAGGGTGTTGCGCTACTTGTGCAGTACGTCGAGCATGGGGCTTGTGCTTGGAGGGCAGAGTCCAGTGGTCCTCACTGGGCACGCAGACGCTTCTTGGGCTGACGACCAGGCTACGCAGCGGTCGTCACAGGGCTACACCTTCAGCCTTGGTTCTGGCTCTGTTCCGTGGCGGGCTACCCGCTCATCTTCTGTTCTCGGCTCCAGTTGTGAGGCTGAGATCTACGCCGCGGCCATGGCTGCTCAGGAGCTTCGCTGGCTCACCTACCTGCTGACTGACCTCGGAGAGCCGCCTTGTTCTCCTCTAGTGCTGTACGTAGACAACAAGGCCATGCTGGCCTTGTGTCGAGAGCAGAGACTGGAGCACAGAACGAAGCATTTTGCTCTTCGCTACTTCCTTGCTCGTGAGCTGCAGCAGCGTGGTCAGCTGCGTCTTGCGTACGTGGCCTCTGAGGCCAACACTGCTGATATCTTTACCAAGGCACTTGCGCCTTGTGATCATCAGCGCTTCTGTACTCAGCTGGGTCTTGTGCCTGCCTTGCCTCACTTGCTCACCTCTTGACCTTACTTGTACTGTTATATATATATATACACCTGCTCTTGCTTGTCTAGCCTTTTATATATATATGTACTCCTGCATGTGAACTGGCCTTGTGGCCTTGACCTTGTGCTCGGAATAAGTGGTGACTTTGTGATCCACCCTGAGCTTGCTTTGCTTTGCTTGACTGGTCTTGTGACCCCTTGTACTCCCCCACTTTGCCTATGGGGGTGTGTCAGAACATTATAGCTTATGTTTTTTGTGTAGGCTGTAGTGGGGTAGCCCATATAGGGTACAACCCAATTAGGGTTAGTACTTGTACCCAACTCTTTCATAGTGCATTCATTCTCGTTTCAGTTTTCTCAGGGGGGGGGGTAGTGTAAGGAAATTTCCCTTTCCTTACGCCGCATCCCTGCTTAGCACGTACATTACTATTCTTGCCACACTGTGCACAGTTTCCACTCGTGAAACTCGCCTTGACCGTTTTCCCGCCACCTCGCTCGTCGCTACCCAACCTCATGGCCCAGCTGGTAACCCGCGCCCCAGGCCTCCTCTTTGACACTTCCCGACCTCTTTCCTAACCTCAGTCACTGGCCCGTCGCGCATCTCCCACAGTTCGTTACCGTTACCATTGTGGCCTTCGCCATGTAATTTGGCTCATGCCTTCGCTCAGTGCATTGTCTTACTTTGACTGTGCAATTCTTGCTCGCTCGCTCAATTGCACTCGTAACAGACACTCTTCTTCTACCCCTCCCTCCTTTACCCATATACCTACATAATGATTTATATTCTAAGATAGTATTTGCGGTAGGTTAATTCCTAGCCTAAGAAAAGCTGCCTCGTCTCGCTTGTAATGCACTTCACCACGTTTGTAACGCATTTTTGTTAGAGAATGAATGATTGAATTGAGAGAGAAGTGAGTACAAGTACCTAAACCTAGAATTCTGTACCCCCTAAAGGCTAACCCACAGTAGCCTAAACAACTACAACATATATAATGTTTTACACACCCCCATAGGCGAAGTGGGGGAGAGCAAGGGATCACAAGACTAGTCAAAGCAAAGCAAGGCAAAACAAGCTCAGGGTGGATCTCAAGGATACCACACAAATTCCGAGCACAAGTAAGTGGTCACAAGACCAGTTCACATGCAGTTTGATAATATATCAAGAGATACAATGATCACAACCTAACAAGTGTAAGCATGCAGGTATATATATAGAGATCACGGTACAAGTAGAGTCAAGAGGTGAGCAAGTGAGGGAAAGTAGGCATAAGGCCTAGAACAGTACAGAAACGCTGATGGTCACAAGGCTGAAGCGCCTTGGTGAACACATCAGCAGTATTGGCCCGAGTGGCCACGTAACGCAGACGAAGCTGACCACGCTGCTGCAGCTCTCGAGCAAGGAAGTACCGCAGAGCGATATGCTTCATTCTGTGCTCCAGTCTGTGCTCCTCACACAAGGCAATGGTAGCCTTGTTGTCGACGTACAGCACTGGAGGAGAACTAGGCCGCTCTCCCAGGTCGGTCAGCAGGTAGGAGAGCCAGCGTAGCTCCTGTGCAGCCATGGCTGTGGCGTAGATCTCAGCCTCACAATTGGAGCTGAGAACAGAAGAAAAACGAGTAGAACGCCAAGAAACTGAACCAGAGCCAAGGCTGAAGGTGTAACCCTGTGACGACCGCTGAGTAGCCTGGTCGTCTGCCCAAGAAGCGTCTGAGTGCCCAATGAGTACAACTCGGTCTCGTCCTCCAAGCACTAGCCCCATGCCCGACGTACTGAACAGGTAGCGCAACACCCTCTTAGCAGCATCCATGTGCTCCTTCCGGTGACGGCTAGGAGCTACATAGCGTGCAAGGATGCTAAGAGAGTATGCAAGGTCAGGTCGAGTGCAGGTCATCAGGTACATGAGGCAGCCCACAAGCTCTGGATACGGGCCACTCGGCTCTACGGACTCATCCGAAGGCAGAGCTGAGAGCGAGTGACCTGTAGGCAGAGGACTGGACTGAGGCGAGGAGTATGTGAAGCCGAAGTGCTGAAGGACCTGCTGCACCATGTGTGACTGGGTCAAGGTGATGGTGCGCCGTGCTCTGTCCCGGGTGATCCGCAAGCCAAGATAGCTTGTCAGTTCACCCAGGTCTGTGCACGTGTGCCTCTTCTGCAGCTCCGACTTTACGTGGGCGAGTGGCGCAGTGTCAGCAGTGGCAAAGACCAAGTCGTCGACGTACACGAGGATGTAGAACGGCGGCAGCGAAGTGTCGGTGCGTACAAACAGCGACGGGTCAGCAGTAGAGGGAGCAAACCCAAGAGCCGCAAGTGTAGTCCTCAGTGTGTCGTGCCACTCACGCGGTGCCTGTCGGAGACCGTAGACTGGCCGCCGGAGGCTCCACTGGGTACCAGGAGGGAACGACCCAGTGAAGCCAGGTGGGCGGCGCAGCCAGATCTCCTCGTGCAAGCTGCCTTGTAGGAACGCAATGGTGAAGTCAAGAGAGTGGAGCTCGTAGTCACGCTGAGCGGCGACGTGCAGCAGAACCCGAAGAGTGGTCATTTTTGGGGTCGGGGAGAAGGTCTGGAAGAAGTCCACTCCCTCTCACTGATTAAAGCCTCGTGCAACGTAACGCGCCTTGAAGACTGGCGGAGAATCTGGCGGCCGCTTCACCCTGAGAATCCACATACCACTGACAATGTTCGCCCCAGGTGGGGGAACCTCGTCAACGTAGGTACCTGTGGACTTCCAGGAAGCCATCTCTGCGTCCATGGCTGACTGCCACTGAGAGGAGTAGGGACTCCCAATCGCCTCAGCGTATGATCGAGGAGTCGGGATGTCTGGTGCATCCGGATCTCCCTCGGGAGCAACTAGCATGGACACGAGATGAGGTAAAGCAGCGGCAAAGCACTCAAACTCCTCCTGCCTGTCCTCAAGAACGTCTGTGCCAAGAGCACACTCACGCTCGACGGACGGAGGACAGACAGACTCAGACTCAGCAACTAGGCTAGCGGCGTAGTCTAGACGACACGTGGCATCAAAGTTGACAAGCTCAACAACTAAGGCAGACGCAGCAGCGGACTCAAAGGAAGGGTCAGTGACAATAGTAGCCAGGAGACGCGTGACAGTAGGACTGCTAGCGCGAAGGGAGTGAGACTCCGGGGCAGCAAGAGTAGGAAGAGAGGACGCAGGAGGAGATGGGAGAGGGACACGCTGGGGAGCAGTGGAAGGACGTAGAGTCATATAGTGTGAGCCGGGGACAGCAGGAGGGCGCTCACGCGGAACACGGCTAGCAGTGCGAGCATCACGAACAGGTGACGCACGACAAGACACAGGCGACACAAGACGAGACTGTGGCTCACGACGCTCTGTAAGACCGCCTGTCGGACCAGTGTAGGGAGAAAGACTAGGAAGGGGCGAGGCAGGCGGCAGCTGTGACTGCGATTGGACAGACGGAGGACAATCTAAGGAGGGAGGAGGACGACGAGGAGGAGGCTGACCAAGAACCTGCTGAAGGAGCGGAACGAAGTACGGCCGCGGCCGTGCAGTGTCTCCAGAGTCAGAGAAAACACCAGTGCCAGGGTCCATAGCACCACCAGCAGCACCAACATCCGGGTCTGCAGCACCAGCAGCAGCTCCAATGCCCAGGTCCTCACCACCAGTAGCAGCTCCATCTCCAGGGTCAGCAGGACCAGCAGCAGCTCCAACGCCCAGGTCCGCAGCACCAGCAGCAGCTCCAACGCCCGGGTCCTCAGCACCAGTAGCAGCTCCAACTCCAGGGTCAGTAGCACCAGCAGCAGCGCCAACGCCCGGGTCCGCAGCACAAGCAGCAGCTCCAACGCCCGGGTCCGCAGCACCAGCAGCAACTCTAACGTCCGGGTCCTCAGCACCAGTAGCAGCTCCAACTCCAGGGTCAGCAGGACCAGCAGCAGCTCCAACGCCCGGGTCCGCAGCACAAGGAGCGCCACTCCTGAGACTGCAGCGCCGTGCGTACCACTCTCGGAGCAGCTGGGGAGAGGGCAGCTCCCGCCTAGGAGGGGAAGCACTAGCCCCAGCTCCAGCTGCACTCCTAGCTCCAGAACCAACTCTCCTGAGGCTGCAGTACTGTAAGTACCACTCACGCAGCTGCTGTGAGGAGAGAGCTCCTCCAGGTGTAGCACTCCCAGGCTCAGCACCTCCAGACTCAGCACCCCCAGACTCAGCACGTGCAGGCTCCGCAACCCCAGGCTCAGCACCCCCAGACTCCGCACCCCCAGGCTCAGCACCCCCAGACTCCGCAACCCCAGGCTCCGCACGCTCAGGCTCAGCACCCCTAGCAGGACGAGAGTCGACAGCTACCTTGACAGGTTCAACCGGGTCTACCTGGGACACACCTGAGGGAGCGGCACCCTGAGGAGGGAGGGGGTCTACCACAGCAGCACCTGGCGCGAGGAAGAGAGGCGGGGGGTGGAGCGGGGCACTGCGGTAGGGGAAGAGGCGGTAGTAGGGCACAGACTCGTCAAAAGTGACGTCCTGAGAGGGCAGGACACGGCGCGAGGTGGTGTGGTAAAACTGCCAACCAGACGCGTCCGGGACAAAGCCAAGGAAGACACAAGGAACATCGCGGGAGGAGAGCTTGTCCGCGGACGTATCACGAACAAAAGCTCGAGATCCCCAGACCCGGAAACGCGACGCATCGCCAACCTCTCCCGTCCAACGCAGTGTCGGGGAAGTCTCCGGCAAGGAGACACGGGGCCAGAGGTTGAGCTGATGCGCAGCGTATCGGACCGCAAACGGCCACAGAAAGTGGGGGGCAGCCACATAGATCAAGGAGGTACGAGCGACCTCCATGACCAAGCCAATGCGGCGCTCGGCAACCCCATTCTGCTGTGGAGAGGCCGGAAGCGTGAACGACTGGCTGATGCCGTGCTCCGTACAGTAGGCTGCCAAGAGGTCGGAGGAGAACTCACCACCTCTGTCAGAGTGCAAGCGCAGGACAGGAAAGTCCGAGTGGAAACGCTCGTTGAGCTGGAGACAAGAACCGCGGATCCAAGGGATCAAAACAGCATGGACCTCACCCTTGGTGCGCAAGGGGAAGACCGTGGTGTAGCGCGAGTAGTCGTCAACAACTATCAGGAAGTACCTCTCCTGACCCTGACCAGGAACGCGGGCTGGGCCCCACACGTCCATGTGGAGCGTCTGCAAGGGAGGAGTCGTCGGGGGAAACGAGGAGGAGTGAGGAGCGGCGCGCTGCCGCCCCTCGACACAGGGAAGACAGGGAGGAGGAGGCGAGGGTGGGAGGGGAGGGAGAACCCTGGGAAGACCAGAGACAAGGTACCGTTTGTGCATGGCCTGAAGGCGCTGCACGGACGGGTGACCAAGTCGGTGGTGCCAGAGGACGGTCTCGTGCGCCAGAGAGCGACACGAGCAGGGGGTCGACAACTGACATGACGCAGACGCAAACGCAGCTACCTGAGGGGACTCAGTGGCCAGTGTGTACAGGTCCGACCCTGGCTGCCGTGTGAAGGTAGCCAGGTGACCTCCCGTCCGAGCACACGTGCAGTGTGTCACGCGCTCGTAGGTAGGGGTGAACTGGTGGACACCTCCGTCCTGGAGCGCACTACCCGCCACCAAGTTCGTAGAGAACGAGAGGAGGTAGAGACCTGACAGTGTGCCCGACGGGACTGCAGGACAGGGGAGGACAGTGGAGGAGGTCGCAAGGACCGGACCCCCAGAGGGGTCAGCGAGGGAGACTGCAACTGGCCGAGCAAGCTGCTCAAGGGCCGTGCGGTCACGAAAGAAACAACGGGAAGCACCTGAGTCCAGTGTGAAGGTGTGCAGTGCCTCAGTTGGCTCAGTACCAGGGAGCGCAGACTCACTAGCAGCTAGAGCGGTAGCCTCACCAGCACCTGGGGTAGCAGACACTCTAGCACCTAGAGCGGCAGCCTCACTGGTCCGAATGCCCGGATCGGGCGGAACACGCAGGTACTGAGCACCCTCTCCACTAACAGACATCATAACATGGCGGTGAAAATAGCATCAAAGTCTAGTGCAAAGATATCAATGTTTTGCTTCATCAGATCAGCTGAGCGGGGCAGCTCAGTGGCCTCAGGAAACTGAGTGCGCCAAGCGTCGTCGAGGCGAGAGAAGCAGCGCTGCGTGGGGTGAGCCCTCCCACACATCTGACCAGTGCGGTCACCAGTGCGGATAACGTACGTGCAGCTAAGGCCATCCCCCCCCCCGTGCTGAGAGTACCACTCACGGAGCTCCTGGGGCGAGGGAGTGTGCTGCTGGCTCTGGCCACTGCCAGCGCCTCCACGACCACCACTGCCGCTGCCAACTCCTCGACCACCCCCTCCCCTGCCGCTGCTGCGTCCACCGCCGCCCCCACCACCACCCTCGCCCCTGCCACCTCCCCCGCCGCTGATGCCACCACCCCAACCGCTGCCACTAGTCCCTCCAGCCCCACCACCACCCCCACCGCCGCCACCACCCCCACCACCGCCTCCTCCGCCGTCACCTCCGCCTCCTCCGCCGTCACCTCCGCCTCCCTTGCCCCCTTTTCCCTTGCCGCTGCAGCGCCAGCTCGAAGCAGATGCAGTCCCAACCTTCTCAGCACCAAGGAGGTCGACAGCAGAAGTAGAGGCTACAGAGGGAAGAAGGGGGGAAGGGGAACACCCCTCGAAGAAAGGGGTGCGGGGGTCGCCACGAGAGGCACCTACAGCGACTATGCTAGCCTCAGCTGCAAGTAGTTCCTTCTCGAGGAGGGCAATGGTGAGCTCAGTGGGGCAGCGAGCTAGGAAGTGGTCCCTGACTGCACGCAGAGAGTCAGGGAGGCGGGTGACTAGGTGGTAGAGAGTGAGTTGGAGCGGGGGGGGGGGGGGGGGGGTTTGTGGCAAGAAACTCATCAGGCATAGCGGCACGGAAGCGGGCCTCACTAGTACGGAGGTGCGTGATGAGGTCAGCGACTGTGTGGAAGGAGGCGAGGTCGGGGAACAGGTAGGGAGTGAGAGACGGCCTAGCGCAGCGGAGGCAGGTGAGGAGTAGCGGGCAACGACAGCAGTGTACAGTGCCTGTGCAGTCTTGTGCTGCCCAAAGTGCTCGCGCTCATCCATCGGCAGGGAGTTGCGAATAGCAAAGCGAGCGTGGGCGTCACGAGTCTGCCACTGTGAGCGAGCAGTGCTATCAGCAGTAGCAGCAGGGGCAGTGGCATGGCCTAGGGCGTGATCGTACAGTGAGATGTCCTCCTTGGCAGTGAGCTCTAGGAAGAGGTGCAGGTCATCTAGCGAGGTGTCAAACTTCACTGGGCGGCCCTCAGTATCGAAAGCTAGTACAGGAGGGCTAGCCATAGTAGCAGTAGGAGCAGCAGTATAGTAGAAGGAGTAGTACCAGTAGGTGCACCCTAAAAGCCGTAGGCAGCGCGACTCAGGTAGGGCGGCTCGGTACAGAAAGGCTGCTTAGTACGGGCGGCGCAGTTCGGTTCAGGTAGGGCGGCGCGGCTCGGCTCGGGCTGGGCGGCTCGGTTCGGGCGGCTCGGTTCGGGCGGCCTGGTTCTGGCGGGGCCGTGGCTGTCGCGTGCGGGGCGCTAAGGGGCAGCGCGTGGGGTCGACGGGGCCGCTAAGGGGTGGGCGCGCGGGGTCTACGGGGCTGACGGGGCCGCTAAGGGACGGCGCGCGGGGTCGACGGGGCCAGCGGGGCCTCTAGGCGGGGCGCACGTGGGGTCGACAAGGCCAGCGGGGCCTCTAGGCGGGGCTGACGGGGCCTCTAGGAGGGGCGTGCGCGGGGTCGACGGGCCGACGGGGCCTCTTGGTGGGGCCGACGGGGCCTCTAGGTGGGGCGCGCGGGCCGACGGGGCCTCTAGGTGGGGCCGACGGGGCCTCTAGGTGGGGCGCGCGGGCCGACGGGGCCTCTAGGTGGGGCGGACGGGGCCTTTAGGTGGGGCGCGCTCGGGGTCAACGGGCCGACGGGGCCTCTAAGGGGTGGCGCGCGGGTCGCTAAGGGGCCGTTAAAAGAGGGACGCTGGGGGAGGCGCTCGAGTGTGCTCTGACAGTGAGGCGCACGAGGGCGCTAGTAGGCAGTCAGCAGTGGTGGGCCCTAAGAAATCGGTCCTAGCAAAGGACCTACTCTGTATACCATGTTAGAGAATGAATGATTGAATTGAGAGAGAAGTGAGTACAAGTACCTAAACCTAGGATTGTGTACCCCCTAAAGGCTAACCCACTGTAGCCTAAACAACTACAACATATATAATGTTTGACAACTTTGTCCCCGCCCCGTAGCGCGTGCGCGCGCCCTAACCTAGCCAAATGCGCGCGCAACAGCTCCTGCACGCACCCGAACGCACATAGGCCGCCAAGCGCTGCTTCCCCCCCTCCTGTCCCGTGCCTTAACTTGGCACGCACACACAGCTACAGCACGCATAGCCGCGTGCGCAGCCATCAGCACGCGCATGCGCGAGCTGGCTGCAGCATCCGCGATCGCGTTCGCCACCGCACGCACACGAGCAGAAGCCGCCGCTATGCATGCAGCAGCCGCCGCCACAAGAGCAGCAGCCACCTCCGCGCACACAATAGCCGCTGCCGCGCACGCATAGCAGTTTACCCTGCCCGCCCCGTCCCATTATGCTGCCCGGGCACGCAGCCATGCGCAAGCCACCTAGCACAAGCCAGCAGCACGTGCACGAGTAGCTGCCGGTGCTCCTTGTCAGGTCACTTCGTTCCCCACAGCACTAGACCATTCCTAACCGCACTCTAGTCAATGAACCCCTCCTAACCGCTCCCCACCGTGCTAGACCGCCCTACACTGCACCCTTACGCACCCGGCCGCACCTTAACCGCTCTCTACCACTCTAGTCCGCACTTTATAGTGCCGGACCCCTTCCCAAACGCACTCGACCGCCTCCTACCGCACTAGTCTGCACCCTCCCTTTACCCGTACCAGCGGTCTATCACACTCCTCCTGCCATAGGCTCTCTTTGTAGCAGCTGCAGTTGCTTCTCCTGCTGCGACTAGGCTTCACCTTTAGTGATTCTTATTGTCCTTAGGCTAGTCCTTCTGGACCCGTTCGTTACTTGCTTTGTCGGTTTCTAAACTAGCCCTTAGGCTTTGATTTATTATTCGATTCATTGTTCGCTTCTGCGTAGAGTCGCTACACAACGGGAGTGGGCTATGGAGGAGGGCACGGGGCTGTGCGAGTGATCGTAGCGTTGCGCTAGCGTTCTCACTAATTGCTGTGCTCACAGAAGAGTTTGGCAAGAGTTTCACTAAGGGAATTGAAAATATTATTGAACATTAGATTACAAATGAGGCATGCAAGTCGATATGACTACAATGGCATTGCCACACGTAGCGATCCCCCTGTAGGACTTACTGTGCCAGCACAGCAGAAGAGTGGCTTCTGCCAGAATGGTGGAAGAGCCGCTTGCCAATGCAACAACAGAGCACTTTGCCAGCATTGCACTACATGTGCATATGTACGGACCTACAAGTACGTGCAAGTCGTCGGTTTCACCGTTAGGCGCACTCCGCAGGTGCTAAGTAGAAAACGTGTCGACAGTTTCGCTAGCCGTGCACCGTCAAGTGCGTGATGTCGTTTCCGCAGGTCGACTTTCATCAAAATCTCATGGGAAATTTTCGCACTTATACGCAAAAGTTCGCTGTCCCGCGAACTTTGTCAACCAGTTTGTCGAGATGAGGCTCGCCGAACAGCGCCCTTCGACCTGATGGCGATTCCTTCGAAAGGCTCTGTGTCGACCAGCTCAACGCTGCTCAATCAAACAGCGTTCGACGAAACGAGCCTGTCAAGCCGAGCTCTTCGACCAATATCGTCGACCAGCACTCCTCGACAGGCCTCGTAGACCACTGCTCCTCGACCAGGGCTGCTCGTCGATGATGTCAACCGGATTCTGTCGAGCAGAGCCTGCTCGACCGCTACCTCCGTTGAACAATAGAAGCCCATTCGAGGACCACTACGTCGAGAACTTCTTGTCGACGGTGAGATCGGTGGCACCCAAGCGAGGGCAAGGCCTTGTCATTCATCACTTCCCTTCCGTGCTCATGCTTGGGCACCCCACGCACTAGGTCTACCCATTACCCAGAGGGTTAAGGAGTAACTATGTCTGCGTGCACCCAACACATTGCACGCAGGTCACCGAATGAGCCGTGCAAAAGGGCACGGCACCTATTGCTGCACTTCGTCATCACTGTCGCCGACGTCGGCCAAACGCACTTGGCTGATTGCGACGGAGCACCAGATGAAAGCTGGAAAGTGCAGCGCCTTTGTCAGAAAGTCGGTCGGCTTCTCGATGGTTGGGATGTATTGCAAAGCAAACTTTCCACGCCTCACCATCTACTGCAGCCAAGAGTACCATTGCTCCAAGCCCTCTACAACCGTGACGCCGATTGCAGCACAGTTTGCTTCCCAGCGTCGTGAAGCTGGTACTCTCTGCAAGGAGGAAGCAAAGTCGACGCGCCATGACGTAGTCCGACTTGGTCTATGAGAGCGTCACCCATTTGATGCGCTGGCTTGACCAAGAGACTGCGGCCCCTCCGAAGACGAACTCGTAGCCGCCCGTGCTCGTCCGATTCTGCTTGTCGCCCGCGTCGTCAGCTTCTTTATAGCCGACCAGACACATCGACTCTGGTCCGCCCCCAAACTCCAGAGCGGTGTCATGGGTGTCGGCGAGGTAGTGTAAAGTTCGACCAATCTCACGCTAGTGGTTGTCGCTTCGCCCAGTCAGGCCACTCCTTAGCTTTCTGCACGCAAAGGCAATGTCTGGCCTCGTCGTCGTCGCTACGAATTGCATAAGCGTTGACGGAGACCGTCGCCTTCGGCACTCGCCTAGTCTGCTCCTCGTCGATGATCCATTGACGTAGCTTGTCGATGTGCGACTGCTTGTACAACCACATCTTCCTCGCCGCTCGATCGCGCACGTTTTCCAGCCCGAGATACTTCTCGACCGGGCTGATTTTGCGCAGCTCAAAGGAGGCCTCCAGCAGCTCCTTCAGCATTGCGAGGCTATTGCTTGCGGCGAGCAGGTCGTTGACATAGACGAGCACCTAGCACGCCACTCCGTCGTTGCCGACCTTGAAGTAGAAGGCCTCGTCAACCTGGCTCTTCTACTAGCCGGCGCCGGTCAGCTCCAAGTCGAACGCCGAGTACCACAGCAACGGACTTTGCAGACTCGGTCAGTTCCGTCGTTGTAGTAGGCGGGCTGGTACATGTAGAGCATGCGATCTAGTTTGCTCTGCAGAAACGCGTTCATCATGTCAAGCTAAATCAGGTGCAGGTCGAGCATGGCGACGATGCTCAAGAAGATTCGCAGCGTCATGTAGCTCCCTATTGGTGCATATGTCTCGTTGTAGTCTGCGCCATATACCTCCGTGAAGCCTTTCACGACCAGACGAGCCTTCTCGCGCGCGATTGTGTTGTTGACATGGTACTTCGTCATGGGCATCCAGCGGTTCATCATGATGTTGACTCCGCGAGGACGCTCGACCAGCTCCCACGTCCTATTGGATATGAGGCTCCTGATCTCCTCGTCCATGGCGGCCTTCACCGACTTGCCCTTCCAGCTGGCCAACGCCTTTTTCACCGTCATGTTGGCGATGTCCCAGCGGTGCTCCGGGTCGGTTTACATTTCGGGGTCGAGCTCGGGCAGGTCGACGTCGACTTGCACGTCTTCGAGCATTGTGCTGTGGGAGGTCGGTGGTAGACAAGGGTGGTAGCTCCACGTTTTTGGCAGCTTGCCGATATTGGAGCAGGTAGAACGACGCGGCTACACTACTTCGACTGGAACCTCCACCATGTCGTTGTCGTCGGACAGCTCCCCTGTCGGCAGCTCCCCTGCGCCACCAAAAATTTCCACACCATCGTTCGTTGAGTCATTGTTGAGCTGTGCCCATGTCGGCAGCTCCTCTACCGACCGCTCTCGCAATGTCAGCTTCTCCTCGACGGCTCTCCTGTGATCGGCGCCTCTCCCGATGGCTCCCCTGTCATCTGCTCCTCTGTCGTATGCTGTTGCCCGTCACCGACCTTTTCGGCGTCATGTTGGCCATCGGTGATGCAACTGGTTGGCGTCAAGGGCGACACACCAGGACTCCCTTCATAGTTGGCGGCCGATGAACTCTTGTCAGAAAGGTCGACGACGGGCGGTGAAGAGGAGGGCGACTAAGTCTTCGTCGGGGGCAAAACGAGGATACGAGGAGGAGGGGGTGAGACGTCTTCGACGTCTTTGTCACCAGATTCGTTGACTTCAGCGAGCAGGGGAGGCATCGCCGAGGAGGAATCTGACGGTTGTGCCATCGCAGACGCCGGCCCGTACTCTGCTTTCCACATCTCCAACGACAGGATCTCGTAGTAGATGGCTTCGATTGTGGTAACGATTTTGTTGTCGGTCAAGTCGAGCACCTCCCAGCCCTTGCTCTCTGGCGACACCCTGAGGTGGAGACCCTAGCGGGCCTTCGGCACCAGTTTCCCGCCGCGCTGCTGCTCGGGAACCATGTGTCACAGGTCCACCGGTGATCCCTGATTGATCCTAGGGAAGGGTTACAGGTACGTTGGCCTGGGGGGTTATGGGCGCACTGACCCGCTACTTAACAAGCCCTTTTATCCCAGTGGTTAGTGGCTGGGATTCTGACATGGTATCAGAGCGAAGGTCTCGGGTTCGTATCCCGGTGTATGCACTTCGGGCATCCCAGTGCGGGGGGGTGTCAGAGGTCCACTGGTGATCCCCGATTGATCCTAGGGAAGGGTTACAGGCACGTTGGCCTGGGGGGTTATGGGCGCATTGACCGGCTACTTAACAAGCCCTTTTATCCCAATGGTCTAGTGGTTGGGATTCTGACACCATGAATTGCACCATGCAGCCCCACATGCACGCCAACGTCAGGTCTTGTTTCTTTTCGAACAGCAGTTCATGCATCATCGTCCTCGGAGGCAGAGTCAACCGTTTCTTGGTAGTTGCGCACCCATATTGTCTGTTGCAGAGCAAGGTGCCACCAGTGGTGTTTCACACCCATGTGGAGCAGCATCGTCCATACTGCTTCGCCGACCGTGCGCATCTCCCGCTCCGCCATGCTCTTCTACTACGGGGTGTAGAGGCACGTGAGGTTGTGGATCATTCCCTTGTCTTTAATGAGGTCGGTGAAAGCTCGACCGAGGAACTCCTCTCCGCGGTCAAAACGCAACATCTTCACCATCTTCGATGTCTTACGCTCCACGAACTTCAGCCACTTGTCGAAAATGACCAGCACATCGCTCTTCTTCGAGATCGGCTTGACCCACGTGTAGCGGCTCTTCTTGTCCTTCAGCAAAAGGAAGTAGAAGCTACCTTCGTTTGAGGCTACTCGAAATAGCTCGTAGAGGTCGATGTATACCACGTCAAGCACATTCTCGACATCCGATCCTTAGTCGAGAAAGGTATGGCATGCTAGCTTGCCGCCGACGAAGGATGCACACGGTAGATCGGCCCTAGTCAACAGCTTGATGTTGACGCCGATGTGCGTGAGCCTCGTGTGCCACCTGTCCGGCGCCGACTTTGTCGTAGGCGATCGTCCGCAGAGCCACCACTTCAGCAGACATCGACGTCAACTTTATCAAACAAGGGCGCAGATCGGTGCAAAAAACTCTGCCAATGTAGCGTGCTCGACCAAGCACATCGCCCGCAAATGACACCAACAGCATCTCTTCCCCATCATCCTGCAGCTTCACACCGTTGTCCTTTAGTTGGCCGGCCGACAGCAGATTCGCCTGCACACCCGTTATGTAGAGCACGTCAAGAACAATGACCTGCTTCCCAGCCTCCCCTTGCAGAGCGATGGTGCCTCAGCCTTGGACGCTCTGAAGTGCCCCATTGAAGCCGCGTACATGGCGCACGTTGCCATTCGGGTGCACGTTGATGAAGGCCTCCCGCATGCCCATCAGGTGATGAGAGCAACGCCGTGGAGCAGCACAATTGTCATTTTCGCCTCCACAGTGGCAACGACGGCCTTGAAGTCCTCGCCAACCTCCAGCGCCATCGAGATCGTTGGCTCCACCACGCTGCCCATTGAGCACGACGACCCCTCATCGGCGTCCTTCGTCAACTGCGTCGACTTTGATGCCTGCTTCTCCTTCCGCAGCTTGTTGTATCAACGTCGACGATCGCCGTCGGAATTCCCACGGCCTCCCTTGGTGTCGTCGTCATCGTCGTTGTCGTCGCAGTCAGGACACTCGAAGGAGAGGTGATCAGGGTTGCCGCAGATCCAGCACTCCCACCGTCGACCACCACCCCCACGACCTTTATCCCGCATCGACTTCGTCTAATCGGCGTCCTTCACCGACCTCCCACCTCCTCTACCACCCCCGCCCAACTCCCCGCGCTGCCCCTGTGGACGACTCTGCTTCATCGAGGCAACGTAGTTCGCGTGCGGAAGGAGCTTCGTGGACCTTTCAGACTCCTTCATGAACTTGTCGTTGATGATGTGACTCGACAGCGTGTCGGGCATTGCCAGCATCCGGCACATCACATCGTAACTCATCAGCAGATCCTTGACGACGAGCGTAATGTAGGATGCGTTGAGTAGTCGACACCCGCCATCCGCAATTCGGCCAGAATAAGCCAAGCGCGGTTGCAGCCAAGGCTGAAGTTTCAAATTCAAGCACCCTGTTTTTCACAAAAAACAAATAAATAACTTGCTCAGAAGGCACTTCGGCCAGAAACGAGACACTCTGATTGGTCAGTGCCCTGAAGTCAGACGGTCTAACTTATCAGGGTCGGCGGATTCGCATTAGGGAACGTGCTGGTGTATCACTGTAGTAGGATTCTAGTATGATTTGCTGCAAGATTTCCAAGTGTCACGTGACAGCCAAATTGTGTCGCACAATTTCTCGCAAGTGTATATCTGTGGCTTGCGCTGTCTGTTTCAGTTCATGTGTGATGCTGGCAATGCAAGGGGCACGTGTCGCGCGACCTTGCAAGTGCCAGCCCAAACGATCTGCCTCACAGCTTAGTAGGCAACAGTCAAGAAAAGTCGCTTGTGAGAAAACTGAAACGAGAATGGTGCACTAAGGAATGGAATGTGGTACAAATATGCAACCCTAGCAATGTGTACCCCATATGGGCTACCCCACTACAGCCTACAGAACATTATGATTTGACACACCCCCATAGGCAAAGTGGGGGAGAACAAGGGGTCACAAGACCAGTCAAGCAGAACAAAGCAAAGCTCAGGGTGGATCACAAAGTCACCACACATTCCGAGCACAAGTTCAAGGCCAGAAGGCCAGTTCACATGCAGAAGCAAATATATATATATAAAAGGCTAAACAAGCAAGAGCAGGAGTATATATATATGTGACAGTACAAGCAAGGTCAAGAAGTGAGCAAGTGAGGCAAGGCAGGCACAAGACCAAGCTGAGTACAAAAGCGCTGATGATCACAAGGCGCAAGTGCCTTAGTGAAGATATCAGCAATGTTGGCCTCAGAGGCCACGTACGCAAGTCGCAAGTGACCACGCTGCTGCAGCTCACGAGCAAGAAAAAAGCGGAGAGCAATGTGCTTCGTTCTGTGCTCCAGGCGCTGCTCCCGACACAAGGCCAGCATGGCCTTGTTGTCTACGTACAGCACTGGAGGAGAACGAGGCGGCTCTCCGAGGTCAGTCAGCAGGTAGGTGAGCCAGCGAAGCTCCTGTGCAGCCATGGCTCCTGCGTAGATCTCAGCCTCACAACTGGAGCCGCGAACGGAAGACGAGCGAGTAGCCCTCCACGAAACAGAGCCGGAACCAAGGCTGAAGGTGTAACCCTGTGACGACCGCTGTGTAGCCTGGTCGTCAGCCCAAGAAGCGTCTGCGTGCCCAGTGAGGACCACTGGACTCCGCCCTCCAAGCACTAGCCCCATGCCCGACGTACTGCACAAGTAGCGCAACACCCTCTTCGCTGCAGCCATGTGCTCCGGTCTGTGTCTCCCATGAGCAACATAGCGTGCAAGAATGCTAAGAGGGTATGCAAGGTCAGGTCGTGTGCAGGTCATCAGGTACATGAGGCAGCCAACAAGCTCTGGGTACGGGCCACTCGACTCTACGGACTCATCCGAAGGCAGAGCTGAGAGCGAGTGGCGAGTAGGCAGAGGAGTGGCCTGAGGCGAGGAGTACGTGAAGCCGAAGCGCTGAAGGACCTGCTGCACCATGTGTGACTGAGTAAGGGTGATGGTGCGGCGTGCTCTGTCCCGGATGATCTGCAAGCCAAGGTAGCTGCGCAGTTCACCCTGGTCTGTGCATGTGTGTCTCTTCTGCAGCTCGGACTTCACGTGGGCAAGTCCAGCAGTGTGAGCAGTGGCAAAGACCAGGTCATCGACCTACACGAGGATGTAGAACGGCGGCAAAGAGGTGTCGGTGCGCAGAAACAGCGACGAGTCGCCAGTAGAGGGAGCAAACCCAAGAGCCACAAGCGTAGTCCTCAGTGTGTCGTTCCACTCACGCGGTGCCTGGCGGAGACCGTAGACTGGCCGCCGGAGGCTCCACTGGGTGCCAGGAGGAAAAGTCCCAGTGAAGCCAGGTGGGCGGCGCAGCCAGATCTCCTCGTGCAAGCTACCCTGCAAGAAAGCAATGCTGAAGTCAAGAGAGTGAAGCTCGTAGTCGCGCTGAGCGGCTATGTGCAGCAGCACCCGAAGAGTGGTCATCTTCAGGGTGGGAGAGAAGGCCTGAAAGTAGTCAACTCCCTGCCGCTGACTGAAGCCACGAGCCACGTAGCGCGCCTTGAAGACAGGTGGAGAACCTGGCGGCCGCTTCACCCTGAAAATCCACATGCCAGTGACAATGTTCGCACCAGGTGGGGGAACCGCGTCAACGTAGGTGTCTGTGGACTTCCAGAAAGCCATCTCTGCATCCATAGCTGCCTGCCACTGAGAGGAGTAGGGACCCTCTACGGCCTCCGCGTAAGAGCGCGGAGTCGGGATGTCAAGTGCATCCGGGTCTCCCTCAGGGGTAAGCAGTACGGACCCGAGATGAGGTGAAGCAGCAGCTAGACACCAAAACTCCTACTGTGTGTCCTCAAGGACGTCCGTGCCAAGAGCACACTCACCCCCGACGTACGGAGGACAAACAGACTCAGACTCAGCGACAAGAATAGCAGCGTAGTCTAGACGACAGCGAGCAGCAAAGTCGACCAGCTCAGCAACTAGGGCAGACGCAGCAGTGGACTCAAAAGAAGGGTCAGTGACAACAGTAGCAAGGAGACGCGTGACAGTAGGACTGGCAGCACGAAGAGAGTCCGACTCCGGGTCGGCAAGAGCAGGAAGAGAAGAATCAGGAGGAGAAGGCAAAGGGGCACGCGGAGGAGCAGTGGACGGACGCAAAAACACCCGGTGCGTGCTTGGGACAGGAGGAGGACGCTGACGCGAACCGCGACCACTAGTGCGAGCAGCACGGACCGGCGACGCAGGGCGAGACGCAGGCTCACGACGCTCAGCAAGACCTTCAGTAGGACTAGTGTAGGGAGACGGAGCAGGCAGTGGGGAGGCCGGCAGTAACTGTAGCTGTGACGGGTCAGGCGATGGACACTCTAAGGGAGGAGGAGGACTAGTAGAAGGCAGGAGACCAAGAACCTGCTGAAGAAGCGGAACGAAGTACGGCCGAGGCCGCGCGGCGACTCCAGACACAGCAGGGACAGCACCAGCACCCCGAGCGGCAGCACCAGCGCCAACAGTACCTCCAGCTGCAGTACCTCCAGCAGCACCAGCAGCACCCGCAGCAGGACCGCCGCCAGGACGGATAGCAGTAGCCTCAGCGCCAACACCCTCAGTAGCTCGAGCTCCAGTAGTACCCGCAGGCCCAGCAGCTCCAGCACTCCCAGTATGAGCGCCTCCAGGACCGGCGGCACCAGCACCCTCAGGAGCCGAAGGAGCACCAGCACCAGCAGAACGCCTCGAGCGCCGGGCAAACCACTCGCGCAGCTCCTGTGAAGAGAGTGGCTCCCGCCGAGACGAAGCACCCGGAGTACCTCCAGGCCCTGCACCGCCAGACGCCACACAATCAGGCCCAGCGGCCGCCGGCTCCGCACCCCCAGGCTCAGCAGCTCCAAACGTGGCACCCCTAGGCTCAGCACCTGCAGGCGTAGCACCCCCAGGCTCAGCACCCCCAGGCGTAGCACCCCCAGGCGTAGCACCCCGAGGCGTAGCACCCCCAGGCCCAACACCCCCAGTCTTAGCACCCCCAGGCTCCGCACCCCCAGTAGTACCACCCAAAGGCCCAGCACCCCCAGGCTTAGCACCCACACGCTCACTACCCCCAGAGTCAGCACCCCCATGCTCAGCACCCGCAGCAGCACCAGAGTCACCACTAACCTCGAGAGGCTCGACTGCGTCTACCTGGGACACACCTGAAGGGGCAGGACCCTGAAGGGGCAGGGGGTCTACCAGGGGGGGACCTGGCACAAGGAAGAGCGGTGGCGGGGGGAGGGAAGGAGTGCGGTAGGTGAAGAGGCGGTAGTAGGGGACCGACTCGTCAAACATGACGTCCTGGTAGGACACAACATGACGAGAGGCGGCGTGGTAGAATTGCCACCCTAGCGCGTCAGGGGGGAAGCCAAGGAAGACGCAAGGAGCAGCACGAGGGGATAGTTTGTTCGCAGACAAGTCGCAGACAAACGCCCGAGATCCCCAGACACGGAACGCAGACGCATCGCCTACCTTCCTCGTCCACAGCAAAGCTGGGGAGGTCTCAGGCATGGAGACCCAAGGGTGAAGGTTGAACTGATGCGCCGCGTACCGAACCGCAAACGGCCACAGAAAATGGGGGGCAGCCGCATGCATCATGGACGTACGGGCGACGTCCATGACCATACCAATGCGGCGCTCAGCAATCCCATTTTGCTGTGGAGAGTCCGAAAGCGTGAAGGTCTGGCGGATGCCTCGCGCACGACAGTAGGCTCGCAGAAGGCCAGAGGAGAGTCTCGTGAGACAGGAGGCGACACGAGCAGGGGGCAGACTCAGGACCAGACCTGGATGCTGCAGCAAATACCTGACCCGACGCAGCTACCTGACCCCGGCCGGGAGGAGACTCAGTTGTCAGGGTGTACAGGCTCGACCCCGGCCGACGCGTAAACGTGGCCAGGTGCCGGCCTGTGCGAGTGTCCGAGCAGTGGGTGACCCGCTGACTCGCAGGAGTAAACTGGTGAACCCCCGCATCCTGTAGGTCAGCACCACTCACCAAGTTCGTTGAGAACGAGGGGAGGTAGAGACCAGTCAGGGTGCCAGAGGGGGCCGCCAGACACGGGAGGACAGTGGAGAAGTGAGAAGGGACAGGACCCCTAGAGGGGTCTGCCACGGAGACAGCAACCGGCCGACCAAGCGGCGTGAGTGTGGTGTGGTCTCGAAAGAAGGAGCGAGAAGCCCCTGAGTCAAGTGTGAAGGTGAGGGAGGCCGAAGCCGACGCGGTACCTGCGAGCGCAGACTCACCAGCACCTGAGGACGCAGACGCACTGGCACCTAGAGCAGCAGCCTTACTGGCACCTAGAGCAGCAGCCTCACCAGTACCTAGAGCAGCAGTCTCAATGCCCGGGTCGGGCGGGAAACACCGGTAACAGTCACCCTCATCACTAATAGACATAGCATACATGGCAGAAAGGATAGCATCAAAATCAAGATCATAGATGGCAACTCCCGCCCGAGACAGCTCGCCCCAGCGAGGGATCTCTGTGGCCTCTGGGAACTAGTGACGCCACGCGTCCGTCAGGCGGCCAAAGCAGCGCTGGGTGGGGTGCGCACCCCCACACTGCTCACCCGCACGGTCGCCGGTGCGCAGGACGTAGGTGCACGGACCAAAACCCCCACCCCGCTGGCGCGCAGTGTACCACTTACGGAGCTACTGAGGGGACAGGGTCTCACAACCGCGCTGCTGCTGCTGGCGCGGACCACCACCGGAGCCACTCCTCTGCGTAGACCCCCGACCAGCTCCATCGCCACCCCCGCTGCCTCCGCCGCCTCCACTGCCTCCGCTACTACCGCCGCCTCCGCCGCCTCCTCCACCGCCACCACCTCCGCCACCTCCGCTCCCACCGCCACCGCCGCCGCCGCCTCCGCCTCTACTGCCGCCACCAACACCTCCACCCCCACCTCCACTCCCAACGCCAACCCCACTCCCCCCGCCGCCTCCACCTCCACCTCCACCGCCCCCGCTCGCTCCTCCAGCGCCCCTTCCCCCCTTGCCCTTGCCAGGGCGGCGTCTCCGGCTAGGGGCAGACGCCGCACTGACCGACTCAAGACCAAGGAGGTCGGGTGCAGCAGCAGAGGCAACAGAGGGCAGAAGGGGGGAGGGGTAACACCCCTCAAAGATGGGGGTGCGCGGGTCACCACGAGAGGCTCCTACAGCGACTATGCTCTTCTCGGCCGCTAGGAGGGACTTCTCGAGGAGGTCAACAGTGAGAGTGGTGGGACAGACTGAGAGGAAGTGGTCCCTGACTACGCAAAGGGAGTCAGGGAGGCGAGTAACTATGTAGTAGAGAGTGATGTACATGGGGGGGGGGGTTCTTGGCGCAGAAGTCAGCAGGAAGCGCAGCGCGGTAGCGAGTGTCACTAGTGCGGAGGTGCGTAATGAGGTCAGCGACTGTGGGAAAGGCAGCAAGGTCGGGAAAGAGGTACGGTAGCATGAGACGGCTCAGTGCAGCAGTGGCAGGGGAGGAGTAGCGTGCAACTACAGCGTCGTACAAGGTCTGAGCACTCTTGTAGTGACTAAAGTGCGCACGCTCAGAGGTAGGGAGGTGGCGACGCACAGCAAGACGTGCAGCAGCATCGCGCGTGGCCCACTGTGAGCGAATAGTGGCGTCAGCATCAGCAACAGGAGCAGGAGAGGCACCAGAGGTGAGGTCAAAGAGGGAGAGACCGTCTGCCCTATCGCACTGTAAGAACAGCTGCAGGTCATCTACCCAGACGTCAAAGTCAATGGCTCGACCCTCGGCGTCAAAAGCGAGGACACTAGGGGTAGCCATGACAACAGTAGACTAGCAGCGCACAAGTAGGAAAAAGGCAGTGCAGTCACAGAGGCGCTGTGCTTACCGGACGGGGCTGCTCGGGCGGCTCGGAGGTAGGGCGGCTCGGCGGCTCGGTGGCTCGGCTGCACGGCGGCTCGGCTGCAGGGCGGCTCGGCTGCTGGGCGGCTCGGCTGCAGGGCGGCTCGGCTGCTCGGCTGCAGGGCGGCTCGGCTGCAGGGCGGCTCCACTGCTCGGCTGTCCGGCTGCTCAGCTGCTGGGCGGCTCGGCTCTGCTGCTGTATGGCGGCGCGGCGGTCGGCTGCTCGGCTAGGTGAGGCAGCTCGGGCGGCTCGGGTGGCGGGCGGCACTGCAGCAGATGACGAGGCCGCAGAGAAGGCGGCAAGGCCGCAAGTGAGGGCGGCGGGGACCGCAAATAAGGGCGGCGGGGACCGCAGGCAAGGGCGGCGGGGACCGCAGGTGAGGGCGGTGGGGCCGCAGGTAGGGCGGGTGGGCCGCAGGTAGGGCGGCTGGGCCGCAGGTAGGGCGGCGGGGCCGGGCCGTAGGTAGGGCGACGGGGCCGGGTCGAAGGTAGGGCGACGGGGCCGGTACGCAGGTAGAGCGACGGGGCCGGGGTCGGGGCGCAGGTAGGGCGACCGGGCCGGGGCCGGGGCGCAGGTAGGGCGACGGGGCCGGGGTCGGAGGTGGGGCGACGGGGCCGGGGTCGCAAGCAGGGCGACGGGGCCGGGGCCGGGGCGCAGGTAGGGCGACGGGGCTAGGGCCGGGGCCGCAGGTATGGCGACGGGGCCAGGGTCGCATGTGGGGCGACGGGGCCGGGGTCGCAGGTAGGGCGACGGGGCCGGGGCGCAGGTAGGGCGACGGGGCCGGGGCGCAGGTAGGGCGACAGGGCCGGGGCGCAGGTAGGGCGACGGGGCCGAGGCGCAGGTAGGGCGACGAGGCCGGGGCCGTAGGAATCAGGGGCCGCTAAGGCGGCGTGACTTGGCCGCTAGGGCGGCTCGACGAAGTCAGAGAGGGGAGCGCGACTCGGGCTGAGCGCGCTCCGGGCAGGAAAAAAAACTTTCGACTTGGTGGGCCCTAGGCACAGCTCCCACGAGGGAACGTACTCGATACCAAGAGAAAACTGAAACGAGAATGGTGCACTAAGGAATGGAATGTGGTACAAATATGCAACCCTAGAAATGTGTACCCCATATGGGCTACCCCACTACAGCCTACAGAACATTATGATTTGACAGCTTGGTGTGGAAGAACCTGGCAGTGTTGCACGTAACTTGTTCGGCAATGTTGTACAAATTAGTAGCGAATTAATTTTCTGACCAACCTTACACCTTGGTTTCCCCGATCTCTTTCCTTTGCATTTAGTTTTTTTCAATTGTCACACATGTTTTGGCACGGATAAAAGGCTCAAAGCACCAAACAATGTGAGTGCGGAGAGCCCACCTCCCACCAATTTGTTGTTCTAGTTATCGATTCATTGGGCAATCGGCTAGAATTCCCAGTTTGGATCAGTTAAATTTATTGTCAGAAGACTGAACGAGAATGGATGCATTGAGATCAAAACTGTGTACAAGTACTAACCCTAATTGGGTTGTACCCCTTATGGGCTGCCTCACTACAGCCTATACAACAAGAGCATTATGATATTTTGACACACCTCCATAGGCAAAGTGGGGGAGAACAAGTGGTCACAAGACCAGTCAAGAAAAGCTAAGCAAGCTAGGGTGGATCACGAATTCATCACACAGTCCGAGCACAAGCAAATGGCTACAAGGCCAGTTCATAAGTAGAGTTATATAAAGGAGAACAAACAGTACAGTGATCATAACATAGCAAGTGTAAACATGCAGGGATATATATATATATATATGTAATATATATATACATATCACAGTACAAGCACAGTCACGCAATGAGCAAGTGAGATAAAGCAGGCACAAGGCTTAAAGCAGTACAGAAACACTGATCATCACCAAGCTGAAGTGCCTTGGTGAATATATCAGCAGTGTTGGCCCGTGTGGCCACGTAAGCAAGACGATGTTGACCACGCTGCTGCAACTCTCGAGAAAGGAAGTAACGCAGAGCGATGTGCTTTGTTCTGCGCTCTAGTCTGACACAAGGCAATCATGGCCTTGTTGTCGACATACAAAACTGGAGGAGAATGAGGCCGCTCTCCCAAGTCGGTCAGCAGGTAGGTGAGCCAGCGTAACTCCTATGCAGCCATGGCTCCTGCGTAGATCTCAGCCTCACAACAGGAGCTGAGAACAAAAGACGAGCGGGTAGACCGGCAAGAAATAGAGCCGAAGCCAAGGCTGAACGTGTAACTCTGTGACGACCGCTGCGTAGCTAGGTCGTCAACCCAAGTCACGTCTGAGTGTCCAGTGAGGACAACTGAACCTCGTCCTCCAAGCACGAGCCACATGCCCGATGTACTGCACATGTAGCGCAACACCCTCTTAGCGGCCTCCCAGTGGTCTGGTTGGTGTCTCCCGTGCGCAACGTAGCGTGTCAGGATGCTAAGAGGGTAGGCAAGGTCAGGTCGAGTGCAGGTCATCAGGTACATGAGGCAGCCCACAAGCTCTAGATACAGGCCACTCGGCTCCACGGACTCGTCCGAAGGTGGAGGAGTGGATTGTGGTGGGGAGAAACGGAAGCCGAAGCGCTGAAGGACCTGGTGCACCATGTGTGACAGGGTCGGGATGATGGTGTGCCGTGCTCTGTCCTGGGTGACGTGCAAGAAAACTGCGCAGCTCACCCAGGTCTGTGCACGTGTGTCTCTTTTGCAGCTCTGACTTCACAAGGGCCAGTGCCTCAATGACAGTAGTGGCAAACACCAAGTCGTCAACGTACACGAGGATGTAGAATGGTGACAGCGAAGTGTCGGTGCGCAGAAATAGTGACGGGTCAACATTCAACGGAGCAAACCCAAGAGTCGCAAGTGTCGTCCTCAGTGTGTCGTGAGGACTCACGAGGCGCCTGGCTGAGACCGTAGACAGGCCATTGGAGGCTCCACTGGGTACCTGCAGGAAACGGCCCAGTAAAGCCAGGTGGGCAGCGCAGCCAGATCTCCTCATGCAGGCTGCCCTGTAAGAAAGCTGTGCTGAAGTCAAGAGAGTGAAGCTCGTAGTCACGTTGAGCGGCAACGCGTAGCAACATCCGAAGAGTGGTCATCTTTGGAGTAGGGGAGAAGGTATGGAAGAAGTCAACTCCTTGTCGCTGACTAAAGCCTCGTGCAACGTAACGAGCCTTGAAGACAGGCGGAGAACTTGGCGGCCACTACACCCTGAAAATCCACATGCCATCGACTATGTCCGCCCCAAGTGGGGGAACTGCATTGACGTAAGTGCCTGTGGACTTCCAGGATGCCATCTCTGCGTCCATGGCTGTCTGCCACTGAGAGGAGTAGGGACCCGTAGTCGCCTCAGCGTAAGAGCGCAGGGTCGGGATGTCCAGTGCATCCGGGTCTCCCTCAGGTGCAAGTAGCATGGCCACGAGATGAGGTACAGCAGCTGCAAGACACTCAAAGTCCGCGTGCCTATGCGCAAGGACGTCCATGCCAAGAGCACACTCACACTCGATGGACGGAGGACAGTCAGACTCAGACTCAGCGACAAGACTAGTGGCGTAGTCGAGACGACTTGCAGCAGCAGTGTCAACAAGCTCAGCAACTAAGGCAGACGCAGGAGTGGACTCAAACGAAGGGTCGGGAGAACAGTGGCTAGGAGACGTATGACAGTATGGTTGGCAGCACGAACCAAGTCAGACTCAGGGTCCAGAACGTTAGGAAGAGAGGACACAAGAGGAGACGGCAAGGGGACACGCTGTGGAACAGAGGAAGGACGAAGTGATAGTGTGAGTGCCGGGGACAGGAGGAGGATGCAGACGAGGAACACGACGACCAGTGCAAACTGCGCGAACAGGCGAGGCAAGACGAGACGCAGGCTTACGTCGCTCTGTAAGAGAGTCGGTCTGCTCAGTCTAAGGAGAAGGAGCAGGCAGTGGGGAGTCTGGCTGTAACTGTGGCTGCGAATGGCCAGGCGATGGACACAGTAAGGGAGGAGTGAGGCCAGTAGAGGACGGGAGACTAAGAACCTGGCGAAGTACTGAGCCAGGTGGCGGCAGAGACGACAGTGGTAGTGGAACGAAAAACGGTCGCCGCTTTGCAGTACCCCCTGTACCAGCACCTCCATCTCCTGGGTCTCCAGCTCCTGCGCCTCTATGTCCAGGGTCTCAAGCTCCTGCGCCTCCAGCTCCAACGCCTCTAGCTCCAGCACCTCCAGCTCTAGTGCCTCCAACTCCAGGGCCCCCATCTCCAGGGCCGCCAGCTCCAGTGCCTCCAGCTCCAGCGCCTCTAGCGTAAGTGCCTCCAGCAGCAGGGCCCCCAGCTCCAGCAGCGCCACTCCGAAGGTGGGTGCGCCGAGCAAACCACAAACGCGGATGCTGTGGTGAGGGAGGCTCTCGCCCACGAAACCGCTGTGGCAATGCACCTGTAGGACCTCCAGCAGACGCACTACCCCTAGGCTCAGTATTCCCAGACTCAGTACCCTCTGGCTCAACACCCCTAGGCTCAGCACCCCCAGGCTCCGCACCCTCAGGCTCAGCACCCGCAGGCTCCGCACCCTCAGGCTTAGCACCCTTAGGCTCTGCAACCTCAGGCTCAGCACCTCCAGGCTCCGCACCCTGAGGCTCCCCCAGACGCTACACCCCTAGTAGCACCACCTCCAGCATCACCAGAGTCGACAGCAACTGGCTGCAAAGGCCGCGAAGCGGTCGAGGTGGAAAACCCGGAGGGGTCTCCAAGCGTGGTGAGCGGCGGGGGGCTGCCTCTTTACCCCCCTCTGCTGGGCCAGAGGTGTCGGAAGTGACCTCGAAGGAGCAGGACCCTGAGGGGGGGAGGGGGTCTACCGGAGGGGGACCTGGAGCGAGGAAGAGCGACGCGGGGGGGAGAGGGCCAGTGCGGTAGAGGAAGAGATGGTAAGAGGTAACCAATGTCAAATGTGACGTCTTGAGAGGACAGGACACGGTGCATGGTGGGGTGGTAAAACTGCCAGCCACCGTTAACGACCACAAAAAATAAGGGAGCAGACGCATGGATTATGGAGGTACAAGGCATCTCCATGACTAAGCCAATGCAGCGCTCAGCAATCCCATTCTGCTGCGAGGTGGCCAGAAGCGTGAATGACTAGACGATGCCCTCCCCATTTCAAAAGTCCCGCAAGAGGTCGGAGGAGAACTCACCGCCTCTGTCAGAGTGCAGACGCATGACAGGACGGTCCTAGCGGAACCGCTTGCGGAGTTGAAGACGGATTGCGCGTATCCAAGGGATCAAAACATCAAGGACCTCCCCCTTGCTGCGCATGGAGAAGACCGTGGTGTAACGCGAGTAGCCGTCAACAACCAGCAGAAAGTATCGCTCGCGGTCTTGTCCACGGATGCGGGTTGGGCCGCACATGTCCATATGGAGAGTCTGCAGGGGAGCAGTCGTCAGGGGAAACAAGGAGGGGTGAGGAGCGGCACGCAGCCGCCCCTTGACGCAAGGTAGGCAGGGCGGGGCAGGCGGGGGCGGGAGGGGAGGCAGAGACCTGGGAAGACCAGAAACAAGGAGGCGGGAGTGCATGCCACGGAGGCGTGGCAGGGAGGGGTGACCAAGGCGGTGGTGCAAAGGAGAGTCTGGTGCGAGAGGAGGCGACACAAACAGGGGGCTGATACCTAACCTGACGCGGACACCTGATCGGACGCAGCCATCTAAGTAGGCTCAGCAGTCAGTGTGTACAGGCTCGACCCAGGCCGACGGGTGAACGTGGCCAGGTGACGGCCCGTTTGTGTACACGTGCAGATCAACACACGCTGACGCCCAGGAGTGGTGGTAGTGACCATCGCATCCTGGAGGGCAGTGGCACTCACCAAGTTTGTAGAGAACAAGGGAAGGGGAAGACCTGAGAGTGAGCCAGACAGAACCGCCACACACGGGAGAACAATGGAGGAACGTGCAAGAACTCGCCCCCCTGAGGGGTTAGGTAGAGAGACTGCAACAGGTGCAGGGAGTGGTGTGACTGTGGTACTGTCGCGAAAGAAGCAGCGGGAAGCACCTGAGTCAAGCGTGAAGGTGTGCAAGGCCTCAGCAGGCGTAGTACCCGAGAGAACAGATGCACTAGCACCTAGAGCAGCAGCATCTATACCTGGGTCGGGCAGCACACACGGGTAACTGTCACCCTCAGCACTAACAGTCAAAGCATACATGCCAGCAAGGATAGCATCATATTCAAGAGCAAATATATCCACATTGTTCCTAAGGAGCTCTAGCCAGCGGGGGAGCTCAGCCTCATCGCCAAACTCTGCGCGCCAGGCGTCGTCCAGACGGGAGAAGCAGCGGTACTGTGTGTGACCAACGTTCCTGCATGTCAAACTAGTGCGATCACCTGTCCGAATGACGTACGGGTAGCGAACATTACTGCCAGACGCCCCACGCTGAGCAAACCGCTCACGAAGCTGCTGGGGCGTAAGGGTCTCGCGCGGACGCTGTTGTTGCTGCTGCCTCTGGCCACCGCCAGAACCTCCCCTCTAAACGGCTCCACCCTGACCGCCACCACTGCCGCCGCCACCACTCCCGCTGCTACCACCACTGCCGCCACCTCTCCCACCGCTACCACCACCGCCACTTAAAGCTCCACTCCCACGACCATTCCCACCGCGACCACCGCCACCTCCACCGCCTCTATTGCCTCCACCACCGCCTCCACCGCTGCTACCCCCACCACTCTTGTCGCCCTTGCCCTAGCCGCTGCGGCGCCTCCCACTAGGAGCAGACGCAGCCCCGACCTCCTCAGCACAAAGAAAGTCAACAGCAGTAGCAGGAGCGACAGAGGGGGCAAGGGGGGAGGGGGAACACCCCTCAAAGAAGGGAGTGCGAGGAGTGCCCTGTGCAAGGCAGCGCGACGTGCAGGGCAGGGCAGCACGGCAGCCAGCAAGGCGGCGTGCGGGCAGGGCAGGGCAGCGCGACAGCCAGCAGGGCGGCGCGTGGGCAGGGAGGGCAGAGCGCGAGCCCTAGGGTGACGCGATAGGCAGGGGAGGGTGGTGCGCAGCTAGCAGGGCGGCGAGACGGGCAAGGCAGGGCGGTGCGGCAGCCAGCAGGGCGGCACGCGGGCAGGGCAGGGCAGCGTGACTGGTGGGGCAGCACGACCGGAAGGGTAGGGCGCTATGGGCAGGGTAAAGTGCTACAAGCAGGGAACTATTTGGTGGGCCATAAGAAAAAAACGGTCCTGGAACAGGACCTGCTCTGAAACCGTGTCAGAATACTGAACGAGAATGAACGCATTGAGATCAAAACTGTGTACAAGTACTAACTCCAATTAGGTTGTACCTCTTATGGGCTAACCCACTACAGCCTACACAACAAGAGCATTATGATATTTTGACATTTATCGCTTCACCAATTACCCTAATTATGCAGCCATTAGCATTGTGTGTTGTACGTAAAGATCGAGTGTACTCGGGTGTCAAACAGCTAGTGCAGCGTGCCTTGCTCATCGTGCCTTGTACAGCCATCTTGGAGGTGGGTACATCGATAAGAAATCTCCATGAAGCTTTGTCTCGATATACTCGCATTGAGGGACCACAAGAAGTATTATCTGAAGAGTTAGACAAACTCCAGAAACGACTAAGTCCGAGGCCTATTACAATGAATCAGTGGCCATAAACAAGTCTAAGGCACTCAATGATGAAAATTTGATTACTTTGGAAAGTCAAAAAGTGGATGGTCTGATACGTCGGACTAATCAGACTGAATTGTCATTTGATAACCCTGGTTGCAGCACTCGGTCGCTGACTCCTGTTTACAAATCCTGATGTTCATAAGTTTCTGCTACTGTTGGCCGATGTAGAAGTCGTCGTTCGACTTGTACGTCAGCATGATGAACTACCATGCTTTGTAGCCAGCATCCACCCAAAGTCTGCATGGCTTCGCCATTTTTTTTATCACAAGCTTCGTTATTCGTTTTCCGCGCAACCATGTTTTAGAACTTATAACAGGTTGCAATTATTGTATAAAAACAAACCGGTCCGGTTAGGGTGCGTCAGATCCGTTGTTGGAAAAATCCGGCCGGCCGGGATTAGCGAAGGTTCATTTGCGAGATACACAAAGATTTTGTACACTTCGCCAAATCCGGCAATTTGTAAAAAAAAAATAAGGCCGGTTCAGCATTTGACAAAGTTCCGACGTGCAGTCGAGTCGAAAGTCGATCACTTTGTCAACGTGAGATCGCTACAGTCTCTACGCGACGTTGTTACGAATAGTGAGAAACTGTTGTGCACTCCTAGGCGCAGCTAAGCGAAACGCGCAGTATCGGAAATGAACACGAAGAGTCAGAGCTGACTCGAAGCGACGCAAACGAGTGGAATAGATCTGGACCGTCGGAGCAAACGACACCAGGCAGCTGGAGTTTCGATGTAATTGGCGGGAACAGTTTCGTAACTGTTCGAGTCGCACGGTTGGTTTGAATTCGAGTAAGGGAATGTACACCTTAGAGTACATGGCTAGCTAGGTTGTTTCGTATTCCACCTGTACTCATATTAATATTCTCTATATTTGCATGTTTTAATCATCTCAAGTATTTTGCATTCACTCTGCTAATCAACTCAAGGGCCCATCACATACAAGCAATCAGCGGACGGTGAAGGCATGCCTACGTGGTCGGGTTTAGACTATGCCGCGAAGAATTTGGTAGCAGGGGCGGTAGCAATGGAGGGTGACGGGAAGAATGGGCTTGGGACCCGTGGAGGGACGGGCGCGCACGGCGCGGAAGGAGACGTGACGGGGAGAACGGGAGGAGCCACAGGCTCTGACGTGGAGCGCGAACTGCCTCGTAGGCCGGAGAAGGAAGGGGATAGCGCCAGAGCGGAGAAGCCCGTTTTCCGTGGAAGGCATCCCAACGGCGGGACGAAGGATGGGCAGCAATCGGCCATATCAGCGTAGTGCTTCATGGCAGGGCTTTGAGGAAGAAGCGGCATCGTCGCGATGGCGTTACACGATGTTCCCAAAGGTGGAAGTGCCGGAACAGTTCTCAGGAGAAACACGGCACGAGCCACCTTTGAAGAATTACCTGATGCAGTTGAAGAACTTACGGGTGCGATGGGAGCGAGATCATTTGGCGGCAGATGAGTTCTTCAGAGGATTGGCCAACACGCTTACGGGAGATGTAGAGACATATGTGAAAAATGAGGAATGAATGAACTAGCAACCAGGTGGGTACAAGTAGGAAAACCTAGAAATGTTGTACCCCATATTGTCTACCCCACTACAGCCTTCACAGACTGTAGCATATAAGTTTGACACACCCCCATAGGCAAAGTGGGGGAGAACAAGAGGTCACAAGACCAGTCAAGCAAAGCAAAGCAAAGCAAGCTCAGGGTGGATCACAATGTCACCACACAGTCCAAGCACAAGAGCAAGGCCACAAGGCCAGTTCACATGCTGGATCATATATAAAGGTAAACAAGCAAGTGCAGGTATAGAAAGATCACAGTACAAGCAAGGTCAAGAAGAGAGCAAGTGAGGCCAAGTAGGCACAAGACCTAGCATCGTACAGAAGCGCTGATGATTACAAGGCGGAAGTGCCTTGGTAAAGATATCAGCAGTGTTGGCCTCAGAGGCCACGTAGGTGAGGCGGAGCTGACCACACTGCTGCAGCTCACGAGCAAGGAAGTAGCAAAGAGCAATGTGCTTCGTTCTGTGCTCCAGTCTGTGCTCTCGACACAAGGCCAGCATGTCCTTGTTGTCTACGTATCGAACTGGAGGAGAACGAGGCGGCGCTCCTAGGTCAGTCAGCAGGTAGGTGAGCCAGCGTAGCTCCTGTGCAGCCATGGCCCCCGCGTAGATCTCAGCCTCACGGCTGGAGCTGAGAACAGAAGACGAGCGGGTAGACCGCCACGAGACAGAGCCGAAACCAAGGCTGAAGGTGTAACCCTGCGACGACCGTTGCGTAGCCTGGTCGTCAGCCCAAGAAGCGTCTGCGTGACCTGTGAGGACCACTCAACGTCGCCCTCCAAGCACTAGCCCCATGCCCGACGTACTGCACAAGTAGCGCAACACCCTCTTCGCTGCAGCCATGTGCTCTGGTCGGTGTCTCCCAGGAGCAACATAGCGTGCCAAGATGCTAAGAGGGTATGGAAGGTCAGGTTGTCTGCAGGTCATCAGGTACATGAGGCAGCCAACAAGCTCTGGGTACGGGCCACTCGGCTCTACGGACTCATCCGAAGGCAGAGCTGAGAGCGAGTGGCGAGTAGACAGAGGAGTGGCCTGAGGCGAGGAGTACGTGAAGTCGAAGCGCTGAAGGACCTGCTGCACCATGTGTGACTGAATCATGGTAATGGTGCGCTGTGCCCTGTCCCGGGTGATCTGCAAGCCAAGGTAGCTGCACAGTTCACTCAGGTCTGTGCACGTGTGTCTCTTTTGCAGCTCAGACTTCACGTGGGCTAGTCCAGCAGTGTCAGCAGTGGCAAAGACCAAGTCGTCGACGTACACGAGGATGTAGAACGGTGGCAAAGAGGTGTCGGTGCGCAGAAACAGCGACGGGTCGACAGTAGAAGGAGCAAATCCAAGAGCCGCAAGTCTAGTCCTCAGTGTGTCGTGCCACTCACGCAGTGCCTGGCGGAGACCGTAGATTGGCCGCCGGAGGCTCCACTGGGTACCAGGGGGAAACGACCCATTGAAGCCATGTGGGCGGCGCAACCACGACGTACGTGCTAAGAGCACACTCACCCCCAACGGACGGAGGACAGACAGACAGACTCAGACTCAGCAACAAGACCGGCGACGTAGTCTAGACGAAAGCGCGCAGCAAAGTCGACAAGCTTAGCAACGAAGGAAGACGCAGCAGTGGACTGAAAAGAAGGGTTAGTGACAACTGTATCCAGGAGACGCGTGACAGTAGGACTGGCACCACTAGTGCGAGCAGCACGAAAAGGCGACGCAGGACGAGACGCAGGCTCACGACGCTCAGCAAGAGCTCCAGTAGGACCAGTGTAGGGAGAAGAAGCAGGCAGGGGGGAGGCGGGCTGTAACTGTGACCGCGACTGGACAGGGTGTGGACACTCTAAGGGAGGAGCAGGACCAGTAGAGGGCGGGAGACCAAGAACCTGCTCAAGGAGCGGAATGAAGTACGGCCGCGGCCGCGCAGCGCCTCCCGAACTAGCAGGAACAGCACCAGTACCCCAAGCGGCAGCACCAGCGCCAGCAGAACCTCCAGCTCCAATAGTGCCAACTCCAGCACCCTCAAAAGCACCACCGCCAGCAGAACCACCAGCGCCAACACCCCCAGCAGCTCTAGCAGCTCCAGCAGCTCCAACTCCAGCAGGAACGTCAGCTCCCGTACCGCCAGCAGCTCCAGCAGTACCTCCAGCAGGACTAACTCCAGCAGCCCCAGTAGCACCCCCAGTCCCAGCAGCTCCGGTACAGCCAGTTCGAGCACCTCCAGGATTAGCAGCAACAGTAGTACCTCCTGCTCCAACACCACGGCTCTAGCGCCGGGCAAACCACTCGCGCAGCTTCTGTGGAGAGAGTAGCTCCCACCTCGACGAAGCACTGCCAAAGGCCACACGAGCAGACCCAGCACCCCCAGGCTCCGCACCCCCAGGCTCAGCACCCCTGGGCTCCGCACCCCCAGGCTCAGCACCCCCAGACTCAGCACCCCCAGGCTCAGCACCCCCAGACCCAGCACCCCCAGGCTCCGCACCTCCAGGCTCAACACCTCCAGACCCGGCACCCGCAGGCTCAGCGCCCCTAGCAGCACGAGAGTCAACAGCTACCTTAACATGCTCGACTGCGTCTACCTAGGACACACCTGACGGGGCAGGACCCTGAGGGGGGAGAGGGTTTACCGGGGGAGGACCTGGCGCAAGGAAGAGCGGCGGCGGGGGGAGGGGCGCAGTGCGGTAGGGGAAGAGACGGTAGTAAGGCACCGACTCGTCAAAGGTGACGTCCTGAGAGGACAGAATACGGCGCGAGGTGGGGTGGTAAAACTGCCGACCAGGCGCGTCAGGGGGGAAGCCAAGGAAGACGCAGGGAACAGCACGCGGGGGACAGCTTGTCCACAGACAAGTCGCGAACAAACTCCCTAGATCCTCAGACCTGAAACGCAGACGCATCGCCAACTTTCCCCGTCCACCGCAAGGTGGGGGAGGTCTCTGGCAAGGAGACCCGGGGCTGAAGGTTGAGCTCATGCGCTGCGTACTGAACCGCAAACGGCCACAGAAAATGGGGAGCAGCCGCATGGTTCATGGATGTACGAGCAATGTCCATGACCATGCCAAGGCGGCGCTCAGCAATCCCATTTTGCTGTGGAGAGGCCGGAAGCGTGAAGGTCTGGCGGATGCCCTGTGCACGACAGAAGGCTCCAAGACGGGCAGAGAAAAACTCCCCGCCTCTGTCAGAGTGCAGACGCAGAACAGGAAAGTCCGAGCCGAAACTCTCTCTGAGCTGGAGACAAGCTGCGCGGATCCAGTCGATCAACACCTCAGTGACGTCACCCTTGCTGCGCAAGGGGAAGACCGTGGTGTAACTTGAGTAGTCCTCAACCACCAATAGGAAGTAACGCTCGTGACCCTGGCCACGGACGCGGGCGGGGCCCCACACATCCATGTGAAGAGGCTGCAGCGGAGCCTCTGTCGAAGGAAACTCAGAGGAGCGAGGGGCGGCTCGCTGCCGCCCCTCGACGTAGGGAACGCAGGTAGGGGCAGGCCCGGGAGGGAGGGGAGGGAGGGACCGGGGGAGACCAGACACAAGGACACAGGAGGCCATGCCCCGAAGACAAGGCAGGGAGGGGTGACCAAGGCGGTGGTGCCAAAGGAGAGTCTGGTGGGACAGGAGACGACACGAGCAGGGAGCAGACTCAGGACCAGACCTGAAACGCTGCAGCAAACACCTGACTCGACGCAGCTACCTGACCAGACTCAGCAACTGGAGGAGACTCAGTAGTCAGTGTGTACAGGCTCGACCCCAGCCGACGGGAAAACGTGGCCAAGTGTCGGCCCGTCCGAGCACACGTACAGTGGATCACCCGCTGACTCGCAGGAGTGAACTGGTCAACCCCCCGATCCTGTAGATCAGCACCACTCACCAAGTTCGTAAAGAACGAGGGGAGGTAGAGACCTGACAGGGTGCTAGAGGGGGCCGCCGGACACGGTAAGACAATCGAGAAGCTAGCAAGGACAGGACCCCCCAGAGTGGTCCGCCAGGGAGACCGCAACCGGCCGACTAAGCGGCGTAAGTGTGGTGCAATCTCGAAAGAAGGAGCCGGAAGCACCCGAGTCAAAGGTGAAGGTGTGTAAGGCCTGAGCCGACGTGGTACCTGAGAGAGCAGACTCACCAGCACCTAGAGCAGCAGCCTCAATGCCCGGGTCAGGCGGAACACACAGGTAACAATCACCCTCATCATTAATAGACACAGCATACATGGCAGCAAGAATAGCATCATAGTCAAGATCAAAGATAGCAACCCCCGCCCTAGACAGCTCTCCCTAGCAAGGGATCTCAGAGGCGTCACGGAACTGGTGACGCCACGCGTCCATCAGGCGGCCGAAGTAGCGCTGGGTGGAGTGCGGGCCCCCGCATTGCTCACCAGCACGGTCGCCGGTATGCAGGACGTAGGGGCAGGGTCCAGTACCCGCACCTCGCTGACGCCCAGCGTACCACTCACGAAGCTGCTGGGACGACAGGGTCTCACGACTGCGATGCTGCTGCTGGCGCGGACCACCACCGGAACCACTCCTCTGCGTAGAGCCGCGACCAGCTCCACCGCCGCCGCCGCCGCCTCCGCAACCTCCGCCGCCTCCGCTCCCTCCGCCACCGCCGCCGCCTCCTCCGCCTCCACTGCTGCCACCGACACCTCCACCCCCGCCACCACTCCTACCACCACCCCCACCCCCTCCACTGCCTCCACCACTACCTCCACCGTCCTTGCCAGCCCCTCCAGTGCCCTTGCCCCCCTTGCCCTTGCCGGTGCGGCGTCTCCCGCTAGGGGCGGACGCAGCGCCGACCGACTCGAAGCCAACGAGGTCGGCCGCAACAGCAGAAGCAACAGAGGGCAAGAGGGGGGAGGGGGAACACCCCTCAAAGACGGGGGTGCGAGGGTCACCACGAGAGGCTCCTACAGCGACTATGCTCTTCTCTGCTGCTAGGAGGCGCTCCTCGAGGAGGTCAACGGTGAGTGTAGTGGGGCAAACTGAGAGGAAGTGGTCCCTGAGTAAGCGAAGGGAGTCAGGGAGCCGGGTGACTATGTAGTAGAGGGTGATGTACATGGGGGGGGGGGGTTCTTGGCGCAGAACTCAGCAGGAAGCGCAGCGCGGTAGCGAGTGTCACTAGTGCGAAGGTGCGTAATGAGGTCAGCGACTGTGGGAAAGGCAGCAAGGTCAGGGAACAGGTACGGCAGCATAAGGCGGCTAAGAGCAGCAGTGTTAGGGGAAGAGTAGCGTGCAACTACAGGGTCTTAGCACTCATGTACTGACTAAAGTGCGCACGCTCAGTGGTCGGTAAGTGGCGACGCACAGCAAGACGAGCAGCAGCATCGCGTGTGGCCCACTGTGAGCGAACAGTGCTGTCAGCATCAGTAGGCGGGGAATGAGAGGCACTAGAGGTGAGATCGAACAGGGAGAGTCCGTCTGCCCTATCGCAGTGTATGAACAGCTGAAGGTCATCCACCAAGACCTCAAAGTCAACAGCACGACCCTCAGCATCAAAGGTAAGGACACTGGGGGTAGCCATGACAGGAGTGGTGTAGCAGGGAGTGATCTTGCCAGTTCGAGTGAGTAGGGCCGGGGCGCGCCGGTAGGAACAGGGCTGTAACCGCGGTGGCAACGGCTCGCCAGTGACAGTAGCGGCTCGACGGCAGGGCGGCTCGGCGGCTCGGCTTCTGGGCGGCTCGGCGGCTCGGCTACTGGGCGGCTCAGCGGCTTGGTTGCTGGGCGGCTCGGCTGTTGGGCGGCTCGGCGGCTCGGCTGCTGGGCGGCTAGGCTGCTGGGCGGCTCGGCTGATGGCCGGCTCGGCGGCTCGGCTGCTCGGCTGCTGGGTGGCTCGGTTGCTCGGCTGCTGGGCGGCTCAGCGGCGACGGGGCCTGTAGAGGCGGCGACGGGGCCGCGAAGGGCGGCAACGGGGCCGCTAGAGGCGGCGACGGGGCCGCGAAGAGCGGCGACGGGGCTGCTAGGGGCGGCGACGGGGCCGCGAAGGGCGGCTACGTGGCCGCGAGGGGCGGCGACGGGGCCGCGAAGGGGCCGCAAGGGGCCTAGAGGGGTGGCGACGAGGCCAAGAGAGGCGGCGAAAGGGCCGCCAAGGGGCCTAGAGAGGCGGCGACGGGGCCTAGAGGGGCGGCGACGGGGCCGCGAAGGGGCTGCGATGGGCCTAGAGGGGCGACGACGGGGCCTAGAGGGGCGGTGACGGGGCCGCGAAGGGGCCGTGAGGGGTCTAGAGGGGCGGCGACGGGGCCGCAAAGGACGGTGACGGGGCCGTAAGGGGTGGCGATGGGACCGCTAAGGGTGGCGCGAGGGGCTCGTAGGAGGGCGCGACGTGAGGGCGGCCTACGTGGTGTGCCTCGGGCAGGAAAAAAAATCGAGTATAGTGGTGGGCCCTGAGAAGCGTTCCCACGAGGGAACCTGCTCTATTCCATGTGAAAAATGAGGAATGAATGAACTAGCAAGCAGGTGGGTACAAGTAGGAAAACCTAGAAATGTTTTACCCCATATTGTCTACCCCACTACAGCCTACACATACTATAGCATATAAGTTTGACAACATACTACCGGATTTGTCGCCGAGAGCTGCTAGACTGGGCGGAGCAAGGAAGGCCGGGGGAGAGAGATCCCACGAAGCGTTTTCTGGAGATGGTGCGCGATCAGTTCCCGTTGCAGACGCCAGAGCATGTCGTCGAATTTCGGGACTTCAAGCGGAGATCGGGAGAATCTCTCTTGGCATACTAAGGGCGTCTTTCTGGTGTAGCCCGGGGAGGACATGAACTACATGGATCAAGGACATCTCGTCAGCAATTTCTGAATGGACTAAACTACGAGCTGGAGCAAGACGTACAAGTGAAGATCTTCAAGATGGGGGCAGCGGCGACGCTGAAAATCGCATACGAAACGGCAAAAAAGGGTGGAGACAGGCCGACGGTTGTTCGAGGTAGGCGCGCACGGCTGAGCAGTCTACCAAAAGGCGGAGGCCGGCGTGGAGCGCCAGCCTAGTGGAGTATGAACGGCCGCCAAGAGGACCAGCGGACACGCGGAAGTGCCACAATTGCGGCAAGAGCGGTCACTTAAGGCGAGACTGCTGCAACCCACCAGCGTGCTCCGTTTGCGGCAAGGAAGACCATCTGAGGAGGGATTGCCCAGAGGCACCCACGTGCGACAAATGCGGAAGGAAGGGACATACTGATCGTGAGTGCTTCTCGCGCCGAGGGGACCCGAAGGAAATGGGGAAGTGGCAGAAATGTGGGCGGAGTTTGAAAGGTTGCGCGCTCAGCTAGAAGAACGAGAGAGAGGAACGGAAAGGTGGTGGCGAGGTAAGAGGAGGAGGAGGAGGAAGGTAGCGAAGAAGAGTTCTTGATGGCTAGACCTGCCAGAGAAAGAGACGAGCTGGGGCTGAGGCCCAGGGAGAGGTACTTGCGTCAGAGAACGGATAGCAACAAGAGAACGGGCCAAGGCGGCGAGCGGGAGAGAACAAAGAGGGGATATCACTCCGGCGTCACCCGCTAGAGAGGCTGAGCTGCGCGGCGTTGGTGCTAGTGGCGGAAAAGGGATACATCACGGTGGGGGGACTGCTAGTGAAGCAGGCCATCATTAATACGGGCGCACATCAAGTGCTGATAGGAAGGCGGCTAGCGGAGCAGTTGCAGCTGGACACGCCAGAGAGGCAAATAGCAGAAGGACTGCTATTGATGATGGCGGAGGGCGGCAGCACTAAGTGGATGCCGAAGACAAGGGCGACAGTGGAGATCATTTTTTTTTTTTTTTTTTTTTTGGTAGGTGAAAATGCATTATACAACGTACAACGCAAAACACCGTCGGTCGTAACCGGAGCTAGAGGGCATAGGTAGTGTATACCGTACCCTCGCAGATATCTAGGGAGGCTTATAGACCAGACGCCTAAAGATTTCAACTTGCCCGCCACAAAATCCTATGGTGCCGTTGTCACACATCAGAAACACCTCGATACATCCCTCCTCATCCTGGTTGTGTCGCCTCAGCCCTGGTGGGTTGGCTCCTCCGAACCTGCCTTGCCTGGTCTGGTGAGGTTGGGTTGCAACAGATGCAGCCCTGGTTCGATGTTGCTGCCGAGCAGGGCGAACGCGTCTCATCGAAACTGCTGTCACTCGCGCCAGCTGCTTGAAAGGTGTGACAGGAACCACCTCGACTGCCTGAGGTAAAAATGTAGCAGCAGCTGAAGCCGAAATGGCTGCCTGAGGTAAAAATATAGTAGCAGCTGAAGCCGATATGGCTGCCTGAGGTAAAAACGTAGCAACATCTGAAGCCGATATGGCTTTCTTATGAGATTTTCGACGTGGCTCATCCATGGTCGGACGAACGTAACGCCGTAGACCAGTTTCCTCCAGCAACATGGACATATCTTGAAAAAAATCTCCCGTAAAATCCACCAAGTTAGGCGTCCTATTTATAATATTGTTCTCGTCCTGCTGCCAGACGTTGTCGTCAAGAGACACATAGAAGTCGTCTTCCTTAGTTGGAGCCATCCGAACAAAAGGTAGTTCTTCTTGATCCGATGTTTGTTTCAAGCCTGATCTTGATTCAGAAATGTAGTTATTCTCTGTCACGAGTTGCCGTGGAGAGCGTGAAGCTTCTCCTACTGATCGACGTAGGATGAAGGAAAAAGCCGATAATCTGAAAGTACTTCGTTGAGATATTTCCTTGTACTTAACACCCTTTCTCCCACGTTTGCGTCTTCCCGGATGCCATTGTTGATGTCCTTCAATTTGCGTCTGCTGAGGACTTGTCTTGTAAACAATCGCTGATCCAGGTTGTAACTCATTTAAGAGTGGTAGAAGGCATGTATGCAGATGACGAGGAGTTTCCTTTTTTGCCTGTTGTCGAATAATGGCCGAGAAGACCGATAGACGGAAAATATTAAGAGGTCCCGCTGCCTTGTACTCTCTCTTCACATGTTTTGTCCATTCTGTCCTGCTTTCCAGGTTCCAGCTCAGGTGACGACTCCTGCTAAGCCTGACCATTATGACTTCCTTGGAGTAACTAAATGTCTTCAGCTTTAAACCAGTTAAAAACCTGAAAAACAGATCTTCACAAGAGGCAGTTGCGACGAGGCAGTTGCGACAGTGGAGATCATGATTAGGCGGGGAAGTCTGGAGAAATGCTCCGTGAAGCTGCAGTGCAACATCTCACCATCGAAAGATTAGGACCTGCTCTTAGGAGTCGAATTCCTCTACAGCATCGGCTCGACAATCTGCATGTGGGAAGAAAAGCTGACGTACCGAGTAACATACTGGGAATATGACGGGTGCGTGGCGGAGTTACCAGTGTGCTTCGTCCGACGAGAGCTGCGGGAGGCCTATCAGGTAGAGGTGAAAACGTTGCAAGAGGAGCCGGGGCACATGAACTGGGAACAGATGGAAGAGGAGAGGCGATACCATGACTGGCACCGACAGCAGTGGGGAGAGAGCGGGAGCCTGAAGCAGTTGCACTTGGATAGCAGGGTGTTTCAAAAGCCGATCGTGCTTCTTGAGTTGTTCGGAGGGATCAGCATGGGGTTAGCAGCGTTATTTAAAGCAGGACTGCAAGTAGAGAAGTACATTTACGTGGATATCCTGACATCATATCAAGAACCTGGAAGAGAGGTATCCCTCTCAGCTATATGAGGGAGCAGTGGAACGAGGGGTGGAGTGGATTTGTCATCGCGTGGAGGATGTGAAGAAAGAAGCTCTGGCCCACTGGGGGCACATTGATTTGGTAGTAGCTGGATGGGAATGCCAAGGGATGTCACGGGCTGGGGAAGGATGAGGGATGAGTGATCCGCGGAGCAGCCTCTTCCGAGAGCTGATCAGGATCCTCAGACAGATCAAGCGCAAACAAGGGGAGGTGGCATACATCGAGGAGAACGTGGACACGAGGGATGATGAGAGGGAGGCGGTTAAGCTGGCAAAAGAAGAGATCAGCGGAGAGCTGGGGGCAGGGGTAGCATGGGATGCGGCGCAGAATGGGAGCTGAACTCATTGTACCCGAAGGTACTGGCAAAACGTACTGCCGGAAGCTATCCTGCAGTACGAGCTATCACTGATGAAGCGACCGCGGCCAAGACTTGTCGCCGATATATTGGAACACGCGCGGATTCCTGCACCAGTGCGACACTTCGACCACGAGACGCAGTATCCCTGCAATAAGATAGGGAAGCCACGGCAGGCCTGGCCGACACTGGTGGCCTACAAGAATGCAGAGGGCTTTAGGATGAAGGATGGAGTGGAAGGGCCAGGGATGGTGTTTGATCGACTAAAGGGGGTGTGGGAAGAGCCGACGGTGCTGGAACGGGAGCTAGCAATGGGTTTCATGGCGGGTGCAACCGCAAGTCCAGAAGTTACAGAGGATCAGAGACGGAGGGCGTTGGGGAAGGCCATGGACCTCAACGCCCTGCACTATCTGGTAGGCACCATGGACAAACACTTGGAACGCAACTGATTGGAGCAACGGAGGGACCACGCAGCACGGGCAGACCCAAAGATGGAGGACGATGAGATCAAGGAAGAGGAGGCGGAAATATTGCTGGATCACCTGGAGAGGGAAGCATGGGAGATGCGAAGGAAGGGGGTGCCGCAAGAGAAGTGAATGAAGAGGCTGAACGACCACCTGGAAATCCTAGGAAGACATCCGGACCAAGAAGAGGAGGAAGAGGAGTGGTGGGAAGGAGAGCCGGAGATGGACTAGGACTCAGAGCAGGAGGAAGACCCCACAGAGAGGTGGATCCCGGATCCGGACGAGGTCTTCCTGGGACCTAGCCGGTCATACATGGCTAGAAACTCAGAGGCACTGGAGGGAGAAGAGAAGCAAGAAGCAGACGAGGGAGAAGGGGCAGCAAAGTCATCGGAGCGCGCGGGCCCAGCAGTAGCAGAGGAGACAGGAGACGAACCAAGGGGAGTGGCAGATGTGGCGCGGCCAGCGGCACTAGAGACACGTTGGGGCATAGGTGGGGCAATGCTGGGGCGGATGGTGGTGAGGCTGGAGGCGGTACTTAGACAGCACGCTATGAGAGTACGTTGGCTTATGCCAGCTATGCTTGCTTGCCTAGCCTTTATTATGCTATTTCTGGCATAGGTTTATTTTATGCATGCATGAATTGCTTGATTTCCTAGGCTAGGTGCTTTCCTATATTTTATTATAGTTATAGCACCGAGCTAGGTTGCGCACACCGAATTCTGGGCTATTCGGTTGCCACGGACTTGCCTTCTACCGAATTCGGGAAGGGTCTGTTCGGGACGCTTCGCGATCCTCGGAACCTTCGCGTAACACCTGATTACTGGGCCTTGTGTCGAGCCAACATATAGCCTCGTGTTGTACCCAGGTGATCATTCAATTCAAACTCTCTTTTCTGAGCTCGATCCTAGATCCTCACACCTAATAATCAGAGCTCGTTTACACCAGACAGTTTTTTGATCGCTAAAACCGAGTCTTCAAAAACTGTGGGGGTGATGGTTGTTAAACACCGATTTCGAGTACTAAAAACCGGTTCCGTGTTTTCGCTCCTCCTCATTTCGGTTTTTTCGAACGCGCAATGTCACGCATGGAGGGCCACGGCGACAATTACACGACGACGAGCGACATCGCCCACCTTCGCACCGACGTGGAACAGACGCATGCGGCGATTTGGCGAATCGAGGCCCTTCTGACACACCAACCAAGAGCCACCACCACAGCAGCAGCGAACGTAGCAGCGTTAGCACCAGCAGCAGCACCGACACCGACTTTTCGCAGACCAATAGCACCACCTTTGCTGAACCTCAAAGGAGCTCGCCCGAGGCTCCCCGCAGCGTTCGATCCAAGCGCGAAAGGATCTGACGTTCGACGATTCGTGGCGACCCTCGAAATTTATTTCGAGGCCGTTGGCTGTTCAACCCCAACACACGATGCAGCACGGATTCGGCTCACAGCAACAATGTTGAGGGGACCAGCACTCGAGTGAATTTATTACTCTGACGTGGCCCGCGGGGAGAAAACGTTGATGCAGTTTCGAGAGGATCTCATCGAACCCTTCGAACCAATCAACTCAGTGTACATGGCGCGGCAGCAGATTTACCGACACAAACAACTCGCGAGTGTGGCACTGTACACGCAGCAGATGGAGCAACTGTTCAATCGAATCACCGACCTGATGGAGGGCGAGAAAATTCAGGCGTACACTGAAGGGTTGAAAATGGAGATTTGCTGGCAAGCGAACTACAGTAGCTACCGCTGTGGAAAATAGAACGAGAATGAATGCACTATGAAAGAGTTGGGTACAAATAGCAAAACCCTAATTGGGTTGTACCCCCTATGGGATACCCCACTGTAGCCTACACAACAGCATAAGCTACATATATGTTCTGACACACCCCCATAGGCAAAGTGGGGGAGAACAAGGGGTCACAAGACCAGTCAAGCAAAGCAAAGCAAAGCTCAGGGTGGATCACAAAGTCACCACACAGTCCGAGCACAAGAGCAAGGCCACAAGGCCAGTTCACATGCAGTAGTACACACATATATATATAAAGCTAGACAAGCAAGAGCAGGTATATATATGTGACAGTACAAGTAAAGTCAAGAGGAGAGCAAGTGGGGCAAGACAGGCACAAGACCCAGCTGGGTGCAGAAGCGCTGATGGTCACAAGGCGCGAGTGCCTTGGTGAACACATCAGCAGTGTTGGCCTCAGAGGCCACGTACGCAAGCCGCAACTGTCCACGCTGCTGTAGCTCACGAGCAAGGAAGTAGCGAAGAGCAATGTGCTTCGTTCTGTGCTCCAGACGCTGCTCTCGACACAAGGCCAGCATGGCCTTGTTGTCTACGTACAGCACTGGAGGAGAACGAGGCGGCTCTCCAAGGTCAGTCAGCAGGTAGGTGAGCCAGCGAAGCTCCTGTGCAGCCATGGCCCCTGCGTAGATCTCAGCCTCACAACTCGAGCTGAGAACCGAAGACGAGCGAGTAGCCCGCCACGAGACAGAGCCGGAGCCAAGGCTGAAGGTGTAACCCTGTGACGACCGCTGCGTAGCCTGGTCGTCAGCCCAAGAAGCGTCCGCGTGACCTGTAAGTACCACTGGACTCCGCCCTCCAAGCACTAGCCCCATGCCCGACGTACTGCACAGGTAGCGCAATACCCTCTTCGCTGCAGCCATGTGCTCTGGTCGGTGTCTCCCAGGAGCAACATAGCGTGCAAGAATGCTAAGAGGGTATGCAAGGTCAGGTCGTGTGCAGGTCATCAGGTACATGAGGCAGCCAACAAGCTCTGGGTACGGGCCACTCGACTCTACGGACTCATCCGAAGGCAGAGCTGAGAGCGAGTGACGAGTAGACAGAGGAGTGGCCTGAGGCGAGGAGTACGTGAAGCCGAAGCGCTGAAGGACCTGCTGCACCATGTGTGACTGAGTCAGGGTAATGGTGCGGCGTGCTCTGTCCCGAGTGATCTGCAAGCCAAGGTAGCTGCGCAGTTCACCCAGGTCTGTGCACGTGTGTCTCTTCAGCAGCTCGGACTTCACGTAGGCGAGTCCAGCAGTGTCCGCTGTGGCAAAGACCAAGTCGTTGACGTACACGAGGATGTAGAACGGCGGCAGTGAAGTGTCGGTGCGCAGAAACATCGACGGGTCAGCAGTAGAAGGAGCAAACCCAAGGGCCGCAAGCGTAGTCCTCAGTGTGTCGTGCCACTCACGTGGTGCCTGGCGGAGACCGTAGACTGGCCGTCGGAGGCTCCACTGGGTGCCAGGAGGGAAAGTCCCAGTGAAGCCAGGTGGACGGCGCAGCCAGATCTCCTCGTGCAGGCTCCCCTGCAAGAACGCAGTACTGAAGTCGAGAGAGTGAAGCTCGTAGTCGCGCTGAGCGGCTATGTGCAGCAGCACCCGAAGAGTGGTCATCTTCGGGGTGGGAGAGAAGGTCTGAAAGTAGTCAACTCCCTGCCGTTGACTGAAGCCACGAGCGACGTACCGCGCCTTGAAGACAGGTGGAGAGCCCGGCGGCCGCTTCACCCTGAAGATCCATATGCCACTGACGATGTTCGCCCCAGGAGGGGGAACCGCGTCAACGTAGGTGCCTGTGGACTTCCAGGAAGCCATCTCTGCATCCATAGCTGCCTGCCACTGAGAGGAGTAGGGACCCTCTACGGCCTCCGCGTAAGAGCGCGGAGTCGGGATGTCTAGTGCATCCGGGTCTCCCTCAGGAGCAAGCAGTACAGACGCGAGATGAGGTGAAGCAGCAGCCAGACAGTGGAACTCCTCCTGCCTGTCCTCTAGGACGTCCGTGCCAAGAGCACACTCACCCCCGACGGACGGAGGACAGACAGACGCAGACTCAGTAACAAGACTAGCAGCGTAGTCTAGACGACAGCGAGCAGCTAAGTCGACGAGCTCAGCGACAAGAGCAGACGCAGCAGCGGACTCAAAAGAGGGGTCACTGACGACAGTAGCAAGCAGACGCGTGACAGTAGGACTGGCAGCACGAAGGGAGTCCGACTCTGGGTCGGTAAGCACAGGAAGGGAGGACTCAGGAGGAGAAGGCAAAAGGGCACGCAGAGGAGCAGTGGACGGACGCAGAGACATCCGGTGCGTGCCAGGGACAGGAGGAGGACGCGGACGCGAACCACGACCACTAGCGCGGGCAGCACGAACAGGCGACGCGGGACGAGACGCAGGCTCACGACGCTCAGTAAGACCTCCAGTAGGACCAGTGTAAGGAGAGGGAGCAGGCAGTGGGGAGGTAGGCTCCAACAGTGACTGCGACTGGACAGGCTGTGGACACTCTACCGGAGGAGAAAGACCAAGAACCTGCTGCAGAAGCGGAACGAAGTACGCCCGAGGCCGCGCGGCAGCTCCAGACTCAGCAGGGACAGCACCAGCACCCTCAGCGGCAGCACTAGCGCCACCAACACCTCCAGCGGCAGTACCTCTAGCAGCACCAGTAGCAGAACCACCGTCAGGACGGACAGCAGCAGACTCAGCACCAACGCCCTCAGCAGCCCCAGCTCCAGTAGGACCCGCAGGCGTAGCACCTCCGGGACCGGCGGCACCAGCACCCTCGACGGTCGAAGAAGCTCCAGCTCCAGCAGTAAGCCTCCAGCGGCGAGCAAACCACTCGCGCAGCTCCTATGGAGAGAGGGGCTCCCGCCGAGACGCAACACCAGGAGAAACCCCAGGCTCAGCGGCTCCAGACGTAGCACCCCCAGGCTCAGCAGCTCCAGACGTAGCACCCCCAGGCTCAGCAGCTCGAGACTCAGCACCCCGAGGCTCAGCAGCTCCAGACTCAGCACCCCCAGGCTCAGCAGCTCCAGCTCCAGTAGGACCCGCAGGCCCAGCAGCTCCGGGACCGGCAGCACCAGCACCCTCAGCAGTCGAAGGAGCTCCAGCTCCAGCAGTACGCCTCCAGCGGCGAGCAAACCACTCGCGCAGCTCCTGTGAAGAGAGCGGCTCCCGCCGAGACAGAGCAACCGTAGAGCCCCCAGGTCCAGCAGTCGCAGGCTCCGCACCTCCAGGCTCAGCACCCCCAGGCTCAGCAGCTCCTGACGTAGCACCCCCCGGCTCAGTACCCCCAGCAGCAGCACCCCCAAGCTCAGCACCCCCCGGCCTCGCACCCCCAGGCTCAGCACCCCCAGCAGCAGCACCCCCAAGCTCAGCACCCGCAGGCGTAGCACCCCCAGACTCTGCACCCGCAACAGGACCAGACTCAGCAGCAACCTCGACTGGCTCGACTGTGTCTACCTGGGACACACCTGAAGGGGCAGGAACCTGAGGGGGGAGGGGGTCTACCGGGGGGGGAACTGGCACCAGGATGTCCGGTGGGGGGGGGAGGGAAGGAGTACGGTAGGGGAAGAGGCGGTAGAAGGGGACTGACTCGTCAAACGTGACGTCCTGGGAGGACAGAACACGACGAGAGGAGGGGTGGTAGAACTGCCACCCTGGAGCGTCAGGGGGGAAGCCAAGGAAGACACAGGGAGCAGCACGGGGGGACAGCTTGTCCGCAGACAAGTCGCGGACAAACGCCCGAGATCCCCAGACACGGAACGCAGACGCATCGCCGACCTTCCCCGTCCACAGTAACACTGGGGACATCGCGGGCCGAGAGACCCTGGGGTGAAGGTTGAGCTGATGCGCCGCGTACCGAACCGCAAACGGCCACAGAAAATGGGGGGCAGCCGCATGCATCATGGACGTACGAGCGACATCCATGACCATGCCAATGCGGCGCTCAGCAATCCCATTTTGCTGTGGAGAGTCCGGAAGCGTAAAGGTCTGGCGGATCCCCTGTGCACGACAGTAGTCTCGCAGAAGGCAAAAGGAGAACTCCCCACCTCGGTCAGAGTGCAGACGCAGAACAGGAAAGTCCGAGCCGAAGCTCCTCCTGAGCTGGAGACGAGCCTCGCGGATCCAGTCGATCAGCACCTCAGTGACAGCACCCTTGCTGCGCAAGGGGAAGACTGTGGTGTAACGCGAGTAGTCGTCAACCACCAACAGGAAGTAGCGCTCGTGACCCTGCCCACGGACGGGGGCCGGGCCCCACACGTCCATGTGAAGTGTCTGCAGAGGAGCCTCAGTTGGGGGGAACTGGGAGGAGTGAGGAGCAGCCCTGAGGCGCCCCTCGACACAGGGGACACAGGAAGGTCCTGGTCCCGAAGGAAGGGGAGGGAGAGACTGGGGAAGACCAGAGACAAGGACACGGGAAGCCATGCCCCGAAGACGGGGCAAGGAGGGGTGGCCGAGACGGTGGTGCCACAGGAGAGTCTCGTGAGACAGGAGGCGACACGAACAGGGGGCAGACTCAGGACCAGACCTGGACGCAGCAGCAAACACCTGACCTGACGCAGCTACCTGACCGGACGCAGGGACAGGAGGAGACTCAGTGGTCAGGGTGTAGAGGCTCGACCCCGGCCGACGCGAGAACGTGGCCAGGTGCCGGCCTGTGCGTGCGTCCGTGCAGTGGGTCACCCGCTGACTCGCAGGAGTGAAGTGGTGAACCCCCGCATCCTGCAGGTCTGCACCACTCACCAAGTTCGTCGAGAACGAGGGGAGGTACAGGCCAGACAGGGTGCCCGAGGGGGCAGCCGGACACGGGAGGACAGTGGAGAAGTGAGCGAGGACAGGACCCCCAGAGGGGTCAGCCAGGGAGACTGCAACCGGCCGACCAAGCGGCGTGAGTGTGGTGCGGTCCCGAAAGAAGGAGCGAGAAGCCCCAGAGTCAAGTGTAAAGGTGAGGGAGGCCGAAGCCAACGCGGTACCTGAGAGCGCAGCCTCACCCGCACCTGAGGAAGCAGACTCACTAGCACCTAGAGCAGCAGCCGCACCTGTACCTGGAGCAGGAGACTCACTAGCACCCAGAGCAGCAGCATCCTCACCAGTAGCTAGAGCAGCAGGTCCTATACCCGGGTCAGGCGGGACGCACAGGTGACCGGCAGGGTCAGCACTAGTAGGCAATGCATACATGGCAGTGAGAATAGCATCATAGTCAAGAGCAAATATATCTACCCTCTGCCTAAGCAACTCCACCCAGTCGGGGAGCTCAGCCTCGTCGCCAAACACGGTACGCCAGGCGTCGCTCAGACGGGCGAAGCAGCGGGACTGTGTATGACTAGGTGTCCCACAAGGCTGACCAGTCCGAGCACCAGTGAGAATCACGTAAGAGCAGCGAACAGAACTGAGAGACCCTCCACTCTGAGCGTACCACTCACGAAGCTGCTGAGGCGTGAGAGACGCGCGGGGGGGTCGCGGGAGCTGCATCTGGCCGCCACCAGTAGTAGAAGCAGCAGGAGTGGTAGCAGTGGTAGCGCCACCACCCCTACAGCCCCAACCAGTGTACCACTCACGCAGCTGCTGGGGCGTGAGGGACTCACGCAGACGTCGATGGGGCTGCATCTGGCTCCACCAGTAGAGGCAGGAGCAGGAGTAGCAGCAGTAAGGCAGGCAGCCAGGCAAGCCAAAGAGGGAGGCAGGCAGGCAAGCAGGCGACGCGCAGCGTGCTAGCAGGGCAGGGGCTCACCAGTGGTGGGTAGAGTAGGCTCGGCGACTCAGCGGCTCTGCAGCACGGCGGCTCTGCGGCTCGGGCGACTCGGGCGGCTCGGCGGCAGGGCGGCTCGGCAGCAACTGCAGCTCGGCAGCTCGGCGACCCGGCGGCGCGGCTGCTGGGAGGCTCGGGTGTAGAGCGGCTCGGCTGCAGGGCGGCGCGGCTGCTGGGAGGCTCGGGTGTAGAGCGGCTCGGCGGCGAGGCGGCTCGGCTGCAGGGCAGCTCGAGACGAAGGAGGAGGAGAAGCAGGGGAGACCACACACCTGCCACCCCTCAGCTGGCCTCTCCCGTTGCCTGTCGAGGCGACCGGGGGGGGGGGCGGGAGGCGGCTCGGGCGGCTCGGGCGGCTGAGGCTGTCAGCGGCACAGGCGGCTCGGGCGGCTCGGCTCCTCAGCTGCGCAGACGGCTCGGGCGGCTCAGGCTGCACGGCGGCTAACGGGCGGCGTGGGGGGCCGGGACGGCGGCGTGCAGCAGGGACGGGCGGCGCACGGGCGGTGTGAGGCCGGGACGGGTGAGGGGCCTGGACGGGCGGCGTCCTGGCGCCGAGGGGCCGAGACAGGAGAGCGCGGCCGGGGCGGGCGGCACAAGGCGGCCTGGGGCCGGGTCGGGCGGCGCGCGGGCGGTGAGGGGCCGGGACGGGCGCGCGCGGGTGGCTAGGGGCCGGGACGGGTGCGCGCGGGTGGCTAGGGGCCGGGACGGGCGGCGCGCGGGCGGCTAGGGGCCTGATTGGGCGGCACGCGAGCGGCTAGGGGCCGGGACAGGCGGCGCGCGGGCGGCTAGGGGCCTGAACGGGCGGCGCGCGAGCGGCTAGGGGCCGGGACGGGCGGCGCGCGGGCGGCTAGGGGCCTCAAAGGGCGGCGCGCGAGCGGCTAGGGGCCGGGACGGGCGGCGCGCGGGCGGCTAGGGGCCTGAACAGGCGGCGCGCGAGCGTCTAGGGGCCGGGACGGGCGGCGCGCGAGCGGCTAGGGGCCTGAACGGGCGCGCGCGGGCGGCTAGGGGGCCGCAAGGCAGGCCGAAAGAGTGAGAGCAAGGGCCCGGAGCGCGCTCCGGGCAGAAAAAAATAAGTTTAAAAGTGGTGGGCCCTAAGCACAGTTCCCACGGGGGAACCTGCTCGATACCATGTGGAAAATAGAACGAGAATGAATGCACTATGAAAGAGTTGGGTACAAATAGCAAAACCCTAATTGGGTTGTACCCCCTATGGGATACCCCACTGTAGCCTACACAACAGCATAAGCTACATATATGTTCTGACAACCGCGACATCGTACGGGCAGCCAAAAGGTACGACGCGTTGACACGATGTCAACCCGAAACACGACGCTACGGGTCAAACTTGTCAAATTATAATGTTGTGTAGGCTATAGTGGGGTAGCCTCTATGGGGTACACATTTCTAGGGTTGCATATTTGTATCACTTTCGTTCCTTAGTCAATCATTCTCGTTTCAGTTTTCTCATGGTATCGAGCAGGTTCCCTAATAGGAACTGTGCCTAGGGCCCACCACATCGATTTTTTTTTCCTGCCCGGAGCGCGCTCAGCCCGAGTCGCGCTCCTCTCTCTCACTGCGTCGCGCCGCCCTAGCGGCCCCGTCGCCCTAGCGGCCCCGTCGCCCTGGCGGCCCCATCGTCCTAGCAGCCCCGTCGCCTAGCCGTACGGCCCCGTCGCCTCGCCCTACAGCCCCGGCGCCGCCCTGTCCCGGCCCCGCCGCCCTTCGCTGCGGCCCCGCCGCCCTTCGCTGCGGCCCTGCCGCCCTTCACTGCGGCCCCGCCGCCCCTCGCTGCGGCCCCGCCGCCCTTCGCTGCGGCCCCGCCGCCCTTCACTCCGGCCCCGCCGCCCTTCCCTAAGGCCCGGCCGCCCTTCGCTGCAGCCCCGCCACCCTTCGCTGCGGCCCCGCCGCCCTTTGCTGCGGCCCCGCCGCCCTTCGCTGCGGCCCCGCCGCCCTTCTCTGCGGCCCCGCCGCCCTTCGCTGCGGCCCCGCCGCCCCTCTCGCTGCGGCCCCGCCGCCTACCTTGCGGCTCTGCCGCCCTTCGCTGCGGCCTCGCTGCCCCTTTCGCTACGGCCCCGCCGCCCCTCTCGCTGCGGCCCCGCCGCCTACCTTGCGGCCCCGCCGCCATTCGTTGCGGCCCCGCCGCCCTTCACAGCGGCCCCGCCGCCCTTCGCTGCGGCCCCGCCGCCCTACCGAGCAGCCCCAGCCACTTGAGCCGCCCAAGCCGCCCGAGCCGTCCGTTCCGCCCGAGTCGCCGAAGCCGCCCGAACCGCCTGAGCCGCCCGAGCCGCCCGAGCCGCCCGAGCCGCCCGAGCCGCCTGAGCCGCAGAGGAGCCGAGCCGCTGGTGCCGCCGAGCCGCAGTTGCTGCTGAGCCGCCCGAGCCGCCATGTTGACGTGCTGCTGTGCTGCCGAGCTGCCCGAACCGCCCTCTCTGGTGAGAGCAGCGCTTCTGTCACTGCACTGCCCCTGTCCTACAGTTAGCACTGCTAGCCTACTGCTGTCATGGCCATCCCCAGTGTTCTTGCTTTTGACGCTGAGGGTCGAGCCATTAACTTTGAGGTCTGGGTAGATGACCTGCAGCTTTTCCTACAGTGCGATAGGGCATAAGGTCTCTCCCTCTTTGACCTCACCTTTGGTGCCTCCCCTGCCCATGCTGCCGATGCCGACGCCACTGTTCGCTCCCGGTGGGCCACTCGCGATGCTGCTGCACGTCTTGCTGTGCGTCGCCACCTGCCTACCACTGAGCGCGCACACTTTAGTCAGTACAAGAGTTCTCAGACCTTGTACGACGCCGTAGTTGCGCGCTACTCTTCCCCTGCCACTGCTATACTGAGCCGCCTCATGCTGCCGTACCTCTTCCCTGACCTTGCTGCCTTTCCCACAGTCGCTGACCTCATTACGCACCTCCGCACTAGTGACACTCGCTACCGCGCTGCGCTTCCTGCTGACTTCTGCGCCAAGAACCCCCCCCCCCATGTACATCACTCTCTATTATATAGTCACCCGCCTCCCTGACTCCCTTCGTGTAGTCAGGGACCACTTCCTCTCGGTCCGTCCCACAACTCTCACTGTTGACCTCCTAGAGAAGGCCCTCCTAGCAGCGGAGAAGAGCATAGCCGCTGTAGGAGCCTCTCGTGGTGACCCTCGCACCCCCATCTTTGAGGGGTGTTCCCCTTTCCCCCTTTTGCCCTCTGTCGCCTCTGCTGCTGCGACCGACCTTATTGGTCTTGAGTCGATCGGTGCGGCATCTGCCCCTAGCGGGAGACGCCGCTCTGGCAAGGGCAAAGGGGGCAAGGGCGCAGGTGGAGCTAGCGGGGGTGGCGGAGGTGGCGGTGGAGGCGGCGGAGGGAGTGGGGGTGGCGGTGGGAGTGGTGGCGGGGGTGGAGGTGTCGGTGGCAGCAGTGGAGGCGGAGGCGGCAGAGGCGGTAGCGGTGTGAGCGGAGGCGGCGGTGGTGGCGGAGGTGGAGGAGGCGGTGGTGGAAGAGGTGGAGCTGGTTGGGGTGGCGCTTCGCAGCGGAGCGGCTCCGGTGGTGGTCAGCGCCAGAAGCAGCAGCAGCAGCGTTCTCGGGACATCCCCCCCCCTCAACAGCTCCGTAAGTGGTACGCTGTGCGTCAGCGTGGTGGGGGTTTTGGTCCGTGCACCTACGTCCTTCGCACCGGCGACCGCGCGGCTGAGCAGTGTGGGGGTGCCCACTCCACCCAGCGCTGCTTTGGCCGCCTGACGGACGCTTGGCGTCACCAGTTCCCGGAGGCCGCTGAGATCCCCCGCTGGGGAGAGCTGTCTAGGGCAGGTGTAGCTATCTTTGATCTTGACTTTGATGCTATTCTTGCTGCCATGTATGCTGTAACTTATAGTGACGAGGGTGACTGTTACCGGTGTTTCCCGCCTGATCCGGGCATTGAGACTGCTGCTCTAGGTACTGGTGAGGCTGCTGCTCTAGGTGCTAGTGCGGCTGTTGCTCTAGGTGCCACTGCGTCTGCGTCCTTAGGTGCTTGTGAGTCTGCGCTCTCAGGTACCGCGTCGGCTTCGGCCTCCCTCACCTTCACACTTGACTCAGGGGCTTCTCGCTCCTTCTTTCGAGACCGCACCACACTCACGCCGCTTGGTCGGCCGGTTGCAGTCTCCCTGGCAGACCCCTCTGGGGGTCCTGTCCTCTCTCACTTCTCCACTGTCCTCCCGTGTCCGGCTGCCCCCTCTGGCACCTTGTCTGGTCTTTACCTCCCCTCGTTCTCTACGAACTTGGTGAGTGGTGCTGACCTGCAGGATGCGGGGGTTCACCAGTTTACTCCTGCGGGTCAGCGGGTGACCCACTGCTCGGACGCTCGCACAGGCTGGCACCTGGTCACGTTTACGCGTCGGCCGGGGTCGAGCCTCTATACCCTGAAAACTGAGTATCCTCCTGTCCCTGCGTCTGGTCAGGTAGCTGCGTCGGGTCAGGTGTTTGCTGCAGCGTCCAGGTCTGGTCCTGAGTCTGCCCCCTGCTCGTGTCGCCTCCTGTCTCACGAGACTCTCTTGTGGCACCACCGTCTTGGTCACCCCTCCCTGCCTCGTCTCCGAGGCATGGCTTCCCGTGTCCTTGTCTCTGGTCTTCCCCGGTCCCTCCCTCCCCTTCCTTCGGGGCCTGGTCCTTCCTGTGTCCCCTATGTCGAGGGACGGCTACGGGCTGCTCCTCACTCCTCTCCGTTTCCCCTGACAGAGGCCCCGCTGCAGACGCTTCACATGGACGTGTGGGGCCCGGCCCACGTGCGTGGACAGGGTCACGAGCGCTACTTCCTGCTGGTGGTTGACGACTACTTGCGTTACACCACAGTCTTCCCCTTGCGCAGCAAGGGCGATGTCACTGAGGTGTTGATCGAATGGATCCGCGCAGCTTGTCTCCAGCTCACGAGGAGCTTCGGCTCGGACTTTCCTGTTCTGCGTCTGCATTCTGACCTTCTGGCGGAGAGTTCTCCTCTGGCCTTCTGCAAGCCTACTGCCATGCGCGAGGCATCCGCCAGACCTTTACGCTTCCAGACTCTCCACAGCAAAATGGGATTGCTGAGCGCCGCATTGGCATGGTCATGGACGTCGCTCGTACGTCCATGATGCATGCAGCTGCCCCCCATTTTCTGTGGCCGTTTGCGGCTCGGTACGCGGCACATCAGATCAACCTTCACCCCAGGGTCTCCATGCCTGAGACCTGCCCAGCTTTGCTTTGGACGGGGAAGGTAGGCGATGCGTCTGCGTTCCGTGTCTGGGGATCTCGGGCGTTTGTTCGCGAATTGTTTGCAGACAAGCTGTCCCCTCGTGCTGCTCCTTGTGTCTTCCTTGGCTTCCCCCCTGACGCGCCAGGGTGGCAGTTCTACCACCCCACCTCTCGTCGTGTTCTGTCCTCTCAGGACGTCACGTTTGACGAGTCGGTCCCCTACTACCGCCTCTTCCCCTACCGCACTCCTTCCCTCCCCCCGCCACCGCTCTTCCTTTTGCCAGGTCCCCCCCCGGTAGACCCCCTCCCCCCTCTGGGTCCTGCCCCTTTAGGTGTGTCCCAGGTAGACGCGGTCGAGCCGGTCGATGTTAATGGTGACTCTGGGGTTGCTGCCCGGGTGGGTACTACACGTGGGGGTGCTGGGCCTTCGGGTGGTACTGCTGGGGGTGCTGAGCTAGGGGGTGCTGCGCTTGGGGGTGCTGAGCCTGGGGGTGCTACGCCTGGGGGTGCTGAGCCTAGGGGTGCTACGCCTAGGGGTACTGAGCCTGGAGGTCCTACGTCTGGAGGTGCTGAGCCTGGGGGTGCCACGTCTGGAGCTGCTGAGCCTGGGGGTGCGGAGCCGGCGGCCGCTGGGCCTGCTCGGTGGCGTCTGGCGGTGCTGGGCCTGGAGGTTCTCCGGGTGCTTCGCCTCGGCGGGAGCCACTCTCTCCACAGGAGCTGCGTGAGTGGTTTGCTCGGCGCTGGAGGCGTACTGCTGGAGCTTCTTCGGCTGCTGAGGGTGCTTGTGCCGCCGGTCCCGGAGGTGCTTGTGCCGCGAGTACTGGAGCTGCTGGGCCTGCGGGTTCGCTTGGAGGTGGAGCTGCTGAGGGTGTTGGCGCTGAGGCTACTGCTGTCAGTCTTGGAGACGGTTCTGCTGGTGGTGCTGCTGGCTCTGGTCCTGCTGCGGGTGCTGCTGGTCTTGCTGGAGGTCCTGCAGCTGGCAGTGGTGTTGGCGCTGGTGCTGTCCCTACTGTGTCTAGAGTCCCCGCGCGGCCACGGCCGTACTTCGTTCCGCTCGTTCAGCAGGTTCTTGGTCTTCCTCCTCCCTTAGAGTGTCCACCGCCTGTCCAGTCCCAGTCACAGCTTCCGCCGGCCTCCCCACTGCCTGCTCCTTCTCCCTACACTGGTCCTATTGGAGGTCTTGCTGAGCGTCGTGAGCCTGCGTCTCGTCCTACGTTGCCTGTTCGTGCTGCTCGCACTAGTGGTCGCGGTTCGCGTCAGCGTCCTCCTCCTGTCCCTGGCACGCACCGGATGTCTCTGCGTCCGTCCACTGCTCCTCTGCGTGCCCCTTTGCCTTCTCCTCATGAGTCCTCTCTTCCTGCACTTGCCGACGCGGAGTCGGACTCTCTTCGTGCTGCCAGTACTACTGTCTTGGTCTCCTTGCTACTGTCGTCACTGACCCCTCCTTTGAGTCCACTGATGCGTCTGCTCTTGTTGCTGATCTCGTCGACTTTGCTGCTCGCTGTCGTCTAGACTACGCTGCTAGTCTTGTTGCTGAGTCTGCGTCTGTCTGTCCTCCGTACGTCGGGGGTGAGTGTGCTCTTGGCACGGACGTCCTTGAGGACAGGCAAGAGGAGTTCCAATGTCTGGCTGCTGCTTCACCTCATCTCGTGTCCGTACTGCTTACCCCTGAGGGAGACCAGGATGCACTTGACATCCCGACTCCGCGCTCTTACGCGGAGGCCGTAGAGGGTCCCTACTCCTCTCAGTGGCAGGCAGCTATGGATGCAGAGATGGATTCCTGGAAGTCCACAGGCTCCTACGTTGACACAGTTCCCCCTCCTAGGGCGAACATCGTCAGTGGCATGTGGATCTTCAGGGTGAAGCGGCCGCCAGGTTCTCCACCTGTCTTCAAGGCGCGGTACGTGGCTCGTGGCTTCAGTCAGCGGCAGGGAGTTGACTACTTTCAGACCCTCTCTCCCACCCCGAAGATGACCACTCTTCGGGTGCTGCTACACATAGCCGCTCAGCGTGGCTACGAGCTTCACTCCCTTGACTTCAGCACTGCTTTCTTGCAGGGTAGCCTGCACGAGGAGATCTGACTGCGCCGTCCATCTGGCTTCACTGGGACTTTCCCTCCTGGCACCCAGTGGAGCCTCCGACGGCCAGTCTACGGTCTCCGCCAGGCACCGCGCAAGTGGCACGACACACTGAGGACTACACTTGCGGCTCTTGGGTTTGCTCCCTCTACTGCTGACCCGTCGCTGTTTCTGCGCACCGACACCTCTCTGCCGCCGTTCTACATCCTCGTGTACGTCGAAGACTTGATCTTTGCCACTGCTGACACTCCTGGACTCGCCCACGTGAAGTCCGAGCTGCAGAAGAGACACACGTGCACAGACATGGGTGAACTGCGCAGCTACCTTGGCTTGCAGATCACCCGGGACAGAGCACGCCACACCATCACCCTGACTCAGTCACACATGGTGCAGCAGGTCCTTCAGCGCTTTGGCTTCACGTACTCCTCGCCTCAGGCCACTCCTCTGCCTACTCGCCACTCGCTCTCAGCTCTGCCTTCGGATGAGTCCGTAGAGTCGAGTGGCCCGTACCCAGAGCTTGTTGGCTGCCTCATGTACCTGATGACCTGCACACGACCTGACCTTGCATACCCTCTTAGCATTCTTGCACGCTATGTTGCTCATGGGAGACACAGACCAGAGCACATGGCTGCAGCGAAGAGGTTGTTGCGCTACTTGTGCAGTACGTCGGGCTTGGGGCTAGTGCTTGGAGGGCAGAGTCCAGTGGTCCTCACTGGGCACGCAGACGCTTCTTGGGCTGACGACCAGGCTACGCAGCGGTCGTCACAGGGTTACACCTTCAGCCTTGGTTCCGGCTCTGTCTCGTGGCGGGCTACTCGTTCGTCTTCTGTTCTCGGCTCCACTTGTGAGGCTGAGATCTACGCTGGAGCCATGGCTGCTCAGGAGCTTCACTGGCTCACCTACCTGCTGACTGGCCTCGGATAGCCGCCTCGTTCTCCTCCAGTGCTGTACGTAGACAACAAGGCCATGCTGGCCTTGTGTCGGGAGCAGCGCCTGGAGCACAGAACGAAGCACATTGCTCTCCGCCACTTTCTTGCTCGTGAGGTGCAGCAGCGTGGTCAGTTGCGACTTGCGTACGTGGCCTCTGAGGCCAACATTGCTGATATCTTCACTAAGGCACTTGCGCCTTGTAATCATCAGCGCTTCTGTACTCAGCTTGGTCTTGTACCTGTCTTGCCTCACTTACTCACTTCTTGACCTTGCTTGTACTGTGACATATATATATATTCCTGCTCTTGCTTGTTTAGCTTGTTATATATGTATGTGTTCCTGCATGTGAACTGGCGCTGCGTCTGCCCCTAGCGGGGGACGCCGCACCGGCAAGGGCAAGGGGCGCTGGAGGGGCTGGCGGGGGCGGTGGAGGTGGATGTGGAGGCGGCAGAGGGAGTGGGGGTGGTATTGGGAGTGATGGAGGGGTTGGGGGCTTCGGTGGCGGCGGTGGCGATGGGAGCGGAGGAGGAGGCGGTGGCGGAGGTGGCGGCGGAGGAGGTGGAGCTAGTCGGGGTGGCTCTGCGCAGCGGGGCGGCTTAGGTGGTGGTCAACGGCAGCAGCAGCAGCAGCGCACTCGTGAGACCCCGTTCCCCCAGCAGCTTTGTGAGTGGTACGCTGGGCGTCAGCGAGGTGGGGGTACTAGTCCCTATACCTACGTCCCCCGTTCCGGCAACCGCGCTGGTGAGCAGTGCGGGGGCTCGCACTCCACCCAGCGCTGCTTCAGCCGCCTGACGGACGCTTGGCGTCACCAGTTCCCTGACGCCACTGAGATCCCTCGCTGGGGAGAGCTGTCTAGGGCGGGGGTTGCTATCTTTGATCTTGGCTATGATGCTATTCTTGCTGCCATGTATGCTGTGTCTATTAGTGATGAGGGTGACTGTTACCTGTGTGTTCCGCCTGACCCGGGCATTGAGGCTGCTGCTCTAGGTGCTGGTGAGGCTGCTGCTCTATGTGCTAGTGCGTCTGCTGCCCCAGGTGCTGGTGAGTCTGCTCTCTCAGGTACCACGTCGGCTCAGGCCTTACACACCTTCACCCTTGACTCGGGTGCTTCCCGCTCCTTCTTTCGAGACCGCACCACACTTATGCCGCTTAGTCGGCCGGTTGCGGACTCCCTGGCGGACCCCTCTGGGGGTCCTGTCCTTGCTCGCTTCTCCACTGTCTTACCGTGTCCGGCAGCCCCCTCTGGCACCCTGTCAGGTCTCTACCTCCCCTCGTTCTCTACGAACTTGATGAGTGGTGCTGATCTACACGATGGAGGGGTTGACCAGTTCACTCCTGCGAGTAAGCGGGTGACCCACTGTACGTGTGCTCGGATGGGGTCGAGCCTGTACAAACTGACTACTGAGTCTCCTCCGGTTGCTGAGTCTGGTCAGGTAGCTGCGTCGAGTCAGGTGTTTGCTGCAGCGTCCAGGTCTGGTCCTGAGATGGCTCCCTGTTCGTGTCGTCTCCTGTCCCACCTGACTCTCCTCTGGCACCACCGCCTTGGTCACCCCTCCCTGCCTCGTCTCCGAGGCATGGCCTCCCGTGTCCTTGTCTCTGGTCTCCCCCGGTCCCTCCCTCCCCTCCCTCCGGGGCCTGCCCCTACCTGCGTTCCATGCGTCGAGGGGCGGCAGCGCGCCGCCCCTCACTCCTCCGAGTTTCCTCCGAGAGAGGCTCCGCTGCAGACTCTTCACATGGACGTGTGGGGCCCCGCCCGCGTCCGTGGCCAGGGTCACGAGCGTTACATCCTGTTGGTGGTTGACGACTGCTCGCGTTACACCACGGTGTTCCCCTTGCGCAACAAGGGTGACGTCACTGAGGTGTTGATCGACTAAATCCCCGCCGCTCGTCTCCAGCTCAGAGAGAGCTTCGGCTCGGACTTTCCTGTTCTGCGTCTGCACTCTGACACTGGCGGAGAGTTTTTCTCTGCCCGTCTGGGAGCCTTCTGTCATGCACAGGGCATCCGCCAGACCTTCACACTTCCGGCCTCTCGACAGCAAAATGGGATTGCTGAGCGCCGCATTGGCATGGTCATGGACGTTGCTCGTACGTCCATGATCCATGCGGCTGCTCCCCATTTTTTGTGGCCGTTTGCGGTTCAGTACGCAGCGCATCAGCTCAACCTTCAGCCCTGGGTCTCCTTGCCGGAGACCTCCCCCACCTTGCAGTGGACAGGGAAGGTTGGCGATGCGTCTTCGTTTCGGGTTTGGAGATCTCGGGCGTTTGTGCGCGACTTGTCTGCGGACAAGCTGTCCCCCCGTGCTGTTCCTTGCGTCTTCCTTGGCTTCCCACCTGATGCGCTTGGTTGGCAGTTTAACCACCCCACCTCGCACCGTGTTCTGTCCTCCCAGGACGTCACCTTTGACGAGTCGGTGCCTTACTACCGTCTCTTCCCCTACCGCACTGCGACCCTTCCCCCGCCGCTGCTCTTCCTTGCGCCAGGTCCTCCCCCGGTAGACACTCTCCCCCCTCAGGGTCCGGCCCCGTCAGGTGTGTCCCAGGTAGACGCAGTCGAGCCTGTCGAGGTAGCTGTTGACTCTGGTGCTGCCACGGGTGCTGAGCCTGCGGGTGCCGGTTCTGGGGGTGCTGAGCCTGGGGTTGCTGAGCTTGGGGGTGCTGAGTCTGGGGGTTCTGAGCTTGGGGGTGCGGAACCTGGGGGTGCTGGCCTCTCGCAGTGCTTCGTCGAGGCGGGAGCTACTCTTTCCGCTGGAGCCGTGCTGCTGGAGCTGAAGGTGCTACTGTTGCTTCTGGTCCTGGAGGTGCTCGTACCGGCAGTACTGGAGCTGCTGGGACAGGGGGTGCTGCAAGGGCTGTTGGAGTTGGTCCTACTGAAGGTACTACTAGAGTTGTTGGCGGTACAAGAGCTGACGGTCCTGCTGGAGCTGGAGCTGTATGAGCTGAAGCTGCTGGGGGTGTTGGCGCTGGAGGTGCTGTTGGCGCTGGTGCTTCTGAGGGTGCTGGAGTTGGCGCTGTTGGAGCTGGAGGTGCTGCTGGCACTAGTGCTGCCGCTGGGAGTACTGGTGCTGTCCCTGCTGGTTCTGGAGGCGCTGCGCTGCCGCGGCCCTACTTCGTTCCGCTCCTTGAGCAGGTTCTTGGTCTTCCGCCTTCTACAGGTCCTGCTCCCCCCTTAGAGTGTCCACCACCTGTCCAATCGGAATCACAGTTACCGCCCGCCTCCCCCTTGCCTGCTTCTTCTCCCTACACTGGTCCTACTGGAGGTCTTGCTGAGCCTCGGGAGCCTGCGTCTCATCCTGCGTCGCCTGTTCGTGCTGCTCGCACTAGTAGTCGTGCTCCGCATCCGCGTCCTCCTGCGGTCCCAGGCACACACCGGATGGCACTGCGTCCTTCCACTGCTCCTTTGCGTGTCCCGTTGGTGTCTCCTCCAGAGTCCTCTCTTCCTGTCCTTGTTGACCCGGAGTGTGACTCTCATCGTGCTGCCAGTCCTACTGTCACGCGTCTCCTGGCTACTGTTGTCAGTGACCCTTCCTTTGAGACCACTGATGCGTCTGCCTTAGTTGCTGAGCTTGTCGACATTGCTGCTCGCTTTCGTCTAGACTACGCTGCTAGTTTTGTTGCTGAGTCTGAGTCTGTCTGTCCTCCGTCCGCCGAGGGTGAGTGTGCTCTTAGCACGGACGTCGTTGAGGATAGGCAGGAGCAGTTCCAGTGTTTTGCTGCTGCTTTGCTTCATCTCGTGTCCACGCTAATTGCCCCTGAGGGAGACCCAGATGCACCAGACATCCCGACTCCTCGATCGTACGCTGAGGCGATCGAGGGTCCCTACTCCTCACAGTGGCAGTCAGCCATGGACGCAGAGATGGCTTCCTGGAAGTCCACAGGCACCTACGTCGACGAGGTTCCCCCACCTGGGGCGAACATCGTCAATGGCATGTGGATTTTCAGGGTGAAGTGGCCGCCGGGTTCTCCGCCTGTCTTCAAGGCGCGTTACGTGGCTCGTGGCTTCAGTCAGTGGCAGGGAGTTGACGACTTTCAAACCTTCTCTCCCACCCCGAAGATGACCACTCTTCGGGTGCTGCTGCACATAGCCGCTCAGCGCGACTACGAGCTTCACTCTCTTGACTTCAGCACAGCTTTCGTGCAGGGCAGCCTGCACGAGGAGATCTGGCTGCGCCGCCCACTTGGCTTCACTGGGTCGTTTCCTCCTTGTACCCAGTGGAGCCTCTGGCGGCCACTCTACGGTCTCCGCCAGGCGCCCCGTGAGTGGCACGACACACTGAGGACTACACTTGCAGCTCTTGGGTTTGCTCCTTCTTCTGCCGACCCGTCGCTGTTTCTGCGCACAGACACCTCTTTGCCGCCGTTCTACATCCTCCTGTACGTCGACGACTTGGTCTTTGCCACAGCTGACACTGCTGGACTCGCCCACGTGAAGTCGGAGCTGCAAAAGAGATACACGTGCATAGACCTGGGTGAACTGCGCAGCTACCTTGGCTTGTAGATCACCCGGGACAGAGCACAGCGCACCATTACCCTGACTCAGTCACACATGGTGCAGCAGGTCCTTCAGTGCTTCGACTTCACGTACTCCTCGCCTCAGGCCACTCCTCTGTCTACTCGCCACTCGCTCTCAGCTCTGCCTTCGGATGAGTCCGTAGAGCCGAGTGGCCTGTACCCAGAGCTTGTTGGCTGCCTCATGTACCTGATGACCTGCACACGACCTGACCTTGCATACCCTCTTAGCATCTTGGCACGCTATGTTGCTCCTAGGAGACACTAACCAGAGCACATGGCTGTAGCGAAGAGGGTGTCGCGCTACTTGTGCAGTACGTCGGGCATGAGGCTAGTGCTTGGAGGGCAACTTCCAGTGGTCCTCACAGGTCACGCGGATGCTTCTTGGGCTGACGATCAAGCTACGCAGCGGTCGTCACAGGGTTACACCTTCAGCCTTGGTTCCGGCTATGTTTCGTGGCGGTCTACCTGTTCGTCTTCGGTTCTCGGGAAATGCTGCCAACAGTGCACTGTGACTACGGAACAGTTACTTTCGACAACTGTCATGCAATGCTCCGAAGCTGGATCGTTCTGAAACTTGGTGTGGCAAAGGACACCCAGACCAAATCTCAGTCCAATTTGAGCTTGGTAGGCAAGTCAGCAGCCGAAATGGTGAACTCGGGTGTTACAAAAAAAAAAGAGAGTAACACACACTTCCGGGATGCCATAAGTCTTGAAACTTTGAATGTTTGAAAGCCTTGTTAATCGCTTCAAAAACTCTGAAACTTTGAGGGTTTGAAGAAAACATGTTGAAGAATCTCCCCACAAAATTTCAGAAGTTGAGCATGTGAAGAATGAGGAATGAATGAACTAGGAAAGAGGTGGGTACAAGTAGGAAAACCTAGAAGTGTTGTTCCCCATATAGTCTACCCCACTACAGCCTACACAGACTATAGCATTTTAGTTCGACACACCCCCTTAGGCAAAGTGGGGGAGAACAAGAGGTCACAAGACCAGTCAAGCAAAGCAAAGCAAGCTCAGGGTGGATCACAACGTCTTCATACACTCCGATCACAAGAGCAAGGCCAAAAGGCCAGTTCACATGCAAGATCATATATAAAGGTAAACAGGCAAGTGCAGGTATAGAAAGATCACAGTACAAGCAAGGTCAAGAAGTGAGCAAGTGAGGCCAAGTAGGCACAAGACCTAGCATCGTACAGAAGCGCTGATGATCACGAGGCGGAAGTGCCTTGGTAAAGATATCAGCAGTGTTGGCCTCAGAGGCCACGTAAGCAAGGTGCAGCTGACCACGTTGCTGCAGCTCACGAGCAAGGAAGTAGCGAAGAGCAATGTGCTTCGTTCTGTGCTCCAGTCTGTGCTCCCGACACAAGGCCAGCATGGCCTTGTTGTCTACGTACAGAACTGGAGGAGAACCAGGCGGCTCTCCAAGATCAGTCAGCAGGTAGGTGAGCCAGCGTAGCTCCTATGCAGCCATGGCCCCCGCGTAGATCTCAGCCTCACAGCTGGAGCCGAGAACAGAAGACGAGCAGGTAGACCGCCACGAAATAGAGCCGGAACCAAGGCTGAAGGTGTAACCCTGTGACGACCGCTGCGTAGCCTGGTCGTCAGCCCAAGAAGCGTCTGCGTGACCTATGAGGACCACTCGACGTCGCCCTCCAAGCACTAGCCCCATGCCCGACGTACTGCACAAGTAGCGCAACACCCTCTTCGCTGTAGCCATGTGCTCTGGTCGGTGTCTCCCAGGAGCAACATAGCGTGCCAAGATGCTAAGAGGGTATGCAAGGTCAGGTCGTGTGCAGGTCATCAGGTACATGAGGCAACCAACAAGCTCTGGGTACGGGCCACTCGGCTCTATGGACTCATCTGAAGGCAGAGCTGAGAGCGAGTGGTGAGTAGAAAGAGGAGTGGCCTGAGGCGAGGAGTATGTGAAGTCGAAAGCGCTGAAGGACCTGCTGCACCATGTGTGACTGGGTCAGGATAATGGTGCGCTGTGCTCTATCCCAGGTGATCTGCAAGCCAAGGTAGCTGCGCATTTCAACCAGTTCTGAGCACGTGTTGTCTCTTCTGCAGCTCGGACTTCACGTGGGCGAGTCTAGCAGTGTCAATAGTGGCAAACACCAAGTCGTCGATGTACACGAGGATGTAAAACGACGGCAAAGAGGTGTCGGTGCGCAGAAACAGCGACGGGTCGGCTGTAGAAGGAGCAAACCCAAGAGCCGCAAGTGTAGTCCTCTGTGTGTCGTGCCACTCACGGGGCGCCTGGCGAAGACCGTAGACTGGTCGCCAGAGGCTCCACTGGGTACCACGAGGAAACGACCCAGTGAAGCCAGGTGGGCGGTGTAACCAAATCTCCTCGTGCAGGCTGCCCTGCAGGAAAGCTGTGCTGAAGTCAAGAGAGTGAAGCTCGTAGTCGCGCTGAGCGGCTATGTGTAGCAGCATCCGAAGAGTGGTCATCTTCGGGGTGGGAGAGAAGGTCTGAAAGTAGTCAACTCCCTGCCGCTTACTGAAGCCTCGAGCCACGTAACGCGCCTTGAAGACAGACGGAGAACCCGGCGACCGCTTCACCCTGAAAATCCACATGCCACTAACGATGTTCGCCCCAGGTGGGGGAACCCCGTCGACGTAGGTGCCTGTGGACTTGAACGAAGCCATCTCTGTATCCATGGCTGACTGCCACTGTTAGGAGTAGGGACCCTCGATCGCCTCAGCGTACGATCGAGGAGTCGGGATGTCTGGTGCATCCAGGTCTCCCTCAGGGGCAATCAGCGTGGACACAAGATGAGGCAAAGCAGCAGCAAAACACTGGAACTCCTCCTGCCTGTCCTCAAGGACGTCCGTGCTAAGAGCACACTCACCCCCGACGGACGGAGGACAGACAGACTCAGACTCAGCGACTAGACTAGCGGCGTAGTCTAGACTATGGCGAGCAGCAAAGTCGACAAGCTCAGCAACTAAGGCAGAAGCAGCAGTGGACTCAAAGGAAGGGTCAGTAACAGCAGTTGCCAGGAGACGCGTGATACTAGGACTGGCAGCACGAAGAGAGTCAGACTCCGGGTCGGCAAGAACAGGAAGAGATGACTCTGAAGGAGACGGCAACGGGACGCGCAGAGGAGCAGTGGAAGGACGTAGTGCCATCTGGTGTGTGCCTGGGACCGCAGGAGGACGCGGACGCGGAACAGGACGACTAGTGCGAGCAGTACGAACAAGCGACGCAAGACGAGACGCAGGCTCAAGACAAGGCACAGGCTCACGACGCAAGACGAGACGCACGCTCAGCACCCCCAGTCTCAGCACCCCCAAACTCAGCACCCCCCGGCTCAACACCCCCATGATCAGCACCCCTAGACTCAGCACCCCCAGGCTCCGCACCCCCAGGCTCCGTACCCTCAGGCTCAGCACCTCTAGCAGCACTAGAGTCAACAGCTACCTCGACAGGCTCGACTGCATCTACCTGGGACACACCTGACGGGGCAAGACCGTGAGGGGGGAGGGGGTCTACCGGGGGAGGACCTGGCGCAAGGAAGAGCGGCGGCGGGGGGAGGGGCGCAGTGCGGTAGGGGAAGAGACGGTAGTAAGACACCGACTCGTCAAAGGTGACGTCCTGGGAGGACAGAACACGGCGCGAGGTGGGGTGGTAAAACTGCCACCTAGGCGCGTCAGGGGGGAAGCCAAGGAAGACGCAGGGAATAGCATAGAGGGACAGCTTGTCCGCAGACAAGTCGCGAACAAACGCCCGAGATCCCCAGACCCGAAACGCAGACGCATCGCCAGCCTTCCCCGTCCACCGCAGGGTGGGGGAGAGGTCTCTGGCAAGGAGACCCGGGGCTGTAGGTTGAGCTGATGCGCTGCGTACTGAACCGCAAACGGCCACAGAAAATGGGGGGCAGCCGCATGGATCATGGACGTATGAGCGACGTCCATGACCATGCCAATGCGGTGCTCAACAATCCCATTTTGCTGTGGAAAGGCCGAAAGCGTGAAGGTCTGGTGGATGCCCTGTGCGCGACAGAAGGCTCCCAGACGGGCAGAGGAAAACTCCCCACCTCTGTCAGAGTGCAGACGCAGAACAGGAAAGTCCGAGCAAAAACTCTCTCTGAGCTGGAGACGAGCTGCGCGGATCCAGTCGATCAACACCTCAGTGACGTCACCCTTGCTGCGCAAGGGGAACATTGTCGTGTAACGCGAGTAGTCGTCAACCACCAATAGGAAGTAACGCTCGTGACCCTGGCCACAGACGCGGGCGGGGCCCCACACGTCCATGTGAAGAGTCTGCAGCGGAGCCTTTGTTGAAGGAAACTCGGAGGAGTGAGGGGCGGCGCGCTGTCGCCCCTCGACGCAGGGGACGCAGGTAGGGGTAGGCCCCGGAGGTAGGGGAGGGAGGGACCGGGGAAGACCAGAGACAAGGACACGGGAGGCCATGCCTCGGAGACGAGGCAGGGAGGGGTGACCAAGGCGGTGGTGCCAGAGGAGAGTCTGGTGGGACAGGAGACGATACGAGCAACAAACACCTGACTCGACGCAGCTACCTGACCAGACTCAGTAACCGGAGGAGACTTAGTCGTGAGTGTGTACAGGCTCGACCCCAGCCGACGGGTAAACGTGGCCAAGTGTCGGCCAGTCCGAGCACACGTGCACTGGGTCACCTGCTGACTCGCAGGAGTGAACTGGTCAGCCCCCCTATCTTGTAGTTCAGCTCCACTCACCAAGTTCGTAGAGAACGAGGGGAGGTAGAGAGCGGTAGCAGCAGTAGGGGCTCGACGGCAGGGCGGTTCAGCTGCTGGGCGGCTCGGCTGCTCGGCTGCTGGGCGGCCCGGCGGCTCGGCTGCTCGGCGGCTCGGCGGCTCGACAGTTGGGCGGCTCGGCTGCTGAGCGGCTCGGCCGCTCGGTTGCTCGGTGGCTCGGCGGCTCAGCAGCTCGGCTGCTAGGCGGCTCGGCGGCTTGGCTGTTGGGCGGCTCGGCTGCTGGGCGGCTCTGCTGCTGGGTGGGGCAGCGGTGAAGGGGCCGGTAGAGGCGACGACGGGGCCGGTAGAGGCGGCGATGGGGCCGCTAGGGGCGGCGGCGGGGCCGCTAAGGGCGGCGAGGTGGCCGCGAAGGGGCGTCGACGGGGCCGCTAGGGGTGGCAACGGGGCTGGAAGAGGGCGGCGACGGGGCCGCAAGAGGGCAGCGACGAGGCCGCAAGGGGGCGGCGACGAGCCGCGGGAAAGCGGCGACGCGGCCGCGAGAGGGCGGCGACAAGGCTGCGAGGAGCGGCTGCAGGGCCGCGACGGGCGGCGACGCAGCCGCTAAGGGCGGGGGCGGGGTCGCGAACGGCGGTGACGGGGCCGCGTTAGGGCGGCGACGGGGCCGCGAGAGGGCGGCGACGGGGCCGCGATAGGGCGGCGACAAGGCCGTGGAGGAGGGGCTGCTGAGGGAGGCGCGATGGGCCGTTCAGGGCGGCGCGACGAGCCGTTCAGGGCGGCATGACGGGCCGCTAGGGGGCGGCGATGGGGTCGCGAGGGGCCGTGAGAGAGGGGGGGGGGGGGCGCTAAGGGCGGCACGACGGGTCGCTAAGGGGAGGGCGGCACACAGGGCGCGCCTCGGTCAGGGGTGACTCGATCTCAGGGCAGGAAAAAAAATCGATGTTCAGTGGTGGGCCCTAGGAAGTTCCCACTAGGGAACCTGCTCTGATACCATGTGAGAATTAAGGAATGAATGAACTAGCACAAGGTTGGGTACAAGTAGGAAACCCTAGGAAACTCTACCCCATAGTGTCTACCCCACTATAGCCTAGACAAGCTATATGATATGAGTTTGACTGTCTCTACCTCCCCTCGTTCTCTACGAACTTGGTGAGTGGTGCTGATCTACAGGATGGGGGGGTTGACCACTTCACTCCTGCGAGTCAGCGGGTGACCCACTGTATGGGGTTTACCCGTCAGCCGGGGTCGAGCGTGTACACACTGACTAGTAAGTCTCCTCCGGTTGCTGAGTCTGGTCAGGTAGCTGCGTCGAGTCAGGTGTTTGCTGCAGCGTCCAAGTCTGGTCTTGAGTCTGCTCCCTGCTCGTGTCGTCTCCTGTCCCACCAGACTCTCCTTTGGCACCACCGCCTTGGTCACCCCTCCCTGCCTCGTCTCCGAGGCATGGCCTCCCGTGTCCTTGTCTCTGGTCTCCCCTGGTTCCTCCCTCCCCTCCCTCCGGGGCCTGCCCCTACCTGCGTTCCCTGCATCAAGGGGCGGCACCGCGCCACCCCTCACTCCTCCGAGTTTCCTCCGACAGAGGCTCCGCTGCAGACTCTTCACATGGATATGTGGGGCCCCGCCCGCGTCTGTGGCCAGGGTCACGAGCGTTACTTCCTGTTGGTGGTTGTCGACTACTCGCGTTACACCACGGTGTTCCCCTTTCGCAGCAAGGGTGACGTCACTGAGGTGTTGATCGAGTGGATCCGCACAGCTCGTCTCCAGCTCAGAGAGAGTTTCGGCTCGGACTTTCCTATTCTGCGTCTGCACTCGGACAGAGGCGGGGAGTTTTCCTCTGCCCGTCCGGGAGCCTTCTGTCGTGCACAGGGCATCCGCCAGACCTTCACGCTTTCGGCCTCTCCACAGCAAAATGGGACTGCTAAGCGCCGCATTGGCATGGTCATGGACGTCGCTCGTACGTCCATGATCCATGAGGCTGCTCCCCATTTTCTGTGGCCGTTTGCAGTTCAGTACGCAGCGCATCAGCTCAACCTTCAGCCCCGGGTCTCCTTGCCAGAGACCTCCCCCACCTTGCGGTGGACGCGGAAGGTTGGCGATGCGTCTGCGTTTCGGGTCTGGGGATCTCGGGCGTTTGTCCGCGACTTGTCTGCGGACAAGCTGTCCCCCCGTGCTGTTCCCTGTGTCTTCCTTGGCTTCCCCCCTGACGCGCCTGGTTGGTAGTTTTACCACCCCACCTCGCGCCGTGTTCTGTCCTCTCAGGACGTCACCTTTGACGAGTCGGTGCCTTACTACCGTCTCTTCCCCTACCGCACTGCACCCCTCCCCCCGCCGCCGCTCTTCTTTGCGCCAGGTCCTCCCCCAGTAGACTCTCTCCCCCCTCAGGGTCCTGCCCCGTCAGGTGTGTCCCAGGTAGATGCAGTCGAGCCTGTCGAGGTAGCTGTTGACTCTGGTGCTGCTAGGGGTGCTGAGCCTGCGGGTGCCGGTTCTGGGGGTGCTGAGCCTGGGGGTGCTGAGCCTAGGGGTGCTGAGTCTGGGGGTGTTGAGCCTGGGGGTGCGGAACCTGGGGGTGCGGAGCCTGGGGGTACTGGGTCTGCTCGTGTGGCCTCTCCCGGTGCTTCGTCAAGGCGGGAGCTACTCTCTCCGCAGGAGCTCCGCGAGTGGTTTGCCCGACGCTGGAGCCGTGCTGCTGGAGCTGGAGGTGCTACTATTGCTGCTGGTCCTGGAGATGCTCGTACTGGCGGTACTGGAGCTGCTGGGACTGGGGGTGCTGCTGGGGCTGCTGGAGTTGGTCCTGCAGGAGGTACTACGGGAGCTGCTTGCGATACTGGAACTGACAATCCTGCTAGAGCTGGTGGAGCTGGAGCTGCTAGGGGTGTTGGCGCTGAAGGTGCTGCTGGCGCTAGTGCGTCTGAGGGTGCTCTAGTCGGCGCTGTTGGAGGTGGAGGTGCTGCTGGCGCTAGTGCTGCCGCTGGGGGAACTGGTGCCGTCCCTGCTGGTTCTGGAGGCGCTGCGCGGCCGCAGCTGTACTTCGTTCCGCTCCTTGAGCAGGTTCTTGGTCTCCCGCCCTCTACTGGTCCTGCTCCTCCCTTAGAGTGTCCACAGCCTGTCCAGTCGCGGTCAGAGTTACAGCCCGCCTCCCCCCTACCTGCTCCTTCTCCCTACACTGGTCCTACTGGAGCTCTTGGTGAGCGTTGTGAGCCTGCGTCTCGTCCTGCGTCGCCTGTTCGTGCTGCTCGCACTAGTAGTCGTGCTCCGCGTCCGCGTCCTCCTGCGGTCCTAGGCACACACCAGATGGCACTGCGTCCGTCCACTGCTCCTCTGCGTGTCCTATTGGTGTCTCCTCCAGAGTCCTCTCTTTCTGTTTTTGCTGACCCGGAGTCTGACTCTCTTCGTGCTGCCAGTCCTACTGTCACGCGTCTCTTGGCTACTGTTGTCACTGACCCTTCCTTTGAGTCCACTGTTGTGTCTCCCTTAGTTGAAGAGCTTGTCGACTTTGCTGCTCGCTGTCGTCTAGACTACGCCGCTAGTCTTGTTGCTGAGTCTGAGTCTGTCTGTCCTCGGTCCGTCGAGGGTGAGTGTGCTTTTAGCACGGACGTCCTTGGGGACAGGCAGGAGGAGTTCCAGTGATTTGTTGCTGATTTGCCTCATCCCGTGTCCACGCTGATTGCCCCTGAGGGAGACCCGGATGCACCAGACATCCCGACTCCTCGATCGTACGCTGAGGCGATCGAGGGTCCCTACTCCTCACAGTGGTAGTCAGCCATGGAAGCAGAGATGGCTTCTTGGAAGTCCATAGGCACCTACGTTGACGAGGTTTTTCACCTGGGGTGAACATCGTCAGTGGCATGTGGATTTTCAGGGTGAAGCGGCCGCCAGGTTCTCCGCCTGTCTTCAAGGCGCGTTACGTGGCTCGAGGCTTCAATCAGCGGCAGGGAGTTGACTACTTTCAGACCTTCGCTCCCACCCCGAAGATGACCACTCTTCGGGTGCTGCTGCACATAGCCGCTCACCGCAACTACGAGCTTCACTCTCTTGATTTCAGCACAGCTTTCCTTCAGGGTAGCCTGCACGAGAAGATCTGGCTGCGCCGCCCACCTGGCTTCACTGGGTCTTTTCCTCCTGGTACCCAGTGGAGCCTCTGGAGGCCAGTCTACAGTCTCCGCCACGCACCCCGTGAGTGGCACGACACACTGAGGACCACACTTGCGGCTCTTGGGTTTGCTCCTTCTACAGCCGACCCGTCGCTATTTCTGCGCACCGACACCTCTTTGCCGCCGTTCTACATCCTCGTGTACGTCGACGACTTGGTATTTGCCACTGCTGACACTGCTGGACTCGCCCACGTGAAGTCCGAGCTGCAGAAGAGACACACGTGCACAGACCTGGGTGAACTGCGCAGCTACCTTGGCTTGCAGATCACCCGGGACAGAGCACAGCGCACCATTACCCTGACTCAGTCACACATGGTGCAGCAGGTCCTTAAGCACTTCGACTTCACGTACTCCTCACCCTTAGGCCACTCCTCTGTCTACTCGCCACTCGCTCTCAGCTCTGCCTTCGGATGAGTCCGTAGAGCCGAGTGGCCCGTACCCAGAGCTTGTTGGCTGCCTCATGTACCTGATGACGTGCACATGACCTGACCTTACATACCCTCTTAGCATCTTAGCACGCTATGTTGCTCCTGGGAGACACCGACCAGAGCACATGGCTGCAGCGAAGAGGGTGTTGCGCTACTTGTGCAGTACGTCGGGCATGGGGCTAGTGCTTGGAGGTCGACGTCGAGTGGTCCTCACAGGTCACGCAGACGCTTCTTGGGCTGACGACCAGGCTACGCAGCGGTCGTCACAGGGTTACCCCTTCAGCCTTGGTTCCGGCTCTGTTTCGTGGCGGTCTACCCGCTCGTCTTCTGTTCTCGGCTCCAGCTGTGAGGCTGAGATCTACGCGGGGGCCATGGCTGCACAGGAGCTACGCTGGCTCACCTACCTGCTGACTGACCTAGACGAGCCGCCTCGTTCTCCTCCAGTTCTGTACGTAGACAACAAGGCCATGCTGGCCTTGTTTCGGGAGCACAGACTGGAGCACAGAACGAAGCACATTGCTCTTCGCTACTTCCTTGCTCGTGAGCTGCAGCAGCGTAGTTAGCTGCGCCCTGCTTACGTGGCCTCTGAAGCCAACACTGCTGATATATTTACCAAGGCACTTTCGCCTTGTGATCATCAGCGCTTCTGTACGATGCTAGGTCTTGTGCCTACTTGGCCTCACTTGCTTACTTCTTGACCTTGCTTGTACTGTGATCTTTCTATACCTGCACTTGCTTGTTTACCTTTATATATGATCTTGCATGTGAACTGGCCTTGTGGCCTTGCTCTTGTGCTCGGAATGTGTGGTGACGTTGTGATCCACCCTGAGCTTGCTTTGCTTTGTTTGACTGGTCTTGTGACCTCTTGTTCTCCCCCACTTTGCCTATATGGGGGTGTGTCAAAGTTATATGCTATAGTTTGTGTAGGCTATAGTGGGGTAGACAATATGGGGTACAACATTTCTAGGTTTTCCTACTTGTACCCACCTCTTTCCTAGTTCATTCATTCCTCATTTCTTCACAGTTACATAGATGACGCCATCATCTTCAGCCCGAACGCCGAGGCGCATGTGCGGGATGTAGAGGCGACTCTGACAGCAATTGAAGCAGCTGGACTGACCTGCCATCCGGGGAAGTGTCGCTTCGGTCACAGTAGTGTGGCATATTTGGGATTTGAGGTGGGAGGAGGGGAGCTCAGCATCCAGATTGTCAAGGTTGAAGTGCTGGACAGGGCGGAGAGGCTGAAGGACAGTAGCAGTCTACGTGCTTTGCTGGGGTTTCTCAACTACTACCGCAATTTCATTGAAGATTTTAGTAAGAAGGCAGCGCCATTGAACACGCTGCTGAGGGAGGAGCAGAGGTGGCAGTGGGAGGAACCACAGGAGCAAGCCTTGCGCGGCGTGATGGAAGCGGTGAAGGTGGGCGCAGTGCTGAAGCTACCAGATGGGCAGCAGCTGTTTATTCTCTATACAAACTGGAGCAGCGTAGGGATGGGGGGAGTGCCGAGACAGATGGATAAGGGGGTGGAGAAGGTGGTGCCTTTCGCCAGCAGGACTTGCAGCCCAATTGAGGCCAACTACTCGTCCTATGAAGGGGAGGGGTTAGCGGCGGTTTGGGCGGTGTGGCATTTCAGGGTGTATCCGCAGGGGTGGCACTTCACCTTGGTGACGGATCATCAACCACTGCTCTGGCTAATGCACAACCAGACTCTAACAAGAAGGAACGCGTTGTGGGCGATGAAGCTGCAACAGTATGACTTTACGGTGAAGTACCGGCCGGGCAAGACAATGCAGCACGTGGACGGACTCTCCAGGAACCCGCCATGAGGAGGAGAGGAGCCGGGACCAGAACAAGAGCCGCCCTCGGCAGTGTTGACCGCCATGGTGAGCGAACGAAGGACAGGAGGAGAGCAGCAGAGGGGAGCAGCAGACGTGTGGCAGGACAAGGAGACCCTCGCATGAGCGAGAGATGGCAGAAGACGGGGGGAGCAGGGGCAAGAGCGAGAGCGTGGGGGCAACACTACAGGTGGTTTCAAGGGCAAGTGCAGCTGCAGACGAAGGATGGATGGAAGAGGGTACCAGCGCCGAGGGAAAGGGAAGGGATAATACGAGAAGTGCATAACAAGCTGGGACATTATGGGCCACTAAGGACATTGCAGCTGCTGCAGACCGGATGGTGGTGGGCAAGGATGCGCAAGGAGGAGAAGGAGTGGTTAGAGAAGTGTGAACTGTGCTGCAGGAACAAAGCCAGCCTAAAGAGTCAGGCCGAACTCCAGCCCCTGGATATCGTGGAGCTAGGATACCTGTGGTCCCTAGATATAGCGGGAGAACTGCAAGTGTTGCGGAAGGGCAGGCGGTGTTTCTTGCTCATGATAGAGCACGTAAGCAACTTGGCATAGGCGAGGTCGTTGGTGGCAAAGATGGCGGAGGCGGAGGCAGAGACATTCAAAAAGATGGTGCTGACAAGGTTTGGGGCCTACGGCGAGGTGCTGACTGATCAGGGTACCGAGTTTCAAGGGGAATTCAAGGAGTTGGTGGTGGAGAATGGCATCCAGCACTGCACCACCTCTAGCTATCACCCCTAGAGTGATGGCCTTACGGAGCGGCTAGTGCAGACAGTGAAGAAGGGCATCAGGCATACGGGGAAGCGAACAAGGGCGACTGGGACAGAAAGTTAGCATGGGTGATGGCAGGGTACAGGTTCAGTAAGCAAGCGTCTCTGAAAGACGTCTCCCCGTACTACTTGCTATTTGGGAAGCAGCCCATACTACTGATGGATGCGCCAAGGCTGCTGGTGGACAGTGTGACCGCGAGAAGTGGGTGGCGCTGGCGGATGCCACAGCAAGTTACCTGAAGAAGATGCTATCTGCTGCTATGGAGAGCTTGTAGGTAGCGCAGCTGCGCGACATCCACCGCTACAAGCAGCGACAGTTGAGCAAGATGCTGGGGAAGCAGCCAGCAGTAGAGGAAGGATAGGCGGTGTACGTGCGGCGAGCAAAGCGAGACGGACTGGATGTGGGACTGTCGCGGTAGAAGTGGGAGGTAAGGAAGTGCGGGAATCAGGGGTCCTGGTATTGGAGGATGCCCAAGGGAAGCGGGTCATGGATCACGTCACTAACTTTGCGCACACAGGGAAGCAGAATAAGAGGGCAAGCTACACGGGTCCCATGACCAGGGCGAGGACGGCCGCGGGAGGTCATGGGAGGGGGCAAGAGAAGTAGTTGGAGGATTCCAATAAGGAAGACTAAGAGGAGATCCCTTGACCGAGACTAATAGCAGCAAGAGTAAGGAACAGCGCTGGACAGGAGGGAGGTCAGAGGGTGACAAGAGGTGTGGAAGGTGCAATTGAAGGAAGGAAGCAAGAGAGCAACGTAAGGCAAGCAGGAGACAAGAGGAGGTGGGTGAGTTTTCTGATAGCTGTCACATTTGTATGAATGTGAAGGGTTATGGGAGGCGCAACGGAGGTGTAAATACTGTACAAATTGTAAATAGTGGGTCAGCGGGGTGCGAGGATGGGAGGCGAGGGGTCAGATGACACTTCATGTAACAAAGGGGTCTAGGCCTGCCGAGCTGGAGGGTCGGAACGTTGCACGGGGAGGAGTGGGGCGGCACTTACGTAAGCAGGAGGGTGGAGGCGAGGAAAGGCAATGTAACAAGGCAAAGGAAGTGGGAAGGCAACTTCACCGCCAGCTATGGATGGGTGGATGTGTGCATGCGTGTTTCTTTTCATGTGTGTGCAGGATTGCGCCGGGCAACCAGCTGGATCTGAATGGTGGCAGCTGGAGACAAAGTAGCAAGGGTGGGGATAGGAGGGCAAGAAGCAGCACGGCTGCAAGTCTACTCGTAGAGGTTCATAGCCGCTACTAAATAGACTAGGTAGGCATGGCTGAAAAACGGTGGTTGGCTGGAGGTGGTAGACTAGGTGGAGCCTTGGTAGCAATCCTCATTGCTTGTATGTTTCCCTTTTCACAGTCTAAGGACAGAGGATTGTAGTGTGTGAAGGAGCAGAGAGCTCATCAAAGAGAAGTAGTTGGAGGAGCACAATAAGAGAGACTGAGAGGAGATCCCCAGACCGAGACTAATAGCAGCAGGAGCAAGGAACAGCGCTGGACAAGAGGGAGGACAGAGGGTGACAAGTGGTGTGGTAGGTGCAATTGAAGGAAGGAAACAAGAGAGCAACGTAAGGCAAGAAGGAGACAAGAGGAGGTGGGTGAGTTTCCGACAGCAGAGCAGTTGAGCATTCGCTCATGCAAAACTTCACCAGCTATAGCCCTCGATGCTTGGCGCCACCTGAATGGCGTGTATCAGCCGAAGGACTCCGTCTCTTCGAGCCGCCTACTCCAGGAGACAAAAATGGCCCCAAGGGAGGCGGCCAATAGCTACATTAATCGCTGTCGGAGCCTCCGCGATCAAATCGCGAAGTTGGGAAGCTCGATATCATAGAAATGTTCATCAACATTGTGCTTCAAGGGCTCGGCCCAGGGTGGCGGCCCTGCAAGGCGCTTCTCCAACAGCAGTGGGTCATCTTAGAGGCCGCCCTTTGCGTTGCCCTTCTTGTCGAACAGAGGGACATGGACCAGCAGCGACCAGTGCCGCGACGAGACTGGGAACGCCTCGCCTTCTACGCCGACAACACAAAAGAGCGACGGCCGCGGCGCCTTTACTGCAAAATTTGCAGAAATTTTGGGCACTTGGCAGATCAATGTAAATCCTGAACTCACCCTCGCCAGACCAATCCGAGCAACTGGTCCGGCCAGCAAGACGCACGAGGCGACATGCGTCCAGCCCAGGGGTATCAACCCCCATCGCGCAACCTGAACCCAGCGGTTCAACATCAGCAGCAGCAGCCGTCACCGCCTACCCCAGTGCGCAACGTCATAGGTAATATGGCTATGACAGGCGAGTCTCGTCATCGCCGCGTGCGCTCACCATCACCAGAGCCAGCACCGCATCCCATCGGCGCGTTCTCCAACAACCCGTTCAGCATGCGCCACGACTTCACCGACGACGGCGATCAAGATTGGAATCTGCCAATCCCGCTGCTTGAAAGTCCCCCGCACGTACCTGACACGCGGGCGGCGCCACTCGATTGGCTCTCGCGCGAGCAGTTCTTGAAGTTCGACACACCTCACATCGTCACGCCGCGTCTGGCGCGCCTCGCACGTGACGTCAGGAAGCGCTACAACACTTGGTACCTTGACAGCAGCTGCGACTAGCATATGGTGGGGTCCGAGCATTTCATCTCCAACGCCGTCTCCACCTCTACAGTCACCTACGTCACCGTGGCCAACAATATGCGCCTGCGTGCACGCGCGCAAGGCATTGTCGTGCTCAAAGCACGGAGAAGCCGCACGCACATCTCCCTTAATGATGTGCTCATTGTCCAGAACCTGCACTTCAACCTGCTTTCCGCTGCTCAGCTCATGGACTGCGGCGTCGACCTCAGCACGGATCGCGAGACACGCGACATCCTGCTACACTATGAATCGCCGACCATTTCCCGCATGCAGATCGGAATAGCGCACTCTGAAAGTGGAGTGTACATCCTTGATTTCGACATTCCCGACTGCAGCGGCGACTCGAACGAGCTAATCGATCTCGTTCCACTGCGCTTTGAGCACATTCACCGCATGGACTGGAAACACCTTGACGGAAGACCGTATGTACCGCATCATCCTCACCCACACGAGCTGGCGCTACACGACCCAGACCCAGACGGCATCTGCAGGGATTGCCACACGCCCACAGCGTCAACCAGCACGATTGCCGGCCGTGGACTTGCCGCCATCGCCGAAGCAGAGCAACATGCACCGCAAGAAGAAAGGATGTTGCACCAAAGGATGTCGCACCTGGAGATCGAAATCACCACGCGCGGCGTGTTCAGAACGCCAGAGCATCCCCTCATCGGACCAGCATCGCAGCATCTCCAAGGCATGCTGCGCGGCACCGGCGTCGGCGCTTTCGATGCGCACGGCGAACCGCAACCTTACACACGAGAGAAGTTCATAGAAATCTACTCTCATCGGCACGACTCCACGAAGAAGCTTACCGTGGAGCAAGAAGAAGAACTGGCGCATCACGAAGCCGATGAACTTCGCCGACAGAGCCTTGCCGAGGCGCGCGGTACATTCGCATGTGCCGCATGGGGCGCCGAAGAGGAGGAAAGCGCCTCCAATGAAGGGGGGTGGGGTAGCGTTGGCGGACAGGGAACGAGCGACACCGGCGGATGGGGCAACACCGGCGGCACCTAGGCAACCGCAAGCAGCAGCTGGGGCGTTGCATCTGGCGACGAAGGCATCGGCTGGGGGACTTTCGGCGAAGAACAAAAGTGGGGAGAAGAAGCTGAGGCGCAACTCGCAGTTGTTCCCCTTGGTCGCCCACCGCTCCGCGCTCCACCCGTGTTACCTCCTCCTGACATCCAGCCGCATCGCGATCCCTGGGACACCATCGATTGGGGCAACGAGCCATTGACTCCGCGCCGCACCGTCTACGGACCTGCCCCCGAACTGCGTGAACCCACCTTTGTGTCTAGAACTATAAATGAGACCAACATTTCTCTCTCTGAAATTTGCGACAGAGAATTCTTGACGCTGATCTTAACTGCCACCAACGACGAAGACGAAGCAGCAGAAGAGGAAGCAGGAGAACCTGCCCCAGTACCTGACGAAGACCCCGAAGAAGCCCACACGCGCTACATGCGCACCTCCAGATTCCGCGCCGACGATGCGCTCTGGCACCAGCGCCTCGGACATCCCTCACGCGCTACGCTGAAGAACTGCATCGACGCAGAAGTTTTTGCACTTGGCGCACTCCTACGACCTGACGACACCAAAGTGAGAAGCACAACACACCCCCGCAATTGCATCGTCTGCCTCGAAGCAGCCTTGAGCCACCAGCCGTTCCCGCTGCTTGAACCAGGAACCAACCGCTACCCCAAGCTGTACAAAGTGTACAGCAACTTCCTGAACGTGGGACACTGCCGAGTTAACGATGAGCTATACACGCTCACCTTGATCGACGCTGGAACCCGCTACGTGTGGGCCGTGAACGTAGAAGCGCGCAGCAGAGCGTATGAAGTATTCCGCCTCTGGTTGGCGCACGCACAGCGGCAATCTGGGGAGAAGCTGAAGATCTGGCAGTCAGACGGCGCAGTGGAGTTCAGGAGCAAGGAACTGCAGGATTTCCTGGCGCATAAGGGGATCGAGCATCACATTTCTCTCCCCTACGCGCACCAGCAGCACGGCATAGTCGAGCGAACGAACCGCACGCTCATGACGAAGGTGCGGGCGCTGATGAAGCAATCGAAGCTGCCGTAGATCTATTGGACTTACGCAATGCACCAACAGGTAGCTTTGATTCACAACCTGTTGTCAACAACAGCCATCACTGGCTACTCGTCGCCGCATGTGAAGTGGACCGGGACCAAGGGTGACACATCCATGCTCCGCGTGTGGGGTTGCATGGTGCAATACCGCCCGCCAACTTCAACTATTGGCAAGTTCGCCAGCCGCGCGCGCTGGGGAATTCACCTCAGCATCCGTCACGAGCACAAGGCATGGATCATCCTGGTCCTGCTTTGCTCATCTTCTACAAACGCCTCTTCCTCAAGCAATTCCGCCACGACGAGCAAACAAACGCGAATTGCGTTTACGCGAATGACAGGTATAGCTACGCAACACCCGAGGACAAAGCCGCTGCAGTAATCCTGGAGCAGGACACCAGGGGCGAGTTCACAAGAGGAGAGACCACCACCGCAGCGACGACAATGACGACGACTGGGGGAGGAATGGGCGGAGCGGGAAGAAGCGGTAGAGGCGCAGCACCACCAGCACCACCTGAGCCAAAGAGTGACGACGACGACGTGCAAGAAGTCATCCCACAGCATCGCCACAACAGCACCGTCTCCGGGCCGTAGCTCCTCGGGCTCCACACCACAACCTCAACGGCGCCACGCGTCATCGAGCTGAGAAATCCGTGCCAAGCGCTCACTGGACCACACGGCAAGGAATAGCACGAAGCAATGGATGCAGAAACTAAAACACTTGAGTCCCGGGACACCTGGGTGCTCGTTGACCGCGCAACAATCAAGGGCGCAAGGGTCCATTCCGGAAAATGGGTCTTCCGCGTGAAGACCACAGCGGACGGCACAATTGAGCGATTCAAGTCGCGCTGGGTGGTGCGCGTCTATGACCAAAGGCACGGCATCAACTTCGACCAGACCTTTGCGCCGGTCAGCCGTCACACATCCGTCCGAATCCTGCTCGCCATCGCAGCCGCAAGGCACCTGCCTCTACGTTAGATCGACGTGAAAAATGCATTCCTATGCACGTTAGTAGATGCTGTAATCTACGTGGAACAGCCGCACACGTACGACGAAGGGGATTCGCGTGTTTGCCGATTGCGGAAATCCCTTTAAAGGATCAAACAAGCGCTGAGGCTCTGGCAGCAGTATCTACACAACATCCTGCTTGAAATTGGGTTCAAGCAGCTGCCTCACAACCCGGAGATGTACCGCCGCGATTTCCGCAGCGAATACATCCTGCTCATAGTCTACGTTGACGACCTGCTCTACACAGGGTCGAGCAACGAGCTGCTCGAGCAATTCGAGAGGAATCTGGCAGGGCGCGTCGACAATACCTGCAACTACGAGGTGAAGAGGTTTTATGACTTAGTATCTCCTACGCGCCATAAGCTATCCACCTCTCAGCGGCTAATTATGCAGAGGAGCTTGGGAAACGCTTCATCATTTTGCCTACACCACTCTCCACTCCTTATCGCACTCCCGGACTAGACCACAAACCTGACAACAAAGCCCTATCCCCCGCTGGTATCCAGACTACTACCGCACGTACCGTCCTGTTCTCTCTCGTGTTCTCGCCTCTCTTGTTACCGACCCTCGTGCCTCTGTGTCCTCTGTCTCTGCTCTTACTGCTGCTGTCACTGAGTTTGCCTCTACTCGCTGCCTTGACTACGCCACCAGTCTTGTGGCTGCTCCTCCTACCAATCCTCTGACCGTCGGGGATGAGTCTGACCTTGGCTGTGACGCCCCAGAGGACAGGCAGTTTGAGCTAGAGTTCCTGGCATCCGCTTCCCCCCATCTCTGTGCCATGCTGCTCGCCCCTGAGGGAGACCCCGACGCCCTTGACATACCGACTCCTCGCACTTACGCTGAGGCAGTGTCAGGGCCTTGGGCCTCTCAGTGGAGAGCTGCCATGGACGCAGAGATGGCCTCCTACAAATCCACAGGCACCTACGTCGACGAGGTTCTCCCCCCTGGGGCGAACGTAGTCGATGGCATGTGGATCTACAGGGTGAAGCGGCCACCGGGATCTCCTCCGGTCTTCAAGGCGCGCTACGTGGCTAGAGGTTTTAGTCAGCGCGCGGGAGTTGACATCTTTCAGAACTTTGTGCCTACCCCGAAGATGACCACTCTTCGGGTGTTAATACACGTAGCAGCACAGAGAGACTACGAGTTACACTCTCTCAACTTCTCCACTGCTTTCATTCAGGGTAGCCTACACGAGGAGGTCTGGCTGCGTCGTCCCTCTACCTTCACTGGCACTTTCCCTCCTGGGACCCAGTGGAGGCTGAGGCGACCTGTCTACGGTCTCCGTCAGGCTCCTCATGAGTGGCACGACACCCTTCGTTCTACCCTCTCTGACCTTGGTTTCCAGCCGTCTTCTGCCGACCCGTAGTTGTTCGTTTGTCGTGGCTCCACACCTTTCTTTGTTCTAGTCTACGTCGTCGACCTGGTTTTCGCCACTGCTGACAGGGTTGCCTTGGCAGACGTGAAGTCCGAACTGCAGAAGAGACACACGTGCACTGACCTTGGTGAGCTGCGCCACTACCTTGGCCTGCACATCACCAAGGACAGAGCTGCTCGCACCATTACACTCTCACAGTCACACATGGTGCAGCAGGTCCTTCAGCGGTCCGAGCTTCAGCACTCCACAGTACAGCGCACACCTCTTGCTGTTGACCACAGACTTACTGGACCCTTTCCTGACGAGCCGTTTGAGTCTAGTGGTCTCTACACAGAGCTGGTGGGCTGCCTCATGTACCTGATGACTTGTACTCGCCCGGACCTCGCCTTCCCTCTCAGCATCATTGCTCGCTTTGTTGCACCAGTGAGACACCGTCCTGTTCACTGGACGGCAGGTGTGAGGGTGGCAAAGTACCTAGCAACGACATCAGGCATGGGGCTAGTTCTTGGAGGGCAGCAGTCTGTCATACTTACTGGTCACTGTGACTCTTCTTACGCTGACGACGCTGAGACTCACAGGTCTACGCAGGGGTACTATTTCAGCTTGGGTTCTGGAGCTGTTTCGTGGAGGTCCACGTGCTCCTCTTCGGTCTCGACCTCTACTGCTGAGGGTGAGATCTAATACTGGTGCCATGGCAGCAGAGGAGCTGCGTTGGTTGACCTTCTTGCTCGCCGACCTTGGTGAGCGGCCGAGCTCTGCACCGACCTTGTTCACTGACAACAACACGTCGATTCTCCTGTGTCAAGAGCCGCGACTGGAGAGCAGAGTGAAGCACATTAACGTCAGGTACTTTCTTCTGCGAGAGTTGCAGAGACATGGACAGGCTCGCTTCGAGTTTGTGGAGTCCGAGGCCAGCACTACAGACATCTTCACCAAGGCGCTTCCGCCTTGTGACCACTAGAGGTGTTGTGTGCTGTTAGGTCTTGTTGACACAGGTTTTAGTCGTGTGTAGACTTGAGTTTACTGTTTGCTTTGCTTGTACTCTTGCCATACACCTTTGTGAACTCTTGGACTGGCCTTGTGGCCCCTGTTGCTTGTGCTCAGAGTGTATGGTGACATTGTGATCCACCCTGAGCTTTGTTTCTTTATGACTGGTCTTGTGACCGTACACTTTTGGTCTTGCTTGACACCCCTCACTTAGGCTATGGGGGTGTGTCAAATGTTGTAGCCTGTAGTGAAGTTTGTCTTAGGGGGTACAAATATTAGGGTTTGCTATATGTACCCCAACCCACATCAATAACACAACACTTTCATTTCTGACACATCTGCGGCACCATCGCACAATCCTGCCACCTTGTGCGAACTGAAAATCTGACACATTTGCAAAGCGGCCTGCAATTCTGCCACCGAATGTGTCAGATTTTTCGGCCCTATAAATGTGGCCGGATATTCGTCGCTTTCAAAGTCGGCCATGTTGTCTTCTTTGGGGAAAGATATAATCTACCGAATCCTCGTCTATATTCCAGCCAAATCACCTTGTAACGGATTTGACGCGCCCTTACGTACGTGCTCATGCCTTAGCAACCGTGTTATACATGGGATGCGTTCATTCTATTGCGGTGAGGTGCGATGCTGTGCTTGTTAGAGCGGCTCGTTTACACTTCTCTACGTTTGGGTAGGCCTTGGAGCGAAGTCGTGACATGGGGAAAATTGTCAGATTTCCCACTTCGAGATTTCCGACATTTCACGCTCTCTCGGCTCTCACATCTCTTTGCGTGCCAATTTATAGGCTGCAATAACCCACACGAATTCCGAGGTGGAACCATAGCCTTACGATCTCTCAAATGTGTCATATCTGTTGTCGGGTATTCTCGTCGGCAGTGTAAGCATGAGATTACAAACGATGCAGAGCAGTGACGAATTGTACGTACAATGAGCCATCAACAGCTTCGGCAATGGTTTACTACAGGGTTCGATTTACAGCACGAGCTGAGTTCTTCTATGAGACAAATTCACGTAGTGCTCCATCGAATTCTCACTACGCATCAGCTCCATTGGGTATGGCCAGGTGGTGTAGTACCTATTGCGCGATTCAAGCTGTAACGCATCGAAATTTCGAGACGGGTACGACCATTGAAAAGTTGTTAGGAGTGTAGGGGGGAGAATTATGTGACAATAAAGTGAAGATGCATCGGGTGTGCCTGTTGCTGCATCTGCCGCAGTGATTGTGCCTCCTTAAACTATTCAGGCTGAGGAGCCCAGCAGCGACGACGAGGAGTGGGAAACAAAATTGGTACACCGATTTAAGATGGCGGCGCAGTGGCTTCGCCACGACAAAGAGGGCGAACCAGGGGCGGCAACGCGGCAACAAAGAAGGTGCAGCAGGAGAGTAGGGGCTAAAGAGGGGCCCGAGAAGCTTCAGATGCTATCGCGGGCGGACATGTTACACTACGTGGATGTGAGAGGCGCCTGGGATTGGCAGGAGTGCGAGTGTTGCTTCGACCGTGCCGTGAGCTACCGCGCACAGCTCGCACTTCGCATGGTGGGCCTGGCAGGATTTCGTTCCCTCCTTCTGGCGCATTTGCCTGACTCCATCCCGCTCGTCCCTTTCAGTCAACCAGCCAGCGCCATTGCTGAGTACTCTGCAGGAGTACACATGAAGCCTCTGGAGTGTTCGCCACCTCAACCGGTCTTCAGCGTCAAGTGTGTGGTGGCGCCCATGCGCTGTGCCGAGGCGATGATTGTCGAGTGGATGGCTGAGCCGCGTGTGGGTGTGCTCATGGACCTGGGGAGGATCAGATCCCGCCTGCCTGCCATTTTGGCTGCTACAAATACTGGTACAACTACAGGAGTGCCTCCTGCAACACCTGTTGCTTCTGCTGCTGCTAGTGAGACGTGGGCTACTCGCTGGGCTGCCTACCGCCGGGCTGTCAGCTTTGCTGCGTTCCTCATGCTAGTAGCGCGGTGCCCGCGTGTTGTGAACCTAAGAACGGTGTCTTTGTCTACTCACTCCGCCGCTTATCCGGCTATCATGCAGCTGGGGGCGACCAGACAGATTGAAAACGACTGCTTTGTGTCCATGCTGGTGCAGGTGCTGGGGGTGAAGGAGAGTGCTGAGCTGCAGGAAGGGTTTGGGTTCTTCGTGCAGCATGTGCTGTCAGGCGGGCTGGAGAAGGCGCATGGTGAGGGGAGGGGCGGAGCTGAGGGGGGGGCTGCTGAGAATGCGCAGGGGGAGGAGGGACGGGCGAATGGCGAGGTGATGGATAGGGGTGGGGGCATGGAAAAGGAGGAGCAGCAGGGAGGTGACCTGGCAAGGTTGATTGTGACGCAGGTTGATACTGGTGGTGGGAAGGGCAGAGGGGACGAAGGGGAACCGGAGCATTGCAGCGAGGCGAGCAGAGGGGAAGAGATGCACAGCCGCGAGGAGAATAATGCAGCTGCTGGGGAGGGTGGTAGTGGGGGGAAGAATGGGCAGTGGAGGGAGAATTTGAAGGGGCGTGTGTGGGAGAGGTATGTGGATGGCATGGCTTAGATTCTGGCGCATGGAGAGGGGGAAGGGAGGGAGTTTAGATGCAGCCACTGCAGTGAGGAGGGGGGCAGCAACACTGGCAGTGACGTGCAATTGAATGGTATTCCTAAGGGCATGTATGTGAGTGGGGTAAGTGCCACGGATTTTGCTCTTGCTTTGGCCGCGGAGCTGTCTAAGCCAGAGAAGTGTATCGAGGCGGTTCTATACGTGCTGGATGGGAACAATGCCAATAAGGTGAGGGTGGAAGAGGCAGCAATCGAGGAGGCCAGAAGCAGGCTGAGAAGAGAGGTAGGTGGAAAGGGAAGAAGAGGAATAGGAGGAGAGTGGGCAGTAGCAGACAGGAGTGGGGCAGCAGCAAGCACGAGTGGGGCAGCAGCAAGCACGAGTGGGGCAGCAGCAAGCACGAGTGGGGCAGCAGCAAGCACGCATAAGCCAGCGGAAGCATCAGCAATGGCGCGTTCGTCTGCTGCCACTGCTGCTGCTCCAGCTGAAACCCAACCTTTTACACGAGTACACGGCACTCGCAGCAGCTACAGTTCTGATCTCGTAAGCACAAGTCCTGTCCTCGCAGCCTTCACGTATCGAGTTGCTTGCATCCTACACTGGGTTCGATTATACGGCTCAGACATCCTCTTTGTAAAAGGATGCTCCAGGAGTAGGCGAGAGAAAGGGATCCTGCAAATGCCCCATCCATTTTGAGACCTTCCGAGCCTGCTGCTCAGGCTCGGCGCCATCCCGAAACCTCTTGATGATGGTATTTTTCCTATGGAGTGGGAGGAATGGTCACAGGGCGATGAAGCTGCTGCAAAGCTACCTGATGATCCCGATGCGAGATTCTTTCAGCTGGGTATTGTGGAGGAGAGTTCAATGGGAGTGGAGTGTGGTCAGAGGGTAACAGAACAAGATTCAAAGTTTGGGAGGAAGCACGTTAGGGAGAAGGGGCGAAAAGCCAAGGCATCTGGCAAAGGAAGTGACGTCAGAGGGGGTGATACAAACAGAGGGTTTGGGGAAGACCAAGGAGGCATTTCACATGCGTCCGGCATGACTGTTGCGCGGCCACCTCTGAGAGGAGAGGTGCCCATGGTTGGATGTGTGGAGGATGCTGAGTTCATTGTGGACGCCATCAGCCTCGTTGCCAGCCCACTCGCATGCGCCAAATGCATCCGATGCTACCGCAGCTACACCTCCTTCATCCCATCCATCGCTCTCGACGCCAAGTTTGCCTACCGCCCCCTCAGTGTCCTCGTCAACCGCTTTCTATCCGTCTTCCCGCCGCACTCCGCTGGGTTCGACAAGCTTGTGAAGGCGATGGGGTTGTCGCCATTTCCCCCAGGCCCGCCTGCGCTGGCCAACCTGGCGAGGCTGCGCGGCGAGATAGAGGCGGAGCGCCTTGGCTTTTTCATGTTCGTCGCCCTCACGTGGCCCGCCTCCATTCTGGATATGGAACACTTTGAGAGCAAACGGGCGGAGGAGGGGGACGGGATTCGAGTGAAGAAGAGGGTGGGGAGGAAGAAAGGGAAGGCACGAGGGGAGGAGGAGGAGGAGGACGATGGGGAGGTGTGGGAGGAGTTGCAGTCATGGTGCTACACGGCAAAAGTAGCTTGGCCATCTGCCATGCGTCTTGCATTGAGCAATTCCAATGTCGAGTCGGCTCGTTCAGGTCTCAGTGGTGTGTGCACGGGCAGTGAGGGGCGGCAGAAGAGGGCGCACGTGGACACGCGGATGGCTAATATAGTCAACACAGGGGCGGCGAAGAGGATCAGACAAAGGGTGCGGGACCGTGCTTGGGCTGCGTGGAGAAGCAGCACTAGCAACAGCAGTAGTGATGCAGTCATGTGGATTGGTGCTGCTGCTGGTACTGGCAGCGCCAGCAACGGTAGTAGTGGCAGAGAAAGTGGTGATGGTGCTGGCACTAGTGATATTGCTTGTGCTGGTGATGGTGCTAGTGGTGTTGCTGGTGCTGGTGGTGGTGCTGGTGGTGGTGCTGGTGCTGGTGCTGGTGTTGATGGTAGCAAGAGCACTAGGGGAAAGGGGAAGAAGCTGGAGCTGCCACCTTATCAGATTCCATGGCCTGGGGGAGTCAATCTCGTGGCATGTCTGCGGGAGATGCTGCTGGGGGAGCCATGCTACCGCCACGCTTCCCCGGCTGCCGCTTCCGTCCCTCCTTCTGTTGCCAACACCACTGCGGCAGCACCAAATACAACGGCCTCTGCCTCTTCCATCCCTGCCGCTCCAACCAATGTTGCTGCTCCGAGCACTGCTGTCTCCTCTACCCACCCACCTGTGCACACCGTTGCTACCACGTCAACCCATGATGCCTCGTCCACCCATGTCACTCCAACCAACGGTGCTGCAACAGGCACTGCAGCTGCACCTGCACCCGTAGCAGATGCAAAGGCCTTTGGTCCCGATGCGTGCAGGGGAAGTAGGTGCGGTGCTGCGGGGTGTGCGAGTTTGGAAGGTGGTGGTGTGAAGCTGAGGAGCTGCGGTGGGTGTGGCAAGGTGGCGTATTGCAGCAGAGACTGCCAAAAGGCGCACTGGCCCTCCCACAAGCTCACATGCCCCGGCAGGACCAGCAGGAAGAGGAGTGCGAATGTGAGTTGTGAAACAGTGGCAAGGTGAGTGGCAGAAGAAATGTGGACATAGAAAAAGTTCAGGCCTCTAAATAGGATTTGGGGTACTCTTTCTTCTAAGGCCAACACCCAGCTTTTACTCTTCCAGTAAGGGTGCTTAACAGAAACTGCTCTTAAAGATCAGGGTGCAAACAAATCATACTATTAGTCCAGTAATTTGACTCTCCACACTATACAGGTTTTTGGTGTTGCAGTGTGTTCAGCTACCGTATTCTCCTGGATAAAACACCCTAGGGTATCATGAAAACCACTGGAAAAAAATGGGGGGGGTCTCCTCAAAGGAAAATCCTATATAATACCCGGGTCTTATGATATGGTATATTTTTTATAAAACAGAAAAGATGTGAAACAAAATCAGTGGTCTGAATTCACTTCAAGATTGTTGATCAATGCCGCAAAACCAAGTACGAGGATATTGTGGGCCACTTGGGCCACTTCACCTCTTGGACCACTTGCAGTGGAAGATTCGCCAGCGTGGCGACAGCGAGATTTCGGGATTCACTAGCGTGGCGACAGCGAGATTGTGGGAGGGGGGATATCTCGGCTGATTCTAAGTGAAAGTACATGCGAAATTTCTTCTAGGGAGTGATTTTCGCGATATCCTCCCGTAAGGAATCGGACTCGATAACAGCTATAATAGGAATTTATAAGAAAAGGGGGGTGTTATAGAGAATCACCCCAAAAAGGGGGGTATAGTACTAACGGTGTCGGATATAACACCCACCCCGTATAAGCTACCCGGAGGTGTACAATTACGGGGGGGTGTTTTAACCGGTAGAATACGGTACGCACATGTGGGGGGGTCACTGCCAGGGCTGATTTTATCAGGGTAATTACCTTGATTTCAGGGTGATTTCAGACTTTTCACATTCTGGTCCCTGCAATTTCAGTTTTAATGACTTCTGAACACTGATCCTGTCAGATTAGTACTTTAGCGAACCCTGAAATTTTGTAAACACTCACAGAGTAGTGCTCTTATGGACCCAGTCAGTACAGAGTATGCGTCTAGTGGACCTTGAGGACGCGGCACCTCTATCACCGATCCTGCGATTGATCCTGCGCAGGATCGAACGTTGTAAGAGTTTAAATTGATATTAAAAGATTTAAATGCTTTCAAAAAGAATTCAGTACGCTTGAATCAGCGATCCTGCGATCGATCGTGCAAAATTGCTTGAGGTGCCGCGTCCTGAATGCAACGTTATCGAGACGAAGCTTCGAGGAATCTTCGTTCCGATAACCCCACATGTGCGTAATCATGATTATGCTTGCATACATTTCACACACCCCGTGGGCGCGAACCAGGTTACCACAGTACACTGCGTTTTGTTTACAATCACCAGTTGTGGTTTCTGATCTGTGTTGAGCAGTAAACTTAAACCCAGAAACAAAACGCCACCTGGCGGATCGCAGAGTGATTCGACAGGAAATAACAAAACAAAACCATCCGTAGTGAAATTGAGGAGAATTGAACGAGAATGGAATGACTATGAACTAAGTGAGTACAAATAGGAAACCCTAATTGGGTTGTACCCCCTACGGGACACCCCACTATAGCCTACACAAATAAGTAAGCTATAATGTTCTGACACACCCCCATAGGCAAAGTGGGGGAGAACAAGGGGTCACAAGACCAGTCAAGCAAAGCAAAGCAAAGCTCAGGGTGGATCACAAAGTCACCACACATTCCGAGCACAAGTTCAAGGGCCACAAGGCCAGTTCACATGCAAGATCATATATAGAGATATACAAGAGTCAAGCAAGCAAGAACAAGAGTATATATAGGTCAAGGTACAAGCAAGGTCAAGAAGTGAGCAAGTGAGGCAAGACAGGCACAAGACCCAGCTGCGTGCAGCAACGCTGATGATCACAAGGCGCAAGTGCCTTGGTGAAGACATAAGCAGTGTTGGCCTCAGAGGCCACGTACGCAAGTCGCAACTGTCCACGCTGCTGCAGCTCACGAGCAAGAAAGTAGCGGAGAGCAATGTGCTTTGTCCTGTGCTCCAGTCGCTGCTCTCGACACAAGGCCAGCATGGCCTTGTTGTCTACGTACAGGACTGGAGGAGAACGAGGCGGCTCTCCAAGGTCGGTCAGCAGGTAGGTGAGCCAGCGAAGCTCCTGAGCAGCCATAGCCCCGGCGTAGATCTCAGCCTCACAACTGGAGCCGAGAACAGAAGACGAGCGGGTAGACCGCCACGAAACAGAGCCGGAACCAAGGCTGAAGGTGTAACCCTGTGACGACCGCTGCGTAGCCTGGTCGTCAGCCCAAGAAGCGTCCGCGTGCCTAGTGAGGACCACTGGACTGCGCCCTCCAAGCACTAGCCCCATACCCGACGTACTGCACAAGTAGCGCAACACCCTCTTCGCTGCAGCCATGTGCTCTGGTCGGTGTCTCCCAGGAGCAACATAGCGTGCGAGAATGCTAAGAGGGTTTGCAAGGTCAGGTCGTGTGCAGGTCATCAGGTACATGAGGCAGCCAACAAGCTCTGCATACGGACCACTCGACTCTACGGACTCATCCGAAGGCAGAGCTGAGAGCGAGTGGCGAGTAGGCAGAGGAGTGGCTTGAGGCGAGGAGTACGTGAAGCCGAAGCGCTGAAGGACCTGCTGCACCATGTGTGACTGAGTCAAGGCAATGGTGCGGCGTGCTCTGTCCCGGGTGATCTGCAGGCAAGGGTAGTTGCGCAGTTCACCCAGGTCAGTGCACGTGTGTCTCTTCTGCAGCTCAGACTTCACGTAGGCGAGTCCAGCAGTGTCAGCAGTGGCAAAGACCAAGTCGTGGACGTACACGAGGATGTAGAACGGCGGCAGAGAGGTGTCGGTGCGCACAAACAGCGACGGGTCGGCAGTAGAAGGAGCAAACCCAAGTGCCGCCAGAGCAGTCCTCAGGGTGTCATGCCACTCACGTGGCGCCTGGCGGAGACCGTAGACTGGACGCCGGAGACTCCACTGGGTACCAGGAGGGAAAGACCCAGTGAAGCCAGGTGGGCGACGCAGCCAGATCTCCTCATGCAGGCTGCCCTGCAAGAAAGCAGTGCTGAAGTCGAGAGAGTGCAGCTCGTAGTCACGGTGAGCAGCAACGTGCAGGAGTACCCGAAGAGTGGTCATCTTCGGGGTGGGGGAGAAGGTCTGAAAGTAGTCAACTCCCTGCCGCTGACTGAAGCCACGAGCAACGTAACGCGCCTTGAAAACAGGCGGAGAACCCGGCGGCCGCTTCACCCTGAAAATCCACAAGCCACTGACTATGTTCGCCCCAGGAGGGGGAACAGCGTCAACGTAGGAGCCTGTGGACTTCCAGGAAGCCATCTCTGCATCCATAGCTGCCTGCCACTGAGAGGAGTAGGGACCCTCTATCGCCTCCGCGTAAGAGCGTGGAGTCGGGATGTCTAGTGCATCCGGGTCTCCCTCAGGGGCTAGCATACAGACGCGAGATGAGGTGAAGCAGCGGCCAGACACTGGAACTCCTCCTGCCTGTCCTCAAGAACGTCCGTGCCAAGGGCACACTCATCCCCGACGGACGGAGGACAGGCAGACTCAGACTCAGCGACAAGACTAGCAGCGTAGTCTAGACGACAGCGCGCAGCAAAGTCGACGAGCTCAGTGACAAGGGCAGACGCAGCAGAAGACTCGAAAGAAGGGTCAGTGACAGCAGTAGCAAGGAGACGCGTGACAGTAGGACTGGCAGCACGAAGAGAGTCCGACTCCGGGTCGGCAAGAGCAGGAAGAGAGGAAGCAGGAGGAGAAGGCAAAGGGGCACGCAGAGGAGCAGTGGACGGACGCAGAGACATCCGGTGCGTGCCAGGGACAGGAGGAGGACGCTGACGCGAACCGCGGCCACTAGTGCGTGCATGACGAACAGGCGACGCAGGACGAGACGCAGGCTCACGACGCTCAGTAAGGCCTCAAGTCGGACCAGTGTAGAGAGAAGGAGTAGGCAAAGGGGAGGCAGGCTGTAGCTGTGACTGGGACTGGACAGGCTGTGGACCCTCTAAGGGAGGAGGAGGAGGACCAGGAGAAGGTGTAAGACCAAGAACCTGCTGCAGGAGCAGAACGAAGTACGGTCGGGGCCGCGTGGCGACGCCAGAAACAGCAGGGACAGCACCAGTACCCCCAGCAGGAGCACCCGCTCCAGTAGTACCTCCAGTAGCACCAGAACCTCCAGCAGCACCTCCAGCACCAGGAGAAACTGCGAGTCGGGCCGCCAGCGGTTGTCTCAGCGCCAACACCCTCAGCAGTACCAGCTCCAGGAGAACCCTCAGGCCCAGCAGCTCCAGTACCCAAAGTACGAGCACCTCCGGGATGTGCGGCAGCAGTACCCTCTGCAGTCGAAGAACCTCCAGCACCAGCAGTACGCCTCCAGCGCCGGGCAAACCACTCACGTAGCTCCTGTGGGGAGAGTGGCTCTCGGCGAGACGAAGCACCTCCAGGCGGAGAACCTCCAGGCTCAGCACCCTCACGCAAAGCACCTCCAGGTGGAGCACCCCCAAACGTAGCACCCCCAGTCTCAGCACCCCCAGTCGCAGCACCCCCAGGCCCAGCACCCTCAGGCTCAGCACCCCCAGACTCAGTACCCCCAAGCTCAGCACCCCCAGGCTCAGCACCCCCAGACTCCGCACCCCCAGGCTCAGCACCCCCAGGCTCAGCACCCCCAGTACCAGCACCTCCAGGCTCAGCTCCCGCAGCAGCACCAGAGTCACCAGTGACCTCGACAGGCTCGACCGCGTCTACCTGGGACACACCTGAAGGGGCAGGACCCTGAGGGGGGAGGGGGTCTACCGGGGGGGGGACCTGGTACCAGGAAGAGCGGGGGCGGGGGGAGGGACGGAGTGCGGTAGGGGAAGAGGCGGTAGTAGGGTACCGACTCGTCGAACGTGACGTCCTGGGAGGACAGAACACGTCGAGAGGTGGGGTGGTAGAACTGCCACCCAGGGGCGTCGGGGGGGAACCCCAGGAAGACGCAGGGAGCAGCGCGAGGGGACAGCTTGTCGGAAGACAAGTCGCGGACAAACGCCCGAGATCCCCAGACCCGGAACGCCGACGCATCGCCAACCTTCCCCGTCCACAGTAGGGCTGGGGAGGTCTCCGGCCTGGAGACCCTGGGGTGGAGGTTGATCTGATGCGCCGCGTACCTGACCGCAAACGGCCACAGAAAATGGTGGGCAGCCGCATGCATCATAGACGTACGAGCGGCGTCCATGACCATGCCAATGCGGCGCTCTGCAATCCCATTTTGCTGCGGTGAGTCCGGAAGCGTGAAGGTCTGGCGGATGCCTCGCGCACGACAAAAGGCACGCAGAAGGCCAGAGGAGAACTCTCCGCCTCTGTCCGAGTGCAGACGCAACACAGGAAAGTCCGAGCCAAAGCTCTGCCTGAGCTGGAGACGAGCTGCGCGGATCCAGTCGATCAGCACCTCAGTGACATCACCCTTGCTGCGCAAGGGGAAGACCGCGGTGTAACGCGAGTAGTCGTCAACCACCAACAGGAAGTAGCGCTCGTGACCGAGTCCACGGACGCGGGCAGGGCCCCACACGTCCATGTGAAGCGTCTGCAACGGAGCCTCTGTCGGAGGAAACTGGGAGGAGTGAGGGGCAGCACGCTGGCGCCCCTCGACACAGGGGACACAGGCAGGGCCAGGGCCCTGAGGAAGGGGAGGGAGGGACCGGGGGAGACCAAACACAAGAAGACGGGAGGCCATGCCTCTGAGCCGAAGCAGAGAGGGGTGGCCAAGGCGGTGGTGCCAGAGGAGAGTCTCGTGAGACAGACGGCGACACGAACAGGGGGCAGACTCAGGACCAGACCTGGACGCGGCAGCAAACACCTGACCAGACGAAGGGACTCTACCAGACTCAGCACCGGGAGGAGAAGCAGTGGTCAGTGTGTACAGGCTCGACCCTGGCTGGCGTGTAAACGTAGCCAGGTGGCGACCTGTGCTAGCCTTTGTGCAGTGTGTCACCCGCTGACGAGCAGGAGTGAACTGGTGGACACCCACATCCTGTAGGTCACCACCACTCACCAGGTTCGTAGAGAACGAGGGGAGGTAGAGACCAGTCAAGGTGCCAGAGGGAGCCGACGGACACGGGAGGACTGTGGAGAAACGAGACAGGACAGGACCCCCAGAGGGGTCAGCCAGGGACACCGCAACAGGCCGACTGAGCGGCGTGAGAGTGGTGCGGTCCCGAAAGAAGGAGCGAGACGCCCCAGAGTCAAGGGTGAAGGTGTGAGAGGCCGAAGCCGACACAGTACCTGAGAGGGCAGACTCACTAGTACCTGAGAGCACAGACGCACTGGCACCTAGAGCAGCAGCCTCACTGGCACCTAACGCAGCAGTACCAATGCCCGGGTCGGGCGGGAAACACCGGTAACAGTCACCATCATCACTAACAGTCACAGCATACATGGCAGCAAGGATAGCATCAAAGTCAAGATAAAAAACAGCTACACCAGCCCTAGACAGCTCTCCCCAGCGCGGGATCTCAGAGGCCTCCGGAAACTGCTGGCGCCAAGCGTCGGTGAAGCGGGCAAAGCAGCGGCGAGCGGTGTGGGTGCCCCCACACTGCTCACCCGCGCGGTCGCCGGTGCGAAGGACGTAGGTGCAGGGACCGAACGCCCCACCACGCTGACGCTGCGAGTACCACTCACGGAGCTGCTGAGGGGCGGGGACGTCGCGAGAGCGCTGCTGCTGCTGCTGCTGCTGCCGCTGCTGCTGCTGCTGGCGCTGACCACCCCCAGTGCTGCTCCTCTGGGACGAGCCACTCCGACCACCTCCACCACCGCCACCCCCGCCTCCGCCGCCACCGCCGCCACCTCCACCCTCGCCCCCGCCGCTCCCACTGCCACCCCCGCCACCACTGCCGCCGCCACCTCCGCCTCCACTGCCGCCACCTGTACCTCCACTCCCGCCTCCACCCCCACCGCCACCCCCACTCCCCCCGCCGCCCCCACCTCCTCCGCCACCGCCCCCGCTAGGTCCACCCGCTCCCTTGCCCCCCTTGCTCCTGCCAGAGCGGCGCCTACCGCTGGGGGCAGACGCCGCACCGACCGACTCTAAACCAACGAGGTCGGCCGCAGCAGCAGAGGCGACAGAGGGTAACAGGGGTGAAGGAGAACACCCCTCAAAGATGGGGGTGCGCGGGTCACCACGAGAGGCCCCTACAGCGACTATGCTCTTCTCGGCCGCTAGCAGGGACTTCTCGAGGAGGTCGACAGTGAGGGTGGTGGGACAGACAGAGAGAAACTGGTCCCTAACAGCACGAAGGGACTCAGGGAGACGGGTGACGAGAAAGTAGAGGGTGATGTACATGGGAGGGGGGTTTTCGGCGAGGAAGGCAGCAGGAAGCGCAGCTCGGTAGCGAGTGTCACTAGCGCGAAGGTGGGTAAAGAGGTCAGTGACTGTGGGAAAGGCAGCGAGGTCAGGGAAGAGGTACGGTAGCATAAGGCGGCTCAGTGTAGCAGTGGAAGGGGAGGAGTAGCGTGCAACTACAGCGTCGTACAAGGCCTGAGCGTTCTTGCACTGACTAAAGTGGGCACGCTCGGAGGAAGGGAGGTGGCGACGCACAGCAAGACGTGCAGCAGCATCGCGTGTGGCCCACTTGGAGCGAAAAGTGGGGTCAGCATCAGCAGGAGGGGCAGGGACAGCGCCAGAGGCAAAGTCAAAGAGAGAGATGTCATCTACTGAGTCGCACTGCAAGTACAGCTGCAGGTCCTCGACCCAGACCGCAAAGTCAATGGCGCGACCCTCAGCGTCAAAGGCCAGGACACTGGGGGTGGCCATGATAGCAGCCGACAGTCTCACCAGAGAAGAAGGGTCGAGCAGCTCAGTAGGACAGCAACACAGCAGCTCAGCAACTCCACCGGCCCAGGAGTAGCAGCAGTCCCACAGGATCCGGCTCCCGGCACCGTAGACGGATCGGGCGGCTCGGGCGGCTTGGGCGGCTCGGGCGGCTCGGGCGGCTCGGGCGGCTCGGGCGGCTCGGGCGGCTCGCGCGGCTCGGGCGGCTCGGGCGGCTCGGGCGGCTCGCGCGGCTCGGGTGACGCGGGGGCTCACGGGCGGCGCGGGCGGCTGCACGGGCGGCTGGGGCGGCTCACGGGCGGCACGGCGTGCGGCTGCACGGGCGGCTGCACGGGCGGCTGCACGGGCGGTTGCACGGGCGGGTGCACGGGCGGCGCACGGGCGGCTGCACGGGTGGCGCGAAGGGCTGCAGCACAGGCGGCGGGGCCGCAATGGGGGCCGAAGCGGGGCTGCAGCGGGGCCTAAGCGGGGCTGTAGCGGGGCCGTAGCGGGGCCGTAGCGGGGCCGTAGCGGGGCCGACGACGGGCTGTAGCGGGGCCGTAGCAGGGTCGGCGGGGCCTAGGCGGGGCCGACGGGGCCGTAGTGAGGCCGTAGCGGGGCCGTAGCGGGGCCTAAGCGGGGCCGACGGGGCCTAAGCGGGGCCGACGGGGCCTAAGCGGGGCCGACGCGGGGCCGTAGCGGGGCCTAAGCGGGGCCGACGGGGCCTAAGGGGGCCGACGGGGCCTAAGCGGGGCCGACGCGGGGCCGTAGCGGGGCCTAAGCGGGGCCGACGGAGCCTAAGCGGGGCCGACGAGGGGCCTTAGCGGGGCCTAAGCGGGGCCGACGGGGCCTAAGCGGGGCCGAAGCGGGGCCGTAGGGGTAAAGCGGGGCCGCGACTAAAGGGCGGCGGGATCGCGAAGGTAAGGGCGACACGCAGGGTTGCTAAAAAAAAGAACGCGCGCCTCGGGGCGCGCTTCGGTGGGCCCTATGAACAGTCCCTAGGAGGGGACCTGCTCTGATTCCATCAGGAGAATTGAACGAGAATGGAATGACTATGAACGAAGTGAGTACAAATAGGAAACCCTAATTGGGTTGTACCCCCTATGGGATACCCCACTATAGCCTACACAAATAAGTAAGCTATAATGTTCTGACAGAAATACCGTATTGCCATGTGACTGATTGTTTTCAGTAATCAGCTAATATTTCACCCTAAACTTTCGAGAAAAAAAAACATGTGCAAGTGAAAATACTTAGTGAAAATAAACGAAAAACTTATATTGAAAAACACCCCACCCCCCCACCCCCCACCAAAACCAGATCAAGTCTCGACACCCCTCTCATGAGCAGCCTGTCCCCCCATTTCCTCCCCCCCTTCTCCCCTTTCTCTTGTGGGGACGACCCGCAATCACGAAATAGCCCCGAGCCAATCACTCGGTCCCTCCCCCTTCGTTCGCGCACCACTCGCTCTTGCCCCTTGCGCCCCTAGGAGATCCTCCCACGCCACACGCACTCCCTCCAGCCAATCCAGCCAATCCAACCCAAACCGAACACGTCACTTTTTTTCTCGCCAAACTGGAAAGATGAAAAAAATCAAGCCTGATTTCAATTCGCCAACCCTGACAGCTCAGACTTGCGATTTCGTGGACATTGAACATCACAAGAAGGCTCGGGCTTGGTGTTCTGCGGAAAATATGCCTTCAGGGTAAATTGCTTTTGGGGGGATTGAAAACAGGGTAGCCATATTTGAATCGTCAGCCCTGGTCACTGCGATTAATCCAGAGGCGGGGTCATCGTAAGGAAACTTCTGAGAAACTTCCTCTCGATAAGTCAGGGTCCACAGAGTCGATACTCTGTTAAGTCAGGGTCCACTAACAGCCTAGTCTGTTACAATGTACTCAAAATCAGGGATAGCTAAACTATTACTCTGATTGGATCAGGGCTGAAAATTCAATAACTCTGAAATTTCAGTCTCCACGAAGTGGAAAGCTTGAAATTACCCTGAAATCAGGGTAATTACCTTGATAAAATCAGCCCTGGCTTGGAGAATGCCTTTAGGACAAACATTTAGAAGAGACTTGTTCTGCAAATCCAAAAGGTCCATGTGTTGCTTTCGGGTCCTGGGATTTCCAGCACAGAGCAGCTTCTTTTCACTGTTGCCAAATGTTTCCTGTTGTGCATGGCATTCGTGAACCATATATCCCATTTCGTAGTTTTGTTTGGACCCCATTGGGGAAGGGGTGCGCCTTCCTCGGAGTTAGTGCAATACCGAGGCGACACTCGAAGGGCTGACCAGCAAGCTGGCCATTGGCACCTGCCCCCGAAAGAAATTAATTTAATATCATGTGGACCGATGGTCCACGTATCAGATATTAAACTGATAAGAACAGATACTACACTTGATCTTAGCCAAAAGGCCGAGAAAGGTATGCCTCAAACGAGAATAATGACGCTTCTTGTTGGCAACTTTTGGAAGTGCAGAGTTACGTTTTGTGGGTCCTATAAAACTGGCTCCTCACCTGCCGACGGATGGTGTGCCACGTGTAACGTCATTGTTTTGAGCGTCTTGGCTTCATCATCACCCAATTGCGTCTCACAGGGAAGGAGCCGAATCAAACGCGGGTTCCCCTAAAATAGACTTCTTTCGGCCATTTTCAAGTGCATGCAACTTAGCCTAGGAGCGCTATTCAAGTGCATGCCAGGTTATTGTGCAGGTGCATATACGTTTCTCAGGTTAAACAATTTCTTCCGTAATTTCACACGCTTACCAAGATTCGATTCGAATTGGCACAAAAGGTCTGAAATAGATGCGATTTCGGGCAACGCAAAACGGAATCGGAATGTTTGGCTCTGTTACAATCCCAAGTGGGACTTTGTGAAGGATCGCTCAGGGTTGATCGCAGAGTAGTGTTGCAGCGGAAGTTTTGAATCTCAGGTCACAGTGAATGTAAATGACTGAGTTGATAAAAGCATGCATACAAGACAGGATATGAGTACAGGGGAATACGAAAAGACCTAGACTAGCCATGTACTCTAAGGGGTACATTCCCTTATTACAGCAAATTCAAACCGTGCAGCGCGGGAACCCGTTTTGAACCTGTTCCCGCTCTTTTTATTTCAAGTGTTTCTGCCTGCATCGGTCTTGGTCAGACGGTTGCTGCGTCGCTTCGACTCTTCTGACTCCTCGACTTCGTACTCGGTAGAGTCGGCTCTTGCAGCATACAGGAATGCCTTACTCTTAAAACTCCATATCGTAAGACTCCCCTTCATTCCTGGGCGCACGGGGAGCTGACTCGCTTGACTACTCCGGTGAGGTCAGAGCAGTGCTTGTACTGCTGACGTGGCAGGCCCTTGGTGAGGAAGTCTGCTGCCATCTCAGTGGTCGGGCAGTAGGCGAGGTCAACTTTGCCTTGGTCAATTTCGTCCTTGACGAAAAAGTACCGAAGTGCGATGTGCTTCGTGCGGTTCACGAAACCAGGCTTGTTCGCAATCCTGATGGCACTCTGGTTGTCGCAGTGAAGGCGAAAGGTAGGCGAGGTTGGAATTTTCGCTTCATGTAACAGCTCTTGCAGGTACAGGCCTTCGCGAACTGCTGCTGTCGCGGCGATGTATTCTGCTTTAGCCGACGACAGGGCAATCAGCTCCTGCTTTTATGAGTTCTTGGAGATTGGCCCAGTTGGTTCCAGGCAAAAAACAAAGCCGGTTCGGGACCGTCGATAGTCAGGGTCAGCGGCGTGATTTGCGTCCACGTAGCCGTTGAGGTTGAAGGAGGTCGTCGTCAACGTGGAATAGGAGAGCCCAATGTTAGGCGTGGAGATGAAGTACTGCAGGGCGCGTTCCAGGTCCAGCTGGTTCTCAGCTACTGGCTTGCGAGAATACTGCGCCAGTTGGCTAGCGATGTACGAAAGGTCGGGTCGACAGGTGACAGAGGCGAACAGCAGACAACCCAGTTGCTGCTGGTACAGTTGGAGTCATGCGGGTGACAGTGGTTTGTTATCTGGTTTGTAGTTGGTGCTGGGGTTGCGGTAGGGAGTTGAGAGTGGTGCGGGAGAGATGTTGAAGTGTTCCCCCAGCTGCTCTGCATACTTGGAGGCTGACAGATGGATTGCTTTTGGCGCGTAAGTGATGTTTAACCCCAAAAACTGCTTCACTTCGAGGTTGATGGTGATGTCTACGCGCTGCGCCAGGTTCTCCTGAAACTAATACAGGTGCCCGTGTACAGCAGGTCGTCGACGTAGACTGTCACGAGGATGTAGTCTCCACTGAAGTGAAGACGATACATTTCCGGGTCGTGTGGGAGCTGCTTGAAGCCGATTTCTAGGAGAATTTTGTGCAGGTGCTGCTGCCAGAGGCGAGGCGCCTGCTTGATCCCGTAGAGGGACTTCTTCAGTTGACAGACCCTGGGATCACCTTCCCCGTAGGTGTGCGGGTGCTCCACAAAAATGGTGGCGTCCACCAACGCGTACAAAAACACGTTCTTTACGTCGACCTGTCGCAGTTGTCAACGGGAGTTGTTGTTGGCCCCGTCCTCGCTTGGGCGGAGCCGACTTCGTGGTTGGGTGTACGGGAGGTACAGCCGACTTGTTGCAGTGGGCGACGCCGACTTGGGCGAGCTGGTCGACGGGGTTGGTCGACTTGCATGGGGCCACTGCAATGCCGCCGACTTGGTGGTCGGCGATGTGGCACGTCGTCCCGGAAGTCGGTGCCGACTTGCAAGGTCACCGACTTGGGAGGTCGCCGACTTCAAGAGGTCGGCCCGGAAGTCGGCGCCGACTTGGTGACGTCGACTTTGGGTAGCCGACCTGGGTGGTCGGCTGACAACTGCGCTGGTCGACGTGGAGCTGGTCGACCAGGAGTGACATCGACCTGGAGCTGGTCGACCAGAGGTATGGTCGACCTGGTGAGGTCGACTTGGGGTGGTCGTCGACTTGGGAGGTCGATGAGCACATACAGGAGCAGCTGGTCGACATGGTTGCCCGGTCGACCGGGATAGCTGGGTGACGAGGTTCTGCGAAGGAGTGCCACGGTCGCCCAGGCAAAGTTGGCGAGTCCGACCTCGGTGGTGGTATCCCGAGGTCGACGTGGCGGATCAGGTGGAGGTGACAGCACGAGGATGACTCGGTGCGTGCGTTGTTCAGGTGACGAGGCTTAGCCCTCCAATCATCTACGAGCACTTGCAAAGTAGGTGCGCTGCTGTTCTGCGGGAGCAATGCTGGCACGCCGTCAACCTGCACCGTTGGCACGCCGTCGACTTTGCAATGCTGGAGCGCGGTCGACCAAGTCGTGTTGGAACGCGGTCGACCATGCTGTGCTGGCAGTCGACCGACCTGAATGCTAGCTATGATGTAGCCTTGCCATGCCAACTGATTTGGACCATTAATGTCAACTTTCTCTTGCCAAATTGCCCCGTGAACTAGCAAGCAGTGTGAGCACTAGGAAAATGACTAAGGACCAACGAACGCAGAGATCACACGAGCACCCGTGCCTAGCCCGTAGTCTAGCTCCCGTTGTAGTAGTTATCTCCGCAGCAGTGGCAGGTGCTTCGCGGCGGCAATGGCGAGTAGATTCCGGACAGAGGTGTGGCGACTGACGGAAGCGAAGGTTTGTTCGAAGTCGATGCCATGGCGCTGATCATACCCGCGTACGACCCAGCGTGCCTTGAAACGCTCAATAGTGCCGTCAGCGTTAGTTTTCAGGCGAAAACCCCACTTCCTGCTGAGCACCCTCCTCCCCTTCACTGCTGCACGGTCGACTAGGACCCAGGTGTCACGCGATTTCAGCGCCTTTAGTTTCGCATCCATCGCAGCACGCCACTCCTTGGCGTGAGGACCGGTTAGGGCCTGGCGAGGATTCTTTGGCTCCACGGCCCGTGCAAGAGTAGAGACAGATGTGTGCAGGCCGAGAAGTTGAAGGCCTGATACATTGGTGGTGTCTGTGTTGGTGGGGACTTCCACCACGTCGTCGTCTCCGCTCTTATAGCCGGGTGCTGCGGTGCTTGGCTCTGCTTGGCGCCGTGATGGTTCTGGCGCGGGGTCGTCATCGCTGTCATCGTCGTCGTCGTCGCGCGGGCGAGGAGGAATGCCGGGATGTTCGTCGGTGTCATCACGGTCTAGTGCTGTCGCTGCTGCTGTGTCTTGTGGAGTCGCGAAGCTGCGGCCGCTATTGACATAGCCGCGTGCCTGGTTTCGGCGCTCGTCCTCGATCCACTGCTTCAGGGTGAGTGGTTCATAGAGAGGATGTCACGCGCAGGAACGATCTCGTTGCTGTCGATGTCGAGAATGAGCCAGCCTTATTGCTCGTGACTGAGCCCCAAATGAACTCCCCAGCGCGCACGATGAACGAACTTGCCGATTGTTGCTGAAGTCGGCCGATATTGCACCATGCACCCCCAAACCCTCAGCATGGAGGGGTCTCCCCTTGAGCCGGTCCACTTCATGTGAGGGGACAGGTTATCCCTGTTGGCGGTGGTGGAGAAGAGGTTGTGCAGGCGCACCGCGTGATTCATGGCATAGGGCCAAAATTTCTTTGGCAGGCCGGATTGGTTCATGATGGCGCTGACTTTGGTCATGAGTGTGCGGTTGACCCTCTCGGCAACACCTTGCTGCGGGTGAGCATAGGGGAGAGAAATCTCATGTTTGATCCCCTTCTCGGTGAGTACACTCTCCAGCTCATTGCTTCGAAATTCCTTTGCCCCATCACTCTGCCAGATCTTCAGTTTCCTTCAGAGCTGGCGTTGCGCGTGCGCGAGGAAGATGTGGAATACCTCCGGAGCCTTGGACCGGGCGTCGACGTTGGCGACCCACACGTGGCGTGAGTAGGCGTCGATGAAGGTCGGTGTGTATTTTTTCGCCATTGAGTGCGTCGCAGGTGAGCACGATGAAGTCACTGTACACCTTCTCCAACTTTTTGTAGCGGTTGGTACTCGGCTCCAGAGAGGGATAGGCGGTGTGGGAGAGTGCAGCTGTGGGACAGACAGTGCAAGTGGTTGGATGAGGGGTGGTGTTTTGTAATTCCGTTCCGTCGGGGCGCAGCAGTGCTCCTGGCGGGAATACTTTAGCGCGGAGGCAGTTGGCGAGAGTCTGGCGCGAGGGGTGTCCCATCCGCTGGTGCCAAAGATTGTCCTCGACGCGAATGCCGGAGGTACGCTTGTAGCGGGTGTGATGTTCTGCTACCTCCTCCGCCGTGAGTTGCGGGATCTGGAGTGGAGGTTCTTCCTCTTCTTCTGGTTCTGCTTCATTGTCCGGCTCCTCTGTTTCTGCTTCTGTCGTTGCCTCCTCTTTTGCAGGTGCCGTTGTGAGGTAGAGCGCGAAAAATTCGCGGTCGGGGATGATGGTGAGCGGGGTCGTGGTGCCTTCGATGAAGCGTGCAAACGGATCTGGGCGGGAGATTAGACCAAGGGAGTCCCGAGGAGGAGTTGGTGGTATATTCCCCTCCTCAATCTCCGACCAGGGATCGGTCCAGCGATGAGGTGAGCGAGGTGGTTCACCAGTGTGGGGGTTCCGCCCGAGGGGAATGGCGACTCGAGGTGGTGCTTCGCCGCGCTCAGCTTGCATTTCGCGTGCAGCTTCCTCCAGTTCTTCTTGGGTAAGCTCCCCTTCATCGGGTTCAGCTGTTCCCCATCCTCCTAGTGGTAACCGTGCCACTGGCGCTGGCTCCCCATGCTCCAGTGGCGAATGCCCAGGTTGCGCCGTGTTCTGGGTTGGTATCCTCGTCGCCCCATCCTCCGTGTGCTGATTGTTCGTCCCATCCTGCCGCGATGCGCTCCTCATACAGATTTTGCTTCTTTTCCGCTCGTACCTTGTCTCGGTTCTTCCTGAACACTCAGCTCCTCTGGTGCGTTAGGGTCTTTCCAAGTTGGATCAATCTCGTGACGGTAGTACTCGCGGGTGTATGGGCGCGGTTCTCCGTCTTCGTCGAAGGTGGTGGTGCTGGCTTCTAGAACGAAGCGAAGGGTTTCCGAATAGGGCCTTGGTCTGTTCACCCTCTGCTGCCCGAATTGCTTGTTCGACTCACCGAAGATACGGTGAGATGACATGGCAAGTTCTTCACGTGTCATGCCTGTAGGTTCTGCCTCAGCGCTCGCCGCCTCCTGAATTGCTGCGTACTCCCGCTCAACTTGCTCCGTGCGGCTTGCCGTGGGTGTGTGGCATGTTGTGCACAACCTGTTGATGTCTGGCTCGTGCAGGTCGATCTCGCGGGGGTGAGGGCTGCGGCGAACCCACGGTCGTCCGTCTGGATGCTCCCATGACTCCTGGCTCATGAAGGCGAACTCGAGGGGAACAAGATCCACGAGCTCGTCCGATGATGCTTGACAGGGAGGTTTGTCAAAGTCCAGGATGTAGATCCCGTTGTTTGAGCGGGCTCGTCCGATGTATTTGAACGTCTCAGGAGGAGTGTTCGGGGGAGCGTAGGTAAGGATGAGGTCGCGTGTGGCAAGATCCGTGTGAATTATGACGCCACAGTCGCGGAGCTGTCCAACAGAGGGCAGATTGAAGCGGAGGTTTGGGACATAGAGTACGTCGTTGAATGAGATGTGGGTGTTACTGTCTCGTGCTTGCAGGACGACAAGGCCTTGTGAGTTGGCGCGCAACTGCTCGTTGTTGGCGACGGTGACGTAGGTTGCGGGAGCGCGACTTAGGCTAGAAACGTATCGCGTGGATCCCACCATGTGCTGTCCGCAGCAGCTGTCCAGGTACCAGGTGTTATAGTTGTCGGTGTTGTTTCGGCGCAGGAGTAGCACCAAAGTGGCCTTGTAGTGCCTTTGAAAGGAAGGGTCTTCGTCCTCCTTCCAACCCACTGGTACGTAGTGTTGATTGTCGTGCTGGCGGGCTTTCCCGCAATGTGATTGGTTGATTCCAATCCTGCTCGTCCTCGTCGTACAGGTAATAGTGGTCTTCAGTGAGGGGATTATTCCACCCCTCTTCTGGTTCCAGAAGTCTGTAGGATTTATATGACAAAGCTATTCTAGGCTATAGTGGGGTAGCACATATGGGGTACCACTTTCTAGGTTTTGTACTTGTACCCAAGTTTCCCTTAGTCAATCCATTCTCGTTCATTCTCACATGGTATCGAGCAGGTTCCCCTATGGGAACTGTTCCTACGGCCCACCACCTTTTTTTTTCCTGCCCGGAGCGCGCTCCCCTCTTTCGACCCTGTCGCGCCGCCTTAGCGGCCCCGTCGCGTCGTGCTTGCGGCCCCGTCGCGTCGCCCTCGCGGCCCCGTCACGTCGCGCCGCCCTAGCGGCCACGTCGCGCCGCCCTCACGGCCCCGATCCGCCGCCCTCGCGGCTCCGTCGCGTCGCGCCGCCCTTGCGGCCCGTTCGCGCCGCCATCGCGGCCCTTTCGTGCCCCCCTCGCGGCCTCTTCAAGCCGCCCTCGTGACCTCCCTCCTAGCCGCCCTAGCGGCCCCGTCGCCTACCCCTGCGGCCCCAGCGCCGCCCTTCCCGGCCCCAACGCCGCCCTTCTTGGCCCCGGCACCGCCTCTACTGGCCCCGTCGCCTACCCTGCTGGCCCCGTCGCCTACCCTGCGGCCCCGGCGCCGCCTCTGCTGGCCCCATCGCCTACCCTGCGGCCCCGGCGCTACCCAGCGAGGCCCCGGCGCCGCCTGTGCTGGCCCTGACGCCTACCCTGAGGCCCCGGCGCTACCCTGCGGGGCCCCGGCGCCGCCTCTGCTGGCCCCGTCGCCTACCCTGCGGCCCCGGCGCTACACTTCCCGGCCCCGGCACCGCCTCTACCGTCCCCGCCGCCGTCCCCACGCGGCCCCGCCGTCACCACCGAGCCGCCGGCGCCGCCGAGCTACTGCCGAGCCGCCCGAGCCACCTGAGCCACCCGACCCACCTGAGCCGCCCGAGCCGCCCGAGCCGCCCGAGCCGCCCGAGCCGCCCGAGCCACCTAAGCCGCCCGAGCCACCGCGCCACCTGAGCCGCCCGAGCCGCCGGGTCGCCGAGCCGCCGAGCCGCCGTACCGACGAGCCGCCGAGCCGCCAGAGCCACCGAGTCGCCGAGCCGCAGTTGCTGCCAAGCCGCCGTACCGCCGAGTCGCCCGAGCCGCCAGAGCCGCCGAGTCGCAGAGCTGCATTTCCTGCCGAGCCGCCGAGCCGCCCAAGCCGCCCTGTCCGGTAAGAGCAGCGCCTCTATCACTGCACTGGCCTTACCCTACTGTTCGCGCTCCTAGTCTACTGCTGTCATGGCTACCCCTAGTGTCCTCGCTTTTGACGCTGAGGGTCGAGCCATTGACTTTGACGTCTAGGTAGATGACCTGCAGCTTTTCCTACAGTGCGATAGAGCAGACGGTCTCTCCCTCTTTGACCTCACTTCTGGTGCCTCTCTTGCCCCTCCTGCTGATGCTGACGCCACTGTTCGCTCACAGTGGGCCACACGCGATGCTGCTGCACGTCTTGCTGTACGTCGCCACCTGCCTACCTCTAAGCGTGCGCACTTTAGCCCGTACAAGAGTGCTCAGACCTTGTACGACGCTGTAGTTGCACACTACTCCTCCCCTGCCACTGCTGCACTGAACCGCCTCATGCTACTGTACCTCTTCTTTGACCTTGCTGCCTTTCCCACAATCACTGACCTCATTACGCACCTCCGCACTAGTGACACTCGCTACCGCGCTGCGCTTCCTGCTGAATTCTGTGCCAAGAACCCCCCCCCCGATGTACATCACCCTCTACTACATAGTCACCCGGCTCCCAGACTCTCTCCGCGTACTTAGGGACCACTTCCTCTCAGTTTGCCCCACCACTCTCACCGTTGACCTCCTCGTGAAGGCCCTCCTAGCGGCAGAGAAGAGCATAGTCGCTGTAGGAGCCTCTCGTGGTGACCCTCGCACCCCCGTCTTTGAGGGGTGTTCCCCCTCTCCCCTTTTGCCCTCTGTTGCCTCTGCTGCTGCGGCCGACCTCGTTGGTCTCGAGTCGGTCGGCGTTGCGTCTGCCCCAAGCGGGAGACGCCGCACCGGCAAGGGCAAGGGGGGCAAGGGCGCTGGAGGGGCGGGCGGGGGCAGTGGAGGTGGCGGTGGCAGCAGTGGAGGGGGTGGGGGTGGTGGTGGGAGTGGTGGCGGGGGTGGAGGTGTCGGTGGCGGCAGTGGAGGCGGAGGCGGAGGCGGCGGTGGCGGTGGGGGCGGAGGTGGCGGAGGTGGCGGCGGAGGAGGAGGTGGCGGCGGAGGAGGCAGAGCTGGTCGGGGTGGCGCTGTGCAGAGGGTCGGCTCCGGTGGTGGTCAGCGCCAGCAGCAGCAGCGCACTCGTGAAATCCCCCCCCCCCTCAGCAGCTCCGTGAGTGGTACGCTGCACGCCAGCGGGGTGGGGGTACTGGTCCGTGCACCTACGTCCTACGCACCAGCGACCGCGCGTGTGAGCAGTGCGGGGGTGCGCACTCCACCCAGCGCTGCTCTGGCCGCCTGACGGACGCTTGGCGTCACCAGTTCCCTGAGGCCACTCAGATCCCTCGCTGGGGTGAGCTGTCTAGGGCGGGAGTAGCTATCTTTGACTTTGACTTTGATGCTATTCTTGCTGCCATGTATGCTGTGACTACTAGTGATGAGGGTGACGGTTACCGGTGTTTTCTGCCCGACCCGGGCATTGAGACTGCTGCTCTAGGTACTGGTGAGGCTGTCAGAATCCAAACCACTGGACCATTAGGATAAAAGGGCTTGTTTTAGTAGCGGGTCAGTGCGCCCATAACCCCCCAGGCGAACGCGCCTGTAACCCTCTCCTAGGATCAATCGGGGATCACCAGTGGACCTCTGACACCCCCCCGCACTGGGATGCCCGAAGTGCATACACTGGGATTCGAACCCGAGACCTTTGCTCTGATACCATGTCAGAATCCCAACCACTAGACCATTGGGATAAAAGGGCTTGTTTCAGTAGCGGGTCAGTGCGCCCATAACCCCCCAGGCGAACGCGCGTGTAACCCTCTCCTAGGATCAATCGGGGATCACCAGTGGACCTCTGACAGAGGCTGCTGCTCTAGGTGCTAGCGAGGCTGTTGCTCTAGGTGCCAGTGCGTCTGCTTCCTCAGGTGCTGGTGAGTCTGCTCTCTCAGGTACCGCGTCAGCTTCGGCCTCCCACACCTTCACCCTTGACTCGGGGGCTTCTCGCTCCTTCTTTCGAGACTGCACCACACTCACGCCGCTTGGCCGGCCAGTTGCAGTCTCTCTGGTAGACCCCTCTGGGGGTCCTGTCCTTGCTCGCTTCTCCACTGTCCTCCCGTGTCCGCCGGCCCCCTCTGGCACCCTGTCTGGTCTTTACCTCCCCTCGTTCTCTACGAACTTGGTGAGTGGTGCTGACCTACAGGATGCGGGGGTTCACCAGTTCACTCCTGCGAGTAAGCGGGTGACCCACTGCACGGACGCTCAGACAGGCCGACACCTGGCCACGTTTACACGTCGGCCAGGGTCGAGCCTGTACACACTGACCACTGAGTCTCCTCCTGTCCCTACGTCTGGTCAGGTAGCTGCGTCGGGTCAAGTGTTTGCTGCAGCGTCCAGGTCTGGTCCTGAGTCTGCCCCTTGCTCGTGTCGCCTCCTGTCTTACGAGACTCTCCTCTGGCACCACCGCCTTGGTCACCCCTCCCTGCTTCGTCTCCGAGGCATGGCCTCCCGTGTCCTTGTCTCTGGTCTTCCCTGGTCCCTCCCTCCCCTTCCCCCGGGGCCTGCCCCTGCCTGCGTCCCCTGCGTCGAGGGGCAGCAGCGTGCTGCCCCTCACTCCTCCCAGTTTCCTTCGATAGAGGCCCCACTGCAGACGCTTCACATGGACGTGTGGGGCCCGGCCTGCGTCCGTGGACAGGGTCACGAGCGCTACTTCCTGCTGGTGGTTGACGACTACTCGCGTTACACCACAGTCTTCCCCTTGCGCAGCAAAGGTGATGTCACTGAGGTGTTGATCGACTGGATCCGCGTAGCTCGTCTCCAGCTCAGGCAGAGCTTCAGCTCGGACTTTCCTGTTCTGCGTCTGCACTCTGACAGAGGCGGAGAGTTCTCTTCTGGCCTTCTGCGAGCCTACTGTCGTGCACGAGGCATCCGCCAGACCTTCACGCTTCCGGACTCTCCACGGCAAAATGGGATTGCTGAGCACCGCATTGGCATGGTCATGGACGTCGCCCGTACGTCCATGATGCATGCGGCTGCTCTTATTTTTTGTGGCCGTTTGCGGTTCGGTACGCGGCGCATCAGATCACCCTTCAGCCCAGGGTCTCCATGCCGGAGACCTCCCCAACTTTGCTGTGGACCGGGAAGGTTGGCGATGCGTCTACGTTCCGTGTCTGGGGATCTCAGGCGTTTGTCCGCGACTTGTCTGCGGACAAGCTGTCCCCTCGTGCTACTCCTTGCGTCTTCCTTGGCTCCCCCCCTGATGCGCCTGGGTGGCAGTTCTACCACCCCACCTCTCGCCGTGTTCTGTCCTCCCAAGACGTCACGTTTGACGAGTCGGTCCCCTACTACCGCCTCTTCCCCTACTGCACTCCGTCCCTCCCCCCGCCACCGCTCTTCCTTGTGCCAGGTCCCCCCCCGGTAGACCCCCTCCACCCTCAGGGTCCTGCCCCTTCACGTGTGTCCCAGGTAAATGCAGTCGAGCCTGTCAAGGTTACTGGTAACTTTGGTGCTGCTGAGGGTGCTGAGCCTTGGGGTACTCACTCTAGGGGTGCTGAGCCTGTGGGTGCTACGCCTGGGGGTGCTGAGCCTGAGGGTGCTACTACTGGGGGTACTGAGCCTGGGGGTGCTGAGCTTGGGGGTGCTACGCCTGGGGGTGCTGAGCCTGGAGGTGCTACGACTGGGGGTGCCGAGCCTGGGGGTGCTACGCGTGGAGTTAATGAGCCTGGGGGTGCGGAGCCTGAGGGAGCTGGGCCTGCTCATGTCGCGTCTGGCGGTACTGTGCCAGAGGGTTCTCCGGGTGCTTCGTCTCGGTGGGAGCCACTCTCTCCACAGGAGCTGCGCGAATGGTTTGCCCGGCGCTGGAGGCGTGCTGCTGGAGCTGGAGGTTCTTCGGCTACTGAGGGTGCTGGTGTCGTGGGTCCCGGAGGTGCTCGAACTGGGAGTACTGGAGCTGCTGGGCCTGCGGGTACGACTGGGGCTGGAGCTGCTGAGGGTGTTGGCGCTGAGGCTACTGCTGTCGGTCCTGGAGGCGGTCCTGCTGGGGGTGCTACTGGTGCTGCTGGAGGTCCTCGAGCTAATGGAGCTGCTGGGGATGCTGGAGCTGGAGGTGCTGCTGGCACTGGTGCTACCACTAGGGGTACTGGTGCTGTCCCTGCTGTGTCTGGAGTCGCCGCGCGACCTCGGCCGTACTTCGTTCCGCTCCTTCAGCAGGTTCTTGGTCTTCCGCCTTCTATTGGTCTTCCTCCTCCCTTAGAGTGTCCACAGCCTGTCCCATCACAGTTACAGTTACAGCCGGCCTCCCCACTGCCTGCTCCTTCTCCCTATACTGGTCCTACTAGAGGTCTTGCTGAGCGTCGTGAGCCTGCGTCTCGACCTTCGTCGCCTGTCCATCCTGCTCGCACTAGTGGTCGTGGTTCGCGTCAGCGTCCTCCTCCTGTCCCTGGCACGCACCGGATGTCTCTGCGTCCGTCCACTGCTCCTCTGCGTGCCCCTTTGCCTTCTCCTCTTGAGTCCTCTCTTCCTGCTCTTACCGACCCAGAGTCGGAGTCTCTTCGTGGTGCCAGTCCTACTGTCACGCGTCTCCTTGCTACTGTCGTCACTGACCCTTCCTTTGAGTCCACTGCTGCGTCTGCCCTAGTTGCTGCGCTCGTCGACTTTGCTGCTCGCTGTCGTCTAGACTACGCTGCTAGTCTTGTCGCTGAGTCTGAGTCTGTCTATCCTCCGTCCGTCGGGGGTGAGTGTGCCCTTGGCACGGACGTTCTTGAGGACAGGCAGGAGGAGTTCCAGTGCTTGGCTGCTGCTTCACCTCATCTCGTATCCGTACTGCTTACCCCTGAGGGAGACCCGGATGCACTTGACATCCCGACTCTGCGCTCTTACGCGGAGGCGATAGAGGGTCCCTACTCCTCTCAGTGGCAGGCAGCTATGGACACAGAGATGGCTTCCTAGAAGTCCACAGGCACCTACGTTGACGAGGTTCCCCCGCCTGGGGTGAACATCGACAGTGGCATGTGGATTTTCAGGGTGAAGCTGCCGCCGGGTTCTCCGCCTGTCTTCAAGCCGCGGTACGTGGCTCGTGGCTTCACTCAGCGGCAGGGAGTTGACTACTTTCCGAGCTTCTTTCCCACCCTGAAGATGACCACTCTTCAGGTACTGCTGCACATAGCTGCTCACCGTGACTACGAGCTGCACTCTCTTGACTTCAGCACTGCTTTCTTGCAGGGCAGCCTGCACGAGGAGATCTGGCTGCGCCGCCCACCTGGCTTCGCTGGGTCTTTTCCTCCTTGCACCCAGTGAAGCCTCCGGCGGCCAGTCTACGGTCTCCGCCAGGCACCGCGTGAGTGGCACGACATATGAGGACTACACTTGCGGCCCTTGGGTTTGTTCCCTCTACTGCCGACCCGTCGCTGTTTCTGCGCACCGACACTTCTTTGCCGCCGTTCTACATCCTTGTGCACGTCGACGACTTGGTCTTTGCCACAGCTGACACTGCTGGACTCGCCCACGTGAAGTCCGAGCTGCAGAAGAGACACACGTGCACAGACCTGGGTGAAGTGCGCAGCTACCTTGGCCTGCAGATCACCCGGGACAGAGCACGCCGCACCATTACCCTGACTCAGTCACACATGGTGCAGCAGGTCCTTCAGCGCTTCGGCTTCACGTACTCCTCGCCTCAGGCCACTCCTCTGCCTACTCGCCACTTGCTCTCAGCTCTGCCTTCGGATGAGTCCGTAGAGCCGAGTGGCCCGTACCCAGAGCTTGTTGGCTGCCTCATGTACCTGATGACCTGCACACGACCTGACCTTGCATACCCTCTTAGCATCTTAGCACGCTATGTTGCTACTAGGAGACACAAACCAAAGCACATGGCTGCAGCAAAGAGGGTGTTGCGCTACTTGTGCAGTACGTCGGGCATGGGGCTTGTGCTTGGAGGGCAGAGTCCAGTGGTCCTCACTGGGCACGCAGACGCTTCTTGGGCTGACGACCAGGCTATGCAGCGGTCGTCACAGGGTTACACCTTCAGCCTTGGTTCCGGCTCTGTTTCGTGGCGGGCTACCCGCTCGTCCTCTGTTCTCGGCTCTAGTTGTGAGGCTGAGATCTACGCAGGACCCATGGCTGCACAGGAGCTTCGCTGGCTCACCTTCCTGCTGACTGACCTAGGAGAGCCGCCTCGTTCTCCTCCAGTGCTGTACATAGACAACAAGGCCATGTTGGCCTTGTGTCGGGAGCAGAGACTGGAGCACAGAACGAAGCACATTGCTCTTCGCTACTTCCTTGCTCGTGAGCTACAGCAGCGTGGTCAGCTGCGCCTTGCTTACGTGGCCTTTGAGGCCAACACTGCTGATATCTTCACCAAGGCGCTTGCGCCTTGTGATCATCAGCGCTTCTGTACTCAGCTGGGTCTTGTGCCTGCCTTGCCTCACTTGCTCACCACTTGACCTTGTTTGTACTGTTACATATATATATACACCTGCTCTTGCTTGTCTAGCCTTATATACATATGTAATCCTGCATGTGAACTGGCCTTGTGGCTTTGAACTTGTGCTCGGAATGTGTGGTGACTTTGTGATCCACCCTGAGCTTGCTTTGCTTTGCTTGACTGGTCTTGTGACCCCTTGTTCTCCCCCACTTTGCCTATGGGGGTGTGTCAGATTCATATGACATAGCTATTGTAGGCTATAGTGGGGTAGCACATATGGGGTACCACTTTCTAGGTTTTGTACTTGTACCCAACTTTCCCTTCCTTAAAGTCTTCCTTGCACTTCGTTCTCCTCATCAGGTTCAGCGGTGCGGCGGCGTCACGTCGCCATATTCGCAATGATGTTCCTGGGAGTTCCTGACTGAGATCCTTGATTTTGTTGGAGTTGATGCTGTGCAGGGGAACGAGCTTGTTGATGCTGAGATTGAGAGTGACGAGCGTCTTGTCGGCCGACCCAGTTGTTATGGTGGGTGGAATTTGGGTGGCGGAAGTTGGATCGGGACTCGCATCGATCCGTTGGGTGTCTGAAGACATATTTTGCAATAGTGGCGCCTTAGTTGTCGTCGCTCTTCTTGGTTGTCTTCGTAGAAGGCGAGGCGCTCTCGGCGCGGCGCGGAGCTTGTTCTGCTGGAGTCCCTGTCCTGTTGTTCGGACAGGAGTGCGGCGCATAGCGTGGCTTCGGAGATGATTCCTCGCTGTCGGAGTAGCGCTTTACAGGGCTTCCACTCTGGCCCAAGTCCTTGCAGGACTACATTAACGAAGATCTCTTCTGAGTTCGTACTCCCATGCTTCGTGATCTGGTCACAAATGTTGCGATAGCGGTTAATGTATGGATTCGCCTTCTCCCCGTGCCCCATTTTTATCTTCAAGAGTTGCTGCAGAAGCCTGCTGGTGGTGACCGAGTCCTTCGGCTGATAAACCTCAACGAGGTGCTTCCAAGCTTCCATGGCTGGAGCGTCGCTCTCTTTGTAGAAGCGAATGTTGAGTTGCTCCGCGGGCATCATGTTTCGTAGCAGCACACTGTAGGCCATGAGGGACTCGCTGTAGTACTGAGCCCTGGCGGCGTCGGTGTTTTCCACCAGTTTAGGATAGGAGCCGTCGAAGTAATGGTAGATCTGCACCGTTTGTAGGAGGAGCTCAAGCTCGAAACTCCATGTGTAAAAGTCCTTGCCGTCGAACGCGGCCGTAGTCATGATTTTTGAGACGCTAAGGGAGCGTGTTTGCGCAGAGTTGATAGCTTCATCACTTAGACGGGGGGCAGTTGTTGTTGATTTGTCTGCGTCGAGGGAGAAGGTGTGCGCGGCGGTATCACGGCTTTTCTCCGCCGGTTGTCCAGGCTGTCCTGGTTGGGAAGAGGTTCCCGCATCGCCTTTGCGCAGGTCTTGGAGTTCTTTCTCCATAGTTGAAAGTCGAGCGAAAAGTTGCTCGAGAGCGGCAGTGCCGATCATAGTCGTCGCCTCATTTGTCGCAGCCGGGTTGGATTGTCCTTCAGCTGTCAGATTTGCTTGGCCTCCGGATCCTCCGGCCATCTTGATCTTGGAGTGTGTGCCGCTCGCGAGATCTTGGTTCGGCGAATTTCACGGAAGTGAGGTTGCGAAGAATCCCTGAGTAGCTCTCATACCATGTTACAATCCCAAGTGGGACTTTAGCAAAGGATCGCTCAGGGTTGATCGCGGAGTAGTGTTGTAGTGGAAGTTTGAATCTCAGGCCAGAGTGAAAGTAAATGACTGAGTTAATAATAGCATGCATACATCGAGTTTATATTAGAGTACAAGGGAATACGAAAGGACCTAGACTAGCCATGTACTCTAAGGGGTACATTCCCTTATTACAACAAATTCAAACCTGTCAGAATGTTATTATCTAGCCTGTATTGGGGTGCTCTATAGCGAGTACAACCCTCTTAGGGTTTGCTATATCTATCCCAACTGCTGCTAGTGAAACCCCTACTTTCTTCATTTCTCTCTTGCCTAGCTAACTAACCCTAGCTATGGCTCTTCATATGGCGCCCTGGGGAGCACGCGCTGCCCCCGCCCTGCTCGTCGCAGCGCCCTGAGGAGCACGCGCGGCCCCTGTCCTGCTCGTCGCGGCGCCCAGGGGAGCACGCCCGGCCCCCGCCCCTCACGTCGCGGCGCCCTGGGGAGCCGCGCGCGGCCCCTCGCTGCCCCGTGGTGGCGCCCTGGGGGCCGCGCGCCACCCCTGGAGCCGCACGCGGCCCCTCGCTGCCCTGTGGTGGCGCCCTGAGGGCCGCGCGCCACCCCTGGAGCCGCGCGCGGCCCCTCGCTGTCCCGTGGTGGCGCCCTAGGGGCCGCGCGCCGTCCCCCTCGCCGTCCCCCGCGCTCCTACACTGTGCCACCCGTTTTAGGGTTTGGAGGTGGGGAGTGTGGGGGTGACGGTTGTGGGGGTGCCGGTTGTGTGCGCCGTCCCCTGCTCCTCCTCCTCCGTCTCCCGCTGCTGCAGCTGCCGCTCAGGGGGGTGGGTGTGTGGGAGCCGAAGGAGTGGTGCTAGGGGGGTGACGTGGGAGTGGAGTTAGGGGTTCAGCAGGGGGTGTGTGTCAAGGGTGTGGGTCAGTTGGAGGAGGTTGTGTGTGTTGGGCTGAGAAAGCCCTTAAGGATCTTTTGCAGAGGATAACTCTGGGTAGGAAATTTGTAATAGCGGAAGCGTTTAATGAAGTTTGTGAACCGACCTTGCACTAGTGTGTGAGAGCAAAGTGGATTAAATTAAACAAGCAAATACAAGGCTTTATATAAGAGTACAGGGAATATGAATGGATAGATAACTGTATTTGCTGTTGCGATTCGATACAGTGCGACTCGGGCAACTGCTCTGTAACGAGTCAGTTGTGTGTCCTTAACTGTCGCGCTGTAATTGTCGAGTCAAAGGTCGCTGACCTTTGACTTTCCCGTAACCTCCAGGCGGTTACCCTAACCTCCGAGGTTTGACTCGATGCTTCGATTCGAACTGCTTCGCTAGTGTCTTGGGTTTTGACACGACAGAAGCGCACTAAGACTTATTGTTTCCAACACTCCCCTTCGCTTCTGGAGTGTCGCCGCAGGTGACGTGGCCTTGTCCAGTCAGCAGCATGCAGTATTCGAACTTCTGCTTTCCGAGCTTCTTGGTCAAGTAATCGGCTGCCATCTCAGACGTGGGACAGTATGACAGATCGAGTTTCCCCTTTTCGATCTCGTCCTTCACAAAGAAATAGCGCAGGGCGATGTGTTTCGTCCTGTTTGCGAAGCCGTTCTTGTTGGCGATGCGAATTGCTGACTGGTTGTCGCAGAACACGGTGAAGCTGGGTAACTCGGCTAACTTCGCTTCTTCCAGCAGTTCGCGAAGGTAAAGTCCCTCCTTGGTGGCTGAGCAGAGTGCGATATATTCCGCTTCAGCTGAAGACAGTGCGATTAATTCCTGCTTACTCGACTGCCAGGAGATAGGACCGATAGGCTCGAGGCGGTAGACATAGCCGGTGCGTGAGCGCCTGTTATCGGAGTCGCCGGCGTGATCGACGTCGACGTAGCCGATTAGCTTGGTCGGTGTAGTTGCGTTTTTGTGATAAGTTAATCCGATCGTCGCGGTGCTGACGAAGTAGTGGAGAGCGCGATCGAGTTCCGCAAGATGCTCTGCTTCAGGCTTCTTGAGATAGGTGGCGAGCTGGCTCGCGGAGTAGGATAAGTCGGGACGGCATGTGACTGCTGCGAAGAGAAGACACCCGAGCTTCTTCTGATAATCGCGTATGCCGGTGGGCTTGAGTAGAGTAGGTCGTCCCTTTTCGGCTCCTGACGTGAAGCGGTAAGGCGTGGCGATAGCGGTAGGTGTGAGCGAGAAGCGCTTGGCGATCGTGTCGGCGTATTTCTCGGCGCTTAGATAGATTGCGTTTTCTTCTTCGCGGATGTTGAGCCCGAGGTACTGCGTAACGGTAGAAGAAACCGTGATCGTGAGGTCTTTCTGAAGCTCCCCTTCGAACCACGTGGCGATGCCGTCGGTTGACCCAATGTAGAGGAGATCATCCACGTAGACGATTAGGAGAACGTAGTCGCTTCCCTTTGTGAGGCGATACATGCCCTGGTCATGTGGGAGTTGTTTGAAACCGATGCGGATGAGGCGGGCGTGTAGGTACTGCTGCCACAGTCGCGGTGCCTGCTTGATCCCGTAGAGCGATTTAAGCAGTTGACAGACTCGGTTGGGTTCGCCGTGGGAGCCGTGCGGGAGCTCGACGAAGATTTCTGCATCCACAGGTGCGTAGAGAAATGCGTTTGCGACGTCGATTTGTCGCAGTTTCTTTTTCTTCATGGCGGCGACGGCGATGAGGATTCGGAGTGAGGTGTGACGGCTGACCGGAGCGAATGTTTCGGTGTAATCTCTTCCGTGCTCCTGGTCAAAGCCGCGTACGACCCAGCGAGCTTTGAATTTGTCGATGGTGCCGTCAGCTTTCGTCTTCACACGGAAGACCCACTTCCCGGTAAGGATAGTCTTGTTTTGTGCTACGCCGATGGGAACGATTTTCCAGGTGTTGCGCTCCTCCAGTGCTTTCAGCTCTTTGTCCATGGCTTCACGCCATTTCTCCCTATGTTCCCCCCCCAGAGCCTGTTGAACCGTCGCAGGCTCTTTAGGAATGGCGGCGCCATGGACTGCGGTGACGAGACCAAGGATTTGCAGCCCAGTCTGTGAGTATCGAGGGAGTTCTGGATCCTCGGGATAAGCTGCTTCGTCTCCCGCTTCTGGGTCGGGTATGAAATTTGGCCCTACCCTTTCTGCTTCGTTGGTGTTGACTGTCGCAGGTGTTACGTAACCATTGTCGGCGAAATGGTAGAAGACTTCGGCGTTGTTACTGTCGCGAGGATTATCCTCATCCATGGGCACGTCGACGGAGCAGTACGGAAGAGGTCTGGCTTCCTCCGATGCGTTGTCGACGTTCTGCTCATCCCAGTCTGCTTCATCCGCTGCTGACGCGAAGGCTCGGTCACCACAAAAACCACTGGTGAGGTCCCGATTCTCGTGCAAGTTGGCGAGGTACGTCTGAAGGGTGAGTCGTTCGTAGAAGATCACATCTCGTGCTGCTACTGTTTCTTTTGTGTGGACGTCGAAGATTCTCCACGCGTTGTAATTTTTCTCGATGCCGAGGTGTAGTCCCCACTGTGCCCGTTGTGAAAATCTTCCCGCTCGTGCTTCTGGGGGTCTGTACTGTACCATGCACCCGAAGACTCGTAACATTTTTGTGCTGCCCTGCTTCCTTGTCCACAGCAGATGCGGTGATGCGTTGTTCGGGAGTGACGACGACGACAACAAGTTGTGCAGCATGACAGCATGGTCCATTGCTGCTGGCCACTGGTGGTTGGGTAGCCGCATGCCACGTAACAGTTTGCGCATGCTGTTCTGCAGAGTCCTGTTCATTCTTTCTGCAACACCTTGCTGCTGATGTGCATAGGGAAGGGAGAGGAGTTGCTTGATCCCCCTTTCCGCCAGGAACTGCTTCAAGCGCTGAGAGGTGTACTCGCCACCTCCGTCTGACTGGAAGCTTTTCAGTTGCGTTCCAGACTCTCTCTCTGCTATCGGTAGCCAGGCGGCGAATGCTGCGAGCGCCATGTCGCGGCTAGGTAGGTTACGATGCCAGACGTATCGAGTGGCGGCGTCGATGAAGGTGATGGTGTAGTTGTAGTTGACTTGTCCTGGTTCGCGATTGTAGAGGATATCGCTGTAGACTTTTTCGAGTGGTGCGTACGCTGGAGCGCTCGGGTTGTGATGTGGAGCGAACGGTCGATGAGGTAAGTCAGCTTCGGGGCATATAAGGCAGGTCCCTCGTGCCTTTTGGAGTTCTCTGCCGTCTGGTAGAAGTAGGGAGTCTTTGTCAAGAACTCCTGCTCTTATCGTGTTGTTTAAAACCGTGTTGCTTGGATGTCCTGTGCGTGCGTGCCATATTTCTTCAGAGGCGCGGTGTCCGGGTGAACGTTGGTATGCGTCGGAGTTGGAGTAAAAACTGGCGACGAAGTTGGCGCTTCGGTGGACTTCACGTTGAGTCGGATTCAGCTGTTGTGCGGGTGTTGGTGGTGCTTCGTCGACTGTGACTGGTGTCGTTGTTCCTGCTGCTGCTGATGTTGTCTCTGCTGCTGTCGATGTTGTCTCTACTGCTGTCGATGTTGTCTCTGCTGTCGATGTTATCTCTGCTGCTGCCGTTTGATGAATCGTTGCTAACGCTCGTGTTCGTTCCGTTTCAGGGATAGTGTGGGAGTACCAGAAACCTCCCGGGCTGAAGTCAGGATCGAGATCCGGAGGGTGTGTCCAGTCAGTGAAATTCACGATGGCGTCGCTGTCTGCAGTGCCCAGGTCAGGAACGAAGTCGAGGACGAAGACATTGTTCTTCAATACTGCTTTCCCGATGTAGAGGCCGCCTCTCCCGTGGTATAGCTTGAACTCTTGGGTGGTGCTGTCGGCTTCCAGGTGAATCCCCTTTGCCATCAACTGGCTAACACTCAGTAAGTTGTAACCGAGTCCTTCAGCGATGAGTACCTTTGCCATGTGCAGTATGACATTTGTTTCTCTTGACTGAAGCTGTACCACTCCTTGTCGTCGTGTGCGCAGGTTTTGATTGTTGGCGACCGTGATGACAACTTCTCGTTGGAGTCGGTGTTCGCGTTGTACGAAGCGTCCGGACGAGCACATGTGTTGCCCGCAGCAACTATCCAAAAACCAAGTGTCTTGGCCGGACGGTTCACTTTGAGCGATGGCGGCGTAAGTCGGATTCGGGTGGAGTGATTCGCGGCGGGGCGTCCTGTTGTCGAGCTCCTCTTCTGGTGAGTAGTGAGGTGGTGACTCTGTTATGCAAGAATCATTTATCTTGACCATGCAGTTGACTATGTTTCTTGCTCCTTGTGCAGGTTGTCCAGTTGAAGTCGTTGAAGCTTGAATCGTGGTTGTCGGACTTGCTTGTGTCGAAGCAACTTGGGAGCTTGAAGGCCGCAGTTGTCGCTGTGGTGTTGTCTGACGAGACGGGCAATGCGTGCGTGGGTGTCCTGATGTCTTGCAGATGTGACAAAACGGAGGTACTGGCTTCGGCTGCTGCTGTCGGTTGTTGTAGTTGTTGTGTCGTCGTTGAGTATGGAAAGCGAACTCCGGTGCTAATGCCCTTTTCTTGTGCCTTTCTTCTTGCAGGTCCATATCCTGCTGCTCGGCGTGGATTTCGGCGCAGAGTGCCGCTTCGGAGATCCTCCCGTGTGCTCGAAGAATTGCTTTGGTGGCGCGCCACTGAGGACCGAGGCCACCGATGACGACTGTTACGAAGGCGTCTTCAGAGATTGATCCTCCGCATCGAAGAAGCTTGTCGCGCAATTCGCGACATCGGCTGATATACGCCAACCCCTTTTCTCCTAGTTTCATTTCAACTGTTGTCAACTGCGCCATTAACCTGCTCTGGTTTACACTGTCTGTTGCCTGATACAGGTTCTTCAGATGGCCGTACGCGAGTTCCGCCGAGTTGCCGAAGTTCCGGTAAGAGCGAATGTTCTGCTGCTGAGTTGGTGTGATGTTTCTCAGTAGAATAGTATACGCCATCATCGATTGATACGTATACTGCTGCTTCTCATACTGTGTGCCGTTTGCTGGATACTGCAGGGATCCGTCGAAGAAGCCGAGTATCTGCGCGCCCTCCATCATCAGCTCGAATTCAAAGGACCAGGTGAAGAAGTCCTTTCCGTCGAAAGGTCTTGATGTTTGCAGTTTCAGGACATGCGCGAATTGCGACTGAACTTGTAAAGCGTCCATTGGTTTGTCTTGCGCAGGTGAAGGTTGAGGCAGGAAGCTGATCGACCCGCGCTCGTACGGGGCGAAGGTGGGTTGTTGCTGTTGATTCCCTCGCGCATATGACGACCCATCAAGGCTCATGGGTGTCGCTCCGTTGTTGCTGTTGTGTGTCTGTGCAGGTCCCGACTGCTGGTGTTGCTCGTAGAAGGACATGAAGGAGAAAAATTTCTCCATCATGCTCGGGTCGAAGTCAGAAGGATGGTTCGTGGGGGTCTCGGTTGACGTTCCCCTTGGTCTTGCTGCCGTGCCTTCCTCTGTCTGCAGGCCAGAGGCTGGCGGTGGAGTAGGAGTAGTGCCCGAGAAGCCATTAGGGGAGCTCCTTTCCTTGTTTGTTGCCATGTCTTGTAATGATAAAAAAGTTAGAGTTTTCCCCTGTCAGCTCTCATACCATGTTGGGCTGAGAAAGCCCTTAAGGATCTTTTGCAGAGGATAACTCTGGGTAGGAAATTTGTAATAGCGGAAGCGTTTAATGAAGTTTGTGAACCGACCTTGCACTAGTGTGTGAGAGCAAAGTGGATTAAATTAAACAAGCAAATACAAGGCTTTATATAAGAGTACAGGGAATATGAATGGATAGATAACTGTATTTGCTGTTGCGATTCGATACAGTGCGACTCGGGCAACTGCTCTGTAACGAGTCAGTTGTGTGTCCTTAACTGTCGCGCTGTAATTGTCGAGTCAAAGGTCGCTGACCTTTGACTTTCCCGTAACCTCCAGGCGGTTACCCTAACCTCCGAGGTTTGACTCGATGCTTCGATTCGGACTGCTTCGCTAGTGTCTTGGGTTTTGACACGACAGAAGCGCACTAAGACTTATTGTTTCCAACAGTGTGGAGGTAGCTGTCGTGTCGCCTGTAGCGCCTGTAGTCCGTCGCCCTTGCTTCGGTAGCCAGTGAGCCTGTTGCACCAGTCGCCAGTGGGTCCGTTGCTCCTGCCGCTCGTCTATAGCCGCGGAGCCAGTCACTCCAGTAGTCCGTCGCCCTTGCTTCGGTAGCCACTGAGTCAGCCGCTCCTGTGCCCGTGCCTCTGCAGCTTCAGTCGTTGCCTCCCATCTTCTCTCCGTCCACAGTACTCTCATCCTCCTCACTTGCCCTCTGTGATAGCCTCTAGCTTTGCTTGCCATTGTGAACCTGCTCTATGACTGTGTGCTCTGCTGATTACACCCCACTTTGGCTATGGGGGTGTGTCAGAATGTTATTATCTAGCCTGTAGTGGGGTGCTCTATAGCGAGTACAACCCTGTTAGGGTTTGCTATATGTATCCCAACTGCTGCTAGTGAAACCCCTCTTTTCTTCATTTCTCTCTTGCCTAGCTAGCTAACCCTAGCTATGGCTCTTCACTATGCTTACTATCTTAACATTTCGCACGCCTACCAGGATTCTGGGCAGAGGCCGCGCGCGGGTTCTCAAGGTAGGAAACCGCCGCGCGCCCCGAGCGCATGGCGGTCCGAAAACCCGAAAAAAAATTCGCAGGAAGGAGTCGCACGCCACGGGGCGTGCAACAGACAGAGTAGTAGCGGAAGCAGTTAGGTGGGCCCACAGGCCAGTGTCAGATTATTATAGCTGATGCATGTTTGTAGGCTATAGTGGGGTAGCACATATGGGGTACAGTTTGCTAGGGTTGTATTTGTACCCAACTCTGACTTAGTCAATTCACTCCTCTGCTCATAGTTTCACATGGTATAGAGCTAGGTCCCTCCAGGACCGAATTTTTTTTTGGGCCCACCGAAGCGCGCCCCGAGGCGCGCCCTTTTTGTTTTAGCGACCCTTCGGGTCGCCCTCTCCCCTTCGGCCCCGCCGCCTGCCCCTTACCCGGCCCCGCGCTGGCCCCTTACGCGGCCCTGCGCCGCCGGCTCCTACGCGGCTCCGAGCCGGCCCCTTACGCGGCCCTGGGCCGCCGGCTCCTACTCGGCCCCTTACGCGGCCCCGCGCCGGCCTCCTTCTCGGCCCCGCCGCCGGCCTCCTACACGGCCCGCCGCCGGCCTCCTACTCGGCCCGCCACCGGCCTCCTACACGGCCCGCCGCCGGCCTCCTACTCGGCCCGCCGCCGGCCTCCTACTCGGCCCGCCGCCGGCCTCCTACTCGGCCCGCCGCCGGCCTCCTACACGGCCCCGCCGCCGGCTCCTACTCGGCTCCGCCGCCGGCCTCCTACACGGCCCGCCGCCGGCCTCCTACACGGCCCGGCCCCGGCTCCTACTCGGCCCGCCGCCGGCCTCCTACTCGGCCCGCCGCCGGCCTCCTACTCGGCCCGCCGCCGGCCTCCTACTCGGCCCGCCGCCGGCCTCCTACACGGCCCCGCCGCCGGCTCCTACTCGGCCCCGCCGCCGGCCTCCTACTCGGCCCGCCGCCGGCCTCCTACTCGGCCCGTCGCCGGCCTCCTACCCGGCCCGCCGCCGGCTCCTACTTGGCCCTACCGCCGGCCCTACCGCCGGCCTTGTCCCGGCCCCGCCACTGCACAGCAGCCGAGCCGCCCAGCAGCAGCCGAGCCGCCCAGCAGCAGCCGAGCCGCCCAGCAGCAGCCGAGCCGCCCAGCAGCAGCCGAGCTGCCCAGCAGCAGCCGAGCCGCCCCGCAGTAGCCGAGCCGCCCCGCAGTAGCCGAGCCGCCCGGTACCTGAACAGCCCGAGCCGCCTGAGCTGCACGAGCAGCCCGAGCCGCCTGCTGCTGACCTACCCGACTCTCCCATCCCGGTGAGACTTTCAGCTGCTGCTATGGCCACCCCCAATGTTCTCACTTTTGACGCTGAGGGGAGGGCCATTGACTTTGCCGTCTGGATCGAGGATCTGCAGCTGTACTTACTGTGTGATGCGGTAGATGAGGTCTCTCTCTTTGACTTTGTCTCTGGCGCTGTCCCTGCCCCGCCTGCTGATGCTGACTCTGCCGTTCGCTCCAAGTGGGCGACCCGCGATGCTGCTGCACGTCTTGCTGTGCGTCGCCACCTCCCTTCCTCTGAGCGTGCCCACTTTAGTCAGTGCAAGACCGCTCAGGCCTTGTACGACGCTGTAGTTGCGCGCTACTCCTCCCCTTCCTCCGCTACCCTTAGCCGCCTCATGCTACCGTTTCTCTTCCCTGACCTCGCTTCCTTTCCCACTGTCGCTGACCTCGTTACCCACCTCCGCGCTAGTGACACCCGCTACCGCGCTGCCCTTCCTGCTGAGTTCCGCGCTGCGAACCCTCCTCCCATGTACATCACTCTCTACTTTCTCGTCACCCGTCTCCCTGAGTCCCTTCGTGTCGTTAGGGACCAGTTTCTCTCTGTCTGTCCCACCACTCTCACTGTCGACCTCCTTGAGGAGTCCCTGCTAGCGGCTGAGAAGAGTATTGTCGCTGTAGGGGCCTCTCGGGGTGACCCTCGCACCCCCATCTTTGAGGGGTGTGGTCCCTCCCCCCTGCTGCCCTCTGTCGCCTCTGCAGCTGCGGCCGACCTCGTTGGTTTTGAGTCGGTCGGCGCGGCGTCTGCCCCCAGTGGCAGACGCCGCACTGGCAAGGGCAAGGGGGGCAAGGGAGCGGGTGGAGCCAGAGGGGGCGGTGGAGGAGGCGGTGGGGGTGGAGGGGGGAGTGGGGGTGGCGGGGGGGGTGGTGGCGGGAGTGGAGGTAGTAGTGGCGGCGGTGGAGGCGGAGGTGGCGGCGGAGGTGGTAGCGGAGGAGGCGGTGGGATCGGTGGGAGCGACGGTCCTGGTGGGGGAGGTGGCGGTGGCGACGGGGGTGGCGGTGGAGGCGGGGGTGGCGGTGGAGGAGGGGGTCGGAGTGGCTCGTCCCAGCGGAGCAGCTCTGGGGGTGGTCAGCGCCAGCAGCAGCAGCAGCAGCAGCCACAGCAGCAGCCGCAGCAGCAGCAGCGCTCTCGCACCGTCCCCGGCCCTCAGCAGCTCCGTGAGTGGTACTTGCAGCGTCAGCGCGGTGGTGCGCTTGGTCCCTGCCCCTACGTTCTTCGCACTGGTGACCGTGCAGGGGAGAGGTGTGGAGGCGCCCACACAGCCCGTCGCTACTTTGGCCGCCTGACCGACGCCTGGCGTCAGCAGTTTCCGGAGGCCGCTGAGATCCCCCGCTGGGGAGAGCTGTCTAGGGCTGGTGTATCTATTTATGATCTTGATTTTGATGCTATTCTCTCTGCTATGTATGCTGTGACTGGTAGTGATGAGGATGACTGTTACCGGTGTTTCCCGCCCGACCCGGGCATTGGTACTGCCGCGTCAGGTACTAGTGAGGCTGCTGCTCTAGGTGCCAGTGCGTCTGTGCTTTCAGGTACTGGTGAGTCCGCCCTCTCAGGTACTGTGTCGGCTTCGGCCTCTCACACCTTCACCCTTGACTCTGGAGCGTCTCGCTCCTTCTTTAGGGACCGCACCACTCTCACGCCGCTGAGTCGGCCTGTTGCGGTGTCCCTGGCGGACCCCTCTGGGGGGCCTGTCCTGTCTCGCTTCTCCACTGTCCTCCCGTGTCCGGCGGCCCCCTCTGGCACCCTGACTGGTCTCTACCTCCCCTCGTTCTCGACGAACTTGGTGAGTGGTGCTGACCTCCAGGATGCGGGTGTCCACCAGTTCACCCCTGCTCGTCAGCGGGTGACCCACTGCACGGAGGCGGATACAGGTCGCCACCTGGCTACGTTTACACGTCGGCCAGGGTCGAGCCTGTACACACTGACCACTGCTTCTCCTCCAGGTGCTGAGTCTGGTAGGGTCCCTTCGTCTGGTCAGGTGTTTGCTGCAGCGTCCAGGTCTGGTCCTGAGTCTGCCCCTTGTTCGTGTCGTCGTCTGTCTCACGAGACCCTCCTCTGGCACCACCGCCTTGGCCACCCCTCTCTGCTTCGGCTCAGAGGCATGGCCTCGCGGGTCCTTGTGTCTGGTCTTCCCCGGTCCCTCCCTCCCCTTCCTCCGGGCCCTGGCCCTGCCTGTGTCCCCTGTGTCGAGGGGCGCCAGCGTGCTGCCCCTCACTCCTCCCAGTTTCCTCCGACAGAGGCCCCGTTGCAGACGCTTCACATGGACGTGTGGGGCCCAGCCCGCGTCCGTGGACAGGGTCAGGAGCGCTACTTCCTGCTAGTGGTTGACGACTACTCGCGTTACACCACAGTCTTCCCCTTGCGCAGCAAGGGTGAGGTCACTCAGGTGTTGATCGACTGGATCCGCGCAGCTCGTCTTCAGCTTCGGAGGAGCTTTGGCTCTGACTTCCCTGTCTTGCGTCTGCACTCGGACAGAGGCGGAGAGTTCTCCTCGGCCCTCCTGAGTGCCTACTGTCGTGTGCGAGGCATCCGTCAGACCTTCACGCTTCCGGACTCACCACAGCAGAATGGGATCGCTGAGCGCCGCATTGGCATGGTCATGGACGTCGCTCGTACGTCCATGATGCATGCGGCTGCTCCCCATTTTCTGTGGCCGTTTGCGGTCAGGTACGCTGCGCACCAGATCAACCTCCACCCCAGGGTCTCTCGACCGGAGACCTCCCCAGCTCTGTTGTGGACGGGGACGGTTGGCGATGCGTCGGCGTTCCGGGTCTGGGGATCTCAAGCATTTGTTCGCGACCTGTCTGCGGACAAGCTGTCCCCTCGTGCTTCTCCCTGCGTCTTCCTCGGGTTCCCCCCCGACGCCCCTGGGTGGCAGTTTTACCACCCCACCTCTCGACGTGTTCTGTCCTCCCAGGACGTCACGTTCGACGAGTCGGTACCCTACTACCGCCTCTTCCCCTACCGCACTCCGTCCCTCCCCCCACCCCCGCTCTTCTTGGTACCAGGTCCCCCACCAGTTGTCCCCCTCCCCCCTCAGGGTCCTGCCCCTTCAGGTGTGTCTCAGGTAGACGCGGTCGAGCCTGTCGAGGTCACTGGTGACTCCGGTGCTGCTGCGGGAGCTGAGCCTGGGGGTGATGAGCCTGGGGGTGCTGAGCCTGGGGGTGCGGAGTCTGGGGGTGCTGGGCCTGGGGGTGCTGAGCCTGGGGGTGCTGTGCCTGGGGGTACTGAGCCTGGGGGTGCTGTGCCTGGGGGTGCTGTGTCTGGGGGTACTGAGCCTGGGGGTGCTGAGCCTGGAGGTGCCGAGCCTGGAGGTGCTGTGCCTGGGGGTGCTTCGTCTCGCCGGGAGCCGCTCTCTCCACAGGAGCTGCGTGAGTGGTTTGCCCGGCGCTGGAGGCGTGCCGCTGGTGCTGGTGGTTCTTCGGCTGCGGAGGGCGCTGCTGCCACGCGACCTGGCGGTGCTCGTCCTGTGGGTGCTGGAGCTGCTGGGTCTGAGGGTTCTCCTGGAGCTGGTCCTGCTGAGGACGTTGGCGCTGAGCCTGCGGTTGGTGGTCCGACTGACGGTGCTCCTGGTGCTGCTGCTGGGGGTTCGGGAGCTTCTGGTGGTTCTGCTGGAGGTGCTGCTGGAGTGGGTGCTCCTGCCGGGGGTGCTGGTGCTGTTCCTGCTGTTTCTGGCGTCGCCGCGCGGCCCCGACCGTACTTCGTTCCGCTCCTGCAGCAGGTTCTTGGTCTTACACCTCCTCCTCCTCCCTTAGAGGGTCCGCAGCCTGTCCGGTCACAGCCACAGCTACAGCCTGCCTCCCCTTTGCCTGCTCCTTCTCCCTACACTGGTCCGACTGGAGGCCTTACTGAGCGTCGTGAGCCTGCGTCTCGTCCTGCGTCGCCTGTTCGTACTGAGCGCGCTAGTGGTCGCGGGTCGCGTCAGCGTCCTCCTCCTGTCCCTGGCACGCACCGGATGTCACTGCGTCCGTCCACTGCTCCTCTGCGTGCCCCTTTGCCTTCTCCTCCTGCTTCCTCTCTTCCTGCTCTTGCCGACCCGGAGTCGGACTCTCTTCGTGCTGCCAGTCCTACTGTCACGCGTCTCCTTGCTACTGCTGTCACTGACCCTTCCTTCGAGTCGTCTGCTGCGTCTGCCCTTGTCACTGAGCTTGTCGACTTTGCTGCGCGCTGTCGTCTGGACTACGCTGCTCGTCTTGTCGCTGAGTCTGAGTCCGCCTGTCCTCCGTCCGTCGGGGGTGAGTGTGCCCTTGGCACGGACGTCCTAGAGGACAGGCAGGAGGAGTTCCAGTGTCTAGCCGCTGCTTCACCTCGTCTCGCGTCTGTACTGCTAGCCCCTGAGGGAGACCCGGATGCACTAGACATCCCGACTCCGCGTTCTTACGCGGAGGCCGTAGAGGGTCCCTACTCCTCTCAGTGGCAGGCAGCTATGGATGCAGAGATGGCTTCCTGGAAGTCCACAGGCACCTACGTTGACGCGGTTCCCCCTCCTGGGGCGAACATCGTCAGCGGCATGTGGATCTTCAGGGTGAAGCGGCCGCCGGGCTCGCCGCCTGTCTTCAAGGCGCGTTACGTGGCTCGTGGCTTCAGTCAGCGGCAGGGAGTTGACTACTTTCAGACCTTCTCTCCCACCCCGAAGATGACCACTCTTCGGGTGCTGCTGCACATTGCCGCTCAGCGCGACTACGAACTTCACTCTCTCGACTTCAGCACTGCGTTCCTGCAGGGTAGCCTGCACGAGGAGATCTGGCTGCGCCGTCCGCCTGGCTTCACTGGGACTTTCCCTCCTGGCACCCAGTGGAGCCTCCGACGGCCAGTCTACGGTCTCCGCCAGGCACCGCGTGAGTGGCACGACACACTGAGGACTACGCTTGCGGCTCTTGGGTTTGCTCCTTCTACTGCTGACCCATCGCTGTTTCTTCGCACCGACACTTCCCTGCCGCCGTTCTACATCCTCGTGTACGTCGACGACTTGGTCTTTGCCACAGCGGACACTGCTGGACTCGCCTACGTGAAGTCCGAGCTGCTGAAGAGACACACGTGCACAGACCTGGGTGAACTGCGCAGCTACCTTGGCTTGCAGATCACTCGGGACAGAGCACGCCGCACCATTACCCTGACTCAGTCACACATGGTGCAGCAGGTCCTTCAGCGCTTCGGCTTCACGTACTCCTCGCCTCAGGCCACTCCTCTGCCTACTCGCCACTCACTCTCAGCTCTGCCTTCGGATGAGTCCGTAGAGTCGAGTGGTCCGTATGCAGAGCTTGTTGGCTGCCTCATGTACCTGATGACCTGCACACGACCTGACCTTGCATACCCTCTGAGCATCCTTGCACGCTATGTTGCTCCTGGGAGACACCGACCAGAGCACATGGCTGCAGCGAAGAGGGTATTGCGCTACCTGTGCAGTACGTCAGGCATGGGGCTAGTGCTTGGAGGGCGGAGTCCAGTGGTCCTTACTGGGCACGCAGACGCTTCTTGGGCTGACGACCAGGCTACGCAGCGGTCGTCACAGGGTTACACCTTCAGCCTTGGTTCCGGCTCTGTCTCGTGGCGGTCTACTCGCTCGTCTTCGGTTCTCGGCTCCAGTTGTGAGGCTGAGATCTACGCCGGGGCCATGGCTGCACAGGAGCTTCGCTGGCTCACCTACCTGCTGACTGACCTTGGAGAGCTGCCTCGTTCTCCTCCAGTGCTGTACGTAGACAACAAGGCCATGTTGGCCTTGTGTCGAGAGCAGCGCTTGGAGCACAGAACGAAGCACATTGCTCTCCGCTACTTCCTTGCTCGTGAGCTGCAGCAGCGTGGTCAGTTGCGACTTGCTTACGTGGCCTCTGAGGCCAACACTGCTGATGTGTTCACCAAGGCACTTGCGCCTTGCGACCATCAGCGCTTTTGTACCCAGCTGGGTCTTGTACCTGTCTTGCCTCACTTGCTCTCTTCTTGACTTTACTTGTACTTTGACATATATATACCTGCTCTTGCTTGTCTAGTTTTTTATATATATGTCTGTACTCCTGCATGTGAACTGGCCTCTGGCCTTGCTCTTGTGCTCGGACTGTGTGGTGACTTTGTGATCCACCCTGAGCTTGTTTTGCTGTGCTTGACTGGTCTTGTGACCCCTTGTTCTCCCCCACTTTGCCTATGGGGGTGTGTCAGATTATTATAGCTGATGCATGTTTGTAGGCTATAGTGGGGTAGCACATATGGGGTACAGTTTGCTAGGGTTGTATTTGTACCCAACTCTGACTTAGTCAATTCACTCCTCTGCTCATAGTTTCACAGCCAGGAGCGTAGATGCTCTGATAGCATGTTAAGATAGTAAGCATAGTGAAGAGCCATAGTTAGGGTTTAGCTAGCTAGGCAAGAGAGAAATGAACAAAGGAGGGGTTTCACTAGCAGCAGTTGGGATACATATAGCAAACCCTAACAGGGTTGTACTCGCTATAGAGCACCCCACTACAGGCTAGATAATAACATTCTGACACGAAATTACGGGAGAAATTGTTTAACCTGAGAAACGTGAATGCACCTGCACAATAACCTGACATGTAGTTGAATAGCGCTCCTAGGCTAAGTTGCATGCACCTGAAAATGGCCGGACTTCTTTGCTTTTGACCCATCCACGCGCCTTCCCTTGTTCTCTTTGAGTAGCGCACGACCCTCACGCAGGATGCTACGCGCTCTCCGCGTTGCACATTTCCTACAATCATGGCGTCATTTAGTCGGTTGAAACCAGAATAAAGATATAATTAGGGGTGGCGAGCAACGTAGAGCAGGGCCCGTTTGCAGGGCCCGTTTACAGGGCCCGTTTACAGGGCCCGTTTATTCCTAGAGCAGTTAGTTGCTCCTCTGGCCGCGTTTACAGGGCCCGCAAGGGGTATATCATCCTGTGGGAACGCCGCGCTTGTTAAGTTTACAATGGCTGATCGCCAATCTCTTTTGGCGAACTTCGCCAGCAGCGCCGTCGCCGTGCTTCTTGCTTTCGCCGTGCTGAGTTCGCGAAGAGCAGAGGCGCAGGGCGAGCCAGACTGGCGAGCGAAAACGGCGTCTGTTCTTCAGCAGGTGTCGCAGCAAGAGTTTCTATCCTCGTTCGCCGCCATTTTCAGCGAGTTCTGTAAGCACGTGCACACGTGCCTCTGTTCGTTCTGCCCTTTCCGCACACAGCATCGTCGTGCATCCCCCTCCCCTTCTCTCCTGTCGCCTCCGTTCCACCGAGCTTGTACATGTTTCTTCCCACCTGCGCATCCCAATTACATGTCTTGCTTTTCCTTCCGCCTGCGCATTTCAGTTATATGTCTGCATTTATTTCAACCTGCACCTTCCCTTCTAACTTGATATAATCCCTCCCGCAACCCTACCTTCCTACCCCCTCCCATACCTCCCAACATCCCCCCCTTTCTCCCCTCCCCCCATCCAATCTCCTCTCATGCAGTGCAAGGCGGGCAGCAGCCCATCACAGCCCCCGCCACGCTGCTCGTCCCCACCAACGTGGGTCACTGGCGCTACCTCTCCCACTGGACCGCCCTCTCCCCCACGCACCAGCGCCGGTTACTGCATTACCACATCCTCCCCGGCCGTTACACCGCCCAGCAGCTCCTGGACGCCCCGCCGCTCACCCTCTTCCCCACCTTCAACCACCACCTGCCGCTAAACAAAACGCTTAAGCCAGAAGAAGTGTTCTTCCAGTCGGTTCCGCTGATGAAATCTGCATCACCGCTAAATATGCCGGATGCAGGGCTGACGGAGCACCTGGCTGCGCACGGTGTGACGTTTGTGCTAGAGCCACCCAACCTGGAGTGTACCACCGTGGCGTGCAACAGCAAGGCTGAGAGCATGGCGCACATGGGATAGGTACAGAGCAGTTGCATTGCAACCCTAAAACAGCTTTTTTAGTTGACTCAAAAAGCAACATCAATGCTGAGACCATATCCACCAAGTGTTACCTCCCTTCCCTACAGAAGCAATAGCGACGACGACGATGAGGGGGAGAAGGAGCAGCCGATGATGCCAGAGGCGAAGGAGCGCGCGGGGCATAGTAAGCCCGCAGCAGCCGATGATGGCAGAGGGAAGGGCGCTCGTCGTCCTGCTCCTCCGTCGTCGCCCCGTGCGGCGGTGCGCTACACCAAGTCGGTGCTGTCCAGCACGCTGCAGCTCATGGGGTGCAAGTCAAGGCACGCCGTCAAGGTGAGAAACACGCCGTCAAGGCGACACCGGCCTGTGTTGCACTGCACCGTCAGATCATATCATACCTATTGGAACCTGCGCGTCTGTACCCTCGTTGCTCCCAAGACGTTCTCGCTTTTCCTGTTGCCGTGTTCACGTTTGCTGCCCTTTGGAGTTCGCATTCCTCCCTTTGCTGCTCTCTCTCTCTTACTTGCGCTCCTCTCCCTCACCACACCACGCGCAGATCAGCGAGCGGGTCTTCCAGATTCTGCTGCAGCAACTCACCAGCCGGCGAGTTTCTGGCCATCGGACGGACGTGGCGCACCGATCACGCATGGCAAACGGATCCGACGGCATCCAGCGATTTGCCAGGCCAAACCAAGAAGACCCCGGCGCCGTTCTGGCCACCGGCGCCAGCCATGATAATCACAGCTGCTGTGACAGTAATGGCCGTGACAATAACGAGCAGGACGAAAGCAGGGCGGCAGCAGGGGCCGGGTCGAGTGCGGGCGGCGACACAGTGAGGGGCATGAGCGTGTCTTTGAAGCGCAGCACGTTTCTGGACGTGGTGTGCCGGGCGCTGGCGGAGTATCGCTACCTCAGCGCCGACCAGCGCAGCGACCTCGCCCTCGCCTGCAAGTGAGTGCACCGCACTAAACCGCACCGCACTGCACTGCTACTGTTTCTGGTGTCTCAGGCGCTGGCGGAGTACCGCTACCTCAGCGCCGACCAGCGCAGCGGCCTCGCCCTCGCCTGCAAGTGAGCCCCTGCATACCGCTTCGCACCGCACTGCACTGCCGCAGTGCACCGCTGCCCACACTGTAAAGACTACTAAATTCTTTTGATCTGTCACGGCTGTTGTGGTGGAATTGCGTGCTGTTATTGGTGTGCTTCTGAGTCCCTTTTGTGTGCTGCTGCTGTGTGCTGTGTGCTGCTGCCGTGCACGGTGCGTGAGAGGAAGATGTCAGTGACGGTGTTCCTGTGTGGCGCCAGCTGCTGTGGCAAGTCCACTCTCGCCTCCATCCTGGTACGCTATGCTGCACACCCGCCTTCCCTGCCCTGCCTTCTCCCGTCCTTCCTCTTCCATCTTTCCCTCCTCTTTCCCTCCGTCTATGCCTCCTTTGTTACCCTTTTCTCCTCCCTCCTGCGTGCCGCCATCCATCCCTCTTCGCCAATGCCTCTCGGGTCCACCAGTGCCCTCATAGCACCATGGGTGGCTGCAGAAGCGGGGAAAAGCCCCCCTCTGATGCTCCCTTCCCTCCCGTCCCTCCTCCCACCTCTGGCGCAGGCGTCACGGCTGGGCATCACTCCACGGACTCGCAGCGCCACAGGATGAGCAGCTTCAGCAGCAGGGAGCAGGCCACTCTCTGCCACATCTCCTCCTTGCAAACCGTCTTCCTCTCTTGCGTCCTCTCCCTCCCCCCACTGCCCCCCTCCCGCTTTCCTCCCCTCTCCCCTGCAGGCGTCTCGGCTGGGCATCACGACAATGGTGTCCACTGACTCGCTGCAAAGTGCACAAGGACCTTTCTCTCTCTATCCCCTCACTCCCCTTGTCTCCCCTTGTCTCCTCCTTGCATACCGTCTTGCTTTCACCCCCTCCCCTCACTGCCCCCTCCTGTACCCCTTCCCCCTCTCCCCTGCAGGCGTCTCGGCTGGGCATCACAACAGTGGTCTCCACGGACTCGCTGCGCCACATGATGCGCGGCTTCAGCAGCAGAGAGGAGACCAAGAAACGCTCTGCCATTCTACCTCCTTGCATACCATCTTGCTTTCGCCCCCTCCCCTCACTGCTGTACGCGTCCACGTACCCGCTGCTGTATGCCTCCACGTACCAGGCAGGCGAACACCTCGACCCCGCCGCTGTTGCCGACACCAAGGCCAGGAAGAAGGCGGGCAAGCTGGCAGGGAAGCACGGCGGCGCACAGGCCGGTGGACAGGGGGACGCGGGCGCACAAGGTGCAGCAGCTCAGAGAGATTGGCACGGAGGCCGGCAGATGGGGCAGCTGGCAGGGGAGGTTGTGGGGCAGGTGGGGCGGAGAGAGATGCAGGGCGGTGTGTGTGTGGGCTCTGGTGAGCGGGGAGGAGAGGAAGGATTGGGTTCACACGAGGGTGTTTGGCTGGGGGAAGGGCGGGTAGGCGGGGAAGGGAACTGTGGGGGAGGAGCTGTGATGACAGGGGGAGGTGGGGGTGGGAGGGAGGAGAGGGAGATGAGAGAGGCGGTTTGGGATGGTCGGACGAGCGTGACAGGTTTGGACAGGGAGAGGAGTGGGGAAGGAGGTGACGAGGGTAGAAGGAGAGATGTGGGGAGTGGGAGGGATGCTGTGAATGGGAAGGAGCCAATGAGTGAGATGAGAAGGAAGTAGTGAGTGAGAGAGGGGGGGTGAGTGAGAGGGAGATGGTGATTCAGGGGTACAAGGCGCAGAGTGAGATGGTGATAGGCAGTGTGGAGCAGCTGCTGTGCAAGTGGGAGCGCTGCCACGAGTCCGCCATCGTGGAGGGCGTTCACCTCAGCCTCAACTTCGTGGTGCGCTTTACTGCCTGCACCCTCTCACAGCTGCATACTCTTGCCGCCACTCCCCCACCGCACTCATGCACTCTCCCACCGCACTCATGCACTCTCCCACCGCACTCATGCACTCCCTCACCGTTCCTTTGCGCCGGCTGGCATGCCGTTTTTGGAATATCCTGTGATGTTCCATCGCATCGTGATGTTCCATCGCATCGTGCCGCCATGTGGCAGGTGTCGCATTCGGCATTTGTGTTCTGTGTTGCACCTGCATCCCACGTGGTGCGTGTTCCGCACGTGCATTTACATCCCACATGCCGCCCGTGTCCCTCACGTCATGGCAGATGGAGCTGCTGAAGCGGCATCCCACGATCATCCCCTTCGTGATCTACATCGGCAACGAGGCGAAGCACATGGAGCGGTTTGCGGTGCGCGCCAAGTACATGACGCTGGACCCGTGGCGCAACAAGTATGTGCGCTAAATGCGCAACATCCGCGCCATCCAGGACTACCTCGTGCGCCGCGCCGACAAGCATCTGATCCCTAAGGTGTGTGCGTCGTACGTGGGGTACAGTACGGTGGACCCTTTTCTGCAACAAGCACGTGCGCTACATGCGCCCTCTGTGCCGGTTGCGTCTCTCGCCTCCTCTCACCTGCCTCTACTTCCTTGCACCTCCCCCGCTTCACTTGGCCCGCACGCCACCTGCGCTTCCACCTCGCCTTGCCCGCCTGTTCCCGCATCACTCTCCCAACCACTTCGCCTTACCCCATCCCATCCCATTCTCTACCATCCCCTCCCATCCCCTCCCATCCCCTCCCATTCCCTCCCATCCCCTCCCATCCCCTCCCATTCCCTCCCATCCCCTCCCATCCCCTCCCATCCCCTCCCATCCCCTCCCATTCCCTCCCATCCCCTCCCATCCCCTCCCATTCCCTCCCACCCATCCCCTCCCATCCCCTCCCATTCCCTCCCATCCCCTCCCATCCCCTCCCATCCCCTCCCATCCCCTCCCATCCCCTCCCATCCCCTCCCATCCCCTCCCATCCCCTCCCATCCCCTCCCATTCCCTCCCATCCCCTCCCATCCCCTCCCATTCCCTCCCACCCATCCCCTCCCATCTCCTCCCATTCCCTCCCATCCCCTCCCATCCCCTCCCATCCCCTCCCATCCCCTCCCATCCCCTCCCATCCCCTCCCATCCCCTCCCATCCCCTCCCATTCCCTCCCACCCATCCCCTCCCATCCCCTTTCATTCCCTCCCATCCCCTCCCATCCCCTCCCATCCCCTCCCATCCCCTCCCATCCCCTCCCATTCCCTCCCATCCCCTCCCATCCCCTCTCCCCATCCCCTCCCATCCCCTCCCATCCCCTCTCCCCATCCCCTCCCATCCCCTCTCCCCATCCCCTCCCATCCCTCCCATCCCCTCTCCCCCCCTCCCAGATGTGCTACCAGCTGCCGCTGCCAGGCCGCTACGTCCTCTCGCTGCACCTCCTCTTCTCCGCCACCTTCCCCCTCCTGCGCTCCAATGCGCGCACCTCCTTCCTTGGGGGGTTCTCCAAGTGAGGCGCGGGGGGGGGGGGGGGGTGGGGAAGGGAGCTGGGAGGGGGGGATGAGGGGGGTTGCGGGGTGTGGGGGGGAGGATGGAAGGGGCACGCCCAAACGGAGGCTAAAAAGGTGAGGCGGAGGGGTGAAGAGGGCCCGGGGGGGGTGAGAGAGTGAAGGGATGTGCAGGTTCCTTGGAGGTTCACACAGCTGCCTTGGAGGGTTGTGAAACAACTGAACTGATTCTGAGAGGCCACACTCGTGGCTCATGCGTGGATGCATGCGTGGATGCATGCGTGGGTGCTTGCGTGGCATCCCCAAGTCAACATGCACTCGGTGCCGCTGTATCGCCATCAACTTCCCTTCATTGCTTCCCATTTATCCGATTCCTCCCCCTTTCCTCCCCCATTGCCCCCACTGCAGCTACACGGTGGTGCAGTCGCAGGCCATTCAAGCATCAGCACCGCCCACCTTCTCCCTTTACGCACACAGGTGCCTTCTTGTCACATGCCATGCCATGCCATGCCATGCCATGCCATGGGGCGTGCAGGGGACTGCTGCAGTGTGTCGCATGTGTCCTCACCGCACTTCAACGCCCAGGGTTACCTCACTCCTATCTCTTTGCTCTTACACCACGTCCCTCCTCTCTCCCCTCACCCATCCCACCACCCTCACTCCTCTCCTCTCTCTTCTCACAACATATGATTCCTCTCCTCTATCTCTTGTCTCTCAACACTCTCCTCTATCTCTTGTCTCTCAACGCTCTCCTCTCAGCCTACCACCTCTCTTCACTGCTGTCCACCGCACACACTTCTCATCGTACCGCTCGGCCGGCCCAAAACCATTTCTCGAAGAGCCTCCTCCAATGCATATCCCCCACCTCATTCCTTCTTCGCGTCCATCAACACCTGATGCCTTCTTTGCGACGAACAATGTTGCGGCTGTTCACGCGTCTGGTATGAACAGCTTCTCACAGCAGATGCAACAGTCTGGTATGAACAGCTTCTCACAGCAGATGCAACAGTCTGGTATGAACAGCTTCTCACAGCAACATGCTGCCTTCTCCCCCTCTCCTTCCCCGTCATCTCCATCCGATGCCACCTCCCCTTCATTGGTTGCGACCTACACATCTCCACCTTCCCCCCCACAAACACTCCCATCTCACAGGTGTTCTGGCCCAACATGCTGGCCTGTGGCAGCGTGCCACGTGGCAACGGGTCCATCTACCCACCAATCAACAGCAGCACGGGCGAGCTCATCTCAACAGGCGTGTGCCAGCAGCCCGACTCCGCCTTCTTCTTCCACGGGGAGAACTTCAACGGCTATGGCCGTGCTGTGTACGTGCCCCATACCATCCCGCTTATCCCGTTTCATTCCATCCCATCCCATCCCATCCCATCCCATCCCATCCCATCCCATCCCATCCCATCCCATCCCATCCCATCCCATCCCATCCCATCCCATCCCATCCCATCCCATCCCATCCCATCCCATCCCAACCCATCCCATCCCATCCCATCCCATCCGATCCCATCCCATCCCATCCCATCCCATCCCATCCCATCCCATCCCATCCCATCCCATCCCATCCCATCCCATCCCATCCCATCCCATCCCAACCCATCCCAACCCATCCCATCCCAACCCATCCCAACCCATCCCATCCCATCCCATCCCATCCCATCCCATCCCATCCCATCCCATCCCATCCCATCCCATCCCATCCCATCCCATCCCATCCCATCCCATCCCATCCCAACCCATCCCATCCCATCCCATCCCATCCCCCCTCCCCCCTCCCCTCCCCTCCCCTCCCGTTCTGTGCCATCCCATCCCATCCTGCGCGTGCATCCATGCGCGCCCCACTCCCACCAGGTACAAGGTGAGGGCAGCGGAGGGCAGGCCAGCAGCGGCCTTCAACCTCACGTACGTGTGGCAGTGCGGCGCCATGAAGCCCGTGTTGCCCGCGTGGATGAGCGACCCCGCCCTCGTGGGGCCCGCGCTCACCCTCTTTGACTCGCGCCATGATGCACGGGGCGCTGCTGGGAGCAGCGATGCTCGCAGTAACAGCAGTGATGACAGCAGCAGCACCAGCAGTGGGGAGAGCAATGAGAGCAGCAGCGGCAGGGAGGGGCCTGGGGGGGAGTATGACATGGCGCTGGTGGGCACCACTCTGCACGACCTCATTCAGCACCCCACCGCCCGCGCCTTTGGTGCTCTGCTGGGTAGGTGCCCTGCTGGGTAGGTGCCCTCCTCCTGGGTAGGTGCCCTCCTCCTGGGTAGGTGCCCTCCTCCTGGGTAGGTGCCCTCTTCCTGGGTAGGTGCCCTCCTGAGTAGGTGTGCAATGATGCTCATGACTTTGCAACGCGCCTCACCTGAACCCCTCCTCCATCTCCCCTTGGCCCCCCCCCACATCCAGAATCCAATCTGCTGCCACCACTGCGAGCAGCCATGAGGGATCCCTCAGCCGTGGCGGTGCTGGGCCCGTGGGCGGCGAGGGAGGACAGCAAGCCGCCCGAGTTCATCCCTGTCAGCAACAACGCGCGTTCCATGGCGTTTGAAAACGAGCTAATCAGGTGGGTTGGGCTGCTGGAAGCGTCACACCGCGCCGCCGGGTTCCTTCACGTGTCTTCAGGTGCTCCGGTCCCACCAGGGTCATTCGATCTGCCTGTGCTGACTCTCGTTCTTCATTTTCCCAACACGCTGCTTGCGTGAAATAACTGTTTCTTCCCTGCATGCCGCTCATGCCGTGTGGGCATGCCGCTCGTGCCGTGTGGGCATGCCGCTCATGCCGTGTGGGCATGCCGCTCATGCCGTGTGGGCATGCCGCTCGTGCCGTGTGGGCATGCCGCTCATGCCGTGTGGGCATGCCGCTCATGCCGTGTGGGCATGCCGCTCGTGCCGTGTGGGCATGCTGCCACTGACTGACAGGGCCATGCCATATCCACTTGAACACACGCTCCACCCTTGAAGCGCCACGGCTTTTTTTTTTGTTAAGCATCATCCACGTTGTCAACACACTTGTTCATCCACCCGGAGCACCAACGCAACGCACTCCGGGCAGACCTAACTCGTTCGAGAAGTAGGTTCGACCCAGCTTCAGCAGACCTAACTCATTCTAGTCTTCGCTATTCCAAAACTGAGCGTACGCGAGTTTCGGCACGATGGCCTTCATCAACGCTCCTTCTGCCTCTTCCCCTCCCCATTCCCACCCCCACCTCATCCCTCTCCCTTCCACCCGTCTTCCCCAACCCCCTCTTCCTCCTCCAATCCCCCCCCAGGCGGGTGCCCTCCACACAACCCGGTGCGCTCAGTGCACTGGGCATGATGGGGCTGACTCTCCCGCGCCCAGACCTGTGTCCCGACAGCACACACTACGCCTGGCCCGTCACCCTCGCCATCCTTGACCTCTGGCTCACACCGCTCTGCACCGCACACGCCTCACACGGTCCTCAACACTAGCGAGTATACCAAGGCATGGAACTGTTGGTCACGACTCACGACTCACACCCGAAGATGGAGTCACTCGTGGGATGCCTATAGTCGTGACTCGGGCTACTCCCCCACCTCACTTATTTGACACCAAATCCAAAGATGCATGCACCTCGGGTTCGAAACACAGCAATCAGGCTTGAGAAGAATGGTCAATTGCGGCTGGCCTTTTTCTGAAGCTCGCTGGTCTTAGTTTCAACCATTCTGTGCTTTCTTTCTGTCATATGTATTAATAAAATACTGTGCGCTCCTACCTACCGGTAGATGAATGTAACAGCCTGTACCGAACCTCCAGCTCCGTGCTCTCAGACTGCCATCCCAGTCTCAAGGTCCAAATTTCATACCGTATCGATCAAGCCTCCTACCTGAGATATGCTCAAGGTGTTGCCTGTTTTTTTATTGTGTTTCTTTGGCTACCATGCTGGAACACATTTACTACAAAACAATGACAGCAGTGGGTGACTATACATACAAGGACTGACTCTCTATCGTTTTAAAGGGCCACAAACACAGCATCAACCTCAACAGATTATGAACAAGTATGGCAGATACATTACACTAGAATGCAAGTTTGTGGAGGCCCAGTTGTACTCTGGTTCCAGCCACAACCGCTGACAGTATCTAGAACTTACTAGGTCATTGCCGAGACACAGCCGCTAGCAGGAAACACATGAGGCAGCATCTCATTAGTAAGCACCAGATAACATCAGTTACAGATACCATTGCTGTAACGAGTTGAAAGCAGGCGTGCAAGCCAACTCCGCAATCCAATTCTGCTCACACTGACCAATCTCAATGGTAGATTCGCCCCTCAATTGCTTTGCGACCCACCCCCCCTTCTCCTCCCCTCCTCCCCAACTCCCCATACAATACACACCCCCCCCCCCCTCCCCCCTTATCTCCAAGCCAGGTAAGTAACCCAAATTTGGGTAACATTTTATCGTTCTATGTATCGAAACTACTGAAACACTGTATCGGGTCATAACCAGGGCTCTCTTTATCAGACCAATTTGGTCTGACGGTCTGAGTTTCAGACGTGATTTTTTGTATTCATCTAGTTCCTAAGATTCTGTGTTTTTACTCATCTGATCAGTAAGACAAGCGTTTTAGGTTCGTATGATTTTCCAGGCCATGTAGAACACTTAATCTGAATTTACAGATATCGTGTTCGCTTTCGTCTGAAACCGACAATTTGACCCACTAGGCCATGTGCCCAGTAGACCACAGGATAGGACCACAGGTACAGCCATTTGCTGCCCTGTAACTGCACGCGCATTCAATACGCGTGTATTATAGCAGCCTCGCTTGCTGTCATGTAACTGCGGCATATGCTGCCAGGAGTTTGTCGTGTGGCTAGCTGTCGGCGCCGATGCCAGCCACAGCCACGGCAACGCGTTGTCTCGTTGTGCCAGCGCATTTGCATTTCCTAGACGTCACGCAACATTGCACCGTGGTCGTAGTGCCCCCCGCTCCCAACACGCAGCGCCTTTTGGTTCTCAATGCACTGCACGGTGATGGGGTTTCATGTAACCAATTCGTAACTGAGAAACAAAACAGTTGGCATGACTTTCGAGCTATCTCACTTTCGTTTTCGTTTTAGTTTGTTGGACAAAGTCCGATTGGCTTGCGATATTTGTACGATCAGAAAGCTGGGAATACAGGTGCAAGACACCTGTCAAGGATGGTTTTCCTCATGTTCATAGCTACACAAGAGAAGCTTCGAGAATCTGGCCATCTGCGGTCCAGATTCAAATTCTATGTTCTGTACAAGCGAAACTACAATGAGAGTTACGCTAAAGCAGCTTAAAACATTCAATATGAGCGGCTCAGATTCCCCCCATGCCGTGCCATGCCAGGGCATTTCCCGCGCCATGCCAGGGCATTTCCCGTGCCATGCCAGGGCATTTCCCGTGCCATGCCAGGGCATTTCCCGTGCCATGCCAGGGCATTTCCCGTGCCATGCCAGGGCATTTCCCGTGCCATGCCAGGGCATTTCCCGTGCCATGCCAGGGCATTTCCCGTGCCATGCCAGGGCATTTCCCGTGCCATGCCAGGGCATTTCCCGTGCCATGCCAGGGCATTTCCCGTGCCATGCCAGGGCATTTCCCGTGCCATGCCAGGGCATTTCCCGTGCCATGCCAGGGCATTTCCCGTGCCATGCCAGGGCATTTCCCGTGCCATGAAATGCCATTTCCCGTGCCATGCCAGGGCATTTCCCGTGCCATGAAATGCCATTTCCCGTGCCATGGAATGCCATTCCCTCGTGCCATGTCATTCCATGTGTGCACCTACTTGTTCGAATCTTGCATGCAATATTACCACAAATTGCCAAAACAGAGCACAGACATCATTATTGAGACCTGGTACCCACATATCCATCGCCGCCCGTGGGGCTCGAACCCACGACCACAAGGTTAAGAGCCTTGCGCTCTACCAACTGAGCTAGGGCGGCTTTGAATTAGGAATGTTCGGCACATAACTGGCACGGGACATCGCCTCCGCCATACACATCCCCTCACTTGTCAGGGCTAGTGAATGGCAAAACACTGATGACAAGGCTGGGGAGAATCACTGCTGGTGGCACAGATGGAGAAGTGGATACACAAGAAACACACACTGCGGCTCAGACATAAGGGGGTAGGGGCTGCTGCTGACAGCACTCCAGAGACAGCAGAGTAAGCGCAGACAAAAAACATGGGAGCGCATGTGAGAGGAGATGCAAGATCGGTTGTGAGAGCGGAAGCTTTTCGTGGTAAAGCATCGATGGAATATGATCAGGCTGGGAGCACACACGAAAGGGAGAGAATTTTTGTGAGGCAGGGGAAGAATCACTGCTGGTAGCACAAACGGATAAGATAAATGCAGCACACACTGTGGTTCAGTCCTAAGGGGTTAGGAGCTTCTGCTGACAACACTCCAGAAACGGTAGAGCAAGCGCAGGTAAAACAATGTGAGCGGATGTGAGGGCAGATGCACGATTGGTTGTGAGGGCAGAAGCCTTGTCGTGGTAACACAAAGGAGGAAAATAAGCAGGCTGGGAGCATACATGAGAGAATTCCCGTAAGGTAGAGAAAGAAAGGTAAATAACTGATTAACGGTATCGCACAGAAAGGCTTAGGCACAGAGGATTACAACGTTTCTGATAGCCCAAGTCCGTAAAGTGATAGAAAATTTACGTGACCTCGGAATTTTTTTCATTTATGTGTTAAAGCTGGGTACTTACAAACGGGCTGACAGTGGCCAGGCTTAGTTGGTAATTGCGGCAAGAGTTATACTACGAATCCGTCAAGATCACTGCTAGAGTCCCATATCACCATGTCACTCTGCAGCAGCAGTTGGGGAAAGGAGGGGGGAGATTGTTGCACTTGGATGGCAGCACTGACAAAGTGCACATGACGAGCAGTTATTTCAGGTAATTAGAGGGAAGAGGAAGATAGGTACATGTGGGTAGCACATGATTGGCCGTGCACTGATAGCGGTGGCCCTGTGTATCGCTGTCACAAGGGGCACAGAGGCAGACACATACAAAGGGGGGTGATGAAGGATGCTCCTATCGTTCTGTAATGTCATGCCAGAATCCTCCATAACCCTGCCATGGCATCATCCTACCATAGCACCATCCTGCCATGTCATCATCCTGCCATGTGATCATAATACCATCATCTTGCCATCTCAGCATCCTACCATCATCCTGCCATGTCAGCATCCTACCATCATCTTGTCGTATCATCATCCTACCATCATCTTGCCTACCATGATCCTGCCATGTCATCATCCTACCATCATCCTGCTGTGTCATCATCCTACCATCATCCTGCCATGTCATCATCCGCTCATCCTGCCATGCCATTCCCCCATGTCACACCATGCCATGCCATTCCCCCATGTCACGCCATGCCATCCCATTCCCCCATGTCACGTCATGCCATGCCATGCCATTCCCCCATGCCATGCTATGCCATTCCCCCATGCCATGCCATACCATTCCCCGATGCCATGCGATGCCATGCCATGCGATGCCATGCCATGCGATGCCATGCCATGCCATGCCATGCCATGCCATGCCACTTCCACATGCCATGTCATGCCATTCCAACATGTCATTCCCCCATGCCGTGCCATTTCCGTGCCATGCAATACCATTTCTCATGACATGCAATGCTATTCCCTCGTGCCATGCAATACCATTTCTCATGACATGCAATGCTCTTCCCTCGTGCCATGCAATACCATTTCTCATGACATGCAATGCTATTCCCTCGTGCCATGCAATACCATTTCTCATGACATGCAATGCTATTCCCTCGTGCCATGCAATACCATTTCTCATGACATGCAATGCTATTCCTTCGTGCCATGCCATTCCATATGTGCACTAGCTTGTCCATGTGCAGGATCACCATATGTGCACCAGCTTGTCCATGTGCAGGATCACCATATGTGCACCAGCTTGTCCATGTGCAGGATCACCATATGTGCACCAGCTTGTCCATGTGCAGGATCACCATATGTGCACCAGCTTGTCCATGTGCAGGATCACCATATGTGCACCAGCTTGTCCATGTGCAGGAACACCATATGTGCACCAGCTTGTCCATGTGCAGGATCACCATATATGCACCAGCTTGTCCATGTGCAGGATCACCATATGTGCACCAGCTTGTCCATGTGCAGGATCACCATATGTGCACCAGCTTGTCCATGTGCAGGATCACCATATGTGCACCAGCTTGTCCATGTGCAGGATCACCATATGTGCACCAGCTTGTCCATGTGCAGGATCACCATATGTGCACCAATTTGTCCATGTGCAGGATCACCATATGTGCACCAGCTTGTCCATGTGCAGGATCACCATATGTGCACCAGCCTGTCCATGTGCAGGATCACCATATGTGCACCAGCTTGTCCATGTGCAGGATCACAGAGATGGAACCTCATTTCCGCGGTCTTCCATGCGATATGACCACATGCCAAAGCAAAAACAAATATTTCTCCCAAAGATTGCTGCAAGCAAAACCCGCCACCCGTGGGGCTAGATTCCACGACCACAAGGTTAAGAGCCTTGCGCTCTACCAACTGAGCTAGAGCGGCTACGAGTTTGTGATGTGCGTTACAGATGTGACCAGGCGTATCCCCCACACCTCAGCCATACCATCCCCTTCTCTGATTGTCAGGGCTAGTGAATGGCAAACAACTGATGATGAGGCTGGGGGAGAATAGCTGCTGGTAGCACAGAAAAAGAACACAGATGGAGAACAGAGACAAAGGAAGCACACACTGTGGTTCAGACACGAGGGGGAAGGGACTGCTGACAAAAGCATGTGAACGGATGAGAAAGAAGATGCAAGATCGGTTGTGAGAGCAGAAGCCTTCACAAAAGGGAGAGATTTCCGTGAGGCAGGGGTATTAAGGCGAGAATGTGATGTGAGGTATAGGCACTGGCAAGACCAGATTCGAACCTTCGGCGCATGCATAACAGCGTTTCCAACAGCCGATGTCCCTATAACGGTAATCTGTCCGTCAAGGACACTGCTTGAGTCCCATATCATGTCACCCTGCAACTAAGGGGCGGGGAGATGGAGGAGGGGATGTGGGCAAGCCAAGAGAGCAATAAAATACTTCTAGGATGGGAGAATGGCAGAAAAGCCTCTGCAGTCGTTGAAGCAGTGCGAAATGGGTCATTTAGATGGAAGGTAGTTGCAGTTGCGTACGGTTTCCGTTTATCCAACACCTGTTAGGTTCAAGACGTCGCTTATGACGATGCACGGCGATTAATGAGACAAGAAGTACTCAGCCAGTCAAGCGTGGTACGAAAAGGTCAGTCAGTCAAGCATAATACGAAAATTAAGTGAAAATGCATGCAGAAAAAGGTAGCGCGTACCTACGAAAAGGGTAGCGCGTACCTGCGGAAAGGGAAGCGTGTATATGCTGAAAGGGTAGCGCGTACCTGCGGAAAGGGCAGCGCGCAGCTGCGGGATAGGGCCGCGCATAGCTTCGACATAGGGCAGCGCGGATCATGGCGTTAACTAGAGGCGTCACATGCATTGATTCGCGTACGGTTGGCAATTTCGTTGCCGTTTCGTTCGGTGTGAGCGTGGAAGGCGCTACGAGATGGCTGGCGGAGCTACCGACGCGAAAGCTATTCCAGTCCATCCTTTCAAGCTTAGCAAAGTCGTCTGAACTAAGAACAAAACGTCTGAGGGTAGCGGCGGAATTGATACGCGAGCGCAGTGTGGAGGCTGGGATGCGGTGCGGACACGGGAAAACGGAAAGCAACGAATATGTGCGACGGAACAAGCGACTAGCATAAGCAAACATACAATGCAGCGACGATTAGCATGCGACGCAATAAGTGTTTAGCATGCGACGCAACAGGAGATTAGCATGCGACGTAACAGGAGATTAGCATGCGTCGCAACTGAAGATTAGCATGCGACGCAACAAGAGATTAGCATGCGATGCAACAGGAGCATCGCAAAACAGGGGGGAGGGGAATGTATGTTGCGCAAGTGTTGTTCGTTACTTCCTCGTGTTGTGGGGGTTGGGAATCATGTGAGAATGTTGCTCGCATGTGGCGTGGGAGGTTTGTTATGTCAAACTTATATGCTGCATGTTGTGTAGGCTATAGTGGGGTAGCCCATATGTCGAAACAGCAGGCGAAAAGGAGGGGTTTTCACTAGCAGCAGTTGACATACATATAGGAAACCCTAATTGGGTTGTACTCGCTATAGAGTACCCCACTGCAAGCTAGACAAACATCGACATTCTGACACACCCCCATAGTCAAAGTGGGGTACAATCAATACAACAAGCAGGCAGTGCAATAGTTCACAAGGATAAGCAAAGCTAGAGGCTATCACAGAGGGCAAGTGAGGAGGAGGAGAAACTATGGAGGACGAGAAGATGAGAGGCGACAGCTGAAGCTGCAGACACACAGGCAACATGAGTGCGCAGCACTGACGCTACCAGGCTAAACCCGGGCTACACGGCGACAGGCGCATCTGGCCCACTGTGCTCCCAGGAGTGCTTACACGATGGCTACCGGGCGCAGAGCCCCGGACTACACGGCCACAGGGGGTCGTGGCTCTCTGGACTACCAGGAGTGCTCACAGTGTGGCTACCGGGCGCAGAGCCCCGGACTACATGGCCATAGGGGGTCGTGGCTCTCTGGACTTCAGGCGCTGCGGACGACAAGTCGGCTACCTCCGGTCAACCTCCCCCAACTGTCCCACACCCTTTTCACACACCCCCTGCTGAACCACTAGCACCGCTCACACGCCACCCCCCTCGTACCACTCCGACGGCTCCAACACATCCACCCCCCTCAACGGCAGCTGCAGCAGTGGGAGACGGAGGAGGAGGAGGAGCAGGGGACAGCTCACACACACGGCACCCCCATACTCTCCACCCCCATACGCAGGGCAGGGCAGGGCAGACGGTACGGGCCGCTTACGGGCCTGGCGCAGGCCGGACGAACCGCGCGCGGGCTGCCTGAGCCGCGCGCGGGCCTGGCGCAGGCCATACGGGCCGTGTGCGGGCTGTACGGGCCGCGCGCGGGCCTAGCGCAAGTCGCGCGGGCCGCTACGGGCGACGGGGGGCGACGCGCGGGTCCCCGGGGGCGCTGCGACGGGCGACGGGGGGCGACGCGCGGATCGACGGGGCAGAAAACCGCCGCGCGCCTCGGGGCGCACGGCAGACAGAGGCGCGCGGCGGGATGAAAAATACGCCGTGCACCTGAGCGCCCGGGGCGCGCGGCAAGTAGAACACGTCGCGCGCCCGGGGCGCGCGGCAAGTAGAACACGTCGCGCGCCCGGGGCGCGCGATAGGCAGGACAGCAACGGAAGCATTAGGTAGCGGGCCCATCCACAGGATCGACCCAGGAGGGTCGACCTGCTATGATAGCATGTCGAAACACTAGGCAAGAATCAAAAACAGGAAAGAGAGGTTTTCACTAGCAGCAGTTGAGATACATATAGGAAACCCTAATTGGGTTGTACTCGCTATAGAGTACCCCACTGCAGGCTAGACAAACATCGACATTCTGACACCATATGGGGTACAACCCAAATTAGGGTGTGCTACTTGTACTCATGCATGCTGTTAGTTCACACATCCTTGTTCATTCTGCTGAAATGGTTTCAGAGAAGGTCCTAGCCTAGGACCGGTTTTTTTTTTTTAGGGCCCACCGAGCCGCGCTACCCCACGAGTCGCGCCGCCCTATTAGTGCCGCGCTGCCCTGCCCTGCCCTACGTCGCGCTGCCGCGCACGCCCTGCCCTGCCCTGCCCGCGCGCTGCTCGCCGCCATGAGCGCCGCTCACCGCCGCGCCGCGCGCCTTGCCTGCGCACTTCTCGCCGCCACGCCTCGCCGCTCTCCGCGCGCGCCGCTTGCCACCGCGCGCCCTGCTCTGCCCACGCGCCGTTCGCCGCCGCGCGCCCTGCCTTGCCTACGCGCCGCTCGCCGCCGCGTTCCCTGCCCTGCCCGCGCGCCGCTCACCGCCGCGTGCCCTGCCCTGCCCTGCCTGCGCGCCGCTCGCCGCCGCGCGCCCTGCCCTGCCCGCGCGCCACTTGCTGCTGCACGCCCTGCCCTGCCCGCGTGCCGCTTGCCGCCGCGTGCCCCGCCTTGCCCACACGCCGCCTACCGCTGAGCGCCCTGCCCTGCCCGCGCGCCGCCCGCCGCCGCGCGCCCTGCTCTGCCATCGCGCCGCCAGCAGCCGCGCGCCCTGCCCTGCCCATGCGTTGCTAGCAGCCGCGCTGCCCTGCTTGTGAGCCGCCCTGCTGGCCGCCGCCCTGCCCTACCCTGCTTGCGTGCTGCCTTGCTGCTACCGCGCTCGCCTGATCTGCCTGCTATGGCGACTGTCAGCGTCCTCACCTTCGATCCGGAGGGCCGCCCGATAGAGTTCGATTCTTGGCTTGGTGACTTACAGCTGTACTTACTGAGCGACTATAAGGACGGTATTTCGCTGTTTGACCTCCCGTCTGGAGCCTCTCTCGCCCCTCTCGACACAGCTGACAGTGCAACTCGCTCGCTGTGGCTTACCCGTGACGCTGCTGCTCGCTTAGCCGTTTGCAATCATCTGCCGTTAGCTGAACGCACTCACTTTGGCCAGCACAAGACTGCTAAAGCCCTGTATGATGCTGTAGTCGCTCGTTACTCCTCCCCGGCCACTGCTGCTCTAGGCCGCCTTCTACTGCCCTACCTGTTCCCCGAGTTGTCCGCCTTTGCCACAGTCGCTGACTTCGTCACTCACCTTCGCACTAATGATGTCCACTACCGAGCCGCGCTTCCTGCCGAGTTCCTCACCAAGAACCCTCCTCCCTGCCGAGTCCCTCTTACATCACTCTCTACTTTATAGTCACCCACCTCCCTGACTCTCTTAGCGTTGTCAGGAACCTCCTTCTCGCCCTTAACACCACAGCCCTCACTATCGACCTGCTTGAGAAGCACCTCCTTGCAGTTGAGACTAGCATAGTCGGTGTAGGCGCTTCTCGTGGCACTCCTCGCACTCCCTTCTTTGAGGGGTACTCGCCCTCCCCCCTTCTCCCCTTAGTCGCCTCTGCTGCAGCTGTTGACTACCTTCATGCTGAGGAGGTAGGAGCTGCGTCTGCTCCTAGTGGGAGGCGCCGCAGTGGCAGGGGCAAGGGAGGCAGAGGCGGTGGGGGTGGCAGAGGTGGAGGCGGTGGTGGGGGCGGTGGAGGCGGTGGAGGGGGCGGCGGTGGCGGAGAGAGTGGTGGTGGGGGTGGAGGCATAGGTGGCGGCGGTGGTGGCGGCGGTGGTGGCGGCAGTGGGAGCGGAGGCGGCGGCAGTGGTGGCGGCCGGGGTGGTACCAGCCAGAGGGGAGGCCTTGGCGATGGTTAGAGGCAGCTGCAGCAGCGTCAGCGTGAGACCCCTTCGCCTCAGGAGCTACGTGAGTGGTTTGCTCAGCGTGGGGCGGCTGGGGGTGGTGGTTCTTGCCCGTATATCATTCACACAGGTGATCGCTCTGGTTTGACACGCGAGAAGCCTCACACCCAGTACCGCTGCTTCTCTCGTCTTACTGACGCCTTCTGCGCAGAATTTCCCGACGCGGCTGAGCTTCCCCGCTGGGCAGAGCTGCTTAGGCAGGGTGTGGATATCTTTGCTCTTGATTATGATGCTATCCTTGCTGCCATGTATGCATTGACTGTTAGTGCTGAGGGTGACTGTTACCTGTGTATGCCGCCAAACCCAGGTATAGAGGCTGCTGCTCTAGGTGCTAGTGAGTCTGCTGCTCTAGGTGCTGGTGAGTCCGCTCTCTCGGGTACTGCGTCTGCTGCGGCCTTGCACACCTTCACGCTTGACTCAGGTGCTTCACGCTATTTCTTTCGCAACAATACCACAGTCACACCGCTCTCTGCACCTGTTGCTGTCTCTGGCTGACCCTTCTGGGGGCCCAGTCCTTCCACGTTCCTCCACTATTCTGCCGTGTCCAGCGGTTCCGTCTGGCTCACTGTCAGGTCTCCACCTCTCCTCGTTCTCTACAAACGTGGTGAGCAACGCCGTCCTTCAGGATGCGTGGGTTGATACCCTCACCCCTGGAGGACAGCGTGTGACGATCTGTACATGCTCTTGGACTGGCAGGCACCTGGCCACGTTCACTCATCGGCCTCGGTCGAGTCTGTACACACTGAACACTGCGCCTCCAAAGGTAGCTGCGTCTGCGTCTGCGTCAGGTCAGCTAGAGGCCCCCTGCTCGTGTCGCGCCCTGTCGCACGAGACGCTCGTTTGGCACCACCGCCTTGGTCACCCCTCCGTGGCACGCCTTCGTGGCATGCACTCCCATCTTCTCTCTGGTCTTTCCAAGTCTCTCTCTCCCCTCCCACCCTCGCTTGCCCCTCCCTCTCTTCCCTGTGTCCAGGGGCGGCAGCGCGCCACTCCTCACTCCTCCGAGTTTCCCCCGACGACTGCTCCCTTGCAGACTCTCCACATGGACGTGTGGGGCCCAGCCCGCGTCCGAGGACAAGGCTGCGAGTGCTACTTTCTGCTGGTTGTCGACGACTACACGCGTTCCACTACGGTCTTCCCCTTGCGCAGCAAGGGGCAGGTCCCTGATGTTTTGATCCCTTGGATCCGCGCTGTTCGTCTCCATCTCTGCGAGCGGTTCGAGACGGACCTTCCCATCCTGTGTCTGCACACTGACAGAGGTGGTGAGTTTTCGTCTGACCTCTTGCGGGAATTTTGTCGTGGGGAGGGCATTCGCCAGACGTTCACGCTCTAGGCCTCTCCATAGTAGAATGAGGTTGCTGAGCGCCGCATTGGCTTAGTCATGGAGGTCATTCGTACCTCCATGATCCATGCGGCTGCCCCCCATTTTCTATGGCCGTTTGCAGTCTAATACGCTGCACATCAGCTCAACCTCTGGCCTCGTGTCTCCTTGCCGGAGACCTCGCCGACACTGCGTTGGACGGGAGAGGTTGGCAATGCGTCAGTGTTCCGGGTCTGGGGATCTCATGCCTTTGTCCGCGATACCACCGCGGACAAGCTCTCCTCCCGCACCATTCCCTATGTCTTCCTTGGCTTTCCCCTTGACGCGCCTTGTTGGCAATTTTACCACCCCATCTCGCACCGTGTCCTGCCCTCTCAGGACGTCACGTTTGACGAGTCAGTTTCCTTTTACGGTCTCTTCCCCTACCGCACTGCCCCTCTCCCTCCCCTGCCGCTCTTCCTCGCACCAGGTCCTCCTCCGGTAGACTCCCTCCCCCCTCAAGGTCTTGCTCCCTCAGGTGTGTCCCAGATAGACCCTGTCGGGCTTGTCGAGGTAGCTGTCGACCCTGGTGGTGCTAGGGGTGCTGCGTCTGGGGGTGCTGAGTGTGGGGGTGCTGAGCCGGAATGTGTTGAGCCTGGAGGTACTTTGAATGCTGGAGGTCCTACGGGTGTCTCGTCACGGCGGGAACCTCTCTCTCCAACTCAGCTGCGCGAGTGGTTTGCTCGGCGCTGGAGCCTCTGGAGTGGAGCTGCTGGAGCTGGAGGCACTGGAGCTGCTGGATCTAGTGGTGCTGCAGGCTTTGGAGCTGGAGCTGCTGGAGCTAGAGCTACTGGAGGTGCTGGAGCCGCTAGTCCCGGAGGTGCTGGTACTGGAGGTACTGGAGCTGCTGGAGCTGGAGGTGCTGCAGGAGCTGGAGGTGGTGGAGGTGCTGGAGCCGCTGGTCCTGAAGGTGCTCGTACTGTAGGTACTGGAGGTGCTGGAGCTGGAGGTGCTGCTGGAGCCGGTGGTACCGCAGGCGTTGGAGCTGGAGACCCTAGAGCTGGAGGTGCTGGCCCTGGGGGTGCTGGTGCTGTCGGTGCTGGTTCTTGGTCTCCCGCCTTCTACTGGCCTTACTCCTCCTTTACTGTGTCCACCGCCTGACCAGTCCTAGCCACAGTTACAGCCAGCCTCCCCACTACCGGCTCCTTCTCCCTACACTGAGCAGCCTGGAGGTCTTACAGAGCGTTGTGAGTCTGCGTATCATCCTGCGTCGCCTGTTCGCGCTGTCCGCACTGGTTGTCGTGTTCCGCGTGAGCGTCCTCCTCCTGTCCCCGGCACGTGACTCACAAACATGCGACTCACAAACATGCGACTCACAAACATTTGCCCCATATAACACACGCCCCTCTATGCGAACCACTTGTTTTAGCCTGTTCACCTTCTTGTACACTAGGCAAGGTACCAACAGCACGCCTATAAGAAATTTTGTTTTTCCTTGGATACACGGTTCTCGCCAGTCACTCGAACCCTGTATACTGTCTGGGTGGAAGCAGCATAGCAACCAGATGATACCAACTGCTTATCGCTCTCTCAATGCCTATAGTCAATCCCTTGACAGCCCACAAATGTGCCTTAGCCCGTGGTGTCGAAATATTTTGTCATGTTTTATAATTGCTTGTAGTTGTAGTTAGTGTAGTTATGTAAACTTTTGTTGGTGGTGCACCTTATTTTGTTTCTATGCTATATGTACCCCTGAACCTATAGTGAAACCACCTTTTCACCAATTTCCCTCTCAACTCACTCGACATTGCTCCTAGGGGAAAACCCGCTCGATACCTAAGTTAGGGCCTAGGCTACTAAGCCTAGGCCCCCGTTTCTACTCTTAATTTACTTAGACATTCGACATGTTATCGGAGCCGAGTGTTCGTCCTGGCCTGTGGGCCCACTTTACTTCCGCTGCTAAGATTTTACGGTCGCGCGCCTAGGGCGCGTGACGGTTTTATTTTTACCTTGTCCCGCCCACGGGCGTGTGACTCCTTCCCTGCCCGTCGCGCGCCCCGTGGCACGCGACGGTGCCCTTCTACTGCCCATCGTGCGCCCCGTGGCACACGATGGTGCCCTGCTCGTCGTGTGCCCCGAGGCACACGATCGGGCCCTTTTATGCTACCCGTCGTGCGCCCCGTGGCACTGGCCCGCGACGGGCCTTTCCGCCCCTGCACTCCCTGCTGCCGCCCTTGACCCATCTGCACCGACGCCTCTTCGCCGCTCTGCGGCTTTCTTCCTTCCCACCCCCCCCTTTCTCTTGTCTCCCTGCAGCCGTGGGGAGGAGGGTATGGGGGTGGAGGGTGTTGGAGCGTGGGGTCAACTCTCTCCCTTTCCCTCCTCCTTCTTTCAGTCCCACCGCTGCAGCTGCCGCTGGGGGAGGAGGGTGTGAGGATGTGGGTGAGGAGGGGGAGTGGTACCGGGGTGGCGGGTGTGAGGCAACAAGCAGCCGTCCCTCCACCTCTCCTCTCTTCCCCCTTTCTCTGCTGCTTCTGCAGCAGTGTGGGGGAGGGGAAGGAGGAGGGTGAGGAGATGGTAGGGGTACCTGCTGTTGCTGTAACTACATACCTACCTACAAGCATTATGGGGGCGTGTCGAAATATTTTGTCATGTTTTATAATTGCTTGTAGTTGTAGTTAGTGTAGTTATGTAAACTTTTGTTGGTGGTGCACCTTATTTTGTTTCTATGCTATATGTACCCCTGAACCTATAGCGAAACCACCTTTTCACCAATTTCCCTCTCAACTCACTCGACATTGCTCCTAGGGGAAAACCCGCTCGATACCTAAGTTAGGGCCTAGGCTACTAAGCCTAGGCCCCCGTTTCTACTCTTAATTTACTTAGACATTCGACACGTGGATCCGCGCACCCTCTTGCGCGGTGGGCCTACACTCAGCACAATGTTAACGCCCCTACGAGTTCGCTGCCTGAACATCAATGGTATCAATACACCGTTAAACGTAATGCTCTAAAACGCTGGCTTTCCAAGACTCCTCCTCACACTGACATTCTCATTTTAGTGGACACACGCCTCTCAAAGAACCTTCCTCGACTGTCCCTCCAACTCCGACCGCACTCCTCGGTCCACGCTCCCACCCTTTACGCATTAATTTCAAAAATCCACAAGTTCCGCACCCTGGTGGCATCTGTTGAAAGAACTGAACAGGAATTGATGAACTAGGAGTGAAAACAGTACAAATACCTAACCCTAGAATTGTGTACCCCCTACAGGCTAACCCACTGTAGCCTAAACAAGCACAACAACATATATAATGTTTGACACACCCCCATAGGCGAAGTGGGGAGAACTAGGGGTCACAAGACCAGTCAAGGCAAAGCAAGGCAAAACAAGCTCAGGGTGGATCTCAAGGATACCACACAAATTCCGAGCACAAGTAAGTGGTCACAAGACCAGTTCACATGCAGGTTGATAATAGAGCAAAAGGTACAATGATCACAACCTAGCAAGAGTAAACATGCAGGTATATATATGTAAAGAGATCAGAGTACAAACAGGCTCAAGAAGTAAGCAAGTGAGGTCCAGTAGGCACAAGGCCTAGAAGAGTGCAAAAGCGCTGATGGTCACAAGGCTGAAGCGCCTTGGTGAACACATCAGCAGTGTTGGCCTCAGAGGCCACGTAACGCAGGCGAAGCTGACCACGCTGCTGTAGCTCTCGAGCAAGGAAGTAACGCAGAGCAATGTGCTTCGTTCTGTGCTCCAGTCTGTGCTCCTCACACAAGGCAATGGCTGCCTTGTTGTCGACGTACAGCACTGGAGGAGAACGAGGCTGCTCTCCGAGGTCGGTCAGCAAGTAGGTGAGCCAGCGTAGCTCCTGGGCCGCCATGGCTGTGGCGTAGATCTCAGCCTCACAACTGGAGCTGAGAACAGAAGAAGAGCGAGTAGAACGCCAAGAAACTGAACCAGAGCCAAGACTGAAGGAGTAACCCTGAGACGACCGCTGAGTAGCCTGGTCGTCTGCCCAAGAAGCGTCTTAGTGCCCAGTGAGAACAACTGGGACTCGCCCTCCAAGCACTAGCCCCATGCCCGACGTACTGCACAAGTAGCGCAACACCCTCTTAGCTGCATCCATGTGCTCCTTCCGGTGACGGCCGGGAGCGACATAGCGTGCAAGAATGCTAAGAGGGTATGCAAGGTCAGGTCGAGTGCAGGTCATCAGGTACATGAGGCAACCCACAAGCTCTGGATACGGGCCACTCAACTCTACGGACTCATCCGAAGGCAGAGCTGAGAGCGAGTGACCGGTAGGCAGAGGAGTGGGCTGAGGCGAGGAGTACGTGAAGCGGAAGCGCTGAAGGACCTGCTGCACCATGTGTGACTGAGTCAAGGTGATGGTGCGGCGTGCTCTGTCCCGGGTGATCCGCAAGCCAAGATAGCTTGTCAGTTCACCCAAGTCTGTGCACGTGTGTCACTTCTGAAGCTCCGACTTCACGTGGGCGAGTGCCACAGTGTCAGCAGTAGCAAAGACCAAGTCGTCGACGTACACAAGGACGTAGAACGGCGGCAGTGAGGTGTCGGTGCGTAGAAACAGCGACGGGCCAGCAGAAGAAGGCGCGAACCCAAGAGCCGCAAGTGTAGTCCTCAGTGTGTCGTGCCACTCACGAGGCGCTTGGCGGAGACCGTAGACTGGCCGTCGGAGGCTCCACTGGGTACCAGGAGGGAACGACCCAGTGAAGCCAGGTGGACGGCGCAGCCAGATCTCCTCGTGCAGGCTGCCCTGTAGGAAAGCTGTGCTGAAGTCAAGCGAGTGGAGCTCGTAGTCACGCTGAGCGGCGACGTGCAGCAGAACCCAAAGAGTGGTCATCTTTGGGGTGGGGGAGAAGGTCTGGAAGAAGTCAACTCCCTCTCGCTGACTGAAGCCTCGTGCAACGTAACGTGCCTTGAAGACAGGCGGAGAGCCCGGCGGCCGCTTCACCCTGAAAATCCACATGCCACTGACGATGTTCGCCCCAGGTGGGGGAACCTCGTCGACGTAGGTGCCTGTGGACTTCCAGGAAGCCATCTCTGTGTCCATGGCCGACTACCACTGAGAGGAGTAGGGACCGGCCATCGCCTCTGCGTAAGAGCGTGGGGTCGGGATGTCTGGTGCATCCGGGTCTCCCTCAGGGGCAACAAGCATAGACACGAGATGGGGCAAAGCGGCAGCAAAGCACTCAAACTCCTCCTGCCTGTCCTCAAGGACGTCAGTGCCAAGAGCACACTCACCCCCGACGGACGGAGGACAGACAGACTCAGACTCAGCAACCAGGCTAGCAGCGTAGTCTAGACGACAGGTGGCAGCAAAGTCGACAAGCTCAGCAACTATGGCAGACGCAGCAGCAGGCTCAAAGGAAGGGTCAGTGACAACAGTAGCCTGGAGACGCGTGACAGTAGGACTGGCAGCACGAAGAGAGTCTGACCCAGGGTCAGCAAGAGCAGGGAGAGAAGAAGCAGGAGGAGACGGCTGTGGGACACGCTGTGGAGCAGTGGACGGACGAAGTGCCATCCGGTGAGTGCCTGGGACAGCAGGAAGACGCTGACGCTGGACACGACTACAAGTGAGAGCAGTACGGACAGGCGACGCAGGACGAGACTCTGGCGACGCAGGACGAGACTCAGGCTCACGACGCTCAGTAAGACCTCCAGTCGGACCAGTGTAAGGAGCAGGACCAGGGAGAGAGGAGGCAGACGGTAACTGCGACTGCAGCTGGACAGACGGAGGACACGCGAAGGAGGGAGGAGGACAAGGAGGTGGGAGCTGGACAAGAACCTGCTAAAGGAGCGGAACGAAGTACGGCCGTGACCGTGCAGCGACACCAGAACCAGCAGGGACACCCGCACCAGGGTCCGCAGCACCAGCAGCAGCTCCAACACCTGGGTCCGCAGCTCCAGTAGCAGCTCCAACACCGGGGTCCTCAGCACCAGCAGAAGCCCCAACGCTCGGGTCCGCAGCACCAGCAGCAGCTCCAACGCCTGGGTCCGTAGCACCAGCAGCAGCTACAACACCTGGGTCCTCAGCACCAGCAGCAACTCCAACACCCGGGTTCGCAGCACGAGCAGCAGCTCCAACACCCGGGTCCTCAGCACCAGCAGCAGCTCCAACGTCCGGGTCCGCACCACCAGCAGCAGCGCCCACGGCAGCGGGGTGCGCAACACGAGGCACGCCACTCCGAAGAGTGCAGCGCCGCTCGTACCACTCACGGATCCGCTCACGGGAGGGGAGCTCCCGACTGGGAGGAGAAGCACTAGCACCAGTCCCAGCAGCACGCCCGGCTCCAGCGGCACCTCTCCCGAGGCTGCAGTACTGTAAGTACCACTCACGCAGCTGCTCCAAGGAGAGGGCTCCTCCAGGAGTAGGACTCCCAGGCCCAGTACCTCCAGACCCAGAACCCCCAGACTCCGGACTCTGCGGCTCAGCACCCCGAAGCTTAGCACCCCCAAGCTCAGCGCCCCCAGGCTCCACACCCCGAAGCTCACCACCCCCAGGCTCAGTACCCTCAAGCACAGCACCCCCAGGCTCCACACCCCCAGGCTCCACACCCCCAGGCTCCACACCCCCAGGTTCCACACCCCCAGGCTCAGCACCCCCAGCAGGACGAGAGTCGACAGCTACCTCAACAGGCGCAACCGGGTCTACCTTAGACACACCTGAGGGAGCGGCACCCTAAGGGGGGAGGGGGTCTACAACAGCAGCACCTGGCGCGAGGAAGAGATGTGGGGGGGGGAGCGGGGCAGTGCGGTAGGGGAAGAGGCGGTAGTAGGGGACGGACTCGTCAAAAGTGACGTCCTGAGAGGGCAAGACTCGGCGCGAGGTGGCGTGGTAAAACTGCCAACCAGACGCGCCCGGGACAAAGCCGAGGAAGACGCAGGGAACAGCACGGGAGGAGAGCTTGTCCGCAGACGTATCTCGGACAAAAGCTCGAGATCCCCAGACCCGGAAACGCGACGCATCGCCAACCTCCCCCGTCCACAGCAACGTGGGCGAGGTCTCCGGCAAGGAGACACGGGGCCAGAGGTTGAGCTGATGCGCAGCGTACCGGACCGCAAACGGCCACAGAAAGTGGGGGGCAGCCGCATGGATCAAGGAGGTACGGGCGACCTCCATGACCAGGCCAATGCGGCGCTCTGCAACCCCATTCTGATGTGGAGAGGCCGGAAGCGTGAACGACTGCTCAATGCCGTGCTCAGCACAGTAGGCTGCCAAGAGGTCGGAGGAGAACTCACCACCTCTGTCAGAGTGCAAGCACAGGACAGGAAAGTCCGAGTGAAAACGTTTGCTGAGCTGGAGACGGGCTCTGCGGACCCAAGGGATCAAGACATCAGGGACCTCACCCTTGGTGCGCAAGGGGAAGACCGAGGTGTAGCGCGAGTAGTCGTCAACAACTATCAGGAAGTACCTCTCCTGACCCTGCCCACGGATGCGGGCTGGGCCCCACACGTCCATGTGGAGCGTTTGCAAGGGAGCAGACGTCGCGGGGAACGAGGAGGAGTGAGGAGCGGCGCGCTGCCGTCCCTCGACACAGGGAAGACAGGCAGGAGCAGGTGAGGGTGGGAGAGGAGGAAGGACCCTGGGCAGGCCAGAGACAAGGTACCGGGAGTGCATGGCACGAAGCCTCTGCACAGACGGGTGGCCAAGGCGGTGGTGCGAGAGGACAGCCTCGTGTGCCAGAGAGCGACACGAGCAGGGGGCCGACAGCTGACCTGACGCGGACGTAGACGCAGACGCAGCAACCTGAGGGGACTCAGTAGTCAGTGTGTAGAGGTCCGACCCCGACTGCCGAGTGAAGGTAGCCAAGTGACGGCCCGTACGAGCACACGTACAGTGTGTCACGCGCTCGTAGGCAGGGGTGAACTGGTGAACACCCCCGTCCTGGAGCGCACATCCTGCCACCAAGTTCGTAGAGAACGAGGGGAGGTGGAGACCTGACAGTGTGCCCGACGCGACCGCAGGACAGGGAAGGACAGTGGAAGAGGTCGCAATGACCGGACCCCCAGAGGGGTCAGCAAGGGAGACAGCAACTGGCCGAGCAAGCGGCTCAAGGGCAGTGCGGTCACGAAAGAAGCAGCGAGAAGCACCTGAGTCCAGTGTGAAGGTGTGCAGTGCGGCAGTCGACTCAGTACCAAGGGGGGCAGACACACAAGCACCTAGAGCAGCTCCCTCACCAGCACCTGGGGTAGCCGACACGCGAGTACCTGGAGCGGCAGACGCACTGGCCCAAATGCCCGGGTCGGGCGGCACACACAAGTACTCAGCACCCTCTCCACTAGTAGACATCACATACATAGCAGATAGAATAGCATCAACGTCTAGAGCATAGATATCAATCCCCTTCTTCAGGAGATCAATCCAGCGGGGCAGCTCAGTGGCCTGAGGGAACTGAACACGCCAAGCGTCGTCGAGACGAGCGAAGCAGGGCTGTGTGGCGTTTGGTCGTCCACACTGCTGACTAGTGCGGTCACCAGTGCGAATGACGTATGTGCAGCTAAGACCACCCCCACCCCCGTGCTGAGAGTACCACTCACAGACCTCCTGGGGCGAAGGAGTGTGCTGCTGGCCCTGGCCACCGCCAGCGCCTCCACAGCCACCACCACCGCCGCCACCTCCTCGACCACCCCAACCCCTGCCGCCGCCTCGTCCACCGCCACCCCAACCACCGACTCCGCCCCTGCCACCTCCCCCGCCGCTGCCGCCACCACCCCCACCGCCGCCACTAGTCCCCCCAGTCGTGCCACCACCCTCGCCGCCTCCACCGCCCCCACCGCTGCCTCCCCCGCCGTCTCCATCCTATCTTTCAATCGAGCAGTTTGACAGCATCTCCATCCTATCTTTCAATCGAGCAATTTCTCTCACCTCTCCGTCCCCCTTGGCCGATGGCCGCCTCCTATCTGTACACATCAACTTCCTGCATGAACAACTGCGCCTCATCGCTATCTATGCGCTGAGACCGGCCACCGTCGGATCTGGTGGAGATCCATCCTGACTCCTGCAATGGAACAACCCTCCGCAGCTGTTGCCACGATCCTTGCTGGTGAGTTTAACTCGGTAATCTCCCCTTTAGACTGCAATCGCCCGTTGCTTGGCCATGAACTTAGCGAAGCCACCATATTGTCAAATTTTCTGTCGACGCACACACTCTGCGACACGTATCGTTCACTCCACCCTGTCAACCCCGTGTTTTCCTACATTGGTCGCCAGGTCAGTGTCGGTTCAGCCCTCCCACCTGCCTCTAGGCTAGACCGAATCTACCTCTCCAGTCCATTCCTTCCACGGACCTCTGGATCCCCGAAGACGTTTTTGACCATTCCTTTGCCCCCCTCTGCACCCTCACCTTCGACAACCCGGCCATGGCTCCGCGGCCCTGGCGTCTCAGCTCTTCCCTCCTCCTCCGGCCCTAAGTCGCTACCATAATCGAATCTCACCTCCCCTCCCTACCGCCAAGCCCTTCCGCCAAAGCATGGGACTCCTGGAAACTGGCCCTCACCCTTAGTCTCAAACGGTTCTCGAACGAAGAGCGCAAACAAGTTTCCGGCACTACCGAGCATCTCGTACAACTCATCAACCGCCTCCAACTCCAATCCGCCCTCTCTCCTCTTGACCAAGAAGCGTCCACACAACTTCTCAAGGCCCGCCAACAACTTACAAGATACGAGACCTCTAAAACCGCCGAGCTCGCCCTAAAATCACAGCTCAAAGTCGAGGGTCATAGGGAGATGGGAATCTCCTCCCTGCTGGCAGGTCTTAACTCCCGCATCAAAGATTCACTAATCTCCTCGCTTACACTATCTGATGGGCAGACCACCTCTGATCTTCACGCTGTGACCGCTGAATGCACAAGTTTTGTTAAGTCCCTTTACAGCGGGGCAATCCCGGGCGTGCCAAACCCTGCCTTCTAGGCACAAATTCCCCCCTCTTCACTCCCCCCTCGACTCCTTTACCACCTGCAATCTCCATTCTCTCTTCTGGAAATTAACAAAGCGACATGGCAACTCTCGCGTGGCAAAACCCCTGGCCCCGACGACATCCCGGGTTAACTATTCCGACAATATAAAGCTCGTTTCGCTCCTGATTTCTTCGCACTTTTCTCCTCACCTCCCATCTCAACAACCCTTCCGCCGTCAATGCTCTCATGCCACACCGTCCTAATTCTTAAGAAGGGCAACTCTTCTTTCGCAGAGAACCTTCGCCCCATCACTCTCATGAACTCGGACTATAAGGTACTGGCCCTTAGTCTCGCCAACCGGTTGCAACTTGTTCTTCCTTCGATCATCCGCCCCTCCCAGACTGCTTTTTATCAAGAACAGGAAAATTGGCGATACGATCAACGATACACTCGACATCCTCTACTGGAGCACAATCACTAAGACCCCCTTGCTTGCCTTAACTTTTGACTTTCGCAAGGCCTACGATCTGGTCAACTGCGCCTTCCTTTTCCGAGCACTCGCTATGCTAGGACTTCCTGATCAGTTCATCGCTTGGGTCCGCCTCATGCACACTAACACATCCACTTGCATCTCTGTTAACAACCTTGCTGGGCCACCTTCCCGGTTCGAATGGGGGTGCGACAGGGTTGCCCTCTTGCCCCCCTCCTTTTTGTGTGTGTCATCGAAATTCTTCAACGCTACCTCTCCCTTTTCCTCCTGGGGTTCCCCCTCTCTACGACCCAACGCCGTTTGATGGCTTGTTATGCTTATGACGTCATCATTTTCCTCTGTGCCGTCGGAGAGCTTGGGACCACACTTATACATCTCCGGACCTTTGTCGCTGTCTCTGAAGAACACCCCAGCTGGAATAAATGTTCAATTATCCCATTTCACATTGCACCAGAACTCATCCTCCTTGCTTGCCCCATTCCCATTCGCACTCCTGAAGAGGCCGAACGTATTCTTGGCATCTATGTTGAACGTGCATAACCAGGCGCCACTACCTGGTCCACAACTCTCTCTCGTGTTCAGCGCTCAGCTAAATTCCTTGCCGCCCTCCGTGCCACTGCTACCTGCCGCAAGTCACTTGCGTCGGTTTTCTTAAACTGATTTCAATCCCATTCTCCATTCTCCATTCTCTCTTTCCCTGGCCGATTTCAATCCCCCTCCGCCGACGTCGTCAAGCGCCTCGACATTTTGGTTGGGAACTTTCTCTCCTCCTCTCGATTCAAGGAACACGGCCTTGCAGTCCGCCTCATCCCCAATCGTCTCTTGTATAAAAGCACATATCATGGAGGTCTCGGGGCGATCGCCCCTTCCTCCCAAATCCGTGCTCTAACCAGTCATCGCGCGCTTCGCCGCTTCGGCGCCTCACCATCAGAGGAGGCGGCGAGAGCCACCGTTTTCCTCCCTTTTGGCACACACTGTCTCTTAGCACACTCTGCCATCCTCCAATCAGGCATTCTTCTAGAGGCAATTCCGAGTCGAGCTCTTGCTGAACTACACGCAATGATAGAAGTTACCCCAGATATCGCCCCGCCTCGCCTCCTCCCTATGTGTCTTATGGCTGAGCCGACTGCCTTCAACCGTTTCATTCTTAAACCGAATGGGAAGCCATTTGGCACTCTTACGCATGAACGCTTTCTTCTATCTATGCAGATTCATGTCGGTCATTTGATCTCACTTAGCTTTCACTCCCTTGGTTTGGTATCCTTTAAACATTTCACCTCACTGTTACCCCTGGCCAACTCCTCCTCTGGACGAAGAGTTTGGCGAGACCTCGTCTGTGCCATTCCCAAGCACTGGTGGTCAGCCCTTCGCTCCCCCCCCCCGCCCCCCTCGACAACCTGCGGGGAGTGGTTCGTCCCTAAAGACGACGCAGAGTCCTCCCCCTCTCTTGCCCTCCAGGTCACCGCTTTCTCCCCTCCGTCATCGCTTTCAGCCTCTCTCCACCGTGTCCTTCCCAACCGGCTCATCGTCCGTGCGTCGATCGGAGAAGGCACTTTCAACATAGGTGACCTCTGCGCGGTGCATGTCGCTGGGTCCTGGCTCGCAGGCCCCTTCCATACATGTGCAGGGCTCGGCGCAAGGCTCGACATCTTATAGGACGGTTGCCCCAGTGTAGCTGAGATTCGTCACCGCCTCTAAACTAAGCTTCCCCTTGACCACGCCGCCCGTTGGATTCACATCCTCTCAACTCCTCCTCCTCTCGTCCCTGACTTCTCCCACGACATTTTACGTGAGCAACCCAGCCTCTAGCGCGACGTCTTGTACCGGTTCTACATTCGCGCCCTTCCTCCAGGCTCGCGTTTCAACTTTGCCGCTGACCGAGGGATTTGTTCACTCTGCACTGTAGCACCCACAGAGACTATCTTGTGAAAATAGGAAAACAGGAATGAGTGAACTATGAATGAAAGCAGTACAAATATGAAACCCTAACTGGGTTGTACCCCCTATGGGATACCCCACTACAGCCTACATAGCAGTATAAGCTATAGATATGTTCTGACACACCCCCATAGGCAAAGTGGGGGAGAACAAGGGGTCACAAGACCAGTCAAGCAAGACAAAGCAAAGCTCAGGGTGGATCACAAAGTCACCACACAGTCCGAGCACAGGACCAAGGCCAAAGGCCAGTTCACAAGCAAGAGTACAGACATATATATAAAGCTAGACAAGCAAGAGCAGGTATATATATATATCACAGTACAAGTGAAGTCAAGAGGAGAGCAAGTGAGGCAAGACAGGCACAAGACCCAGCTGGGTGCAGAAGCGCTGATGGTCACAAGGCGCAAGTGCCTTGGTGAACACATCAGCAGTGTTGGCCTCAGAGGCCACGTACGCAAGTCGCAACTGACCACGCTGCTGCAGCTCACGAGCAAGGAAGTAGCGGAGAGCAATGTGCTTCGTTCTGTGCTCCAAGCGCTGCTCTCGACACAAGGCCAGCATAGCCTTGTTGTCTACGTACAGCACTGGAGGAGAACGAGGCGGCTCTCCAAGGTCAGTCAGCAGGTAGGTGAGCCAGCGAAGCTCCTGTGCAGCCATGGCCCCGGCGTAGATCTCAGCCTCACAACTGGAGCCGAGAACCGAAGACGAGCGAGTAGACCGCCACGAGACAGAGCCGGAACCAAGGCTGAAGGTGTAACCCTGTGACGACCGCTGCGTAGCCTGGTCGTCAGCCCAAGAAGCGTCCGCGTGGCCGGTAAGGACCACAAGACTCCGCCCTCCAAGCACTAGCCCCATGCCTGACGTACTGCACAGGTAGCGCAATACCCTCTTCGCTGCAGCCATGTGCTCCGGTCTGTGTCTCCCAGGAGCACCATAGCGTGCAAGAATGCTCAGAGGGTATGCAAGGTCAGGTCGTGTGCAGGTCATCAGGTACATGAGGCAGCCAACAAGCTCCGCATACGGACCACTCGACTCTACGGACTCATCCGAAGGCAGAGCTGAGAGTGAGTGGCGAGTAGGCAGAGGAGTGGCCTGAGGCGAGGAGTACGTGAAGCCGAAGCGCTGAAGGACCTGCTGCACCATGTGTGACTGAGTCAAGGTAATGGTGCGGCGTGCTCTGTCCCGAGTGATCTGCAAGCCAAGGTAGCTGCGCAGTTCACCCAGGTCTGTGCACGTGTGTCTCTTCAACAGCTCGGACTTCACGTAGGCGAGTCCAGCAGTGTCCGCTGTGGCAAAGACCAGGTCGTTGACGTACACGAGGATGTAGAACGGCGGCAGGGAAGTGTCGGTGCGAAGAAACAGCGACGGGTCAGCAGTAGAAGGAGCAAACCCAAGAGCCGCAAGCGTAGTCCTCAGTGTGTCGTGCCACTCACGCGGTGCCTGGCGGAGACCGTAGACTGGCCGTCGGAGGCTCCACTGGGTGCCAGGAGGGAAAGTCCCAGTGAAGCCAGGTGGACGGCGAAGCCAGATCTCCTCGTGCAGGCTACCCTGCAAGAACGCAGTGCTGAAGTCGAGAGAGTGAAGCTCGTAGTCGCGCTGAGCGGCTATGTGCAGCAGCACCCGAAGAGTAGTCATCTTCGGGGTGGGAGAGAAGGTCTGAAAGTAGTCAACTCCCTGCCGCTGACTGAAGCCACGAGCAACGTACCGTGCCTTGAAGACAGGTGGAGAGCCCGGCGGCCGCTTCACCCTGAAGATCCACATGCCACTGACGATGTTCGCCCCAGGAGGGGGAACCGCGTCAACGTAGGTGCCTGTGGACTTCCAGGAAGCCATCTCTGCATCCATAGCTGCCTGCCACTGAGAGGAGTAGGGACCCTCTACGGCCTCCGCGTAAGAACGCGGAGTCGGGATGTCTAGTGCATCCGGGTCTCCCTCAGGGGCAAGCAGTACAGACGCGAGATGAGGTGAAGCAGCCGCTAGACACTGTAACTCCTCCTGCCTGTCCTCTAGGACGTCCGTGCCAAGAGCACACTCACCCCCGACGGACGGAGGACAGACAGACGCAGACTCAGCAACAAGACTAGCAGCGTAGTCGAGACGACAGCGAGCAGCAAAGTCGACGAGCTCAGCGACTAGAGCAGACGCAGCAGTGGACTCAAAAGAGGGGTCAGTGACGACAGTAGCAAGCAGACGCGTGACAGTGGGACTGGCAGCACGAAGAGAGTCCGACTCAGGGTCGGCAAGCGCAGGAAGAGAGGACTCAGGAGGAGAAGGCAAAGGGGCACGCAGAGGAGCAGTGGACGGACGTAAAGACATCCGGTGCGTGCCAGGGACAGGAGGAGGACGCTGACGCGAACTGCGACCACTAGCGCGAGCAGCACGAACAGGCGACGCGGGACGAGACGCAGGCTCACGACGCTCAGCAAGACCTCCAGTAGGACCAGTGTAAGGAGAGGGAGCAGGCAGTGGAGAGGAAGGCTCCAGTAGGGGCTGCGACTGGACAGGCGGTGGACCCTCTACTGGAGGAGAAAGACCAAGAACCTGCTGAAGGAGCGGAACGAAGTACGGCCGAGGCCGCGCGGCAGCTCCAGACTCAGCAGGGACAGCACCAGCACCCTCAGCGACAGCACCAGCGCCACCCACACCTCCAGCGGCAGGACCAACAGCAGCAGGCTCAGCACGAACGCCCTCAGCAGCTCCAGCTCCAGGAGGACCTGCAGGGCCAGCAGCTCCGGGACCGGCTGCACCCGCACCCTCGACGTTCGAAGAAGCTCCAGCTCCAGCTCCAGCAGCACCTCCAGACTCAGCAGCACGCCTCCAGCGGCGAGCGAACCACTCGCGCAGCTCCTGTGGAGAGAGGGGCTCCCGGCGAGACGCAGCAGCAGGAGAAACCCCAGGCTCAGCAGCTCTAGACGCAGCACCCCCAGGCTCAGCAGCTCCCAGCTCAGCACCCCCAGGCTCAGCAGCTCCCGACCCAGCACCCCCAGACCCAGCACCTCCAGGCACAGCACCCCCCGGCTCAGCACCCCCAGGCTCCGCACCCTCCGCAGTAGCACCCTCAGGCCCAGCACCCCCAGCAGTAGCACCCCCAGGCTCAGCACCCCCGCGCACAGCACCCCCAGAGTCAGCACCCCCAGGCTCAGCACCCGCAGCAGCACCAGAGTCACCAGTAACCTCGACCGGGTCAACGGCGTCTACCTGAGACACACCTGAGGGGGCAGGAACCTGAGGGGGGAGGGGGTCTACCGGGGGGGGAACCGGCACAAGGAAGTCCGGGGGAGGGGGGAGGGAAGGAGTGCGGTAGGGGAAGAGACGGTAGAAGGGGACTGACTCGTCGAACGTGACGTCCTGGGAGGACAGAACACGACGAGAGGAGGGGTGGTAAAACTGCCACCCTGGGGCGTCAGTGGGGAAGCCAAGGAAGACACAGGGAGCAGCACGAGGGGACAGCTTGTCCGCAGACAAGTCGCGGACAAACGCCCGAGATCCCCAGACACGGAACACAGACGCATCGCCAACCTTCCCCGTCCACAGCAAGGCTGGGGACATCGCTGGCCGAGAGACCCGGGGGTGAAGGTTGAGCTGATGCGCCGCGTACCTCACCGCAAACGGCCACAGAAAATGGGGGGCAGCCGCATGCATCATGGACGTACGAGCGACATCCATGACCATGCCAATGCGGCGCTCAGCAATCCCATTTTGCTGTGGTGAGTCCGGAAGCGTGAAGGTCTGGCGGATCCCCCGTGCACGACAGTAGTCTCGCAGAAGGCGAGAAGAGAACTCTCCGCCTCTGTCAGAGTGCAGACGCAGAACAGGAAAGTCCGAGCCAAAGCTCTTCCTGAGCTGGAGACGAGCCTCGCGGATCCAGTCGATCAGCACCTCAGTGACCGCACCCTTGCTGCGCAAGGGGAGGACTGTGGTGTAACGCGAGTAGTCATCAACCACCAACAGGAAGTAGCGCTCGTAACCCTGCCCACGGACGGGGGCTGGGCCCCACACATCCATGTGAAGCGTCTGCAGGGGAGCCTCTGTCGGGGGGAAGTGGGAGGAGTGAGGAGTAGCCCGGAGGCGACCCTCGACACAGGGGACACAGGAAGGTCCTGGCCCGGAGGGGAGAGGAGGGAGAGACTGGGGAAGACCAGAGACAAGGACACGGGAAGCCATGCTCCGAAGACGGGGCAAGGAGGGGTGGCCAAGACGGTGGTGCCACAGGAGAGTCTCGTGAGACAAGAGGCGACAAGAACAGGGGGCAGACTCAGGACCTGACCGGGACGCAGCAGCAAGTACCTGACCCGACGCAGCCACCTGACCAGACGCAGGGACAGGAGGAGACTCAACGGTCAGGGTGTAGAGACTCGACCCCGGCCGACGTGAGAACGTGGCCAGGTGTCGGCCTGTGCGAGCCTCCGTGCAGTGGGTCACCCTCTGACGCGCAGGAGTGAACTGGTGAACACCCCCATCCTGCAGGTCCGCTCCACTCACCAAGTTCGTAGAGAACGAGGGAAGGTACATACCCGACAGGGTGCCCGAAGGGGCAGCCGGACACGGGAGGACAGTGGAGAAGTGAGACAGGACAGGACCCCCAGAGGGGTCAGCAAGGGAGACCGCAACCGGCCTGGCGAGCGGCGAAAGGGTAGTGCGGTCTCGAAAGAAGGAGCGAGAAGCTCCGGAGTCAAGTGTGAAAGTGAGGGAGGACGAGGACGACTCAGTACCTGAGAGCGCAGTCTCACCAGTACCTGAGAGCGCAGACGCACTGGCACCTAGAGCAGCAGTACCAATGCCCGGGTCGGGCTGAAAACACCGGTAACCCTCATTCTCCTCACTATAATCCACAACATACATAGCAGTAAGGATAGCATCAAAATCAAGATCAAAGATTGCTACACCAGCCCTGAGAAGCTCATCCCAGCGAGGGATCTCACTAGCCCCAGGGAACTGCTGACGCCAAGCGTCCGTCAGGCGGCCAAAGCAGCGTTGGGTGGCGTGGGCACCCCCACACTGCTCACCCGCGCGGTCGCCGGAACGAAGAACGTAGGTGCAGGGACCAGTACCCCCACCCCTCTGACGCCCAGCGTACCACTCACGAAGCTGCTGAGGCGAAGGGATGTCCCGCGAGCGCTGCTGCTGCTGCCGGTGCGAGCGCTGGCCACCACCACCGCCGCTACGCTGCTTGGTACCACCCCGACCAGCTCCACCTCCTCCACCACTACTGCCTCCTCCGCTGCCGCCTCCACTGCCTCCACCTCCGCCGCCTCCACCTCCGCCGCTGCCTCCACCACCACCGCTAGCACCACCACCACCGTCTCCGCCGCTGCTGCCGCCACCACCACCACCACCCCCGCCACTAGCCCCGCCGCCACCCCCACTCCCTCCGCCGCCACCGCCGCCACCGCCACCGCCCCCTCCAGCTCCACTCGCGCCCTTGCCCCCCTTGCCCTTGCTGGAGCGACGTCTCCCACTAGGGGCAGACGCCGCGCCGACCGACTCAAGACCAAGCAGGTCGGCAGCAGCAGCAGAGGCAACAGAGGGCAGCAAGGGGGAAGGAGAGCACCCCTCAAAGATGGGGGTGCGAGGGTCACCACGAGAAGCACCTACAGCGACTATGCTCTTCTCCGCTGCAAGGAGGGCCTTCTCGAGGAGGTCGACGGTGAGAGTGGTGGGACAGACTGCGAGAAAGTGGTCCCTGACGACGCGAAGGGAGTCAGGGAGGCGTGCGACTACGTAGTAGAGAGCGATGTACATGGGGGGGGGGTTCTTAGCGCAGAACTCAGCAGGAAGGGCGGCGCGGTAGCGAGTGTCACTAGTGCGGAGGTGCGTAATGAGGTCAGCGACAGTGGGAAAGGCAGAGAGGTCAGGAAAGAGGTAGGGAAGCATGAGACGGCTCAGTGCAGCAGTGGCAGGGGAGGAGTAGCGCGCAACTACAGCGTCGTACAAGGTCTGAGCACTCTTGTACTGACTAAAGTGCGAACGCTCAGAGGTAGGGAGGTGGCGACGCACAGCAAGACGTGCAGCAGCATCGCGGGTGGCCCACTTAGAGCGGACAGCAGGATCAGCATCAGCAGCAGGGGCAGGAGAGGCGCCAGAGGTGAGGTCAAAGAGAGAAAGGTCGTCAGCCCTGTCGCACTGTAAGAACAGCTGCAGGTCGTCTAACCAGACCTCAAAATCAATGGCGCGACCCTCAGCGTCAAAAGCTAGGACACTAGGGGTAGCCATGGTGACGACAGCGACGCAGTGCAAGCAGTAGGGAAAGAGCTCGCAGTGTCAGTGGGACAGTGCTCACCAGGCAGGGCAGGTCGTGCAGTCAGCAGAAAGGCGGCTCAGCGACCGGGCGGCTCGGGTGCACAGCTGCTCGGCTCCCGGGCGGCTCGGCGGCTGGGCGGCTCGGGCGCAGGGCGGCTCGGCTCCCGGGCGGCTCGGCGGCTGGGCAGCTCGGGTGCAGGGCGGCTCGGCTCCCGGGCGGCTCGGCGGCTGGGCGGCTCGGGTGCAGGGCGGCTCGGCTCCCGGGCGGCTCGGCGGCAGGGCGGCTCGGGTCCCGGGCGGCTCGGCTGCTGGGGCGGCTCGGCCGGGAGATGCAGCGTCGGGCCGGCAGGTGCAGCGTCGGGCCGGCAGGTGCAGCGGCGGGCCGGTAGGTGCAAGTGGCGGGCCGTAAGAGGCGGCGGGCCGATGGGTGCAGCGGCGGGCCGGTAGGTGCAGCAGCGGGCCGGCAGGAGCAGCGGCGGGCCGGCAGGGTGCAGCGGCGGGCCGGCAGGAGCAGCGACGGGCCGGCAGGGTGCAGCGGCGGGCCGTAGAGTGCAGCGGCGGGGCCGTCGGCAGCAGAGGCGGGGCCGCGTCAGAGGAGGCGGCGTGACCGCGTCAATGGAGGCGGCGGGGCCGCGTCAATGGAGGCGGCGGGGCCGCGTCAGGGGAGGCGGCGGAGTCGCGTCAGGGGAGGCGGCGGGGCCTCGTCAGGGGAGGCGGCGGGGCCGCGTCAGGGGAGGCGGCGGGGCCGCGTCAAGAGAGGCGGCGGGGCCGCGTCAAGGGAGGCGGCAGGGCCGCGTCAGGGGAGGCGGCGGGGCCGCGTCAGGGGAGGCGGCGAGGCCGCGTCAAGGGAGGCGGCGGGGCCGCGTCAAGGGAGGCGGCGGGGCCGCGTTAAAAGAGGCGGCGGGGCCGCGTCAAGGGAGGCGGCTGGGCCGCGTCAGGGGAGGCGGCAAAGCCGCGTCAGAGGAGGCGGCGGGGCCGCGAGTGAAAAGGCGACCCGAGGGGTCGCTAAAAAAAAGGGCGCGCCTCGGGGCGCGCGTCGGTGGGCCCAGACAACGGTCCTAAGGTAGGACCCGCTCTATACCATGTGAAAATAGGAAAACAGGAATGAGTGAACTATGAATGAAAGCAGTACAAATATGAAACCCTAACTGGGTTGTACCCCCTATGGGATACCCCACTACAGCCTACACAGCAGTATAAGCTATAGATATGTTCTGACATATCTCTCACATCTTCTACGAGTGTGGGGTGGCCCCCGCAGAGATTTCTGCTCTCTCCTCTGTCGCCCATCGTCACCTGCACTGCTTGTCAAACATTATATATGTTGTGTTAGTTTAGGCTACAGTGGGTTAGCCTATAGGGGGTACACAATTCTAGGGTTAGGTACTTGTACTCATTTCACTGCTAGTTCATTCATTCCTGTTCAGTGATTCCAACATGGTATAGAGCAGGTCCTTCCTAGGACCGAAATTTTCTAAGGGCCCACCACTACATAACTACCTACCTACCTGTGCCCTAGGGCGCCTCGGCGTGTCACGCCCCTAGAGGCCCCTCTTGACGGCCCCGCGCTAGCCCCGTTCAGGCCCCGTCGGCCCCACGCCCGCTCTCCCTAGCGGCCCCGTTCAGGCCCCGTCGGCCCCTTTAAGGCCCCGTTCAGGCCCCGCGCTAGCCCCGTTTCAGGCCCCGTCGGCCCCGTTTCAGGCCCCGTCGGCCCCGCGCTAGCCCCTCTCAGGCCCCGTCGGCCCGCGCTAGCCCCGTTTCAGGCCCCGTCGGCCCCGCGCTAGCCCCTCTCAGGCCCCGTCGGCCCCGCGCTAGCCCCATTCAGGCCCCGATTGGGCCCGCGCTAGCCCCGTTTCAGGCCCCGTTTCAGGCCCCGTCGGCCCTGCGCTAGCCCCGTTCAGGCCCCGTCGGCCCCTTGCTAGCCCCGTCAAGGCCCCGTTTGGCCCCGCGCTAGCACCGCTCAGGCCCCGATCGGCCCCGCGCTCGCCCCTCTAGGGCCCCAACCGGCCCCGTGCCGACCTCGCCGACCCGTGCCCACCACCTAGAGGCCCCGGGCGGCCCGTTCCCGCCGCAGCACACGAGGGAGAGCGGGCGGCCCGTCCCCGCCGTGACCCGAGCCGCGCGACCCGAGCCGCGCGCCCCGAGCCGAGCCGCGCGCCCCGAGCCGAGCCGCGCGCCCCGAGCCGAGCCGCGCGCCCCGAGCCGAGCCGCGCGCCCTGAACCGAGCCGCACCACCCAGCCGAGCCGCGACCCGACCTGAACCGAGCCGCGCCGCCCTGCCCTACCTGGTTCGTCCTACCTGCTTCTCCTACTACTACTGCTGCTATTTCTACTGTTCCTATGGCTAGCCCACATGTTGTCGTGTTCGATGCTGAGGGCCGCCCTGTGAAGTTTGACACCTGGCTCGATGACCTGCACCTCTAACTACAGCTCACAGCCAAGGATGACATCTCACTGTACGATCACGCCCTAGGCCATGTCACTGCCCCTGCTGCTACTGCTGACAGCACTGCTCGCTCACAGTGGCAGACTCGTGATGCCCACGCTCGCTTCGCCATTCGCAGCTCCCTGCCGATAGACGAACGCGAGCACTTTGGTCAGCACAAGACTGCACAGGCACTGTACACAGCTGTCGTTGCTCGCTACTCCTCACCTGCCTCTGCCGCACTAGGCCGTCTCTCCCTCCCCTACCTGTTTCCCGACCTGGCCTCCTTTCACACGGTCGCTGACCTCATCACGCACCTCCGTACTAGTGAGGCCCGCTTCCGTGCCGCCATGCCTGCTGAGTTCCTTGCCACGCACCCCCCTCCACTCTGGCTCACTCTCTACCACCTAGTCACCCGCCTCCCTGACACACTGCGTGCTGTCAGGGACCACTTCCTAGCTCGTTGCCCCACTGAGCTCACCATTGCCCTCCTCAAGAAGGAGCTACTTGTAGCTGAGACTAGCATAGTCGCTGTAGGTGCCTCTCGTGGCGACCCCCGTACCCCGTTCTTTGAGGGGTGTTCTCCTTCCCCCCTTCTTCCCTCTGTCGCCTCTGCTGCTGCTGTCGACCTTCTTGGTACTGAGAAGGTCGGCGCTGCGTCTGCCTCGAGCGGACGCCGCAGCGGCAAGGGCAAAGGGTGCAAGGGTGGTGGCGGTGACGGCGGGGGAGGCGGCGGTGGGGGCGGTGGAGGCAGTGGGGGTGGTGGCTCGGCTAGAGGGGCGAGTGGTAGCGGTGGGGGTGGTGGCGGCAGTGGCGGGGGAGGTGGCAGGAGTGGAGGCGGCGGTTGGGGTGGCGGTGGACGAGGCGGCGACAGGGGTTGGGGTGGTCGAGGAGGTGGCAGCGGTGGTGGTGGCCGTGGAGGCACTGGCGGTGGCCAGGGCCAGCAGCACACTCCCTCGCCCCAGGAGGTCCGTGAGTGGTACTCTCAGCACGGGGGTGGGGGTGGTCTTAGCTGCACGTACGTCATTCGCACTGGTGACCGCACTGGTCAGTAGTGTGGACGACCGCATGCCACACAGCGCTGCTTCTCTCGTCTCGACGACGCTTGGCGTGTTCAGTTCCCTCAGGCCACTGAGCTGCCCCGCTGGCTTGATCTCCTGAAGAAGGGGATTGATATCTATGCTCTAGACTTTGATGCTATTCTATCTGCCATGTATGTGATGTCTACATTGGAGAGGGTGCTGAGTACTCTTGTGTGCCGCCCGACCCGGGCATTAGGGCCAGTGCGTCTGCCGCTCCAGGTACTCGCGTGTCGGCTACCCCAGGTGCTGGTGAGGCTGCTGCTCTAGGTGCTCGTGTGTCTCCCCCCCTTGGTACTGCGTCGACTGCCGCACTGCACACCTTCACACTGGACTCAGGTGCTTCTCGCTGCTTCTTTCGTGACCGCACTGCCCTTGAGCCGCTTGCTCGGCCAGTTGCTGTCTCCCTTGCTGACCCCTCTGGGGGTCCGGTCATTGCGACCTCTTCCACTGTCCTTCCCTGCCCTGCGGTCCCGTCGGGCACACTGTCAGGTCTCCACCTCCCCTTGTTCTCTACGAACTTGGTGGCAGGATGTGCACTCCAGGACGGGGGTGTTCACCAGTTCACCCCTGCCTACGAGCGCGTGACACACTGCACGTGTGCTCGTACGGGCCGTCACTTGGCTACCTTCACTCGGCAGCCGGAGTCAGACCTGTACACACTGACTACTGAGTCCCCTCAGGTTGCTGCGACTGCGTCCGCGTCCGAGTCAGGTCAGCTGTCTGCCCCCTGCTCGTGTCGCTCTTTGGCACACGAGACTGTCCTCTGGCACCACCGCCTTGGCCACCCGTCTGTGCAGCGGCTTCGTGCCATGCACTCCCGGTACCTTGTCTCTGGCCTGCCCAGGGTCCTTCCTGCCCTCCCGCCCTCGCCTGCTCCTACCTGTCTCCCCTGTGTCGAGGGACGGCAGCGCGCCGCTCCTCACTCCTCCTCGTTCCCCCCGACGACTGCTCCCTTGCAGACACTCCACATGGACGTGTGGGGCCCAGCCCGCGTCCGTGGTCAGGGTCAGGAGAGGTACTTCCTGATAGTTGTTGACGACTACTCGCGCTACACCTCGGTCTTCCCCTTGCGCACCAAGGGTGAGGTCCCTGATGTCTTGATCCCTTGGATCCGCAGAGCCCATCTCCAGCTAAGCGAGCGTTTTCACTCGGACTTTCGTGTCCTGCGCTTGCACTCTGACAGAGGTGGTGAGTTCTCCTCCGACCTCTTGGCAGCCTACTGTGCTGAGCACGGCATTGAGCAGTCGTTCACGCTTCCAGCTTCTCCACAGCAGAATGGGGTTGCGGAGCGCCGCATTGGCCTGGTCATGGAGGTCGCCCGTACCTCCTTGATCCATGCGGCTGCCCCCCACTTTCTGTGGCCGTTTGCGGTCCGGTACGCTGCGCATCAGCTCAACCTCTGGCCCCGTGTCTCCTTGCCGGAGACCTCGCCCACGCTGCTGTGGACGGGGGAGGTTGGCGATGCGTCGCGTTTCCGGGTCTGGGGGTCTCGAGCTTTTGTCCGCGATTTGTCTGCGGACAAGCTCTCCTCCCGTGCTCTTCCCTGCATCTTCCTCGGCTTTGTCCCAGACGCGTCTCGTTGGCAGTTTTACCACGCCACCTCGCGCCGAGTCTTGCCCTCTCTGGACGTCACTTTTGACGAGTCCGTCTCCTACTACCGCCTCTTCCCCTACCGCACTGCCCCGCTCCCCCCCCCGCATCTCTTCCTCGCGCCAGGTGCTGCTGTTGCAGACCCCCTCCCCCCTCAGGGTGCCGCTCCCTCAGGTGTGTCTCAAGTAGACCCGGTTGAACCTGTTGAGGTAGCTGTCGACTCTCTTCCTGCTGGGGGTGCTGAGCCTGGGGGTGCTGAGCCTGGGGGTGTGGAGCCTGGGGGTGTGGAGCCTGGGGGTGTGGAGCTTGAGGGTGCTGAGCTTGGGGGTGTGAACCCTCGTGGTGCTGAGCTGCGGAGTTTGGAGTCTGGGGGTTCTGAGTCTGGAGGTACTAGGCCTGGGAGTCCTGCACCTGGAGGAGCCCTCTCCTCGGAGCAGCTGCGTGCGTGGTAATTAGAGTACTGCAGCCTCCGGAGAGGTACCGCTCGAGCCGGACGTACTACTGGGACTGGTGCTAGTGCTTCTTCTCCCGTTCGGGAGCTTGTTGAGATAGAGGCGAAGAATGAGTGCACTATGAAATGAAACAAGTACAAGTACCAACCCTAATTGGGTTGTACCCCCTATGGGCTACCCCACTACAGCCTAAATATATGCATCAGTAATATAATCATCTGACACACCCCCATAGGCAAAGTGGGGGAGAGCAAGGGGTCACAAGACCAGTCAAGCAAAGCAAAGCAAAGCAAAGCAAGCTCAGGGTGGATCTCAAGGATACCACACAAATTCCGAGCACAAGGTCAAGGCCACAAGGCCAGTTCACATGCAGCAGAGCATATATATATAACTGTGCTATACAAGCAAGAGCAAGGATATATATATGCAGCAGTACAAGCAAGGTCAAGAGGTAAGCAAGTGAGGCCCAGTGGGCACAAGGCCTAGCAGAGTGCAAAAGCGCTGATGGTCACGAGGCGGAAGTGCCTTGGTGAACACATCAGCAGTGTTGGCCTCAGTGGCCACGAAACGCAGGCGAAGCTGACCACGCTGCTGCAGCTCTCGAGCAAGGAAGTAGCATAGAGCAATGTGCTTCGTCCTGTGCTCCAGTCTGTGCTCCTCACACAAGGCAATGGTTGCCTTGTTGTCGACGTACAGCACTGGAGGAGAACGAGGCCGCTCTCCAAGGTCAGTCAGCAGGTAGGTGAGCCAGCGAAGCTCCTGGGCAGCCATGGCCGTGGCGTAGATCTCAGCCTCACAGCTGGAGCTGAGAACCGAAGAAGAGCGAGTAGAGCGCTAAGAGACAGAGCCAGAGCCAAGACTGATGGTGTAACCCTGAGACGACCTTTGAGTAGCCTGGTCGTCAGCCCAAGAAGCGTCTGAGTGCCCAGTGAGCACAAGCCGCTCACGCCCTCCAAGCACTAGCCCCATGCCCGACGTACTGCACAAGTAGCGCAACACCCTCTTAGCTGCATCCATGTGCTCGTTCTGGTGACGGCCGGGAGCAACATAGCGTGCTAAGATGCTGAGAGGGTATGCGAGGTCAGGTCGAGTGCAAGTCATCAGGTACATGAGGCAGCCCACAAGCTCTGGATACGGACCACTCGACTCTACGGACTCATCCGAAGGCAGAGCTGAGAGCGAGTGTCCCGTAGGAAGAGGAGTGGACTGAGGCGAGGAGTACGTGAAGCCGAAGCGCTGAAGGACCTGCTGCACCATGTGTGACTGGGTCAGGGTAATGGTGTGACGTGCTCTGTCCCGGGTGATCCGCAGGCCAAGATAGCTTGTCAGTTCACCCAGGTCTGTGCACGTGTGTCTCTTCTGCAGCTCGGACTTCACGTGGGCGAGTGCGGCAGTGTCAGCAGTGGCAAAGACCAAGTCGTCGACGTACATGAGGATGTAGAAAGGCGGCAGCGAGGTGTCGGTGCGCAGAAACAGCGACGGGTCAGCAGTAGAAGGAGCAAACCCAAGAGCCGCAAGTGTAGTCCTCAGTGTGTCGTGCCACTCACGCGGCGCCTGGCGGAGACCGTAGACTGGCCGCCGGAGGCTCCACTGGGTACCAGGAGGGAACAACCCAGTGAAGCCAGGAGGGCGGCGCAGCCAGATCTCCTCGTGCAGGCGGCCCTGTAGGAAAGCAGTGCTGAAGTCAAGAGAGTGTAGCTCGTAGTCACGGTGAGCAGCGACGTGCAGTAGAACCCGAAGAGTGGTCATCTTCGGGGTCGGGGAGAAGGTCTGAAAGAAGTCAACTCCCTGTCGCTGACTGAAGCCACGAGCCACGTAGCGCGCCTTGAAGACAGGCGGAGAACCCGGCGGCCGCTTCACCCTGAAGATCCACATGCCACTGACAATGTTCGCTCCAGGAGGGGGAACAGCGTCAACGTAGGTGCCTGTGGACTTCCAGGAAGCCATCTCTGCGTCCATGGCTGACTGCCACTGAGAGGAGTAGGGACCGGCCATCGCCTCTGCGTAAGAGCATGGGGTCGGGATGTCTAGAGCATCCGGGTCTCCCTCAGGGGCAACAAGCATGGACACGAGATGGGGCAAAGCGGCGGCAAAGCACTGGAACTCCTCCTGCCTGTCCTCAAGGACGTCCGTGCCAAGAGCACAGTCACCCCCGACGGACGGAGGACAGGCAGACGCAGACGCAGCAGACGCAGACTCAGCAGACTCAGCAACAAGACTGGCAGCGTAGTCCAGACGACATGCAGCAGCAAAGTCGACCAGCTCAGTAACTAGGGCAGACGCAGCAGCAGACTCAAAGGAAGGGTCAGTGACAAGAGAAGCAAGAAGACGCGTGACAGTAGGACTGGCAGCACGGTGAGAGTCCGACTCCGGGTCGGCAAGTGTAGGAAGAGAAGACTGAGGAGGAGAAGGCAAAGGGGCACGCAGAGGAGCAGTGGACGGACGCAGAGACATCTGGTGCGTGCCAGGGACAGGAGGAGGACGCTGACGCGAACCGCGACCACTAGGGCGAGGAGCTCGGACTGGCGACGCAGGGCGGGACGCAGGCTCACGACGCTCCGCAAGACCTCCAGTAGGACCAGCGTAGGGAGAAGGAGAAGGCAGGGGAGAGGCGGGCTGTAACTGTGACTGTGACGGGACAGGCTGCGGACACTCTACGGGAGGAGAAGGACTAGTGGAAGGCGGGAGACCAAGAACCTGCTGAAGGAGCGGAACGAAGTACGGCCGAGGCCGCGCAGCACCGCCAGAGACAGCAGGGACAGCACCAACACCTCCAGAGGCAGCACCAGCACCAGTAGCAGCTCCAACTCCAGCACCACCAGCAGCTGCAGAAGTACCCGTAGTAGGACCGACAGTCGTAGCCTCAGCGCCAGCACCCGCAGCAGCTCCAGCTCCAGAGGCACCCCTGGGCCCGGCAGCTCCAGTACCCTCAGTACGAGCACCTCCGGGACCCGTGGTACCAGCTCCCTCGGCAGCAACGGAACCTCCAGCACCCGCAGTACCCCCAGCTCCAGCAGCTCGCCTCCAGCGCCGGGCAAACCACTCACGCAGCTCCAGAGGAGAGAGCGGCTCGCGGCGTGAGGAACAGTCTGGAGAACCACCAGGAACAGAAGCAGCAGGCGCAGCACTCCCAGACGCAGTACCCCCAGGCTCAGCACCCCCAGGCACAGCACCCCCAGGCTCAGCACCCCCAGGCTCAGTACCCTCAGGCTCAGCACCCCCAGGCTCAGCACCCCCAGTCTCAGCACCCCCAGGCTCAGTACCCCCAGGCTCAGCACCCCCAGGTTCAGCACCCCCAGTCTCAGCACCCCCAGGCTCAGCGCCCCCAGTCTCAGCACCCCCAGTCTCAGCACCCCGAGGCTCCGCACCCGCAGCAGCACCAGAGTCACCAGTGACCTCAACAGGCTCGACCGCGTCCACCTGAGACACACCTGAAGGGGCAGGACCCTGAGGGGGGAGGGGGTCTACCGGGGGGGGACCTGGGACCAGGAAGAGGGGCGGGGGGGGAAGGGACGGAGTGCGGTAGGGGAAGAGCCGGTAGAAGGGAACCGACTCGTCGAACGTGACGTCCTGGGAGGACAGAACACGACGAGAGGTGGGGTGGTAAAACTGCCACCCAGGTGCGTCAGGGGGGAAACCCAGGAAGACGCAAGGAGCAGCACGAGGGGACAGCTTGTCCGCAGACAAGTCGCGGACAAACGCCCGAGATCCCCAGACACGGAACGCCGACGCATCGCCAACCTTCCCCGTCCACAGCAAAGCTAGGGAGGTCTCCGGTCTGGAGACCCTGGGCTGAAGGTTGATCTGATGCGCGGCGTACCGAACCGCAAACGGCCACAGAAAATGGGGGGCAGCCGCATGCACCATGGACGTACGGGCGACGTCCATGACAATGCCGATGCGGCGCTCAGCAATCCCATTCTGCTGTGGAGAGTCCGGAAGCGTGAAGGTCTGGCGGATGCCTCGTGCCCGATAGTAGGCTCGCAGAAGGCCGGAGGAGAACTCTCCGCCTCTGTCCGAGTGCAGAAGCTCCGCCTGAGCTGGAGACGAGCTGCGCGGATCCAGTCGATCAACACCTCAGTGACCTCACCCTTGCTGCGCAAGGGGAAGACTGTGGTGTAACGCGAGTAGTCGTCAACCACCAGCAGGAAGTAGCGCTCGTGACCCTGTCCACGGACGCGGGCTGGGACCCACACGTCCATGTGAAGCGTCTGCATCGGGGCCTCCGTCGGAGGAAACGGGGAGGAGTGAGGGGTAGCCCGCAGGCGACCCTCGACACAGGGGACACAGGGAGGGCCAGGCCCCGGAGGAAGGGGAGGGAGGGACCGGGGAAGGCCAGAGACAAGAAGGCGAGAGGCCATGCCCCGGAGACGAGGCAGGGAGGGGTGACCCATCCTGTGGTGCCACAGGAGGGTCTCGTGGGACAGGAGGCGACACGAGCAGGGGGCAGACTCAGGACCAGACCTGGACGCTGCAGCAAACACCTGACCCGACGCAGCTACCTGACCATACGCAGGAGGAGGAGACGGAACAGTGAGTGTGTACAGGCTCGACCCCGGCCCACGTGTGAACGTGGTCAAGTGTCGACCCGTGTCTGCGTCCGTGCAGTGGATGTCCCGTCGGCGTGCAGGGGTGAACTGGTCGACCCTTGCATCCTGTAGGTCAGCACCCGCCACCAAGTTCGTAGAGAACGAGGGGAGGTAGAGACCGGACAGGGCGCCAGACGGGACCGCAGGGCACGGCAGGACAGTGGAGTAGCGAGCCAGAACAGGACCCCCAGAGGGGTCCGCCAGGGAGACCGCCACTGGCCGACTAAGCGGTGTGAGTGTGGTGCGGTCTCGAAAGAAGGAGCGAGACGCCCCTGAGTCAAGAGTGAAGGTGAGAGAGGGCGGAGCCGACGCAGTACCTGAGAGAGCAGACTCACTAGCACCTGAGGACACAGACTCACTGGCACCTAGAGCGACACCCTCACCAGCACCTGGAGCAGCAGCCTCAACAGCACCTAGAGCCGCAGTACCAATGCCTGGGTCGGGCGGGAAACACCGGTAACAGTCACCCTCCTCACTAATAGTCACAGCATACATGGCAGCAAGAATAGCATCAAAGTCAAGATCAAAGATAGCTACTCCTGCCCTAGACAGCTGGTCCGAGCGAGGGATCTCAGAGGCGTCAGGAAACTGGCGGCGCCAAGCGTCAGTCAAGCGGCCGAAGCAGCGCTGGGCGGAGTGTGGACCACCACACGGCTCACCCGCACGGTCGCCAGTGCGCAAGACGTAGGTGCACGGACCAGTACCCCCACCCCTCTGACGTGCAGTGTACCACTCACGGAGCTGCTGTGGGGAGAGGGTCTCCTGACCACGCTGGTGCCGCTGCTGCTGGCGCTGACCGCCACCGGAGCCACTCCTCTGCGACGAGCCACGACCTCCTCCGCCGCCTCCTCCGCCGCCGCCGCCACCACCTCCGCTGCCACCGCCACTCCCACCGTCGCTGTCGCCACCGCCGCCTCCACCTCCACTCCCACCACCACCGCCGCTGCCACCCCTGCCTCCACTGCCGCCGCTGACACCTCCACTCCCGCCACCACTCCCGCTACCACCCCCACCTCCTCCGCTGCCTCCACCGCCGCCTCCACCGCCCCTGCCGCCGCCACCACCGCTCCTGCCCCCCTTGCCCTTGCCAGAGCGACGTCTCCCACTGGGGGCAGACGCCGCGCCGACCGACTCAAAACCAACTAGGTCGGCCGTAGCAGCAGAGGCGACAGAGGGCAGGAGGGGGGAGGGGGAACACCCCTCAAAGATGGGGGTGCGCGGGTCACCACGAGAGGCCCCTACAGCGAGAATGCTCCTCTCAGCTGCTAGGAGGGACTTCTCGAGGAGGTCAACAGTGAGAGTGGTGGGGCAGACTGAGAGTAAGTTGTCCCTGACTCCGCGAAGGGAGTCAGGGAGGCGGGCGACAATGTAGTAGAGAGTGAAGTACTGGGGGGGGGGGGTTCTTGGCGCAGAACTCAGCAGGAAGCGCAGCGCGGAAGCGAGCGTCACTAGTGCGCAGGAGGGTAATGAGGTCGGCGACTGTGGCAAAGGAAGCAAGGTCGGGAAAGAGGTACGGTAGCATGAGGCGGCTCAGTGCAGCAGTGGCAGGGGTGGAGTAGCGTGCAATAACGGCGTCGTACAAGGTCTGAGCACTCTTGTACGACCCAAAGTGTGCACGCTCAGAGGGAGGGAGGTGGCGACACACAGCAAGACGTGCAGCAGCATCGCGTGTGGCCCACACTGAGCGAACAGTGGCATCCTCAGTAGCAGCAGGGGCGGGAGAGGCACCAGAAGTGAGATCAAAGAGAGAGAGGCCGTCAGCTCTGTCGCACTGTAGGAAAAGCAGCAGGTCGTCTACCCACACGTCAAAGTCTATGGCTCTGCCCTCAGCGTCGAAGGTGAGGACACTGGGGGTAGCCATGACAGCAGTAGGGTGAGGGCAGTGCGCAGAGTAAAGCTCAGTGCTCACCAGACAGGGCAGTGGAGACGGCTCGGGCGGCTCGGGCGGCTCGGGCGGCTCGGCGGCTCGGCTGCTGGGCGGCTCGGGCGGCTCGGCGGCTCGGGCGGCTCGGGCGGCTCGGCTGCTGGGGCGGCTCGGCTGCTGGGGCGGCTCGGCTGCTGGGGCGGCTCGGTTGCTGGGGCGGCTCGGCTGCTGGGGCGGCGCAGTTGCTGGGGCGGCGAGGCCGGGAGATGCAGCTGCGGGGCCGTTAGGGGTAGTGGCGGGGCCGGTAGGTGAAGTGGCGGGGCCGTCAGGTACAGCAGCGGGGCCGGCAGGTGAGATGGCGGGGCCTGCAGGTGCAGCAGCGGGGCCGTCAGGGGTAGCGGCGGGGCCGGTAGGTGCAGTGGCGGGGCCGTCAGAGGGGACGGCGGGGCCGTTAGGTGCAGCGGCGGGGCCGTCAGAGGGTACGGCGGGGCCGTCAGGTGCAGCGGCGGGGCCGTCTGAAGCAGCGGCGGGGCCGGCAGAGGGGACAGCGGGGCCGTCAGGTGCAGCGGCGGGGCCGGCAGAGGGGACGGCGGGGCCGTCAAGTGCAGCGGCGGGGCCGGTAGAGGGGACGGCGGGGCCGTCAAGTGCAGTGGAGGGGCCGGTAGAGGGGACGGCGGGGCCGTCACAGGCGATCGCGGGGCCGTCAGAGACGGCGCCGGCGTCGCGAGGGTCAGAGGGGGCGGCGCGCGACTGGAGGGCGGCACGCGCGACGCGGCGCGGCCGTCTAGGGGCGGCGCGACGAGGCCGCGTAGGTGGCGCGCCAAAAAAAAAAATCGCGGGCGGCTCGACGTGATCGGGCCGCCAAAGGAAAAAAAAAGGCCCAGCGCGACTCGGGCTAGGGAAGAGCGCGCTCCGGGCAGGACGGAATAGTAGGTGGGCCCTAGGAACAGTTCCCACTAGGGAACCTGCTCGATACCATGTTGAGATAGAGGCAAAGAATGAGTGCACTCTGAAATGAAACAAGTACAAGTACCAACCCTAATTGGGTTGTACCCCCTATGGGCTACCCCACTACAGCCTAAATATATGCATCAGTAATATAATCATCTGACAGAGCTCCCCTCCCGCGAGCGGATCCGTGAGTGGTACGAGCGGCGCTGTACTCTTCGGAGTGGCGTGCCTCGTGTTACGGACCCCGCTGCTGTTGGAGCTGCTGCTGGTGCTGAGGACCCGAGCGTTGGAGCTGCTGCTGGTGCTGAGGACCCGGGCGTTGGAGCTGCTGCTGGTGCTGAGGACCCGGGCGTTGGAGCCGCTGCTGGTGCTGAGGACCCGGGCGTAGGAGCTGCTGCTGGTGCTGAGGACCCAGGCGTTGGAGCTGCCGCTGGTGCTGCGGACCCGGGCGTTGGAGCTGCTACTGGTGCTGAGGACCCGGGCGTTGGAGCTGCCGCTGGTGCTGAGGACGTGGGCGCTGGAGCTGCTGCTGGTGCTGCGAACCCTGGTGCGGGTGTCCCTGCTGGCTCTGGTGTCGCTGCTCAGTCTCGGCCGTACTTTGTTCCGCTCCTTCAGCAGGTTCTTGGTCAGCTTCCTCCTCCTTTTCCTCCTCCGTCCTTAGCGTGTCCTCCGCCTGTCCTGCTGCAGTCGGCGTTACCGTCTTCCTCCTCTCTCCCTGGTCCTGCTCCTTATACTGGTCCGACTGGAGGTCTTACTGAGCGGCGTGAGCCTGCGTCTCGTCCTGCGTCGCCTGAGTCTCGTCCTGAGTCGCCTGTCCGCACTGCTCTCTCCAGTAGTCGAGTCCAGCGTCAGCGTCTTCCTGCTGTCCCAGGCACTCACCGGATGGCGCTTCGTCCGTCCACTGCTCCACAGCGTGTCCCACTGCCGTCTCCTCCTGCTTCCTCTCTTCCTGCTCTTGCTGACCCTGGGTCAGACTCTCTTCGTGCTACCAGTCCTACTGTCACGCGTCTCCTGGCTACTGTTGTCACTAACCCTTCCTTTGAGTGTGCTGCTGCGTCTGCCTTAGTTGCTGAGCTTGTCGACTTTGCTGCTCGCTGTCGTCTAGACTACGCTGCTAGCCTAGTTGCTGAGTCTAAGTCTGTCTGTCCTCCGTGCGTCGGGGGTGAGTGTGCTCTTGGCACTGACGTCCTAGAGGACAGGCAGGAGGAGTTTGAGTGCTTTGCTGCCGCTTTGCCCCATCTCGTGTCCATGCTTGTTGCCCCTGAGGGAGACCCGGATGCACCAGACATCCCGACCCCATGCTCTTACGCAGAGGCGATGGCCGGTCCCTACTCCTCTCAGTGGCAGTCAGCCATGGACACAGAGATGGCTTCCTGGAAGTCCACAGGCACCTACGTCGACGAGGTTCCCCCACCTGGGGCGAACATCGTCAGTGGCATGTGGATTTTCAGGGTGAAGCGGCCGCCGGGCTCTCCGCGTGTCTTCAAGGCGCGTTACGTTGCACGAGGCTTCAGTCAGCGAGAGGGAGTTGACTTCTTCCAGACCTTCTCCCTGACCCCGAAGATGACCACTCTTTGGGTTCTGCTGCACGTCGCCGCTCAGCGTGACTACGAGCTCCACTCGCTTGACTTCAGCACTGCTTTCCTGCAGGGCCGCCTGCACGAGGAGATCTAGCTGCGCCGTCCACCTGGCTTCACTGGGTCGTTCCCTCCTGGTACCCAGTGGAGCCTCCGACGGCTAGTCTACGGTCTCCGCCAGGCGCCTCGTGAGTGGCACGACACACTGAGGACTACGCTTGCGGCTCTTGGGTTCGCGCCTTCTACTGCTGACCCGTCGCTGTTTCTACGCACCGACACCTCACTGCCGCCGTTCTACGTCCTTGTGTACGTCGACGACTTGGTCTTTGCTACTGCTGACACTGTGGCACTCGCCCACGTAAAGTCGAAGCTGCAGAAGAGACACACGTGCACAGACCTGGGTGAACTGACAAGCTATCTTGGCTTGCGGATCACCCGGGACAGAGCACGCCGCACCATCACCTTGACTCAGTCACACATGGTGCAGCAGGTCCTTCAGCGCTTCCGCTTCACGTACTCCTCGCCTCAGCCCACTCCTCTGCCTACCGGTCACTCGCTCTCAGCTCTGCCTTCGGATGAGTCCGTAGAGCCGAGTGGCCCGTATCCAGAGCTTGTGGGTTGCCTCATGTACCTGATGACCTGCACTCGACCAGACCTTGCATACCCTCTCAGCATTCTTGCACGCTATGTCGCTCCCGGCCGTCACCGGAAGGAGCACATGGATGCAGCTAAGAGGGTGTTGCGCTACTTGTGCAGTACGTCGGGCATGGGGCTAGTGCTTGGAGGGCGAGTCCCAGTTGTTCTCACTGGGCACTAAGACGCTTCTTGGGCAGACGAGCAGGCTACTTGGCGGTCGTCTCAGGATTACTCCTTCAGTCTTGGCTCTGGTTCTGTTTCTTGGCGTTCTACTCGCTCTTCTTTTGTTCTCAGCTCCAGTTGTGAGGCTGAGATCTACGCCACAGCCATGGCGGCCCAGGAGCTACGCTGGCTCACCTACTTGCTGACCGACCTTGGAGAGCAGCCTCGTTCTCCTCCAGTGCTGTACGTCGACAACAAGGCAGCCATTGCCTTGTGTGAGGAGCACAGACTGGAGCACAGAACGAAGCACATTGCTCTGCGTTACTTCCTTGCTCGAGAGCTGCAGCAGCGTGGTCAGCTTCGCCTGCGTTACGTGGCCTCTGAGGCCAACACTGCTGATGTGTTCACCAAGGCGCTTCAGCCTTGTGACCATCAGCGCTTTTGCACTCTTCTAGGCCTTGTGCCTACTGGACCTCACTTGCTTACTTCTTGAGTCTGTTTGTACTGTGATCTCTTTATATATATACCTGCATGTTTACTCTTGTTAGGTTGTGATCATTGTACCTTTTGCTCTATTATAAACCTGCATGTGAACTGGTCTTGTGACCACTTGCTTGTGCTCGGAATTTGTGTGGTATCCTTGAGATCCACCCTGAGCTTGTTTTGCCTTGCTTTGCCTTGACTGGTCTTGTGACCCCTAGTTCTCCCCCACTTTGCCTATGGGGGTGTGTCAAACATTATATATGTTGTGTTAGTTTAGGCTACAGTGGGTTAGCCTATAGGGGGTACACAATTCTAGGGTTAGGTACTTGTACTCATTTCACTGCTAGTTCATGCGTTCCTGTTAAGTGATTCCAACACCAGCAGCACCCCCAGTCTCAGCAGCATGTCTCCAGCGTCGGGCAAACCACTCGCGCAGCTCCTGTGGAGAGAGTGGCTCCCGCCTCGACAAAGCACCGCCGACAGCCACACGAGCAGACCCAGCGCGCCCAGGCTCGGCACCCCCAGGCTCCACACCCCCAGGCTCCGCACCCCCAGACCCAGCACCCCCAGGCTCAGCACCCCCAGACTCAGCACCCCTAGTCTCAGTACCCCCTGACTCCGCACCCCCAGGCTCAGCACCCCCAGTCTCAGCACCCCCAGACCTGGCACCCGCAGGCTCAGCACCTCTAGCAGCACCAGAGTCAACAACTACCTTGACAGGCTCGACTGCGTCTACCTGGGACACACCTGACGGGGCAGGACCCTGAGGGGGGAGGGGGTCTACCGGGGGAGGACCTGGTGCAAGGAAGAGCGGCGGCGGGGGGAGGGGCGCAGTGTGGTAGGGGAAGAGACAGTAGTAAGGCACCGACTCGTCAAAGGTGACGTCCTGGGAGGACAGAACACGGCGCGAGGTGGGGTCGTAAAACTGCCACCCAGGCGCATCAGGGGGGAAGCCAAGGAAGACGCAAGGAACAGCACGGGGGGACAGCTTGTCTGCAGACAAGTTGCGGACAAACGCCCGAGATCCCCAGACCCGAAACGCAAACGCATCGCCAACCTTCCCGGTCCACCGCAAGGCGGGGGAGGTCTCTGACAAGGAGACCCGGGGCTGAAGGTTGAGCTGATGCGCGGCGTACTGAACCGCAAACGGCCACAGAAAATGGGGGGCAGCCGCATGCATCATGGACGTACGAGCAACGTCCATGACCATGCCAATGCGGCGCTCAGCAATCCCATTTTGCTGTGGAGAGGCCGGAAGCGTGAAGGTCTGGCGGATGCCCTGTGCACGACAGAAGGCTCCCAGACGGGCAGAGTAAAACTCCCCGCCTCTGTCCGAGTGCAGACGCAGAACAGGAAAGTCCGAGCCGAAACTCTCTCTGAGCTGGAGACGAGCTGCGCAGATCCAGTCGATCAACACCTCAGTAACGTCACCCTCGCTGCGCAAGGGCAAGACTTAGTATAACGCGAGTAGTCGTCAACCACCAACAGGAAGTAACGCTCGTGCCCCTGTCCACGGACGCGGGCGGGGCCCCACACGTCCATGTGGAGGGTCTGTCGCGGAGCCTCTGTCGGAGGAAACTCGGAGGAGTGAGGGGCAGCGCGCTGTCGCCCCTCGACGCAGGGGACGCAGGTAGGGCCAGGTCCCGGAGGTAGGGGAGGGAGAGACCGAGGGAGACCAGAGACAAGGACACGGGAGGCCATGCCTCGGAGACGAGGCAGGGAGTGGTGACCAAGGCGGTGGTGCCAGAGGAGAGTCTGGTGGGACAGGAGACGACACGAGCAGGGAGCAGACTCAGGACCAGACCTGGACGCTGCAGCAAATACCTGACTCCACGCAGCTACCTGGCCAGACTTAGTAGCCGGAGGAGACTCAGTAGTAAGGGTGTACAGGCTCGACCCTGGCCGACGAGTGAATGTGGCCAAGTGTCGGCCTGTCCGAGCACACGTGCAGTGGGTCACTCGCAGACTCGCAGGAGTGAGCTGGTCAACCCCCCTATCCTGTAGGTCCGCTCCACGCACCAAGTTCGTTGAGAACGAGGGGAGGTAGAGACCTGACAGGGTGCCAGAGGGGGCTGCCGGGCACGATAAGACAGTGAAGAAGCTAGCAAGGACAGGACCCCCAGAGGGGTCTGCCAGGGAGACTGCAACCGGTCGACTGAGCGGCGTAAGAGTGGTGCGGTCTCGAAAGAAGGAGCGGGACGCACCCGAGTCAAGGGTGAAGGTGTGGAAGGCCTGAGCCGATGTAGTACCTGAGACAGCAGACTCACCAGCACCTGGGGCAGCAGAAGCACTGGCACCTGGGGCAGCAGACGCACTGGCACCTGGGGCAGCAGACGCACTAGCACCTAGAGCAGCAGCCTCACCAGCACCTAGAGCAGTGGCCTCAATGCCCGGGTCAGGCGGTACACACAGGTAACAGTCACCCTCAACACTAGTAGTCACAGAATACATGGCACCAAGGATAGCATCATAGTCAAGATCAAAGACGGCTGCCCCCGCCCTAGACAGATCTCCCCAGCGAGGGATCTCTGACGCCTCAGGGAATTGGCGACGCCACGCGTCCGTCAGGCGGCCAAAGCAGCGCTGGGTGGAGTGCGGCCCCCCGCACTGCTCACCAGCTCGGTCACCGGTACGGAGGACGTAAGTGCAGGGACCAAAACCCCCACCGCGCTGGCGCGCAGTGTACCATTCACGAAGCTGCTGAGGGGACAGGGTCACACCACTCCGCTGCTGCAGGAGCAGACCACCACCTGAGCCACTCCTTTGCGCAGAGTCGCGACCCGCTCCACCACCGCCACCTCCGCCGCCGCCGCCTCCGCCGCCTCCTCCACCTCCGCCTCCTCCGCCACCTCCGCTGCCTCCGCTCCCTCCGCCACCACCGCCGCCTCCGCCGCCTCCACTGCTGACGCCGCCGCCGCCACCCCCGGCACCACTCCCACCACCACCCCCACTCCCTCCACTGCCTCCACCACCACCTCCACCGCCCCCGCCAGCCCCTCCAGTGACCTTGCCCCCCTTGCCTTTGCCGGTGAGGCGTCTCCCGCTCGGGGCAGACGCAGCGCCGACCGACTCGAAACCAACGAGGCCGGCCGCAGCAGCAAAGGCAACAGAGGGCAATAGGGGAGAGGGAGAACACCCCTCAAAGACGGGGGTGCGAGGGTCACCACGAGAGGCTCCTACAGCGACTATGCTCTTCTCTGCTGCTAGGAGGGCCTTCTCGAGGAGGTCAACAATGAGAGTGGTGGGGCAAACTGAGAGGAAGTGGTCCCTGACTACGCGGAGAGAGTCAGGGAGCCGGGTGACTTTGTAGTAGAGGGTGATGTACATGGGGGGGGGGGTTCTTGGCGCAAAACTCAGCAGGAAGCGCAGCGCGGTAGCGAGTGTCACTAGTGCGGAGGTGCGTAATGAGGTCAGCGACTATGGGAAAGGCAGCAAGGTCAGGGAAGAGGTACGGTAGCATGAGGCGGCTCAGTGTAGCAGTGGCAGGGGAAGAGTAGCGTGCAACTACAGCGTCGTACAAGGTTTGAGCACTATTGTACTGGCTAAAGTGTGCACGCTCAGTGGTCGGTAAGTGGCGGCGCACAGCAAGGCGAGCAGCAGCATCACGCGCGGCCCACTGTGAGCGAACAATGGCGTCAGCATCAGTAGCAGGGGCTGGAGAGGCACCAAAAGTGAGGTCAAACAGGGAGACACCGTCTGCCCTATTGCAGTGTAGGAAAAGCTGCAGATCATCTACCCAGACCTCAAAGTCAACTGCCCGACCCTCAGCGTCAAAGGTGAGAACACTAGGGGAGGCCATGACAGTAGTAGACAGGCAGTGAGTACAGTGGGGCAGGGCAGTGCAGTGGCAGAGGCGCTGCTCTTACCAGGTAAGTGAGGCGGACCCGGGCAGGCCGACAGGCGGCGGCGCCTCGGCTGCAGTGCGGCTCGGCGGCAAAGGCGGCTCGGCGGCTCGGCAGCACAGGCGGCTCGGCGGCTTAGCGGCTCGGTGGCACGGCGGCGCAGCGGCTTGGCAGCTCGGCAGCAAAGGCGGCTCGGCGGGGCCGCTGAAGGGCGGCGACAGGGCCGCTGAAAGGGCGGCGACGGGGCCGCGGAAGGGCGGCGACGGGGCCGCTGAAGGGCGGCGACGGGGCTGCAGGTAGGGGCGGCGACGGGGCCGCTGAAAGGGCGGCAACAGGGCGGCGGAAGGGCGGCGACGGGGCCGCTGAAAGGCGGCGACGGGGCCCCTAAAGGGCAGCGACGGGGCCGCTGAAAGGGTGGCGACGGGGCCGTGGAAGGGCGGCGACAGGGCCGCTGAAAGGGCGGCGACAGGGCCGCGGAAGGGCGGCGACGAGGCCGCTGAAGGGCGCAACGGGGCCGCAGGTAGGGGCGGCGACGGGGCCGCTGAAAGGGCGGCGTTAGGGCCGTGGAAGGGCGGCGTCGGGGCCGCTGAAAGGGCGGCGACGGGGCCGCGGAAGGGCGGCGACAGGGCCGCTAAAAGGGCGGCGAAAGGGCCGCGGAAGGGGTGGGCGGCAACGGGGCCGCTGAAAGGCGGCGACGGGGCCGCGGAAGGGCGGCAACGGGGCCCCTGAAGGGTGGCGACGGGGCCGCAGTTAGGGGCGGCGACGGGGCCGCTTAAAGGGTGGCGCGACGGGGCCGGAGGGGCGGCGCGACGGGGCCGCAAGGGCGGCGCAACGGGGCCGTTAGGGGCCGTAAGAGGGGGAACGACACATGGCGCAACTCGGGCAGGGGCCAAGCGCGCTCCGGGCAGGAAAATATATATCGGTGGGCCCTAGGAACAGTTCCCACGAGGGAACCAGCTCTATACCATGTGAAGATTAGAACTAGAGAATGATTGAACTATAAAACAGTTGGGTACAAGTACTAACCTTAATTGGGTTGTACCCCTTATGGGCTACCCCACTACAGCCTACACAGATGTATAAGCTATAATGTTCTGACACGGCGCCCTTAGCGCCCGCGTCGCTGCCCGTCGCAGCCCTGCAGCCGCTCCTCGCGGCCTTGTCGCCGCCCTCTCGCGGCCGCGTCGCCGCTCTCCCGCGGCCCCGTCGCCGCCCTCTTGCGGCCTCGTCGCCACCCTCTTGCGGCCCCGTCGCTGCCCCCCCCCCCCCCTTGCGGCCTCGTCGCCGCCCTCTTGCGGCCCCGTCGCCGCCCTCTTCCGGCCCCGTCGCCGCCCCTAGCGGCCCCGTTGCCGCCCCTTCGCGGCCACCTCGCCGCCCTTAGCGGCCCCGCCGCCGCCCCTAGCGGCCCCATCGCCGCCTCTACCGGCCCCGTCGTCGCCTCTACCGGCCCCTTCACCGCTGCCCCACCCAGCAGCCGAGCCGCCCAGCAGCCGAGCCGCCCAACAGCCGAGCCGCCCAGCAGCCGAGCCGCCGAGCCGCCCAGCAACCGAGCCACCGAGCCGCCCAGCAACCGAGCCGCCGAGCCGCCCAGCAGCCGAGCCGCTCAACAGTCGAGCCGCTGAGCCGTCCAGCAGCCGAGTCGCCGGGCCGCCCAGCAGCCGAGCCGCCGAGCCGCCCAGCAGCCGAGCCGCCCTACCGTCGAGCCCCTACTGCTCCTACCGGCGCGCCCCGGCCCTACTTACTCGGACTGGTGAGATCATTCCCTGCTAGGCCACTGCAGTCATGGCTACCCCAAGTGTCCTTACCTTTGATGCTGAGGGTCGTGCTGTTGACTTTGAGGTCAGGGTCGATGACCTCCAGCTGTTCCTAAAGTGCGATAGGGCAGACGGACTCTCTCTGTTCGATCTCACCTCTGGTGTCTCTCCTGCCCCGCCTGCTACTGCTGACAGCACTGTTCGCTCACAGTGGGTCACACGCAATGTTGCTGCCCGCCTTGCTGTGCGTCGCCACTTACCGACCACTGAGCGTGCACACTTTAGCCAGTACAAGAGTGCTAAGACCTTGTACGGCGCTGTAGTTGCACGCTACTGCTCCCCTGCCACTGCTGCGCTTAGCCGCCTCATGTTGCCGTACCTGTTCCCTGACCTTGCTGCCTTTCCCACAGTCGCTGACCTCATTACGCACCTTCGCACTAGTGACACTCGCTATCGCGCTGCGCTTCCTGCTGAGTTCTGTGCCAAGAACCCCCCCCCCCCATGTACATCACCCTCTACTACATAGTCACCCGGCTCCCTGACTCCCTTCGCTTAGTCAGAGACCACTTCCTCTCAGTTTGCCCCACCACACTCACCGTTGACCTCCTCGAGGAGCGCCTCCTAGCAGCAGAGAAGAGCATAGTCGCTGTAGGAGCCTCTCGTGGTGACCCTCGCACCCTCGTCTTTGAGGGGTGTTCCCCCTCCCCGCTCTTGCCCTCTGTTGCTTCTGCTGTAGCGGCCAACCTCGTTGGTTTCGAGTCGGTCGGCGCTGCGTCTGCCCCTAGCGGGAGACGCCGCACCGGCAAGGGCAAGGGGGGCAAGGGCGCTGGAGGGGCTGGCGGGGGCGGTGGAGGTGGTGGTGGAGGCAGTGGAGGGGGTGGGGGTGGTGGTGGGAGTGGTGGCGGGGGTGGAGGTGTCGGTGGCAGCAGTGGAGGCGGCGGCGGTGGTGGAGGGAGCGGATGCGGCGGAGGTGGTGGAGGCGGCGGAGGTGGCGGAGGCGGCGGCGGCAGCGGTGGAGCTGGTCGCGGCTCTGCGCAGAGGAGTGGCTCCGGTGCTGGTCCGCGCCAGCAGCAGTAGTGCAGTCGTGAGACCCTGTCCCCTCAGCAGCTTCGTGAGTGGTATGCTGCGCGACAGCGCGGTGGGGGTACTGGTCCCTGCACCTACGTTCTTTGTACCAGCGACCGCGTTGGTGAGCAGTGCGGGGGCCCGCACTCCACCCAGCGCTGCTTCGGTCGCCTGACGGACGCGTGGCGTCACCAGTTCCCAGAGGCCTCTGAGATCCCTCACTGGGGAGAGCTTTCTAGGGCGGGGGTTGCTATCTTTGATCTTGATTATGATGCTATTCTTGCTGCCATGTATGCTGTGTCTGATGGTGTTGAGGGTGACTGTTACCTGTGTGTTCCGCCTAACCCGGGCATTGAGGCTGCTGCTCTAAGTGCTGGTGAGGCTGCTGCTCTAGGTGCTAGTGCATCTGCTGCCCCAGGTGCTGGTGAGTCTGCTCTCTCTGGTACTACGTCGGCTCAGGCCTTCCACACCTTCACCCTTGACTCGGGTGCTTCCCGCTCCTTCTTTCGAGACCGCACCACGCTTACGCCACTTAGTCGGCCGGTTGCGGTCTCCCTGGCGGACCCCTCTGGGGGTCCTGTCCTTACTAGCTTCTCCACTGTCTTACCGTGCCCGGCAGCCCCCTCTGGCACCCTGTCCGGTCTCTACCTCCCCTCGTTCTCTACGAACTTGGTGAGTGGAGCTGACCTACAGGATAGGGGGGTTGACCAGTTCACTCCTGCGAGTCAGCGGGTGACCCATTGCACGTGTGCTCGGACAGGCCGACACTTGGCCACGTTCACCCGTCGGCCGGGGTCGAGCCTGTACACGCTTACTACTGAGTCTCCTCCGGCTGCTGAGTCTGGTCAGGTAGCTGCGTCGAGTCAGGTATTTGCTGCAGCGTCCAGGTCTGGTCCTGAGTCTGCTCCCTGCTCGTGTTGTCTCCTGTCCCACCAGACTCTCCTCTGGCACCACCGCCTTGGTCACCCCTCCCTGCCTCGTCTCCGAGGCATGGCCTCCCGTGTCCTTCTCTCTGGTCTTCCCCGGTCTCTCCCTCCCCTACCTCCGGGGCTTGCCCCTACCTGCGTCCCCTGCGTCAAGGGGCGATAACGCGCCGCCCCTCACTCCTCCGAGTTTCCTCCGACAGAGGCTCCGCTGCAGACTCTTCATATGGACGTGTGGGGCCCCGCCCGCGTCCGTGGCCAGGGGCATGGGCGTTACTTCCTGTTGGTGGTTGACGACACCATAGTCTTCCCCTTGCACACCAAGGGCGATGTCACTGAGGTGTTGATCGACTGGATCCACGCAGCTCGTCTCCAGCTCAGAGAGAGTTTCGGCTCCGACTTTCCTGTTCTACTTCTGCAATCTGATAGAGGCGGGGAGTTTTCCTCTGCCCGTCTAGGAGCCTTCTGCCGTGCACAGGGCATCCGCCAGACCTTCACGCTTCCGGCCTCTCCACAGCAAAATGGGATTGCTGAGCGCCGCATTGGCATGGTCATGGACGTCGCTCGTACGTCCATGATCCATGCGGCTGCCCCCCATTTTCTGTGGCCGTTTGCGGTTCAGTACGGAGCGCATCAGCTCAACCTCCAGCCCCGGGTCTCCTTGCCAGAGACCTCCCCCACCCTGCGGTGGACGGGGAAGGTTGGCGATGCGTTTGCGTTTCGGGTCTGGGGATCTCGGGCGTTTGTTTGCGACTTGTCTGCGGACAAGCTGTCCCCCCGTGCTGTTCCCTGCGTCTTCCTTGGCTTCCCCCCTGACGCGCCAGGGTGACAGTTTTACCACCCCACCTCGCGCCGTGTTCTGTCCTCCCAGGACGTCACCTTTGACGAGTCGGTGCCTTACTACCGTCTCTTCCCCTACCGCACTGTGCCCCTCCCCCCGCCGCCGCTCTTCCTTGCGCCAGGTCCTCCCCCGGTAGACCCCCTCCCCCCTCAAAGTCCTGCCCCGTTAGGTGTGTCCCAGGTAGATGCAGTCGAGCCTGTCGAGGTAGCTGTTGACTCTGGTGCTGCTAGAGGTGCTGAGCCTGAGGGTGCGCAGCCTGGGGGTGCTGAGTCTGGGGGTGCTGAGCCTGGGTTCGCTGAGCCTAGGGGTGCGGAGCCTGGGGGTGCTAGGTCTGCTCGTGTGGCCTCTCGCGGTGCTTCGTCGAGGCAGGAGCCACTCTCTCCGCAGGAGCTGCGCGAGTGGTTTGCCCGGCGCTGGAGCCGTGCTGCTGGAGTTGGAGGCACTATTGTTGCTGCTGGTCCCGAAGGTGCTCGTACTGGCGGTACTGGAGCTGCTGGGGCTGGGGGTGCTGCTGGGGCTGCTGGAGTTAGTCCTGCTGGAGGTACTGCTGGAGCTGCTGGCGGTACTAGAGCTGCCGGTCTTACTGGAGTTGGTGCTGCTGGAGCTACTGGTGCTAGTGGAGCTAGAGCTGCTGGGGGTGTTGGCGCAGGTGGTTCTGCTGGCGCTGGTGCGTCTGAGGGTGCTGGAGTTGGCGCTGTTGGAGCACGAGGTGCTGCTGGCACTGGTGCTGCCGCTGGGGTTACTGGTGCTGTCCCTGCTTGTTCTGGAGGCGCTGCGCGGTCGCGGCCGTACTTCGTTCCGCTCCTTGAGCAGGTTCTTGGTCTCCCGCCCTCTACTGGTCCGTACTTTGTTCCTCTCCTTAGAGTGTCCACAGCTTGTCCACTCGTAGTCACAGTTACAGCCTGCCTCCCCCCTTCCAGCTCCTTCTCCCTACACCGGTCCTACTAGAGGTCTTGCTGAGCGTCGTGAGCCAGCGTCTCGTCCTGCGTCACCTGTTCGTACTTCTTGCACTAATCGTCGTGCTCCGCGTCCGTGTCCTCCTGCGGTCCCACGCACACACCAGATGGCACTACGTCCTCCACTGCTCCTCTGCGTGTCCCCATTGCCGTCTCCTCCAGAGTCCTCTCTTTCATGTTCTTGCTGACCCGGAGTCTGACTATCTTTGTGCTGCCCGTCCTACTGTCACGCGTCTCCTGGCCACTGTTGTCACTGACCCTTCCTTTGAGTCCACTGCTGCGTCGGCTCTAGTTGCTGAGCTTGTCAACTTTGCTGCTCGATGTCGTCTAGACTACGCTGCTACTCTTGTTGCCGAGTCTGAGTCTGTCTGTCCTCTGTCCGTCGGGGGTGAGTGTGCTCTTAGAACGGACGTCCTTGAGGACAAGCAGGAGGAGTTCCAGTGTTTTGCTGCTGCTATGCCTCATGTCGTGTCCACGCTGATTGCCCCTGAGGGAGACACGGATGCACCAGACATCCCGACTCCTCGATCGTACGCTGAGGCGATCGGGGGTCCCTACTCCTCACAGTGGCAGTCAGCCATGGACGCAGAGATGGCTTTCTGGAAGTCCACAGGCACCTACGTCGACGAGGTTCCCCCACCTGGGGTGAACATCATCAGCGGCATGTGGATTTTCAGGGTGAAGCGGCCGCCGGGTTCTCCGCCTGTCTTCAAGGCGCGTTACGTGGCTTGAGGCTTCAGTCAACGGCAGGGAGTTGACTACTTTCAGACCTTCTCTCCCACCCCGAAGATGACCACTCTTCGGGTGCTGCTGCACATAGCCGCTCAGCGCGACTACGAGCTTCACTCTCTTGACTTCAGCACTGCTTTCCTGCAGGGCAGCTTGCACGAGGAGATCTGGCTGCGCCGCCCATCTGGCTTCACTGGGTCGTTTCCTCCTGGTACACAATGGAGCCTCTGGCGGCCAGTCTACGGTCTCCGCAAGGCGCCCCGTACGTGGCACGACACACTGAGGACTACACTTGCTTACATGGGCTCTGAGGCTAACACTGCTGATATATTTACCAAGGCACTTCCGCCTTGTGATCATCAGCGCTTCTGTACGATGCTAGGTCTTGTGCCTACTTGGCCTCACTTGCTCACTTCTTGATCTTGCTTGTACTGTGATTTTTCTTTACCTGCACTTGCTTGTTTACCTTTATATATGATCTTGCATGTGAATTGGCCTTTTGGCCTTGCTCTTGTGCTCGGATTGTGTGGTGACGTTGTGATCCACCTTGAGCTTGCTTTGCTTTGCTTGACTGGTCTTGTGACCTCTTGTTCTCCCCCACTTTGCCTATGGGGGTGTGTCAAACTCATATCATATAGCTTGTCTAGGCTATAGTTGGGTAGACACTATGGGGTACAGTTTCTTAGGGTTTCCTACTTGTACCCAACCTTGTGCTAATTCATTCATTCCTCAATTCTCACAGAAAAAACACTGGACGCGCTTCAGGTGCAATCGCTATTCGCGCACGTCTTGAAACTACAGATATCGACACCTTTCGACGGCAAAGAATATTGTACCTAGTCATTTGAGTTCGAGCTGATGATAGAAGGCGCGCAGATTCTCGGATTCTTTGACGGATCCCTTCCATACCCAACTCACGGAATGCAGTACGACAAGCATTAGTACACGTATCAATCGCTGATGGCGTTTACAATTCTTCTGCGTAACATAATCCCGAATGAGCAGCAAAACATCCGGTCTTATCGTGGATATGGCAACTCTGCCGAGCTCGCGTACAACCACCTAAAGAACATGTATAAAGCAATAGACAGTGTTAATCTAATCCGAAATGAAACCCGGCGAAAAGGGGATGGCGTATATCAGCCATTGTCGTGGACTGCGCGACTGACTCCTTCGATGCGGAAGATCGATATCCAAAGAAGCCTTCGTGGCAGTTGTCATCACTGGTCTCGGTCCTCATTGGCGCTCCACTTGAGCTATCCTCCGAGCTCACGGGAAGATCTCCGAAGCAGCACTCTGCGCCAAAATTCACGATGAACAGCAGAACATGGACCTACACAAAGAACGACACAAGAAGAGAGCGTCAGCACTAGAGTTCGCGTTCCACACTAAACGGCGCTACAACAACAACAACAATCGACAGAACAAACATCAAGCTCAACAGTACGTACTACCGTTCTGCCATCTCTGCAAGACGTCAGGACACCCTCGCACACACTGTCCGAATCAGCAGCAGTCAATGCCACCGCAGCGTCAACTTTGACCTTCAAGTAGTCAAGTTGCTTCTACACAAGCGCATCCTGCCAATTAAGTACAGTCCTCAACGACATCAACGACAAAACCTGCACAAGGTGCAAGAAACATCATAAGCTGCATGGCAAGAACAGCAGACTCTTGCATCAACGGATCGCCACCATACTACTCACGAGAAGAACAACTCGACAAAAGCACCCCTCGCCGTGAATCATTGGAGGCGAATCCGACGTGCGCAGCCATTGCCCAGAGCGAGCCGTCCGGGAAAGACACCTGGTTCTTGGACAGCTGCTGCGGTCAACACATGTGCTCCTCGGGTCGCTTCGTTCAACGGCAACACCAACTTCAATGTGAGGTCGTAATCTGTCGCCAACAACCAGAACTTGTGCACACGACGACAAGGGATAGTTCAACTTCAGTCTCGAGAAACCAGCGTTATTCTGCAGATGTCAAAGGTTTTAATCGCAGAAGGACTTGGCTATAACTTACTCAGCGTCAGTTAACTAATGGCGAAGGGAATCCATCTCGAAGCAGATAGCACCACCCAAGAGTTCAAGCTGTACCACGGGAAGGGTGGACTCTACATCGGAAAAGCAGTCTTGAAGAACAACGTCTTCGTTCTTGAATTCGTTCCAGACCAAGGCACTGCCGACAGCGACGCCATCGTCAACTTCATATCTTGGACACACCCACCAGATCTCGACCCTAACTTTAGTCCTGGAGGATTCTGGTACTCACATACTATACCTGAAGCAGAACGAACAAGAGCGTTAGTGACAATCCAATAAACATCAGCAGCAGCAGAGATGTTATAGTCAAGAGTCCACTTAGAGGTCGCGGATGCCCATGAAACCGCCTAAGCAGAATCTGATGTATTCAAACCGTCTCTGTTCAAAACGCCGTCACGATCAGCTCCGATAACACATGAAGCTGAAACGTGGACAGCAGTTAGCCTTAAGTGTCTGCTTTCCAATGGTGTATTGCTTGCTTTCACTAGAGGTGTATGCGCTACGCTGTGAACGAAAAAGTAAGCTCGGCTGAAAAACGTGTATTCTCATTGATGCAAGGAAGAGGTGAGGTACAACATTGCCTAGGGGACTCTTAAGGGGTTGGGATCATCCTGGGAACTCAGAGAAGGTTGATTCCTAGGGGAGAAAGGCTAGAGAAGGATGGGAAACGTCCTAGCTAGGTCAGCAAAGCCAACCACACATGGATGTTCAGAGCTGTACTCAAGGCAAACAATTGTGAGTTAAGTTAACCATGAGTCAGCTTGTCTTCCCACTTGCACCCTCTTGCAAGCTGGTTCCAGGAAGACCACACTTCTCAAAAGGAGGGCTGTAGAGTCCCACTTGACCACCTGTACTTGTTGTCTCATTCTCTGTCCCTGCACCATTGGCATGACAACAATGAAAGGGTGGCAAGGGAAATGCTGCCAACAGTGCACCATGACTACGGAACAGTGAATTTCGGCAGCTGTCACGCAATGCTCCGATGTTGGATCGTTCTGAAACTCAGTGAACCTTTGCACAGTCAGGCAAAGGACTGTCACACCAAATTTCAGACCAATCAAAGCTCGTTAGACAAGTCAGCAGCCGAAATGGTGAACTCGGGTGTTACCAAAAAGGAGTAACACACACTTCCGGGAGGCCATACGTCTTGAAACATAAAATGTTGTCATGCCTTGGTAACTGCTTCAAAAACTCTGTAACTTTGAGGGTTTGAAGAAAACATGTTGAAAAACCTCCCCACAAAATTCCAGAAGCTGAGCAGGCTTGTAGGCCGAATGGGAGTGCGATGACCGTGCCACTGTAATGTGTTGGCACAACAAACTCCCCCTCATCGTGCTCTCATTCATCCCTTAGCTGCTCCCTGAAGCTGTCTCCCTTAGTTGAAGGAAATGCCACACAAGGTTGCACAGTTCCAATGCTGATGCTCTGCAAGCCGCTTGGACAAGAAATCTGCAGGTTGCTTGGTAGTGTTGATGTAGTGCAAGGAGACAGTGCTCTGAGAAGATGTGAACGAGAATGAATGACTAAGGAATGGAAGTGATACAAATATGCAACCCTAGAAATGTGTACCCCATATGGGCTACCCCACTATAGCTTACACAATATTATTATTTGACACACCCCCATAGGCAAAGTGGGGGAGAACAAGGGGTCACAAGACCAGTCAAGCAAAGTAGACAAAGGTCAGGGTGGATCACAACGTCACCACACAGTCCGAGCACAAGGTCAAGGCCACAAGGCCAGTTCACATGCAGGAGTACACATATATATATATATAAGGCTAAACAAGCAAGTGCAGGTACATATATATGTAAGAGTACAAGCAAGGTCAAGGGGTGAGCAAGTGAGGCAAGACAGGCACAAGACCCAACTGAGTGCAGAAGCGCTGATGATCACAAGGCGGAAGTGCCTTGGTGAAAACATCAGCAGTGTTGGCCTCAGAGGCCACGTACGCAAGTCGCAATTGACCACGCTGCTGCAACTCACGAGCAAGAAAGTAGCGGAGAGCAATGTGCTTCGTTCTGTGCTCCAAGCGCTGCTCCCGACACAAGGCTAGCATGGCCTTGTTGTCTACGTACAGCACCGGAGGAGAACGAGGCGACTCTCTGAGGTCAGTCAGCAGGTAGGTAAGCCAGCGAAGCTCCTGTGCAGCCATGGCCCCGGCATAGATCTCAGCCTCACAACTGGAGCCGAGAACAGAAGACGAGCGAGTAGCCCGCCACGAAACAGAGCCGGAACCAAGGCTGAAGGTGTAACCCTGTGACGACCGCTGCGTAGCCTGGTCGTCTGCCCAAGAAGCGTCCTCGTGCCCAGTGAGGACCACTGGACTGCGCCCTCCAAGCACTAGCCCCATGCCCGACGTACTGCACAAGTAGCGCAACACCCTCTTCGCTGCAGCCATGTGCTCTGGTCTGTGTCTCCCAGGAGCAACATAGCGTGCAAGAATGCTAAGAGGGTATGCAAGGTCAGGTCGTGTGCAGGTCATCAGGTACATGAGGCAGCCAACAAGCTCTGGGTACGGGCCACTCGACTCTACGGACTCATCCGAAGGCAGAGCTGAGAGCGAGTGGCGAGTAGACAGAGGAGTGGCCTGAGGTGAGGAGTACGTGAAGCCGAAGCGCTGAAGGACCTGCTGCGCCATGTGCGACTGAGTCAGGGTAATGGTGCGGCGTGCTCTGTCTCGGGTGATCTGCAAGCCAAGGTAGCTGCGCAGTTCACCCAGGTCTGTGCACGTGTGTCTCTTCTGCAGCTCGGACTTCACGTGGGCGAGTCTAGTAGTGTCAGCTGTGGCAAAGACCAAGTCGTCGACGTACACGAGGATGTAGAATGGCGGCAGAGAGGTGTCGGTGCGTAGAAACAGCGACGGGTCAGCAGTAGAGGGAGCAAACCCAAGAGCCGCAAGTGTAGTCCTCAGTGTGTCGTGCCACTCGCGCGGTGCCTGGCGGAGACCGTAGACTGGCCGTCGGAGGCTCCACTGGGTGCCAGGAGGGAAATTCCCAGTGAAGCCAGGTGGACGGCGCAACCAGATCTCCTCGTGCACGCTGCCCTGCAGGAAAGCAGTGCTGAAGTCAAGGGAGAGAAGCTCGTAGTCACGCTGAGCGGCTACGTGTAGCAGCACCCGAAGAGTGGTCATCTTCGGGGTGGGAGAGAAGGTCTGAAAGTAGTCAACTCCCTGCCGCTGACTGAAGCCACGAGCCACGTACCGCGCCTTGAAGACAGGTGGAGAGCCCGGTGGCCGCTTCACCCTAAAGATCCACATGCCACTGACGATGTTCGCCCCAGGAGGGGGAACCGCGTCAACGTAGGTGCCTGTGGACTTCCAGGAAGCCATCTCTGCATCCATAGCTGCCTGCCACTGAGAGGAGTAGGGACCCTCTACGGCCTCCGCGTAAGAGCGCGGAGTCGGGATGTCAAGTGCATCCGGGATGTCAAGTGCATCCGGGTAAGCAGTACGGACGCGAGATGAGGTGAAGCAGCAGCCAGACACTGGAACTCCTCCTGCCTGTCCTCAAGGACGTCCGTGCCAAGAGCACACTCACCCTCGACGAACGGAGGACACACAGACATAGACTCAGCAACAAGACTAGTAGCGTAGTCTAGACGACAGCGAGCAGCAAAGTCGACGAGCTCAGCAACAAGAGCAGACGCAGCAGTGGACTCAAAGGAGGGGTCAGTGACGACAGTAGCAAGGAGACGCGTGACAGTAGGACTGGCTGCACAAAGAGAGTCCAACTCAGGGTCGGCAAGCACAGGAAGAGAGGACTCAGGAGGAGAGGGCAAAGGGGCACGCAGAGGAGCAGTGGACGGATGCAGAGACATCCGGTGCGTGCCTGGGACAGGAGGAGGACGCTGACGTGAACCGCGACCACTAGTGCGAGCAGCACGAACAGGCGACGCAGGACGAGACGCAGGCTCACGACGCTCAGCAAGACCTCCAGTAGGACCAGTGTACGGAGAAGGAGAAGGCCGGGGGGAGGCTGGCGGTAACTCTGACTGCGACTAGACAGGCGGTGGACACTCTAAGGGAGGAGGAAGACCAAGAACCTGCTGAAGGAGCGGAACAAAATACGGCCGAGGCCGCGCGGCGACTCCAGACACAGCAGGGACAGCACCAGTACCCCCAGCGGCAGCACCAGCGTCAACAGCACCTCCAGCTCCAGTACCTCCAGCAGCACCAGCAGCAGGACCGCCGCCAGGACTGACAGCAGTAGCCTTAGCGCCAACACCCTCAGCAGCTCCGACTCCTGTAGCAATCGCAGGACTAGTACCTCCGAGACCGGCGGCACCAGCACCCTCAGCAGCCGAAGAAGCACCAGCTCCAGTAGTACGCCTCCAGCGCCGGGCAAACCACTCGCGCAGCTCCTGTGGAGAGAGTGGCTCCCGCCGAGACGAAGCACCCGGAGAACCAGCAGGCCCAGCACCGCCAGACGCCACACGAGCAGGTCCAGCGGCCGCGGGCTCCGCACCCCCAGGCTCAATAGCTCCAGACTTAGCACCCCCAGGCTCAGCAGCTCCAGACGCAGCACCCCCAGGCGAGGGACCCCCAGGCTCAGCACCCCCAATCGTAGCATCCCCAGGCTCAGCACCCCCAGGCTCAACACCCCCAGTCGCAGCACCCCCAGACGCAGCACCCCCAGGCTCAGCACCCACGCGCGCAGTACCCCCAGAGTCAGCACACCCAGGCTCAGCACCCGCAGCAGTACCAGAGTCACCAGCAACCTCGACCGGCTCGACTTCATCTACCTGGGACACACCTGAAGGGGCAGGACCCTGAGGGGGGAGGGGGTCTACCGGGGGGGGACCTGGCACAAGGAAGTGCGGTGGCGGGGGGAGGGAAGGAGTGCGGTAGGGGAAGAGGTCGTAGTAGGGAACTGACTTGTCAAACGTGACGTCCTGGGAGGACAGAACACGACGAGATGTGGGGTGGTAGAACTGCCACCCAGGGGCGTCAGGGGGGAAGCCAAGGAAGACACAGGGAGCAGCACGAGGGGACAGCTTGTCCGCAGACAAGTCGCGAACAAACGCCCGAGATCCCAAGACACGGAACGCAGACGTATCGCCAACCTTCCCCGTCCACAGCAAGGCTGGGGAGGTCTCCGGTCTGGAGACCCTGGGGTGAAGGTTGATCTGATGCGCCGCGTACCGAACCGCAAACGGCCACAGAAAATGGGGGGCAGCCGCATGCATCATGGACGTATGAGCGACGTCCATGACCATGCCAATGCGGCGCTCAGCAATCCCATTTTGCTGTGGAGAGTCTGGAAGCGTAAAGGTCTGGCGGATGCCTCGCGCACGACAGTAGGCTCGCATAAGGCCAGAGGAGAACTCTCCGCCTCGGTTAGAGTGCAAACGCAGAACAGGAAAGTCCGAGCCGAAGCTCCTCCTGAGCTGGAGACGAGCTGCGGGGATCCAGTCGATCAACACCGCAGTGACATCACCCTTGCTGCGCAAGGGGAAGACTGTGGTGTAACGCGAGTAGTCGTCAACCACCAGCAGGAAGTAGCGCTCGTGACCCTGTCGACGGACGCGGGCCGGGCCCCACACGTCCATGTGAAGCATCTGCAGCGGGGCCTCTGTCGGGGGAAATTGAGAGGAGTGAGGGGCAGCCCGGAGCCGCCCCTTGACACAAGGGACATAGGAAGGACCAGGCCCCAAAGGAAGGGGAGGGAGGGATCGGGGAAGACCAGAGACAAGGACACGGGAAGCCATGCCTCGGAGACGAGGCAGGGAGGGGTGACCAAGACGGTGGTGCCAGAGGAGAGTCTCGTGAGACAGGAGGCGACACGAGCAGGGGGCAGACTCAGGACCAGACCTGGACGCTGCAGCAAACACCTGACCCGACGCAGCTACCTGGCCAGAAGTAGGGACAGGAGGGGACCCAGTGGTCAGGGTGTAGAGGCTCGACCCCGGCCGACGCGAAAACGTGGCCAGGTGTCGGCCCGTGTGTGCGTCCAAGCAGTGGGTTCCCCGCTGACTCGCAGGAGTAAACTGGTGAACCCCCGCATCCTGCAGGTCAGCACCACTCACCAAGTTCGTCAAGAACGAGGGGAGGTAAAGACCAGCCAGAGGGGGCAGCCGGACACGGGAGCACAGTAGAGAAGTGAGAGAGGACAGGACCCCCATAGGGGTCTGCCAGGGAGACTGCAACCGGCCGACCAAGCGGCGTGAGTGTGGTGCGGTCTCGAAAGAAGGAGCGAGAAGCCCCCGAGTCAAGTGTGAAGGTGAGGGAGGCCGAAGCCGACGCGGTACCTGAGAGCGCAGCCTCACCAGTACCTGAGGGCGCAGACGCGCTGGCACCTAGAGCAGCAGCCTCACTAGCACCTAGCGCAGCAGTACCAATGCCCGGGTCGGGCGGCAAACACCGGTAACAGTCACCCTCATCACTAATAGTCACAGCATACATGGCAGCAAGGATAGCATCAAAGTCAAGATCATAGATAGCGACACCTGCCCTAGACAGCTCTCCCCAGCGGGGGATCTCACTAGCCTCCGGGAACTGCTGACGCCAAGCGTCCGTCAGGCGGCCAAAGCAGCGCTGGGTGGGGTGGGCACCCCCACACTGCTCACCCGCGCGGTCGCCGGAGCGAAGGACGTAGGTGCATGGACCAAAACCCCCACCACGCTGACGCTGCGTGTACCACTCACGGAGCTGCTGAGGAGGGGGGATGTCCCGAGAACGCTGCTGCTGCTGGCGCTGACCACCACCTGAACCGCTCCGCTGCGAAGCACCACCTCGCCCAGCTCCACCTCCTCCGCCACCGCCGCCTCCACCTCCGCCACCACCGCTGCCTCCGCTCCCACCGCTGCCGCCTCCGCTGCCTCCGCCTCCGCTGCTGCCACTACCACCTCCACCCCCGCCACCACTCCCACCGCCACCCCCACTCCCTCCGCCGCCTCCACCGCCACCTCCACCACCCCCGCTAGCTCCACCCGCGCCCTTGCCCCCCTTGCCCTTGCCAGGGCGGCGTCTCCCGCTAGGGGCAGACGCCGCACCGACCGACTCAAGACCAACGAGGTCGGCCGCAGCAGCAGAGGCGACAGAGGGCAACAGGGGGGAAGGGGAACACCCCTCAAAGATGGGGGTGCGAGGGTCACCACGAGAGGCTCCTACAGCGACTATGCTCTTCTCCGCTGCTAGGAGGGCCTTCTCTAGGAGGTCAACAGTGAGAGTGGTGGAACAGACTGAGAGGAAGTGGTCCCTGACTACGCGAAGGGAGTCAGGGAGGCGAGTGACTATATAATAGAGAGTGATGTACATGGGGGGGGGGTTCTTGGCACAGATTTCAGCAGGAAGTGCGGCGCGATAGCGAGTGTCACTAGTGCAGAGGTGCGTAATGAGGTCAGCGACTATGGGAAAGGCAGCAAGGTCAGGAAAGAGGTACGGTAGCATGAGGCGGCTCAGTGCAGCAGTGGCAGGGGAAGAGTAGCGCGCAACTACAGCGTCGTATAAGGTGTGAGCACTCTTGTACTGACTAAAGTGCGCGCGCTCAGTGGTAGGCAGGTGGCGACGCACAGCAAGACGTGCAGCAGCATCGCGCGTGGCCCACTAGGAGCGAACAGTGGGGTCAGCATCAACACTAAGGGCCGGAGAGGCGCTAGAGGTGAGGTCAAAGAGGGAGAGACCGTCTGCCCTATCGCACTGTAAGAAGAGCTGCAGGTCATCTACCCAAACCTCAAAGTCAATGGCTCGACCCTCAGCGTCAAAAGCGAGAACACTAGGGGAAGCCATGACAGCAGTAGACTAGTGAGACCAACTGTAGCAAAGGGGCAGTGCAGTGATAGAAGCGCTGGTCTCACCGGACAGGGCAAGTCGGGCAGCTCAGTAGTGCAGTTACACGGCAACACGGCTGCTCGGACGGCTCAGTAGCGACTACGGCTCCGCGGCACCGGCGACTCGGCTGATCAGGCGGCTCGGGCGGCTCGGGCGGCTCGGGCGGCTCGGGCGGCTCGGGTGGCTCGGGCGGCTCGGGCGGCTCGGGTGGCTCGGGCGGCTCGGGCGGCTCGGGCGGCTCGGGCTGTTCTGACAGCTCGAGCGGCTCGGGCGGTGTAGGGCGGCAGGGCCGCTGGTGAACGGTGGCGGGGCCGCTGAGTAGGGCGGCGGGGCCGCAGGAGTAGGGCGGCGGGGCCGTAGGAGTAGGGCGGCGGGGCCGCAGGAGTAGGGCGGCGGGGCCGTAGGAGTAGGGGGACGTGGCCGCAGGAGTAGGGCGGCGGGGCCGCAGGAGTAGGGCGGCGGGGCCGCAGGAGTAGGGCGGCGGGGCCGCAGGAGTAGGGCGGTGGGGCCGCTGGAGAAGGGTGGCGGGGCCGCTGCAGAAGGGCGGCGTGGCCGCTGAGCAGGGCGGCGGGGCCGCTGCAGAAGGGCGGCGGGGCCGCTGAGCAGGGCGGCGGGGCCGCTGCAGAAGGGCGGCGGGGCCGCTGAGCAGGGCGGCGGGGCCACTGCAGAAGGGCGGCGGGGCCGCTGAGCAGGGCGGCGGGGCCGCTGCAGAAGGGCGGCGGGGCCGCTGAGCAGGGCGGCGGGGCCGCGAGGTAGGGCGACGGGGCCGCAAGGTAGGGCGGCGGGGCCGCGAGGTAGGGCGGCGGGGCCGCGAGGTAGGGCGGCGGGGCCGCGAGGTAGGGCGGCGGGGCCGCGAGGTAGGGCGGCGGGGTCGCGAGGTAGGGCGGCGGGGCTGCGAGGTAGGGCGGCGGGGCCGCGAGGTAGGGCGGCGGGGCCGCGATGACGGGCGGCGGGACCGAAGCGACGGGCGGCGGGGCTGCTAGGGGAAAGGGCCGCTAGGGCGGCTCGACGAGGTGAGAGCCCGAAGCGCGACTCGGGCGGAGCGCGCTTCGGGCAGGAAAAAAAAAAAAGGTCAATGTGGTGGGCCCTAGGCACAGTTCCCACGGGGGAAACTGCTCGATACCATGAGAAGATGTGAACGAGAATGAATGACTAAGGAATGGAAGTGATACAAATATGCAACCCTAGAAATGTGTACCCCATATGGGCTACCCCACTATAGCCCACACAATATTATAATTTGACATGCTCTTCTTCACCTCCTTCCTCACCCAATGCCATTTGATATGCATGTGCTTGTTGAGCCCATGGAGCACAGCATTGCGAGCCATTGCAATTGCTCCTTGGCTGTCACAAAACACAGGTGTAGGACCCTCTTGCTCCTGCCCCAACTCCTCAAGCAACCTCCTCATCCAAACCACCTCCTTCACCCCATGAAACAACGCCATGTACTCGCTCTCCGTTGATGAGTGAGCTATCTCCCCTTGCTTCTTAGACTTCCAGCTCACTGGACTCCCTCCAACACAGCATACATAGCCACCATGGGATGTTGCATCACTAATGTCACTTGCCCAGGTAGCATCGGTGAAGCACGATAGGTACAAGTGTCCACGCCTTGCAGGTGCACCGGTCTTCGTGCTCACCTCCTCCACTCCCTTTTGCTTCAGCTGCCCATGCACTGAATATTGCAGCCCCACCCTTGAGGTTGCCATGCAGTACCTCACCAGCCTCTCTGCTGCATCAAGGTGCTCTTGAAGGGGCCTAGACACCACACGAGCCAGCTGCGAAACCGCGAATGAAATATCGGGGCGAGTGTTGACCGAAGCATACATCAAGCTCCCCACCATTGACTGGAACCGACGCTGCAACTCGGGCTCCAACACCTCACCCTCCTCTTCATCAAGGTGTAGCTGAAACCCTGAGGGTAGAGGAGTCTTCACACTCCTCCCTTCCTCCAGCCCATACCTCTCCCCCATGGCTGCAAGGTACTTGTGTTGGTGAAGCCTCAACCATCCCTTCACCTCGTCCCGCTCCACTTCAAGACCAAGGTAATACCCCACCGGTCCAAGGGGCTTGCATTGAAAGGTCTCCTTCAGCTTCTCTTGCACCTCCTTGATCCTCTCTAGAGATGGAGAGAAGAGGAGAATGTCATCGACATAGACAAGGAGAAACTCCTCCTCCTCCCCCTCGGTCATTAAGAGACTCTCGTCGCACCCGCTGACTTTGAAGCCAAGAGCCTCCAACGCCTCCATCAGCCTTGCATACCAGCACCTTGGAGCTTGTTTGAGGCCATAGAGGGCCTTGTTGAGCCTGCAAACACGTCCGCTCCCATCGTCGTACCCCTCTGGCTGCTTCATGTAGATCTCCTCATCTACCACGCCATAGAGGAAAGCCGTCTTTACATCCATTTGCTCCACCTTCCAACCACAAACGGCAGCTGCTGCTAGCAACACCCGGAGAGTAGGAGCCTTGGAAACAGGAGCAAACACCTCCTTAAAGTCAACCCCCTCCCTCTGCTGGAAACCCTGGATCACAAGTCTTGTTTTGCGCCTCTCCAACTTCCCCTCCGCATCGGTCTTCACACGTAATATCCACGTGCAATCCAATGCCTTTCTTCCCGGGGGCAGATCAGTGAGGGTCCATGTTCCATTCTCCATGAGGCTCTGAAACTCATCCTCCCTTGAAGCCAACCAAGCCTCTCGATCATCTCCAGCAAGTGCTTCCTCCATTGAAGCTGGTTCATGAGGTAAGTTGACACCGAAGCAACAAATCTGCTCCATCTCTCCCTCGGCTCCCTTCTCATCATCTTCCTCCTCCTGGACCAGCAATGCCTTGGGACCTCCAAGCCTTTCATACTTGAGGAAATCCCTTGGGTGAGCAGCTCTCTTGGGCCTCTCCTTGGCTGCACCCTCCTTAGCTCCACCGCGGACAGCACCACGCTTCCCTTGGGTTGTCCGCCTTGGTGGAAGTGAAGGGGATGGTGTAGGCTGCTGCACCTCCTCCCCGGCAGCACTTCTCTCAGCTACAGGGGCCGCCTCTTGCTGCAACACTCCCTCCACCTCTGCTGCCTCCCCTTCAGCACCTCCCAAGTCATGTGACACCTCCGTTATCCCTGAAGATGAAGACAACTCGATGGGAATGAGGAGTGGGTCATTCGTTCCCACCTCTATTCCGAGCGGAATGGTGACCTTGCTCCTCCCTCGCTCCAACCACTCCTTGAACATGAGCCCCTCCATGAACTTGGCATCTCTGGTGGTGAAGATGGTGTTGGCTTTTGGGTCCCACATGAGCCACCCCTTGCTCCCTTGTGCAAGTCCCAAATGAACAGCCCACACCGCCGCCGCTTGAAGCTTGTCACGCTTCTCCTTAGGGACGTGCACGAGTCCCATGCACCCGAAGACTCGAAGCATATCCACCAGGGGCTTCTTGCCTCTCCACTTCTCCATAGGGACCCAATGCTGCCCTCCCACATGAGTCAATACTCGGTTCTTGATGACGGTGGCATGGCGAATAGCGAGGGGCCAGAATCGTAAGGGTAGACCCGAGTCTACCAACATCGTTCTCCCACCCTCCATGATGGTCAGGTTCGCTCTCTCTGCCACGCCATTGGATTGAGGAGTGTAGGCGGTGGTGAGCTGCTGCTTGATGCCGTGCCGCTTCAGCCAGCTCCGGAACTCCGCTCCCAAGAACTCCCCACCACGGTCGCTACGAATCGCCTTCACCCGCTTGCCGCTCTCTCGCTCCACCAAGGGCAACCACTCTTCAATGATGATCCGTGCAGCATCACTTTTCTTTGCAAGTGGAAAAGACCAGGTGAGCCTTGTGTTGTCATCCACCATGGTCATGGAATACAGGGCCCCACCATCTCCCTTCACCTTCATGGGTCCCACGAGATCTACATGCATGAGCTCCACCGGGTCGCTCGACTTCCCCTCCACCGAATGGAAGGGAAACCGTGAAAACTTGCTGGTCAAGCAAGTCTCACAAGATCCCACCTCCTTGGGCTCCCCCTTTATCCTCAGCCCCTTGACTCTTTTCTCCTTGAACAGCTGCTGCAACTGAGGTAGCGCCACGTGGCCAAAGCGACGGTGTGCGGTGAGCCAATCCGTCTCACCCGTGCTAGGAGTTACACTTGGTAACTCAGCCCCTCCATGCCCAAGGAGCCCACCATCACTATCATCACCACCTCCTCCATTGTCCACGTGGTTAACACGCCCTCCTCTCACACCTCCAGCAGCCAAGCGCGCAGCCGCCTCCTTCCATGGCAGCACCGGTATCTCCCACATGGACCGGTGCATGTCCTTGCCGCCTCGGAGGTCCCACAACACACGCCCATCCAGAGTTGCCTTGAAAACCTTTTTGCCCAACATCTCCATCTTCATCCCTGCCTCACTTAGGGCCTTGGTAGAGAGGATGTTGGCACACAATCCAGGAACAAGGAGAACATGCTTCAGCCCCACAAGCCTCCCATCCGCACCCATGAACATGGCTCTCCCCTCGCCACGCACGGGTACAACTTGGCCGGTGGCTGAAACGACGGTGGCTGCCTTTGATGGCCTAACTTCATCCAGTAGATCCTCTCGGTTGGTCATGGTCATGAAGGCTCCCGTGTCGATGACCCAATGGGAGGAGCGGTGAAGAGCAATCTTGATGGCCGGCACAACCATGTCCTCGGGGCACGCCTCCCCTACATGGTAGAACTTGCCGCCATATCCGCCAGCACCTCCATCGCCCTCCTCACTGCCCATGCCTTCTCCCATAGCTCCATGAACACCCTTGGAGCCCTCAATTGATGGCTGACCAGGCCTCCAACCGTCAGGTAGCTTGCGGCACTTGAACCATGGGTGCCCTTCCACATGGCAATACCAACACTTGCCGCCACACCGCTTGCCTCCCTTGTTGCCACGCTTCCCTACCGAATACTGCTCCCCTCCAGAGCCTTCCTTGGCCTTGCCTTTCTTGCTGCCACGCCCCTTGAAGCCCTTCATGCCGTAGGCTGAACCTCCACCTTCACCGGCAGTGGCGGTCAGCTCCTTCCTCCGAAACTCCTCTTGAAGAACTTGCGCGCGAATCCACTCAAGGGACCACGAGTCCTTCATGCCATTAAGGTTGACCACCAAGGGACCCCACGACTCCGGCAGCAAGGAGAGAGCCTTTTAACACTTGATTTTCTCAGGGTAGTCCACACCAGCAGCAGAGAGCTTCACATAGAGGTCCCTGAGTTGATCGAACGCTCCTTGTACGGCATCACCCTCGTTGATCTTCACCGCATGGAGTTGTCACTCGAGCACCACCACCATAGCTTCGCTGCTGGGGGCATGGACATCCTTCAATATCTTCCATGCCTTAGGACCACACTCAACTTCCTTGATGAGATGCTTGATGTGGTGCAGCTGGTTCGATGAGAGGCATTGGGAGAGAAGGAAGAATCCATCCTTGGACCAGCGATCCCATTCTTTGGTCGCTTCTTCGCTCGCAGGCCTCTTCAATTCTCCATCCATCACTTCAAGCAGCCCATAATGGTTGAAGAGGAGCTCCACCCTGAAGCTCAATGACGCCCAATCCTCCCCAGAGAACTTCTCCAGGTTGAATGCCTTCACATCATCTTTAGCTGATGTTGAAACGGAAGCCATTGGTGCAGATCCGTCTGCAACGCCTCTTCCCGCTTCCCCAGCGCCTCTCACGCCACCACTGCCACTGGGACCAGCTGGAGCAGAACCTTCAGCCTCCACATTCACCCACGAACAGATTAGAACAGCTCTGATACCACTTGTTATAGTCAAGAGTCCACTTAGAGGTCGCGGATGCCCATGAAACCGCCTAAGCAGAATCTGACGTCTTCAAACCGCCTCTGTTCAAAACGCCGTCACGATCAGCTCCAATAACACATGAGGCTGAAACTTAGACAGCATTTAGCCTTAAGTGTCTGCTTTCCAACGGTGTATTGCTTGCTTTCACCAGAGGTGTATGCGCTACGCTGTGAACGAAAACGTAAGCTCGGCTGAAAAACGTGTATTCTCATTGATGCAAGGAAGAGGTGAGGTACAACATTGCCTAGGGGACTCTTAAGGGGTTGGGATCACCCTGGGAACTCAGAGAAGGTTGAGTCCTAGGGGAGAAAGGCTAGAGAAGGATGGGAAACGTCCTAGCTAGGTCAGCAAAGCCAACCACACATGGATGTTCAGGGCTGTACTCAAGGCAACCAATTGTGAGTTAAGCCAACCATGAGTCAGCTTGTCTTCCCACTTGCACCCTCTTGCAAGCTGGTTCCAGGAAGACCACACTTCTCAAAAGGAGGGCTGTAGATTCCCACTTGACCACCTTGACCACCCATTCTCAAAAGGAGGGCGCCAACCTCACCGCCAGCTTCTATTCCAACTCCGATTTGTACAGGCGATCACCAGGACACCGCGCCAGCGAATCCATCTGGCATGCAAGGATGGGACACCCGAGCAACACAACATTAAACAGCACGATAAGTGCTGGAGTACTCGACAAAGACTCACTGCTACTACACGACAGCAGAGAACTCCAGCGAGTTCGCGGAACATGTTTTACCTGCCCCGAAGCCGACTTACCCCATCAGCCGTTCGTCTCTCACCACAACCCAAGTGCACCTGCATACACACCCTTGGAGAAGGTTTACAGCGACATATTACAACTACGTTATCACGTTGATCGACACCGCCACCCGATACGTCCGGCACCTCAATCTTCTGAGCCGCGACATGGCCTTCGAAGCCTTCATCGGCTGGCTTCCAGTAGCAGAACGGGAATCAGGAGTGAAGCTGAAATACTTCCAGTCAGACGGAGGAGGAGAATACCAGTCACAACGATTCACGCAGTACCTGGCAGAAAGAGGCATCAAGTGCCTGATCTCGCTTCCCTACGCCCATCAGCAACAAGGCGTGGCAGAAAGAATGAACAGGACCCTCCAGAATACCATGCGCAAACTGCTACGTGGCATGCGACTACCCAACCACCAGTGGCCCGAGGCGATGGACCACGCTGTCATGCTGCACAATTTGCTCTCGTCATCATCGCTCCCGAACAATGCATCACCGCACCTGCTGTGGACAGGAAAATTGGGCAGCATAAAAATGTTACGAGTATTCGGCTGCATGGTACAATACCGACCCCCAGTTGCACGAGCCAGCCGATTCTCCCAACTCGCAAAATTGGGACTACACCTAGAAATCGAAAAACACTACAACGCATGGAAGATTTTTTACGTCCACACATAGGAAACAGTAGCAGCACGTGATGTCATCTTCTACGAGCGACTCACACTTCAGACGTACCTGGACAACCTGGAAGCAGGACGAGATGTTGTGAAAATTTAAAAGAAAGAAGAGGATTGCACTAGCAAGAATGAGGATACAAATAGCAAACCCTAGAAGGGTTGTACTCGCTATAGAGCACCCCACTATAGGCTAGAGCATACTATTCTGACACACCCCCATAGCCAAAGTGGGGTGTAATCAGCACAGCAAGCAAAGCAGTACAAGCTCAAGGTGGATCACAATGTCACCACACATTTTGAGCACAAGTTCAAGAAGCAATAGTTTAAAGTTCACAATTATGAGCAAAGCTAGTGGTAGTCACAACGGGCAAGTGAGGAGGAGGAAAGAGACTATGAGAGGAGAGGAGGTAGTGGGCGGCAGCTGAAGCTGCCGGCACACGGCGCAACTGGAGCAACTGGCACACGGGCAACTGGAGCAACTGGCACACTGGCAACTGGAGCAACTGGCACACGGGCTACTGGAGTAACTGGATCCGCGGCTAAAAGTAGCGGCAGACGAGCAACGGACTCACGGGCGACTGGAGCAACGGGCTCACGGACGACTGGCGCAACGGGCTCACGGGCGACTGGCGCAACGGTCTCACGGGCGATAGAAGCTGCTGGCTTCACGGCGGCCACCCCCTTCAACCTCCCCAAAATATCCCACTCCCCCTGACACACACCCGCTGCTACACCGCTAGCTCCACTCCCCCTTCACCCCCCCTTAGTACCACTCCAACGGCTCCAACAAGTTCACCCCCCCTCAGCGGCAGCTGCAGCACAGGGAGACGGAGGAGGAGGAGGAGCAGGGAACGGCACACAGTGGCTTCACCCCCATACCCCTCACCCCCAAACCCTAATTCAGGAGAACGGGCTGTAGGAGGGGTGGGGCGCCAGTAGAAGCACGGGGGACAGCGGGGAGGGCAGGGGCAGCGAGGAAAGGGCCGCCCACGGGCCTGGCACAGCCGCCCGAACCGCGCGCAGGCGGCCCGAGCCGCGCGCGGGCCTGGCGCAGCCCGTACGGGCCGCGTGCGGGCCTGGCGCAGCCCGTACGGGCCGCGTCCGGGCCTGGCGCAGTCCTCACGGGCCGCGCGCAGCCTGTACGGGCCGCGCGCAGGCCACGACGGGCGACGGAGGGCGACGCGCGGGTCACCGTCGCCCGTCGCAGCGCCTCCCGAGGGCGACGCGCCGAGTGACGGGGCAGAAGCCCGCCGCGCGCCTTGGGGCGCACAGCGGGCAGAGAACCGCCGCGCGCCTTGGAGCGCACGGCGGGCAGAAAACCGCCGCGCTTCTCGAGGCGCACGGCGGGAAGAAAAACTGCCGCACGCCACGGGGCGTGCGGCACAGAGAGTAGCAGTGGAAGTTGCAGCGGAAGCAACGAGGTGGTGAGCCCACCCACAGGATCGATCCAAGGGGATCGACCTGCTCTGATAGCATGTGAAAATTTAAAAGAAAGAAGAGGATTGCACTAGCAAGAATGAGGATACAAATAGCAAACCCTAGAAGGGTTGTACTCGCTATAGAGCACCCCAATACAGGCTAGAGCATAATATTCTGACAGATGTCACGGGCGGATTTCGTGGGGACCGAGCCTTCGCTTCGGCAGCAGATGAAGCTGATTGGGATGAGCAGAACGTGGACGGAGCTTCAGAGGAAGCCGGGCCTCTTCCATACTGCTCAATGGACATCCCCATGGACGGCGACAACCCTCGCGAAAGTGTCAACGCCGAAGTCTATTATGACTTCGCCGACAACGGTTACGTTACACCCCAACTAGTCGACACCAACGTCTCCGAACGCATAGGGCCCAATTCCTTACCTGGTCTAGAAGCGGGAGATGAAGCAGCTTATCCCGAAGATGCAAATCTTCCCCGCTACATACAGAGTGGGCTGCAGATACTGGGACTCGTCACCGTTGTCTACGGAGCAGCGCCACTTAAGGAGCCTGCCACAGTTGAGCAGGCTCTGGGGGGGGAGCACAGGGAAAAATGGCGTGAAGCCATGGACAGAGAATTAAAAGCGCTGGAAGACCGCAACACCTGGAAAATCGTATCGGAGTGGCACGCAACAAAACCGTTCTCACCGGAGAATGGGTCTTCCGCGTGAAAACGAAAGCCGGCGGAACCATCGACAAGTTCAAAGCACGCTGGGTCATACGCGGCTTCGATTAGGAGCACGGACGAGACTTCACCGAAACCTTCGCGCCAGTTAGCGGACACACCTCCATTGCAAATTCTCCTCGCGATCGCCGCCATTAAGCGGAAGAAACTCCGCCAAATCGACGTCGCCGAAGCTTTTTTGTACGCTCCCGTCGACGCTGGGATCTTTGTCGAACAACTATGCAGCTCTAACGCAAACCCCAATCAAGTCTGTCAGCTGCTGAAATCAATGTATGGCATCAAGCAAGCCCCGAGGCTGCGGCAGCAGTATCGTCATGCCCGACTAATTCGCATCGGATTCTGCCAACTACCGCATGATCAAGGAATGTACCGACTCACTAAAGGGACCGACTACATCTTGCTCATCGTTTACGTAGACGACCTACTCTACATCGGCTCAACTGACGACATCACAACTTAGTTTGAAAGGGAGCTGTAGCGGGACCTCATGCTCACAGTCTCGTCTATAGTGACTCAGTACCTCGGACTCAACATACAAGAAGGGGAGAACGCGATCTATCTCAGTGCCGCAAAATACGCCGACACCATCACCAAGCGCTTCGGACTAACTCCAGCTACCATCACCACGGCATATCGCTACACCGACGGAAATCGCAAGGAAGCCTTAGCTCTGCTAAAACCCGCCGGTATTCGCGACTACCAACGAAAGCTAGGTTGTCTACTCTACGCAGCCGTTACTTGCCGTCTGGACCTATCTTACTCAGCTAGCCAACTCGCCACCTACCTCAAGAAGCCTGAAGCAGATCACATGGCCGAACTGACAGCGCCCTCCACTACCTTGTCAGCACCCCGACAATCGGCTTGACCTACCACAAAAGCGGAACTACGATGCCCAAGCTAATCGGCTATGTGGATGCTGATCACGCCGGCAATTCTAACAATAGGCGATTGCGCACCGGCTACATCTACCAACTTGAGCCTATCGGCCCTATCTCATGGCAGTCGAGCAAACAAGAATTAATCGCTCTCTCCTTAGCTCAAGCAAAATATATCGCACTCTACTCAGCCACCGAGGAAGGATTGTACCTTCGCGAACTACTGGAAGAAGCGAAGTTGGCTCAGTTACCCAGCTTCTCCGTGTTCTGCGACAATCAATAAGCCATTCGCATAGCGAACAAGAACGGGTTTGCAAATCGAACAAAGCACATCGCCCTCTGGTACTTCTTCGTGAAAGACGAAATCGAGAAGGGGAGACTCGAGCTATCTTACTGTCCTACATCCGAAATGGCAGCCGATTACTTGACCAAGAAACTCGGAAAGCAGAAGTTCGAGTACTGCATGCTGTTGACTGGACAAAGCCAAGTCATTAGCAGCGACACTCCAGAAGTGAAGGGGAGTGTAGGAAACAAATAATTTAAACGCTCATCTGTCGAAACAATAGACTCCAAACGAGTCAAATCTAGCGAAGCAACAGCGAGTACACCGAGGAGGTTGACAGAAAGTAACAGCTAGAGGTTACAGTGAAGAATGAGGAATGAATGAACTAGCAAGCAGGTGGGTACAAGTAGGAAAACCTAGAAATGTTGTACCCCATATAGTCTACCCCACTACAGCCTACACAGACTATAGCATATAAGTTTGACACACCCCCATAGGCAAAGTGGGGGAGAACAAGAGGTCACAAGACCAGTCAAGCAAAGCAAAGCAAGCTCAGGGTGGATCACAACGTCACCACACAATCCGAGCACAAGAGCAAGGCCAAAAGGCCAGTTCACATGCAAGATCATATATAAAGGTAAACAAGCAAGTGCAGGTATAGAAAGATCACAGTACAAGCAAGGTCAAGAAGTGAGCAAGTGAGGCCAAGTAGGCACAAGACCTAGCATCGTACAGAAGCACCAGGCGGAAGTGCCTTGGTAAAGATATCAGCAGTGTTGGCCTCAGAGGTCACCTAAGCAAGGCGCAGCTGACCACGCTGCTGCAGCTCACGAGCAAGGAAGTAGCGAAGAGCAATGTGCTTTGTTCTGTGCTCTAGACTGTGCTCCCGACACAAGGCCAGCATGGCCTTGTTGTCTACGTACAGAACTGGAGGAGAACGAGGCGGCTCTCCTAGGTCAGTCAGCAGATAGGTGAGCCAGCGTAGCTCCTGTGCAGCCATGGCCCCCGCGTAGATCTCAGCCTCACAGCTGGAGCCGAGGACAGAAGACGAGCAGGTTGACCGCCACAAAACAGAGCCGGAGCCAAGGCTGAAGGTGTAACCCTGTGACAACCGCTGCGTAGCCTGGTCGTAAGCCCAAGAAGCGTCTGCGTGACCTGTGAGGACCACTCAACGTCGCCCTCCAAGCACTAGCCCCATGCCCGACGTACTGCACAAGTAGCGCAACACCCTCTTTGCTGCAGCCATGTGCTCTGGTCGGTGTCTCCCAGGAGCAACATAGCGTGCCAATATGCTGAGAGGGTATGCAAGGTCAGGTCGTGTGCAGGTCATCAGGTACATGAGGCAGCCAACAAGCTCTGGGTACGGGCCACTCGGCTGTACGGACTCATCCAAAGGCAGAGCTGAGAGCGAGTGGCGAGTAGACAGAGGAGTGGCCTGAGGGTGAGGAGTACGTGAAGTCGAAGTGCTTAAGGACCTGCTGCACCATGTGTGACTGACTCAGGGTAATGGTGCGCTGTGCTCTGTCCCGGGTGATCTGCAAGCCAAGGTAGCTGCGCAGTTCACCCAGGTCTGTGCACGTGTGTCTCTTCTGCAGCTCGGACTTCACGTGGGCTAGTCCAGCAGTGTCAGCAGTGGCAAAGACCAAGTCGTCGACATACACGAGGATGTAGAACGGCGGCAAAGAGGTGTCAGTGCGCAGAAACAACGACGGGTCGGCAGTAGAAGGAGCAAACCCAAGAGCCGCAAGTGTAGTCCTCAGTGTGTCGTGCCACTCACGGGGCGCCTGGCGGAGGCCGTAGACTGGCCGCCGGAGGCTCCACTGGGTACCAGGGGGAAACGACCCAGTGAAGCCAGGTGGGTGGCGTAGCTAGATCTCCTCGTACACGCTGCCCTGCAGGAAAGCTGTGCTGAAGTCAAGAGAGTGAAGCTCGTAGTCGCGCTGAGCGGCTATCTGCAGCAGCACCCAAAGAGTGTGTGGAGAAAGGAAAACAGGAATCAAATGACTAAGGAAAGATTGGGTACAAATACAACCCTAGAAACCCTGTACCCCATATGTGCTACCCCACTATAGCCTACAGCAACTATGTCATATAAATCTGACACACCCCCATAGGCAAAGTGGGGGAGAACAAGGGGTCACAAGACCAGTCAAGCAAAGCAAAGCAAGCTCAGGGTGGATCACAAAGTCACCACACAGTCCGAGCACAAGAGTAGGGCCAGAGGCCAGTTCACATGCAGGAGTACAGACATATATATAAAACTAGACAAGCAATAGCAGGCATATATATATGTCACAGTACAAGTGAAGTCAAGAGGAGAGCAAGTGAGGCAAGACAGGCACAAGACCCAGCTGGGTGCAAAAGCGCTGATGGTCACAAGGCGCGAGTGCCTTGGTGAACACATCAGCAGTGTTGGCCTCAGAGGCCACGTACGCAAGTCGCAGCTGACCACGCTGCTGCAGCTCACGAGCAAGGAAGTAGCGGAGAGCAATGTGCTTCGTTCTGTGCTCCAAGCGCTGCTCTCGACACAAGGCCAGCATGGCCTTGTTGTCTACGTACAGCACTGGAGGAGAACGAGGCGGCTCTCCAAGGTCAGTCAGCAGGTAGGTGAGCCAGCGAAGCTCCTGTGCAGCCATGGCCCCGGCGTAGATCTCAGCCTCACAACTGGAGCCAAGAACCGAAGACGAGCGAGTAGACCGCCACAAGACAGAGCCGGAACCAAGGCTGAAGGTGTAACCCTGTGACGACCGCTGCGTAGCCTGGTCGTCAGCCCAAGAAGCGTCCGCGTGGCCGGTAAGGACCACTGGACTCCGCCCTCCAAGCACTAGCCCCATGCCCGACGTGCTGCACAGGTAGCGCAATACCCTCTTCGCTGCAGCCATGTGCTCCGGTCTGTGTCTCCCAGGAGCAACATAGCGAGCAAGAATGCTCAGAGGGTATGCAAGGTCAGGTCGTGTGCAGGTCATCAGGTACATGAGGCAGCCAACAAGCTCTGCATACGGACCACTCGACTCTACGGACTCATCCGAAGGCAGAGCTGAGAGTGAGTGGCAAGTAGGCAGAGGAGTGGCCTGAGGCGAGGAGTACGTGAAGCCGAAGCGCTGAAGGACCTGCTGCACCATGTGTGACTGAGTCAAGGTAATGGTGCGACGTGCTCTGTCCCGAGTGATCTGCAAGCCAAGGTAGCTGCGCAGTTCACCCAGGTCTGTGCACGTGTGTCTCTTCAACAGCTCGGACTTCACGTAGGCAAGTCCAGCAGTGTCTGCTGTGGCAAAGACCAAGTCGTCGACGTACACGAGGATGTAGAACGGCGGCAGGGAAGTGTCGGTGCGAAGAAACAGCGACGGGTCAGCAGTAGAAGGAGCAAACCCAAGAGCCGCAAGCGTAGTCCTCAGTGTGTCGTGCCACTCACGCGGTGCCTGGCGGAGACCGTAGACTGGCCGTCGGAGGCTCCACTGGGTGCCAGGAGGGAAAGTCCCAGTGAAGCCAGGTGGACGGCGAAGCCAGATCTCCTCGTGCAGGCTACCCTGCAAGAACGCAGTGCTGAAGTCGAGAGAGTGAAGCTCGTAGTCGCGCTGAGCGGCTATGTGCAGCAGCACCCGAAGAGTAGTCATCTTCGGGGTGGGAGAGAAGGTCTAAAAGTAGTCAACTCCCTGCCGCTGATTGAAGCCACGAGCAACGTACCGTGCCTTGAAGACAGGTGGAGAGCCGGGCGGCCGCTTCACCCTGAAGATCCACATGCCACTGACGATGTTCGCCCCAGGAGGGGGAACCGCGTCAACGTAGGTGCCTGTGGACTTCCAGGAAGCCATCTCTGCATCCATAGCTGCCTGCCACTGAGAGGAGTAGGGACCCTCTACGGCCTCCGCGTAAGAACGCGGAGTCGGGATGTCTAGTGCATCCGGGTCTCCCTCAGGGGCAAGCAGTACAGACGCGAGATGAGGTGAAGCAGCCACTAGACACTGTAACTCCTCCTGCCTGTCCTCTAGGACGTCCGTGCCAAGAGCACACTCACCCCCGACGGACGGAGGACAGACAGACGCAGACTCAGCAACAAGACTAGCAGCGTAGTCGAGACGACAGCGAGCAGCAAAGTCGACGAGCTCAGCGACTAGAGCAGACGCAGCAGTGGACTCAAAAGAGGGGTCAGTGACGACACTAGCAAGCAGACGCGTGACAGTAGGACTGGCAGCACGAAGAGAGTCCGACTCAGGGTCGGCAAGCGCAGGAAGAGAGGACTCAGGAGGAGAAGGCAAAGGGGCACGCAGAGGAGCAGTGGACGGACGCAAAGACATCCGGTGCGTGCCAGGGACAGGAGGAGGACGTTGACGCGAACTGCGACCACTAGCGCGAGCAGTGCGAACAGGCGACGTGGGACGAGACGCAGGCTCACGACGCTCAGTAAGACCTCCAGTAGGACCAGTGTAAGGAGAGGGAGCAGGCAGTGGAGAGGAGGGCTCCAGCAGGGACTGCGACTGGACAGGCGGTGGACCCTCTACTGGAGGAGAAAGACCAAAAACCTGCTGTAGGAGCGGAACGAAGTACGGCCGAGGCCGCGCGGCAGCTCCAGACGCAGCAGGGACAGCACCAGCACCCTCAGCGACAGCACCAGCGCCACCCACACCTCCAGCGGCAGGACCAACAGCAGTAGGCTCAGCACCAGCGCCCTCAGCAACTCCAGCACCAGGAGGACCCGCAGGTCCAGCAGCTCCGGGACCGGCAGCACCCGCACCCTCGAAGGTCGAAGAAGCTCCAGCTCCAGCTCCAGCAGCACCTCCAGACTCAGCAGCACGCCTCCAGCGGCGAGCGAACCACTCGCGCAGCTCCTGTGGAGAGAGGGGCTCCTGGCGAGACGCAGCAGCAGGAGAAACCCCATGCTCAGCAGCTCCAGACGCAGCACCCCCAGGCTCAGCAGCTCCCAGCTCAGCACCCCCAGGCTCAGCAGCTCCCGACCCAGCACCCCCAGACCCAGCACCTCCAGGCACAGCACCCCCCGGCTCAGCACCCCCAGGCTCCGCACCCTCCGCAGTAGCACCCTCAGGCCCAGCACCCCCAGCAGTAGCACCCCCAGGCTCAGCACCCCCGCGCACAGCACCCCCAGAGTCAGCACCCCCAGGCTCAGCACTCGTGGCAGCACCAGAGTCACCAGTAACCTCGACCGGGTCAACGGCGTCTACCTGGGACACACCTGAGGGGGCAGGAACCTGAGGGGGGAGGGGGTCTACCGGGGGGGGAACCGGCACAAGGAAGTCCGGGGGAGGGGGGAGGGAAGGATTGCGGTAGGGGAAGAGACAGTAGAAGGGGACTGACTCGTCGAACGTGACGTCCTGGGAGGACAGAACACGACGAGAGGAGGGGTGGTAAAACTGCCACCCAGGGGCGTCAGTGGGGAAGCCAAGGAAGGCAGCAGCGGGGGTGGTGGTGGTGGTGGCAGCAGTGGCGGAGACGGTGGTGGTGGTGCCAGCGGTGGTGGTGGAGGCAGCGGCGGTGGTGGAGGCGGCGGAGGTGGAGGCGGTGGAGGCGGCAGCGGAGGAGGCGGTGGTGGTGGAGGAGGTGGAGCTGGTTGAGGTGGTACCCAGCAGCGTAGCGGCGGTGGTGGTGGCCAGCGCTCGCAGCGGCAGCAGCAGCAGCGCTCGCGGGACATCCCTCCGCCTCAGCAGCTTCGTGAGTGGTACGCTGGGCGTCAGAGGGGTGGGGGCACTGGTCCCTGCACCTACGTTCTTCGTTCTGGCGACCGCGCGGGTGAGCAGTGTGGGGGTGCCCTCGCCACCCAGCGCTGCTTTGGCTGCCTGACAGACGCTTGGCGTCAGCAGTTCCCTGGGGCTAGTTAGATCCCTCGCTGGGATGAGCTTCTCAGGGCTGGTGTAGCGATCTTTGATCTTGATTTTGATGCTATCCTTGCTGCTATGTATGTTGTGGATTATAGTGAGGAGAATGAGGGTTACCGTTGTTTCCAGCCCGACCCGGGCATTGGTACTGCTGCGCTAGGTGCTTGTGAGGCTGCTGCTCTAGGTGCCAGTGCGTTTGTGCTCTGATACCATGTGGAGAAAGGAAAACAGGAATCAAATGACTAAGGAAAGATTGGGTACAAATACAACCCTAGAAACCCTGTACCCCATATGTGCTACCCCACTATAGCCTACAGCAACTATGTCATATAAATCTGACAGAGTGATCATCTTCGGGGTGGGAGAGAAGGTATGAAAGTAGTCAACTCTCTGCCGCTGACTGAAGCCTCGAGCCACGTAACGCGCCTTGAAGACAGGCGGAGAACCCGGCGGCCGCTTCACCCTAAAAATCCACATGCCACTGACGATGTTCGCCCCAGGTGGGGGAACCTCGTCGACGTAGGTGCCTGTGGACTTCCAGGAAGCCATCTCTGCGTCCATGGCTGACTGCCACTTTGAGGAGTAGGGACCCTCGATCGCCTCAGCGTACGATCGAGGAGTTGGGATGTCTTGTGCATCCGGGTCTCCCTCAGGGGCAATCAGCGTGGACACGACATGAGGCAAAGCAGCAGCAAAACACTGGAACTCCTCCTGCCTGTCCTCAAGGACGTCCGTGCTAAGAGCACAGTCACCCCCGACGGACAGAGGACAGACAGACTCAGACTCAACAATAAGACTAGTAGCGTAGTCTAGACGACAGCGAGCAGCAAAGTCGACAAGCCCAGCAACCAAGGCAGACGCAGCAGTGGACTCAAAGGAAGGGTCAGTGTCAACAGTAGCCAGGAGACGCGTCACAGTAGGACTGGTAGCACGAAGAGAGTCAGACTCTGGGTCAGCAAGGACTGGAAGAGAGGACTCTGGAGGAGACGGCAACAGGACACGCAGAGGAGCAGTTGAAGGACGCAGTGCCATCTGGTGTGTGCCTGGGACCGCAGGAGGACGCGGACGTGAAGCACGACCACTTGTGCAAGCAGCACGAATAGGCGACGCAGGACGAGACACAGGCTCATGACGCTCAGCAAGATCTCCAGTAGGACCAGTGTAGGGAGAAGGAGTAGGTAGGGGGGAGGCGGGCTGTAACTGTGACCGCGACTGGACAGGCTGTGGACACGCTAAGGGAGGAGCAGGACCAGTAGAGGGCGGGAGACCAAGAACCTGCTCAAGGAGCGGAACGAAGTATGGCCTCGGCCACGCAGCGCCTCCAGAACCAGCAGGGACAGCAACAGTACCCCCAGCGGCAGCACCAGCGCCAGCAGCACCTCCAGCTCCAACAGCGCCAACTCCAGCACCCTCAGACGCACCAGCGCCAGCAGAACCACCAGCGCCAACACCCCCAGCAGCTCCAGCTCCAGCAGCTTTAGCAGCACCAACTCCAGTAGGACCGGCAGCTCCAGTATCGCCAGCAGCTCCAGCAGTACCTCCAGCAAGACTAACTCCAGCAGCCCCAGCAGCACCCCCAGTCCCAGCAGCTCCAGTACCGCCAATACGAGCACCTCCGGGACCAGCAGCAAAAGTAGTACCTCCAGCTTCAGCAGCACGGCTCTAGTGCCAGGCAAACCACTCGCGCAGCTCTTGCCGAGAGAGTAGCTCCCGCCTCGACGAAGCACCGCGAGAGACCACACGAGCAGACCCAGCACCCCCAGGCTCCACACCCCCAGGCTCAGCGCCCCCAGGCTCAGCACCCCCAGGCTCAGCACCCCCAGGCTCAGCACCCCTAGACTCAGCACCCCCAGGCTCCGCACCCCCAGGCTCAGCACCTCCAGACCCGGCACCCGCAGGCTCAGCACCTCTAGCAGCACCATAGTGAACAGCTACCTCGACTGGCTCGACAGCGTCTACGTGGGACACACCTGAAGGGGCAGGACCCTGAGGGGGGAGGGGGTCTAACGTGGGAGGACCTGGCGCAAGGAAGAGCGGCGGCGGGGGGACGGGCGCAGTGCGGTAGGGGAAGAGACGGTAGTTAGGCACCGCCTCGTCAAAGGTGACATCCTGGGAGGACAGAACACGGCGCGAGGTGGGGTGGTAAAACTGTCACCCAGGCGCGTCAGGGGGGGAAGCCAAGGAAGACGCAGGGAACAGCACGGGGGGACAGCTTGTCCGCAGACAAGTCGCGGACAAACGCCCGAGATCCCCAGACCTGAAACGCAGACGCATCGCCAACCTTCCCTGTCCACCGCAAGGTGGGTGAGGTCTCCGGCAAGGAGACCCGTGGCTGAAGGTTGAGCTGATGCGCTGCGTACTGAACCGCAAACGGCCACAAAAAATGGGGAGCAGCCGCATGGATCATGGACATACGAGCAACGTCCATGACCATGCCAATGCGGCGCTCAGCAGTCCCATTTTGCTGTGGAGAGGCCGGAAGCGTGAAGATCTGGCGGATGCCCTGTGCACGACAGAAGGCTCCCAGACGGGCAGAGGAAAACTCCCCGCCTCTATCAGAGTGCAAATGCAGAACAAGAAAGTCTGAGCCGAAACTCTCTCCGAGCTGGAGACGAGCGGCACGGATCCAGTCGATCAACACCTCAGTGACGTCACCCTTGCTGCGCAAGGGGAACACCGTGGTTTAACGCGAGTAGTCGTCAACCACCAACAGGAAGTAACGCTCGTGACCCTGGCCACGGACGCGGGGAGGGCTCCACACGTCCATGTGAAGAGTCTGCAGCGGAGCCTCTGTCGGAGGAAACTCGGAGGAGTGAGGGGCGGCGCACTGCCCTATCGTACTGTAGGAACTGCTGGAGGTCATCGACCCAGACCTCAAAGTCGAACAGCACGACCCTCAGCATCAAAGGTGAGGACACTGGGGGTAGCCGTGACTGCAGTGGTCTAGCAAGGAGTGATCTCACCAGTCCGAGTAAGTAGAGCCGGGGCGCGCCGGTAGGAATAGTAGCGGCTCGACGGCAGGGTGGCTCGGCGGCTCGGCTGCTGGGCGGCTTGGCAGCTTGGCTGTTGGGCGGCTCGGCTGGTGGGCGGCTCGAGTGCTGGGCGGCTTTGCGGCTCGGCGGCTCAGCTGCTGGGCGGCTGAGCTGTGAAGGGGCCGGTAGAGGCGGCGACGGGGCCGGTAGAGGCGGCGATGGGGCCGCGAAGGGCGGCGACGGGGCCGATAGAGGCGGCGACGGGGCCGCGAAGGCGGCGACGGAGCCGCTAGAGGCGGCGACAGGGCCGCGAAGAGCGGCGACGGGGCCGCTAGGGGCGGCGACGGGGCCACGAAGGGCGGCGAGGTGGTCGCGACGGGCGGCGTCGGGGCCTCCAGGGGCGACGACGGGGCCGTTAGGGGCAGCGACGGGGCCGCAGAGGGGCCGTAAGGGGCCTAGAGGGGCGGCGACGGGGCCTAGAGGGGCGGCGACGAGGCCGCAAAGGGGTCGTAAGGGGCCTAGAGGGGCGGCGACGGGGCCGCTAGGAGCGGCGACGGGGCCGCGAAGGGGCCGCGAGGGGCCTAGAGGGCCGGCGACGGGGCCGCAAAGGATGGCGACGGGGCCACTAAGGGTGGCGCGAGGGGCCGTGAGAGGGGCCGCTAAGAGAGCGCGACGTGAGGGCGGTCTACGGGGCGCGCCTCGGGTAGGAAAAATCGAGTTAGGTGGTGGGCCCTGAGAAGCGTTCCCACGAGGGAACCTACTCTATACCATGTGAAGAATGAGGAATGAATGAACTAGCAAGCAGGTGGGTACAAGTAGGAAAACCTAGAAATGTTGTACCCCATATAGTCTACCCCAGTACAGCCTACACAGACTATAGCATATAAGTTTGACAGTTACGCGAAGATCAAAGGTCAGCAACCTTTGACTCAACAAAATACAGAGCGACAGCAAGGACAAACAACTGACTCGGTATTGAGCAGTTGCCCGAGTCGTCATTGTATCAAACCGCAACAGCAAAACAGTTAGATGCACCCTTTCATATTCATTGTAATCTTATAAAAGCCTTTGTATTACTTGCTATAATCAATCTCTTGCTCTCACACACTAGTGCAAGTTGGTTCAACAAGTTCACTGAGAACGCTTTCGCAACTACAACATTCCTACCCAGGGTCTTAGCCTTGAAAGATCCTAAAGGCTTTTCTCAGCCCAACACTATTCACCCGGAACTCCGCGCCTCCTGGTTGCTTGGAGACCCCTTCCGCCCCCCTTAGTCCTTCCTTTTTTTTTAGCCGTGCCGGTGGTTATCCTTGGGATATGGAAATAACGTGTTTCCTATGTACGCCGTTGAGCTGTTGGTTTGTGTAAACCATATTTCTAGCTGCTCTATGCTATGCTGTACATGGTCTCGACCAGGCCCTCAGATTGGTTTGAGGGTATGCTGATGGATCAGCGTGCCCCTGCCAACCAGGTGTCCAAATCAGCGTTGGTGGTTTTCAATATACTGATCCTGTCAGGGTAAAATTTTCCACTGTACTGATCCTTCAGTGTAAAAAAGTCCAAAATAAATATACCTAACCTAACCTACCTAACTAGTACTACTAGAGAACTAGCTCATGTCATCATCTGAAGAAGAAACGCTACTGCTACTGCTGCCACCATCATCACTCTCACTGTCATCGCCTGTAGAACCACTCATGCCCTCATCTAGCTCCTCCTCCACCTGCACCAGCCGGCGGCCACTCCCCTTAACAAACTTGGCCTTTGCCCGCTCCTTCTCTGGCGCAGCTTGCTCCTTGCGCTTGCTGGGGCGCCTGTTCCTGGTACTCCGCCAGATGTCCACCACCTTGTCCCAGTCCATGTCGTAGTCGAGCAGCGACATCGCCATCAAATCTCCCAGCTTGGCGTTGCAGAGACTCGTCCGGCGCCACGACTTTATCACATTCTGGCGGGAAAACCCGCGCTCGCACTCGACTGTGCTGAGCGGCAGTACAGCGACGGCAGCCCACAGACGGACTAGGTTGGGGTAGCTGGTTTGCCAGTCGCTGGTCTGCAAAATGGCCTTCAAGCCTGCGTGAAAGGGCTGCTCTTCCTTGGGCACAGTGGAGAGCACCGACAGGAACGTGCGCAGCTCCGCTCGAGCTGCACGCTTCTGGACACCTGCCAAACAGGAGAGCACAACCGGGTAGAAAGTCAAGCTCTCAACATGGCAATAACGCAACCACGGAAACGACTACGCATGCACGCAGAGCATAGGGGTTCCGTCTCTAGCTCACCTGGCAGCGTCAGGTTGACGGTTCCGTGTGGGTTCGGGAGCGGCAGGTGTAGATCCGACAGCGTCAGGAGTTGATGCGGCAGCGAAAGGCATTGATGCGGCAGCGACAGGCGTTGATGCGGCAGCGACACGAGTTGATGCAGCAGCGACAGGAGGTGAAGCGGCAGCGCCTACATGCGTCGAACACTCGCCCTGCGTCCAGATGGTAGGTGCCTCGGGGCCAGTGGAAGGGAACGGCACGGCTTGAGCTGACGGCGGGACTAACGCGGGAGCAGCGTGAACGCGTCGTAAAAAGTCTAAGCCAGTAATAGCGGCTGGCCTCGTGCCTGCGACGGGCGGAGGGCCGTCACCTGCGGGCGTCGAAACCGCCATGGCTGCTCAGCACTGCAGAGCATGCCGAGCTTGAGGGAGAAGCTACTCCTGCTTCAGCTCGAACATCACTTCCTGCAGGGGTTCACGAGGAGTGCAGGAACAGAATGAGGGAGCAGATGGGGGTACCCTCTCTCCCGAGCTGCGATGACGAGGGATCTTGGTCCAGGCCAGGGTTTCCGTCTTCCCAGGCAAGATGACAACACCCCCACTCCACTCTGCCATCCCTGGCGTGTTGGCGTGGACCCTGCCACCAGTGGTGTGTTGTCTGTGTTCTCATTGGGCAGTTGCGAACTAGGTTAGCCGTTCTCTGGTATTCTGGCTTCCAGCGCGGCAAAACGGTTCGGCGCGCACTTGCTGTAAATACAGCGCATGTGAGAAGATTCCAAGTGTGTGTGGGGTTTCGTGAATCACGCGAAGGAACAGCCTGTACACGCGTCGCCCCCCCCCCTTTCCCCCGGCCGGTCAAATCCGTTTCAGGGTGACGCACTGAAGTATACTGATTCCTCAGTGTAACTCGTTCAGAAACACACAAAACCGTCAGTGTGGCAAACTCACATTTACTGAAATTTCAGCCCAAAATGGAAGCATTTACTGATTTTCCAGGGAAAACGAAATTCAGAGCTACAAAATCAGCGTAATCAGCGTGTTTTACGCTGACATCTGAGGGCCTGGTCTCGACCTTATATAACCTTAATCGTCGCGATTTGTACCCTGTTTTGTCGCGAGCCCAAAAGGAGCTTGAACATAACCGTGTTAGCAACCCCAAGGTAGGCCTGTTATGAATGAACTTGCAGAGTGCGCGGTTAAACGAATAACGAGAATGGTTGACTACTGAATGACGATACAATAAGAATGGCACGACTAAATTGGGGAAGTCATAGCGAGGCGAGGAGGTCGGGCGAGGATGGCTCGGTGATGATTGCGATTGGTGCGGAGGCGACTCGGGAGTGGTTCGGTGCGACGAAATAGGAAGAACAGGTTCGTCGCGTGACCCTCAGAATGGCCTCACTAACGAGTGCCTCAGTAAGGATTTGTAAATCCTTACACTCCCACCTTCTAAATAAGGCAGCCTTGTACTGAAAACATACCCCACACTAGCAAGGATTCCGTAGATCTCCTCTTTAGCTGAATCCGACGGCTGAGATGTCTTCGATAATAGTTTTGAAAAGGTTGGAATGTCAGCCGTTGATGAAGCTAGATATCAATCTGACAGTCGACGATGAACCGGTCCAAATGAATTGAAAGTTGGAATGTGGGCCGTAGATCGAATTCGATGTTGATCTGACGGTCGAAGGTGACGCGAGAAGGGAGGGAACTGCTGACGCGAAATTCAATCGCGATGTAGCAGAAACCGTTGATCGTGTCGGTGTGATCGCGATCGTCCGTCGTACTGACGCATCCTGACAAAGTCAAAATGGACCGAGGAAAACGCCAAGGAAAGAACAGTGCGAAGCACTTTCTCCCCCCCTCCAAGAAAACACACCAAAATGTTTCCCGCAGCTGCGCCGAAAATAAAAATCAGCAAAACTGGGTGTGAAGTCCCATTGATAAAACGAGTATAGTAAGAAGGCCAGGTGAAATTGCGTCGGTGTGGAAACTTGATGATGAATCCGGGTATTACGTGCCCCAAACATCTTCTAGGGTGAATCCTTAGATGTAGACCGAAAACCGCAGCGGAAAATCCATGTTACTTGAGCTGAACATTTTTGTCTTCACGTTGCCAGAATCAGCCGATATCTTCAACAGTTGCCTGGCAGCACCTGACGTGGCGAGTGCAAAATCGTTTGTCGTGGGCGGGTCGAGCTGGGCGACTTGTCGCTAGAAGAGTTGGAAGTCCCGTCCCGATATCCTCTGGCCGTGAAATCGGGGAAGGCGAAATGTCGTCGATGAAGGCGAGAAGTAGCGAGTTGATTGTCGAGGGTCGGCGATGGTCGTTGAAATTGTAACAAAAATCGAATAGCACTCCGAAAATGTTGGCGAACGCGATCCACGGTCAGATGATGTCAGCACCTTCGGCGGCCTTGTCCAGACTCGCCGAGAATTTTGTCGTAATGGGCCGAGGGCTCCTGGGCAGAGATGAAAAATTGCAGTTGTCTCTCCCCGCCCCCCCCCCCCCCCCCCCCCCCCCCCCCCTCCACTGTTGCTGCCGCCTTCTTCAGTTCGTCGTAAGTCGTTCGTACCCCTTGAAAACTCCGTATAGTTCCCGCAGTGTTGCCCCACGTGAATGTCGCGCGCGTTTAGCTAAACGCAGAATTCTCCTCCGAAATTGATGGCGCTCCTTGCTGAAAAACCTTACTTAAACACTCCGATATTGCCGCTCGGATCAAATCCCGTAAATCCGCAGTTGCAGTTGCAGTTCGCCTCCAAAAATCTCGGACGTACTAGAGCCGCCCACTCGGTCACCATCAGTTTCCGTCGGTTACCCGACCCCAGCATGTGGGTTCAATCGAGAACCGGGGACTGCCCGTGGGTTATTTCGAGACCGAATTTCACGGAACCTAGTAGCATCAACGCCGTTGACTCCGTCATCGAAACTGCTCCCGCCGATGCTGCTTAACAAAATACCACGTTTCTCCCACCAGCGCTTTGCAGATGTTTCACCGCATCGCTCGTCGCCGGTCGATAAGTTCCCGAAGCTACGACTGCTCCCACGCTCCCTTTTTTCTGAAGAATTTCCCGAGGTGTGCGTTTAAACACCGGGGGTCCTTTGTATCCTTGCTGCTATGTTTCTTGCCAGGCAACTTTGAAAAGTGCTTTTCAGGCGAGTCCCACAACGACTCAACCGCACTCCAAGAAGCGAAGAAATACCCACAACTTCATAATTTTTGGTCGTTCACTCCCCGTCAATTTCGCTTCCCGCCGTTCACCCAGCGTCCGCTTTTGTCGGATGGGGTATAGTCGGTGTTGCCCGCGCGAATCCGTCTACGGTGGAGGGGCAAAAACAATCGGAGTCGGGGACCCTTATTCAAAAGGAACTGTCGCCCAACCGTTTTGCAGCCCACCGCAAACGTCGCGCCACTAAACTCCACAGCTTCCCGGTCCCTGCTTCGCCGCTGCGACGTCACCTCGTGTAAACGCCCGAGTCAGGAGAAACCAGCGAACTGCACCAATGTTGTCCGTGCGGAGCCCCGATTTTTTCGCATGGTGTTTCACCCAGCCCGCTTTTGTCGGAGCAGAACAGTGCCGCAACTCCTACTTTGTTGTGTCTTTCCTGTACAGCTGTAGAACGGACACCAAAGCAGGTGCTTTTAACCAGTACAGGATAGGCTCGTGTTCACCCCCGTTATTCATCCGAATAAGGTCGATTGCATGAGTCAGAACCAGTAATCGGTGGGGATGGTGAGGTTCGGGCGAAGTAGGGCCGCATATCGGTTCCACCCGCTTTTATCTACTCCCCACGACGTTCTTCAACCCCCGCTTAGCCGCTGGGCAGTCTCTTTTCGCGTGTCCCGGCGGCCTGCACCACACTCCGAAATTGTCGGGGTAGCACCTTGAACCCCGTTCAATCGTGGGCTGCTGCGGCTGTCGCCGAAAACGGCTTCCTTGAACGGGGAAACCGATCTCGAAACTGTCGAATGTCAGATTATAATGCTTGTCTAGCCTGCAGTGGGGTACTCTGTAGTGAGTACGGCCCCTTAGGGTTTCCTACTTGTATCTAAACTTTTGCTAGTCAATCCTCTCCTTTGTTCATTTCTCTCTTGCCTAGCTAGCTAAACCCTAGCTATGGCTCCTTACTGTGCTCACTCTTGTGACATGGTTTCAGTGCATTTACGCTCCTGGCCTGTGGGCCCACCTAACTGCTTCCGCTGCTACTCTGTGTGTTGCACGCCCCGTGGCGTGCGACGGATTTTTCGTCCCGCTGCGCGCTCGGAGCGTGCGGCGGTTTTCTGCCCGCCGTGCGCCCCGAGGCGCGCGGCGCTTTCTGCCCGCCGTGCGCCCCGGGGCGTGCAGCGGTTCTCTGCCCGCCGTGCGCCCCGAGGCGCGCGGCGGCTTTCTGCCCCGTCGGTCCGCGCGTCGCCCCCGGCGGGCGCTTCGACGGGCGACGGGGACCAGCCCGTCGTCCCCGGTCGCCCGTCCCGGCCAGCGCGGGCTGCGCTAGTCCCGAGCGCGGCCCGTACGGGCTGCGCCAGGCCCGCGCGCGGCCCGTATGGGCTGCGCCAGGCCCGCGCGCGGACCGTACGGGCTGCGCTAGGCCCGCGCGCGGCTCGGGCCGCCTGCGCGCGGTTCGTCTGGCTGTCCCAGGCCCGTGGGCGGCCCGTTCTTCTCTGCCCCTGAGCTGCCCGCTGTCCCCCGTGCTTCTGACGGCGCCCCACCCCTGCTGCTGCCCGTTCTCCTGAATTAGGGTTTGGGGGTGGGGGGTATGGGGGTGCAGTTTCTGTGCGCCGTTCCACTACTCCTCCTCCTCCTTCATCTCCCACTGCTGCAGCTGCCGCTCAGGTGGGTGGGTGTGTGGGAGCCGAAGGAGTGGTGCTAGGGGGGTGTCGTGGGAGTGGAGCTAGGGGTGCAGCAGAGGGTGTGTGATAAGGGCGTGGCGCAGCTGGGGGAGGTTGAGTGGAGGCAGTCGTCGTGTCGTCAGCAGCGCCAGTAGTCCGGAGGCTACAATCTCCTGATGTGGCCAGTCGCCTGTGGGTCAGTTGCTCCAGTAAGGAGGCTACAATCTCCGCGGAGCCAGTTACTCCTGTAGTCCGGGCCCTTGCTTCGGTAGCCACTGAGCCATCAGCTCCTGTGTGTCTGCAGCTTCAGCAGTCGCCTCCCATCTTCACGCCCCAACAGTCTCTCCTCCTCCTCACTTGCCCTCTGTGATAGCCTCTAGCTTTGCTTGTGCTTGTGAACCTGCTCTAGGACTGCTTGCTGTACTGATGATAACCCACTTTGACTATGGGGGTGTGTCAGATTATAGTGCTTGTCTAGCCTGCAGTGGGGTACTCTGTAGTGAGTACGGCCCCTTAGGGTTTCCTACTTGTATCCATACTATTGCTAGTCAATCCTCTCCTTTGTTCATTTCTCTCTTGCCTAGCTAGCTATACCCTAGCTATGGCTCCTCACTGTGCTCACTCCTGTGACATCGAACAGCTGGTAAACAGCTCCAGGCTCGCAGTGTCGAACGAGTGTTTTTCGGGTGTTCAGTACCGATATGCCCTCGCGCTTGCGCCCCACTCCCGCTAAGTGCAATTCAGCCACGTCGTTGTCTGTTGCAGCCCATAAGTGTCGGCGGGTCCAAAGTTCCCGTCTGTCCACAAGCACTTTTGCCGAAAATCGTCGACGACTCGCCTGCCAGTACGGTAAGCGCCGTACTATCCGGTCGGACGGGATGATACTCAACCGCCACATAAGCCGGGCGGCTTGAGCGTCTACCTCTCCCAGCCGTCGGGATCCTCTGACGCAAAACTCCATTTGCGCCTGGCGAATTCATCGAGCTGCCCTTTTCTTCATAGTAGAAACCTCCGAAAATCTTGCGCGCACGTTGACGAACAACCACGCCAACTGCTGCACCAGACGACGACTCCGAAATTTTCGTGCAGATGCCGACGTAGGACCGCTGACGCCCGCTGCCACACAAACTTCTGAAATCGTTGGTAAATCGCAGCGAAATAGTAACTCACGTTTAACGTCGCGACAGCTACTGCTGCCCGTTGCTCAGGGGGGAGGGAGGCCACGGTCGATCGCGACCGTTTGAGGTAAGGATCTGGCGGTGCTGAGGAGTGCACGATAAAACCATGGCCGCGAAGAGCAACTAACCCGTTCTCTTGGCCGGCCTACGCAACTCCTGGACCCCAAGGCATCCTTCCTCGTCCCCCCACCGAGGGGTATTACACTCTAAAAAGCGGGGTGAGCTAGGAAAGTAGCTCTGATACCAGGTGTTATGAATGAACTTGCAGAGTGCGCAGTAAAACGAATAACGAGAATGGTTGACTACTGAATGACGATACAATGAGAATGGCACATCTCAATAATGGGGGCCCCCGAAAAGTATGGTTTCGAGGGGTTGGTCTGAAGTAACAAGTTGAGCTGAGTGGGAAACCTTACATTCGACGCGTCGCGTCGAAACGAAATCGGCCCAAGCAGGGTCAGAACTCTCGAAATTGCTTGGGCAGACAGGTTTGCAGCTTCGGAAATCACTCGAGTGGTTGAGCAACTCTCACGGTGGCAGCTTCGGCCTTCAGGGAACCCCAGAACAAGGCTCTCGTGTCCTATTGGCTCTGGGTCTTGTCAGAAATTGCTGTGTTGGCATCGGATAAAATGGAATAATCTTACACTGTCTGGAAACATTGACTGAAAAGCATGCATTTCATACTATAACTGTGCTCTAATGTTGGTATGATGATTAGTGAATGTTATACCTGTTTAGGGATATATTTTACGTCTGATTCCATTATCTTGATGTATAAACTCCAGGTTTTGTTCATTAAGAATTATTGCTTAGCTTTCCTTCCATTAACATGATCAAACATATAATATACGTTTCATTAATGAACTGGCACCACATTTTTCTGACATACTAACAATATTGTGATTGACCCAATAATAAAAAAAACATGTGCTTTTCAAAAGGCAACATTATATTGAAACGACATATCTTTGCATGGCCTCGCTTGTCATCTCAGCCGGTTTAATGCCCTGTTGATAAATTTTACTCATGTTTCTTTTTTCCAATAGCGTCAACGATGTATCTATGTTCAGCCGCCCATTTTTTGAGATGATTTGCAGTTGTTTTGGATAGGCAAATTGTCAGAATGAACAAGAGTGAATGCACTAGGAAAGTGTTGGGTACAAGTAGCAAACCCTAAACTTACTGTGCCCCATAGTAACTACCCCACTACAGCCTAAACAAACTATAGTAGATATAACATTTGACACACCCCCGTAGGCAAAGTGGGGGGGAGCAAGGGGTTACAAGACCAGTCAAGAAAGGCAAAGCAAGCTCAGGGTGGATCACAACGTCACCACACACTCTGAGCACAAGCAAAGGGCCGCAAGGCCAATTCACATGCAGAGGCATATATGCAACACAAACAGCACAGTGATCTCTACCGAGCAAGGCAAGCATGCAGGTATATATATAGATCACAGTACAAGCAAAGCGTACAGCAAGTGAGGAAAAGTGGGCACAAGCCATAGCACAGTGCAGAAACACTGATGATCACCAGACTGAAGTGCCTTGGTGAATATATCAGCAGTGTTGGCCCAAGTGGCCACGTAACGCAGACGAAGCTGACCACGCTGCTACAACTCTCGAGCCAGGAAGTAATGCATAGTGATGTGCTTTGTTATGTGCTCCAGTCTATGCTCCTCACACAAGGCAATGGCAGCCTTGTTGTTGACGTACAGCAGTGGAGGAGAACAAGGCCGCTCTCCCTAGACAGTCAGCAGGTAGGTGAGCCAGCGTAACTCCTGTGCAGCCATGGCTGTGGCGTAGATCTCAGCCTCACAACTCGCGCTGAGAACTGAAGACGAGTGTGTAGAACGCCAAGAGACAGAGCCAGAGCCAAGACTGAAGGTGTAACCCTGTGACGACCGCTGAGTAGCCTGGTTGTCAACCCAAGAAGCGTCTGAGTGCCTAGGGAGGACAACTGACCTCCTTCCTCCAAGCACGAGCCCCATGCATGATGTACTGCACAAGTAGCGGAGTACCCTCTTAGCAGCATCCCAGTGAACCTTTCGGTGCCGACCAGGAGCCACGTAGCGAGCCAGAAGGCCAAGAGGGTACGCGAGGTCAGGACGAGTGCAGGTCATCAGGTACATGAGGCAGCCAACTAGCTCTGGGTAAGGACCACTCGGCTCTACGGACTCGTCCGAAGGTGGAGCTGAGAGCGAGTGACCTATAGCTAGAGGAGTGGCCTGTGCCGAGGACCAGGTGAAGCTGAAGCGCCGAAGGACCTGCTGTACCATGTGTGACTGAGTCAGTGTGATGGTGCGGCGTGCTCTGTCCCGGGTGATCTGCAAGCCAAGATAGCTGCGCAGCTCACCCAGGTCTGTGCACGTGTGTCTCTTCTGCAGCTCCGACTTCATCAAGGTGAGAGCCTCAGTGTCAGCAGTGGCAAAGACCAAATCCTCGACGTACACGAGGATGTAGAACGTTGACAGCGAAGTGTCGGTGCGCAGAAACAGCGACGGGTCAGCAGTAGTGGGCGCGAACCCAAGAGCCGCAAGTGTAGTCCTCAGTGTGTCGTGCCACTCACGTGGCACCTGGCGGAGATCGTACACTGGCTGCTGGAGGCTCCACTGGGTACCAGGAGGAAAAGACCCAGTGAAGTCAGGAGGGCTGCGCAGCAAGATCTCCTCGTGCAGGCTGCCCTGCAAGAAAGCTATGCTGAAGTCAAGAGAGTGAAGCTCGTAGTCACGCTGAGCGGCAACATGCAGTAGCACCCAAAGAGTGGTCATCTTCGGTGTGGGGGAGAAGGTCTCGAACAAGTCTACTCCCTCTCGCTGACTAAAGCCTCGAGCAACGTAACAAGCCTTGAAGACATGCGGAGAACCTGACGGCCGCTTCACCCTGAAAATCCACATGCCACTAACGATGTTCACCCCAGGAGGGGGAACCTCATCGACGTAAGTGCCAGTGGACTTCCAAGATGCCATCTCTGCATCCATGGCTGACTGCCACTGAGAGTAGTACTCACCCACGATGGCCTCAGCGTAAGAGCGCGGGGTCGGGATGTCTGGTGCATCCGGGTCTCCCTCAGGTGCAATCAGCATGGACACGAGATGAGGTACAGCAGCGGCAAAGCACTCAAACTCCTCTTGCCTGTCCTCAAGGACGTCCATGCCAAGAGCACACTTACCCTCGACGGACAGAGGACAGACAGACTCAGACTCAGCAACAAGACTTGCAGCGTAGTCGAGACACCAGTGAGCAGCAAAGTCGACAAGCTCAGCAACTAAGGCAGACGCAGCAGCAGACTCAATGGAAGGGTCAGCGGCTGCCGTGGCCAGGAGACGCGTGACAGTAGGACTAGTAGCACGAAGAGAGTCAGACTCTGGGTCAGCAAGGGCAGGAAGAGAGGACGCAGGAGGAAAAGGTAGAGGGACATGCTGTGGAGCAGTGGAAGGATGAAGCGTCATCTGGTGAGTGCCTGGGACAGCAGGAGGACACTGACGCTGGACACGACGACCAGTGCGAGCAGCACGAACATGTGACGCTGAACGAGACTCGGGCGACACAGGGCAAGACGCAGGCTCACGACGCTCCGTAAGACCTCCTGTCGGACTAGTGTAGGGAGAAGGACCAAGGAAGGGCGAGGCGGGCTGTAACTGTAACTGTGACTGGACAGGCTGAGGACACTCTAAGGAGGGAGCAGGACAAAGAGGAGGCGGCTGGCCAAGAACCTGCTGAAGGACCGGAACGAAGTACGGCTGCGGCCGTGAAGCGCCCCAAGAACCAGCAGAGACAGCACCAGAACCCCCAGCAGCAGCTCCAACTCCTGCAGCACCACCTGCAGCTCCAGTGGTGCCAACTCCAGTACCCCCAGCAGCACCAGCTCCAGCCGCACCGTCGGCTCCAGCACCTGCAGGAGGATGAGTGTCAGCACCCCCAGCGCCAGCCCCTGCAACACCAACGCCAAGGTCAGGAGCTAGACCAACTCCAGTAGGCCCAGCGGCCTCAGCTCCACCGGCAGCTCCAGCAGCTCCAGCACCTCCAGCTCCAACTCCAGCACCAGCAGCACCTCCAGCAGCTCCAGCACCAGCAGCACCTCTAGTAGCACCAGCTCTAGCAGCTCCAGCTCTAGTAGAACCCCCAGTCCCAGCAGCTCCAGGACTGCCTGTACGAGCACCTCCAGGACCAGAGGCTCCAGTACCTCCAGCACCACCAGGGCCTCCAGCGGGCGGCACCCCTGTGCTAGGAGCGCCGCTACGGAGACTGCAACGTCGAGCGTACCACTCACGCAGCCACTCGGGAGGGAGGCTCCGGCCGCGACACAGCACCCGCAGCACCACCAACTCCAATTCCGGCAGAACCCCCAGCTCCAGCAGCCCCACGCTGGAGGCTGCAACACTGAGAGTACCACTCAAGCAGCTGCTGTGAAGAGGGAGCGCCACCAGGCGCAGCACGGTCAGTCTCAGCACCCCCAGGCTCAGCACCCCCAGTCTCAGCACCCCCAGACTCAGCACCCCCACAGTCAGCACCCCCAGACGCAGTACCTCGCGCAGGACCAGAGTCAACAGCTACCTTGACGGGTCTACCTGGGAAACACCTGAGGGAGCAGGGCCCTGGGGAGGGCGGGGGTCTACCGAAGCAGCACCTGGCGTGAGGAAGAGCGGCGGAGGGGGGAGCGGGGCAGTGCGGTAGGGGAAGAGACGGTAAAAGGGGACCGACTCGTCAAACGTGACATCCTGAGAGGGCAGGACACGGCGCGAGGTGGGGTGGTAAAACTGCCAGCCAGGTGCGTCAGGGACAAAGCCAAGGAAGACACAGGGAACGGCACGGGAGGAGAGCTTGTCCGCGGACGTATCGCGGACAAAGGCTCGACATCCCCAGACCCGGAACACCGACGCATCGCCAACCTTCCCCGTTCAACGCAGTGTGGGCGAGGTCTCCGGAGCAGAGACACGGGGCCAAAGGTTGAGCTGATGCGCAGCGTACTACACTGCAAACGGCCACAGGGAATGGGGGGCAGCCGCATGGATCATGGAGGTACGAGCGACCTCCATGACTAAGCCAATGCGGCACTCAGCAACCCCATTCTGCTGTGGAGAGGCCGGAAGTGTGAACGTCTGGCGGATGCCATGCTCCGCACAGTAGGCTGCCAAGAGGTCGGAGGAAAACTCACCACCTTTGTCCGAGTGCAGACGCAGGACGGGAAAGTCTGAGTGGAACCGCTCGCGGAGCTGGATACGTGCAGCGCCGATCCAAGGGATTAAAACATCAGCAACCTCACCCTTGGTGCGCAAGGGGAAGACCGTGGTGTAGCGCGTGTAGTCGTCGACAAACAGAAGGAAGTACCGCTCATGGCCCTGTCCACGGACGCGGGCTGGGCCCCACACGTCCAGGTGGAGAGTCTGCAGGGGACCTTCTGTGGGAGGGAACGAGGAGGAGTGAGGAGTGGCGCACTGCCGCCCCTCGACACAGGGAAGACAGGGAGGAGCAGGCGAGGGTGGGAGGGGAGGGAGAACCCAGGGAAGACCAGAGACAAGGTACCGGGAGTGCATGCCACGAAGGCGCTGCACTGAGGGGTGACCAAGGCGGTGGTGCCAGAGGTTGGTCTGGTGCGACAGGGTGCGACATGAGCAGGGGGCGGACAACTGACCTGACGTAGACGCAGACGCCGCTACCTGAGGGGACTTAGTGGTCAGTGTGTACAAGTCCGACCCCGGCTGCCGAGTGAAGGTAGCCAGGTGACGACTCGTCTGGGCACACGTGCAGTGTGTCACATGCTCGTAGGCAGGGGTGAACTGGTGAACACCCGCGTCCTGGAGCGCAGAACCCGCCACCAAGTTTGTAGAGAATGAGGGGAGGTAAAGGCCCGACAGTGTGCCGGAGGGGTCAGCCAGGGAGACAGCAACCGGTCTAGGGAGCTGCTCTAGGGCAGTGCGGTCGCGAAAGAAACAGCGGGAAGCACCTGAGTCCAGTGTGAAGGTGTGCAGTGCCTTTGTAGACGCAGTCAGTACCTGAAGGCGCAGACTCACAAGCACCTGAAGCAGCACACTCACGAGCGCCTAGAGCAGCAGCCTCACCAGCACCTGGAGTAGGAGACGCACGAGCACCTAGAGCAGCAGTCTCACCGGCACCTGGAGCAGCAGACTGGATACCGGGGTCAGGCGGCACACACAGGTGACAGACTCCCTCGGCACTAGTAGACAATGCATACATTGTAGTGAGAATAGCATCATAGTCAAGAGCAAAGATATCTACCCTCTGCCTAAGCAGCTCCACCCAGTCGGGGAGCTCAGCGTCGTTCGCCAAACTCTGTACGCCAAGCGTCGCTTAGACTGGCGAAGCAGCGAGACTCTGTGTGACCAGGCATCCCGCAAGGCTGACCAGTCCGGACACCTGTGCTAATAAGGTATGGGCAGCTTATTAGCAGTACTCAGCGACCCTCTACTCTGAGCGTACCACTCACGAAGCTGCTGGGGTGAACGAGTCTCGCGGAGACGACGCTACTGCTGCACCGGGCCACTACAAGAAACTCCCAAACTACCCACTCCACGATGACTCCCACTTCTGCCACCCCGACAGCCCTAACTGACGTACCACTAACGAAGCTGCTAGGGCGTGAGGGACACACGCAGACGGCCCTGGAGTTGCATCTGGCCATGTCAGGAGCAGCAGTAGAAGCAGTTGCAGCAGGAGCAATAGTAGCAGCAGTAACAGCAGTAGCAGTACGGGTAGGGCAGTGCTCACCAGTGGTGGGAAGGGCAGGCGCACGACGGAGGCGACTGCGGGGCCGCTTCAGCGGCACGGCGGGGCCGCGACCGCGGCACGGAGCTCCGCGGCGGTTGCCGCAGGGCGGGATCGGGCCGCGACGGCAGCTGCTGCAAGGGCAGCTGCTCCAGGGGCCAGAGGCGGCTGCTGCAGTGGCGGCTGCTCCAGGGGCAGCTGCTCCAGGGGTGGCTGCTCCAGGGGCCAGGGGCGGCTCCTGCAGTGGCGGCTGCTCTAGTGGCCAGACGCGGGGTAGGGCAGGGCGACGCGGCGGGCAGGGGAGACAACGTGGGCAGGGGGGACGCGGCGGGCAGGGCGACGCGGCGAGCATGGGCGACGCCGCGGGCAGGGGCGACGTGGCTGGCAGGGGACGACGACGCGTCAGCAGCTGGGCGCGGCCGCGTCAGTAGCAGGGCGCGGCCGCGTCAGCAAAAGGGCGCGGCCGCGTCAGCAGTAGGGCACGGCCGCGTCAGCTGCAGGGCTGGCGGGGCCGCGTCACGGTAGGGCGGGGCCGCGTCCGCGTCGGCGATAGGGCTGGGCCGCGACCGCGGCAAGGTGGGGCCGCGTCAGTGACAAGACGGGGCCGCGACTGCGGCTTGACGGGACCGCGACAGCGACCTGACGGGGTCGCGCGCTGGCCTGACGGGCCTGTAGAGGTTGCGCGTGGGCGGCGAGGGCCTGCAGGGGCGGCGTGCGGTCGGGCAGAGGCTGCGCGCGGGCGGTGAGGGCCTGACGGGCCTGCAGAGGCGGCTCGGGGGCATGACACGCCTGCAGGGGCGGCTCGGGGGCCTGATGGGCCTGCAGAGGCGACTCGAGGGCCTGACGGGCCTGCAGGGGCGGCTCGAGGGCCTTACTAGCTTGCAGGGGCAGCGCACTGGCCTAGGGCAGCAGGAGGCAGCGCGAGGGTTGCAAGACGGCGCGCAGGCAGAACGAAGGGCGGGGCGCGCGAGGGCGCACTAGCAGAAAAAGGTGCACGAGGGCGCACGAGCATTGAAAGGTGCACGAGGGCGCACGTAAGGTAGGGCGCACGAGGGCGCTTCTAGCGGAATAGTGGGCCCGTAGTAGTAAGCGGTCCTAGGTGGCAACCTAGGCTCGTGATACCATGTCAGAATGAACAAGAATGAATGCACTATGAAAGTGTTGGGTACAAGTAGCAAACCCTAGACTTACTGTGTCAAACATTATATATGTTGTGCTTGCTTAGGCTACAGTGGGTTAGCCTATAGGGGGTACACAATTCTAGGGTTAGGTACTTGTACTGATTTCACTGTTAGTTCAATCATTCCTGTTCGTTCATTTCAACATGGTATAGAGCAGGTCCTTCGCTAGGACCGTTTTTTTTTTAGGGCCCACCACTACCTACCTACCTACCTACCTAACTCCGCCCTAGGGCGCCTCGTTCTTCACGGCCCCCTAAGGCCCCGCGACCCGCGACCCGCCCCTTAGCGACCTGCGCGCCGCCCCTTAAGGCCCCGTCGGCCCACGCGCTCGCCCCTTACGGCCCCGCGCTCGCCCCTTAGCGACCCCGTCGGCCCCGCGATCGCCTCTAACGGCCCCGTCGGCCCCGCGCTCACCTCCCTAGAGGCCCCCGACGGCCCCGCACTCGCCCCTAGAGGCCCTTTACGGCCCCGCGCTCGCCCCTAGAGGCCCCGAACGGCCCTGCGATTGCCCCTAGAGGCCCTTTACGGCCCCGCGCTCACCCCTAGAGGCCCCGAACGGCCCCCACGCTCGCCCCTAGCGGCCCCTTACGGCCCCGCGCTCGCCCCTACAGGCCCCGAACGGCCCCGCGCTCGCCCTTAGCGGCCCCTTACAGCCCCGCGCTCGCACCATAGAGGCCCCGAACGGCCCCGCGCTCGCCCCTAGAGGCCCCGAACGGCCCGTGACCGCCACAGCCCCTCCACGACCGAGCCGAGCCGCGCGACCCGAACCGAGCCGCCCAGTCCGAGCCGAGCCGCGCGACCCGAACCGAACCGCGCCGCCCTACCCGAGCCGCGCCGCCCTACCTGAACTGAACCGCGCCGTGCGTACTGTCCGAGCCGCCCTACCTGTCTCACCCTCCTACTCCTACTGCTGCTCCTACTGCTCCTATGGCTAGCCCACCTGTGCTAGCTTTCGATGCTGAGGGCCGCCCAGTGAAGTTTGACACCTGGCTAGATGACCTGCACCTCTATCTACAGCTCACTACCAAGGACGACATCTCACTGTACGACCACGCCCTAGGCCATGTCACTGCCCCTGCTGCTACTGCTGACAGCACTGCTCGCTCACAGTGGCAGACTCGTGACGCCCACACTCGCTTTGCTATTCGCAACTCCCTGCCGATAGATGAGCGCGAGCACTATGGGCAGCACAAGACTGCACAGGCACTGTACACTGCTGTCGTTGCCCGCTACTCCTCACCAGCCTCTGCCGCACTAGGCCGTCTCTCTCTTCCCTACCTGTTCCCCGACTTAGCCTCTTTCCACACAGTTGCTGACCTCATTACGCACCTCCGCACTAGTGAGGCTTGCTTCCGCGCCGCTATGCCTGATGAGTTCCTTGCCAAGAACCCACCCCCGCTCTGGCTCACTCTCTACCACCTAGTCACCCGCCTCCCTGACACTCTGCGCTCAGTCAGGGACCACTTCCTAGCTTGCTGCCCCACTGAGCTCACCATTGCCCTCCTCGAGAAGGAACTCCTTGCAGCTGAGGCTAGCATAGTCGCTGTAGGTGCCTCTCGTGGCGACCCCCGTACCCCGTTCTTTGAGGGGTGTTCTCCTTCCCCCCTTCTTCCCTCTGTCGCCTCTGCTGCTACTGTCGACCTCCTTGGTGCTGAGAAGGTCAGGACTGCGTCTGCTTCGAGCGGGCGCCGCAGCGGCAAGGGCAAAGGGGGCAAGGGCGGTGGCGGTGACGGCGGGGGAGGCGGTGGTGGGGGCGGTGGCGGCGGTGGGGGTGGTGGCGCGATTAGAGGGGCTAGTGGTAGCGGTGGGGGTGGTGGCGGCAGCGGCGGGGGAGGTGGCAGGGGCGGAGGCGGTGGTGGGGGTGGCGGTGGACGCGGCGGCAGCAGAGGTTGGGGTGGTCGAGGAGGTGGCGGCGGCGGTGGTGGTCGTGGAGGCGCTGGCGGTGGCCAGGGCCAGCAGCACACTCCGTCGCCCCAGGAGGTCTGTGAGTGGTACTCTAAGCACGGGGGGGGGGGGGGGGGGGGGGGGGTGGCTTTAGCTGCACGTACGTCATTCGCACTGGTGACCGCACTGGTCAGCCGTGTGGGGGACCGCACGCCACACAGCGCTGCTTTGCTCGTCTCAACGACGCTTGGCGTGTTCAGTTCCCTCAGGCCACTGAGCTGCCCCGCTGGGTTGATCTCATGAAGAAGGGGATTGATATCTATGCTCTAGACTTTGATGCTATTCTCACTGCTATGTATGTGATGTCTACTAGTGGAGAGGGTGCTGAGTACCTGTGTGTGCCGCCCGACCCGGGCATTAGGACTAGTGCGTCTGCCGCTCCAGGTACTCGCGTGTCTGCTACCCCAGGTGCTGGTGAGGCAGCTGCTCTAGGTGCTTATGCGTCTGCCACCCCTGGTACTGAGTCGACTGCAGCACTGCACACCTTCACACTGGACTCAGGTGCTTCTCGCTGCTTCTTTCGTGACCGCACTGCCCTTGAGCCGCTTGCTCGGCCAGTTGCTGTCTACCTCGCTGACCCCTCTGGGGGTCCGGTCATTGCGACCTCCTCCACTGTCCTCCCCTATCGTGCGGTCCGGTCGGGCACACTGTCAGGTCTCCACCTCCCCTCGTTCTCTACGAACCTGGTGGCAGGATGTGCGCTCCAGGACGGGGGTGTTCACCAGTTCACCCCTGCCTACGAGCGAGTGACACATTGCACGTGTGCTCGTACGGGCCGTCACTTGGCTACCTTCACTCGGCAGCCGGGGTCGGACCTGTACACACTGACCACTGAGTCCCCGCAGGTCGTTGCGTCTGCGTTTACGTCAGGTCAGCTGTCGGCCCCCTGCTCGTGTCGCTCTCTGGCACACGAGACTGTCCTCTGGCACCACCGCCTTGGCCACCCGTCTGTGCAGCGGCTTCGTGCCATGCACTCCCGATACCTTGTCTCTGGCCTTCCCAGGGTCCTTCCTCCCCTCCCTCCCTCACCTGCTCCTCCCTGTCTTCCTTGTGTTGAGGGGCAACAGCGCGCCGCTCCTCACTCCTCCTCGTTTCCCCCGACGACTACTCCCTTGCAGACGCTCCACATGGACGTGTGGGGCCCAGCCCGCGTCCGTGGTCAGTGTTAGGAGAGGTACTTCCTGATGGTTGTTGACGTCTACTCGCGCTACACCACGGTCATCCCCTTGCGCACCAAGGGTGAGGTCCCTGATGTCTTGATCCCTTGGATCTGCAGAGCCCGTCTCCAGCTCAGCGAGCGTTTCCACTCGGACTTTCCTGTCCTACGCTTGCACTCTGACAGAGGTGGTGAGTTCTCCTCCGACCTCTTAGCAGCCTACTGTGCCGAGCACGGCATTGAGCAGACGTTCACGCTTCCGGCCTGTCCACAACAAAATGGGATTGCGGAGCGCCTCATTGGCCTGGTCATGGAGGTCGCCTGTACCTCCTTGATCCATGCGGCTGCCCCCCACTTTCTGTGGCCGTTTGCGGTCTGGTATGCTGCGCATCAGCTCAACCTCTGGCCCCGTGTCTCCTTGCCGGAGACCTCGCCCACACTGCTGTGGACGGGGGAGGTTGGCGATGCGTCGCGTTTCCGGGTCTGGGGATCTCGTGCTTTTGTCCGCGATACGTCTGCGGACAAGCTCTCCTCCCGTGCTGTTCCCTGCGTCTTCCTCGGCTTTGTCCCGGACGCGCCTGGTTGGCAGTTTTACCACGCCACCTCGCGCCGAGTCTTGCCCTCTCAGGACGTCACTTTTGACGAGTCCGTCCCCTACTACCGCCTCTTCCCCTACCGCACTGCCCCGCTCCCCCCCCCCCCCGCCTCTCTTCCTCGCGCCAGGTGCTGCTGTCCTAGACCCCCTCCCCCCTCAGGGTGCCGCTCCCTCAGGTGTGTCTCAGGTAGACCCGATTGAGCCTGTAGAGGTAGCTGTCGACTCTCGTCCTGCTGCGGGTGCGGAGCCTAGGGGTGCGGAGCCTGGGGGTGCGGAGCCTCGGGGTGCTGAGCCAGGGGGTGCGGAGCCTGGGGGTGCGGAGCCTGGGGGTGCTGAGCCTGGGGGTACTGAGCCTGGGGGTGCTGAGCCTGGGGGTGCTGAGCCGCAGAGTCCAGAGTCTGGAGGTTCTGAGTCTGGAGGTGCTGAGCGTGGGAGTCCTACACTTGGAGGAGCCCTCTACTCGGAGCAGCTGCGTGAGTGGTACTTACATTACTGCAGCCTCAGGAGAGGTACCTCTGGAACCAGGCGTACTACTGGGATTGGTGCTAGTGCTTCTCCTCCTAGTCGAGAGCTCCCCTCCCGTGAGCGGATCCGTGAGTGGTACGAGCGGCGCTGCAATCTTCGGAGTGACGTGCCTGGTGTCGTGGACCCCGCTGCTGCTGGTGGTGCTGCTGGTGCTGGAGACTCTACTGGTGCTGCTGGTGCTGCGGCCCCAGAGGTTGGAGCTGCTTCTGGTGCTGCGGACCCGGGCGTTGGAGCTACGGCTGGTGCTGAGGACCCGGGCGCTAGTGCTGCTGCTGGTGCTGAGGACCCGGGCGTTGGAGTTGCTGCTGTTGCTGAGGACCCGGGCGTTGGAGCTGCTGCTGGTGCTGAGGACCCGGGCGTTGGAGCTCCTGCTGGTGCTGCGGACCCGGGCGTTGGAGCTGCTGCTGGTGCTAAGGACCCTGACGCTGGTGCTGCTGCTGGTGCTGCTGCTGGTGCTATGGAGTCGGGCGTTGGAGCTGCTGCTGGGTTGAGGACCCGGGAGTTGGAGCTGCTGCTGGTGCTGAGGACCCTGGCGCTGGTGTCTCTCCTGGTTCTAGAGTCGCTGCACGGCCGCGACCGTACTTCATTCCGCTCCTTTAGCAGGTTCTTGGTCAGCTCCCTCCTCCTTGTCCTCCTCCCTACTTAGGGTGTCCTCCGTCTGTTCAGCTGCAGTCGCAGCTACCGTCTGCCTCCTCTCTCCCTTGTCCTGCTCCTTACACTGGTCCGACTGGAGGTCTTACTGAGCGTCGTGAGCCTGAGTCTCGTCCTGCGTCGCGTGAGTCTCGTCGTGCGTCACCTGTCCGTGCTGCTCTCACTGGTAGTTGTGTCCCGCGTCAGCGTCTTCCTGCTGTCCCAGGCACTCACCGGATGGCACTTCGTCCTTCCACTACTCCACAGCTTGTCCCACTGCCGTCTCCTCCTGCGTCCTCTCTTCCTGCTCTTGCTGACCCGGAGTCAGACTCCCTTCGTGCTGCAAGTCCTACTGTCACGCGTCTCTTGGCTACTGTTGTCACTGACCCTTCCTTTGAGTCCGCTGCTGCGTCTGCCTTGTTGCTGAGCTTGTCGACTTTGCTGCCACTTGTCGTCTAGACTACGTCGCTAGCCTAGTTGCTGAGTCTGAGTCTGTCTGTCCTCCGTCCGTCGGGGGTGAGTGTGCTCTTGGCTTTGACGTCCTTGAGGACAGGCAGGAGGAGTTTGAGTGCTTTGCTGCCGCTTTGCCCCATCTCGTGTCCATGCTTGTTGCCCCTGAGGGAGACCCGGATGCACCAGACATCCCGACCCCACGCTCTTACGCAGAGGCGATGGCCGGTCCCTACTCCTCTCAGTGGCACACAGCCATGGACACAGAGATAGCTTCCTGGAAGTCCACAAGCACCTACGGCGACGAGGTTCCCCCGCCTGGGGCGAACATCGTCAGTGGCATGTGGATTTTCAGGGTGAAGCGGCCGCCGGGCTCTCCGCCTGTCTTCAAGGCGCGTTACGTTGCACGAGGCTTCAGTCAGCGAGAGGGAGTTGACTTCTTCCAAACCTTCTCCCCGACCCCGAAGATGACCACTCTTCGGGTTCTGCTGCACGTCGCCGCTCAGCGTGACTACGAGCTCCACTCTCTTGAATTCAGCACTGCTTTCCTACAGGGCAGCCTGCACGAGGAGATCTGGCTGCGCCGCCCACCTGGCTTCACTGGGTTGTTCCCTCCTGGTACCCAGTGGAGCCTCCGATGGCCAGTCTACGGTCTCCGCCAGGCGCCACGTGAGTGGCAGGACACACTGAGGACTACACTTGCGGCTCTTGGGTTCGCGCCTTCTACTGCTGACCCGTCGCTGTTTCTACGCACCGACACCTCACTGCTGCCGTTCTACATCCTCGTGTACGTCGACGACTTGGTCTTTGCCACAACTGATACTGCGGCACTCGCCCACGTGAAGTCGGAGCTGCAGAAGAGACACACGTGCACAGACCTGGTTGAACTGACAAGCTATCTTGGCTTGCGGATCACCCGGGACAGAGCACGCCGCACAATCACCTTGACTCAGTCACACATGGTGCAGCAGGTCCTTCTGCGCTTCCGCTTCACGTACTCCTCGCCTCAGTCCACTCCTCTGCGTACCGGTCACTCGCTCTCAGCTCTGCCTTCGGATGAGTCCGTAGAGCCGAGTGGCCCGTATCCAGAGCTTGTGGGTTGCCTCATGTACCTGATGACCTGCACTCGACCAGACCTTGCATACCCTCTTAGCATTCTTGCACGCTATGTCGCTCCCGGCCGTCACCGGAAGGAGCACATGGATGCAGCTAAGAGGGTGTTGCGCTACTTGTGCAGTACGTCGGGCATGGGGCTAGTGCTTGGAGGGCGAGACCCAGTTGTTCTCACTGGGCACTCAGACGCTTCTTGGGCAGACAATCAGGCTACTCAGCGGTCGTCTCAGGGTTACACCTTCAGTCTTGGCTCTGGTTCAGTTTCTTGGCGTTCTACTCGCTCTTCTTCTGTTCTCAGCTCCAGTTGTGAGGCTGAGATCTACGCCACAGCCATGGCGGCCCAGGAGCTACGCTGGCTCACCTACTTGCTGACCGACCTTGGAGAGCAGCCTCGTTCTCCTCCAGTGCTGTACGTCGACAACAAGGCAGCCATTGCCTTGTGTGAGGAGCACAGACTGGAGCACAGAACGAAGCACATTGCTCTGCGCTACTTCCTTGCTCGAGAGCTGCAGCAGCGTGGTCAGCTTCCTCTGCGTTACGTGGCCTCTGAGGGCAACACTGCTGATGTGTTCACCAAGGCGCTTCAGCGTTGTGACCATCAGCGCTTTTGCACTCTTCTAGGCCTTGTGCCTACTGGACCTCACTTGCTTACTTCTTGAGTCTGTTTGTACTGTGATCTCTTTATATATATACCTGCATGTTTACTCTTGCTAGGTTGTGATCTTTGTACCTCTTGTTCTATTATAAACCTGCATGTGAACTGGTCTTGTGACCACTTGCTTGTGCTCGGAATTTGTGTGGTATCCTTGAGATCCACCCTGAGCTTGTTTTGCCTTGCTTTGCCTTGAGTGGTCTTGTGACCCCTAGTTCTCCCCCACTTCGCCTATGGGGGTGTGTCAAACATTATATATGTTGTGCTTGTTTAGGCTACAGTGGGTTAGCCTATAGGGGGTACACAATTCTAGGGTAAGGTACTTGTACTGATTTCACTGTTAGTTCAATCATTCCTGACGGGCCTGCAGAGGCGGCTCGGGGGCCTAACGGGCCTGCAGGGGCAGCTCGGGGGCCTGATGGGCCTGCAGAGGTGGCTCGGGGGCCTGACGAGCCTGAAGGGGCGGCTCGAGGGCCTTACTAGCTTGCAGGGGCAGCGCACTGGCCTAGGGCAGCAGGAGGCAGCGCGAGGGCTGCAAGACGGCGCGCAGGCAGAACGAAGGGCGGGGCGCGCGAGGGCGCACTAGCAGAAAAAGGTGCATGAGGGCGCACGAGCAGAGAAAGGTGCACGAGGGCGCACGTAAGGTAGGGCGCACGAGGGCGCTTCTAGCGGAATAGTGGGCCCGTAGTAGTAAGCGGTCCTAGGTGGCAACCTAGGCTCGTGATACCATGTCAGAATGAACAAGAGTGAATGCACTAGGAAAGTGTTGGGTACAAGTAGCAAACCCTAAACATACTGTACCCCATAGTAACTACCCCACTACAGCCTAAACAAACTGTAGCAGATATAACATTTGACACAAATAAGCGTCTGTGCGCAAGACGGATTAAATATATTCAAGGATAGCAAGTCGTGTCACTATCAGCCGTTTAGTGCCATGTTTGTGATTTTAACTCCTGTTTCTTTCTACCAATAGCCTCTACCATGTATCTATGTGACACTGCCCACTTTCAAGATCATCTGCAGCTTCTTTGGATAGGTAAACAAGTGTATGTACACAAGACGGGTCAAATCCGTTCAAGGATAGCCAGGCATATCTCTATCAGCAGTTTAGTGCCCTGTTTGTGATTTAAACTCCTGTTTCTTTCTACCAATAGCCTCTGCCATGTATCTAGGTGCTCGTGTTCGCTTTTGAGATGATTCGCAGCTTATTTGGATAGGTAAACAAGTATACATACGCAAGACGGGTCAAATTTGTTCAAGGATAGTCAGGCATGTCACTATCAGCAGTTTAGTGTCCTGTTTATGTTCTTTACTCCTGTTTCTTTCTACCAATAGCCTCTACCATGTATCTAGGTGCCACTATGCGCTTTTGAGATCATTTGCAGCTTATTTGGATAGGTGAGCAAGTGTACGTATGCAAGACGGGTCAAATCTGTTCAAGGATAGCCAGGCATGTCACTATCAGCAGTTTAGTGCCCTATTTATGTTTTTTACTCCTGTTTCTTTCTACCAATAGCCTCTACCATGTATCTAGGTACCACTGTCCGCTTTTGAGATCATTCACAACTTATTTGGATAGGTAAGCATGTCAGAATGTTATGCTCTAGCCTGTAGTGGGGTGCTCTATAGCGAGTACAACCCTTCTAGGGTTTGCTATTTGTATCCTCATTCCTGCTAGTGAACATCCTCTTTTGCCTAAACTGTTTCTTGCCTAGCTAGGGCTTTCCTAGCTATGGCGCCTTCTTCTACTGCTTATTTTCACATGGTATTAGAGCGATATGCTCCTGACCTGTGGGCCCCACCTCACTGCTTCCGCTGCTACTGCTACTCCCTGTCCGCCGCGCGCCCCGTGGTGCGCGGCGTCGAAATTAGGGTTTTCAGCCCGCCGTGCGCCCCGAGGCGCGCGGCGGTTTTCAGCCCGCCGTGCGCCCCGAGGCGCGCGGCGGTTTTCTGCCCGCCGTGCGTCCCGAGGCGCGCGACGGGTTTCTGCCCCGTCACTCGGCGCGTCGCCTCCAGGAGGCGCTGCGACGGGCGACGGGGACCCGCGCGTCGCCCTCCGTCGCCCGTCGTGGCCTGCGCGCGGCCCGTACGGGCTGCGCCAGGCCCGCGCGCGGCCCGTACGGGCTGCGCCAGGCCCGCGCGCGGCCCGTAAGGGCTGCGCCAGGCCCGCGCGCGGCTCGGGCTGCCTGCGCGCAGTTCGGGCGGCTGTGCCAGGCCCGTGGGCGGCCCGTTCCTCGCTGCCCCTGCACTGCCCGCTGTCCCCCGTGCCTCTGATGGCGCCCCACCCCTGCTACTGCTTGTGCTCCTGCATTAGGGTTTGGGGGTGGAGCGTGTGGGGGTATGGGGGCGCAGTTTCTCAGCGGCGTCCCCTGCTCCTCCTCCTCCTCCGTCTCCCGCTACTGCAGCTGCCGCTCAGGGGGGTGGGTGTGTGGGAGCCGAAGGAGTGGTGCTAGGGGGGTGACGTGGGAGTGGAGCTAGCGGTGGAGCAGGGGGTGCGTGTCAGGGGGGGTGGGATTGTTTGGGGAAGTTGAACGGAGGTTGCTGTCGTGTCGCCAGCAGCACATGTAGTCCGGGGAGTTGCTCCGGTAGCCCTGTCGCAGCCACCTGTGCCAGTCACCCGTGGGTCCGTTGCTCGTCTGCCGCTACTTTTAGCCGCGGGGCCAGTTACTCCAGTAGTCCGGAGCGTTGTTCCGGTAGCCGCTGTGCCAGTGTGCCTCCTGTTGCCCGTGTGTCTGCAGCTTCAGTCGTCGCCTCCTATCTCCTCTCCTCTTACAGTCTCGCATCCTCCTCCTCACTTGCCCTCTGCGATAGCCTCTAGCTTTGCTTACACTTGTGAACTTTAAACTGTTGCTTCTTGAACTTGTGCTCAGAATGTGTGGTGACATTGTGATCCACCCTGAGCTTGTTCTGCTTTGCTTGCTCTGCTGATTACACCCCACTTTGGCTATGGGGGTGTGTCAGAATGTTATGCTCTAGCCTGTAGTGGGGTGCTCTATAGCGAGTACAACCCTTCTAGGGTTTGCTATTTGTATCCTCATTCCTGCTAGTGAACATCCTCTTTTGCCTAAACTGTTTCTTGCCTAGCTGGGGCTTTCCTAGCTATGGCGCCCTCTTCTACTGCTTATTTTCACAAAGCAAGTGTACGTATGCAAGACGGGTCAAATCTGTTCAAGGATAGCCAGGCATGTCACTATCAGCAGTTTATGCCCTGTTTATGTTTTTTACTCCTGTTTCTTTCAACCAATAGCCTCTACCATGTATCCAGGTGCCACTTTCCGCTTTTGAGATCCTTCACAGCTTATTTGGATAGGTAAACAAGTGTACGTTCGCAAGGCGGGCCAAATCTGTTCAAGGATAGCGAGGCATGTCACTCTCAGCAGCTTAGTGCCCTCTTTATATATTTTATTCCTGTTTCTTTCTACCAATAGCCTCTACCATGTATCTAGGTGCCACTGTCCGCTTTTGAGATCATTCGCAGCTTATTTGGATAGGTAAGCAAGTCTACGTACACAAGACGGGTCAAATCTGTTCAAGGATAGCCAGGCATGTCACTATCAGCAGTTTATGCCCTGTTTATGTCTTTTATTCCTGTTTCTTTCTACCAATAGCGTCTACCATGTATGTGGGTGCCATTGTCCGCTTTTGAGATCATTCGCAGCTTATTTGGATAGGTAAACAAGCGTATGTACGCAATGCGGATTGAATCTATTCAAGGATAGCCAGGCATGTCACTATCAGCAGTTTAGCGCCCTCTCTAAGTTTTTTATTCTTGTTTCTTTCTACCAATAGCCTCCATTATATATCTAGGTAAGGCTATCAGGATCTGAGACCATTCGCCACTGATTTGCATTGTTTAATTCTGTATCTATCATTGCATAGTTTTTCCTGCTCAATCGTTTGAAAAACCACAATCTCTAACCTCGTGGACGGAATGGCACCAGTTCTGTCAAAGACGCTTGCAATATATTTTTTGTCTGAATTATTAAAAGAAACGCTGTTGAAAACCAATACAGTACGTCAAAACGACACCACGCGTCACCCATCTATATCCTTCCGCAATTTTCTCTCGTCAAGTATTTGGAACGATATATCCTCTAACCACGTTGTCTGAAAAGCTCAACAATGTCCAACACGTTTGCAATGTAGTCAATGTTGGACGTTGAAACGATAACATGCGTCGCTCATGCGTATACGTGTATAGTTGTACCTTGGTCCCATATAGTCTTCCAACCTGTAGCTGCGAATGACAACATATTTGTATAGATTGCTAGGAAAAACAATGATTCACTCATTAATAATCAGAAACCGTGCCCGGAAAAAAGAGGACTTTGCTATATATTTATTACGCGTTGAATCTTGAGCATGCAGAATGAAAATTATATTGTAATTTGATGGATGATTGGTTGAAATTTGCGTTTCATGTGTCTTGTTTGCAGAAACTTCGTACAATGTAGCTGTAAACCTCACCATCCATAGGCTTCTTGTTGCCTTTGGTCAGTTATCTGTCAAATGTCATATCTGCTTCAGTTTGTTTAGGCTGCAGTGGGGTAGTTACTATGGGGTACCGTAAGTTTAGAGTTTCCTACTTGTACTCAACTCTTTCCTAGTTCAATCACTCTTGTTGATTTTGACATGGTATTACGAGCCTAGGTTAGAAACCTAGGACCGCTTAGTCCTAAGGGCCCACCATTCCGCTAGAAGCGCCCTCGAGCGCCCTACCGCCTTCGCGCCCTCGTGCGCCTCTCTGATAGTGCGCCCTCGCGCGCCTCTCTCTCTCACGCTGCCCATTTTTAGCGCGTGCAGCCCGCTAGCCGCCCGCGTGCGGCCCGTTTCTAGCGCGCGTATGCCGTTAGCCGCCCACACACGACCAGCACCGCCCGCGCGCAGCTTGCGCCTTCCTCGTGCGGCCCCGCGCGCAACTGCAACCCGCGCGCAGCCGCGGCCCTTACGGAACAACAGCCTACGCGCAGGCCCACCGTGTCAGAACTTATATTTGTAACTGCCTGTAGGTGTAGTTAGTGTAGTTATTATAAACTTTGTTTGGTGGTGCACCTTATTTGTTTCCTTTGCTATATGTTCTTCGAAACCTATAGTGAAACCTGTAAGAACATTATAGCTTATGCTATTGTGTAGGCTATAGTGGGGTATCCCATAGGGGGTACGTGTGAGAGTACGACGGCTTATGCCAGCTATGCTTGCTTGCCTTTACTTTATCATGCTATTTCTAGCATAGGATAATCATATGCATGCATGAATTGCTTGATTTCCTAGGCTAGGTGCTTTCCTATATTTTATTATAGTTATAGCACCGAGCTAGGTTGCGTGCACCGAATTCTGGCTTTTCGGTTGCCACCGAATTGCCTTCTACCGAATTCGGTAAGGATCTGTTCGGGACGCTTCGTGACCCGCGGAACCTTCGCGTAACACCTGGTTACGGGGCCTTGTGTGGAGCCTATATATAGCCTCGTGTTGTACCCAGGTGATCATTCAATTCAATTTGAATCATCTTTTCTGAGCTAGATCCCAGATCCTCACACTTGGTAATCAGAGCGGGTTTACACGCGAGGTCTTCAACCGCTTAGTTCCGGCCTTTAAAAACCGCGGGGGCGACGACGAAAGCGCCGATACGGGTATGTAAAACCAGTTCCGCGCAATTTTTCTAAGTCCCCCTCGATTCGGTTTTCGAACACCCCTCAGATTTACTGGTGGAAAGGTTGGAGTTTCGACCGTTCGATCGAGTTTCATCTCAACGGCCCAGAGAATTTCGCTAAAAAAAGTTGGAATTTGGAGCGTCGGATCGATTTTCTCCTCAACGGCCAAGATCGGACGCGAATTTCGCCTAAGGGTGATTTACGCAACCTACAGAATTCGCGCTCGTCGATTCTACAGTCAATTTGACTCGCAGTAAGTCGACCAGCACCTAGAATTTGATTATTTTCGTCGCGCATCTTCCTGTAAATCACCAAATGGAGGGAAAAGGAGATATTTCAGTACAGAAAATTGCGGAGTTACGTGCTGAGCATAAGCAAATACGTGCAGCGCTCCCACGACTCGAAAAACTCCTTGCGAACCAGTCGGCAACTGCCACAGCAGCAGCGACAACAGTAGCAGCAGCAGCAGCGGCTACACCGACAATTCTACATGCAACAACGGCGGCAGCTACAGTTAACCTCGAAGCAGTGAAGCTGAGGCTACCGGAGGCGTTCGATCCTACAGTAAAAAGGAACGATGTTCGTCGATTCGTAGCTGAACTCGAAATTTACTTCGAAGCCGTTAGATGCACGACCCCGACAAAAGACGCAATGCGCATACGGCTCGCAGCAACACTGTTACGAGGCCCAGCTCTAGAGTGGATCAACAACAGAATAGTCCAAGGCGAGGGGACGTGGGCGCAGGTTCCTGCAGCACTGATCGAACAGTTCGACACGTTGAACAGTAGCTACTACGGAACACGAAGCAACAAGCCAACTAGTGGCATGGGGCGATTGGCACCACCCACGACTGCCGACCCAATGGAGAACGACGAGGGCGATGTGGAGCAGCGGCTAGCAAATAATGAGACGTGCAAATTTTGCGGCGCTACAGGACATCGTATCTTGGCGTGTTGGAAAATGAAGAGAAGGTGTGCGGAGCTGAAGGACAAGAACAGTGCGGCACCCCCGAAGCAGAAAACGGACAACGTGGCAACTTCGGAGAGGGCGAAAAAAGGAGAATATGGTGGCGCAAATTTAAAACGTCACGACCAGCCGGCACCAGGGGAAATCGCCGAGACTAATGGAGGATCCGCGAAACAAGACCCTGCACCGACCGGGAAACTCCAGCCGTATACCCCGACAAGTAAGAATATTACTTCTCGTGGGTTTCAAGCCTTTATTAAGGGAGAGTCAGAAATTAAACCGGTACCGGGTATTATGGGGACCCTGTCAGAACATATATAGCTTATGCTGTTGTGTAGGCCATAGTGGGGTATCCCATAGGGGGTACAACCCAATTAGGGTTTGCTATTTGTACTCACTTCACTCATAGTTCATTCATTCCTCGATTAGTTCTTCTCATGGTATCGAGCAGGTTCCCCTGTGGGAACTGCGCCTAAGGCCCACCACTCGAAATTATTTTTTCTGCCCGAAGCGCTCTCATCCCGAGTCGCGCCTCGGGCCACTCTTTCACCGAGCCGCCCTGGCGGCCGGCCTTACCCTAGCGGCCCCGCTGCCCCGTGAACGCGGCCCCGCCGCCTCTTCTCTCGTGGCCTCGCCCCCCTTGCTCACGCGGCCCCGCCGCTCCTGATCGTGCGGCCCCGCCGCCTCTCCTCGTGCGGCCCCGCCGCTCCCTGATCGCGGCCTCGCCGCCCCTGCTCCAGCGGCCCCGCCGCCCCTTCTCTTGCGGCCTCGCCGCCCCTGCTCGCGGCCTCGCCGCCTCTGATCTCGCGGCCCCGCCGCCCCTTATCTCGAGGCCCCGCCGCCCCTGAGCTCACGGGCGCGCCGCCCCTGCTTCTGCGGCCCCGTCGCCCCTGCTCCAGCGGCCCCGCCGCCCCTGATCTTGCGGCCCTGCCGCCCTTGAACTCGCGGCCCCGCCGCCCCAGCGCTCACGGCCCCGCCGCCCCTGCATCGCGGCCCCGCCGCCCCAGCGCTCACGGCCCCGCCGCCCCAGCGCTCACGGCCCCGCCGCCCCTGCATTGCGGCCTCGCCGCCCCTGCATTGCGGCCCAGCCGCCCCTGATCTAGAGGCCTCGCCGCCCCAGCGCTCCCGGCCCCGCCGCACCTGATCTTACGGCCCCGCCATCCCTGATCTCGCGGCCCTGCCGCCCCAGCAACTGCAACAGCCGAGCCGCCCGACTGCAGCAGCCGAGCCGCCCCGTTGCCGAGCCGCCCAGCAGCAGCCGAGCCGCCCAGCAGCAGCCGAGCCGCCCAGCAGCAGCCGAGCCGCCCAGCAGCAGCCGAGCCGTCTGGGAGCAGCCAAGCCGCCCCGCAGCAGCCGGACCGCCCGACCTGCCCTTTCTGGTGAGCACGGCACTGCCCCACTGCTACTGCGTGACCTTCCCCACTGCTTGCACTGCTAGTCTGTCGCCGTCATGGCTACCCCCAGTGTCCTCACTTTTGACGCTGAGGGTCGAGCCATTGACTTTGAGGTCTGGGTCGACGACCTGCAGTTGTTTTTACAGTGCGATAGGGCGGACGGTCTCTCTCTCTTTGACCTCACCTCTGGCGCCTCTCTTGCCCCTACTGCTGATGCTGACCCCACTGTTCGCTCTCAGTAGGCCACCCGCGATGCTGCTGCACGTCTTGCTGTGCATCGCCACCTCCCTACCACTGAGCGCGCGCACTTTAGTCAGTACAAGAGTGCTCAGACCTTGTACGACGCTGTAGTTGCGCGCTACTCTTCCCCTGCCACTGCTGCACTGAGCCGTCTCATGCTTCCGTACCTCTTTCCTGACCTCACTGCCTTTCCCACTGTCGCTGACCTCATCACGCACCTCCGCACTAGTGACACTCGCTACCGCGCCGCCGTTCCTGCTGAGTTCTGCGCCAAGAACCCCCCCCCCCATGTACATCACTCTCTACTACGTAGTAGCGCGCCTCCCTGACTCCCTTCGCGTAGTCAGGGACCACTTTCTCTCAGTCTGTCCCACCACCCTCACTGTCGACCTCCTCGAGAAGGCCCTCCTAGCGGCGAAGAATAGCATCGTCGCTGTAGGAGCTTCTCGGGGTGACCCTCGCACCCCCATCTTTGAGGGGTGCTCTCCTTCCCCCCTGCTGCCCTCTGTTGCCTCTGCTGCTGCTGCCGACCTGCTTGGTCTTGAGTCGGTCGGCGCGGCGTCTGCCCCTAGTGGGAGACGCCGCTCTGGCAAGGGCAAGGGGGGCAAGGGCGCGGGTGGAGCTGGAGGGGGCGGTGGAGGTGGCGGTGGAGGCGGCGGAGGGAGTGGGGGTGGCGGCGGGAGTGGTGGCGGGGGTGGTGGTGGTGGTGGCAGCGGCGGAGGAGGCGGCGGTGGTGGCGGCAGCGGTGGAGGTGGAGGCGGCGGAGGAGGCGGAGGAGGAGGCGGTGGTGGAGGAGGGGGTGGAGCTGGTCGAGGTGGTACCCCGCAGCGGAGCGGCTCTGGTAGTGGTCAGCGCCAGCAGCAGCAGCAGCAGCGTTCGCGGGACATCCCTCCGCCCCAGCAGCTCTGTGAGTGGTACACGCAGCGTCAGCGGGGTGGGGGTACTGGTCCGTGCACCTACGTCCTTCGGTCCGGCGACCGTGCGGGTGACCAGTGTGGGGAGGCCCACCCCACCCAGCGCTGCTTTGGCCGCCTGACGGACGCTTGGCGTCAGCAGTTCCCCGAGGCTAGTGAGATCCCCCGCTGGGGAGAGCTGTCTAGGGCTGGTGTAGCTATCTTTGATCTTGACTTTGATGCTATCCTTGCTGCTATGTATGCTTTGACTATTAGTGAGGAGGGTGACTGTTACCGGTGTTTCCCGCGCGACCCGGGCATTGGTACTGCTGCGCTAGGTGCCTGTGAGACTGCTGCTCTAGGTGCCAGTGCGTCTGTGCTCTCAGGTACTGGTGAGGCTGCGCTCTCAGGTACTAGTGAGGCTGCGCTCTCAGGTACTGCGTCGGCTTCGGCCTCCCTCACTTTCACACTTGACTCCGGAGCTTCTCGCTCCTTCTTTCGAGACCGCACCATACTCACGCCGCTTGGTTGGCCGGTTGTAGTCTCCCTGGTTAACCCCTCTGGGGGTCCTGTCCTCGGGCACCCTGTCTGGTCTGTACCTGCCAGAATGAGAAACAGGAATGAAATGTGACTAGCAGGAACAAAAGTACAAATATGAAACCCTAATCTGGTGTACCCCGTATGGTGTGACCCACTACAGCCTAGAACCACACAAACATATAATGTTTGACACACCCCCATAGGCAAAGTGGGGGAGACCTAGGGGTCACAAGACCAGTCAAGGCAAAGCAAGGCAAACAAGCTCAGGGTGGATCTCGAGGATTCCACACAAATTCCGAGCACAAGCAAGTGGTCACAAGACCAGTTCACATGCAGTTTTATAATAGAGCAAGAGGTACAATGATCACAACCTAGCAAGGGCAAACATGTAGGTATATATATATAATGATCACAGTACAGCCAAAGTCAAGAAGTAAGCAAGTGAGGAACAGTCGGCACAAGGCCTAGAAGAGTGCAAAAACGCTGATGGTCAACAGGCGGAAGCGCCATGGTGAACACATCAGGAGTGTTGGCCTCAGTGGCCACGTAAAGCAGAAGAAGCTGACCACGCTGCTGTAGCTCTCGAGCTAGAAAGTAACGCAGAGCAATGTGCTTCGTCCTGTGCTCCAGTCTGTGCTCCTAACACAAGGCTATGGTTGCCTTGTTGTCGACGTACAGCACTGGAGGAGAACGAGGCTGCTCTCCAAGGTCAGTCAGCAGGTAGGTGAGCCAGCGAAGCTCCTGGGCAGCCATGGCCGTGGCGTAGATCTCAGCCTCACAGCTGGAGCTGAGAACAGAAGAAGAACGAGTAGAATGCCAAGAGACAGAGCCAGAGCCAAGACTGAAGGTGTAACCCTGAGACGACCGCTGAGTAGCCTGGTCGTCTGCCCAAGAAGCGTCTGAGTGCCCAGTGAGAACAGGCCGGTCTCGCCCTCCAAGCACTAGCCCCATGCCCGACGTACTGCACAAGTAGCGCAACACCCTCTTAGCTGCATCCATGTGCTCCTTCCGGTGACGGCCGGGAGCGACATAGCGTGCTAAGATGCTGAGAGGGTATGCAAGGTCAGGTCGAGTGCAGGTCATCAAGTACATGAGGCAGCCCACAAGCTCTGGATACGGACCACTCGGCTCTACGGACTCATCCGAAGGCAGAGCTGAGAGCGAGTGTCCCGTAGGCAGAGGAGTGGACTGAGGCGAGGAGTACGTGAAGCCGAAGCGCTGAAGGACCTGCTGCACCATGTGTGACTGAGTCAAGGTGATGGTGCGCCGTGCTCTGTCCCGGGTGATCCGCAAGCCAAGATAGCTTGTCAGTTCACCCAGGTCTGTGCACGTGTGTCTCTTCTGCAGCTCGGACTTCACGTGAGCGAGACCAGCTGTGTCAGAAGTGGCAAAGACCAAGTCGTCGACGTACACGAGGATGTAGAACAGCGGCAGTGAGGGGTCGGTGCGTAGAAACAGCGACGGGTCAGCAGTAGAAGGAGCGAACCCAAGAGCCGCAAGTGTAGTCCTCAGTGTGACGTGCCACTCACGTGGCGCCTGGCGGAGACCGTAGACTGGCCGCCGGAGGCTCCACTGGGTACCAGGAGGGAACGACCTAGTGAAGCAAGGTGGGCGGCGCAGCCAGATCTCCTCGTGCAGGCTGCCCTGTAAGAAAGCTGTGCTGAAGTCAAGAGAGTGGAGCTCGTAGTCACGCTGAGCGGCGACGTGTAGCAGAACCCGAAGAGTGGTCATCTTCGGGGTCGGGGAGAAGGTCTGGAAGAACTCAACTCCCTCTCGCTGACTGAAGCCTCGTGCAACGTAACGCGCCTTGAAGACAGGCGGAGAGCCCGGCGGCCGCTTCACCCTGAAAATCCACATGCCACTGACGATGGTCGCCCCAGGTGGGGGAACCTCGTCGACGTAGGTGCCTGTGGACTTCCAGGAAGCCATCTCTGTGTCCATGGCTGACTGCCACTGAGAGGAGTAGGGACCGGCCATCGCCTCTGCGTAAGAGCGTGGGGTCGGGATGTCTGGTGCATCCGGGTCTCCCTCAGGGGCAACAAGCATGGACACGAGATGGGGCAAAGCAGCGGCAAGGCAACCAAACTCCTCCTGCCTCTCCTCAAGAACGTCCGTGCTAAGAGCACACTCACCCTCGACGGACGGAGGACAGACAGACTCAGACTCAGCAACAAGACTCGCAGCGTAGTCTAGACGACACGCAGCTGCAAAGTCGACAAGCTCAGTGACTAAGGCAGACGCAGCAGCGGACTCAAAGGAAGGGTCAGTGACAACCGTAGCCAGGAGACGTGTGACAGTAGGACTGGCAGCGCGAAGGGTGTCTCACTCCGGGTCAGCAAGAGCAGGAAGAGAGGACGCAGGAGGCGACGGGAGAGCGACACGCTGCGGAGCAGTGGACTGACGAAGCGCCATCTGGTGAGTGCTTGGGAGAGCAGGAGGACGCTGACGCTGGACACGACTACCAGTGGTAGCAGCACGAACAGGCGACGCTCAACAAGACGCAGGTGACACAGGACGTGACGCAGGCTCACGTCTCTCAGCAAGACCTCCAGTCGGACCAGTGTAAGGAGTAGGCACAGGGAGTGGGGAGGCAGGCGGTAACTGTGGCTATGACTGGACAGACGGCGGACACTCTAAGGCGAGAGGAGGACAAGGAGGAGGAGGCTGACCAAGAACCTGCTGAAGGAGCGGAACGAAGTACGGCCGTAGCCGTGCAGCAACTCCCGAACCAGCAGAGACACCAGCGGCAGGGTCCTCAGCACCAGCAGAAGCTCCACCCTCCGGGTCCTCCACTCCAGCAGCAGCAGCAGCAGCACCTCCAGCAGCAGCAGCACCTCCAGCACCAGGGTCCGCAGCACCCGCAGCAGCTCCAACGCCCGGGTCCTCAGTACGAGTAGCACCTCCAGCAGCACCGCCAGCAGCAGCAGCACCTCCAGCACCAGGGTCCGCAGCACCCGCAGCAGCGTCAACTCCGGGGACCCCAGCACCAGCAGCTCCACTCCGGAGACTGATGTGCCGAGCGTACCACTCTCGAAGCTGTGGGGAAGAGGGCGGCTCCCGCCGTGGTGGGGAAACACGAGTACCAACTCCAGTAGCACAACGCGCCCGAGACGCACCCCGCCGGAGGCTGCAGTACCGTGAGTACCACTCACGTAGCTGCTGCAAAGAGGGAGGTCCTCCAGGCGCCTCACAGTCAACTGCAACACCACCAGGCTCAGCACCCCCAGACTCAGCAACGCCAGGCTCAGTACCCCCAGACCCAGCATCCCCAGGCTCAGCACCCCCAGTCTCAGCACCCCCAGACTCAGCACCCTCAGGCTCCACCCGCTCAGGCTTCGCACGCTCAGGCTCCGTACGCTCAGGCTCAGCACCTCTAGCAGGACGCGAGTCGACAGCTACCTCGGCAGGCTCAACCGGGTCTACCTGAGAGACACTTGAGGGAGCGGCACCCTGAGGGGGAAGGGGGTCTACCACTGCAGCACCTGGCGCGAGGAAGAGAGGTGGGGGAGGGAGCGGGGCAGTGCGGTAGGGGAAGAGGCAGTAGAAGGGCACGGACTCGTCAAAAGTAACGTCCTGAGAGGGGAAGACGCGGTGCGAGGCGGGGTGGTAAAACTGCCAGCCAGACGCATCCGGGACAAAGCCAAGAAAGACACAGGGAGCAGTGCGGGAGGAGAGCTTGTCCGCAGACGTGTCGCGAACAAAAGCTCGGGATCCCCAGACACGGAAGCGTGACGCATCGCCAACCTCCCTCGTCCACAGCAGTGTGGGCGAGGTCTCCGGAGCGGAGACACAAGCCAGAGGTTGAGCTGATGCGCAGTGTACCGGACCGCAAACGGCCACAGAAAGTGGGGGGCAGCCGCGTGGACTAAGGAGGTACGAGCGACCTCCATGACCAAGCCAATGCGGCGCTCAGCAACCCTATTCTGCAGTGGAGAGGCCGGAAGCGTGAACGACTGGCGAATGCCGTGCTCGGCACAGTAGGCTGCCAAGAGGTCAGAGGAGAACTCGCCACCTCTGTCAGAGTGCAAGCGCAGGACAGGAAACTCCGAGCGAAAACGCTCTCGCAGCTGAAGACGTGCTATGCTGATCCAAGGGATCAGGACATCAGGGACTTCACCCTTGGTGCGCAAGGGGAAGACCGTGGTGTAGCGCGAGTAGTCGTCAACGACGATCAAGAAGTACCTCTCCTGGCCCTGACCACGGACGCGGGCTGGGCCCCACACGTCCATGTGGAGCGTCTGCAAAGGAGCAGTCGTCGGGGGGAACGAGGAGGAGTGAGGGGCAACGCGCTGCGGCCCCTCGACACAGGGAAGACAAGGAGGAGCAAGGGAGGGTGGGAGGGGAGGGAGTACCCGAGGAAGACCAGAGACAAGGTACCGGAAGTGCATGCCCCGAAGGCGCTGCACTGACGGGTGACCAAGTCGGTGGTGCCAGAGGACAGTCTTGTGCGCTAGAGAGCAACACGAGCAGGGGGCAAACAGCTGACCTGACGCAAACGCAGACGCAGACACCGCTACCTGAGGGGACTCAGTGGTCAGTGTGTACAGGTCCGACCCCGGCTGCCGAGTGAAGGTAGCCAGGTGACGGCCCGTCCGAGCACACGTGCAGGGTGTCACGCGCTCGTAGGCAGGGGTAAACTGGTGAACACCCCCATCCTGAAGCGCACAACCCGCCACCAAGTTCGTAGAGAACGAGGGGAGGTGGAGACCTGAAAGTGTGCCCGACGGGACAGCAGGACAAGGAAGGACAGTGGAGGAGGTCGCAATGACCGGACCCCCAGAGGGGTCAGCGAGCGAGACAGCGACTGGTCGAGCAAGGGGCTCAAGAGCAGTGCGGTCACGAAAGAAACAGCGCGAAGCGCCTGAGTCTAGAGTGAAGGTGTGCAGTGCCTCAGTGGACTCAGTAGTACCTGGGGTGGCGGACACACAAGCACCTAGAGCAGTAGCCGCACTAGCACCTGGGGCAGCAGACACGCAAGCACCTAGGGCGGCAGCCTCACTCGTGCGGATGCCTGGGTCAGGCGGAACACACAGGTACTGGTCCTCCTCTCCACTAATAGTCAATGTATACATGGCTTTGAGAATAACATCAAAATCAAGAGCATAGATATCGATATCCTTCTTGAGGAGATCAGCCCACTGAGGGAGCTCAGGAGCGTCAGGAAACTGAGCACGCCACGCGTCATCTAGGCGAGAGAAGCAGCGCTGCGCAGTGTGTGCCGTCCCGCACGTCTGTGCCTTGCGGCGACCAGTGCGGATGACGTACGTGCAGCTAAGGCTCCCCCCCCCCACCCCCGTGCTGTAAGTACCACTCACGAAGCTCCTGGGAGGACTGAGGGTGCTGCGCGCTCTGGCCAGTGCCAGAGCCTCCACGACCACCACCGCCGCCTCCACCATGACCACCACCGCCCCTGCCGCCTCCACGTCCACTGCCGCCACCACCACCGCCCCCACCCCGGCCACCGCCGCCGCCGCTGCCTCCACCACCCCCACCGCTGCCACTAGCCCCTCCAGCCCCGCCACCACCCCCACCGCCGCCACCACCCCCACCACCGCCTCCCCCGCCGTCACCCCCACCGCCCTTGCCTCCCCTGCCCTTGCCGCTGCGGCGCCCGCTGGGAGCGGACGCAGAGCCGACCTGCTCAGCACCAAGGAGGTCGACAGCATCAGCAGAGGCGACAGAGGGGAGCAGGGGGGAGGGGGAACACCCCTCGAAGAAAGGGGTGCGGGGGTCGCCACGAGAGGTACCTACAGCTACAATACTCTTCTCAGCTGCAAGTAGTTCCTTCTCTAGGGCGGTAATGGTGAGCTCAGTGGGGCAGCGAGCTAGGAAGTGGTCCCTGACTGTACGCAGAGTGTCAGGGAGGCGGGTGACTAGGTGGTAGAGAGTGAGCCAGAGCGGGGGAGGGTTGGAGGCAGGAAACTCAGCGGGCATGGCTGCACGGAAGCGGGCATCACTAGTGCGGAGGTGAGTGATGAGGTCAGCGACTGTCTGGAAGGCGGACAGGTCGGGGAACAGGTAGGGAAGCGAGAGGCGGCCTAGTGCAGCTGAGGCCGGGGAGGAGTAGCGCGCAACTACAGCAGTGTACAGGGCCTGCGCAGTCTGATGCTGGCCAAAGTGCTCGCGCTCGTCTACTCGCAGGGAGTTGCGGATAGCAAAGCGGGCGTGGGCATCGCGAGTCTGCCACTGTGAGCGAGCAGTAGCAGCAGCAGTAGTAGCAGGAGGAGGGACTGTGCCTAGTGCGTGATCGTACAGCGAGATATCCTCTCTGGCAGTGAGCTGGAGGAACAGATGCAGATCATCGAGCCAGGTCTCAAACTTAATCGGGCGGCCCTCAGTATCGAACGAGAGAACTGGAGGGCTAGCCATAGCTGAAGTAGCAGTAGCAGAAGTAGCAGTAGCAGTAGAAGTAGCAGTAGTAGTAGCAGTTCAGTACTGGTGCTGCTGCTCAGGTAAGGAGGGCGCGGCTCGGCTAGGACGGCGCGGCTCGGCTAGGGCGGCGCGGCTCGGCTAGGGCGGCGCGGCTCGGCTAGGGCAGCGCGGTTCGGGTCGGGTCGCGCAGCGCGGCTCGGCCGTAGAGGGGCGAGCGCGGGAGGGGCCGTGAGAGGCAAGCGCGGGGGCCACACGGGGCCGTTCGAGGCTAAAGCGGGGCCAATCGGGGCCGTAGGAGGCTAGCGCGGGGCCGTAGGTGGGCCGTGGGAGGCTAGCGCGGGGCTACACGGGGCCGTTCGGGGCTAGCGCGGGGCCGTAGGGGGCCGTGAGAGGCTAGCGCGGGGCCGACGCGGGGCCTTAAGGGGCTAGCGCGGGGTCTTAAGACGGGGCCGTGAGAGGCCGTAAGGGGCGACGCGAGAGAACGAGGCGCACGAGGGCGCTAGGAAAAGGCGGCGCACGAGGGCGCGGCTAGCGGAAACGGTGGGCCCTAACGTTCCGGTCCTAGGTGGAACCTAGGCTCGTAATACCATGTCAGAATGAGAAACAGGAATGAAATGTGACTAGCAGGAACAACAGTACAAATATGAAACCCTAATCTGGTGTACCCCCTATGGTGTGACCCACTACAGCCTAGAACCACCAAAACATATAATGTTTGACAGTACCTTCCCTCGTTCTCGACAAACTTGGTGAGTGGTGCGGACCCGCAGGATGCGGGGGTTCACCAGTTCACTCCTGCGAGTCAGCGGGTGACCCACTGCACGGACGCACGCACAGGCCGGCACCTGGCCACGTTCTCTTGCCGGCCGGGGTCGAGCCTCTACACCCTGACCACTAAGTCTCCTCCTGTCCCTGCGTCTGGTCAGGTAGCTGCGTCAGGTCAGGTGTTTGCTGCTGCGTCCCGGTCTGGCCTTGAGTCTGCCCCCTCTTCGTGTCGCCTCCTGTCTCACGAGACTCTCCTGTGGCACCACCGTCTTGGCCACCCCTCCTTGCCCCGTCTTCGGGGCATGGCTTCCCGTGTCCTTGTCTCTGGTCTTCCCCAGTCTCTCCCTCCCCTTCCTTCGGGACCAGGACCTTCCTGTGTCCCCTGTGTCGAGGGGCGCCTCAGGGCTGCTCCTCACTCCTCCCAGTTTCCCCCGACAGAGGCTCCTCTGTAGACACTTCACATGGACGTGTGGGGCCCGGCCCCCGTCCGTGGGCAGGGTCACGAGCGCTACTTCCTGTTGGTGGTTGACGACTACTCGCGTTACACCACAGTCTTCCCCTTGCGCAGCAAGGGTGCTGTCACTGAGGTGCTGATCGACTGGATCCGCGAGGCTCGTCTCCAGCTCAGGAGGAGCTTCGGCTCGGACTTTCCTGTTCTGCGTCTGCACTCTGACCGAGGTGGGGAGTTCTTCTCTCGCCTCTTGCGATACTACTGTCGTGCACGGGGGATCCGCCAGACCTTTACGCTTCCGGACTCTCCACAGCAAAATGGGATTGCTGAGCGCCGCATTGGCATGGTCATGGATGTCGCTCGTACGTCCATGATGCATGCGGCTGCCCCCCATTTTCTGTGGCCGTTTGCGGTTCGGTACGCGGCGCATCAGCTCAACCTTCACCCCAGGGTCTCTCGGCCCGCGATGTCCCCAGTCTTGCTGTGGACGGGGAAGGTCGGCGATGCGTCTGCGTTCCGTGTCTGGGGATCTCGGGCGTTTGTCCGCGACTTGTCTGCGGACAAGCTGTCCCCCCGTGCCTCTCCCTGTGTCTTCCTTGGCTTCCCCCGTGACGCTCCAGGGTGGCAGTTCTACCACCCCTCCTCTCGTCGTGTTCTGTCCTCCCAGGACGTCACGTTCGACGAGTCAGTCCCCTTCTACCGCCTCTTCCCCTACCGCACTCCTTCCCTCCCCCCGCCACCGGACTTCCTTGTGCCGGTTCCCCCCCCGGTAGACCCCCTCCCCCATCAGGTTCCTGCCCCCTCAGGTGTGTCCCAGGTAGACGCCATTGACCCGGTCGAGGTTACTGGTGACTCTGGTGCTGCTGCGGGTGCTGAGCCTGGGGGTGCTGACTCTGGGGGTGTTGTGCGCGGGGGTGCTGAGCCTGGGGGTGCCGAGCCTGGAGGTGCTGCTACTGGGGGTGCTGAGCCTGGGGGTGCTACTGCTGAGGGTGCTGAGCCTGGGGGTGCTGAGCCGGGGGGTGCTGTACCTGGAGCTGCTGAGCTAGGGGGTGCTGAGTCTGGGGGTGCTGAGTCTGGAGCTGCTGAGCGTAGGGGTGCTACGTCTGGAGCTGCTGAGCCCGGAGGTGCTGAGTCTGGGGGTCCTGCGCCTGGAGCTGCTGAGCCTAGGGTTTCTCCTGGTGCTCTGTCTCGGCGGGAGCCCCTCTCTCCACAGGAGGTGCGCGAGTGGTTTGCTCGCCGCTGGAGGCGTACTGCTGGAGCTGGAGCTTCTACGACCGCCGAGGGTGCTGGTGCCGCCGGTCCCGGAGCTGCTACTCCTGCGGGTCCTCCTGGAGCTGGAGCTGCTGAGGGTGTTGGTGCTGAGACTACTGCTGTCTGTCCTGGCGGTGGTCCTGCTGCTGGTGCTGCTGGAGGTCCTGCCGCTGGAGGTGTTGGTGGTGCTGGTGCTGCCGCTGCGGGTGCTGGTGCTCTCCCTGCTGAGTCTGGAGTTGCCGCGCCGCCTCGGCCGTACTTCGTTCCGCTCCTACAGCAGGTTCTTGGTCTTTCTCCTCCTGTAGAGTGTCCACAGCCTGTCCAGTCGCAGTCACTGTTGGAGCCTACCTCCCCACTGCCTGCTCCCTCTCCTTACACTGGTCCTACTGGGGGTCTTGCTGAGCGTCGTGAGCCTGCGTCTCGTCCCGCGTCGCCTGTTCGTGCTGCTCGCGCTAGTGGTCGCGGTTCGCGTCAGCGTCCTCCTCCTGTCCCTGGCACGCACCGGATGTCTTTGCGTCCGTCCACTGCTCCTCCTGTCCCCTTTGCCTTCTCCTCCTGAGTCCTCCCTTCCTGTGCTTGCCGACCCAGAGTCGGACTCCCTTCGTGCTGCCAGTCCTACTGTCACGCGTCTGCTTGCTACTGTCGTCACTCACCCCTCCTTTGAGTCCGCTGCTGCGTCTGCTCTTGTCGCTGAGCTCGTCGACTTTGCTGCTCGCTGTCGTCTAGACTACGCTGCCAGTCTTGTTGCTGAGTCTGCGTCTGTCTGTCCTCCGTCCGTCGGGGGTGAGTGTGCTCTTGGCACGGACGTCCTTGAGGACACGCAGGAGGAGTTCCAGTGTCTGGCTGCTGCTTCACCTCATCTCGCGTCTGTACTGCTTGCTCCCGAGGGAGACCCGGATGCACTAGACATCCCGACTCCGCGCTCTTACGCGGAGGCCGTAGAGGGTCCCTACTCCTCTTAGTGGCAGGCAGCTATGGATGGAGAGATGGCTTCTTGGAAGTCCACAGGCACCTACATTGACGCGGTTCCCCCTCCTGGGGCGAACATCGTCAGTGGCATGTGGATCTTCAGGGTGAAGCGGCCGCCGGGCTCTCCACCTGTCTTCAAGGCGCGGTACGTCGCTCGTGGCTTCAGTCAGCGGCAGGGAGTTGACTACTTTCAGACCTTCTCTCCCACCCCGAAGATGACCACTCTTCGGGTGCTGCTGCACATAGCCGCTCAGCGCGACTACGAGCTTCACTCTCTCGACTTCAGCACTGCGTTCTTGCAGGGTAGCCTGCACGAGGAGATCTGGCTGCGTCGTCCACCTGGCTTCACTGGGACTTTCCCTCCTGGCACCCAGTGGAGCCTCCGACGGCCAGTCTACGGTCTCCGCCAGGCACCGCGTGAGTGGCACGACACACTGAGGACTACGCTTGCGGCTCTTGGGTTTGCTCCTTCTACTGCTTACCCGTCGCTGTTTCTGCGCACCGACACTTCTCTGCCGCCGTTCTACATCCTCGTGTACGTCGACGACTTGGTCTTTGCCACAGCGGACACTGCTGGACTCGCCTACGTGAAGTCCGAGCTGCTGAAGAGACACACGTGCACAGACCTGGGTGAACTGCGCAGCTATCTTGGCTTGCAGATCACTCGGGACAGAGCACGCCGCACCATTACGTTGACTCAGTCACACATGGTGCAGCAGGTCCTTCAGCGCTTCGGCTTCACGTACTCCTCGCCTCAGGCCACTCCTCTGTCTACTCGCCACTCGCTCTCAGCTCTGCCTTCGGATGAGTCCGTAGAGTCGAGTGGCCTGTACCCAGAGCTTGTTGGCTGCCTCATGTACCTGATGACCTGCACACGGCCTGACCTTGCATACCCTCTTAGCATTCTTGCACGCTATGTTGCTCCTGGGAGACACCGACCAGAGCACATGGCTGCAGCGAAGAGGGTGTTGCGCTACCTGTGCAGTACTTCGGGCATGGGGCTAGTGCTTGGAGGGCGGAGTCCAGTGGTCCTTACGGGACACGCAGACGCTTCTTGGGCTGACGACCAGGCTACGCAGCGGCCGTCACAGGGTTACACTTTCAGCCTTGGTTCCGGCTCTGTCTCGTGGCGGGCTACTCGCTCGTCTTCGGTTCTCAGCTCCAGTTGTGAGGCTGAGATCTACGCAGGGGCCATGGCTGCACAGGAGCTTCGCTGGCTCACCTACCTGGTGACTGACCTTGGAGAGCCGCCTCGTTCTCCTCCAGTGCTGTACGTAGACAACAAGGCCATGCTGGCCTTGTGTCGAGAGCAGCGTCTGGAGCACAGAACGAAGCATATTGCTCTTCAATACTTCCTTGCTCGTGAGCTACAGCGGCGTGGACAGTTGCGGCTTGCGTACGTGGCCTCTGAGGCCAACACTGCTGATGTGTTCACCAAGGCACTCGCGCCTTGTGACCATCAGCGCTTCTGCACCCAGCTGGGTCTTGTACCTGTCTTGCCTCACTTGCTCTCCTCTTGACCTTATTTGTACTGTCACATACATATACCTGCTCTTGCTTGTCTAGCTTTATATATATATGTGTGTGTACTCCTGCATGTGAACTGGCCTTGTGGCCTTGCCCTTGTGCTCGGACTGTGTGGTGACTTTGTGATCCACCCTGAGCTTTGCTTTGCTTTGCTTGACTGGTCTTGTGACCCCTTGTTCTCCCCCACTTTGCCTATGGGGGTGTGTCAGAACATATATAGCTTATGCTGTTGTGTAGGCCATAGTGGGGTATCCCATAGGGGGTACAACCCAATTAGGGTTTGATATTTGTACTCACTTCACTCATAGTTCATTCATTCCTCGTTTAGTTCTTCTCAGACCCTACTCCAAAGCGCTAATACGGGTCGAGCGTTCCGAGGAGTTAATATTCTCTCCCAGCAGCACTGTTTAAAGGCTCCCTGTTCCCCACAGATGAAGCCTACACAGCTGCAAAGGCTTAGTGGAAGGTTCCAGGCCCAAGAGAAGCCGAATCGTCCTCGGATAAATCCTTCTAACCTTTCTCAGTTGAGAACTGACACTAAAGCTGCATCTTTGAGCGCAGGACCTAGGGATAACATATTCGACGTACCCTACGATCCTATAAGCGATACCATCTACGGATACTCGGAGCAGCAGCAACCACTAGTACTCGAGGTGATCTGCAACGGGCGTCGCCTCCAGGCCCTGGTGGACAGTGGTGCGTCCCACTCGGTGTGCGACCGCGGGACTTTAGAGAAAATTGGAGAATCCTAAGAAGAAACCCAGTTTACAGCAACGATGGTGGACGGTACGAAGCTTCCCATCCACGGAAAGTCAACACTGCAGCTGCAGATAGGGGCGTTGAGGTGGAAGCCGACGTTGCCGATCACGAACATCAAGGGATTAGATTTCACCTTGGGGCAAGATTTTCTGAAGCGGTTCAACCCCAAGATCGATTGGGTCAACCGGAAAACGTGCATCTACAACAACGGGAAACGAGTGGAGCTGCGAAGCTTGACGGATACAGGGAGCGTTCCTGAAACGACACTGGCACGGTTCGAACGGACAGTGAACGAGAGTAACACGGGTTACTTAGCACTGGTTATAGCAGCAGCAGAGGAGGAGGTCTTGGAGCAGTACAAGGATATAATGCCCGAGGACCTACCCACAGGCGTATCTCCAGCACGCACCCACGAGCACTAGATCGTGGAGGAACCAGGTGCGAAACCCGTCTAACGTGCACCATACCGACTGAGTCCAACTGAACTGACAGACATGAAAAACAGATAGAGTATCTACTAGACAGACAACTGATCCGCCCATCCACCTCTCCCTACGGTGCACCAGTTCTCTTCACTCTAAAGCCAGACGGTAGTTTACGGATGTGCACTGATCCGCCCGCGCCCCACCCCTGCTACTGCTTGTGCTCCTGCATTAGGGTTTGGGGGTGGAGCGTGTGGGGGTATGGGGGTGCAGTTTCTCAGCGGCGTCCCCTGCTCCTCCTCCTCCTCCGTCTCCCGCTACTGCAGCTGCCGCTCAGGGGGGTGGGTGTGTGGGAGCCGAAGGAGTGGTGCTAGGGGGGTGACGTGGGAGTGGAGCTAGGGGTGAAGCAGGGGGTGCGTGTCAGGGGGGGTGGGTCTGTTTGGGGAAGTTGAACGGAGGTTGCTGTCGTGTCGCCAGCAGCACCTGTAGTCCGGGGAGTTGCTCCGGTAGCCCTGTCGCAGCCACCTGTGCCAGTCACCCGTGGGTCCGTTGCTCGTCTGCCGCTACTTTTAGCCGCGGGGCCAGTTACTCCAGTAGTCCGGAGCGTTGTTCCGGTAGCCGCTGTGCCAGTGTGCCTCCTGTTGCCCGTGTGTCTGCAGCTTCAGTCGTCGCCTTCTATCTCCTCTCCTCTTACAGTCTCGCATCCTCCTCCTCACTTGCCCTCTGCGATAGCCTCTAGCTTTGCTTACACTTGTGAACTTTAAACTGTTGCTTCTTGAACTTGTGCTCAGAATGTGTGGTGACATTGTGATCCACCCTGAGCTTGTTCTGCTTTGCTTGCTCTGCTGATTACACCCCACTTTGGCTATGGGGGTGTGTCAGAATGTTATGCTCTAGCCTGTAGTGGGGTGCTCTATAGCGAGTACAACCCTTCTAGGGTTTGCTATTTGTATCCTCATTCCTGCTAGTGAACATCCTCTTTTGCCTAAACTGTTTCTTGCCTAGCTGGGGCTTTCCTAGCTATGGCGCCTTCTTCTACTGCTTATTTTCACAAAGCAAGTGTACGTATGCAAGACGGGTCAAATCTGTTCAAGGATAGCCAGGCATGTCACTATCAGCAGTTTATGCCCTGTTTATGTTTTTTACTCCTGTTTCTTTCGACCAATAGCCTCTACCATGTATCCAGGTGCCACTTTCCGCTTTTGAGATCCTTCATAGCTTATTTGGATAGGTAAACAAGTGTACGTTCGCAAGGCGGGCCAAATCTGTTCAAGGATAGCGAGGCATGTCACTATCAGCAGCTTAGTGCCCTCTTTATATATTTTATTCCTGTTTCTTTCTACCAATAGCCTCTACCATGTATCTAGGTGCCACTGTCCGCTTTTGAGATCATTCGCAGCTTATTTGGATAGGTAAGCAAGTCTACGTACGCAAGACGGGTCAAATCTGTTAAAGGATAGCCAGGCATGTCACTATCAGCAGTTTATTGTCAGATGATTATATTACTGATGCATATATCTAGGCTGTAGTGGGGTAGCCCATAGGGGGTACAACCCAGTTAGGGTTGGTACTTGTACTTGTTTCATTTCATAGTGCACCCATTCCTTGCGTCTATCTCAACATGGTATCGAGCAGGTTCCCTAGTGGGAACTGTTCCTAGGGCCCACCTACTATTCCGTCCTGCCCGGAGCGCGCTCTGCCCTAGCCCGAGTCGCGCTGGGCCTTTTTTTTCCTTTGGCGGCCCGATCGCGTCGAGCCGCCCGCGAATTTTTTACGCGCCACCTACGCGGCCTCATCGCGCCGCCCCTAGACGGCCGCGCCGCGTCGCGCGTGCCGCCCTCCAGTCGCGCGCCGCCCCCCTCTGACCCTCGCGACGCCGGCGCCGTCTCTGACGGCCCCGCTATCGCCTGCGACGGCCCCCCCGTCCCCTCTACCGGCCCCTCCGCTGTGCTTGACGGCCCCGCCGTCTCCTCTGCCGGCCCCGCAGCTGCGCTTGACGGCCCCGCCGTCCCCTCTGCCGGCCCCGCCGCTGCACCCGACGGCCCCGCTGTCCCCTCTGCCGGCCCCGCCGCTGCTTCAGACGGCCCCGCCGCTGCACGTGACGGCCCCGCCGCTGCACCTAACGGCCCCGCCGTCCCCTCTGACGGCCCCACCACTGCACCTACCGGCCCCGCCGCTACCCCTGACGGCCCCGCTGCTGCATCTGCAGGCCCCGCCGTCTCACCTGCCGGCCCCGCTGCTGTACCTGACGGCCCCGCCGCTTCACCTACCGGCCCCGCCACTACCCCTAACGGCCCAGCAGCTGCATCTCCCGGCCCCGCCGCCCCAGCAACTGCGCCGCCCCAGCAGCCGAGCCGCCCCAGCAGCCGAGCCGCCCCAGCAGCCGAGCCGCCCCAGCAGCTGAGCCGCCCGAGCCGCCCGAGCCGCCGAGCCGCCCGAGCCGCCCAGCAGCCGACCCGCCGAGCCGCCCGAGCCGCCCGAGCCGCCCGAGCCGCCCGAGCCGCCTGCACTGCCCTGTCTGGTGAGCACTGAGCTTTACTCTGCGCACTGCCCTCACCCTACTGCTGTCATGGCTACCCCCAGTGTCCTCACCTTCGACGCTGAGGGCAGAGCCATATACTTTGACGTGTGGGTAGACGACCTGCTGCTTTTCCTACAGTGCGACAGAGCTGACGGCCTCTCTCTCTTTGATCTCACTTCTGGTGCCTCTCCCGCCCCTGCTGCTACTGAGGATGCCACTGTTCGCTCAGTGTGGGCCACACGCGATGCTGCTGCACGTCTTGCTGTGCGTCGCCACCTCCCTCCCTCTGAGCGTGCACACTTTGGGTCGTACAAGAGTGCTCAGACCTTGTACGACGCCGTTATTGCACGCTACTCCACCCCTGCCACTGCTGCACTGAGCCGCCTCATGCTACCGTACCTCTTTCCCGACCTTGCTTCTTTTGCCACAGTCGCCAACCTCATTACCCACCTGCGCACTAGTGACGCTCGCTTCCGCGCTGCGCTTCCTGCTGAGTTCTGCGCCAAGAACCCCCCCCCCCAGGTACTTCACTCTCTACTACATTGTCACCCGCCTCCCTGACTCCCTCCGCGGAGTCAGGGACGACTTACTCTCAGTCTGCCCCACCACTCTCACTCTTAACATCCTCGAGAAGTCCCTCCTAGCAGCCAAGAAGAGCATTCTCGCTGTAGGGGCCTCTCGTGGTGACCCGCGCACCCCCATCTTTGAGGGGTGTTCTCCCTCCCCCCTCCTGCCCTCTGTCGCCTCTGCTGCTACGGCGTCTGCCCCAAGTGAAAGACGTCGCTCTGGCAAGGGCAAAGGGGGCAGGAGCGGTGGTGGAGGCGGCGGGGGCGGTGGGAGCGGCGGTGGAGGCAGCGGAGGAGGTGGGAGTGGTAGCGGGAGTGGTGTCGGGAGTGGTTCCCTTCTACCGGCTCTTCCCCTACCGCACTCCGTCCCTCCCCCCCCCGCCCCTCTTCCTGGTCCCAGGTCCCCCCCCGGTAGACCCCCTCCCCCCTCAGGGTCATGCCCCTTCAGGTGTGTCTCAGGTAGACGCGGTCGAGCCTGTTGAGGTCACTGGTGACTCTGGTGCTGCTGCGGGTGCGGAGCCTCGGGGTGCTGAGACTGGGGGTGCTGAGAATGGGGGTGCTGAGACTGGGGGTGCTGAGACTGGGGGTGCTGAGACTGGGGGTGCTGAGACTGGGGGTGCTGAGCCTGGGGGTACTGAGCCTGGGGGTGCTGAGCCTGGGGGTGCTGAGCCTGGGGGTACTGAGCCTGGGGGTGCTGTGACTGGGGGTGCTGAGCCTGGGGGTGCTGAGCCTGGGGGTGCTGTGCCTGGGGGTGCTGAGCCCGGGGGTTCTGCGTCTGGGAGTGCTGCGCCTGCTGCTTCTGTTCCTGGTGGTTCTCCAGACCGTTCTTCGCGCCGCGAGCCGCTCTCTCCTTTGGAGCTGCGTGAGTGGTTTGCCCGGCGCTGGAGGCGGGTTGCTGGAGCCGGGGGTACTGCGGGTGCTGGAGGTTCCGTTGCTGCCGAGGGAGCTGGTACCACGGGTCCCGGAGGTGCTCGTACTGAGGGAAACGGAGCTGCCGGGCCCGGGGGTGCCTCTGGAGCTGGAGCTGCTGCGGGTGCTGGCGCTGAGGCTACGACTGTCGGTCCTACTGCGGGTACTTCTGCAGCTGCTGGTGGTGCTGGAGTTGGAGCTGCTACTGGTGCTGGTGCTGCCTCTGGAGGTGTTGGTCCTGTCCCTGCTGTCTCTGGCAGTGCTGCGCGGCCTCGGCCGTACTTCGTTCCGCCCCTTCAGCAGGTTCTTGGTCTCCCGCCTTCCACTGGTCCTTCTCCTCCCGTAGAGTGTCCGCAGCCTGTCCCGTCACGGTCACAGTTACAGCCCGCCTCTCCTCTGCCTTCTCCTTCTCCCTACGCTGGTCCTACTGGAGGTCTTGCTGAGCGTCGTGAGCCTGCGTCCCGCCCTGTGTCGCCAGACCGAGCTGCTCGCCCTAGTGGTCGCGGTTCGCGTCAGCGTCCTCCTCCTGTCCCTGGCACGCACCAGATGTCTCTGCGTCCGTCCACTGCTCCTCTGGGTGCCCCTTTGCCTTCTCCTCCTCAGTCTTCTCTTCCTACTCTTGCCGACCCGGAGTCGGACTCTCACCGTGCTGCCAGTCCTACTGTCACGCGTCTTCTTGCTACTCTTGTCACTGACCCTTCCTTTGAGTCCGCTGCTGCGTCTGCCCTAGTTGCTCAGCTGGTCGACTTTGCTGCTGCATGTCGTCTGGACTACGCTGCCAGTCTTGTTGCTGAGTCTGCGTCTGCTGCGTCTGCGTCTGCTTGTCCTCCGTCCGTCGGGGGTGATTGTGCTCTTGGCACGGACGTCCTTGAGGACAGGCAGGAGGAGTTCCAGTGCTTTGCCGCCGCTTTGCCCCATCTCGTGTCCATGCTTGTTGCCCCTGAGGGAGACCCGGATGCTCTAGACATCCCGACCCCACGCTCTTACGCAGAGGCGATGGCCGGTCCCTACTCCTCTCAGTGGCAGTCAGCCATGGACGCAGAGATGGCTTCCTGGAAGTCCACAGGCACCTACGTTGACGCTGTTCCCCCTCCTGGGGCAAACATTGTCAGTGGCATGTGGATCTTCAGGGTGAAGCGGTCGCCGGGTTCTCCGCCTGTCTTCAAGGCGCGCTACGTGGCTCGTGGCTTCAGTCAGTGACAGGGAGTTGACTTCTTTCAGACCTTCTCCCCGACCCCGAAGATGACCACTCTTCGGGTTGTACTGCACGTCGGTGCTCAGCGTGACTACGAGCTACACTCTCTTGACTTCAGCACTGCTTTCCTGCAGGGCCGCCTGCACGAGGAGATCTGGCTGCGCCGCCCTCCTGGCTTCACTGGGTCGTTCCCTCCTGGTACCCAGTGGAGCCTCCGGCGGCCAGTCTACGGTCTCCGCCAGGGGCCGCGTGAGTGGCACGACACACTGAGGACTACACTTGCGGCTCTTGGATTTGCTCCTTCTACTGCTGACCCGTCGCTGTTTCTGCGCACCGACACCTCGCTGCCGCCGTTCTACATCCTTGTGTACGTCGACGACTTGGTCTTTGCCACTGCGGACACTGCCGCACTCGCCCACGTGAAGTCCGAGCTGCAGAAGAGACACACGTGCACAGACCTAGGTGAACTGACAAGCTATCTTGGCTTGCGGATCACCCGGGACAGAGCACGCCGCACCATTACCCTGACTCAGTCACACATGGTGCAGCAGGTCCTTCAGCGCTTCGACTTCACGTACTCCTCGCCTCAGTCCACTCCTCTGCCTACGGGACACTCGCTCTCAGCTCTGCCTTCGGATGAGTCCGTAGAGTCGAGTGGTCCGTATCGAGAGCTTGTGGGCTGCCTCATGTACCTGATGACTTGCACTCGACCTGACCTCGCATACCCTCTCAGCATCTTAGCACGCTATGTTGCTCTCGGCCGTCACCGGAAGGAGCACGTGGATGCAGCTAAGAGGGTGTTGCGCTACTTGTGCAGTACGTCGGGCATGGGGCTAGTGCTTGGAGGGCGTGAGCGGCCTGTGCTCACTGGGCACTCAGACGCTTCTTGGGCTGACGACCAGGCTACTCAGAGGTCGTCTCAGGGTTACACCTTCAGTCTTGGCTCTGGCTCTGTCTCTTGGCGCTCTACTCGCTCTTCTTCGGTTCTCAGCTCCAGCTGTGAGGCTGAGATCTACGCCACGGCCATGGCTGCCCAGGAGCTTCGCCGGCTCACCTACCTGCTGACTGACCTTGGAGAGCGGCCTCGTTCTCCTCCAGTGCTGTACGTCGACAACAAGGCAACCATTGCCTTGTGTGAGGAGCACAGACTGGAGCACAGGACGAAGCACATTGCTCTGCGCTACTTCCTTGCTCGAGAGCTGCAGCAGCGTGGTCAGCTTTGCCTGCGTTTCGTGGCCACTGAGGCCAACACTGCTGATGTGTTCACCAAGGCACTTCCGCCTCGTGACCATCAGCGCTTTTGCACTTTTCTAGGCCTTGTGCCCACTGGGCCTCACTTGCTTACCTCTTGACCTTGCTTGTACTGCTGCATATATATATCCTTGCTCTTGCTTGTTTAGCACTGTTATATATATATGCTCTGCTGCATGTGAACTGGCCTTGTGGCCTTGACCTTGTGCTCGGAATTTGTGTGGTATCCTTGAGATCCACCCTGAGCTTGCTTTGCTTTGCTTGACTGGTCTTGTGACCCCTTGCTCTCCCCCACTTTGCCTATGGGGGTGTGTCAGATGATTATATTACTGATGCATATATCTAGGCTGTAGTGGGGTAGCCCATAGGGGGTACAACCCAATTAGGGTTGGTACTTGTACTTGTTTCATTTCATAGTGCACCCATTCCTTGCCTCTATCTCAACATTTATGCCCTGTTTATGTTTTTTATTCCTGTTTCTTTCTACCAATAGCGTCTACCATGTATGTGGGTGCCATTGTCTGCTTTTGAGATCATTCGCAGCTTATTTGGATAGGTAAACAAGCGTATGTACGCAATGCGGATTGAATCTATTCAAGGATAGCCAGGCATGTCACTATCAGCAGTTTAGCGCCCTCTCTAAGTTTTTTATTCTTGTTTCTTTCTACGAATAGCCTCCATTATATATCTAGGTAAGGCTATCAGGATTTGAGACCATTCGCCACTGATTTGCATTGTTTAATTCTGTATCTATCATTGCATAGTTTTTCCTGCTCAATCGTTTGAAAAACCACAATCTCTAACCTCGTGGACGGAATGGCACCAGTTCTGTCAAAGACGCTTGCAATATATTTTTTGTCTGAATTATTAAAAGAAACGCTGTTGAAAACCAATACAGTACGTCAAAACGACACCACGCGTCACCCATCTATATCCTTCCGCAATTTTCTCTCGTCAAGTATTTGGAACGATATATCCTCTAACCACGTTGTCTGAAAAGCTCAACAATGTCCAACACGTTTGCAATGTAGTCAATGTTGGACGTTGAAACGATAACATGCGTCGCTCATGCGTATACGTGTATAGTTGTACCTTGGTCCCATATAGTCTTCCAACCTGTAGCTGCGAATGACAACGTATTTGTATAGATTGCTAGGAAAAACAATGATTCACTCATTAATAATCAGAAACCGTGCCCGGAAAAAAGAGGACTTTGCTATATATTTATTACGCGTTGAATCTTGAGCATGCAGAATGAAAATTATATTGTAATTTGATGGATGATTGGTTGAAATTTGCGTTTCATGTGTCTTGTTTGCAGAAACTTCGTACAATGTAGCTGTAAACCTCACCATCCATAGGCTTCTTGTTGCCTTTGGTCAGTTATCTGTCAAATGTCATATCTGCTTCAGTTTGTTTAGGCTGCAGTGGGGTAGTTACTATGGGGTACCGTAAGTTTAGGGTTTCCTACTTGTACTCAACTCTTTCCTAGTTCAATCACTCTTGTTGATTTTGACATGGTATTACGAGCCTAGGTTAGAAACCTAGGACCGCTTAGTCCTAAGGGCCCACCATTCCGCTAGAAGCGCCCTCGAGCGCCCTACCGCCTTCGCGCCCTCGTGCGCCTCTCTGATAGTGCGCCCTCGCGCGCCTCTCTCTCTGACGCTGCCCATTTTTAGCGCGTGCAGCCCGCTAGCCGCCCGCGTGCGGCCCGTTTCTAGCGCGCGTATGCCGTTAGCCGCCCACACACGACGAGCACCGCCCGCGCGCAGCTTGCGCCTTCCTCGTGCGGCCCCGCGCGCAACTACAGCCCGCGCGCAGCCGCGGCTGGTACGCAACAACAGCCTACGCGCAGGCCCACCGTGTCAGAACTTATATTTGTAACTGCCTGTAGCTGTAGTTAGTGTAGTTATTATAAACTTTGTTTGGTGGTGCACCTTATTTGTTTCCTTTGCTATATGTTCTTCGAAACCTATAGTGAAACCTGTAAGAACATTATAGCTTATGCTATTGTGTAGGCTATAGTGGGGTATCCCATAGGGGGTACATGTGAGAGTACGACGGCTTATGCCAGCTATGCTTGCTTGCCTTTACTTTATCATGCTATTTCTAGCATAGGATAATCATATGCATGCATGAATTGCTTGATTTCCTAGGCTAGGTGCTTTCCTATATTTTATTATAGTTATAGCACCGAGCTAGGTTGCATGCATTGAATTCTGGCTTTTCGGTTGCCACCGAATTGCCTTCTACCGAATTCGGTAAGGATCTGTTCGGGACGCTTCGCGACCCGCGGAACCTTCGCGTAACACCTGGTTACGGGGCCTTGTGTGGAGCCTATATATAGCCTCGTGTTGTACCCAGGTGATCATTCAATTCAATTTGAATCATCTTTTCTGAGCTCGATCCCAGATCCTCACACTTGGTAATCAGAGCGGGTTTACACGCGAGGTCTTCAACCGCTTAGTTCCGGCCTTTAAAAACCGCGGGGGCGACGACGAAAGCGCCGATACGGGTATGTAAAACCAGTTCCGCGCAATTTTTCTAAGTCCCCCTCGATTCGGTTTTCGAACACCCCTCAGATTTACTGGTGGAAAGGTTGGAGTTTCGACCGTTCGATCGAGTTTTATCTCAACGGCCCAGAGAATTTCGCTCAAAAAAGTTGGAATTTGGAGCGTCGGATCGATTTTCTCCTCAACGGCCAAGATCGGACGCGAATTTCGCCTGAGGGAGATTTACGCAACCTACAGAATTCGCGCTCGTCGATTCTACAGTCAATTTGACTCGCAGTAAGTCGACCAGCACCTAGAATTCGATTATTTTCGTCGCGCATCTTCCTGTAAATCACCAAATGGAGGGAAAAGGAGATATTTCAGTACAGAAAATCGCGGAGTTACTTGCTGAGCATAAGCAAATACGTGCAGCGCTCCCACGACTCGAAAAACTCCTTGCGAACCAGTCGGCAACCGCCACAGCAGCAGCGACAACAGTAGCAGCAGCAGCAGCGGCTACACCGACAATTCTACATGCGACAACGGCGGCAGCTACAGTTAACCTCGAAGCAGTGAAGCTGAGGCTACCGGAGGCGTTCGATCCTACAGTAAAAAGGAACGATGTTGGTCGATTCGTAGCTGAACTCGAAATTTACTTCGAAGCCGTTAGATGCACGACCCCGACAAAAGACGCAATGCGCATACGGCTCGCAGCAACACTGTTACGTGGCCCAGCTCTAGAGTGGATCAACAACAGAATAGTCCAAGGCGAGGGGACGTGGGCGCAGGTTCCGGCAGCACTGATCGAACAGCTCGACACGTTGAACAGTAGCTACTACGGAACACGAAGCAACAAGCCAACTAGTGGCATGGGGCAATTGGCACCACCCACGACTGCCGACCCAATGGAAAACGACGAGGGCGATGTGGAGCAGCGGCTAGCAAATAATGAGACGTGCAAATTTTGCGGCGCTACAGGACATCGTATCTTGGCGTGTTGGAAAATGAAGAGAAGGTGTGCGGAGCTGAAGGACAAGAACAGTGCGGCACCCCCGAAGCAGAAAACGGACAACGTGGCAACTTCGGAGAGGGCAAAAAAAGGAGAATATGGTGGCGCAAATTTAAAACGTCACGACCAGCCGGCACCAGGGGAAATTGCCGAGACTAATGGAGGATCCGCGAAACAAGACCCTGCACCGACCGGGAAACTCCAGCCGTATACCCCGACAAGTAAGAATATTACTTCTCGTGGGTTTCAAACCTTTATTAAGGGAGAGTCAAAAATTAAACCGGTACCGGGTATTATGGGGACCCTACTCCAGAGCGCTAATACGGGTCGAGCGTTCCGAGGAGTTAATATTCTCTCCCAGCAGCACTGTTTAAAGGCTCCCTGTTCCCCACAGATGAAGCCTACACAGCTGCAAAGGCTTAGTGGAAGGTTCCAGGCCCAAGAGAAGCCGAATCGGCCTCGGATAAATCCTTCTAACCTTTCTCAGTTGAAAACTGACACTAAAGCTGCATCTTTGAGCGCAGGACCTAGGGATAACATATTCGACGTACCCTACGATCCTATAAGCGATACCATCTACGGATACTCGGAGCAGCAGCAACCACTAGTACTCGAGGTGATCTGCAACGGGCGTCGCCTCCAGGCCCTGGTGGACAGTGGTGCGTCCCACTCGGTGTGCGACCGCGGGACGTTAGAGAAAATTGGAGAATCCTAAGAAGAAACCCAGTATACAGCAACGATGGTGGACGGTACAAAGCTTCCCATCCACGAAAAGTCAACACTGCAGCTGCAGATAGGGGCGTTGAGGTGGAAGCCGACGTTGCCGATCACGAACATCAAGGGATTAGATTTCATCTTGGGGCAAGATTTTCTGAAGCGGTTCAACCCCAAGATCGATTGGGTCAACCGGAAAACGTGCATCTACAACAACGGGAAACGAGTGGAGCTGCGAAGCTTGACGGATACAGGGAGCGTTCCTGAAACGACACTGGCACGGTTCGAACGGACAGTGAACGAGAGTAACACGGGTTACTTAGCACTGGTTATAGCAGCAGCAGAGGAGGAGGTCTTGGAGCAGTACAAGGATATAATGCCCGACGACCTACCCACAGGCGTATCTCCAGCACGCACCCACGAGCACTAGATCGTGGAGGAACCAGGTGCGAAACCCGTCTCACGTGCACCATACCGACTGAGTCCAACTGAACTGACAGACATGAAAAACAGATAGAGTATCTACTAGACAGACAACTGATCCGCCCATCCACCTCTCCCTACGGTGCACCAGTTCTCTTCACTCTAAAGCCAGGCGGTAGTTTACGGATGTGCATCGACAACCGTGCACTGAACAAACAGACAGCACTGACTACAGCGCCAGTACTCATCCTACCGGATCCAGACAGAGACTACGTGGTGGAAGCAGACGCTAGTGACCAAGCAGTCGGAGCAGTACTGATGCAGCATCACGAACACAGTTTGCAGCCCATCGCCTACCTCAGTAAGAAGCTATTACAGTGGAAGAAGGACTTAGCTGTAAGGAAGGGTTCAGGAAAGATTTGGGTACCGAATTACGCCCCGCTACGGCAGATCCTATTGGAGGAGTTTCACGACGTACCTTACGCGGGACATTTCGGGAGCAACAAGACGTTAGCAGGGATAGCGAAGTATTACTACTGGTCCGAGATGGCAGCAGACGTGCAGCAGTTCGTCACCTCTTGCGACACGTGCCAGCAGATGAAGAGCAGCAAGCAGAAAAAAGCAGGGTTACTTCAGCCTCTACCCGTACCGGAGCAGCCATGGCATGACTTCATCACAGGACTTCCTTCGACCTCACGGGGACATGATTCCATCCTCGTGGTGATCGATAAGTTCTCCAAAATGGGTCACTTCATACCGACCAACGCCACAGCTACAGCTGAAGCAACTGCTCGACTCTTCTTCGACCGCATCATCACCATCCACGGCATCCTCGCTACACTTATCTCAGACAGAGACCCCAAATTCACGAGTAAGTTCTGGAAGGAGCTCATGGGACTGTTGGGGACAAAACTTGCAATGTCTTCAGCATACCACCCCCAGACTTACGGACAGACAGAGCGACTCAATCAAGTGGTTGAACAGTTACTGCGCACAGCTTGCAAGGACGACGTCACCCACTGGGACACACAGTTACCGACCCTAGAGTTCGCTTACAACAACGCATCACATGCGGCCACAGGAAAAACTCCTTTCTTCCTGTGTTACGGACGGGAACCACTCACACCACAGCAGCCAACCACACCGGCATACGTCCAAGCCGCACATGACTTCGTCACCACCATGCAGCAGCTATGGGAGAAGACTCAGCGATGTCTCACCACAATGCAGAACTCCCAGAAGCAGTATGCCGATCGTCAGCGACGTGATCACTCAGTAGCAGTCGGAGATCAGGTGCTTCTTGACACGCGCAACTTGAACCTGTCTCACCTCCCATCCAAACTCTGGCCTCGCTTCTGTGGTCCTTTTCTCGTTGAGGCACAGGTGACACCAGTTACATTCCGCTTGCGCTTACCAGATACATGGAAGCTTCACAACGCTTTCCATGTCCAGCTACTGAAGCCCTACAAGGACCCCAACCAACAGCTCCAGGGACGGCAACTACCGCCACCACCACCTGTTCTCATACAGGATGAACCCGAGTACGAGATCGAGCGCGTTCTCACCCATCGGCGCCGCGGTGGCAAGACCCTCGAGTTCCTAATACACTGGAAGGGATACGACCCCACTAAGGACAGTTGGGTTGCAAGAGCTGATATGGGCAACGCACGCCGTGCTCTCAAGGACTATCTTGTCAAGCAGGGTGTATCTCACGCCACCCAGCTTTGAGGGGGGGACGTGTGAGAGTACGACGGCTTATGCCAGCTATGCTTGCTTGCCACTACTTTATCATGCTATTTCTAGCATAGGATAATCATATGCATGCATGAATTGCTTGATTTCCTAGGCTAGGTGCTTTCCTATATTTTATTATAGTTATAGCACCGAGCTAGGTTGCGTGCATTGAATTCTGGCTTTTCGGTTGCCACCGAATTGCCTTCTACCGAATTCGGTAAGGATCTGTTCGGGACGCTTCGCGACCCGCGGAACCTTCGCGTAACACCTGGTTACGGGGCCTTGTGTGGAGCCTATATATAGCCTCGTGTTGTACCCAGGTGATCATTCAATTCAATTTGAATCATCTTTTCTGAGCTCGATCCCAGATCCTGACAGTACAACCCAACTAGGGTTTCACATTTGTACTCGCTTCATTCATAGTTCACCTCATTCTCGTTCTAATTTCCTCATGGTATCGAGCAGGTTCCCCCATGGGAACTGTGCCTAGGGCCCACCACATCGATAATTTTTTTTTTCCTGCCCGAAGCGCGCTCGGCCCGAGTCGCGCTCCGGGCTCTTACGTCGTCGAGCCGCCCTAGCGGCCTCCCCACGACCTACCTGCGGCCCCGCCGCCCTTTACTGCGGCTCGCGCCGCCCCCTTCCCTGCGGCTCGCGCCGCCCTTCCTGGCCCGTCGGCGCCCTCGCGCCGCCCGTCCCGGCCCGTCGGCGCCCTCGCGCCGCCCTTCCCGGCCCGTCAGCGCCCTCGCGCCGCCCGTCCCGGCCCGTCGGCGCCCTCGCGCCGCCCTTCCCGGCCTCGCGCCGCCCTTCCGGGCCCCGCGCCGCCTGTCCCAGCCCGTCGCAGCACGGCCCGGCTCCTCCCTAGCGTCGTCGCGTGCCACCCTTACCCGCGGCCCTACCCGCCGCCCTATCTGCGGCCCTACCTGCAGCCCTACCTGCGGCCCTACCTCCGCCCTTACCTGCGGCCTTCCCGCCGCCCTACCTGCGGCCCTACCGCCGCCCTACCTGCGGCCCTACCGCCTCCCTGCCTGCGGCCCTACCGCCGCCCTACTTACGGCCCACCCGCCGCCCTACTTGCGGCCCACCGGCGCCCTACTTGCGGCCCACCCGCTGCCCTACCTTCGACCGCCGCGCCGCTCTGAACCAGCGCCGCCGAGCCGCCCAGCGGCAGAACCACCGAGCCGCCCGGCCACCGCGCCGCCCTGAACCAGAGCCGCCCAGCAGCAGAGCCGCCGAGCAGCCGAGCCGCCCAGCCGCCGGACCGCCTTGCCGCCCAGCAGCCGAGCCGCCCTGCCGCCGAGCCGCCGAGCCGCCCTGCCGCCGAGCCGTTAACAGCAGAGCCGCCGAGCCGCCCTGCCGCCGAGCCGCCGAGCCGCCCTGCTGCCGAGCCGCCCAGCAGCCGAGCCGCCGAGCCGCCCTGCAGCCGAGCCACTCTGCAGCCGAGCCGCCCTGCTTCCCTACTTCCGGACCGCTAGAGCTGCCCCGTGTGGTGAGCACAGGGCCTTCTCCCGCTGCACGGCCCTCCCCCCCCCCCCCCCCCCCCCCCCCCCCCCCCCCCCTCACTGTTTGCACTGCTAGTCGTCTGTCGTCATGGCTACCCCTAGTGTCCTAGCCTTTGACGCTGAGGATCGAGCCATTGACTTTGAGGTCTGGGTAGACGACCTGCAGCTGTTCTTACAGTGCGATAGGGCAGACGGCCTCTCTCTCTTTGACCTTACCTCTGGCGCTTCCCCTGCCCCTGCTGCTGATGCTGACGCCACTGTTTGCTCCCAGTGGGCCACGCGCGACGCTGCTGCATGTCTTGCTGTGCGTCGCCACCTCCCTACCTCCAAGCGTGCGCACTTTAGTCAGTACAAGAGTGCTCAGACCCTGTACGACGCTGTAGTCGCGCGCTACTCCTCCCCTGCCACTGCTGCACTGAGTCGTCTCATGCTACCGTACCTCTTCCCTGACCTTGCTGCCTTTCCCACCGTGGCTGACCTCATTATGCACCTCCGCACTAGTGACACTCGCTACCGCGCTGCACTCCCTGCAGACTTCTGCGCCAAGAACCCCCCCTCCCCCATGTACATCACTCTGTACTTCCTAGTCACTCGCCTTCCTGACTCCCTTCGAGTAGTCAGGGACCACTTTCTCTCAGTCTGTCCCACCACACTCACTGTCGACCTCCTCGAGAAGGCCCTCCTAGCAGCGGAGAAGAGTATAGTCGCTGTAGGAGCCTCTCGAGGTGACCCGCGCACCCCCATCTTTGAGGGGTGTTCCCCCTCCCCCCTGCTGCCCTCTGTTGCCTCTGCTGCTACGGCCGACCTCCTTGGTCTTGAGTCGGTCGGTGCGGCGTCTGCCCCTAGCAGGAGACGCCGCCCTGGCAAGGGCAAGGGGGGCAAGGGAGCTGGAGGAGCGGGCGGTGGAGGTGGAGGTGGAGGCGGTGGGGGTAGTGGGGGTGGCGGTGGGAGTGGATGTGGGGGTGGGGGGGTCGGTGGCGGCAGTGGAGGCGGAGGCGGCGGCGGCGGTGGCGGTGGGAGCGGAGGTGGCGGAGGAGGCGGCGGTGGAGGCGGCGGTGGAGGCGGCGGCAGTAGCGGAGGCGGCGGAGGCAGTGGGGGTGGCGGTGGAGCTGGTCGCGGGTCTTCGCAGAGGAGTGGCTCCGGTAGTGGCGCGCGCCAGCAGCAGCAGCGCGGTCGTGAGACCCTGTCCTCTCAGCAGCTCCGGGAGTGGTACACTGCACGCCAGCGAAGTGGGGGTTTTGGTCCGTGCACCTACATCCTGCGCACCGGCGACCGTGCGGGTGAGCAGTGTGGGGGCCCGCACCCCACCGAGCGCTGCTTTGGCCGCCTGACGGACGCGTGGCGTCACCAGTTCCCGGAGGCCTCAGAGATTCCTCGCTGGGGGGAGCTGTCTAGGGCGGGTGTTGCCATCTTTGATCTTGACTTTGATGCTATTCTCTTTGTCATGTATGCTGTGTCTCATAGTGATGAGGGTGACTGCTACCGCTGTTTCCCGCCCGATCCGGGCATTGAGGTTGCTGTCCTAGATGCTTGCGACGCTGCTGCTCTAGGTGCTAGTGTGTCTGCGTCCTCAGATACTGGTGAGTCTGCGCTCTCAGGTACTACGTCGGCTTCGGCCTCCCTCACCTTCACCCTTGACTCTGGGGCGTCTCGCTCCTTCTTTCAGGACCGCACCACACTCACGCCGCTTAGTCGGCCGGTTGCGGTGTCTTTGGCTGACCCCTCCGGGGGTCCTGTGCTGTTTCGCTTCTCCACAGTCCTCCCATGTCCGGCGGCTCCCTCTGGCACCCTGTCTGGTCTCTACCTCCCCTTGTTCTCGATGAACCTGGTGAGTGGTGCTGACCTACAGGATGGGGGAGTACACCAATTCACTCCTGCGCGTCAGCGGGTGACGCACTGTACAGAGGCTAGCACAGGCCGGCACCTGGCTACGTTTACCCGTCAGCCGGGGTCGAGCCTGTACACACTGACCACTGCGTCTCCTCCCGTTACTGAGTCTGGTAGAGTCGCTTCGTCCGGTCAGGTGTTTGCTGCAACGTCTAGGTCTGGTCCTGAGTCTGCCCCCTGTTCGTGTCGTCTCTTGTCTTATGAGACTCTCCTCTAGCACCACCGTCTTGGTCACCCCTCTCTGCTTCGGCTCAGAGGCATGGCCTCCCGTCTTCTTGTGTCTGGTCTCCCCAGGTCCCTCCCTTCCCTTCCTCACGGCCCTGGCCCTGCCTGTGTCCCCTGTGTCGAGGGGCGCCAGCGGGCCGCCCCTCACTCCTCCCAGTTTCCTCCGACAGAGGCCCCGTTTCAGACGCTTCACATGGACGTGTGGGGCCCAGCCCGCGTCCGTGGACAGGGTCACGAGCGCTACTTCCTGCTCGTTGTTGACGACTACTCGTGTTACACCACGGTCTTCCCCTTGTGCAGCAAGGGTGATGTCACTGAGGTGCTGATCGACTTGATCCGTGCGGCTCGTTTCCAGCTCAGGCGGAGCTTTGGCTCGGACTTCCCTGTTCTGCGTCTGCACTCAGACAGAGGCGGAGAGTTTTCCTCTGGCCTACTGCGAGCCTACTGTCGCGCACGAGGCATCCGTCAGACCTTCACGCTTCCGGACTCACCGCAGCAAAATGGGATTGCTGAGCGCCGCATTGGCATGGTCATGGACGTCGCTCGTACGTCTATGATGCATGCGGCTGCCCCCCATTTTCTGTGGCCGTTTGCGGTCAGGTACGCGGCGCATCAAATCAACCTCCACCCCAGGGTCTCCAGGCCAGAGACCTCCCCAGCCTTACTGTGGACGGGGAAGGTTGGCGATGCGTCGGCGTTCCGGGTCTGGGGATCTCGGGCGTTTGTCCGCGACTTGTCTGCAGACAAGCTGTCCCCTCGTGCTGCTCCTTGCGTCTTCCTGGGGTTCCCCCTTGACGCGCCTGGGTGGGAGTTCTACCACCCCACCTCTCGACGTGTTCTGTCCTCCCATGACGTCACGTTTGACGAGTCGGTCCCCTACTAGCGCCTCTTCCCCTACCGCACTCCGTCCCTCCCCCCACCCCCGCTCTTCCTTGTACCAGGTCCCCCCCAGGTAGACTCCCTCCCCCCTCAGGGTCCTGCCCCTTCTGGTTTGTCCCAGGTAGCCGCAGTCGAGCCTGTCGAGGTCACTGGTGACTCTGGTTCTGCTGGGGGTGCTGAGCCTAGGGGTGCTGGACCTGGGGGTGCGGAGTCTGGGGGTGCTGAGCCTGGGGGTACTGCGTCTAGGGTTGCTGAGCCTGGGGGTACTGCGCCTGGGGGTGCTGAACCTGGGGGTGCTGAGCTTGGGGGTGCTACGCCTCGGGGTGCTGAGCCTGGAGGTGCTACGCCTGGGGGTGCTGAGAGTGGAGGTGCTCCGCCTGGAGGTTCTCCGGGTGCTTCTTCTCGCCGGAAGCCACTCTCTCCACAGGAGCTGCGCGAGTGGTTTGCTCGGCACTGGCGCCGTACTGCTGGTGCTGGAGGTTCTTCGGCTGCTGAGGGTGCTGCGGTCGCGGGTCCCGGAGGTGCTCGTACTAGGAGTACTAGAGCTGCTGGGCCTACGGGTTCGACTGGAGCTGGTGCTGCTGAGGGAGTTGGCGCTGAGACTACCGCTGGCGGTCCTACTGGGGGTGCTCCTGGTGCTGCTGGAGGTGCTGCTGGAGCGGGTGCTCCTGCTGAGGGTACTCGTGCTGTCCCTTCTGCTTCTGGCGTCGTCACGCGGCCTCGACCGTACTTTGTTCCACTCCTGCAGCAGGTTCTTGGTCTTCCTCCTTCTACTGGTCCTCCTCCTCCCTTAGAGTGTCCACAGCCTGTCCCGTCACAGTCACAGCTCCAGCCTGCCTCCCCTCTGCCTGCTCCTTCCTACGCTGGTCCTACTGGAGGTCTTACTGAGCGTCGTGAGCCTGCGTCTGCTCTCGTTACTGAGCTCGTCGACTTTGCTGCTCGCTGTCGCTTAGACTACGCTGCTAGTCTTGTCGCCGAGTCAGAGTCTGTCTGTCCTCCGTCCGTCGGGGGTGAGTGTGCCCTTGGCACGGACGTCCTTGAGGACAGGCAGGAGGAGTTCCAGTGTCTGGCAGCTGCTTCACCTCATCTCGTGTCCATACTGCTTACCCTTGAGGGAGACCCGGATGCACTTGACATCCCGACTCCGCGCTCTTACGCGGAGGCGATAGAGGGTCCCTACTCCTCTCAGTGGCAGGCAGCTATGGATGCAGAGATGGCTTCCTGGAAGTCCACACGCACCTACGTTGACGCTGTCCCCCCTCCTAGGGCGAACATCGTCAGTGGCATGTGGATCTTCAGGGTGAAGCGGCCGCCGGGTTCTCCGCCTGTCTTCAAGGCGCGTTACGTGGCTCGTGGCTTCAGTCAGCGGCAGGGAGTTGACTACTTTCAGACCTTCTCCCCCACCCCGAAGATGACCACTCTTCGGGTACTGCTGCACATTGCTGCTCACCGTGACTACGAGCTCCACTCTCTTGACTTCAGCACGGCTTTCTTGCAAGGCAGCCTGCACGAGGAGATCTGGCTGCGCCGCCCACCTGGCTTCACTGGGTCTTTCCCTCCTGGTACCCAGTGGAGTCTTCGGCGTCCAGTCTACGGTCTCCGCCAGGCGCCACGTGAGTGGTACGACACACTGAGGACTACGCTTGCGGCTCCTGGGTTTGCTCCTTCTTCTGCCGACCCGTCGCTGTTTCCGCGCACCGACACCTCTCAGCCGCCGTTCTACATCCTCGTGTACGTCGACGACTTGGTCTTTGTCATAGTTGACACTACTGGACTCGCCCACGTGAAGTCCGAGCTGCAGAAGCGACACTCGTGCACAGACCTGGGTGAACTGCGCAGCTACCTTGGCTTGCAGATCACCCGGGACAGAGCACGCTGCACCATTACCCTGACTCATTCACACATGGTGCAGCAGGTCCTTCAGCGCTTGGGCTTCACGTACTCCTTGCCTCAGGCCACTCCTCTGCCTACTGGCCACTCACTCTCAGCTCTGCCTTCGGATGAGTCCGTAGAGTCGAGTGGCCCGTATCTAGAGCTTGTTGGCTGCCTCATGTACCTGATGACCTGCACACGACCTGACCTTGCATACCCTCTTAGCATTCTTGCACGCTATGTTGCTCCTGGGAGACATCGACCAGAGCACATGGCTGCAGCAAAGAGGGTGTTGCGCTACTTGTGCAGTACGTCGGGCATGGGGCTAGTGCTTGGAGGGCGGAGTCCAGTGGTCCTCACTGGGCACGCGGACGCTTCTTGGGCTGACGACCAGGCTACGCAGCGGTCGTCACAGGGTTACACCTTCAGTCTTGGTTCCGGCTCTGTTTCGTGGCGGGCTACCCGCTCGTCTTCTGTTCTCGGCTCCAGTTGTGAGGCTGAGATCTACGCCGGGGCTATGGCTGCCCAGGAGCTTCGCTGGCTCACTTCCTGCTGACCGACCTTGGAGAGCTGCCTCGTTCTCCTCCAGTCCTGTACATAGACAACAAGGCCATGCTGGCCTTGTGTCGAGAGCAGCGACTGGAGCACAGGACAAAGCACACTGCTCTCCGTTACTTTCTTGCTCGTGAGCTACAGCAGCGTGGACAGTTGCGGCTTGCGTACGTGGCCTCTGAGGCCAACACTGCTGATGTTTTCACCAAGGCACTTGCGCCTTGTGATCATCAGCGCTTCTGCACTCAGCTGGGTCTTGTGCCTGTCTTGCCTCACTTGCTCACTTCTTGACCTTGCTTGTACTGTCACATATATATACTCCTGCTCTTGCTTGCTTAGCCTTGTATATATATATGTGCTCTTGCATGTGAACTGGCCTTTTGGCCTTTGAACTTGTGCTCGGAATGTGTGGTGACTTTGTGATCCACCCTGAGCTTTGCTTTGCTTTGCTTGACTGGTCTTGTGACCCCTTGTTCTCCCCCACTTTGCCTATGGGGGTGTGTCAGAACATTATAGCTTATGCTATTGTGTAGGCTATAGTGGGGTATCCCATAGGGGGTACAACCCAACTAGGGTTTCACATTTGTACTCGCTTCATTCATAGTTCACCTCATTCTCGTTCTAATTTCCTCAAAACCATCCTTTCCAACTTTCTCGACTCTCACCCTAGGCACAAACTACTCGACATCCTAGTTGGGCCTAGGCTCCTAAGCCTAGGCCCTAGTTAAACTTGATCATTCTCGTTCTAATTTCGATATGCTATCAGAGCGAGTTACGTCCTGGCCTGTGGGCCCGCCTCATGCTTCCGCTACTACGTTTTTCCGGTCGCGCGCCTAGGGCGCGTGGCGATTTTCTATTGTCCCGCCCCCGGTTGGCGAGTGACTCCTACTCTGCCCGTCGCGCGCCCCGTGGCACGCGACGGTGCCCTAAACCTGCCCGTCGTGCGCCCCGTGGCACGCGACGGTGCCCTGCTCGTCGTGCGCCCCGAGGCACACGACGGTGCCCTTACCTTAAACTTACCCGTCGTGCGCCCCGTGGCATGCGACGGGCCTCTCCGCACCTGCTCTCACTGCAGCCGCCCCTGACCTACCTGCGCCGACACATTGTAGCCGCTCTGCGGCTTTCTTCCCGCCCACCCCCTCCTCCTTTGTCTCCCTGCAGCCGTGGGGGGGAGGGTATGGGGGTGGCGGGTGTTGGAGCGTTGGGTTGTATCCTTCCCTTCCCCTCCTCCTCCTTTCGTTCCTACTGCTTCAGCTGCCGCTGGGGGGGAGGGTGTGAGGGTGTGGGGGAGACGGGGGAGTGGCACCGGGGTGGCGGGTGTGAGGCAACCAGCAGCCGTCCCTCCACCTCTCCTCTCTTCCCCCCCTCTCTGCTGCTCCTGCAGCAGTGTGGGGGAGGGGAAGGAGGAGGGTGAGGAGATGGAGGGGGTGACCAGCTAGTGTTAGCCCGCCTGTAGTACCTACTGTTGCTTGTTTATTATTTTGCATGTGTACCCCTGCAGGTTGTATTCTGCACAAACTCCTGCTGCAGGCAGTTATTGGGGAGTGTCAGAATGTTATATTTGTAACTGCCTGTAGCTGTAGTTAGTGTAGTTATTACAAACTTTGTTTGGTGGTGCACCTTATTTGTTTCCTTTGCTATATGTTCTTCGAAACCTATAGTGAAACCATCCTTTCCAACTTTCTCGACTCTCACCCTAGGCACAATCCACTCGACATCCTAGTTGGGCCTAGGCTCCTAAGCCTAGGCCCTAGGCTCCTAAGCCTAGGCCCTAGGCTCCTTCCCTTCCCCTCCTATGCCTCACCCTGCCTGCGTGAGCCGCGCAGCCCTGCTGTGCCGCGCTGCCCCACCTGCAGCCACTGCTGCCCCTGTTACTGCTGCTTTCTGCAGCCCGTGCACCGCTTTCTGCCTACCCGCGCGCCGCTTTCCGTCTACCGCCACTTTCTGCCTACCCGCGCGCCGCTTTCTGTCTACCCGCGCGCCACTTTCTGTCTACCCGTGTGCCGCTTTCTGTCTACCAGCGCGCCGCTTTCTGTCTACCCGCGCACCACTTTCTGCCTACCCGCGCGCCGCTTCCAGTCTCCCCGCGCCTGCCCTTTAGACGGCCGCCCCTGCCTCACCCTGCAGCAGCGGCCGTCGCGGCCCTGTCCCTACCCTGCACCAGCTGACGTCGCGGCCCGGTCCCGCCCTACAGCAACTGCCACGAAGCCCCTAGCCGCAGTCGTCCCCCCGCCCTGCAGCAGCTGCTCCGGAGCTCCGTGCCGCGGTCGCGGCCCCGCCCTGCCGCTGTAGCGGCCCCGCAGTCGCCTCCGTCGTGCGCCTGCCCTTCCCACCACTGGTGAGTACTCCCCTGCTGCTGCTACTACTACTGTTGCTCCTGCTGCTACTGCTTCTACTGCTGCTCCTGGCGGGGCCAGATGCAGCTCCAGGGCCGTCCGCGTGTGTCCCTCACGCCCCAGCAGCTTCGTGAGTGGTATGCTAGTTGGGGTTGTCGGGGTGGCCGTAGTGGGAGTCGTCCTGGAGTGGGTAGTTCGAAAGCTTCTTGTAGTGGCCCGGTGCAGCAGCAGCGTCGTCCGCGCGAGACTCGTTCGCCCCAGCAGCTTCGTGAGTGGTACGCTCAGAGTAGAGGGTCGCTGAGTACTGCTCGCTGCCCGTACGTTATTAGCACGGATGTCCGGACTCGTCAGCCTTCCAGGACGCTTGGTCACACAGAGTCTCGCTGCTTCGCCCATCTGAGCGACGCTTGGCGTACAGAGTTTGGCGACGACGCTGAGCTCCTTGACTGGGTGGAGCTGCTTAGGCAGAGGGTAGATATCTTTGCTCTTGACTATGATGCTATTCTCACTACAATGTATGCATTGTCTACTAGTGCCGAGGGAGCCTGTCACCTGTGTGTGCCGCTTGACCCCGCTATCCAGTCTGCTGCTCCAGGTGCCAAGGAGGCTACTGCTCTAGGTGCTCGTGCGTCTCCTGCTCCAGGTGCTGGTGCGGCTGCTCCTCTAGGCGCTCGTGAGTGTGCTGCTTCAGGTGCTTGTGAGTCTGCGCCTTCAGGTACTGCGTCTACAGAGGCACTGCACACCTTCACACTAGACTCAGGTGCTTCCCGCTGTTTCTTTCGCGACCGCACTGCCCTAGAGTAGCTCCCTAGACCGGTTGTTGTCTCCCTAGCTGACCCCTCCGGGGGTCCGGTCCTTGCGACCTCCACCACTGCCCTCCCTTGTCCTGCTGTCCCGTCCGGCACACTATCGGGCCTTTACCTCCCTTCGTTCTCTACGAACTTGGTGGCGGGTTCCGCGCTCCAGGACGCGGGTGTTCACCAGTTCACCCCTGCCTACGAGCGTGTGACACACTTCACGTGTGCCCAGACGGGTCGTCACCTGAGTACCTTCACTCGGCAGCCGGGGTCGGACTTGTACACACTGACCACTGAGTCCCCTCAGGTAGCAGCGTCTACATCTGCGTCAGGTCGGTTGTCCGCCCCCTGCTCGTGTCGCACCCTGTCGCACCAGACGGTCCTCTGGCACCACCGCCTTAGGCACCCTTCAAAGCAGCGCCTTCGTGGCATGCACTCTCGTTTCCTTGTCTTTGGTCTCCCCAGGTCACTGCCTCCCGTGCCACCGTCCCCTGCCCCTCCTTGCCTTCCCTGTGTCGAGGGGCGGCAGCGTGCCACCCCTCACTCCTCTGAGTTCCCCCCGATGGAGGCTCCTCTGCAGACCCTTCACATGGACGTGTGGGGCCCAGCCCGCGTCCGTGGACAGGGTGGAGAGCGCTACTTCCTGCTGGTAGTTGATGACTACACGCGTTACACCACGGTCTTCCCCTTGCGCACCAAGGGAGAGGTCCCTGCTGTCTTGATCCCTTGGATCCGGGCTACCCGTCTCCAGCTGGAGAGGCGCTTTCGCACGGACCTTCCCGTCCTGCGACTGCACTCTAATAGAGGTGGTGAGTTTTCCTCCGGCCTCTTGGAGGCTTTCTGCCAGGAGGAGGGCATTGAGCAGAAGTTCATGCTTCCGGCCTCTCCTCAGCAGAATGGGGTTGCTCAGCGCCGCATTGGCTTGGTCATGGAGGTCGCTCATACCTCCTTGGTCCATGCGCTGCCCCCCATATTGTTTGGCTGTTTGCGGTCCGGTACGCCGCGCATCAGCTCAACCTCTGGCCCCGTGTCTCCGTTCCGGAGTCCTCGCCGACACTGCGTTGGACGGGAGAGGTTGGCGATGCGTCTGTGTTCCGTGTTTGGGGATCTCGTGCCTTTGTCCACGATACGTCCGCGGACAAGCTCTCCTCCCGCGCCGTTCCTTGTGTCTTCTTGGGCTTTGTTCCTGACGCGCCTGGCTGGCAGTTTTACCACCCCACCTCGCGCCCTGTCTTCCCCTCTCAGGACGTCACGTTTGATGAGTCGGTCCCCTTTTACCGTCTCTTCCCCTACCGCACTACCCCGCTCCCCCCTCCGCCGCTCTTCCTAAAGCCAAGTGCTGCTTCGGTAGAACCCCTGCCTCCCCAGGGTCCTGCTCCCTCAGGTGTTTCCCAGTAGACCCAGTCGAGCCTGTTGAGGTAGTTGTTGACTCTGGTCCTGCGCGAGGTACTGAGCGTGCTGAGCTTGGTGGTGCTGAGCCTGAGGGTGCGGAGACTGGGGGTGCTGAGCCTGGGGGTGTGGAGACTGGGGGTGCTGAGCCTGGGGGTGCGGAGACTGCGGGTGCTGAGCCTGGGGATGCTGTGCCTGGGGGTGCTGAGCCTGGATGTCCTGAGCCTTGGGGTGCTGCGCCTGGGGGCGCTCTCTCTTCCCAGCAGCTGCGTGAGTGGTACTCTCGGTACTGTCGCCACCGCCTTGGTGTTGTGGGCGCTGGAGGTGCTGCTGGAGCTGGAGCTGAGGGCGGTGGGCCTACTAGAGTTGGTGTAGCTGCTGACCTTGGGGCTGGCACTGGAGGTGCTGGAGCCACCGGTACTGGAGCTGCTGGGATTGGAGGTGCTACTTGAGCTGCTGGAGGTGCTACTGGTATTGGGGCTGGTGGTGCTGCAGGAGCTGGAGCTGGAGGTGCTGACGCTCGTCCTCCTGCAGGTGCTGGAGCCGACGGTGCGGCTGGAGCTGGTGCTACTGGGGGTACTGGAGTTGGTGCTACTGGAGCAGCTGGTGGTGCTGCAGGAGTTGGAGCTTCTGCTGGGGGTTCTGGTGCTGTCTCTGCTGGTTCTAGGGGCACTCCATGGCCGCTGCCGTACTTCGTTCCGCTCCTTCAGCAGGTTCTTGGTCAGCCGCCTCCTCCTTGTCCTGCTCCCTCCTTAGAGTGTCCTCCGCCTGTCCAGTCGCAGTCACTGTTACAGCCTGCCTCGCCACTTCCTAGTCCTTCTCCCTACACTGGTCCAACAGGAGGTCTTACGGAGCGTCGTGAGCCTGAGTCTCGTCCTGTGTCGCCTGATTCTTGTTCTGCATTGCTTGTTTGTGCTGCTCGCACTGGTCGTCGTGTCCCGCGTCAACGTCCTCCTGCTATCCCATGCACTCACCAGATGACTCTTCGTCTTTCCAATGCTCCACAGCGTGTCCCTCTGCCTTCTCTTCCTGCGTCCTCTCTTCCTGCCCTTGCTGACCCGGAGTCTGACTCTCTTCGTGCTGCTAGTCCTACTGTCATGCGTCTCCTGGCCATTGCTATCAGCGACCCTTCCTTTGAGTGAGCTGCTGCGTCTGCCTTTGTTGCTGAGCTTGTCGACTTTGCTGCTCACTGTCGTCTAGACTACGCCGCGCGTCTTGTTGCTGAGTCTGAGTCTGTCTGTCCTCCGTCCGTCAGGGGTGAGTGTTCTCTTGGCACGGACGTCCTTGAGGACAGGCAGGAGGAGTTTGAGTGCTTTGCCGCTGCTGTACCTCATCTTTTGTCCATGCTGATTGCACCTGAGGGAGACCCGGATGCACCAGACATCCCGACTCCGCGCTCTTACGCTGAGGCGATCGCGGGTGAGTACTCCTCTCAGTGGCAGTCAGCCATGGACGCAGAGATGGCATCCTGGAAGTCCACTGGCACTTATGTCGATGAGGTTCCCCCTCCTGGGGCGAACATCGTCCGTGGCATGTGGATTTTCAGGGTGAAGCGGCCGCCAGGTTCTCCGCCTGTCTTTAAGGCTGGTTACGTTGCTCGAGGCTTCAGTCAGCGAGAGGGAGTTGACTTCTTCAAGACCTTCTCCCCCACCCCGAAGATGACCACTCTTTGGGTGCTACTGCACGTTGCCGCTCAGCGCGACTACGAGCTTCACTCTCTTGACTTCAGCACAACTTTCTTGCAGGGCAGCCTGCACGAGGAGATCTGGCTGCGCCGTCCTCTTGACTTCACTGGGTTTTCCCTCCTCGTACCCAGTGGAGCCTCCGGCGGCCGGTCTACGGTCTCCGCCAGGCGCCACGTGAGTGGCACGACACACTGAGGACTACACTTGCGGCTCTTGGGTTCGCGCCTTCTACTGCTGACCTGTCGCTGTTTCTGCGCACCGACACTTCGCTGCCGCTGTTCTACATCCTCGTGTACGTCGACGACTTGGTCTTTGCCACTGCTGACACTTAGGCTCTCGCCCTAGTGAAGTTGGAGCTGCAGAAGAGACACACGTGCACAGACCTTGGTGAACTGCGCAGCTACCTTTGCTTGTAGATCACCCGGGACAGAGCATGCCGCACCATCACACTTACTCAGTCACACATGGTGCAGCAGGTCCTTCAGCGCTTCGGCTTCACCTGGTCCTCGGCACAGGCCACTCCTCTGGCTACAGGTCACTTGCTCTCATCTCCACCTTCGAACGAGTCCGTAGAGCCGAGTGGTCCTTACCCAGAGCTAGTTGGCTGCCTCATGTACCTGATGACTTGCACTTGTCCTGACCTCGCGTACCCTCTTGGCCTTCTATCTCGCTACGTGGCTCCTAGTCGGCACCGAAAGGTGCACATGGATGCTGCTAAGAGGGTACTGCGCATCTTGTGTAGTACATCAGGCATGGGGCTTGTGCTTGGAGGGAGGAGCTCAGTTGTTCTCACTGGGCACTCAGACGCTTCTTGGGTTGACGACCAGGCTACTCAGCGGTCGTCACAGGGTTACACCTTCAGCCTTGGCTCTGGTTCAGATTCTTGGCGTTCTACATGCTCGTCTTCAGTTCTCAGCTCCAATTGTGAGGCTGAGATCTACGCCACATCCATGGCTGCATAGGAGTTACGGTGGCTCACCTACCTACTAACTGACTTGGGAGAGCGGCCTCGTTCTCCTCGAGTGCTGTACGCTGACAACAAGGCTACCATTTGTCAGAATGTTATGCTCTAGCCTGTAGTGGGGTGCTCTATAGCGAGTACAACCCTTCTAGGGTTTGCTATTCGTATCCTCATTCTTGCTAGTGCAATCTTCCTCTTTTGCCTAAACTGTCTCTTGCCTAGCTAGGACTCTCCTAGCTATGGCTCCTACTTCTGCCTATTACTTCCACATGGTATTAGAGCGATATGCTCCAGGCCTGTGGGCCCCACCTCACTGCTTCCGCTGCTACTGCTACTCCCTGTCTGCCGCACGCCCTGTGGTGCGCGGCGTCGAAATCAGGGGTTTCAGCCCGCCGTGCGCCCCGAGGCGCACGGCGGTTTTCTACCCGCCGTGCACCCCGAGGCGCGCGGCGGTTTTCTGCCCGCCGTGCGCCCCGAGGCGCGCGGCGGGTTTCTGCCCCGTCACGCCGCGCGTCGCTCCCGGGAGGCGCTGCGACGGGCGACGGGGACCCGCGCGTCGCCCCCTGTTGCCCGTCGTGGCCTGCGCGCGGCCCGTACGGCCTGCGCGCGTCCTGTACGGGCTGCGCCAGGCCCGCGCGCGGCCCGTACGCACTGCGCCAGGCCCGCGCGCGGCCCGTACGGGCTGCACCAGGCCCGCGCGCGGCCCGTACGGACGGCGCCAGGCCCGCGCGCAGCTCGGGCCGCCTGCGCGCGGTTTGGGAGGCTGTGCCAGGCCCGTGGGCGGCCCGTTCCTCGCTGCCCCTGCCCTCCCCGCTGCCCCCGTGCTTCTGATGGCGCCCTACCCCTCCTACTGCCCGTTCTCCTGAATTAGGGTTTGGGGGTGGGGGGTATGGGGGTGCAGCTTCTGTGTGCCGTTCCCTGCTCCTCCTCCTCCTTCGTCTCCCGCTATTGCACTTGCCGCTGAGGGGGGGTGGACCTGTTGGAGCCGTTGGAGTGGTACTAAGGGGGGGTGAAGGGGGAGTGGAGCTAGGGGTGTAGCAGCGGGTGTGTGTCTGGGGGGGTGGGACTGTTTGGGGAAGTTGAACGGAGGTTGCCGTCGTGTCGCCAGCAGCACCTGTAGTCCGGGGAGTTGCTCCGGTAGCCCAGTCGTAGCCACCTGTGCCAGTCGCCTGTGGGTCCGTTGCTTGTGTGCCGCTACTTTTAGCTACGGGGCCAGTTACTCCAGTAGTCCGGAGCGCTGTTCCGGTAGCCGCTGTGCCAGTGTGCCTCCTGTTGCCCGTGTGTCTGCAGCTTCAGCCGTCGCCTCCTATCTCCTCTCCTCTCACTATCCCTCCTCCTCCTCACTTGCCCGTTGTGACTACCACTAGCTTTGCTCATAATTGTGAACTTTAAACTATTGCTTCTTGAACTTGTGCTCAGAATGTGTGGTGACATTGTGATCCACCCTGAGCTTGTTCTGCTTTGCTTGCTCTGCTGATTACACCCCACTTTGGCTATGGGGGTGTGTCAGAATGTTATGCTCTAGCCTGTAGTGGGGTGCTCTATAGCGAGTACAACCCTTCTAGGGTTTGCTATTTGTATCCTCATTCTTGCTTGTGCAATCTTCCTCTTTTGCCTAAACTGTCTCTTGCCTAGCTAGGACTCTCCTAGCTATGGCTCCTAAGACTACTCCTTACTTTGACACCATTGCCTTGTGTGAGGAGCACAGACTGGAGCACAGAACGACGCACATCGCTGTGCGTTACTTCCTGGCTCGAGAGTTGCAGCAGCGTGGTCAGCTTCGTCTGCGTTATGTGGCCACTCGGGCCAACACTGCTGATATATTCACCAAGGTACTTCAGTCTGGTGATCATCAGCGTTTCTGCACTATGCTAGGGCTTGTTCCCACTTTTCCTCACTTGCTGTAGGCTTTGCTTGTACTGTGATCTATATATATATACCTGCATGCTTGCTTTGCTAGGTAGAGATCAATGTGATGTTTGTGTTGCATATATGCCTCTGCATCTGAACTGGCCTTGTGGCCCTTTGCTTGTGCTCAGTGTGTGTGGTGACGTTGTGATCCACCCTGAGCTTGCTTTGCCTTTCTTGACTGGTCTTGTGACCCCTTGCTCTCCCCCACTTTGCCTATGGGGGTGTGTCAAATGTCATATCTGCTACAGTTTGTTTAGGCTGTAGTGGGGTAGTTACTATGGGGTACAGTAAGTTTAGGGCTTCCTACTTGTACCCAACTCTTTCCTAGTTCAATCACTCTTGTTGATTTTGACATTATCTCCTATATTTGTCATTATTTGTGTCAGTTTGTTTGTTCAATTTTAGACTCACAAAATTGGGTATGGGATAAACATGTGCATATAAGCGGGTGGGTCCTAGACATATATGTTGTGTACAGCGGTGCTCTTGAAACTGCCGTGCTATAACAGCTTCCAAATAGGTCGAGCTGGCACCAGCAAAGTACGCCAGTGCGATTGTTGATTAGTGCATCGCTAGTCGCCGAACATGCTTTTGTGTCCTATCGTTTCTTTCGCCTGTGACAGCGCTGCCGATTGGAAGCTCCAATTAGTCGCAGATACCCCTTTGCCACTGCTGACTTGACCTGAGTCCCTAAGCAACTTCGACGCCACGCTGGCGGTTGCCTCGCTGGTACGACAGTGGGTGGTTTTGTCGCAAGGCTCTCACAGGTGAGTGTCACAATAGTAGCTAGAACAAGGAGCCATAGCTAGGGTTTACCTAGCTAGGCAAGAGAGAATTTGGCAATGGAGGGTTTGACTAGAAAGGAGGGAGGTACAAATAGCAAGCCCTAAAAGGGTATACTCACTATTGAGTACCCCACGACAGACTAGACAAGCATTATATTCTGGCACACTCCCATAGTCAAAGTGGGGTATAATCAGCATAGCAAGCAGTCACAGTGCAGGTTCACAAGTGCAAGCAAAGCTAGAGGCATTCACAACGGGCACGTGAGGAGGAGGAGGCTGGACTGTGAGAGGAGAGGAGATGGGAGGCTGAAGCTGCAGACACACGGGCAACAGGAGCGGCTGGCACAGTGGTTACTGAGAGCACGACGGCTCCGGACTACAGGAGTAACTGGCTCCGCGGCTACGACGAGCGGCAGGAGCAACGGACCCACAGGTGAGAGGCACAGCAGGCTCGCTGGGCTACCGAGAGCAAGACAGGCTCCGAACTACTGGCGCTGCAGGCGACACGACGGCAGCCTCCACGCAAACTCCCCCAACTGTCCCACCCCCCTTTCACACACCCCTTGCTGCACCCCTAGCTCCACTCCCACGTCACCCCCCTAGCACCACTCCCTCGGCTCCCACACACCCACCCCCCTCAGCGGCAGCTGCACGAGTGGGAGACGGAGGAGGAGGAGGAGCAGGTGACGGCTCACACACCCGCCACCCCCATACCCGTCACCCCCATACCTTGAGTGTGCGGTAAGTGAGCTCAGGTGTGTGCAAAGCGTGCACAAGCGTGTGGGAAGCGAACTCGGGAGTGCGGAAAGCGAACTCAGGTGTGCGGGGAGGGGGGGGGGCCGCAGGGCGACGCGCGGGTCGACGGGGACGAGCGCACGGGTCCTCAGGGGCGGCGCGCGGGTCGACGGGGCCGCCGCGAAGGGCGATGGGGAGCCGCGCGCGGGTCGACGTGGCCGCCGTGAAGGGCGACGAGGAGCCGCGCGCGGGTCGACGGGGCCGCCGCGAAGGGCGATGAGGAGCCGCCCGCGGGTTGACGGGGCCGCCGCAAAGGGCGACGGAGAGCCGCGCGCAGGTCGACGGAGAGCCGCGCGCAGGTCGACGGGGATGGGCGCGCGGGTCGACGGAACGCAAAACCGTTGCGCGTGCCTAGGGTGTGTGGCGGGCAGGAAACCGCCACGCGTCCTGAGCGCATGGCGGGCAGAAAACCGCCGCGCGCTAAAAAGTGTCGCGCGCTCGGGGTGCACGACCAGCACAACAGTAGCAACGGAAGCAATAGGCGGGCCCACACGCCAAGAGCGTAACTGCTCTGATTCCATGTCACAATAGTGGTTAGAACAAGGAGCCATAGCTAGGGTTTACCTAGCTAGGCAAGAGAGAATTAGGCAAAGGATGGTTTGACTACAAAGGAGGGAGGTACAAATTGCAATCCCTAAAGGGGTATACTTGTGAGAATCATAAGCATAGTGAGGAGCCATAGCTAGCGTTTAGCTAGCTAGGCTAGAGAGAAATGAACAAAGGAGGGGTTTCATTAGCAGCAGTTGGGATACATATAGCAAACCCTAACAGGGTTGTACTCGCTATAGAGCACCCCACTACAGGCTAGATAATAACATTCTGACACACCCCCATAGCCAAAGTGGGGTGTAATCAGCAGAGCACGCAGTCATAGAGCAGGTTCACAAATGCAAGCAAAGCTAGAGGCTATCACAGAGGGCAAGTGAGGAGGAGGAGGAACTGTAGAAGGAGAGAAGATGGGAGGCAACGACTGAAGCTGCAGAGGCACGGGCACATGAGCGGCTGACTAAGTGGCTACCGAAGCAAGGGCGACGGACTACTGGAGTGACTGGCTCCGCGGCTAAGACGAGCGGCTGGAGCAACGGACCCACTGGCGACTGGTGCAACAGGCTCACTTGCTACCAAAGTAAGGGCGACGGACTACAGTCGCTGCAGGCGACACGACAGCTACCTCCACACAACCTCCTCCAACTGACCCACACCCTTGACACACACCCCCTGCTGAACCCCTAACTCCACTCCCACGTCACCCCCCTAGCACCACTCCTTCGGCTCCCACACACCCACCCCCCTGAGCGGCAGCGGGAGACGGAGGAGGAGGAGGAGAAGCAGCGGAACGGCGCACAGAAAATGCACCCCCATACCCCCCACCCCCAAACCCTAATTAAGGAGAACGGGCAGCTGCATGGGTGGGGCACCGTCATAAGCACGGGGGACAGCGAGCAGCTCAGGGGCAGAGAGGAACGGGCCGCCCACGGGCCTGGCACAGCCCGACGAACTGCGCGTAGGCGGCCCAAGCCGCGCGCGGGCCTGGCGCAGCCCGTACGGGCCGCGCGCGGGCTGGGCGCAGCTCGTATGGGCCGCGCTCGGGGCTAGCGCAGCCCGCGCTGGCCGGGACGGGCGACGGGGGACGACGGGCTGGTCCCCGTCGCCCGTCGAAGCGCCCCCCGGGGGCGACGCGCGGACCGACGAGGTAGAAGGCAGAGAACCGCCGCACGCCCCGGGGCGCACGGCGGGCAGAAAACCGCCGCGCGCCTCGGGGCGCACGGCAGGCAGAAAACCGCCGCACGCTCCGAGCGCGCGGCGGGAAGAAAAATCCGTCGCACGCCACGGGGCGTGCCACACACAGAGTAGCAGCGGAAGCAGTTAGGTGGGCCCACAAGCCACGAGCGTAGATGCTCTGATAGCATGTGAGAATCATAAGCATAGTGAGGAGCCATAGCTAGGGTTTAGCTAGCTAGGCAAGAGAGAAATGAACAAAGGAGGGGTTTCACTAGCAGCAGTCGGGATACATATAGCAAACCCTAACAGGGTTGTACTCGCTATAGAGCACCCCACTATAGGCTAGATAATAACATTCTGACAATACTCACTATTGAGTACCCCACTACAGACTAGACAAGCATTATATTCTGACAGTGAGGTGGGTGAGGTGTATTTGCTTGTTCGTTTTCTCGCTTCTTTTCACAACCACCATATCCAACTTCTCCTTTTATCTATTCGACGAGCTGTTACTAGGGAAGACACATCTCTGTTAGTCGTCATCGCCTCTGCCCCCGCAGCCGCTAAGTCCAAGTTAGTTCAGTCGCGTCAAAGTGAGGTGAGCTGCACTTCATCCAACTACCCCCCTGTTCGTCATCTCGCTGACGTTTTTACGAGCAATAAGCTCCACCCTTTCGTCATTTTTCTTCGGCAATCTCATAGTTCACTCACAACGGAAGTCACTTGTCTGACTTCTATCTCCTTCCTTCCTACTGATGTGACTGTTGTCGCGTTTCTCTGTTCACTCCGTTATTTTAGCAGTCGTGTTTTTTTGTTCTCGCCGTGCTATAGCAGTCGTTTTTCTTTGTTCTCCCCTCTTTTACTGCAATCGCCAAGTTCAAGTACTTCCATTCATTTTTATGGCTATGTTGTTTGCCTGTCAGGCACGTTGCCGCCCAGTCCGTTGCATCATCCAGCGTGGTCGGCGTGTCAGAATGCTGTATTTGTCTAGCCTGCAGTGGGGTACTCTATAGCGAGTATAGCCCAATTTAGGGTTTCCCATATTTACTCAACTGCTTGCTAGTGCAACCCTCTTTCTGCTTCTAAACTTTCTGCTTACCTGCGACATGCTATCAGAGCAGGTCGACCCTCCTGGGTCGATCCTGTGGGTGGGCCCCACCTGATGCTTCCGCTGCTCTACTGCCTGTAACGCGCCCCGGGCGCGTGCTGTTTCCTGCCTGCCCCGCGCTTGGGGCGCGCAGCGGTTTTCTGCCCCGTCGAACCGCGCGTCGCCCCCTGCCGACCGTCGCGTCGCCCCCCGTCGCCCGTCGCGGCCCGCGCCAGGCCTGCGCGCGGCCTGTACGGGCTGCGCCACGCCCGCGCGCGACCTGTACGGGCTGCGCCAGGCCCGCGCGCGGCCCGTACAGCCCGCGCGCGGCCCGTACGGGCTGCGCCAGGCCCGTGCGCGGCCCCCCCTCCCGTCACCCGTCGTGGCGCCCTCGGGGGGCCTGCGCCCTGCTCCTTCGTGGCGCCCAAGAGACCCCCCCGCCGCCTCCCTTTCCCTCCGTGACCCGCCCCAGCTGCTTCCCGCGCTCCTGCCTGCGTTAGGGTTTGGGGGTGGCGGGCATGGGGGTGACCGGTGTGGGTTACCTGCAGCTCCTCCTCCTCCTCCGTCTCCCACTGCTGCAGCTGCCGCTGAGGGGGGTGGGTGTGTGGGAGCCGAGGGTTTAGGGTTTAAGGGGGGTGTCGTGGGAGTGGAGCTAGGGGTGTAGCAGGGGGTGTGTGATAGGGGCGTGGGGCAGTTGGCGGAGGTTGATCAGAGTTCGCAATCGTCTCGCCAGCAGCACCAGTAGTCCTAAGGCTACAATCTCCGGTACTCGCCAGTCGCCTGTGGGTCAGTTGCTCCAGTCAGGAGGCTACAATCTCCACGGAGCCAGTTACTCCTGTAGTCTGGGCCCTTGCTTTGGTAGGGCTTAAGCAAGCAGCTCCTGTGTGTCTGCAGCTTCATCAGTCGCCTCCCATCTTCTCGACCCCACAGTCTCTCCTCCTCCTTACTTGCCCTCTGTGATAGCCACTAGCTTTGCTTATCATTGTGAACTATTGCTCTGCATGCTTGTTGTGCTGATTACACCCCACTTTGGCTATGGGGGTGTGTCAGAATGCTGTATTTGTCTAGCTTGCAGTGGGGTACTCTATAGCGAGTACAACCCAATTTAGGGTTTCCCATATGTACTCAACTGCTTGCTAGTGCAACCCTCTTTCTGCTTCTAAACTTTCTGCTTACCTGCGACACGGCGCATATCGCGGTAAGGGTTGCAATGAAAGTTATTCGGTTTTCCTTCTTTTCCAACCAGGTCGTCCATTTTTTGTCGTCTCTTATTTCAGGATGTCAAGTTTTGCTGGTAAGATACCTTACTTGTTTAAGGCGTTTTCTTGCATTTAACATTCACTTTCAATGTGCAGGCCCCGCACTTCATTATCTTAGCTCCAGACTTAGAACTTGTACTAGATCTTTCAGAACATTAAAGCTCATGCATATTGTGTAGGCTATAGTGGGGTAGCCCATAAGGGGTACAACCCAATTAGGGTTAGTACTTGTACCCAATTCATTCATAGTTCATTCATTCTCGTTTCAATTCTCTCATGGTATCGAGTCGGTTCCCTCGTGGGAACTGTTCCTAGGGCCCACCAATTCGACTTTTTTTTTTCCTACCCGGAGCGCGCTCAGCCCTAGCCCGAGTCGCGCTCCCCTTTTTTTCTCGCCCCGTCGCGCCGCCCTAGCGGCCCTGTCGCCTGCCTTGCGGCCCTCGCGTCGCCCTTCCTGGCCCCGACCCCCCGCCCGGCGGCCTCGTCGCCTACCTCGCGGCCATCGCGCTGCCCTTTCCCGGCCCCGATCCGCCGCCCTGCGGCCTCGTCGCCCACCCAGCGGCCCTCGCGCCGCCCTGCGGCCCTAACGCCGCCCTTACCGGCGCCTACCTGCTGGCCCCGCCACCTACCTGCGGCCCCGCCACCTACTAGCGGCCCCGCCACCTACCCGCGGCCCCGCCACCTACCTGTGCGGCCCCGCCACCTACCTGCGGCCCCGCCACCTACCAACGGCCCCGCAACCTACCCGCGGCCCCGCCACCTACCTGTGCGGCCCCGCCACCTACCTGCTGGCCCCGCCACCTACCTGCTGGCCCTGCCACCTACCTGCGGCCCCACCACCTACCAGCGGCCCCGCCACCAGCCTGCGGCCCCGCCACCTACCCGCGGCCCCGCCACCTACCTGTGCGGCCCCGGCGCCTACCGACGGCCCCGCCACCTACCTGCGGCCCCGCCACCTACTTGCGGCCTCGCCGCCTCCTCCCAGCGGCCCCGGACGCCGCCCTCTCAGCGGCCCCGCCGAGCCGCCCAGCAGCCGAGCCGCCCAGCAGCCGAGCCGCCCAGCAGCCGAGCCGCCCAGCAACCGAGCCGCCCAGCAGCCGAGCCGCCCAACAACCGAGCCGCCCAACCGCCGAGCCGCCCAGCAGCCGAGCCGCCCAGCAGCCCAGCAGCCGAGCCGCCCAGCAGCCGAGCTGCTCAGCCGCCCAGCAGCCGAGCCGCCGAGCCGCCCAGCAGCCGAGCCGCCGAGCCGCCCAGCTGCCGAGCCGCCGAGTCGCCCTGCAGCCGAGCCGCCCGAGCCGCCCTGTCCGGTAAGAGCAGTGCCTCTTTCACAGCACTGCCCTCACCCTACTGTTTGCGCTGCTAGTCTACTGCTGTCATGGCTACCCCTAGTGTCCTCGCTTTTGATGCTGAGGGTCGGGCCATTGACTTTGACGTCTGGATAGATGACCTGCAGCTTTTCTTACAGTGCGATAGGGCAGACGGCCTCTTCCTCTTTGACCTCACTTCTGGTGCCTCTCCTGCCCCCGCTGCTGATGCTGACGCCAGTGTTCGCTCACAGTGGGCCACGCGCGATGCTGCTGCACGTATTGCTGTGCGTTGCCACCTCCCTACCTCTGAGCGTGCGCACTTTAGCCAGTACAAGAGTGCTCAGACCTTGTACGACGCTCGTAGTTGCACGCTACTCCTCCCCTGCCACTGCTGCACTGAGCCGCCTCATGCTACCGTACCTCTTTCCTGACCTTGCTGCCTTTCCCACAGTCGCTGACCTCATTACGCACCTCCGCACTAGTGACACTCGCTACCGCGCTGCGCTTCCTGCTGAGTTCTGCGCCAAGAACCCCCCCCCCATGTACATCACCCTCTACTACATAGTCACCCGTCTCCCTGACTCCCTTCGCGTAGTCAGGGACCACTTCCTCTCAGTTTGCCCCACCACTCTCACCGTTGACCTCCTCGAGAAGGCCCTCATAGCAGCAGAAAAGAGCATAGTAGCTGTAGGAGCCTCTCGTGGTGACCCTCGCACCCCCATCTTTGAGGGGTGTTCCCCCTCCCCTCTTTTGCCCTTTGTTGCCTCTGCTGCTGCGGCCGACCTCGTTGGGCTGGAGTCGGTCAGTGCGGCGTCTACCCCTAGTGGGAAGCGTCGCTCTCGCAAGGGCAAGGGGGGCAGGGGCGCTTGAGGAGCTAGCGGGGGCGGTGGAGGCGGCGATGGAGGCAGTGGAGGGGGTGGGGGTGGTGGTGGGAGTGGTGGCGGGGGTGGAGGTGTCGGCGGCTGCAGTGGAGGCGGAGGTGGCGGCGGCGGTGGCGGTGGGAGCGGAGGTGGTGGAGGTGGCGGAGGTGGAGGAGGCGGTGGCGGAGGCGGAGGAGGAGGAGGTCGTGGCTCTTCGCAGAGGAGTGGCTCCGGTGGTGGTCAGCGCCAGCAGCAGCAGCGCAGTCGGGAGACCCTGTCCCCTCAGCAGGTCCGAGAGTGGTACGCTGCACGCCAGCGGGGTGGGGGTACTGGTCCGTGCACCTACGTCCTGAGCACCGGCGACCGTGCGTGTGAGCAGTGTGGGGGTGCGCACCCCACCCAGCGCTGCTTTGGCGGCCTGACGGACGCTTGGCGTCACCAGTTCTCTGAGGCCACTGAGATCCCTCGCTGGGGCGAGCTGTCTAGGGCAGGGGTATCTATCTTTGACCTTGACTTTGATGCTATTCTTGCTGCTATGTATACTGTCTCTATTAGTAAGGAGGGTGACTGTTATCGGTGTTTCCCGCCCGACCCCGGCATTGAGACTGCTGCTCTAGGTGCTGGTGAAGCTGCTGCTCTTGGTGCTTGCGAGGCTGCTGCTCTAGGTGCTAGTGCGTCTTCTTCCTCCAGTACAGGTGAGTCTGCGCTCTCAGGTACTGCATCGGCTTCGGCCTCCCACACCTTCACACTTGACTCGGGGGCTTCTCGCTCCTTCTTTCGAGACCGCACCACACTCACGCCGCTTGGTAGGCCAGTTGCAGTCTCCCTGGCAGACCCCTCCGGGGTTCTGTCCTTGCTCACGTCTCCACTGTCCTCCCGTGTCCGGCGGCCCCCTCTGGCACCCTGTCTTGGCTTTACCTCCCCTCGTTCTTTACAAACTTGGTGAGTGGTGCTTACCTACAGGATGCGGGGGTTCACCAGCTCACTCCTGCGAGTCAGCGGGTGACCCACTGCACGGACGCTCGGCACAGGCCGACACCTGGCCACGGTTTACTACGTCGGCCGGGGTCGAGCCTGTACACACTGACCACTGCGTCTCCTCCATTCCCTGTGTCTGGTCAGGTAGCTGCGTCGGGTCAGGTGTTAGCTGCAGCGTCCAGGTCTGGTCCTGAGTCTGCCGCCTGCTCGTGTCGCCTCCTGTCTCACGAGACTCTCCTCTTGCACCACCGCCTTGGTCACCCCTCCCTGCTTCGTCTCCGAAGCATGGCCTCCCGTGTCCTTGTCTCTGGGTTTCCCCGGTCCCTCCCTCCCCTTCCTCCGGGGCCTAGCCCTACCTGCGTCCCCTGTATCGAGGGGCGGCAGCGGGCTGCCCCTCTCTCCTCCCAGTTTCCTCCGACAGAGGCCCCGCTGCAGACGCTTCACATGGACGTGTGGGGCCCGGCCCGCGTCCGTGGACAGGGTCACGAGTGCTACTTCCTACTGGTGGTTGACGTCTACTCGCGTTACACCACAGTCTTCCCCTTGCACAGCAAGGGTGATGTCACTGAGGTGTTGATCGACTGGATCCGCGCAGCTCGTATCCAGCTCAGGCAGAGCTTCGGCTCGGACTTTCCTGTTCTGCGTCTGCACTCTGACAGAGGCAGAGAGTTCTCCTCTGGCCTTCTGCGAGCCTACTGTCGTGCACGAGGCATCCGCCAGGACCTTCACGCTTCCGGACTCTCCACAGCAAAATGGGATTGCTGAGCGCCGCATTGGCATGGTCATGGACGTCGCCCGTATGTCCATGATGCATGCGGCTGCCCCCCATTTTCTGTGGCCGTTTGCGGTTCGGTACGCGGCGCATCAGATCAACCTTCAGCCCAGGGTCTCCATGCTGGAGACCTCCCCAGCTTTGCTGTGGACCGAGAAGGTTGGTGATGCATCTGCGTTCTGTGTCTGGGGATCTCGGGCGTTTGTCCGCGACTTGTCTGCGGACAAGCTGTCCCCTCGTGCTGCTCCTTGTGTCTTCCTGGGTTTCCCCCCTGACGCGCAAGGGTGGCAGTTCTACCACCCCACCTCTCGCCGTGTTCTCTCCTCCCAGGACGTCACGTTCGACGAGTCGGTCCCCTACTACCGTCTCTTCCCCTACTGCACTCCGTCCCTTCCCCCGCCACTGCTCTTCCTTGTGCCAGGTCCCCCCCCGGTAGACCCCCTCCCCCCTCAGGGTCCTGCCCCTTCTGGTTTGTCCCAGGTAGACGCTGTTGAGCCTATCGAGGTCGCTGGTGACTCTAGGTGCTGCTGAGGGTGCTGAGCCTGGGGGTGCTGACTGTGGGGGTACTGCGCGCGTGGGTGCTGAGCCTGGGGGTGCTGCGTCTGGGGGTGCTGCGACTGGGGGTGCATGAGCCTGGGGGTGCTGAGCGTGTGGGTACTACGCATGGGGGTGCTGAGCCTGAGGGTACTACGACTGGGGGTGCTGAGCATGGGGGTGCTGAGTCTGGGGGTGCTTGTTGAACAAGAATGGATGAACTAAGAGTGAAAATGAGTACAAGTATCAAAACCCAGGAATAGTGTACCCCCTATAGGCTAACCCACTATAGCCTAAACAACTACAACAACATATATAATGTTTGACACACCCCCATAGGCGAAGTGGGGGAGAACTAGGGGTCACAAGACCAGTCAAGTAAAGCAAAACAAAGCAAGCTCAGGGTGGATCACAACGTCACCACACAATCCGAGCACAAGTGCAAGGCCACAAGGCCAGTTCACATGCAGGAGTACAGATATATATATATATATATATGACTAAACAAGCAAGAGCAGTGATATATATATATATAACAGTACAAAGAGGGTCAAGAGGAGAGCAAGTGAGGCAAGACAGACACAAGACCCAGCTGGGTACAGCAGCGCTGATGATCACAAGGCGGAAGTGCCTTGGTGAAGACATCAGCAGTGTTGGCCTCAGAGGCCACGTACGCAAGTCGCAACTGACCACGCTGCTGTAGCTCACGAGCAAGGAAGTAGCGGAGAGCAATGTGCTTTGTTCTGTGCTCCAGTCTCTGCTCCCGACACAAGGCCAGCATGGCCTTGTTGTCGACGTACAGGACTGGAGGAGAAGGAGGCGGCTCTCCAAGGTCGGTCAGCAGGTAGGTGAGCCAGCGAAGCTCCTGAGCAGCCATGGCCCCTGCGTAGATCTCAGCCTCACAACTGGAGCCGAGAACAGAAGACGAGCGAGTAGCCCGCCACGAAACAGAGCCGGAACCAAGGCTGAAGGTGTAACCCTGTGACGACCGCTGCGTAGCCTGGTCGTCAGCCCAAGAAGCGTCTGCGTGTCCTAGTGAGGACCACTGGACTCCGCCCTCCAAGCACTAGCCCCATGCGCGACGTACTGCACAAGTAGCGCAACACCCTCTTCGCTGCAGCCATGTGCTCTGGTCGGTGTCTCCCAGGAGCAACATAGCGTGCAAGAATGCTAAGAGTGTATGCAAGGTCAGGTCGTGTGCAGGTCATCAGGTACATGAGACAGCCAACAAGCTCTGGGTACGGGCCACTCGACTCTACGGACTCATCCGAAGGCAGAGCTGAGAGCGAGTGGCGAGTAGACAGAGGAGTGGCCTGAGGCGAGGAGTACGTGAAGCCGAAGCGCTGAAGGACCTGCTGCACCATGTGTGAATGAGTCAGGGTAATGGTGCGGCGTGCTCTGTCCCGGGTGATCTGCAAGCCAAGGTAGCTGCGCAGTTCACCCTGGTCAGTGCACGTGTGTCTCTTCTGCAGCTCGGACTTCACGTAGGCGATTCCAGTAGTGTCAGCTGTGGCAAAGACCAAGTCGTCGACGTACACGAGGATGTAGAACGGCGGCTGAGAGGTGTCGGTGCGCAGAAACAGCGACGGGTCGGAAGTAGACGGAGCGAACCCAAGAGCCGCAAGCGTAGTCCTCAGTGTGTCGTGCCACTCACGTGGCGCCTGGCGGAGACCGTAGACTGGACGCCGGAGACTCCACTGGGTACCAGGAGGGAAAGACCCAGTGAAGCCAGGTGGGCGGCGCAGCCAGATCTCCTCGTGCAGGTTGCCCTGGAGGAAAGCTGTGCTGAAGTCGAGAGAGTGCAGCTCGTAGTCCTGGTGAGCAGCAACGTGCAGCAGTACCCGAAGAGTGGTCATCTTCGGGGTGGGGGAGAAGGTTTGAAAGTAGTCAACTCCCTGTCGCTGACTGAAGCCACGAGCCACGTAACGCGCCTTGAAGACAGGCGGAGAACCCGGCGGCCGCTTCACCCTGAAGATCCACATGCCACTCACGATGTTCGCTCCAGGAGGGGGGACAGCGTCAACGTAGGTGCCTGTGGACTTCCAGGAAGCCATCTCTGCATCCATAGCTGCCTGCCACTGAGAGGAGTAGGGACCCTCTATCGCCTCCGCGTAAGAGCGCGGAGTCGGGATGTCAAGTGCATCCGGGTCTCCCTCAGGGGTAAGTAGTATGGACACGAGATGAGGTGAAGCAGCTGCCAAACACTGGAACTCCTCCTGCCTGTCCTCAAGGACGTCCGTGCCAAGGGCACACTCACCCCCGACGCACGGAGGACAGAGAGACTCAGACTCAGCGACAAGACTAGCAGCGTAGTCTAAGCGACAGCGAGCAGCAAAGTCGACAAGCTCAGTAACGAGAGCGGACGCAGCAGTAGACTCGAAAGAAGGGTCAGTGACAACAGTAGCAAGGAGACGCGTGACAGTAGGACTGGCAGCACGAAGAGAGTCCGACTCAGGGTCGGCAAGAGCAGGAAGAGAGGACTAAGGAGGGGAAGGCAAAGGGGCACGCAGAGGAGCAGTAGACGGACGTAGAGACATCCGGTGCGTGCCAGGGGCAGGAGGAGGACGCTGGCGCGAACTACGAGCACTAGCGCTAGCATGACGGACAGGCGACGCCGGACGAGACGCAGACTCACGACGCTCAGTAAGACCGCTAGTAGGACCAGTGTTAGGAGAAGGAGCAGGTAGTGGGGAGGCCGGCTGCAGCTGTAACTCTGACGGGACAGGCTGTGAACACGCTAAGGGAGGAGGACCAGGAGGAGGCGAGAGACCAAGAACTTGCTGAAGGAGCGGAACGAAGTACGGCTGAGGGCGCGCGGCGACTCCAGACACAGCAGGGACAGCACGTGTACCCCCAGCGGCAGTACCAGAACCAGCAGCAGTTCCAACGCCCAGGTCCTCTGTACTAGCCTCTGCACCAACGCCCGAGTCCTCGGCACCAGCAGTGGCTCCAACACCAGGGTCCACAGCACCTGCCGCAGCTCCAACGCCCGGGTCCTCAGCACCAGTAGGGACTCCGACACCAGGGTCCACAGCACCAGCCGCAGCTCCAACGCCAGGGTCCGCAGCACCAGCCGCAGCCCCAACGCCCGGGTCCTCAGCACCAGCAGCACCTTCAACCCTCGGGTCCGCAGCACCAGCAGCAGCTCCAACGCCAGGGTCCGCAGCACCTGCAGCAGCTCCAACGCCAGGGTCCGCAGCACTAGCAGCAGCTCCAACGCCCGGGTCCGTAGCACCAGGGGCAGCCGGGTCCGTGAGACGAGGCGCACCACTCCGAAGTGTGCAACGGCGCTCGTACCACTCACAGGATCCGCTCACGAGAGGGGAGCTCCCGACTAGGAGGAGAAGTACCAGCCCCAGTCCCTGTAGTGCGCCTGGTCCCAGAGGTAACACTCCGGAGGCTGCAGTACTGTAAGTACCACTCACGCAACTGCTCCGAGGAGAGGTCGCGTCCAGGTGTAGCACCCTCAGGCCCAGCACCGCATGGCTCAGCACCCCCAGTCACCGCACCCCCAGGCTCAGCACCCCTAGGCTCAGTACCCCCAGTGTCCGCACCCCCAGGCTCAGCACACCCAGAGTCCGCACCCCTAGGCTCAGCACCCCCAGAGTCAGCACCCCCAGGCTCAGCACCCCCAGTCTCCGCACCCCCAGGCTGAGCACCCCCAGCAGGACGAGAGTCGACAGCAACCTCAACAGGCTCGACCGGGTCTACCTGAGACACACCTGAGGGAGCGGCACCCTGAGGGGGGAGGGGGTCTACGACAGCAGCACTTGGCGCGAGGAAGAGAGGCGGGGGTGGGAGCGGGGCAGTGCGTTAGGGAAAGAGGCGGTAGTAGGGGACAGACTCGTCAAAAGTGACGTCCTGAGAGGGCAAGACCCGGCGCGAGGTGGCGTGGTAAAACTGCCAACCAGGCGCGTCCGGAACAAAGCCGAGGAAGACGCAGGGAACAGCACGAGAGGAGAGCTTGTCCGCAGACGAATCGCGGACAAAAGCTCGAGATCCCCAGACCCGGAAACGCGACGCATCGCCAACCTCCCCCGTCCACAGCAGTGTGGGCGAGGTCTCCGGGAAGGAGACACGGGGCCAAAGGTTGAGCTGATGCGCAGCGTACCGGACCGCAAACGGCCACAGAAAGTGGGGGGCAGCCGCATGGATCAAGGAGGTACGAGCGACCTCCATGACCAGGCCAATGCGGCGCTCCGCAACCCCATTCTGGTGTGGAGAGGCCGGAAGCCGTGAACGACTGCTCAATGCCGTGCTCAGCACAGTAGGCTGCCAAGAGGTCGGAGGAGAACTCACCACCTCTGTCAGAGTGCAAGTGCAGGACAGGAAAGTCCGAGCGGAAACGCTCGCTGAGCTGGAGACGAGCTCTGCGGATCCAAGGGATCAAAACATCAGGGACCTCACCCTTGGCTCGCAAGGGGAAGACTGTGGTGTAGCGCGAGTAGTCGTCAACAACGATCAGAAAGTACCTCTCCTGACCCTTACCACGGACGCGGGCTGGGCCCCACACGTCCATGTGGAGCGTCTGCAAAGGAGCAGTCGTCGGGGGAAACGAGGAGGAGTGAGGAGCGGCGCACTGCCGCCCCTCGACACAGGGAAGACAGGGAGGAGCAGGCGAGGGTGGGAGGGGAGGGAGGACCCTGGGAAGACCAGAGACAAGGTACCGGGAGTGCATGGCACGAAGGCGCTGCACAGACGGGTGGCCCAGTCGGTGGTGCCAGAGGACAGTCTCGTGCGCTAGAGAGCGACACGAGCAGGGGGCGGAGAGCTGACCTGACGCGGACGCAGACGCAGACGCAGCGACCTGAGGGGGGGCAGTAGTCAGTGTGTACAGATCCAACCCCGGCTGCCGGGTGAAGGTAGCCAAGTGGCGGCCTGTACGGGCACACGTGCAGTGTGTGACACGCTCGTAGGCAGGGGTGAACTGGTGAACACCCGCGTCCTGTAGTGCACAACCTGCCACCAAGTTCGTGCACAACGAGTGGAGGTGGAGACCTGACAGTGTGCCCGACGGGACCGCAGGACAGGGAAGGACAGTGGAGGAGGTCGCAAGGACCGGACCCCCAGAGGGGTCAGCGAGGGAGACAGCAACTGGCCGAACAAGGGGCTCAAGGGCAGTGCGGTCACGAAAGAAACAGCGAGAGGCACCTGAATCCAGTGTGAAGGTGTGCAGTGCTGCAGTCGACACAGTACTAGGGGGGGCAGACGTACACGCATCTAGAGCAGCAGCCTCACCAGCACCTGGGGTAGCGGACACGCGAGTACCTGGAGCGGCAGACGCACTAGTCCTAATGCCCGGGTCGGGCGGGACACTCAGGTACTCAGCACCCTCTCCACTAGTAGACATCACATACATGGCAGTGAGAATAGCATCAAAGTCTAGAGCATAAATATCAATCCCCTTCTTCAGGAGATCAACCCAGCGGGGCAGCTCAGCGGCCTGAGGGAACTGAACACGCCAAGCGTCGTTCTGACGAGCGAAGCAATGCTGTGTGGCGTGCGGTCCCCCACACGGCTGGCCAGTGCGGTCACCAGTGCGAATGACGTACGTGCAGCTAAGGCCACCCCCCCCCCCCCCCCGTGCTGAGAGTACCACTCACGGACCTCCTGGGGCGACGGAGTGTGCTGCTGGCCCTGGCCACCGCCAGTGCCTCCACGACCACCACCGCCGCTACCACCTCCTCGACCACGCCAACCCCGGCCGCTGCCTCGTCCACCGCCACCCCCACCACCTCCTCCGCCCCGGCCACCTCCCCCGCCGCTGCCGCCACCCCCCCCACTGCTGCCACCTCCCCCACCCGCGCCACCCCCCGCGCCACCACCACCTCCCCCACCACCGCCACCCCTCGCTGTCACCACCACCGCCCTTGCCCCCTTGCCCTTGCCGCTGCGGCGCCCACTCGAAGCAGACGCAGTCCCGACCTTCTCAGCACCAAGGAGGTCGACAGCAGCAGCAGAGGCGACAGAGGGAAGAAGGGGGGAGGGAGAACACCCCTCAAAGAACGGGGTACGGGGGTCACCGCGAGAGGCACCTACAGCGACTATGCTAGCCTCAGCTGCAAGCAGTTCCTTCTCGAGGAGGGCAATGGTGAGCTCGGTGGGGCAGCGAGCTAGGAAGTGGTCCCTGACTGAGCGCAGAGTGTCAGGGAGGCGGGTGACTAGGTGGTAGAGAGTGAGCCAGAGCGGGGGTGGGTTCTTGGCAAGGAACTCATCAGGCATAGCGGCGCGGAAGCGAGCCTCACTATTGCGGAGGTGGGTAATGAGATCAGCGACAGTGTGGAAGGAAGCTAGGTCGGGGAACAGGTAGGGAAGAGAGAGACGGCCTAGAGCGGCAGAGGCCGGCGAGGAGTAGCGGGCAACGACAGCAGTGTACAGTGCCTGTGCAGTCTTGTGCTGGCCAAAGTGCTCGCGCTCATCTATCGGCAGAGAGTTGCGAATAGCGAAGCGAGTATGGGAGTCACGAGTCTGCCACTCTGAGCGGGCAGTGCTGTCAGCAGTAGCAGCAGGAGCAGTAGCGTGGCCTAATGCATGATCGTACAGCGATATGTCTTCCTTGGCAGTGAGCTGTAGGAAGAGGTGTAGGTCATCAAGCCAGGTGTCGAACTTCACTGGGCGGCTCTCAGTATCGAAGGCTAGGACAGGAGGGCTAGCCATGGTAGCAGCAGTAGGAAAAGCAGTACGAGCAGTAGGGTAGGTAGGGCGGCGCGGCTCGGTAAAGGTAGGGCGGCGCGGCTCGGTATAGGTAGGGCGGCGCGGCTCGGGTCTGGCGGCGCGGCTCGGTTCGGGCGGCTCGGGTCGGGCGGCGCGGCTCGGTTCGGGCGGCTCGGGTCGGTTAGGGCTGGCGGCTGGGGTCGGGCGGCTCGGTTCTGTTAGGGCTGGGCGGTTCGGGTCGGCTCGGGTCGGGCTGCTCGGTCTGGGTGGGGCCGTTCGGGGCCGCTAAGGGCGAGCGCGGGGAGCGGGTGGGGCCATGAGGGACGAGCGCGGGGCCGACGTGGGTGCTAAGGGCGAGCGCGGGGCCGACGTGGGTGCTAAGGGCGAGCGCGGGGCCTATCGGGGCCGTGAGGGACGAGCGCGGGGCTGATCGGGGCCGTAAGGGACGAGCGCGGGGCAGACGTGGGCCTCTAAGGGTGAGCGCGGGGCCTATCGGGGCCATGAGAGACGAGCGCGGGGCCGATCGGGGCTGGTAAGGACGATCGCGGGGCCGACGCGGGCCTCTAGGGGTAAGCGCGGGGCCGATTCGGGGCCTCTAAAAGCGAGCGCGGGGCCGACCGAGGCCTCTAGGTGCGAGAGCGCGGGGCTGACGGGGCCTCTAGGGGCGTGAAAGCCGAGGCGCCCTAGGGCGCAGGTAGGTAGGTAGGTAGTGGTGGGCCCTAAAAAAAAATCGGTCCTAGGAAGGACCTGCTCTATACCATGTTGAACAAGAATGGATGAACTAAGAGTGAAAATGAGTACAAGTATCAAAACCCAGGAATGTGTACCCCCTATAGGCTAACCCACTGTAGCCTAAACAACTACAACAACATATATAATGTTTGACAGTGCTGAGCCTGAGGGTGCTACGCCTGGGAGTGCTGAGCCTGGGGGTGCTGAGCCTGGGGGTGCTACGCCTGGAGGTGCTAAGCCTGGGGGTGCGGAGCCTGAGGGAGCTAGGCCTGCTGGTGCTGTGCCGGGTGGTTCTCCGAGTGCTTCTTGTCGGCAGGAGCCACTCTCTCCACAGGAGCTGCGTGAGTGGTTTGCCCGGCGCTGGAGGCGAGCTGCTGGAGCTGGAGGTGCTGCGGGTACTGGTGGTTCTGTTGCTGCTGAGGGAGCTGGTGCCATGGGTCCCGGAGGTGCTCGTACTGGGAGTACTGGAACTGCTGGACCTGCGGGTACTTCTGGAGCTGGAGCTGCTGCGGGTGTTGGTGCGGAGGCTACTGCTGTCGGTCCTCGAGGCGGTCCTGCTGGGGGTACTACTCGTGTTGCTGGAGGTACTGGAGCTGGAGCTGCTACTGGTGCTGGTGCTGCCACTGGAGGTGCTGGTGCTGTCCCTGTTTTGTCTGGAGTCGCCGCGCGGCCTCAGCCGTACTTTGTTCTGCTCCTTCAGCAGGTTCTTGGTCTCCCGTCTTCTACTCGTCCTCCTCCTCCCTTAGAGTGTCCACAGCCTGTCCCGTCGCAGTTACAGCTACAGCCGGCCTCCCCACTGCCTGCTCCGTCTCCCTACACTGGTCCTACTGGAGGTCTTGCTGAGCGTCGTGAGCCTGCGTCTCGCCCTGCGTCGCCTGTCCGTGCTGCTCGCACTAGTGGTCGCGGTTCGCGTCAGTGTCCTCCTCCTGTCCCTGGCACGCACCGGATGTCTCTGCGTCCGTCCACTGCTCCTCTGCGTGCCCCTTTGCCTTCTCCTCCTGAGTCTTCTCTTCCTGCTCTTGCCGACCCGGAGTCGGACTCTCTTCGTGCTGCCAGTCCTACTGTCACGCGTCTCCTTGCTACTGTTGTCACTGACCCTTCATTTGAGTCCACTGCTGCGTCTGCCCTAGTTGCTGAGCTCGTCGACTTTGCTGCTCGCTGTCGCCTAGACTACGCCGCCAGTCTTGTTGCTGAGTCTGAGTCTGTCTATCCTCCGTCCGTCGGGGGTGAGTGTGCCCTTGGCACGGACGTCCTCGAGGACAGGCAGGAGGAGTTTCAGTGCTTGGCCGCTGCTTCACCTCATCTCGGGTCTGTACTGCTTACCCTTGAGGGAGACCCGGATGCACTTGACATCCCGACTCCGCGCTCTTACGCAGAGGCGATAGAGGGTCCCTACTCCTCTCAGTGGCAGGCAGCTATGGACGCAGAGATGGCTTCCTGAAGTCCACAAGCACCTAAGTTGACGCTGTTCCCCCTCCTAGGGCGAACATCGTCAGTGGCATGTGGATTTTCAGGGTGAAGCGACCGCCGGGTTCTCCGCCTGTCTTCAAGGCGCGTTACGTGGCTCGTGGCTTCAGTCAGCGGCAGGGAGTTGACTACTTTCAGACCTTCTCTCCCACCCCGAAGATGACCACTCTTCGGGTACTGCTGCACATAGCTGCTCACCGTGACTACGAGCTACACTCTCTTGCCTTCAGCACTGCTTTCTTGCAGGGCAGCCTGCACGAGGAGATCTGGCTACGTCGCCCACCTGGGTTCAGTGGGTCTTTTCCTCCCGGCACCCAGTGGAGCCTTCGGCGGCCAGTCTACGGTCTCCCCCAGGCACCGCGTGAGTGGCACGACACACTGAGGACTACACTTGCGGCTCTTGGGTTTGCTCCCTCTACTGCCGACCCGTCGCTGTTTCTGCGCACCGACACTTCTTTGCCGCCGTTCTGCATCCTCGTGTACGTCGACGACTTGGTCTTTGCCACAGCTGACACTAGTGGACTCGCCCACGTGAAGTCTGGGCTGAAGAAGAGACACACGTGCAAAGACCTGGGTGAACTGCGCAGCTACCTTGGCTTGCAGATCACTCGGGACAGGGCACGCCGCACCATTACCCTGACTCAGTCACACATGGTGCAGCAGGTCCTTCAGCGCTTCGGCTTCACGTACTCCTCGCCTCAGGCCACTCCTCTGCCTACTCGCCACTCGCTCTCAGCTCTGCCTTCGGATGAGTCCGTAGAGTCGAGTGGCCCGTACCCAGAGCTTGTTGGCTGCCTCATGTACCTGATGACCTGCACACGACCTGACCTTGCATACCCTTTTAGCATTCTCGCACGCTATGTTGCTCCTGGGAGACACCGACCAGAGCACATGGCTGCAGCGAAGAGGGTGTTGCGCTACTTGTGCAGTACGTCGGGCATGGGGCTAGTGCTTGGAGGGCGCAGTCCAATGGTCCTTACTGGGCACGCAGACGCTTCTTGGGCTGATGACCACGCTACACAACGGTCGTCACAGGGTTACACCTTCAGCCTTGGTTCCGGCTCTGTTTCGTGGTGGGCTACTCGCTCGTCTTCTGTTCTCGGCTCCAGTTGTGAGGCTGAGATCTACGCAGGAGCCATGGCTGCACAGGAGCTTCGCTGGCTCACCTACCTGCTGACTGACCTTGGAGAGCCGCCTCGTTCTCCTCCAGTGCTGTACGTAGACAACAAGGCCATGCTGGCCCTGTGTCGGGAGCAGCGACTAGAGCACAGAACGAAGCATATTGCTCTCCGCTACTTTCTTGCTCGTGAGCTGCAGCAGCGTGGTCAGCTGCGTCTTGCGCACGTGACCTCTGAGGCCAACACTGCTGATATCTTCACCAAGGCGCTTGCGCCTTGTGACCATCAGCGCTTCTGTACTCAGCTGGGCCTTGTGCCTACCTTGCCTCACTTGCTCACCTCTTGACCTTGCTTGTACTGTTACATATATATTTACCTGCTCATGCTTGTCTAGCCCTTTTTATATATATGTTCTCCTGCATGTGAACTGGCCTTGTGGCCTTGAACTTGTGCTCGGAATGTGTGGTGACTTTGTGATCCACCCTGAGCTTGCTTTTCTTTGCTTTGCTTGACTGGTCTTGTGACCCCTTGTTCTCCCCCACTTTGCCTATGGGGGTGTGTCAGAACATTATTGCTCATGCATATTGTGTTGGCTATAGTGGGGTAGCCCATAAGGGGTACAACCCAATTAGGGTTAGTACTTGTACCCAATTCATTCATAGTTCATTCATTCTCGTTTCAATTCTCTCAAGATCAACCTGTATTGTTAGCATCATGTTTTACCGAAGTTAGTGCTGTTAAGTTTCAATGCTTCTATGTTGTGTCTTTTTTTTTTTTTTGAAATTTAATTCACCCACTGATAATGGATACTGACCTCAAATGAAATCAGAGTAATGAGAGGAATTTGGGTTTGCAATGAAAATATGGATATGTTATAATACACGTAATTGGGGAAAACGCAAATTCAATTGCCGCGATTTTTGAATTTAACAGCAGTTACGGTATATTATTATTTATATTTATTTATTGTCTTGTCTATGTAGCGGGTAAGTGCGCCCATAACCCCCCAGGCCAACGTGCCTGTAAACCTTCCCTAGGATCAATCGGGGATCACCAGTGGACCTTTGACACCCCCCCGCACTGGGATGCCCGAGGTGCATTCACTGGGATTTGAACCTAAGACCTTCGCTCTGATACCCTGTCAGAATCCCAACCACTATACCATTGGGATAAAAGGGCTTGTTTGTGTAGAAGGTAAGTGCGCCCATAACCCCCTAGGCCAACGTGCCTGTAACCCTTCCCTAGGATCAATCGGGGATCACCAGTGGACCTCTGATAATTTATACAACAACGCGATTACAAAATGACAAGACTGATAGAAAGTGTATGGTCATCATATGTACAAATAATAACTACAGTGACTATTTAGATTTATTCTTAACTAGCGAACCATCGCACTCGTCAGGGGCACGAGCCAATTGTCTTGCACCCTTACACAATTCGAAAACCAATGAACGAAACTGCTGAACGGAAAACTTCCGACCAGTCGACCAATCCTGTGAGTTCCGTACCCGAATGGCCTCGAAGCTTGTTTGGTTCCTCGAATGTGGGAGAGTACTGGGCGCGCTTTGCATTCACGGACCTCAGAAAGTAGAATGAGGCGTAACTGCAGACCTACTTTCGAACAGTTCCACCAGCGTAACTCCAATAGTTACTTCGAACATACATTCCCCCCCCCTGGATTTTTTCGGATGCACGACTAAATGGGGGAAGTCCTAGTTAGGCAGGGAGGTCGGGCGAGGATGGCTCGGTGATGGTTGCGATTGGTGCAGAGGCGACTCGGGAGTGGTTCGGTGCGAAGAAATAGGAAGAACAGTTTCGTCGCGTGACCCTCGGGATGGCCTCGCTAATGAGTGCCTCAGTAAGGATTTGTAAATCCTTACAAGGCCCCCCCAAACCAACCACAGAGCTACCGCAAAATTGCTTTGCCGTAGCTTACAGAAGCCCAATTTTTTGGGATGCTAGGAGCTTCTGCTGAATTCTAGTGTTCCTTCGGTCGTCGGTTCGTCGTTGTTCGTAGCTCCCTATGGCTTCTCAGTGACTTGCGGGGTTGACCTGCGTTGACTTCGGTCGCCGCAATGTTTTTGAGAGAGTCACGCCGTGTGATTTCTAAGAGAGGTTCCTTAACGTCTTGCATAGTCGCGTCGCACTTCGTCCCTTCGCGCGTCGTGACGCTGCCGCCCTCTGAATGCTCTGGTCTTTCCTCTTTTAGCCTGAGACCTGCACTAGCCTGAGACCTGCACTCCTACACCTTTCCCTCTCCGCGGCGACCGCTTCTTTCTCCAAAGCTCCTGCTTCTACGTGTCAGATAGCTGTTCCTTCCTCGTGTTAGGAGACTAGCCCCGCGCGGCCTGCTACTAAAGTGCGCCATAAATTCAACCGCGAGCCAGTAGTCGGCCTGCTACTAAAGTGCGCCATAACTTTAAACGCGAGCCAGTAGTCGTTAGCTGCTCTTGCTTGTGTTTGATAGGGTTCTGTTCTGTGTTGCTATCGTCCCCTTTTGGCAGTTCGTGTTGGAGGTGCTTCATGGAACCACACTACACGACGGCTACATTCGGACCTACGGCGGAAACTACACGGTGGCGTGTGGAAGAAGCAAAGAGTAGAAACTAAGAAGCTCCTAAGTTGCTTGGCGTGTGAGCTACGGAAGTGGAAGATACGGGAAGAAGTTTGAGTGAAATGGAAGGAAGATTGGTGAAGAAATGACTAGGGGAGAGGAGTTGGTTTGACGGGGAAAGAATTGGGGTTGAATAGATGGCGTGTTCAACAAGTTTATGTTTTTCGGACCTGGGGAGTGTTCGATGAAAGTGTTGGGGTTGCGTGTGCGACTCGACGTGACACTTGGCGTGTGGGACAAGTTTGGTTACTAGGGGTTTGCTTGTGGGACACGTTTTTGGTTCGGTTACATGTGTGTGTGGGGTAGAGTATAAAGCATTTGTACTAGTCAGTTGAGTACAACATCTGGGAAATCTCTCGCTTGGTGAAAACCATTGTTCAAATCCTATTGGTGACACTTTTGTCATAGCTCACTCATTGTCAATTCCTCGCGAAAGCATTCGCGAAGGACCCGCGAGGCAACAGAGACGCGAATTTCAGTGTGAAGGCATCGCTAGACGCTAGTGAAGGAATCGCGAACCGAATTCCTCTGCAGAGCGCCAGTGAAGCGCCAGTCAAGCGTTGGTGAAACAGAAAACAATCAAACGTTAGTGAAACGTTGACAGAATTAACCGCTGCGCATATCGTTGGAATCGTGAGAACGAGGAGAACGTCATCGATAATAGCAAGCAGAATTTTGTCGACTGAGGCGTCTACGATCCTGATAGTTGGTATCAGAGCTTGGAGAACGGGCGTGCGCTACTCGTCAAGAAGAACGGGCATGCACTACTCGTCGTTAAGTGAATCGGTGAAGAAGAGTTCTTCACGCCTACGCCATGGTGGACGAGGCGACTTCGGGTTCCGGCTCGAGTCTTGGAAACTTGGAGATGAAGACGCTCCTCGAGGCGCTTGCGAGTGTCCGTGTGGTGACGAAACCGACGATCGGGCTCAGTGAAGACCAACGCTTCAAGGGAAGCAACTACAACGTGTGGCGGAAGAAGTTCATTCGACGGGCAGAGGAGGTTGAGCTCCTACCGTTCTATCGTCCCGATGAAGAGACAAAGGAGGGAGTTCCACCTCCCAAGACGGATCCGCCGGAAAATGTGGTGTTGTTTAAGAAGCAAAGTAAGAAAGCGTTCTTTCAACTTTGCGATTCGGTTGCTGATACTATTGCGGTGGATTTGGACCAATTTGCAGGAGAGCTGAATTCGGCACAACGAGCGTGGGAGTACTTGGAGTCCACCTACATGGGCAACAATGATACTAGCAGAAAGGCCGTGAGAAAGCAACTGCTGATGCTGAGCATCGAGAAGGGTGAAAACATCATCACCTACATCAATCGGGCAAAGAGCTACAACGAGCAGCCTGCTAAGGTGAATGCAACTGCAACAAAGGCATTTGGTGCGTGATTTCACTGCGGAAAGAGAGGGCACAAGGCAACCAGCTGCTATGACAATCCGAGGAGGAAGAACTACAAAGGGAAAACGGGAGAGAACGACAAAGGAGACAACGAGGGAGCGGATAAACGCGGATTTGGCGGCAAATGCGACTATTGCGGGCTCTTTGGTCATCGTACCGCCGATTGCTTCTCCAACCCCAATAGCAAGTGCTACAAAGGAACGCAGCCGAGGAACGTGGCTGCAAAGGCAAACGTGGCAGTGGTGGAAAAGGAGGATGTCATTCTCGGAGGTGCACACCATGCCAATGTGGTGCAAGTGCCTAAGGTAAACGAGCCAACGGGTGGTGGTAAGAATGATTTGTGGCTCTTGGATAGTGGCTGCATTCGTCAAATGACTTATAGGTCCGAATTGGTAGAGAACATAAGAGAGCCAAGTGAGAAATTCACTCTTCAAGGTAACAACGGAAATCTTCCAGTGACGGGAGAAGGTAATGTGGTGCTACAGAGTCCTTATGGTGGGATGCGTCTTGAGAATGTGTTGCTTGTTGATGTTATAGTCACAATAGGCTTCAATGTGCCTAAAACGAGAGATAGAGTGCACAGTTGGATTTCTGCACAGCGGCTTCAAACGATCATAGCGTTGTGATCACAGCTTCAAATGACCTGAATCAACTTTGATCTGGAGCGTCGTACTGTCGCCTACAATAGGCAATTTAGATCGCACGATTTCACCAAGTATTGACGACACAGCGTCGGTTTGAACGAACAGCACTATGGCAGCCACTATAGTCTTAGAAACACAAGATAGGAAGAGTTACCAAGAGTTACGAGTTGGGAATGACTCCCAGCTCCTACAAAACCCAAGAGCCGAGGTACAGTGATGTGGAACAGTGCCACACTGTCCCCAACCACGAAGGGTCTCGAAACTACCCTCCACAAGGGTCTACACCAACAGAAGTGTTACACTACACATTGTAATGTAACTATCTTCAACATCTTGAGGTGTACCCTTTTGGCGAGCTTCGGAATCACTTGAAGCTTGAACCAAGGCTCCGCTTCTTCATCACAAAACTCATCCTTGATTTCTTGATGGGTCTGCTGCAGACACCTGCGACACGCCAAATGTTCAATTAGCGACAAAATAGAAACCGCGCGGGACACACAAATGATTGCGTAACACGCGACTAGCGATAACTCGCTATTGACTCGACACACACACACACTCGACATCATGACCCATCATTCACACACTATTATAAGCATGAAATATATATCATCTCATGCACTCATTCCATTCCATGCACTCACGCACGAACGCACACGGACAACAAGCCGAGTGCAAACCGTAGGGTTTCACCAACAAACTCCCCCTCGGGTTGTTGGCATTAGGACCTTGCTCTCTCAGTTCAGAGCCATCCCAGCCAGCTTGCAACACTTCCAATGCTGCTGCTCCACCAGCCTCTTGGTCATCATGTCAGCTGGCTGTCCCGTAGTCTTCACATAGCGCAACTCAACTTCACCCGCGGCCACCATGCTCCTCGTCTAGTGCCACTTCACCCTCATGTGCTTGGTGAGGCCGTGCAGGACAGGATTCTTGGCTAGTGCAATAGCACCTTGGCTGTCGCAGTAGAGTGGGGTAGGTCCTTGCTGCTCCTCCCCCAATTCAGCCAACAAACGCCGCTACCACACAATCTCCCGTACGGCACGGAAGAGGGCCATGTACTCGGACTCCACCGAGCTCAATGCTTGGTCAACCTGCTTCTTGCTTTCCCAAGCAGTAGGGCCTCCACCAACACAGCAGATGAAGCCTCCCACACTTGTCATGTCTTCTGGTTCAGATGCATATGAAGCATCCGAGTAGGCGGTGAGGAACAAACGCCCGTGTTCCACACCATCCGCGCCCTTTTGGCGCCTTTGCGCCGCCGCCGAGTATTGCAGCCTAACGGTCGGTGTTTGGCCAAGATACTTGGCCACCCTCATCCCAGCTGCTACCTGCTCCTCATTAGGGCATTGCACGATCCTTGCGAGCTGCCCGGTAGCAAACGCGACGTCCGGTCATGTGTTGACCGCCGCATACATGAGGCTGCCCACCAACGAGTGAAATCGGCGCCTCTCCTCTTCACCCACGCTCTCCTCCTCTGGTCGCTTCACACACTTGAACCCAGAGGGAAAGGGTGTAGCCACATGGCCTTCACTCTGCCCAAAGTTGGCGGCCAAGGCCTCCAGGTACTTCCATTGGTGCACCCGCATGCACCGCTTCTCCACGTCACGCTCGTTGTGAAGTCCGAGGTAGAAGTTCACGTCACCAAGGGACTTGCACTTGAACTTGTCTTGCAGCTTCAGCATCACCTCCTTCACAAGGTCAGAGGAGGGTGAGAAAATCAGGATGTCATCCACGTACACCACAATAAAGCTCCTCTGCTCCCCCTCGCCAAGCATGAACAAGGAGTGATCGGCCGTTGAGGGAGTAAAGCCGATCCCCTCCAACACTTCGCGCAGCTTCATGTACTGGCCTAGGGGCCTGCTTCAGCCCATAGAGGGCCTTCTTCAGCTTCCACATTCTGCTGCTACCATCGTCAAACCCCTCTGGCTGCGCCATAAAAATCTCCTCCTCTAGGATTCCGTTGAGGAACGCCGTTACGATGTCTAGCTGCTTCACCACCCAACCTTTGATCGCGGCTCCCACGAATAGGGTTCGCAGCGTCGTCGGCTTCACCACAGGGGCAAACAGCTCCTTGAAGTCCACCTTCTCTTTTTGCTGGTACCCCTTGGCTACAAGTCTAGACTTGTAGCGCTCGATCTTGCCGTCGGCGTCCGACTTGATCTTGAAGAGCCACTTGGACGTTATCGCCTTACGCCCCTCCGGTAGCTCCACCAACTCAAACGTGTCGTTCTCCTCGATGCTCTTCAGCTCACTCTCCATGGCCTTCGTCCACTCCTCAGCATCACTACTCTCTAGGGCCTCCTTGAGAGTTGCTGGTTCTCCCGGCATCTCCACCGGAGAGAAGAACGCAAAGGCACACTCTGTCAGAACATATATGTAGCTTATGCTGTTGTGTAGGCTACAGTGGGGTATACCATAGGGGGTACAACCCAATTAGGGTTTTGCTATTTGTACTCACTTCACTCATAGTTCATTCATTCTCGTTCTATTCTCCACATGGTATCGAGCAGGTTCCCCCGTGGGAACTGTGCTTAGGGCCCACCACTTTTAAACTTTTTTTCTGCCCGGAGCGCGCTCCGGGCCCTCGCTCACTCTTTCGGCCTGCCCTGCGGCCCCCTAGCCGCCCGCGCGCGCCCGTTCCGGCCCCTAGCCGCTCGTGCGCCGCCTGTTCAGGCCCCTAGCCGCCCGCGCGCCGCCCGTCCCGGCCCCTAGCCGCTCGCGCGCCGCCCGTTCAGGCCCCTAGCCGCCCGCGCGCCGCCCGTCCCGGCCCTTAGCCGCCCGCGCGCCGCCCGTCCCGGCCCCTAGCCGCTCGCGCGCCGCCCGTTCAGGCCCCTAGCCGCCCGCGCGCCGCCCGTCCCGGCCCCTAGCCACCCGCGCGCGCCCGTCCCGGCCCCTAGCCACCCGCGCGCGCCCGTCCCGGCCCCTAGCCGCCCGCGCGCGCCCGTCCCGGCCCCTCACCGCCCGCGCGCCGCCCGACCCGGCCCCAAGCCGCCCTGTGTCGCCCGCCCCGGCCGCGCTCTCCTGTCTCGGCCCCTCGGCGCCAGGACGCCACCCGTCCTGGCCCCTCACCCGTCCCGGCCTCACACCGCCCGTGCGCCGCCCGTCCCTGCTGCACGCCGCCGTCCCGGCCCCCCACGCCGCCCGTTAGCCGCCGTGCAGCCTGAGCCGCCCGAGCCGTCTGCGCAGCTGAGGAGCCGAGCCGCCCGAGCCGCCTGTGCCGCTGACTGCCCGAGCCGCCTGAGCCGCCCGAGCCGCCCGAGCCCCCCCCCCCCCCCCCCCCCCCCCCCCCCCCCCCTTTTCCCGTCGCCTGTCGAGGCGACCTGAGGGGGCCGCTTGCGGTGTGTGGTCTCCCCTGCTTCTCCTCCTCCTTCGTCTCGAGCCGCCCTGCAGCCGAGCCGCCTCGCCGCCGAGCCGCTCTACACCCGAGCCTCCCAGCAGCCGAGCCGCCCTGCAGCCGAGCCGCTCTACACCCGAGCCTCCCAGCAGCCGAGCCGCCCTACAGCCGCGCCGCCGGGTCGCCGAGCTGCCGAGTTGCAGTTGCTGCTGAGCCGCCCTGCCGCCGAGCCGCCCGAGTCGCCCGAGCCGCAGAGCCGCCGTGCTGCCGAGCCGCTGAGTCGCCGAGCCTACTCTACCCACCACTGGTGAGCCCCTGCCCTGCCAGCACGCTGCGCGTCGCCTGCTTGCCTGCCTGCCTCCCTTTTTGGCTTGACTGGCTGCCTGCCTTACTGCTGCTACTCCTGCTCCTGCCTCTACTGGTGGAGCCAGATGCAGCCCCATCGACGTCTGCGTGAGTCCCTCACGCCCCAGCAGCTGCGTGAGTGGTACGCTGGTTGGGGCTGTAGGGGTGGTGGCGCTACTACTGCTACCACTCCTGCTGCTTCTACTACTGGTGGCGGCCAGATGCAGCTCCCGCGACCCCCCCGCGCGTCTCTCACGCCTCAGCAGCTTCGTGAGTGGTACGCTCAGAGTAGAGGGTCTCTCAGTTCTGTTCGCTGCTCTTACGTGATTCTCACTGGTGCTCGGACTGGTCAGCCTTGTGGGACACCTGGTCATACACAGTCCCGCTGCTTCGCCCGTCTGAGCGACGCCTGGTGTACCGTGTTTGGCGACGAGGCTGAGCTCCCCGACTGGGTGGAGTTGCTTAGGCAGAGGGTAGATATATTTGCTCTTGACTATGATGCTATTCTCACTGCCATGTATGCATTGCCTACTAGTGCTGACCGTGCCGGTCACCTGTGCGTACCGCCTGACCCGGGTATAGGACCTGCTGCTCTAGCTACTGGTGAGGCTGCTGCTGCTCTGGGTGCTAGTGAGTCTCCTGCTCCAGGTACAGGTGCGGCTGCTGCTCTAGGTGCTAGTGAGTCTGCTTCCTCAGGTGCGGGTGAGGCTGCGCTCTCAGGTACCACGTTGGCTTCGGCCTCCCTCACCTTTACACTTGACTCTAGGGCTTCTCGCTCCTTCTTTCGGGACCGCACCACACTCACGCCGCTTGGTCGGCCTGTTGCAGTCTCCCTGGCTGACCCCTCTGGGGGTCCTGTCCTCGCTCACTTTTCCACTGTCCTCCCGTGTCCGGCTGCCCCCTCGGGCACCCTGTCTGGCCTGTACCTCCCCTCGTTCTCGACGAACTTGGTGAGTGGTGCAGACCTGCAGGATGCGGGGGTTCACCACTTCACTCCTGCGAGTCAGCGGGTGACCCACTGCACGGACGCACGCACAGGCCGGCACCTGGCCACGTTCTCGCGACGGCCGGGGTCGAGCCTCTACACCCTGACCACTGAGTCTCCTCCTGTCCCTGCGTCCGGTCAGGTAGCTGCGTCAGGTGAGGTGTTTGCTGCTGCGTCCAGGTCTGGTCCTGAGTCTGCCCCCTGTTCGTGTCGCCTCCTGTCTCAAGAGACTCTCCTGTGGCACCATCGTCTCGGCCACCCCTCCTTGCCCCGTCTTCGGGGCATGGCTTCCCGTGTCCTTGTCTCTGGTCTTCCCCAGTCTCTCCCTCCCCTTCCTTCGGGACCAGGACCTTCCTGTGTCCCCTGTGTCGAGGGGCGCCTCAGGGCTGCTCCTCACTCCTCCCAGTTTCCCCCAACAGAGGCTCCTCTGCAGACACTTCACATGGACGTGTGGGGCCCGGCCCCCGTCCGTGGGCAGGGTCACGAGCGCTACTTCCTGTTGGTGGTTGACGACTACTCGCGTTACACCACAGTCTTCCCCTTGCGCAGCAAGGGTGCTGTCACTGAGGTGCTGATCGACTGGATCCGCGAGGCTCGTCTCCAGCTCAGGAAGAGCTTCGGCTCGGACTTTCCTGTTCTGCGTCTGCACTCTGACCGAGGTGGGGAGTTCTCCTCTCGCCTTCTGCGAGACTACTGTCGTGCACAGGGGATCCGCCAGACCTTTACGCTTCCGGACTCTCCACAGCAAAATGGGATTGCTGAGCGCCGCATTGGCATGGTCATGGATGTCGCTCGTACGTCCATGATGCATGCGGCTGCCCCCCATTTTCTGTGGCCGTTTGCGGTTCGGTACGCGGCGCATCAGCTCAACCTTCACCCCAGGGTCTCTCGGCCCGCGATGTCCCCAGTGTTACTGTGGACGGGGAAGGTCGGCGATGCGTCTGCGTTCCGTGTCTGGGGATCTCGGGCGTTTGTCCGCGACTTGTCTGCGGACAAGCTGTCCCCCCGTGCTGCTCCCTGTGTCTTCCTTGGCTTCCCCCCTGACGCTCCAGGGTGGCAGTTCTACCACCCCTCCTCTCGTCGTGTTCTGTCCTCCCAGGACGTCACGTTCGACGAGTCAGTCCCCTTCTACCGCCTCTTCCCCTACCGTACTCCTTCCCTCCCCCCCCCACCGGACTTCCTGGTGCCAGTTCCCCCCCCGGTAGACCCCCTCCCCCCTCAGGTTCCTGCCCCTTCAGGTGTGTCCCAGGTAGACACAGTCGAGCCAGTCGAGGTTGCTGCTGAGTCTGGTCCTGCTGCGGGTGCAGAGTCTGGGGGTGCTACGCCTGCGGGTGCTGAGCTTGGGGGTGCTGCTGCTGGGGGTGCTGAGCCGGGAGGTGCTACGTCAGGAGCTATTGAGCCTGGGGGTGCTGAGCCTGGAGGTGCGGAGCCTGCGACTGCTGGACCTGGGGGCTCTCCGGTTGCTCCGTCTCGGCGGGAGCCGCTCTCTCCACAGGAGCTGCGCAAGTGGTTTGCTCACCGCTGGAGGCGTGCTGCTGGAGCTGGAGCTCCTTCGACTGCTGAGGGTGCTGGTGCTGCCGGTCACGGAGCTGCTGGGCCTGCGGGTCCTACTGGAGCTGGAGCTGCTGAGCCTGGGGGTGCTGAGTCTGGAGGTGCTGAGCCTGGGGGTGCTGAGTCTGGAGCTGCTGAGCCTGGGGGTGCTGAGTCAGGAGCTGCTGAGCCTGGGGGTGCTACGTCTGGAGCCGCTGAGCCTGGGGTTTCTCCTGGTGCTGCACCTCGGCGGGAGCCCCTCTCTCCGCAGGAGCTGCGCGAGTGGTTTACTCGCCACTGGAGGCGTACTGCTGGAGCTGGAGCTTCTTCGACCGTCGAGGGTACTGGTGCCGCCGGTCCCGGAGGTGCTACGCCTGCGGGTCCTACTGGAGCTGGGGCTGCTGAGGGCGTTGGTGCTGAGTCTGCTGCTGTCTGTCCTGCCGGTGGTTCTTCTGCTGGTGCTGCTGGAGGTCCTGCCGCTGGAGGTGTTGGTGGCGCTGGTGCTGCCGCTGAGGGTGCTGGTGCTGTCCCTGCTGAGTCTGGAGCTGCCGCGCGGCCTCGGCCGTACTTCGTTCCGCTTCTTCAGCTGGTTCTTGGTCTTTCTCCTCCGGTAGAGTGTCCACAGCCTGTCCAGTCGCAGTCACTGTTGGAGCCTACCTCCCCACTGCCTGCTCCCTCTCCTTACACTGGTCCTACTGGAGGTCTTGCTGAGCGTCGTGAGCCTGCGTCTCGTCCCGCGTCGCCTGTTCGTGCTGCCCGCGCTAGTGGTCGTGGTTCGCGTCCGCGTCCTCCTCCTGTCCCTGGCACGCACCGGATGTCTCTGCGTCCGTCCACTGCTCCTCTGCGTGCCCTTTTGCCTTCTCCTCCTGAGTCCTCCCTTCCTGTGCTTACCGACCCAGAGTCAGACTCCCTTCGTGCTGCCAGTCCTACTGTCACGCGTCTGCTTGCTACTGCCGTCACTGACCCCTCTTTTGAGTCCCCTGCTTCGTCTGCTCTTGTCGCTGAGCTCGTCGACTTTGCTGCTCGCTGCCGTCTAGACTACGCTGCTAGTCTTGTTGCTGAGTCTGCGTCTGTCTGTCCTCCGTCCGTCGGGGGTGAGTGTGCTCTTGACACGGACGTCCTAGAGGACAGGCAGGAGGATTTCCAGTGTCTGGTTGCTGCTTCACCTCATCTCGCGTCTGTACTGCTTGCTCCTGAGGGAGACCCGTATGCACTAGACATCCCGACTCCGCGCTCTTACGCGGAGGCCGTAGAGGGTCCCTACTCCTCTCAGTGGCAGGCAGCTATGGATGCAGAGATGGCTTCCTGGAAGTCCACAGGCACCTACGTTGACGCGGTTCCCCCTCCTGGGGCGAACATCGTCAGTGGCATGTGGATCTTCAGGGTGAAGCGGCCGCCGGGCTCTCCACCTGTCTTCAAGGCGCGGTACGTCGCTCGTGGCTTCAGTCAGCGGCAGGGAGTTGACTACTTTCAGACCTTCTCTCCCACCCCGAAGATGACCACTCTTCGGGTGCTGCTGCACATAGCCGCTCAGCACGACTACGAGCTTCACTCTCTCGACTTCAGCACTGCGTTCTTGCAGGGGAGCCTGCACGAGGAGATCTGGTTGCGCCGTCCACCTGGCTTCACTGGGACTTTCCCTCCTGGCACCCAGTGGAGCCTCCGACGGCCAGTCTACGGTCTCCGCCAGGCACCACGTGAGTGGCACGACACACTGAGGACTACGCTTGCGGCCCTTGGGTTTGCTCCTTCTACTGCTGACCCGTCGCTGTTTCTGCGCACCGACACTTCACTGCCGCCGTTCTACATCCTCGTGTACGTCGACGACTTGGTCTTTGCCACAGCGGACACTGCTGGACTCGCCTACGTGAAGTCCGAGCTGCTGAAGAGACACACGTGCACAGACCTGGGTGAACTGCGCAGCTACCTTGGCTTGCATATCACTCGGGACAGAGCACGCCGCACCATTACCTTGACTCAGTCACACATGGTGCAGCAGGTCCTTCAGCGCTTCGGCTTCACGTACTCCTCGCCTCAGGCCACTCCTCTGTCTACTCGTCACTCGCTCTCAGCTCTGCCTTCGGATGAGTCCGTAGAGTCGAGTGGCCCGTACCCAGAGCTTGTTGGCTGCCTCATGTACCTGATGACCTGCACACGACCTGACCTTGCATACCTTCTTAGCATTCTTGCACGCTATGTTGCTCCTGGGAGACACCGACCAGAGCACATGGCTGCAGCGAAGAGGGTATTGCGCTACCTGTGCAGTACGTCGGGCATGGGGCTAGTGCTTGGAGGGCGGAGTCCAGTGGTACTTACAGGTCACGCGGACGCTTCTTGGGCTGACGACCAGGCTACGCAGCGGTCGTCACAGGGTTACACCTTCAGCCTTGGCTCCGGCTCTGTCTCGTGGCGGGCTACTCGCTCGTCTTCGGTTCTCAGCTCGAGTTGTGAGGCTGAGATCTACACAGGGGCCATGGCTGCACAGGAGCTTCGCTGGCTCACCTACCTGCTGACTGACCTTGGAGAGCCGCCTCGTTCTCCTCCAGTGCTGTACGTAGACAACAAGGCCATGCTGGCCTTGTGTCGAGAGCAGCGTCTGGAGCATAGAACGAAGCACATTGCTCTTCGCTACTTAGGTCAGCCTGTTATGGGGTTGAACTCTCCTTTTCCCCCTTCCTTCCTCCTCAGCTGCAGGGACTTGATGGCCTTAGCGTTGCTGCGGGGTGGCTCGAATCCGTGGAGCACTCGTAGTGCAGGAAGGGAGTGACGGTGCACGCTCGCTCATTTGCTGCACCTCCTCCTCTTCTTCCTCTGCATCATTGGCCTCCTCTCCCCCATTCACAAGGGAAGATTGCCTTGTGGTGGTGCTGCCACTGCTTAGCTCCAAAGGCAGCTCCACGTGCTCCAAGCCGGAACTCTTCACCTCTCCAAACCGCACGCCTGTCTTCGCCTCATTCTCCGCCTTCCAATCCTTGTACATGAATTTCTCCATGAACTTGCAGTCCCTGCTCACCAGGAATTTCTTGGTGAATGGGTCCCAAAGAAGCCATCCCTTGCTGTTTTGAGCCATGCCCAAGTGCACGGCCCACACCGCTTTGGCACCAAGCTTGTTGTGCCAAAGATGCTTAGGCACGAGCGCCATGCACATGCACCCGAACACCCGAAGCATATCCACCTTTGGCTTCCTTCCAAGCCACTCCACATAGGGCACCCATTTGTCTGCTCCCACATGAGTCAAAACTCTGTTCTTGGCCACACACGCACTCCGCACCGCATCAGGCCAGAAATAGTCGGGTAGCCCGGCTTCAATGAGCAACCCGCGTGCCGCCTCCGTGATTGTGCGGTTCGCTTGCTCGGCGATGCCGTTCATTGCAGGGGAGTATGGCATGGTGAGGGAGTACCGTATACCATTCTTCTTCAGCCACAACCCAAACTCCTTGCTCAGGAACTCTCCCCCTCGATCGGTGCGGATTGACTTGACTAGACGGTCTTGTTGCCGCTCCACCATCGGGAACCAATCCGTCTTCAACGTTTCAGCCACGTTGCTCTTCTTGGCCAGCACATACACCCAAGTCATGCAGGTGTAGACGTCGACAATGGTGAGAAAATACTCAGCTCCAGCAGCTCCAAGCTTCTGGGGGCCCACCACATCCATCACCACCTCATCAAGTGGTGCCTTTGCCGTTGCCTCCGAACTAGGGAACGGAAACCGGGTGAACTTGGCTTGAATGCACGTCGGGCAGCCAAGCACCTCATCGGGCCCCCCCTTCACACGTATGCCAGCAACCATCTCATTCTTCACTAGCTGCTGCAAGATGGGCAGGGCCACATGCCCCATGTGCGGAGATTCACTCTACAATGGTAGTGAGCTAGACAACAGGGGTTGGCACGAACTACTAGAGGTGATCGTAGCTTTGCTTGGTTCCTTAGTGTTTGCACATTCATGGGAGAAATTGGCAAGAGTTTCCACTAGCAAAGTTGGAATTCCAGAATCAGTCCAACAAGAGATGGCAACAATGACTACATCAGGCACCTAGCAACCCTGCTGCTAGCCTGGTCGACCGCCAGCACAGCTCGGTCGACCGCCTGCCAGCGTTGCGTAGAGGAGCTGCGCCAGCACTGCAAAAAGGCGACCTGCCAACGGAGCAGGTCAACGGTGTGCCAACGCTGCAGCAGAGCGGCTGTCCAGCGTTGCCCCGTAGAACACAGCAGTGTGCACGCTCGCAGGTGTGCGTAGACGATTGGCCCGACTTGCCTCGTTGGGCATTCGTCGGCTGTTGTCTGCGCCTGACGAGCCATATCGACTCCGGGATACCAGCCCGCAGTCGCCTGCGCCATCGCAACCTAGACGACGTTCGCGTGCCACCGCAGAAGTCGTCGAGCAGGTTACCCAGTCGACCCGGTCGACCACCAGGTGCTTCCGGTCGACCACCTGGTCCCTCTGGTCGACCCAACTCCCGTCGAGCTACCCCCTGGTCGACGGACCCTTTCCGTTGACCAGAGCCATCAGCGGTTGTCGCCGAGCTCCCCTCGTCGACCGCTGCTCACTTGTCAGGTCGACGGACTGCTCCGTCGACCTCCCGGTCGAACTGCAGGTCCTGGTCGACGTCCCACCTGTCGCCCAGACCAGTCAGTTGCAGCTGTCGAGCTCCCTAGTCGACAGCAACACCACAGCGGTCCCCTGCAGCTCGACGAAGCCTGTCGAGCAGCTCTCCCACTGTGAACGGTCGGTTGCTACTCCCGTACATCCGACCAAGTCGTCGGCATTGCCCAAGCGAGGGCGGGGCCAACACTCCATTCCTGTTTACACTCCCCTACCGCGATCACGCTTGGGCCTCCAGCCCACACGGCAGTACTCCACGGAGAAAACTCATCCTCGGCGTGCACCCCACACACAGCACGCCGTCACCGCACCAGCCGTGCAGAAGGGCACGGCACCTACTGCTGCACCTCATCGTCGCCGTCGCCGACGTCGGCCAGACGAACTTGGCCGATGGCGACCGAGCACCGGTTGAAAGCCGGAAAATGCAGCGCCTTCGTCAGGAAGTCCGCCGGCTGCTCGGTGGTCGGGATGTACTTCAGCACAAATTTCCCGCGCCTCACCATGTGTTGCAGCCAGGCGTAGCGTCGCTCCATGTGCTTGAGGTTGCGCGTCAGTCCCAAGCCCTCAGCGACCGTGATTGCCGACTTGTTGTCGACTCGGAGGATGGTCGGCTTCCCAGCGTTGAGGAGCTTGAATTCCGCAAGGAGGAAGCGGAGTCGACGCCCCTCCTTGCCAGCATCCGTGGCCGCCACGTACTCAGACTCGGACGATGACAATGTCGCGCACTTGATGCGCGAACTCGACCAGGAGACTGCGGGCCCACCGTAGACGAACACGTAGCCTCCCGTGCTCGTCCGGTTCTGCCTGTCGCCCGCGTCATCGGCATCGACGTAGCCGATCAGCTCCAATGATTCTGGTCCACCGCCGAACTCCAAGGCGGTATCGCGGGTGTCGGCGAGGTAGGCGAGGCAGCGGTCGACCTTGCGCCAATGCTGGTCGCTCCTCACCGTGAGGCCACTTCCCCGCTTGCTGCAAGCAAACGCGATATCCGGCCTTGTCGTCGTCGCCCCGAACTGCCGCGAGCTGACCTTCTGCTGGTACTCCTCCTCTTTGCGCTCCTGAGCCTCCTCGTCATCGAACGTCAGCTGAGCGTAGGCGTCGATCGAGACCGGTGTCTCCGGGAATCGACCGCCCTGCTCTTCGTCGATGAAGCGCCTGTGTAGCTTATCGGCGTAGCCCTGCTGGTGCAGCCACAACTTCCTGGCCGGCTTGTCGCGCACGATCTCCAGCCCAAGGTACTTCACCACCGGCGAGATCTCACGTAGCTCGAAGGCGGTCTCCAGCAGCTCCTTCAGCTCCTTCAGCATCGCGGTGCTGCTGCCAGCGGCAAGCAGGTCGTCGACGTAGACCACCACCCAGCAGGTCACTTCGTCATCGCTGGCCTTGAAGTAGAGCGCCTCGTCGACCTGGCTCTTCTTCCAGCCAGCGCCCAGCAGCACACCGTCGAGAGCCCTGTACCACAGCAGCGGCGACTGCTTCAGCCCGTAGAGGCTCTTCAGGTTCTTACACACCCGGCCGGTCCCGTCGTTGAAGTAGTCCGGCTGGTACATGTAGAGCACCCTGTCGAGCTTGCTCTGCAGGAAAGCGTTCTTCATGTCGAGCTGCATCAGGTTGAGATCAAGGACGGCGACGATGCTGAGGAAGATCCTCAGCGTGACGTAGCTGCTCACCGGTGAGTACGTCTCGTCGTAGTCGGCGCCGTACACTTGCGTGAAGCCCTTCACGACTAGCCTCGCCTTCTCGCACTCGACGGTGTCGTCGATGCGGTACTTGGTCGTCAGCACCCATCGGTTCTTCATAATGTTCACCCAGCTCCCAAGTCCCCATAGCGATGAGGCTACGGATTTCTTCTTCCATGGCGGCCTTCACCGCCTCGCCCTTCCAGCTCGACAGCGCCTCCTTCACCGTCATCGTGGCGATGTCCCAGCGGTGTTCGGGGTCGGCATGCACGTCAGGGTCGAGCTCCGGCATGTCTTCATCCTCCTCGGAATCGTCGTACAGCAGGTCGTCGTCGACCTCGTCGTACACCGTGGTGAAGGCAGCTGGCGGTAGGCAGGCGTGGAAGCTCAACCGCTCCGGCGGCCGTCGGGCTCGACCTGTGGGTGGTAGCTCGGGCTTCGTGATCGGCACTTCCATTACATCGCTGTTGGTGGACTCCTCACCCGCCGACTGCTCCCCTTTCTCGTCGACGAGAACGTCATCGACCAGCTGCTTCGACCCTTCGACCGCCTGTTCGTCTGCTGCTGCCTTGGACAAATCTCCTGTCGACCGCTCCGGCTGCTGCTCTCCTGTTGAGTGTACCCCTGCCGTTGCCTCCTGTTTGACCGGCTCCCCTGTCTGGTGCTCCCCTGTCGTCGTCGGCTTGCCATCTTGGTCGACGAGCTTGGCACCCTGTCGACCGCCGGCGATGCCATGGGCCGGCGCCACAGGTGACGCCTCAAGGCTCCCCTCATTGTCGGTGGGCGACATAGGTGCCGACCCAGGCCGATCTGCGACGGGGAACGGAGGAGCAAAGAAAGGGGGAGGGGAAAGAACCTCCACAACATCCTCATCACCGGGTTCGTCGACTTCGGCGAGCAACGGAACCGTCGCTGGCGATGTATCCGTTGGCGGGTGCGCCTGCGTCCGCTTCGACGCCGGCCCATACTTCGCCTTCCACACCTCCAGTGACAGCGTCTCGTAGAAGATCACCTCGACCGACGTGACCACCTTGTTGTCGGTCAGGTCGAGCACTTCCCAGCCCTTGCTCTCTGGCGACACACCCAGGTGAAGTCCCCAGCGAGCCTTCGGCGCCAGCTTCCCACCACGTTGCTGCTCGGGAACCATGAACTGCACCATGCAGCCCCACACCCGCGCCAGCGTAAGGTCGGGCTTCTGCCCGGTCAGCAGCTGGTACAGAGTCGTCCCCGGCGGCGTCGTCGACCGCTCCAAGCAGTTGCGCACCTAGACAGCTTGTCGTAGAGCAAGGTGCCACCAGTGGTGCTGCACGCCCATGTGCAGCAACATCGTCCGCACGGACTCGATAGTCGTGCGCATCTCCCGCTTAGCCATGCCATTCTGCTGCGGAGTGTAGGGGCACGTCAGGTCGTGGACGATGCCCTTCTCGTCGACGAAGTCGGTGAACGCCTTCCCGAGGAACTCCCCTCCTCGATCGAAGCGAAGTGACAGCACCGACTTCTTCGTCTGCCGTTCCACCAGCACCAGCCACCGCTGGAACTCCCGCAGCACGTCGCTCTTCCGAGCGACCGGCATTGCCCATACAAATCGAGTATGGCGATCCTTCAGCAGCAGGAAGTACAAGCTGCCATCGTTGGCAGCTATTCGAAATGGCCCGCACAAGTCAATGTGCACGACAGCCAGCGCCTCCGCTGCGTCCGAGCCCTTGGCAAGGAAGATGTGCCGCGCCAGCTTTCCTCCGACGCACGAGACACACGGCGGGTCTGCTCCGGTCGACGGCGTGATGTCGAGCCCAACAGCAACTCCATGCTTTGCCGAGCTCTTGATCGTGTCGACGCCGATGTGCGCAAGCCTCACATGCAGCCGATCAGGGGTCGCCTTTGACGCCGAGACGATCGACCGTAGAGCCACCACCCTGGTCGACGGCGACTGTGTCGAGCAGGGGCGAAGGTCTGTGCAGAGGACTCGTCCGGTGTAGCGTGCTCGACCGAGCACCTCCCCGGTCGTAGCAACGAGCAGCATCTCGTCGCCGTCACCCTGCAGCTGCACTCCGCTCTCCTTCAGTTGGCCGGCTGACAGCAGGTTCGCCTGAACACCCGGAACGTAGAGCACGTCGGGGATGAGCACCCGCTTCCCGGCCTCCCCTTGCAGAGCGACAGTTCCACAACCCTCGACAGACTGTAATGCCCCGTTGATCCACGCACGTGCTTCACTCCGCCGCTCGGCCCCATGTCGACGAAGACCGACTTTGTCCCCATCAAGTGGTGGGAGCACCCGCTGTCAAGCAGCTCCGCCATCGGGTTGGCCTGCACAGCTGCTGCCACCGCCTGGAAGTCCTCGCCAGCCTCCGGTGCTAGCGAGACCGTCGGCTCCACCACGCCGACCATCGAGCACGACGCCTCCCCGTCGCCTCGGCTCTTGCCGCTGGAGCTGTCGACGTCCTTCGTCGAGGACGTCTTCTTCGACGCTTGCTTCTCCTTGCGCGGCTTCTCAATTCGACGGGGGCGACGACTGGTCGATCGACCGCGGCCTTCCTTGTTGTCGTCCTCGTCGCTGTCATCGCGGTCGGGGCACTCGAAGGAGAGATGGTCGGGGTCGCCGCAGATCCAGCACTCCCGCTTTCGACCACCACCTCGTCGACCCTTGTCCCGCGTCGACCTCTTCTCGTCGACGTCCTTCGTCGACCGCCCACCTCCGCTACCACCTCCGCCTGGCTTCCCGCGCTGCTCGTGCTGACTATTCGGCTTCGTCGGTGCAGCGTAACTCGCCTGCGGAAGGAACTCCGTGGGCTGCTCTGCCTCCTGCATCGCCTCATCCTGGAGGATGTAGCTGGTAAGGGAGTCCTCGTCGAGGGACTCACGTGTGCCGGGCACCATCGTAAACCTCTTCATGAGGTTGTAGCTGCGCGGCAGGCCCTTGAGGACGTGGGTGATGTAGGATGCCGTCGAGTATTCGGCGCCCGCCATCCTTATCTCAGCTAGGATCCGTCGAGCTCGGTTGTAGTAGTCCGTTGCCGACTCCTGCTCGCCCATTCGAATGTGAGTCATCTTCTCCTCTAGCTGTCCGATGTACAGGTCGTCCCTGGCCTGGTACATCGACATGATGAAGTGCCATGCCTGGTGACCAGCATCCAGTCGCTCTCGACAGCTCCTGAGCGCTAGCTGCACCACTTGCGAGCAGCACCTCGAGATGACCATGAAGGTGAGCAGGTGAGCAGAACGAAACTCCCCGCGTAGCTCGACATCCTCCTCGGGCGGAAAGGGCACGGTGCCATCGGCGAAGCCCTTCAGCCCGGCGACCTCTAGCCGAGGTTCAATCGACTCCCTTCAGGTGATGAGGTCCCGTCGACCTTGCAGCGGTGCGACGGTGATCCGGTCCGGCGAGAACTTGAAGTAGCCATACGCCGGTGCAATCCCGCCCGCCGTCACGTGTGTCGTCACCAAGAGCCCTCCACCCCTTCGTGGAGGAGAACGGCGTCGAACATCGACGTCAGCACGCGAGCTCCCTGCAGCAGCCGTCGACCGCTGCACTCGCGCCTGGATTCCGTCGACACCACCGTCGACCTTGATCACTCCTCTCTGCCTCGTGCCTTCGCTGCCGCTGACTCGTGCACCACCGTCGACCTCGTCGTCGACGCCACCTTTGTTGCGCACCGGTCGAGGAGAAGTAGGACGGGAAGGGTGTTCTGTCGCCCACTGCGACCGGATGCCCAACTCGGCGATCACCAAGGGAATCGTCCCGTACTCGCCATCCGTGTGGCGTCTCCTCGCGTCAGCCAAACGTGCCTCCAAGGTGTCCGCTACACCCGCATCAACTACGGGGTCGACCATGGCGACAATCGCTGCTGCCGGCCTACGAACGACTTAGTAGGTGCAAAAGTCGGCTCCTATCTGAAGGTCGCGTCTTCGCTCCACGCTCACCGCACCATGCGGAGATTCACTCTACAACGGTAGTGAGCTAGACAACAGGGGTTGGCACGAACTACTAGAGGTGATCGTAGCTTTGCTTGGTTCCTTAGTGTTTGCACATTCACGGGAGAAATTGGCAAGAGTTTCCACTAGCAAAGTTGGAATTCCCGAATCAGTCCAACAAGAGATGGCAACAATGACTACATCAGGCACCTAGCAACCTTGCTGCTAGCCTGGTCGACCGCCAGCACAGCTCGGTCGACCGCCTGCCAGCGTTGCGTAGAGGAGCCACGCCAGCACTGCAGAAAGGCGACCTGCCAACGGAGCAGGTCGATGGCGTGCCAACGCTGCAGCAGAGCGGCTGTCCAGCGTTGCCCCGTAGAACACAGCAGTGTGCACGCTCGCAGATGTGCGCTGACGATTGGCCCGACTTGCCTTGTTGGGCATTCGTCGGCTGTTGTCTGCGCCTGACGAGCCATATCGACTCCGGGATACCAGCCAACAGTCGCCTGCGCCATCGCAACCTCGACGACGTTCGCGTGCCTCCGCAGAAGTCGTCGAGCAGGTTACCCAGTCGACCCGGTCGACCACCAGGTGCTTCCGGTCGACCATCAGGTCCCTCTGGTCGACCACAATTCCCGTCGAGCTACCCCCTGGTCGACGGACCCCTTCCGTCGACCAGAGCCATCAGCGGTTGTCGCCGAGCTCTCCTCGTCGACCGCTGCTCACTTGTCAGGTCGACGGACTGCTCTGTCGACCTCCCGGTCGAAATGCAGGTCCTGGTCGACGTCCCACCCGTCGCCCAGACCAGTCAGTTGCAGCTGTCGAGCTCCCTAGTCGACAGCAACACCACAGCGGTCCCCTGCAGCTCGACGAAGCCTGTCGAGCAGCTCTCCCACTGTGAACGGTCAGTTGCTACTCCCGTACATCCGACCAAGTCGTCGGCGTTGCCCAAGCGAGGGCGGGGCCAACACTCCATTCCTGTTAACACCATGCGCCGATGCAAAGTCAACCAATCACACTCCCCCGTAGCCGAAGTCGGATTGGAGAATGCCGCGCTCACAATAGCGCCCCACATGCTCTCTCCGTAGTCCTCCGCTGCTGCCTCGGGGTTCTCCTCACCCTTGTGCTGCTCCTTGGCTGCTGCACCTCTCTCCTTAGGTTCACCGAGCTTGCTGGTCCCTCCAAGATTGCACTTCTTGGTCACCTTCTCCTTAGCGCGAGCGTCCGCGCTATCGCCGCTACCAACCGCTTCACCCTTGGTACTGACGCTTGCTGCCACTTGCCTCTCCTTCGGCATGGGGACCACAGAGATCTGTCACATCTCGTTGTAGACATCCCTATCCTCATGAAGGTCCCATAGAATCCGCTCGTCAAGCCTTGCGGTGTAGGTCTTGGCTCCCTTCGAGTTCGTGTCCATGCCGGCCTTTGCCAACCGCCGCACGGAAATCAGGTTTGCTGTAAGTTTGGGTATCCAAAGCACGTTCTTGAGGCCCACCATCTTCCCATCAGCACCCTTGAACATGGCCTTCTCCATGCCTTTCACCTCTGCTCGCTGCCCCAAAGCGGATGTGACATGCTTCACCGGTGACGGTTCGAGTTCGGTGAGCAAGTCCGGGTGAGGTGTCATGCTATAGGTAGCGCCACTATCGATCACCCAATAGTCAAGGGGGTGTAGGGTCACCTTCCCCACAGCTGCCGGCTCCTCAAAGCCTTCATCCTTCTCTGGACCAGCCGGTACTTGCGTGGACACGAAGTAGAATAGACCCGGGTACTGATCGTCGCTCGGGTCCTTGTCGTTATCTTCGTTCTTCATGTTTGCAGCACCGCCACCGCGACCGCCACGGCCTCCACGGCCTCTTCCTCTCCCTCATCCTGCTCCTCTACCCTCCTAGCCTTGAGCAGGGGTCCATCCTTCAGGGAGTTTGAAGCAATCGCGCCACATGTGCCCGGTCTTGTGGCAATAGTGACATTCACCGTCAAATCGGCCGCGACCGCGACCATAGCTCTTGTCGTCGCTGCCGTAACCGCCACTCCCGCGGCCTCCGCCGAAGTTGCTGCCACCAAACCTTCCTCCCCTTCGTCCTCTGCCTCTTCCACGGCCATATCCACGGCCGATGCTCGCTGCCCCAGCGCCATCCGCACTCGCCAACTCACGGCGGCGGAAATCCTCTTGAAGGATAGCTCGCTTCACGTCTTCAAGCGAGAGGCGGGGCAAGTCGCGATTCAGGAAGATGATGAGCGAGGACCATGACTCAGGGAGTAGGGCCAGCAACTTGGTCTTCTTTTGGAGCTCACTCTAGTTCAAATCAGCTGCCTCAAGCCGCGTCAACAAGTCGAAGAATTTCTGCACCCCTTCTTCAACCGCTTCATCCTCTTCAATTCGTAACGTCGCCATTTGCCGTTCCAACACCACAGCTACCGCCGCTGTTGCAGGAGCGTGTACACACTTGAGAGCAGCCCATGCCTTTGGTCCCTTCTCTGGTTCACGATGGAATGGCTTGATGTGACGGATCTGGCTGCTCCCCAACGCTTGCCCAAGTAGGAGGTAGCCTTGTGCGCTCTTCTGCACCCACTGGCTCTTCTCCGGGTCGTTCTCGGGGCGCTTCTCCGTTCCTTCCGTCACCTCCAGCAGGTTGTAGTGGTCAAACACGTTCTTCATTCTGAAGGACCACTGAGCAAAGTTGTCACCGTTGAACTTGTCAAGGCCAAACACTCTAGGCTCATCCCTAGATGGGCCAACGCTTGGTTGCACGGGCGCCATGGCTGAATCACGGGGTTGGCCTTGAGCATGGGCTTCTCCACTGCCACCAGCACCTCTGCCAACCCTTTCCTCAGGTCCAGCCATTGTCGAAACTGATCCAAGGGGCTCTGATACCACTTGTTATAGTCACAATAGGCTTCAATGTGCCTAAAACGAAAGATAGAGTGCACAGTCGGATTTCTGCATAGCGGCTTCAAACAATCATATCGTTGTGATCACAACTTCAAATGACCTGATTCAACTTGGATCTAGAGCGTCGTACTGTCGCCTACAACAGGTAATTTCAATCACACGATTTAACCAAGTATTGATGACATAGCGTTGGTTTGAACGAACGGCACTATGGCAGCCACTATAGTCTTAGAAACACAGGATAGGAAGAGTTACCAAGAGTTACGAGTTGGGAATGACTCCTAGCTCCTACAAATCCCAAGAGCCAAGGTACAGTAATGTGGAACAGTGCCACACTGTCCCCAACCACGAAGGGTTTCGAAACTACCCTCCACAAGGGTCTACACCAACAGAAGTGTTACACTACACATTGTAATGTAACTATCTTCAACATCTTGAGGTGTACCCTTTTGGCGAGCTTCGGAATCACTTGAAGCTTGAACCAAGGCTCCGGTTCTTCATCACAAAACTCGTCCTTGAGTTCTTGATGGGTCTGCTGCACACACCTGCGACACGCCGAACGCTCGACAAGCGACAAAATAGAAACCGCGCACGACAAAATAGAAACCGCGCGGGACACACAAATGATCGCGTAACACGCGACTAGCGATAACTCGCTATTGACTCGACACACACACACTCGACATCATGACCCATCATTCACACACTATTATAAGCATGAAATATATATCATCTCATGCACTCATTCCATTCCATGCACTCACGCACGAACACACACGGACAACAAGCCGAGTGCAAACCGTAGGGTTGCACCAACAGTTGAGGACTTGCCAATCACAGCTTGATGATTTGGCATGCAAGGTGTTCTATGACGACGGCAAGGTTTAAGTGTTTGGTCCTTCATGGGAGAATTATGCGGATGGGTACTTCAACGACGGTAATTATGAGATGAGGTTGATTGCGATGAATGATATGGATGACGTGTATGATGATGGTGAGTTTTATAAGGTGGAAGATAAGGTGAAATCCTTCATTGAGGTTGAGATTGATGACATGGGAGGTTCGGCATCATGTGTGGAGAAGGACATGCTCAAGGAGAAAGATGTGCGTGTGGAGGCACTAGTGAAGCCGAACAAGGGGAATCGTGTCAACAAAGAAGCATCAATGATCATAATTGAAGATGAAGCTGCAAGCGTGGAGTGTGACGGAATTAAAGCTGCAAAAGAAACCCTCGTGGCGAAGGGAATGAAGGCAAACGGAACTGCAAAGGTGCGGCCAAGGAGGAGTGCAAGGCTCGAAAGTCTCTATCGAGGATTGGACATCAAGGCGGTCAATTTCAAGCCAAGGAAGCAAAGGATTAAGTTGCAAGAGGTGCAGGGGATTTTGAATATGACTTAGATCAAGAGGAGTACGGAGTGTGTGGTTCACGAACCACACGGGAGATTGTTGGAGGTGCTTTGTGGAACCACACTACGCGACGGCTATATTCGGACCTACGGCGAAGACTACACGGTGGAAATGGAAGAAGCAAAGAGAAGAAACTAAGAAGCTCCTCAGTGCGGAGATAACTACTACAACGGGAGCTAGACTACGGGCTAGGCACGAGTGCTCGTGTGATCTCTGCGTTCCTTGGTCCTTAGTCGTTTTCCTAGTGCTCACACTGCTTGCTATTTCGCGGGGTAAGTTGGCAAGAGTTTCACTAGAGAAAGTTGACAACAATGGTACAATGCAGTTGGCATGGCAAGACTACATCAGAGCTAGCATTCAGGTCAGTCAACTGCCAGCGCAACACAGTCGACCGCGTTCCAGCACGAATTGGTCGACCGCGCTCCAGCAGGGCAAAGTCGACGGCGTGCCAACGTTGCAGGTCGACGGTGTGCCAGTGTAGCTCTCGTAGTACAACAACGCACCAGCTTCGCAGGTGCTCGTAGATGATTAGCGTGCTGAGCCTTGTCATCTTCACCGCGCACACACCAAGTCAACCTGGCACTGACAAATGCATCTGATCTGCCACGTCGACCTCGAGATACCATCACCGAGGTCGGACTCGCCAACTTCGCGTGGGCGACCGTCGCACTCCTCCGCAGAACCTCGTCACCCAGGTAACTCGGTCGACCGGGCAACCACGTCGACCAGCTACTCCCGTACGTGCCCGTCGACCTACCAAGTCGACGACCACCCCAAGTCGACCTCACCAAGTCGACCAGCTCCAGGTCGACGTCACTTCTGGTCGACCAGCTCCATGTCGACCAGCGCTCTTGGTCGACCAGCTCCATGTCGACCAGCACTCCTGGTCGACCAGGTCCATGTCGACCATCACTCCTGGTTGACGAGCTCCATGTCGACGAGCGTAGTTGTCACCCGACCACCCAAGTTGGCTACCCGAAGTCGGCGTCACCAAGTTGACGCCCAACTACTCGACGCCCTGCTGCTCGGCGTCCTGAGTTGTGGTCGACGTCGACCCCTCCTACATCGACCACCAGGTCAGGTCGACCACCAGGTCGACATCACGCCTGGTCGACCTACCACCAAGTCGACCAGCAGGCCTGTCAGCCGACTACCCAAGTCGGCTGCCCCAAGTCGGCGTCACCCTGAAGTCGGCGCCCGTGCAATGGCCCTCGTGCAAGTCGGCCTCCACGTCAACCAGCTCGCCCACTGCTGCAGGTCGGCTGCTCCCCTAACGCCCGACCATGAAGTCGGCTCTGCCCAAGCGAGGACGGGGCCAACACACAACTCCCGCTCACACTCCCTTGCCGCGTTCACGCTTGGGCCCCAGCCCACACGGCAGTACTCCTCGGAGAATAGCTCGTCGACATGCACCCAACACACTGCACGTCATCTACCGCACCAGCCATGCAAGAAGGCATGGCACCTACTGCTGCACGTCGTCAACTTCGTCGCCCACGTCGGCCAGGCGCACCTGGCCGATGGCGACGGAGCATCGGTTGAGTGCAGCGCCTTCGTCAGGAAGTCGGCCGGCTGATCGGTGGTCGGGATGAATCTCAGCAAGAACTTCCCACGCTTCACCATGTGCTGCACCCAGACCTGTCGCCGCTCCATCTGCTTGAGGTTGCCTGTCAACCCCATGCCCTCGGCGACTGTGATGGCCGACTTGTTGTCCACCCGAAGGACGTCAGCTTTCCAGCATCCTGCTGCTGGAACTCTGCAAGGAGAAAGCGAAGTCGGCGTCCCTCCTTGCCGGCTTCGGTGGCCGCCACGTACTCTGACTCAGTCGACGACAACGTCGCGCACTTGATGCGCTGGCTCGACCAGGAGACTGCGGCCCCTCCGTAAACGAACACGTAGCCGCCCGTGCTCGTTCTATTCTGCTTGTCACCGGCGACGTCTGCGTCCACGTAGCCGACCAGCTCCAGCGACTCTGGTCCACCGCCGAACTTGAGGGCGGTGTCACGCGTGTTGGCGAGGTAGGCGAGGCAGCGGTCAACCTCGCGCCAGTGCTGGTGGATCCTCATCGTGAGGCCTCTCCCCAGCTTGCTGCATGCAAAGGCGATGGCCGGCCTCGTTCTCGTCGCCGCGAACTGCAGCGAGCCGACCTTCTTCCGGTACTCCTCCTCCTGTCGCTCGTGTGCCTCCTCGTCGTCGAAGGTGAGCTCGCCGTAGGCGTCGACCGAGACTGGCATCTTTGGGGTGCGCCCGGTCTGCTCCTTGTCGATGAAGCGCCTACGCAGCATGTCGGCGTAGCCCTGCTGGTGCAGCCACAGCTTCCCCGCTAACCTGTCGCAGATGATCTCCAGCCCGAGGTACTTGTGCACCGGCGAGATCTCACGCAGCTCGAAGGCGGACTTCAGCAGCTCCTTCAGCTCCTTCAACATCTCGGTGCTGCTGCTGGCGGCGAGCAGGTCGTCGACGTAGACCAGCACCCACCAGCCCACTCCGTTGTCGCCGACGTTGAAGTACAGAGCCTCGTCGACTTGGCTCTTCTTCCACCCGGTGCCGACCTGCACGTTGTTGAGCGCCAAGTACCACAGCAGCGGCGACTGCTTCAGCCCATACAGGCTCTTCAGCAGCTTGCAGACCTGGCCGGTTCCGTTGTTGAAGTAGTTCGGCTGGGACATGTACAACACCCGGTCGAGGTTGCTCTGCAAGAAGGCGTTCTTCATGTCGAGCTGCATCAAGTTGAGGTTGAGGACGGCACGATGGTGAGGAAGATCCTCAGTGTGACGTAGCTGCCCACCGGCGCGAACGTCTCGCCGTAGTCGGCGCCATACACCTGGGTGAAGCCCTTCACAACCAGCCTCGCTTCTCGCGCTCGACGGTGTCGTCGACGTGGTACTTCGTTGTCAACACCCACCGGTTCTTCATGATGTTCACTTCCGGCGGGGGTTCGACCAGCTCCCAAGTGCCCATGTTGATGAGGCTGCGGATCTCCTCCTCAATGGCGGCCTTCACCGCCGGGCCCTTCTAGCTCGCCAACGCCTCCTTCACCGTCATCGACGAAATGTCCCAACGGTGTTCGGGGTTGGCCAGCATGTCCGGGTCGAGCTCCGGAAACTCCTCGTCCTCCTCGGCATCGTCGTACAGAAGGTCGTCGTCATCGTCCACGTCGTACACCGTGGTGAAGGCAGCGGGGACGAAGAAGTCCGGCGGCCTCCGAAGTCTATCCGGCTTCCGGGGTTCAGGCCGAACCTCCACCACGTCACTCTTGGTGGACTCCCCGGCGTCCCCTCCATCGTCACCACTGCTCTCGTCGTCCTGGTGTACCTCGGTCGACTTTCTGGTCGACCTCTCCCTTGTGGTCGGCTCCCCTGCTGACGACCCGGTTGGCGACTGCTCCGTGGTCGGCGTCACCGCTCCCTGCTCCCCCGTTGGCTGCTACCTTGCTGGTTCCTTCGTTGCTGGCTTCACCCAAGCCGGCTGCTCCTCCTCGACCTGCTCTTCCCCGACATCAACTTGCCGCTCGTCACGTTGGCCACCGGCGATGCCCTTGGCCGGCACCGAAGGCAACGTCCCACAACTCCCCTCATTGCCGGAGGCCGACACAGGAGTCAGCCCACGCAGGTCGGCCACGGGGAGGGGCAGGGGTCGGAGGGGAAGGCAAAGGAGGACGGACGACCTTGGCATCCTCATCAACAAGCTCACTGTGAGGATCTAGGATCGAGCTCAGAAAAGAGAATATGAATTGAATGATCACCTGGGTACAACACGAGGCTATATATAGGCTAGATACAAGGCCCCGTAACCAGGTGTTTCGCGAAGGTTCCGCAAGTCGCGAAGCGTCCCTAACATATTTTTCCCGAATTCGGTAGGAGGCAATTTGATGGCAACCGAAAAGCCAGAATTCGGTGCACGCAACCTAGCTCGGTGCTATAACTATAATAAAATATAGGAAAGCACCTAGCCTAGGAAATCAAGCAATTCATGCATGCATATAATTATCCTATGCTAGAAATAGCATAATAAAGTAAAGGCAAGCAAGCATAGCTGGCATAAGCCGTCGTACTCTCACACGTCCCCCCCTCAAAGCTGGGTGGTATGCTGAAGACATTGCAAGCTTAGTCCCCAACAGTCCCATGAGCTCCTTCCTGAACTTACTCGTGAATTTTGGGTCTCTGTCTGAGATGAGTGTAGCGGGGATGCCGTGGATGGTGATGAAGCGGTCGAAGAAGAGGCGAGCAGTTGCTTCAGCTGTAGCTGTGGCGTTGGTCGGTATGAAGTGACCCATTTTGGAGAACTTATCAATCACCATGAGGATGGAATCATGTCCTTGTGAGGTCGAACGAAGTCCTGTGATGAAGTCGAGGCTAACGACCTGCCATGGCTGCTCCGGTACGGGTAGAGGCTGAAGTAACCCTGCTTTTTTCTGCTTGCTATTCTTCATCCGCTGGCACGTGTCCCAAGAGGTGACGAACTGCTGCACGTCTGCTGCCATCCGAGGCCAGTAGTAATACTTCGCTATCCCTGCTAACGTCTTGTTGCTCCCGAAATGTCCCGCGTAAGGTACGTCGTGAAACTCCACCAATAGGATCTGCCGTAGCGGGGCGTAATTCGGTACCCAAATCTTTCCTGAACCCTTCCTTACAGCTAAGTCTTTCTCCCACTGTAACAGCTTCTGTTTCTCTGCCGTTGCTATCTCGCCGTCAACGGAGTACCCATGTTGGAATAGACCCTTGAGCAGAGGGTTCATCCCGTCGAGCTGGATGCCTGCTACGTGTCCGGGGCGGCTCAACGCGTCTGCCTTGTTGTGTAGCCCGGGCTTGTAGACGATGTCGTAGTGGAAGTGAGTTTCCAGTAAGTCCACCCACCGCACCTGTCGTCGTGAGAGCGTCGGTTGCGACTTTAGGTATTTGAGACTGCAGTGGTCAGTATAGACTGTAGTCTTGGCTCCCTCTAGGTAACACCTCCACGCCTTGAAGGCTATGACTATCGCTAAGGCTTCCTTGTCGTGAATGGTGTAGTTTTGTTCTGCTCCGTGTAGCTTCTTGCTGAGGTAGGCAATAGGCTGTAACCCGTTTCCGTGATCCTGCATTAGTACTGCTTCGACTGCTTGGTCACTAGCATCCGCTTCAACGACGTAGTCCTTCTCGGGGTCCGGTAGGATGAGTACTGGTGCTGTAATCAGTGCTGTCTGTAACTCTTCCATGGCTTGCTGATGAGGAGTATCCCATTTGAAGGGCATATCATTTTTTAGTAGGTCGGTTAGTGGCGCTATTATCTTTGCGTACTGCGGCACGAACCTGTTGTAGTAGTTGGCGAAGCCTAGGAACTGTTGCAACTCCTTCACGTTCTCTGGTACTTTCTACTTCTTGACGGCTTCGATCTTCCGCGGGTCCACGTGTACGCCCTCGGCACTCACCATGTGCCCGAGAAACTGCACCTTCTTCAGGGCGAAGTCGCTCTTCGACAGCTTCTCGTAGAACTTGTTTTTACGCAGGATCTCGAACACCTTCCGCAGATGCTCCACCTGCTCCTTCATGTTCTTGGAGTAGATGAGGATATCGTCCAAGTACACCACTACGCACTCGTCCAGCAGGGGCCGTAGGATGTGATTCATTTCCACCAGGAACGTTGCTCGTGCGTTGCAGAGTCCGAACGGCATCACCAAGTATTCATAGGAGCCGTATCTGGTACGGAACGCCGTCTTGTGGATCGAGTTGTCCGCCATCTTGATCTGCCTGTAACCCGACCGTAGGTCCAACTTCGAAAAGACTGTTGCACCACGCAGTTGGTCCAGTAGGTCGTCTATGCGCGGTATGGGGTATTTGTTTTTAACTGTCTGTTTGTTCAGTGCACGGTAGTCGATGCACATCCGTAAACTGCCGTCTTGCTTTGGAGTGAAGAGAACTGGTGCACCGTAGGGAGAGGTGGATGGGTGGATCAGTTGTCTGTCCAGTAGATACTCTATCTGTTTCTTCATGTCTGTCAGTTCGGTATGGTGCACGTGAGACGGGTTTCGCACCTGGTTCCTCCACGATCTCATGCTCGTGGGTGCGTGCTGGAGGTACGCCTGCAGGTAGGTCGTCGGGCATTATATCCTTGTATTGCTCCAAGATCTACATTACTGCTGCAGGGAGCTCGGAACTCGGCTTCTTCTCCTCTGCTGCTACCATGACCAGTGCTAGGTAACCCGTATTACTCTCGTTCACAGTCTGTTCGAACCGTGCCAGTGTCGTTTCAGGTACATCCCCTGTATCCGCCAGCTTCGGAGTGCTATCCGCTTCCCGTTGTTGTAGATGCACACTTTGCTGTTGACCCAATCGATCTCGGGGTTGAACCGCTTCATAAAGTCTCGCCCCAAGATAAAATCTAGCCCTTTGATGTTGGTGACTGGTAGCTGCGGCTTCCACCTCAACGCACCTATATGCAGCTGCAGTGATGCTTCGCCGTGGATAGGAAGCTTCGTACCATCCACCATGGTTGCTGAAAACTGGGTCTCTTCCGCCTTCTCTCCAATTTTCTCCAATGCTCCGCGGTCACACACCGAGTGAGATGCACCGCTGTCCACTTGTGCCTGGAGGCGTCGCCCATTGCATAACACCTCGAGGAGTAGTGGTTTCTGCTGCGCTGAGTAGCCAAAGAGGGTCTCGTTAATAGGATCATAGGGTACATCAAACTTAATACCTTCCCTATTTCCTATACCCGACTCAACGCTTTCCAACTTCACCTGGGGGGTAGGAGGATTTTTCTGAGGCTTGTATAATTTCTCTTGAGCCTGGATGTCTCCTCTAAGCCTTGGCAGCTTGTGTAGGCTTCACCTGTGGGCAACGGGGTGCCTTAACACTGTGCTGCGGGGAGAGAATATTAACTCCACGAAACGCACGACCCTTTTCTACGCTCCGTAGTACTTTGCCCAACTTCTCAGGTACCTGAATAATTTCTAAAGGCTTTTTCTTGGCCTCTAGACCTCCCCTGAATTTTTTAAACGCTTGAAAACCACGAGAAGCAATATTCTTTGTTAGAGTATCTTTATAGGATACTTTTAACGAATTCTTACTTTCGTGGGTGTTCGGCTGGAGTTTCCCGTTCGGTGCAGAGTCTTTTTCGCGGAGCCTCTATTCGCCTCGGCAATTTCCCCTGATGCCGGCCGGTCGTGACGTTTTAGATTCGCGCCATCTTTTTCTCCTTTTTTCACCCGCTCCGAAGTCGCCACGTCGTCGCCTTTTTCTGCTTTTCGGATCTTTACGCGATCGCCAGGTCGATCCGCGACTACTGGCGATTCCCATTTTTTTACTTCGGGGGTGCTCCACTGTTTACGTCCCGGAGTGCCGCACGTGCTTTCTTCATTTTGTAGCACGACAAAAACTGATGTCCTGCTGCGCCGCAAAATTCGCATTTTGTCGGCTGCTGCTTCGCGTCGTATTTGTCGATATCCATCGGTTCGGCGAACGTGGGGGGTGCCGATCGCTCCGTGCCGTATGTACGGTTCGGCGTGAAGCGTCGTGTTTTGGGTTGACCTCGAGTCAGCGCGTCGTATCGCTCGGCAGCACGCACGATATCTCTGTAGCTGTTGTAATTCGCCGCAATCACCTGCCGCCGAATCTCCATTTTGAACCCTTTGTTGTACGCCTGGATTTTTTCGCCTTCGGTCAGGTCGGTGATGCGGTTGAATTCTAACTCCATCTGCTGCGTGTACTGTGCTACACTACTGTATTGCTTGTGTCGGTGTATCTGCTGCCGCGCCATGTAGGTCGTATTAATTGGTTCGAAACGCTCGATTAAATCTGCCCGAAACTGCTGCCATGTTTTCTCCCCGCGGGCTACATCGGTGTAGTAAATCCATTCGAGAGCCGGTCCACGTAACAGTGTCGCTGCGAGCCGAATCCTTGCTGCGTCGTGTTGCGGGGTCGAACACCCAATGGCCTCGAAGTAAATTTCGAGGGTGGCCACGAATCGCCGGACGTCGGATCCCTTCGCGCTTGGAACGAACGCCTGCGGGAGCCTCGGTCATGCTGCTTCGAGGTTCGGCGACATTGTAGCCAATGGTCCGTGAAATGTCGGTGTCGCCACTGCTGCTGGAGTTGTCGGTGCTGCAGTCGCTGCGGTCGCTGCTGCTGCGGTGGCGAACCCTGGTTGGCTTGTCAGAAAAGCCTCGAGTCGACGAAGCGTCGCCTGCGTAAGCTCCATGTCGGTGCGGAGGCTCGCGATGTCGCTCGTAGTCCCGAAGTTGTCGCCTTGGCCCTCCATGCCTGACATCAACGCGTCCGAAAAAACGAATCGAGGGGGAGCAAAAAACACGGAACCGGTTTTTCGTACCCGAAATCGATGTTTGACTGCGTCGCCCCCGCGGTTTGTTGAAGACTGGTTTTAGCGGTCGAAAGAACTTCGCGTGTAAAGGGGCTATGATTACCAAGTGTGAGGATTTAGGATTGAGCTCAGAAAAGAGAATATGAATTGAATGATCACCTGGGTACAACATGAGGCTATATATAGGCTCGACACAAGGCCCCGTAACCAGGTGTTACGCGAAGGTTCCGCGGGTCGCGAAGCGTCCCGAACAGATCCTTCCCGAATTCGGTAAGAGGCAATTCGGTGGCAACCGAAAAGCCAGAATTCGGTGCACGCAACCTAGCTCGGTGCTATAACTAGAATAAAATATAGGAAAGCACCTAGCCTAGGAAATTAAGCAATTCATGCATGCATATAATTATCCTATGCTAGAAATAGCATAATAAAGTAAAGGCAAGCAAGCATAGCTGGCATAAGCCGTCGTACTCTCACACTCACCGACCTCGGCGAGCAGAGGCAGCGTCGCCGTCGAGGTGTCGGTCGGCGGGGTGGTCGGCGGGATGGTCGGCGTCCGACCTGACACCGGCCCGTGCTCCGACTTCCACACCTCCAACGACATATCCTCGTAGAGCACCACGTCTGACGTGGTGACCCCCCGGTTTGCGTCGATGTCGAGGAGCTCCCAGCCCTTGCTCTCCGTCGACACGCTGAGGTGAAGGCCCCACCTCGCCTTCGGCTTCAGCTTCCCACCACGCTCCTGCTCGTTGACGAGGAACTACGCCATGCAACCCCACACCCGCGCCAGCGACAACTCGGGCTTCTGTCCTGTCAGCAGCTGGTACGGAGTCGACCCGGCGGCAGCGTCGACCGCTCAAGGCAGTTGCGGACCCAGACGGCCTGCCGCAGAGCGAGTTGCCACCTGTGGTGCTGCACGCCCATGTGCAGCAACATCGTCCGCACCGACTCCACCACCGTCCGCATTTCCCGCTCCGCCATGCTGTTCTGCTGCGGGGTGTACGGGCAGGTAAGGTCGTGGACGATCCCCTTGCCATCCACGAAGTCGGTGAACTTCTTCCCGAGGAACTCTCCTCCTCGCCCTGAGCGCAGCATCAGCACCGACTTCTTCACCTGCCTCTCCACCAACACCAGCCACTTCTGGAACTCCAAAAGCACATCCGACTTCTTGGCAACCGGCCTCACCCACACGAAGCGGGTCTTGCGGTCCTTCAGCAGCAAGAAGTACATGCTGCCGTCCTTGGCAGCCACGCGAAACGGCCTGCACAGGTCGATGTGCACGACGGCGAGTACGTCAGCGGCGTCAGAGCTGTGGTCAGGGAAGGTGTGCCGTGCTAGCTTCCCTCCGACGCTCGAGACACACTGTGAGTCGGCCCCCGATGTTGACTTGAGGTCCAGCCCAATGGCGACCTCGTTCTTCGCCGAGCTGCGTATGGTGTCCATGCCGATGTGCGCAAGTCTCGCGTGCATCCTGTTTGGCGTCGACTTCCTCTTGGAGACGATCGCCCGCAGGGCCACAACCTCTCGCGTGGACGACGCCGACCTCGTTGAGCAGGGACACAGGTCGGTGCAGAGGACACGCCCGGAGTACATCGCCCGACCGAGCACCTCTCCCACTACCGAGACGAGCAGCATCCCGTTGCCGTCCTCCTGCAGCTTCACCCCGTGCTCCTTCAGCTGGCTGGACGACAGCAGGTTTGCCCGCACACCCGGGACGTACAACACGTCGACGATGAGCACCTGCTTCCCGGCCTCCCCTTGCAGGGCGACGGTGCTGCGGCCCTGGACGTCCTGCAGAGCCCCATTGAAGCCACGCACGTGCTTGATAGAGCCGCTCGGCTGCAGGTCGACGAAGACTTCCTTTGTCCCCATCAAGTGGTGGGAGTAGCCGCTGTCGAGCAGGACCACCACCGGGTTTGCCTGCACAGCAGCCACCACCGCCTGGAAATCCTCTCCGACCTCCGACGCCAGCAAGACGGTCGGCTCCACGATGCCGACTAGCGAGCGCGACGCCGTCTTGTCGTTCTGTCCCTTGTCGCCAGCAGAGGAGTCGGCGTCCTTCGCCGAAGTCGACGTTTTGGTCGACTGCTTCTCCTTCCGCGGCTTGTTTCCTCCTCGACGAGGACAACGACTGCCAGACCTCCTGTGGCCTCCCTTGGCGTTGTCTTCATCGGAGTCACTGTGGTTGGGGCACTCGAAGGAGAGGTGGTCGGGGTTGCCGCATAGCCAGCACTCCCGACGTCGACCTCCTCCTCCTCGACCGCTTGCCTTGGTCGAATTTTTCTTGTTGACCTTCGTGGCCTCCTTCCAGCCACTGCTACCACCGCCACCGGATAGCCCGCGCTGCCCCGGTCGACCTCCTTGCCTCCTCGGGGCGACGAAGTTTGCCTGCGCCAAGAGCTCCTGCGACAGCTCAGCCTCCTGCATCGCCTCGTCTTGCAGGATGTACGAGGTCAAGTTGTCCTCGTTGAGCGTCGTCCTCGTGCTCGGCGCCATCGACAGCCGTTTCAGGAGGTTGTAACTGCATGATGTGGGTAACATACGACGCCGTCGACTACTGCGGGCCGGCCATCCTGATGGTGGCGAGAATTCGCCTGGCCCGGTTGCAGTAGTCGGTCGTTGTCTCCTCGTCGCCCATATGCAGGTGCGTCAGCTGACCCTTCTGCTGGGTGATGAACAAGTCGTCGGTGACTTGGTAGGTCGACTCGATAAAGTGCCACGCTTGGTGGCCGGCGTCGAGGTACTCTCGGCACCACTTATAGGCGATCTGTACGTCCGGCGAGCAGCACCGCGAGATGACCGTGAAGGTCAACAGTTGCACGACGCGAAACTCTGCACGCAGGTCGGGGTCGTCCGGCATCGCCACAGTGCCTCAGGCAAAGCTGGTCAGCCCGGCCATCTCCAGGTGAGGCTCAATGGCCTCCTTTCAGGTGAGGTTGTCGGGTCAACTTGTGAGTGGCAGGGTGATCAAGATCCTGTCCGGCGTAAACTTGAAGTAGCCGTAGCTTGGTGCAATCCCGCCCGCCGTCACCTGGGTCGCCAAAATCGGCGACAACCCGCTTCGTCGACCTCCGACGTCACCCTGCAAGGGGCTTGCAGCCGCCGACGACTGCACCCGTCGCGCGTGAACGCCGCCGACTTCATCGGCGTGAATCACTCCACGCTGCCTCGACGTGCCTCCCGTACTGCTGCCGACTTCTCCACCTCCGGCGTGGACGCCCACGTCGACGCTTCCTTCGTTGGTCACAGGTCGAGGAGAAGCCGATCAAGAAGGGGTATGCTCCGTCGCCCACATGGTGCGGAGTCCAGCCTCGACGACCGCCCAGGGTATCGCCCCGTACTCCTGGGCCTCATGGCGTCTCCTCGCATCCTCCAGCCGTCCCTCCAGGGTGTCCATCACCTTGGTGTCACCTACGCGCACGTTAGTGACTGCACGGCTGCCGGCCTACGAACAACTTAGGTAAGTAGCCTCTACGTCAACCTGACTGAAAGGTAAGTCGTGTGCCATCCACGCTCACTACACCATGCGGAGATAACTACTACAACGGGAGCAAGACTACGGGCTAGGCACGGGTGCTCGTGTGATCTCTGCGTTTGTTGGTCCTTAGTCGTTTTCCTAGTGCTCACACTGCTTGCTAGTTCGCGGGGTAAGTTGACAAGAGTTTCACTAGAGAAAGTAAACAACAATGGTACAATGCAGTTGGCATGGCAAGACTACATCAGAGCTAGCATTCACGTCGGTCGACTGCCAGCGCAACATGGTCGACCGCGTTCCAGCACGACTTGGTCGACCGCGCTCCAGCAGGGCAAAGTCGACGGCGTGCCAACGTCGCAGGTGGATGGCGTGCCAGTGTAGCTCCCGTAGTACAACAACACACCAGCTTCGTAGGTGCTCGCAGATGATTGGCGTGCTGAGCCTTGTCATCTTCACAGCGCACACACCAAGTCAACATGGCGCTGGCAACTGCATCTGATCTGCCACGTCGACCTCGGGATACCACCACCAAGGTCGGACTCGCCAACTTCGCGTTGGCGACCATTGCACTCCTCCACAGAACCTCGTCACCCAGGTAACCCGGTCGACCGGGCAACACGTCGACCAGCTGCTCCCGTACGTGCCCGTCGACCTCCCAAGTTGATCACCACCCCAAGTCGACCTCACCAAGTTGACCACGCCCCTAGTCGACCAGCTCCAGGTCGACGTCACTTCTGGTCGACCAGCTCCATGTCGACCGGCGCTCCTGGTCGACCAGCTCCATGTCGACCAGCACTCCTGGTCGACCAGCTCCATCTCGACCAGCACTCCTGGTCGACCAGCTCCATGTCGACCAGCGTAGTTGTCAGCCGACCACCCAAGTCGGCTACCCGAAGTCGGCGTCACCAAGTTGACGCCCAACTACTCGACGCCCTGCTGCTCGGCACCCTGAGTTGTGGTCGACGTCGGCCCCTCCTACGTCGACCACCAGGTCAGGTCGACCACCAGGTCGACATCACGCCTGGTCGACCTACCACCAAGTCGACCAGCAGGCCTGTCAGCTGACTACCCAAGTCGGCTGCCCCAAGTCGGCGTCACCCTGAAGTCGGCGCTCGTGCAGTGGCCCCCGTGCAAGTCGACCTCCACGTCAACCAGCTCGCCCACTACTGCAGGTCGGCTGCTCCCCTCACACCCGACCATGAAGTCGACTCTGCCCAAGCGAGGACGGGGCCAACACACAACTCCCGTTCACACTAAGTTGCTTGGTGTGTGAGCTACGGAAATAGAAGATACGGGAAGAAGTTTGAGTGAAATGGAAGGAAGATTGGTGAAGAAATGACTAGGGGAGAAGAGTTGGTTTGACGGGGAAAGAATTGGGGTTGAATAGATGGCGTGTTCAACAATTCTCTGTTTTTCGGACTTGGGGAGTGTTCGACGAAAGTGTTGGGGTTGCGTGTGCGTCTTGACGTGACACTTGGCGTGTGGGACAAGTTTGGTTACTAGGGGTTTGCTTGTGGGACACGTTTTTGGTTCGGTTACATGTGTGTGTGGGGTAGAGTATAAAGCATTTGTACTAGTCAGTTGAGTACAACATCTGGGAAATCTCTCGCTTGGTGAAAACCAGTGTTCAAATCCTATTGGTGACACTTTTGTCATAGTTCAGTGAAATCATCGTCAATTCCCCGCGAAAGCATTCGCGAAGGCCCCGCGAGGCACCAGTGACGCGAATTTCAGTGTGAAGGCATCGCCAAACACTAGTGAAGGAATCGCGAACCGAATTCCTCTGCAGAGCACCAGTGAAGCGCCAGTCAAGCGTTGGTGAAACAGAAAATAGTCAAACGTTAGTGAAACGTTGACAGAATTAACCGCTGCACATATCGTTGGAATCGTGAGAACGAGGAGAACGTCATCGACAATAGCAAGCACACTTTTGTCGACTAAGGCGTCTACAATCTTGACAGTTCATATTTCCGTTATGTGTGTTTGCGCACCTGGCTTGGTGCGTCCATTTTTTTTTTTTTTCTGACACTTGTTTTAATCCTTATTTCTGCCCCGTGTATCTATTTTCCCAGGTTTGTGCATCGGAAAATGCTTGTACAGCTGGCGAAACGGCTGATGGATCTTCAATTCCTACCCCACATCGTTGTGATCAACCCGCACATCAAGCAGGTAGGCGTATGAGTGCCATGCTTATGAGTACCATGCTTATGAGTACCATGCTTATGAGTGCCATGCTTATGAGTACCATGCTTATGAGTACCATGCTTATGAGTACCGTGCTTATGAGTACCATGCTTATGAGCACCACGCTTAAGAGTACCATGCTTATGAATACCATGCTTATGAGTACCATGCTTATGAGTACCATGCTTATGAGTACCATGCTTATGAGTACCATGCTTATGAGTACCGTGCTTATGAGTACCATGCTTATCTTGACCGTTCGTCCAGGGTGCACCGTTCACCACAGTGCACCGTTCACCCCAGTGCACCGTTCACCACAGTGCACCGTTCACCACACTGCACCGTTCACCATACTGCACCGTTCACCATGCTTATCTTTCACGGCCCACATTCTGATGAGCTAGCAGTTTCTTACCCCACATCGTTTTCATCAACCCGCACGTTAAGCAGGTAGGGCCTGTACATATGGTCACTGTAGACAGTGCATTTACACAGGTAGGCCTATATAATGGGCTCTTACGTAATCTGCATGCCTGTGGATGCATCTGTCTACCCCTCCTTCCCCCTCCCTCGTCCGTCCCCCTCATCTGCAGGTGTATGACTCCTACCGCCAGGCCTTTGGCATGCTCACCGCGTTCATCGGTGTGGCTCTTCTCAGCGTATGTGTGTGCTTGCATGTGCTCGCAACCCAACCACCCACTGCCCTCTCTCCCCCTCATCTGCAGGTTTACGACTCCTACCGCCAGGCTTTTGACATGCTCACTGCATTTCCGGAGATCAAGACTCTCGAAATTTACTCAGATGCTCACCATGGTGTGTGCTGCTGTTGTTATAAAAGGGGTAGCCTATAGCGGGTACATGCCATATTCGGGTGTTCACTGCGCTTTCGGAGATCAAGATCAAGACTAACAACAACGGGTACATGCTGTTTGTGTGATGTCAGGCTGTGTACATGCCATTCACACAGAATCTCACAGATTGTGCAAATGTTGATTAATAGAGGCGCACTATAGCGGGTATATGCCCAATGCATGCCCCTGCACACTGCTCTTTCGGAAAAGCTGTGCTCTGTCCACCCCACCCTCTCATGCGTGCACACACCCCTCTCAACCGCACACCATCCATCGCTTTGTATGTTGCCCCCCTTGTCTGTGTGTTGCATGCACGTGGCATGTTCCTCAGCTGCTGGACGATCACATGCACACACACCCTTTTCCACCTCGCTCCACCCCACCCAACCACCATCCATCCCCTTGTGTGTTGCATGTGTCTCAGCTGGTGGACGATCACACGCCCCTGCTTATAGTGCTGGCACAGGGAGTGAGGGAGTGCTCCCCTAAGGCTGTCACACACGAACACACACCTCTCTCCACCCCTCTCCACCCCACCAAACCACCATCCATCCCCTTGCATGGCCCAGCTAGTGGACGACCATACGCCTCTCGTGGTAGTGCTGGCACGGAGAGTGAGGGAGTGTTCCCGCTTAGGCTGTAACATATGTACACACCCCCCTCCACCCCTCTCCACTCCTCTCCTCCCCTCTCCACCCCTCTCCAACCAACCCAACCACCAGCCATCCCATTGTGTCTCAGCTGGTGGACGACCATACACCACTGTTGGGAGTGCTGGCGCGAGGAGGGAGGGAGTGCTCCCCTTAGGCTGTCACAAGTACACATACACACACCCCTCTCCACCCCTCTCCACCCCACCCAATCACTATCCATCCCCTTGCATGTCTCAGCTGGTGAACGATCACACGCATCTCCTGGGAGTGCTGGCACGGGGGGTGAGTGGGGGCTCCCTGCGACCACTGGCGGGGAGGGAGCTTACCCTCAACTCTCTTCTCCTCTTCCCCTCCCACTCAGCTGGCACGGGGGGTGAGGGAGTGCTCTCTGCGGCCGCTGGTGGGGAGACAGCTTGACCTAGATCCTTTTCTAGACAACATGTGAGTGGCTGAATCTCGTTCCGTATGCGCTTTATGCACACTTTGTACACACGGGGGGTGAGGGAGTGGAGTGCTCTCTGCGGCCGCTAGTGGGAAGAGAGCTCGACCTGGACCCTTTCCGGGACAACATGTGAGTGGTTGTGTGTGACATAGTGAGTGACTGCTTCTGTATATGTGTGCATCCACACACAGGGCATGAGGGAGTGCTCTCTGCGGCTGCTAGAGGGGAGAGAGCTCGACCTGGACCCCTTCCTGGACAACATGTGAGTGGCTGTGTGATTGTGTGAGTGGCCATTTCTTGGATGGTGGGCGGGTGATAGGGGGTTGAGGGAGTAATCTCTCTGACAGTTAGTGTGGAGGGGGCTCGACCTGGATCCCTTCCTGGACAACATGCGAGTGGCTGTGTGAGTGACTGTGAGTGACTGGATGAGTCAGCCAGTGCTTCCGTGTGCGTGGTGTGCGTTCACACACAAGCGACAACAGGGAGTGCTCCCTGCGGCCACTAGTGGGGAGGGGGCTCGGCGTGGATCCCTTCCTGGACAACATGTGAGTGGCTGTGTGTGAATTGTTGCTTCTATGTATGCACATACCTCTGCATTACAGGCTGCGGTCGAAATTTCAACCCCAAGGTCATCACAGATCATCACATCGCAATCACTCACACATGGTTACTCACCCCTCACACCCTTACCCCCTCACACCCTCACCCACTCACACCCTTTTCCATCACTCCCCTTCCCCCCTCTGTACCACAGGCTGCGCTCGCGAATGAGCCGTAGAATCATCGCAGAGCATCACATCTGCTCCTCCCCCCGTGGAGTAAGTTCATCATCATTGCAGGTTCATCATGGCAGGTTCATCATCATGGCAGGTTCATCATGGCAGGTTCGTCATGGCAGGTTTATCATGGCAGGTTCATCATGGCAGGCTCATTTTGGCAGGTTCATCATGGCAAGTTCATCATGGCAGGTTCATCATGGCAGGTTCATCATGGCAGGTTCATCATGGCAGGTTCATCATGGCAGGTTCATCATGGCAGGTTCATCATCGCATGTTCATCATGGCAGGTTCATCATGGCAGGTTCATCATGGCAGGTTCATCATGGCAGGCTCATCATGGCAGGTTCATCATGGCAGGTTCATCATGGCAGGTTCATCATGGCAGGTTCATCATGGCAGGTTCATCATGGCAGGTTCATCATGGCAGGTTCATCACGGCAGGTTCGTCATGGCAGGTTCATCATGGCAGGTTCATCATGGCAGGTTCATCATGGCAGGTTCATCATGGCAGGTTCATCATGGCAGGCTCGTCATGGCAGGTTCATCATGGCAGGTTCATCATGGCAGGTTCATCATGGCAGGTTCATCATGGCAGGTTCATCATATGGCAGGTTCATCATGGCAGGTTCATCATGGCAGGTTCATCATGGCAGGTTCATCATGGCAGGTTCATCATGGCAGGTTCATCATGGCAGGTTCATCATGGCAGGTTCATCATGGCTGGTTCATCATGGCTGGTTCATCATGGCAGGTTCATCATGGCAGGTTCATCATGGCAGGTTCATCATGGCAGGTTCATCATCGCAGGTTCATCATGGCAGGTTCATCATGGCAGGTTCATCATGGCAGGTTCATCATGGCAGGTTCATCATGGCAGGTTCATCATGGCAGGTTCATTGTGGATTAGGTGGAACGATGGAACTTGCTCCTTGGGGAGCTGTAGAAAGCACTTAAGCAAAAGGATCAAGACTGTGAAATTTGCTCCCAGAAATTCAAAAGAATCAAGAGCCGTAAAATCATTGCAGAGCATCACATCTGCTCCTCCCCCTATAAATATAGCGTCTCTCATATATATACTCTGCTCTCTCTCCTCTCCCCCAGATACCACAGGCTGCGGTCGCGGATCAGGCGTAGGGTCATTCATTGCAGAGCATCACTGCACATGCGACTCCTCACTCCCACGTGACAAAAGAGCTGCTTTGAGACGTCTCAAAATGACTCCTTACTCCCCTCCCACTCCTCCCAATTCCAAAGACTTCTCACCTCCTCACTCTCCTCCCTTATTCTCCTCAACCCCCACATATCACAGGCTGCGATCGCGAATCAGCCGCAGGGTCATTGCAGAGCATCACATCACAATCTCTCGCACATACTTCCTCACCCCTCACCCTCTTACCCCCTCACACCACTCCACTTACCCGTGCCCATCTACATCATAGGCTGCGGTCGCGAATCAGTTGCAGGATCATCGCAGAGCATCACATCTGCCTGCAGCATCAACGACCAGGATTCATTGGCGTTATCTGCTCCCAGGTGCGTGTCATCTGCTACAGGTGTGGCCCAGGTACTCCCAGGTGCTTTTCAGGTGCTCTCCTGTTGTGCCCTGAAAATATCTACAGTCATGCAGTGAACTGACATGCCTCAGTGTTCTCCCTCCCCCCCTTCCTCCTCTTACTCCTTCTTTAATTAGCTCACCATGCATGCAGTGGTCCAAGCAGCAGGCCAAGCAGCAGTCAAGCAGTGGTCCAAGCAGCAGTCAAGCAGTGGTCCAAGCAGCAGTCAAGCATTGCACGGACGTCTCTCGCCGCCCCTTCGTGTCAGCAATTCCCCTCCTCGCATTCGCCTCCCCTCTTTTCCCGCCCCCCCTCCCCCCGTTCCCATCAGCTCTCAATGCAAGCAGCAGTCGAGCAGTGCACGGATGTGTCTCGACGCACCTTTGGCTTCTCGCCCTCTTACCTCCCCCCCTGCTCCTCCCTCTCAATGCAAGCAGTGGTGGAGGCAGCAGTCAATGCAAGCAGTGGTGGAGGCAGCAGTCAATGCAAGCAGTGGTGGAGGCAGCAGTCAATGCAAGCAGTGGTGGAGGCAGCAGTCAATGCAAGCAGTGGTCAAGGCAGCAGTCAATGCAAGCAGTGGTCGAGGCAGTAGTCAATGCAAGTAGTGGTCAAGGCAGTCAAGTAGTGCACGGATGTGTCTCGCCGCATGTTCGGATTCTGCCCTGAGTTTGAGCTGCATGGGGATGGGATGTGCACTCCTCTTTCCCCTCCCCCCGCCCCTATCAGCTCTCCATGCAAGCGGTGGTAGAAGCAGCAGTCAAGCAGTGTACGGACGTGTCTCGCCGCACATTTGGCCTCTGCCCTGCGTTCACCTCTCTCGTCCTCTTAGCCCTCCCTTGAATCAGCTCTCAATGCAAGCAGTAGTCCAAGCGGCGGTCAAGCAGTGCACGGACGTGTCTCGCCACACCTTTGGCTTCTGCCCCTTCTGTCACCACGTATACATCCCTCTCCACTTTCATCCCTCCTCCCCTTACATCAGCTGTCAATGCAAGCAGTGGTTGAAGCAGCGGTCAAGCAGTGCACGGACGTCTCTTGCCGCACGTTCGGATTTTGCCCTGAGTTTGACGTGTATGGGGATGTGCACTCCATCTTCGCTTACGTGCCGGCACACATAGAATACATGTTGTTCGAGATTCTCAAGGTGCGTCTGTTGATTCCACATGTATGTGTGTTTGTTGATTCCACGTGTTTGTTGATTGGGTGTGATGGGTCCTGACTTCACCATACATGGAGATGCGCACTCCACCTTTGCGAATGTGCCGACACACATCGAGTACATGCTGTTCGTTCGCGATACTCAAGGTTCGTCGGCTTATATTCACCAAGTCTGTATGTATGTATGTATGTATGTATGTATGTATGTATGTATGTATGTATGTATGTATGTATGTATGTATGTATGTATGTATGAATATATGTATGCATGTATATATGTATGTATGTATGTATGTATGTATGTATGTATGTATGCATGCATGTATGTATGTATGTATGTAAGTATGTATGTATGTATGTATGTATGTATGTATGTATGTATGTATGTATGTATGTATGTATGTATGTATGTATGTATGTATGTATGTATGTATGTATGTGCGTTGTGAATCAGCGTATGCGTATGTGTGTCCACATGGTATTATCTGAGTTCACCGTGTATGTACATGTGCATTCTACCTTCGCTTACGTGCTGGCACACATCGCGTACACGCTCTTCGAGATACTCAAGGTGCGGTCAATCAGTGTGTGCGAGTTGTGAGTCAGAGTTTGAGGTGCATGGAGATGCATATGTGTGTGCGGTGTGTGTTTCTGCCCTGGATTTGAGCAGCAAGGGGATGTGCACTCCACCTCCACCTTTGCCCACGTGCCGTGTCACGATTCTAATCTGTGCGTAGAGCAGTAGATATATCCTCGTGACTAATAAGAAATATAGAACAGTACAGTAGGGAGGATGATTAGCAAAGCGAGGGGGGTGTAGCTACACAACTGAAAAAGTAGAGAGTTGGCGGGTGAGAGGGATCCGTTAGCACAACGGTAACACGACGCTGATACTTAAGAAATAGGCAAGCAGAGGAAGGATTGCTTGCGTGATTGTTTCCACACTTATGCTTACTATTCCGTCTACCCCATCGAACTGAGCACGTGAAACCAAAGCCGCAAGCAATACAGATCCCAACATTCAGTTATCCAGTCAGCCGAGCTAGGGTTTCCAGAGCTAGATACAGGTTGTGTTGCAGGACTTACTAACAATCACGCAAGGAATCTCGATGCATCGTGGAGAGTTATTAAGAACGAGACTGTGGAACGACACCGATGAGTTGAAGCCTACGGAGGGGAGGCGTGCAGACGAGATAGCAGCGCGGGGAGACGCGAGAGCGGCACGTGGCGAAACGGATTCACATAAGTACCAGACTCCACACCAACGAGCTTGCGTGGTGGGAGATAGCATGGAACGAGCGCGAACTATCGTCTTGGACCCGGGAGATAATCCACTCGACGCTCGCTGGACAGAGAAATTACGTGAACGCTGGAAGAACCAAGAAGTTGCGACCCCGCAAACCGGAATGCCTGGGATGCCTCCGAGGAAGGAGCAGATTGAGGCACGCTGGAGGCCGTTGGAAAGCTTCGTACAAGAGCCCATGCGAGGGAGAGCCTTGATACATAGCGGCGCCGCGGGTGCTCCTGGTGATTCACAGGAGGGACCAAGCACTGGCGGAGTTCGATGGAAGGCGACTAACTTGCCTAAGGTGGAGGTGGCAGAGCGGTATACGGGTATTCCTGGCGTGGGGCCCAGCCTGAAGAATTATCTGATGCAGCTCGAGACCGTCCAATATTGCTGGGAGCATGACGGATATGACCCAGCGGAGTTCTTCGGGAAGATGGTGGGGACGTTGGCAGGCGAGGCCGAGACCTTCTACCGCCTGTCCCGCGATAAAGTGTTGGACGAGCTGGCGGAAGGAGAGATAGTCAATCCTACGGCTCGCTTCTTGTAGCTGTTGCGGAAGGAGTCCGCGGGGTAGACCAAGGCGCGCGTTGAAGAGTTCCGGGACTTCCGCCGTAAGAAGGAAGAATCGCTACTGGCTTACTACTGCAGGCTTCGAGAACTAGCCGAAGATCTGGAAAGCACGGACGAATGCCTGGTGGTGAGGAAGTTCGTACGAGGGCTAGACGAAGAGCTGAAGGGAGTAGTGCGGAGCACAGTCTATAGCATCGGCGCTGATGTTACTCTCAAGGAAGTTTATCTGCTGACGAAGAAAACGGAACAGGCGCAAAGACTGCTGGATCTAGAAGACTCGGACGGAAGGAGCCGGGCCAAGACGAGCTGGGCAGCAGCCGCGGTACCCGATCCTACATCTAGGGGCAGTAGCAGAGGGGACCCTCGACTCTGTCACACCTGCGGAGAGCATGGGCATTTGAGGCGTGAATGTCACAGCGCGCCGACATGCGAGCAATGCGGGAAACGTGGGCACCGGAAGGAGGACTGTTACAGCCGGCCGAAGGACACGCTGGGGGCAACGCGGGAGGAGCTCCAAGCCGAAGTCAAGCGGTTGCAGCAGAGACTGGAGCAGCTACCGAATCAGAAGGAGGTAAAGGCGCGAGCAATGTTGGCGTACGAAGAACTATACAATGCGGAGGAAGAGGAAGAGGAGGAATATATTCAAGAGTACGCAGCCATGGCCTATCCTCGGGCTCGAGACGATATCAGACTCCGACCCCACGTTAGCCAGACCCAGAGCAGCGAAGTGACTAGCGGTTCCCGGCCCCGGGGCAGTCCAGCAGAAGGAGCAAGACCCTCGGATATGAGGCGGCACCCGAACGAGCGGCTGGTGTGTCAAGCGTCCGTGCTGATTGCTGAAAAGGGGAGTCTTACCGTGGGAGGTCTGCCCGTGAAGCAAGCTATCATTGACACTGGAGCGCATCATGTGCTCATCGGCAAGGGACTCACTAAACAACTGAAGCTGGATGTATCAGGGCGCACCATCGAGCAGGGAATCTTACTTATGACTGCCGAAGGGGGGGAACCGAAGCGGATGCCGAAAACCAGGCAGCCGGTGGAAGTGGTGCTCTTACCAGAGATGAAGAAAGAGTGCTGTATCTGACTGTTGTGTGGCGTCTCGGAATCTGAGGACTACGATGTCCTCGTGGGGATAGAGCTCCTCTACCGAGTAGGAGCCACCATTTGTACATGGCAGGAGAAGGTGCTCTTCCGCGTGCAATACTGGGACCCAGAGAGCACCGGCGGCACGCTGCCGGTTTGGTTCGTACGGCAGGAGCCAAGAGAAGCGTATCAGGCACGAAGGAAGGATCTGACCGAGGAGCTAGATGATTGGACCTGGGAGCGATATGATGCGGAAAACAAAAGGCGGATCGAGAGACGACTCTTGGGGCAGAGCCCGCCGGATTTGAAGGAGCGGGTCAGCAGGGTACGGGCATTAGACGTGCCCATATGCATATTGTAGTTATAAAAGGGGGTTGGGACTGGCCTAGCAGCAGCATTGCGCGCCGGATGTACCGTCAAGAAGTGGATCCATGTCGAGTGGGATCCAGCCGTGCGGAAGATGGCACGCCACCATGTTGAGCTGCTAAGAGACGAATACCCAGATCTTATGTGGGAGGACACGCTTCCATACGAGACGGAACCAGCAGTGCACGACGTCCGAGCTATTTCCGAGGGCGTGCTGGAGAGCTTGGGGCATATAGACTTGGTCATTGCAGGGTGGGAATGTCAAGGGTATTCCAGAGCCGGAGAAGGCCTGGGGATGGAAGACGCGCGGGGAGCTTCGTTCCGGGATTTGCGGCGGGTGTTAGTGATGATTCAACAGCTCCGAGGAGAAGTAGCCTACATCCTGGAGAATGTCGACCTGGCGGAAGATAAGCGAGAGCCAGTGAAGAGAGCCTTCGAGGAGATAAGCGGGGTAGTGGGGAGAGGAGTGCGAGCCGACGCAGCGCAGCTGGGGTCGCGAGCCCATCGGCCGAGACGGTACTGGCAGAATGTGATGTCTACCGCCGCATTACGACACTTACTGGCGCTGATGCAGCGGCCAGAGCCACGCTTAGTGAGTGACATTCTGAAGCCCAACCGGTTGCCAGCGCCGGTGACGTGCGCAGATCACCCGTCACAGTACCAGTGTAATGAGCCGGGGAAGCCACAGCAAGCGCTGCCGACTTTGGTGTCCTACGCTGAAGCCCGCGGATTCATCATGGAGGGAGATCTGCCGGGCCCACGGATGGTCTACGACGTGCGGAAAGGAGCTTGGGAGCAGCCAACGGCAAATGAAAGAGAAGCAGCAATGGGGCATCTGTGGGGAGCTACGGCGCACCCAGAGGTGACCGAGGAACAGCGGCGAGCCGCCTTGGGTCGAGCCATGGATGCGAACGTGATGACCTGGCTCCTGGACACGATGCGGATGCACTTAATGGCGAAGGAGCTGCAGAGGGATATCTCGTGGGGAGAACGCTACCGCGACCGAGACACCGTTGAGTGGCAGAAGAAGTCCTTGGCGCGGATCAAAGAACAGTATGACCTGAAGATTGACGAGGGGTGGGTGGCGTACAAGGCCATGGAAGCGGCAGAAGGAGTGGTCAAAGGAGACGGGGAGGCAGGAGCGGACTCACCCGAGAAGCAGGAACGGGGGCCCGAGGAGGAGTGGATAATCGGAGGAGGAATGGATCCCGAATCAGCCCCAGCCTTACAGGAGGTGTTAAAGCAGCACCGCGGGACCTTCGTGTACACCCTGCAGGAATTGGGGAGGTGCACCACGCATGAGATGAAGATTGAACTCACCACCGAGGTTCCTATCTATCAGCGGAAGCGGCGGATGAGCCCCGGGGACTTGGATATTTGCACGGAGAAATGCCGCGAGCTGCTGGAAGCGGGGCTGATCCAACGATCCGAGAGTGACTATGCCGCGGCAACCGTAGTAGCTTCTCGGAAGGATCTGATGGGGGCGGTCCCCGCGCGGAGGATGTGTAGAGACTATCGGAGTCTAAACAAGGTTACCGTGGCCAATAGGTATCCCATGCAGTCGGCAGAGGAGATCTTCGATAAGCTGCACGGAGCATCGGTGTTCTCCACTCTGGATCTACGACAGGGATTTAATCAGATCCCTATCCGGCCCGCCGACTGCAAGAAGACGGCATTCCATGGGCCAGACTGTCCGTACGAGTGGCGCTTTATGCCTTTTGGAATGAAAAACGCGCCCGCTCTGTTCCAACGAGTCATGGACACGACACTGCGCGGAGTGCCGGCGGCGGCGTGTTACATTGACGATGTCGTGGTCTTCAGCCCGGACCCGGCGCAGCACGTGAAAGATGTGCAAGCGACGTTGGACGCCATTCGAGGAGCCGGACTCACTTGCCACCCGAAGAAGTGCAGTTTCGGGAATACCGGAGTGAAGTACCTGGGGTTCGAAGTTCAGGGAGGGCAGCTGGGAATTCAGCAAGCGAAGGTGGAGGTTCTGGACCGAGTGCCTCAGCCGAAGGACAGGAGCACCTTGAGGGCCGTGCTCGGATTCCTCAATTACTACAGGAAGTTCATCCCGAACTTTAGTAAGACCGTCGCGCCCTTAAATCGACTGCTGAGGGAAGATCAGCAATGGGAATGGGGAGAAGCCGAACAGGGGGCACTACAGGTGCTGCTGAAAGTCGTGAAGACGGCCACGGTGCTGACGCTGCCAAGAACAGAGGACCCATTTGTGCTGTACACCGATTGGAGTAGCGCGGGTATGGGGGCGATCCTGTGTCAGAAGCGGGAAGGAGAAGAGAAGGTAGTTGCCTTCGCCAGCCGGAGCTGTAACCCTGCCGAGGCTAACTACAACTCGTACGAGGGCGAAGGGCTGGCAGCCGTATGGGCTATCACTCACTTCCGAGTGTACCTACAAGGGAGGCAGTTTGAGCTAGTGACGGATCACCAACCATTGACTTGGCTGATGACTAACCAAGCGCTGACAGGGAGGAACGCACGGTGGGCCATGCGCTTACAGGAATATGATTTCTCCATTCGGCACAGAGCAGGAAAAACCATGCAACATGTAGATGGGCTGTCACGGAACCCGCCTATGCCTTGCCCCACGGCTTGCCTAGTGGCACTAGCGAGAGAATTGGATGCAGAAGGGGCCAGCCGAGGAAACAGAACAGGGCCGGCTGATGTCTGGGAAGACCAGGAAGTGCTGGATTGGGTGCAAGGTAGGACTGGCGAGGAAACTATGACTAGCGAGAGGGCCCGAGCCAGAGGAGTTCACTATCGCTGGCACCAAGAGCAGTTGCAGAAGAACACCCGGGACGGATGGAAGCTGGTCCCACGGCCACAGGAGAGGGAACAAATCATCAGCATGGTTCATTGGAAGCTGGGACACTACGGAAGTCTGCGCACCACGCAGCTAGTGGAGACAGGATGGTGGTGGGCAGGGATGCGGAGAGATATCAGAGAGTGGGTGGCCAAGTGTGAGCTGTGCAGTCGAAACAAAGCAGAACTGGAGCGAGGGAGGAAGGAGCTGCAGTCGCTGCCTATTCACGGCATAGGGCTCCGATGGTCTCTTGACCTAGCTGGGGAGATGAGGCTGAGTAGAAGAGGGAAGCGTTACATCTTAATCATGATCAAGCATGGCAGCAAATGGGTCGAGGTGAAGACCCTCCCCAGCAAGAACTCGGCTAAGATAGCCGAAGCGTTCGAGGAGCAGGTGCTTACGAGATTTGGGGCTTGCGAGGAAGTGCTAACCGACCAAGGGACAGAGTTCATGGGAGAGTTCGACAAGCTGTTGCAGTCCACGGGAATCACTCATAGGAGGACCTCCAGATATCACCCGCAGAGCGACGGACTCACAAAGCGCTTTGTACAGACCGTGAAGCGGGGACTAAGGGCATACAGGGAGCAGTTTAAGAGGGACTGGGACATACGGCTCCCGTGGGTGGTGGCGGGCTACAGATTCAGTAGACAAGCGGCGCTGCGAGACTTCTCGCCATACTACCTACTCTTAGGGAGAGACCCCGTGTTACCGGTGGATGCGCCAAGAATTCTCACGGGGTCTGTGCAAGTGGCCAACGAAGAGGAGTGGGTGGGGCTGGCGGAGGCGAGGGCGAGGTACCTGAGGGAGCTTTTACCAGCGGCACTGGAAAACCTACACGTGGCGCAGCTGAGAGACGCTCAGCGGTACAAGAAGAGAGGAGAACGGCAAGAGGGGAAGAGGGATAAGGCCTTGGGAGCAGGGGAAGAAGTATACCTGAAGCAGGCGAAACACGATCTCATGGACATCGGGCTGAGCACGGAGCGCTGGAATGTTAAAGAGATCAAGGACTCTGGGGTAGTGGTGCTCGTGGGTGCACAACGGCAGAGGAGGACTGATCACTGTACTAACGTGGCTCGAGCAAGGGGGCGGACCGTGGAGGACGAGGTAAGACGGACAGGAGACTAGGAGTTCCAGCGGCAGTCGGCAGGAGCCAGCAGACAACCGCGGAGGGGGCAAGTGGAGAAGGCGCGGGAACAAGGGGGCAGGAGTAGCAGAGAACTACAGACATCACCCAGGCTCAGTGGAGGGCCCCACTCGAAAAGACTGTGCTGCAGAGCCCACGAGAGGAGCAGAAGAAGTAGATGCAAGTCCTGGCAGAGTAGAGTTGGAGGATTCCGACAGCCGGCACACATCGAGTACACGCTCTTCGAGATACTCAAGGCGGGTTAGAGTCAACATATGATGTGATGAGTCAGGGTGTGCCATATGGTACGTACATGTGTTGAGCTGAGATGTGCACTCCACTCCAAGTTTACCTATGTGCCCGCTCACAGAGAGTACATGCTGTTCGAGATACTCAAGGTGTGCTATTGTTTACACCAACGTGCATGCTCACATTGAATACATGCTCTTTGAGATACTGCATTGACTCAACATGCGATGTTACCCTTTCACTCCCCCTTTCACTCCCCTCTACCAGAATGCATCACGAGCAGTGGTGGAGCATCACTTGAACAAGGCACACGAGGAGGGGAAAGCAGCTTCCCAGGCAATCTTTCCCCCCATTACAATCACAGTCTGCAGAGGACTCAACGAAAGCACCATCAAGGTACCCTACCCCTGTTGGTAGAAAGCAGTGTCTGAGGACACCTTTTCCCTTTCTCCTCCTGTTACAATCATAGTCTGCGGAGGTCTCAACATAAACACAATCTATTGAAGTTGTACCAAGGACTCAGTTTTCGCTTTCTATGCCTAATAGTAGATACTTGTCTTTGAAGCTCACCATTTACCAGGTCTCCCCTCGTTTTTAGGAGACTGAGGTCTTTCTCCTGTCCTTCAAACCCCACTCACTCGCACGGTCAAGAGTGAAATATTTTCCCGAATCCTAGCGTTTGGCCTACGTGCGAAGCGTCTATTGATACACATAAAAGGTTGAAATTCGTAGCATTCGACCGACGTGCAAAACGGCCTGAATCTTTATGGCTTTGGGTCTACATGCTGCTGTCAGGTGTCGGATCAGAGAGGGGGGATTGCAAACGAGCTCAAGGAAAAGGTGAGAGAGAGTGGTGGGAGAATAAGGAAGTGGGAATGGGGAAAATGATGGAGGGGGTTATTGACATGAGTGAACGTCACTCATTTGGGGTAACGGCACTGCGTCAAGCTATTTGGGAGGGATTCTGTAAGAATGTTCACTCGTTCTGGAGATTGAACTAATTTCCTGCACTGAATCCCACCGTTCCCTATATCAACGCACTCAACCGCACTCTACCCTCTTCTACCACAATCCACCACATGACGCAGGTGTGGAGCTACAGCTTTTCATCTCTGGATGAGGATGCAGAGGCTCCAGCTGCAGGTGTGTATGTGTCTGTGTGCGCGCGTGTGTAAGCTGAACTTATTCTCTGCATTGCAGTGCCTCCCTTTGTTTCACACATTAGCACTCCACCATAATCCACCGCACTTCACCGTATGCTTCAGTTGTGGAGCTATGGCTTCTTGTTGCTGGATGAGGATGTAGAGGCTCCAGCTGCAGGTGTGCATGTGTGTGTGTGTGTGCGTGTGTGTATGTGTGTGCGTGTTTGTGTGCGTGTGCGCGTACGTGTGTGTGTGTGTATGTGCGCTCGCGCGTGTGCATGTTCGTGTGTGTGTGTGTATGTGTGTGTGTGTGTGTATGTGTGTGTGCGCGTGTGCATGTTTGTGTGTGCACGTGTGTGTGTGTGTGCACCTCTCCCTCACTGTCTCACCGTTTCTTTTGCACCACTTCCCACCCCCCTACACCACTCCTTCCCCCACCCCCCACCACTCCCCACCCCCTTGCACCACCCCCCCATTCCCCCCTCTCCAGGCCCTCTTGACTCCCATGGCAGTCCCATGGCCGGACTTGGCTTCGAACTTCCTCTCTTCCGTCTGCACGCACAGTACTTTGGGGGAAACATTGAGGTGAGTCATGAAATCAGTGCCTATTTTGTTAGATTTCGCCAAATATGGCCTACATACATGGCCTTCCTCTCTCCTGTCTGCATGCACAGTACGTAGGGGAAACATTGAGGTGAGGTGTGAAATAAGGGTCTTATTTTTAAAGTCGCTCAATAGATTGCCGGCGTTCAGTTTGACCTTCCGCAATTGCATCGTGGTGACCCCTTGACTTTTGAGTCGACCCAGAAGTCCCTTCAGCAAGTGTATATCAGATTGCATCGTGGTGACCCCTTGACTTTTGAGTCGACTCAAAAGTCCCTTCAACAAGTGTATATCAGATTGCATCGTGGTGACCCCTTGACTTTTGAGTCGAGTCAAAAGTCCCTTCAGCAAGTGTATATAAGATTGCATCGTGGTGACCCCTTGACTTTTGAGTCGACTCAAAAGTCCTTTCAGCAAGTGTATATAAGATTGCATCGTGGTGACCCCTTGCTCTCTTGCAGCAACGGGTCATGTTTGAGTTTACTACAAAAAGGTTTGCCCTTCCACTCTTGCGCATGCACCATATCAGCTTCATATAATGCATCATTACCCTTCGCTCTTGCAGCAACGGGTCATGGAAATCTCGGGGTATTGTCTTGTCATACGATATCTCTCTTGCTTGAGTCTGCAACCCAAATCTTTCATCTTGCATCCAAGCTTCCCCTCCCATGTCCTCTTTATGCAGTTTTTCAGTATTCCTGGTTACGGCACGGATGTCTACATTCGAGTGCACAGGCTGGGAAATCACCAAGAAGAATTTGAGATTTGAGTTAGGCTTGAGATTTGAACAGATGATCTGCAATGAAGCTACAGTACCTACTCCATGCCATGCTCCTCATAAACGCTATGCAGTTGTTCCATCATGGTTTTGTTAGTTCCAGCACTTGCATACAAGGTAATATTTCAAGGTGCTGATCAAATTTCTTACTGCCATTTCTGTGAGCCTTGTGCCTATCGTTCAATAGCATCTCTGCATGTTTGGGTGTGCTGTGCATCAGTGTGATTTCTGGAATCATGTAGTTGGAAGCACAACCAACCAAGGTTCGTGAATGGTTAAGGGTGCGTGGGTCCAGAAAGCTCTCTTGTTGGAATAAACAGCATTGTCCTTCATATTATGCACAACTTACAGGAGAAAGGCAAGAAAGAACTCCTGCATAGTGGTCCCCTCCAAGTGGAGCTCACTCTAATCTCATTCACCCTTGGCTGGCACATATATTCACACTCGATCATTTTGCCGCTGCAGCTTCTGCTCTCTCCTGCTATCTTGCGAAGCCAGAACCCTGCCTTAGGTGCTCCGCATGTACGCAACCAAAAGGATTACCACCACTTTCAATCCCACCTGCCATCATGATCCAGTAACCAAAAATTTCCTCTTCATGTTCCTGTCCCCAGAATTTCGGGTGAAGGACAAATCTTGGTCGAGTTTCCGACCGATCAGTGTCACATAGATGGACGGAAATGCTCTTGGAGGGAAATCTGGCTCAGTTGAAGGGAGAAACTTCCCGTTTTCACTTCCAGCGTTCGCCTTTCACAAGGCCCGTGGAGCAAATCTCCTTGATCCTCTGCTGCTCCTCCTTCTGCAATTCTAGCTGCTTGTGGAACTTCTTAAGAACTCGCTCAGCCACGGCCTTGGATCCCTCGAGTTGCTGCGCCAAGCGCGCCGATTCCGCCTGCGCCTCGTCCCACTCCCACCAGCTGCACTCGTCTTGCTTACTGGGCTGCGGGGATTCCGCCAAGTGATCTGTCATGAAAACGGAAAAAACGTAATCAATATTCGAGGAATATTGAAAGAGCTACTGCAGATGTCGTAAATGGAACAAAGGTACATTTTCCTGTAAAAAATAGATGAGGAAATCAGGATTCTAAACCCCATATAACGTGTTCTCAGAATACCTCGTCTATAAGCGGTCTTCAGCTTGGCACACTGTGCCTTTGTCATGCGGAAAGTGCACTGCGATTTCCAGCCCTTGGATGACATGATCTCCGAGAGCTCGAAATCGACGGTCGCCATCGCTTCTAAAAGTGAGAGCCCTCTTGGGAACTTCTGAAGTCCTTCTTTAGAAAAACATGCGATGAGGAATTAAGGCTTTTGGAAACCGACAAGAGGAAACTAAAAGCGAATCGGCTTTGCAGGCAGAAAAGTGTGTGCTTCTTGTGGAAATGAAACAAAAGCTGAAAGAACTCTTGGAGCAAGCAAGCAAAAGAGGAAAGGTAATTGTGATGTGATGGGAACGAGTCACGCAACCTTTTCTATTTATGCCCACCGCTAGCCTAGAAATGCAGAATCGAATGTCCTCCCGCTGAGGGATGTGAGATCGAGTCGCACGGATGCAACAAAATTAGGGAAGTTATATTGTTGTTGGCGTAGGTCTAGCGGATTTGCCAGAGAAAACACGCAGGTCGAGCTCGTCTGGTTGAGCTCACCTAGACCCACGCGGAAGCGGCGCAAGCTTGCGCCGAGTAAGAAAACCCCCACCGCCCCAAGGGCTAGGTTCGGCCTGTCCGTGAAACAGTTTTCTGGCCGAACCGATTTGTGCGTGAAGTGCAACTGGCAAGGCACGTGCTCTTGCCAACGTCAAGGAGCATCCGTCAATTGATGTGCACATTTTGCGCAAACGGTTTATGCTGTAGGTGCTGCTCATGGCACTCCTCGCACTCCCTTCTTTGAGGGGTGTTCCCCCTCCCCATCTCGCCCCCTCTTTTGCTTCTGCTGCTGCTGTTGACTTCCTTCATGCGGAGGAGGTCGGGGCTGCGTCTGCTCCTAGTGGGAGGCACCGTAGCGGCAAGGGCAAGGGAGGCAAGGATGGTGGGGGTGGCAGCGATGGAGGCGGTGGAGGCGGTGGAGGTGGCGGTGGTGGCAGAGGGAGTGGTAGTGGGAGTGGAGGCGTTGGTGGCGGCAGTGGTGGCGGCACTGGGAGTGGTGGCGGCGGCAGTGGTGGCGGTCGGGGTGGAACCGGTCAGAGGGGAGGTTCTGGCGGTGGTCAGCGGCAGCAGCAGTAGCGTCCGCGCGAGACCCCTACGCTCCAGGAGCTGTGTGTGGTTTGCTTAGCGTGGGGCGTCTTGGGGTAGTGTTCGCTGCCAGTACGTCATTTGCACAGGTGACCGTGCTGGTCAGACATGCGGGAAGGTTGGTCACACACAGTACCGCTGCTTTTCCCGTCTTGACGACGCGTGGCGCGCAGAGTTTTCCGACGCGACTGAGCCCCCCCACTGCCTAGAGCTGCTTAGGCAACGTGTGGATATCTTTGCTCTTGACTATGATGCTATCTGTGCTGTTACCTGTGCGTGCCATGTATAGAGGCTGCCGTTCTAGGTGCTAGTGAGTCTGCTCTTCCTGATACTGCGCTTGCTGAGGCCATGGACACCTTCACCCTTGACTTAGATGCTTTCCGCAGTTTCTTTCCCGACAACCACAATCACACCACTCCCTGCACCTGTTGCAGTCAGGCTGGCTAACCCCTCAGATGCCCAGTTCTTGCACGTTCCTCCACTGTTCTCCCATGTCCGGCGGTTCCGTCCGACTCACTCTCAGGTCTTCACCTCCCCTCGTTCACCACAAACTTGGTGAGTACCGCTGCCCTCCAGGATGCGATGGTCACTACCACCATTCCTGGAGGTCAGCGTATGTCGATCAGCACGTGTACACAGACGGGCCGTCACTTGGCCACATTCACCCGTCGGCCTGGGTCGAGTCTGTACACACTGACTACTGAGCCTCCTCAGGTGGCTGTGCCTGGTCAGGTGTCCGCGTCAGGTCCAGTAGCAGCTAACACCTGTCACACCAGACTCTCCTTTGGCACCACCGCCTTGGTCACCCCTCCCTGCCACGCCTCTGTGGCATGCAGCACTCCCGCCTCCTTGTCTCTGGTCTTCCCAAGTCTTTGCCTCCCCTCCCACCCTCGCCTGCCCCTCCCTGCCTTCCCTGTGTCGAGGGGCGGCAGCGCGCCGCTCCTCACTCCTCCTCATTTCCCCCGACGACTGCTCCCCTGCAGACTCTCCACATGGATGTGTGGGGCCCAGTCCACGTCCGTGGACAGGGCCGCGAGCGATACTTTCTGCTGGTTGTTGACGACTACTCGCGTTACACCACGGTCTTCCCCTTGCGCAGCAACGGGGGGTTTCCAGATGTTTTGATCCCTTGGATCCGTGCTGTCCGTCCCCAGCTCTGCGATCAGTTCCGCGAGAACCTTCCTGTCCTGCGTCTGCACTGTGACATAGGTGGTGAGTTCGCCTCCGACCTCTTGCGGGACTTTGTCGTGGGGTTGCTGAGCACTGCATTGGCTTAGTCATGGAGGTGGCTCGTACCTCCATGATCCATGCAGTCCGGTACGCTGCGCATCAGCTCAACCTCTGGCCCCGTGTCTCCTTGCCGGATACCTCGCCTACATTGTGTTGGACGGGGGAAGTTGGCAATGCGTTGGTGTTCCGGGTCTGGGGCTCTCGTGCCTTTGTCCCCGACACCTCCGTAGACAAGCTCTCCTCCCGCGCTATTCCCTGTGTCTTCCTTGGCTTTCCCCCTGACGCGCTTGGCTGACACGTTTACCACCCCACCACACGCCGTGTCTTGCCCTCTCAGGACGTCACGTTTGACGAGTCGGTTCCCTTATACTGTCTCTTCCCCTACCGCACTGCCCCTCTCCCCCCCCCCGCCGCTCTTCCTCACACCAGGTCCCCAACCGGTAGACCCCGTCCCCCTCAGGGTCCTGCTCTCCTCGGGGTCCTGCATTGCCACAGTAACTACGAGTATACTCTACTCGACAATTACCGAGTGTGCTTATTGGGTGGTCAACAGTCGCGGCCTTTGACTTCCAGCGACTGTTGACCTTCGGGTCTGGGCTGGTTTCAAATTTAGGTACCCTTAGAAAAAAAAAAAAAAAAAAAAAAAAAACCCTGAAGGCACACTTTCCAGAAAAATAGCACTGTGATTGCTTAGGGTTGAGAAGTAGTGGACTCTGAATGTTCAGGGTCGAGAATAAAAAATCAGGGTCGTAGTAACGCGCTCTTTCTTTACTGGGGAAAGAAGTCTCACTCAATAAGAAGTCTCAATATTTACCCTAATCGCAACATCTGCTCAAAATCTGACAGTCTACGGGGATTTCAAAGAGAATCTGCCTTGACCTAGCGCAAAGGGATTTCCGTACGGAGCAAAGGTCGAATCTCTTGTTGATGTCGCAAGGGTGACTGTGACTGGCGCTCTGCACAACCCGTAGCCAGTCACGCCCATTCATCCGCCCTCGAGCAGCACCTCCCTTAGAAGCACACCTCCCAAGCAGCAAGATGCCATACACTGTGAGCAAGTATACTCATTTTGGCGAGCTTCACGCGCATGTGGAGTCAAGTCAGAGTAAAATTTGAAACGAGTTTTGTTTACTAGACCTGATCTTGTGTTGTTTACTAAGTCAAGCTGGAAAAAAAAAAGGTTCGGAGCAGTTGGCCGAAGCAAACTGGTTCCACATTTAACATTGCCATTGTTTTTGAAGCGAAACAAAGATGCGAGGAGAGAATATACGGATTGGGAATGGAGAATGAGAGGAGAGAAGAGAAGGGCAAGGCTCACAGATATCTAAGATTTGTCATGGATCCAATCTCAGCAGGGATGGAGCCAGTAAGCTAATTGTGTTGGAGTGACCTGAATGGAAGAACAGGCATACGGGACGTGGCATATGAAGAAAACAGCATGGAAACTGGAATGGCATGACGGCCACCAATTGAGAAAGGCCAAGAATGAATATGAGGCTGATGATGGGGAGATACCTTAAAACCAAGAACAAACACGGGCTAAAATCACAGTAGTGGACACGTCGTAGGTTCCGTTGGGGATTTGACCCCTGGTGAAAAGAACCACTGCCGTTGGACTTGAACCCTAGAATGGTGGAGAAAGCTAATATATTGTGTTTTCTGATCTGTGTTGTGCGTTGGCGTTGTATGAATTTTTTGCCACCTGTACCCTTGGTAAAATTTCATGTTCAGTTCAGGTTCATGATCCAGTTTGTTTCTTAGACTCAACACGGTGTAGGTTCTGTTGGGGTTGCAACTTTTTACATTGATTTGTGATTGCAAGATCCTAACTTGTAACATATAAGACTCAAGTACAAGGGTCAAACTCGAACCATAGCCCCACCCATTTCGGTTCTCCCTGAAGCAAATTTGTTCGGTTCAACGAGGGGACGTTCAACCCGACCAAGTTTGCCCCAACCTGATTAGAGTTTGTTTGGCCAAGCATTTGATTAGCTCAGCTTGGTTCTGTGCTTCCCTAATATTTGTCGCAGGTTTATGAGGACTTTTGAAACGTGTAACCAAGTTAACCAGGAGCAGTGAGTGTTGTGATCGAGGAGGGCAAAGATCCTGATAGCATGTTGTAGTCAAGAACCCAGAGGGGTGGACGCATGGAAAGAAATATCCGAGTCCATTTGTGTGTTTGCAGGACCAGAGGAACATACATAATATGAACATGGAAAGCTTGTATAATTGTAAACGTTATATCCATGAAGGTATTGTGAAATGGAAAATTGTGACTGACTATCATAGCATGATTGGAAGTTTTTCACAAGTTTGTAGGGTGTTGCCGTTTGAATCGTCCATGGCACCAGTGTGAGGAAGCGGGCATCTCATGTCAGAATGTCATTCTCTAGCCTGTAGTGGGGTGCTCTATAGTGAGTACAACCCATCTAGGGTTTGCTATATGTATCCTCATTGCTGCTAGTGAGACCCCTCTTCTTCATTCCTCATTTTCTCACATGGTATCAGAGCGACTACGCTCCTGGCCTGTGGGCCCACCTAATTGCTTCCGCTGCTACTCTGTGTGCTTCACGCCCCTTGGCGTGCCCCTAGCGACCACGTCGCCGCCCTTCGCGGCCCCATCGCCGCCCCTATCGGCCCCGTCGCCGCCTCCTCGCGGCCCCGTCGCCGCCCTTCGCGGCCCCGTCGCCGCCCCTAGCGGCCCCGTCGCCGCTCTTCGCGGCCCCGTTACCGCCCTTCCAGGCCCCTCGCGGCCCCTTCGCGGCCCCGTTGCCGCCCCTAATGGCCCCGTCGCCGCCCTTCCAGGCCCCTCGCGGCCCCTTCGCGGCCCCGTCGCCGCCCCTATCGGCCCTGTCGCCGCCGCCAGCGGCCCCGTCGCCGACCTCTCAGGCCCCTCGCGGCCCCTTCGCGGCCCCGTCGCCGCCCCTATCGGCCCCGTCGCCGCCGCCAGCGGCCCCTTCGCCGACCCTAGCGGCCCCGTCGTCGCCTCTATTGGCCCCGTTGCCGCCGCCAGCGGCCCCGTCGCCGCCGCCAGCGGCCCCGTCGCCGACCCTAGCGGCCCCGTCGCCGCGGCGACGCCCATCCCCGGGCCCCCAGGGACCCCATCCCGGCGCCCCCAGGGACCCGTGCGCGGCTCCCTATTGCCCGTCGTGGCGCCCCCCTTTGACCCGTGCGCCGCCCTTGGGGAGCCGCGCGCCCGTCCCCGTCGACCCGCGCGCTCCCCTCCGTCGTCCGTCGCGGCGCCCCCCGGGACCAGCGCGCAGCTCCCCGTCGCCCTTCGCGGCGCCCCCGTCGACCCGCGCGCCGCCCTCGGGGACCCGCGCGCCCATCCCCGTCAACCCGCGCGCCCCCCTCGTGGACCCACGCGCCGCCCCCGGGGACCTCCGCGGCCGCCCCCGTCGACCCGCGCGCCGCCCCCGGGGACCCGCGCGCAGTCTCCTCCCCGCCCCCCCCCCCCCCCCCTCCCCCCCCCCCCCCCCCCCTTCTCCTCCACCTCCCTGCTGCGCGTGCAGCCATGGGGTGGAAGGTATGGGGGTGGCTGGTATGGGGTGTCAGAATCAGTAGCTAGAATGAAGGAGCCATAGCTAGGGTTTAGGTAGCTAGGCAAGAGAGAATAGGTAAAAGAGGATTGCACTAGCAAGCAGGTGGATACACATAGGAAACCCTAAGGGGCCGTACTCACTATAGAGTACCCCACTGCAGGCTAGACAAACTACACATTCTGACATGGGGGTGGCGGGTGTGTGAGCCGTCCCCTGCTCCTCCTCCTCCTCCGTCTCCCACTGCTGCAGTTGCCGCTGAGGGGGGTGGGTGTGTGGGAGCCGAGGGAGTGGCGCTAGGGGGGTGCCGTGGGAGTGGAGCTAGGGGTGCAGCAAGGGGTGTGTGAAAGGGGTGTAGGACAGTTGGGGGAGGTTGACGGAGGTAGCCGCCGTGACGTCAGCAGCGCCAGTAGTCCAGGGGTCACCTTAGCTCCGGTAGCCTAGCGAGCCTGATGTGCCTGTCGCCCGTGGGTCCGTTGCTCCAGCCGCTCGTCTTAGCCGCGGAGCCAGTGTCTCCAGTAGTCTGGATACCCTTGCTTGTGTCCGGTAGCCCGTGCGCGCCGCTCTTGTTGCCCGTGTGTCTGCGGCTTCACCTGTCGCCTCCTATCTCCACTCCTCTCACAGTCCCCCCTCCTCACTTGCCCTCTATGACTGCCTCTAGTTTTGCTTGTGCTTGTGAACTTCTTATGCGACTGCTTGCTGTGCTGATCATACCCCACTTTGCCTATGGGGGTGTGTCAGAATGCAAAAATTGTCTTGTCTATAGTGGGGTACTCTATAGTGAGTATAGCCCAAATTAGGGTTTGCTATATGCATCCTTCCTGCTGCTAGTGCAATCCCTCTTTTGCTGTTGATTCTTGCTTGCTATCTTGACACGTCATACCTGGTTTCGTCATCAACATTTCCACACCGACGACATTTCGCCTGGACTTCTACATTCAGCGCTCTTCTTTGTGGGACTTAACACTTGGATTTTTGTTGGTTTTCATCTTGGCGCAGAAGTGACACAATTCTTGGTGTGTTTTCTTGGAGGGGGGGAGAAAGTGCTCGGCACTTTTTCTTTCCTCGGCTTTTCCTACGGTACTCTTCTGACTTTGTCGGAATGCAGCAGCACGGCGGACAATCGCAATTCCTTCATCGAAATCTACGGCTCATGACCTTCGCGATTGAATTTCGTGTCAACTGCTTCCCTCCAAAATTGCGTCAGCTTTCGACCGTCAGATCTACACCGGTCGATCTACTTGTAATTCAATTTGGGCCAGTTCATCCTCGTCCGTCGGATCGAAATTTGACTTCATCAACGACCTACATTCCAACCTTTTCTTCAAATTCGCCTAAGGCATTTGAGCCGTCGGATTCAGCTGAAGAGGAGATTAACGGTATCCTCGCTAGTGTGGGGTCTATTTTTAGTACATGGCTGTCTTATTTAGAAGGTGGGAGAGTGTAAGGATTTACAAATCCTTACTGAGGCACTCGTTAGCGAGGCCATTCCGAGGGTCACGCGACGAACCTTTTTTGCCTATTTTGTCGCACCGAACCACTCCCGAGCCGCCTTCGCACAAATCGCAACTAGGGCCTCAAATATCAGGAAAAAAACCCTGAAGATCCTGATTTTGGCAGTCCTTTTTTTACCTACACTGAAAAATCAGTGTTGAGATTTTTGTGGGACTGATATTTCAGCCTTTTTTGTTAGGCCACACTGAAATTTCAGAATTTTTTTCCCAAGTACATGTCAGAATGTTATAATTGTCTAGCGTGCAGTGGAGTACTCTATAGCGAGTACAACCCAATTAGGGTTTCCTATATGTATGCCAACTGCTGCTAGTGCAACCCTCTCTTCTTCATTCCTCATTCTTCACATGCTGCTTGCCCCTGAGGGAGACCCGGATGCACCAGACATCCCGACTCCACGATCGTACGCTGAGGCGATCGAGGGTCCCTACTCCTCTCAGTGGCAGACAGCCATGGACACAGAGATGGCATCGTGGAAGTCCACAGGCACCTACGTCGACGAGGTTCCCCCTCCTGGGGCGAACATCGTCAGTGGCATGTGGATTTTCAGGGTGAAGCGGCCGCCAGGTTCTCCACCTGTCTTCAAGGCTCGTTACGTTGCTCGAGGCTTCAATCAGCAAGAGGGAGTTGACTTCTTCCAGACCTTCTCCCCCACCCCGAAGATGACTACTCTTCGGATGTTGCTGCACGTTGTCGCACAGCGTGACTACGAGCTTCACTCTCTTGACTTCAGCACAGCTTTCTTGCAGGGCAGCCTGCACGAGGAGATCTGGCTGCGCCATCCACCTGGCTTCACTGGGTCGTTCCCTCCTGGTACCCAGTGGAGCCTCCGACGGCCAGTCTACAGTCTCCGCCAGGCGCCACGTGAGTGGCACGACACACTGAGGACGACTCTTGCGGCTCTTGGGTTTGCCCCGTCGACTGCTGACCCGTCGCTGTTTCTGCGCACCGACACTTCGCTCCCGCCGTTCTACATCCTCGTGTACGTCGACGATCTGGTCTTTGCCACTGCTGACACTGAGACTCTTGCCCTTGTGAAGTCGGAGCTGAAGAAGAGACACACGTGCACAGACCTGGGTGAGCTGCGCAACTACCTTGGCCTGCAGATCACCCGGGACAGAGCACGCCGCACCATCACACTAACTGAGTCACACATGGTGCAGCAGGTCCTTCAGCGCTTCGGCTTCACCTGGTCCTCAGCACAAGCCACTCCTCTGGCTACAGGTCACTCGCTCTCAGCTCCACCTTCGGACGAGTCCGTAGAGCCGAGTGGTCCTTACCCAGAGCTAGTGGGCTGCCTCATGTACCTGATGACCTGCACTCGTCTTGACCTTGTGTACCCTCTTGGCCTTCTGGCTCGCTACGTGGCTCCTGGTTGGCACCGAAAGGTGCACATGGATGCTGCTAAGAGGGTACTACGCTACTTGTGCAGTACATCGGGCATGGGGCTCATGCTTGGAGGACGGGGTGACGTTGTCCTCACTGGTCACTCGGACGCCTCTTGGGTTGATGACCAGGCTACGGAGCGGTCATCACAGGGTTACACATTCAGCCTTGGTTCTGGTTCAGTTTCCTGGCGTTCTACACGTTCGTCGTCAGTTCTCGGCTCCAGCTGTGAGGCCGAGATCTACACCACAGCCATGGCTGCACAGGAGCTACGCTGGCTCACCCACCTGCTGACTGACTTGGGAGAGCGGCCTCGTTCTCCTCCAGTCCTGTACGTCGACAACAAGGCCGCCATTGCCTTGTGTCAGGAGCACAGACTGGAGCACAGAACGAAGCACATCGCTCTGCGTTACTTCCTTGCTCGAGAGCTGCAGCAGCGTGGCCAGCTTTGTCTTGCTTACGTGGCCACTCGGGCCAACACTGCTGATATATTCACCAAGGCGCTTCCGCCTGGTGATCATCAGCGTTTCTACACCTTGTCAGGCCTAGTGCCCACACTTCCTCACTTGTTGTAGGCTTTGTTTGTACTGTGAGCTATATATATATATCTACATGTGAACTGGCCTTGTGGTCTTTTGCTTGTGCTCAGACTGTGTTGTGATGTTGTGATCCACCCTGAGCTGTGTTTTGTTTCTTCTCTTGACTGGTCTTGTGACCGTTGCTTGCTCTGGCTATCTCCCATTTCGCCTATGGGGGTATGTCAAATTATATATATATGCTTGTTTAGGTTATCTAGGCTGTATGGGGGTTAGCACTAGGGGGTACACAAACTTTCTCGATACCCTAGTCTTGTACCCTAGCATTCACCTAATTCCAGCATCCTTGCCTTAGGTTCTTAACACTCTTGTTTCTTTTCCTCTTGTTTCTCTCTCCCTCCCTCTCAGCCCGATTCCTCTCGTGCTTTCTCATCTGCACTAATACATGGCACCACCAGCATCAGAAACGGCAGACTGTCTGGAATCAAACCCATCGCGAGCGCCGCCGAACCTCCTCTTGTCTCGCCAAACACATCGCTCCCGCTCGACGCGATCCGCAGCGCATGCTGCGAGATGGTCGTCGGCCATGTGGCAATTCCCGTCGGCGTCGCAATCTCGCTACGACTCAATGACGCGTGGTTTTTCGTGCTAATGGCGATGACCGAAGGTTGCCTCGTCGCCAGCACGAACCGCGGTTGAAAGACCATCTGCGCCGCGGGCGGCGCGCAGAGCGTCGTGCTGTGCAAGGGCATGACCTGCGCGTCTGCCGTCCATTCCCTCGCTCCCTTTACCCCGCACTCCGTCCACTCCCTCTCTCCCGTGGTCGTCTGCCCCACAACCGTGCCAGTCTTCCCTCCTCTCTCCCTCATGTTCTCTCTTTCCCAGCCTCACCCTGCCTGTCAATCCGGTTCCTCCCCCAAACCCTGCCTCTGCAGCTTCAACGTGTATGTGTTGCAAGCAGAAGTGAAGCCGGGGTGTGTGCTGCGGCAAAACACTGTCATGTACTGGTATCCCAAGCTGAGGAGGAGAGAGAACAACCAAAGGCTAAGGGCAGTGATGATAGCACGGCTGGTGATGATTCATGAGGCATGTTAGCTAGCAATGTTTCGGAAGGCTGCTACTGACTTATTATTTTAAATATATATTTATAGTAATAACAGCCTTTTATATTATTGAACACTGATGCATCAGCCTTTTTTCAAAGGCAACACTGATATTTCATGCTTCTTTTTTTTGGAACACTGTCTATCAGGGTTTTTACACAGGGGTACCCTGATGGGTCGACGACCCTAAAAGTGAATCTGAGGCCCTGATCGCAACCATCACCGAGCCATCCCATCCCGAACCCCCCGCCTAGCTAGCCTTTCCCCTATTTAGTCATGCCATTCTCATTGTATCGTCATTCAGTATTCAACCATTCTCGCTATTTGTTTTACTGCGCACTCTGCAAGTTCATTCATAACAAGAATGCTCATTTTTATATTCCTTTCACATTAATATGATGCGATACCTTATCTCATTATCCCATAGCGAGAGCACCCGAACCAGCCAAGCAATTCAGCCCTAGAACTCATGAACTGCCATCAGAGGTGCACGCGTGTGACGCACTCCCGCGAAGCGCATTCGCGGTTTCCCTCGTCCTCTCCGCGGTGAACCGCACTGATCATTGTGCAGCCGTATAGTAACAAACCGCCTGTCTGCAACGCACTTTCTTCTGCTAGTGCATCCACCCATCATACTTACACATGTCGTGCCACTGCGCGCCGCCAGTGCGAGCCGCCATGGAGGTGATCGCAACGCCTCCTCTGCGCGCTGCCGCGCCGTCGCCGAGCCAATGGCAAGATGGAGGACGGCCGAGGCTGCGTGCGGCCGTGCGGTGCGGCTGTGCTGTCTCGGGACGACCGGTCGTCAGGTTTGTCCACTCCCTCACTCACTCGCTCACTCACTCGCTCACTCTAGTCTACTCCTCTCGTGTTTCGCGTGACCCGCTTCTCAGCGGCGCCACTCATCCCCCCTTCCTTCCCGCACTTCCTTCCCGCCCTTCCTTCCCCCCTTCCTTCCCGCACTTCCTTCCCGCACTTCCTTCCCCCCCTTCCTTCCCGCCCTTTCTTCTCCTGTTGCAGGAGATTTCCTCGTGCCAGACTCCCATTGGTGCGTGCCCCCTCTTCACAACGCGTTTTATGGAACGCGAATTGCCAAACCTTTGGCGACGGCGGCAGCAGCAGCAGCGGCAGGCGGCAGGCAGGACATGCGCGAGCGAGTGGGGAGGCGGAGGGTAAGGGGAGATACGAGTGAGCGGGGTACGCGAGGTACGGGGAGTGGGACCTGCGCGCGGGGACAGGCGCGGAGGGGGAGGCGGAGGAGGGGGAGGTCGAGGGGGAGGGTGAGATGAGCGCGGGAATGGGGGCAGGGGAGGTCGATGATAGGGGTTGGCGGACGGCGGAGGAGAATCGGCGGGAGGCAGAGGCAGTGCGCGCAGCAGTGGAGTATAGAGACGCCGAGGAGTTTCTTAGAATGGATATAAAGGAATCCGCAAATCCAAACTACCTCGCGTCGCACCAGTCGTACCCCTCCCCCTTCATCTACATCCGCCCCGTCTGCTCGCGCCCCAACGAGGGGGAGCGCTTCCCCCGCGCGCGCAACTTGCTCGTGGGCAAGGCGGACCCGCTGGAGCGCGTGCGCGCACACATGGCGCGCGCCGAGGGGCACGAGTACGTGCCTGTGGGGATGAGGGATGGCGGAGAGGGGAGCGGGGGGGAGGAGGATGAGGAAGTGTGAGGGGAGCGGACGAAGCGGGGGAGGAAGACGAGGGAGAGGAGGAGGGGAAGGACGAGGACTCTGGGGAAGGGGACTTGGCGCGCAGTGGGGGGGTCGAGCGGTTTTGGAAGGAGGAGGAGGACGAGGCGTGGGAGGCAAGACCGCGGCAATGAGGGGGCTGAGCGGGTGGGCGCGCATGCGAGCCGCGTGGGCGCTAGAGGACCGCGAGAGAGACGCCGCTGCTGCTGCTGGTGCCGTAACAGCAGCAGGGGGGAAGCAGTTGGCCGTGGAAGGGCAGGGAGGTGGGGAGGGGAAGGGGGCTTTGCAAAGCGTGGGCGCGTGGGCACGGGGGGAGGCGTTTGTGGGGGAGGTGGTGCCGTTGGAGGTGGTGGGGGATAAGGAGGTGTGGTGGAACTAGCACAAGAACGAAGGTGAGCAGCAGATCTGAACCGCCTGGCAGAAGGAGGCCGCTGCCACCGATGCGGTGCGGAGGGGTGGGATGGGGTGCGGTGCAGTGCGGTGTGGTGGTGTGGTGTGTTCTACTGTGAGGGGTATCTCGTGAGGTATCTGTGTTTGTGATGAACGACGGCGAGCAGTAGATCTGGACCGCCTGGTAGAAGGAGGCCGTCACCACTGATGCGGTGCGCTGCGGTGGGATGGGATGGGACGGGATGGGATGGGATTGGATGGGATGGCATGATGGGGTGTGTAGGTTGTCATGGGTGGGTGCTGTAGGCATGATGGGAATGAACAGGCTGTCATCACCATACGGTGCAGTGTGATGCGTGCGGTTCAGTTTAGTGCAGTGCGGTGTGGTGGTGGGTCTGCTTTGCTTTGAGGTGTCAGGCGCCGTCGTAAGTGGGGCGTGTCTGAAGAAATGAGTGTGCAATCCATGGCATGGCGCCGTTGCAAGTAGGGTGGTGCAGTGGTGGGGTGCTGGTGCATGCAGCAGCGGAGGCGGGGCACATGAGGCTGCACGGCGATGTCCCTGTGGTGCGCCCCGTTGCTACCAGCAGCAGCACGTGCTCAAGCCACTCCCTCTACCCCCCTCTTCATCTCCGCCCACACCCCCACGGGGCAGGCGATGGCGCTAGCAGCAGCGGAGGCGGGGCACACAAGGCTGCACGGCAACAAGCCCACCACGGCAGAAGCGGTGCTTGCTAGGGTGCACCGCAAGCCACTTGCAGATTAGCGGTGAGAACAGTGCGAAGGTGGAGGTGAGGGCAGTGTGTGAGTGAGGGGACGGGGGAAGGATGGGGTACAAGAGAGAGGCGGGCGGGGCACACAAGGCTGCACGGCGACAAGCCCACCGCGGCAGAGGCCTCGTCGCCAGGGTGCGCTGCAAGGCGCTGGCGGATGAGAGGTGCGTGCACTGTGGGGGGGAAGGGGGGAGGGTGGAGGGATAATCGGGTGAGGAGAGAGGTGGGCACAGTGAGGGCGGGAGGATAGTGAGGGGGAGCTGGTCGGGGGAGGTGACGTTGGATGGATTATCAGGTAGAAGATTGATAAGGTGGGGCACTGGCAGACGAGAGGTGAGGCTGTGTGAGGCGACCTGCCCCCTTCCTGTGTGGTCTCCATGTGCTCCCCATGTGCTCCCCATGTGCCCCCCATGCGGCCGCTTGTGCATTCCCCCCATTGTGTGCACACTCTTCCCAGGCTAGCGAAGGAGGAGGAGCTGAGGAAGCGCTTGCGCGACCTGGCCTGGCCGCACGACACCCCTTTTGGTGTGCCCACCTTCTTGTGTGCTCCCCCCTCTCGTGTGTCTTCCCCCCTTGTGGCCCCACCCACCCATGCTCCCACTAGACTGGCAAAGGAAGAGGAGCTGAGGGGGTGCCTGGGCGACCTGGCGTACTACTAGGAGTGGGTGGCGGCATGGCCTCATGACACGTCACTCAAGGCCGTGCTTGTCATGCAGGTGCGATGCGATATGGTGCGGTGGGGTGGGGTGGGGTGGGGCCATGTAGGTGACATGTGTGGGGCCGTCAGGCGGGTGCGTGGGAGACAGGGCGGCCCATGGAGCACCAGATCCTGGACATGCTTGCAATGCAGGTGGGTGGGGATGGGGTGGGGTGGGGTGGGGTGGAGTGGGGTGGGGTGGGGTGGGGCCGTGCAGATGATATGCGTGGGGCTGTCAGGGAGTGGTAAGGGAGACAGGGCGGCCCATGGAGCACCAGGTCCTCGACATGCTCGCCATGCAGGTCGGTGGGGGTGGGGGTGGGGTTTGGAGCCACGACTCATGTGCCTCACCGCCCACCATTTTCCTTTTCTTCACCATTCGTTTTGCATCATCTCTCCTCCCCGCCCTCTCGTCTCCTCTCCCCCTCCCTCCCCCACGCAAGACCCAGCTTGAGTATGGCTGAATCGAATCACCACCCACCCACCATTCGTTTTCGTCCTACCCCGCACCCAACCCCTCCTCTTTAACAGACCCAGAAAAAGTACAACGCCATGTGTGGGTGGGAGGGACGTCAGGCTGATTCGCCACCCATCCATCCTTCTCCTTCTCCTCTCGTCACCGCTCTCTCTCCTCCTCGCTGCTGCTGTTTCCCCTCTTCCCCCCACCCCCCCCCCCCCCAGACCCAGCGCAAGTACAACGCCATGTGCGGGCGGGACGTGCGGCTGATTCGCCACCCACCCACCATTCTTTTACTTTCTACCGCTCTCCCCTCCCTTCCACTCGCCCCCTCCCCCCCCCCCCCCCCCCCCCCAGACCCAGCGTGAGTACAACGCCATGTGTGGGCGGGACGTGCGACTGCACAAGGACCCTCTGGCCATCCGCATGGACAAGAAGTAGTGCAAGCGCGGTGAGCAGCGGTGCAGTGCGGTGAGCAGTGCAGCGAGTAGAGGGCTGGTACCAGCAAGGTGATGGGTGGTACCAGCGAGGTGATGGGTGGTACCAGCGAGGTGATGGGTGGTACCAGCGAGGTGATGGGTGGTACCAGCGAGGTGATGGGTGGTACCAGCGAGGTGATGGGTGGTACCAGCGAGGTGATGGGTGGTACCACCATCCACTCTCATCCGCCCTTTCCATTCCTTCCTCTTCTTCCAGTCTTGTGTGGTGCCGCAGCCCACCTTGTCACCACACCTCCCCACCCTCCATGCGTGCAGCATGGGGTGATGGCCCTGTCTACCTTATAGTGAACTACGAGCAGCCAACACCCCCCTGTGGTGGACTACCCAACACCCACCTCGTCTGCCGATGCTCTCTGTGCTCCTCTCCCTTCCCCCCTACAGTGTGGGGCAGCGACCCCGTGTACCCCACGGTGAACTACGAGCAGGCGCCCGGCCACGGGGTGGACAACCGCGGCCCCAACTTCAACAAGCCCAGCGAGGACCCCTTCAGCGTCGTGCGCCAGGTGAGGTGCAGCTGAGGGTACAAAGAAGTCGCAAAGATGGGTTTAGAGTTACGGTGCAAGCTACAGTGTGTTGTGCTGGCAAAATGTGTGGTGCGGGGGGCCTGTGCTTGTTCTTTCTTTTCCTTCACCGCACAGGTTTGTCTCTCTCCCTCGCCCTCTCCCTGTCCTGTCTCTGTCGCTCTCCATATTTCCCTCTCTTCTTCCCATATCACTCCTGGCCATATCTTCCCACCGCAGCAAGGCGGGGTGGTGGTAGTAAGGTGACGCGGTAGGACATGGGGATCGCATCGGCACTTCATTCCTTTCCCTCGGTCTATGGCTGTTGCTCTCTTTTAAACCCTCTCCCTCTCACGGTCTCGCCCCACGGCAGCTAGGCAGGGTGGTGACACAGGAGCAGATGGAGGCCATCATGACACGCGAGCAGGAGGAGGAGGCGGTGAGTCACTCCTCTTGCTGCTTCTCTGCTGCCTCTCAGCTTTGAGTAGAGCGAGGGACGTGTGGGAAAGAGGAGCATGAGACGAAGAGGGGTGTGTCAAAATCCCAGCCACTAGACCACTGGGATAAAAGGGCTTGTTTGAATAGCGAGTAAGTGCACCCATAACCCCCCAGGCCAACATGCCTGTAACCCTTCCCTAGGATCAATCGGAGATCACCAGTGGACCTATGACACCCCCCCGTACTGAGATGCCCAAAGTGCATACACCGGGATTCGAACCCGAGACCTTCGCTCTGATACCATGTCAGAATCCCAGCCACTAGACCACTGGGATAAAAAAGGTTGTTTGTGTAATAGGTAAGTGCGCCCATAACCCCCCAGGCCAACATGCCTGTAACTTGCCCGAAGTCTTGGCAGGAATGAATGCACTGTGAAAGAATTGGATACAAGTATGAAACCCTAAACTGGGCTGTACCCCACATTGGCTACCCCAATACAGCCTAACCATATATATCATACATATAATTTGACACACCCCCATAGGCAAAGTCGGGGAGAGCAATGGGTCACAAGACCAGTCAAGAGAAGCAAAGCAAGCTCATGGTGGATCACAACGTCACCACACACACTGAGCACAAACAAACAGCCACAAGGCCAGTTCACATGTAGTGGTATATATGCAACAACAACAGCACACTGATCTCTACCTAGCAGAGCAAGCATGCAGGTATATATATAGATCACAGTACAAGCAAACTTTACAGCAAGTGAGGAAACCTGGGCACAAGGCCTAACAAAGTACAGAAACGCTGATGATCACAAGTCGGAAGTGCCTTGGTGAATATATCAGCAATGTTGGCCCGAGTGGCCACGTGAGCAAGACAAAGCTGACCATGCTGCTGCAACTCTCGAGCCAGGAAGTAACGCAGAGCGATGTGCTTTGTTCTGTGCTCTAGTCTCTGCTCCTGACACAAGGCAATAGCGGCCTTGTTGTCTACGTACAGCACTGGAGGAGAACAAGGCGGCTCTCCCAGGTCGGTCAGCAGGTAGGTGAGCCAGCGTAACTCCTATATAGCCTTGGCTGTGGCGTAGATCCCAGCCTCAGAACTGGAGCTGAGAACTGAAGACGAGCGTGTAGATTGCCAAGAAACTGAACCAGAGCCAAGGGTGAAGGTGTAACCTTGTGACAACCGCTGCGTAGCCTGGTCGTGAACCCAAGAAGCGTCTGAGTGCCCAGTGAGGACAACGTCACTCCGTCCTCCAAGCACGAGCCCCATGCCCAATGTGCTACACAAGTAGCGTAGTACTCTCTTAGCAGCATCCATGTGCACCTTTCGGTGCCGACCAGGAGCTACGTAGCGAGCCAGAAGGCCAAGAGGGTACGCAAGGTCAGGACGAGTGCAGATCATCGGGTACATGAGACAGCCCATTAGCTCTGGGTAAGGACCATTCGGCTCTACGGACTCGTCCGAAGGTGGAGCTGAGAGCAAGTGACCTGTAGCCAGAGGAGTGGCCTATGCCGAGGACCAGATGAAGCCGAAGCGCTGAAGGACCTGCTGCACCATGTATGACTAAGTCAGTGTGATGGTGCGGCGTGCTCTGTCCCGGGTGATCTGCAAGCAAAGGTAGCTGCGCAGCTCACCCCGGTCTGTGCATGTGTGTCTCTTCTACAGCTCGGACGTCACCAGGGCTAGAGCCTCAGTGTCAGCAGTGGCAAAGACCAAGTCGTCGACGTACACGAGAATGTAGAACGGCGGCAGCGAAGTGTCGGTGCGCGGAAACAGCGACGGGTCAGCAGTCGACGGAGCAAACCCAAGAGCCGCAAGTGTCATCCTCAGTGTGTCGTGCCACTCATGTGGCGCCTGGCGGAGACCGTAGACCGGCCGCTAGAGGCTCCACTGGGTACCAGGAGGGAACGACCCAGCGAAGCCAGGCGGGCGGCGCAGCCATATCTCCTCGTGCAGGCTGCCATATAAGAAAACTGTGTTGAAGTCAAGAGAGTGCAGCTCGTAGTCACGCTGAGCGGCAACATATAGCAGCACCCGAAGAGTGGTCATCTTCGGGGTGGGGGACAAGGTCTGGAAGAAGTCAACTCCCTCTCGCTGACTGAAACATCGAGCAACGTAACGAGCCTTGAAGCCAGGCGGAGAACCTGGCGGCCGCTTCACCCTGAGAATTCACATGCCATCGACGATGTTCGCCCTAGGAGAGGGAACCTCGTCAACGTAAGTGCCTGTGGACTTCTAGGATGCCATCTCTACATCCATGGCTGTCTGCCACTGAAAGGAGTACTCACCCGCGATCGCCTCAGCGTAAGAGCGCGGGGTCGGGATGTCTAGAGCATCCGGTCTCCCTCAGGGACAAGCAGCATGGCCACGAGATGAGGCGCAGCGGCTGGAAGACACTCAAGATCCTCCTGCCTGTCCTCAAGGACGTCCGTGCCAAGAGCACACTTACCCCCGACGGAGGGAGGACAGTTAGACTCAGACTCAGTAACAAGACTAGCGGTGTAGTCTAGACGACAGGCGGCAGTAAAGTCAGCAAGCTCAGCAACGAAGGCAGACGCAGCAACAGACTCAAACGACGGGTCAGTGATAACAGTGGCTAGCAAACGCGTGACAGTAGGGTGCTCAGCACGAAACCGGTCAGACTCAGGGTCAGCAACGACAGGCAGAGATGACGCAGCAGGAGACGGCAGAGGAACACGCTGCGGAGCAGAGCACAGACGCAGAGCCATGAGGTGTGTGCCGGGGACAGCCGGCGGACGCGGAAGAGGAACACGACGACCAGTGCAGACAGGCGAGACAGGACGCGACGTAGGCTCACGACGCTTAGCAAGACCTCCTGGCTGCTCAGTGTAAGGAGAAGGACCAGTAGACGACGGGAGGCTAAGAACCTGGCGAAGCACAGAGTCAGGCGGTAGCAGAGACGACGGAGACGGCGGAGCAAAGAACAGTCGTGGCTGCGTAGCGCCACGAGCACTAGCAGCTCTAGCACCACCAGCAGCTCCAGCACCTCCAGTAGCTCCAGAACCTCTAGCGCCAGCACCTCCAGCACTAGTGTCACCAGCAGCTCCAGAATCTCCAGCGCCAGCACCTCCAGCACCAGTGTCACCAGCAGCTCTAGAACCTACAGCGCCAGCACCTCGAGTACCACCGTCACCAGCAGCTCCAGATACTCCAGCTCGAGCACCTCTCGTACCATCGTCACCAGCAGCAGTACCCCCAGAACCGGCACCTCCAGCCCTAGGGTCTCCAGCAGCGGCACCCCTGACTCAGCACCGCTAGCCCCAGGAATGCCAGTACCTCCAGTACGAGCACCGCCAGAATCAGCGACTCCAGCACCTCCTGTAGACAAAGTACCAGCACCACTCCCAGCTGCAGAGCCCCGAGCTCCAGCAGCGCGACCCTGATGGCTAGCGTACCACTTGTGCAGCTGCGGAGGGGAGAGAGGTGCCCGCGGACGAAGGCGGCCTCTCCAAGGAGACTGCGCACCAGCAGTCTTAGTACCCTCATGCGCCGCACCCCCAGACTCAGCACCCCCAGGCTCCTCACACTCAGGCACAGCACCCCCAGACGCAGCACCCTCAGGCATAGTACCTCCAGCCTCCGCACGCTTAGGCTCAGCACCTCCAGGCTCCTCACGCACAGGCTCCGCACCCCCAGGCTCAGCACCCCCAGGCTCCTCACCCTCAGGCTCCGCACCCCCAAGCTCAGCACCCCCAAAGACAGCACCCCGAGCAGGACCACCCCCAGCAAGACCAGAGTCACCAGTGACCTCCACATGCGCAGGCACGGGAGGGTCTATCTGAGAAACACCTGAAGGAACTTGGGGAGGGGGTCTACTTGGGGAGCACCTGGAGCGATAAAGAGCGGCGGGGGGGGGGGCGAGGGGCAGTGCGGTAGGGAAAGAGACGGTAAAAGGGGACTGACTCGTCAAAGGTGATGTCCTGAGACGGAAAGACACGCCGCGAGGCGGGGTCGTATAACTGCTAGCCAGGCGCATCAGGGACAAAGCCAAGGAAGACGCAAGGATTGGCGCGAGGGGAGAGCTTGTCCGCAGTGGTATCGCGGACAAAGGCACGGGCACCCCAGACTCAGAAACGCGACGCATCGCCAACCTCCCCCGTCCAGCGCATTGTGGGCGAAGTCTCCGGCACGGAGACACGGGGCCAGAGGTTGAGCTGATGCGTGGCGTACCGGACCGCAAACGGCCACAGAAAATTGGGGGCAGCCGCATGGATCATGGAGGTACGAGCAACCTCCATGACTAAGCCAATGCGGCGCTCAGCAACCCCATTCTGCTGCGGAGAGGCCGGAAGCGTGAACGTCTGGCGAATGCCGTGCTCCTCACAGTAGGCTCGCAAGAGGTCGGAGATAAACTCACCACCTCTGTCGGAGTGCAGACGCAAGACAAGAAAGTCCGACTGGAACCGCTCGCGGAGCTGGAGACGGGCAGCGCGGATCCAAGGGATCAAAACATCAGGGACCTCCCCCTTGCGCTGCAAGGGGAAGACCGTGGTGTAACGCGTGTAGTCGTTGACTACCAACAGGAAGTACCGTTCGTGGCCCTATCCACGGATGCGGGCTGGGCCCCACACGTCTAAGTGAAGAGTCTGTAGTGAAGCCTCTGTGGGAGGGAACGAGGAGGAGTGAGGAGCGGCGCGCTGCCGCCCCTAGACGCAAGGAATGAAGGGCGGCGCAGGCAAGGGAGGGAGGGAGGGCAGAGACTGAGGAAGACCAGAGACGAGGCGGCGAGATTGCATGTCACAAAGGCGAGGCAGGGAGGGGTGACCAAGGCGGTGGTGCCACAAGAGAGTCTGGTGCCACAGGCTGCGACACTCACACTGGGTAGCTAACTGGGCAGACGCGTACAACTGAGGAGACAAAGGGGTGGAGCGCGACGAAGTGGTGAGGGTGTACAGACTGGACCCAGGCGCACGTGTGAACGTGGCCAGGTGACGGCCGGCCCGGGAGCACGTGCAGATCGCCACACGCTGTCCTCCAGGAGTAAAGGTGTCAACCCAGTGATCCTGAAAGACGGCGTTGCTCACCAAGTTCGTAGAGAACGAGGGGAGGTGGAGACCAGACAGATCACCACACGGGATCGCCGGACACGGAAGCACAGTGGTAGACCGTGCAAGCACTGGCCCCCCAGAGGAGTCAGCCAGTGAGACAAGGACAGGGGCAGGGAGGGGAGTGACTATGATGCTGTCGTGAAAGAAACAGCAGGAAGCACCAGAGTCAAGTGTAAAGGTGTGCAAGGCCAATGCGGACGCAGTACCAGGGAGAGCAGACTCACTAGCACCTAGAGCTGAAGGCGCTATACCTTGGGCTATACCGGGGTCAGGCGGCACACACAAGTAGCAGCCACCCTCAGCACTAACAGTCAATACATACATGGCAGCAAGAATAGCATAATAGTCAAGATCAAAGATAGGTACATCACGCCTAAGCAGGTCCGCCCAGTTGGGGAACTCAGTAGCATCAGGAAACTTGACGCGCCAGGCGTCGCTAAGCCGAGCGAAGCAGCGGTACTCCGTGTGAAAGCCTTTGCACTTGCGACCAGTGCGGGGACCTGCGCGAATGATATAGGGGCAGCGACCGGGAACCCCAGACGCCCCACGCCCGGCATACCAGTCATGAAGCTGCTGGGAAGTGGGGGTCTGGCGCTGACGCTGTTGCTGCTGCTGCTGCTGCTGCTGCCCCTGGCCACCACCGGTCTGACCCAAGCCCCCACCACCGCCGCCACCACCACTCCCCCCTCTGCCACCACCGCTAGTGCTCCCGGCACCACCACGGCCCCCACCACCACCTCCACCCCCACGACCAACCCCACCACCTCCACCTCCCCCGCCGCCTCCACCACCGCCCCCTCCACCGCCACGTCCGCCACCCTTGCCACCCCTGCCTCCCCTGGAGCCGCTGCGCTTCCCACTAGGAGTGAAAGCAGCTTCGACCTTCTCAGCACCAAGGAGGTTGACAGCAGCAGCAGCGGAGCAGAGGAGGGGGTAAGAGGGGAGGGGGAGCACCCCTCAAAGAGGGGAGTGCGAGGAGTACCACGAGCAGCACCTACAGCAAAGATGTTTTTCTCTGCTGCTATAAGGTACTTCTCGAAGGCGGCGACAGTGAGAGTGGTAGGGTCTAGGGCTAGGAAGTGGTCCCTGACGGAGCTAAGAGTGTCAAGGAGGCGGGTAACGAGGAAATAGAGAGCGAAGTACATCGAGGGGGGGGGGGGGGGGTTCTCGGCGCAGAACTCGGCTGGAAAGGCGGCACGAAAACGAGTGTCACTAGCGCGTAGGTGAGAAATGAGGTCCTCAGCAGTGGTAAAGGAGGACAAGTCTGGGAACAGGTAGTGTAGCATGAACCGACCTAGGGCTGCAGTGGCCGGGGAGGAGTAGCGTGCAACTACAGCGTCATACAGTGCCTTAGCAGTTTTGTGCTGGCTGAAATGCGCGCGGCTGATGATTTCGAATAGCTAGGCGTGCAGCAGCATCGCGAGTCTGCCACTGTGAGCGTTCGAGAGCGGTAGCATCGTCAGCAGGAGCAATGGCAGTGCCAGACGCATAATCGAACAGTGAAACGCCGACTTTGGCATCAGCTAGAAGAAACAGTTGGAGATCGTCTAGCCACGTGGTAAACTCTATCGAGCGACCGATAGGCTCAAACGCGAGAACATTAAGTGTCGCCATAATCGCAGTGCAAGCAAAAGCAGTAGGCAGCAGGCAGCAGGTAAAGGGAGCGAGCAGCAAGGGCGGCGCGCAAAACAGGCGCAGGCAGCTCAGGTAGCGCGCGGGGTAGCAGCAGGCCACGCGCAGGCTGCAGAGGCGCGGCTCGAGCAGGTAGGGCGGCGCGCGGCGCGGGCTGCGCGGCGCGGACGGTGCGCGGGGCGGCTGCGGGCCGCGCGTGCGCTGTGCGGGCTCGGCACGGGCTGCACAAGCGGTGCGCGGGGCAGCTGCGGGCCACGCGCGCGATGCGCGGGCTCGGCGCGGGCTGCACAAGCGGTGCGCAGGGCAGCTGTGAGCCGCGCGCGCGCTGTGCGGGCTCGACGCGGGCTGCGCGGGCGGTGCGCGGGGCGCGACGCGGCTGCCGAGGCACGACGCGAGCAGAGAGGGCGACGCGCGGGGCAAAAGGAGGGGCATCGCGCGGGAATCAAGTCTGCCTGCACGCGAAGCAGCAGCAGACAGCTCAGACAGCAGACAGCAGGCAGCAAGCAGAGAGTGCACACAGCGCAGCACGTCCTAGGCACAGTCACATGGGGTAGCGGTAGGTGGGCCCGAAAAAAAATGGTCCTACGGACCTACTGCTCTGAATACCATGTCAGAAGTCGAGGCAGGAATGTTTGCACTGTGAAAGAATTGGGTACATGTATGAAACCCTAAACGGGGTTGTACCCCATATTGGCTACCCCACTACAGCCTAACCATATATATCATACATATAATTTGACATTACCCTTCCCTAGGATCAATCGGGGATCACCAGTGGACCTCTGACAGGGTGTGAGAGAACGAGGGGCGTGGGAGGAAGAGTGTGTGCGGGTGTCTTGTTCTTGTTCCTTTGTGCTCATGCATATGGCTGTGCACCCCCCTCTGTCTGCCTTCTTGCATCCCACACTTGAGTCGGCCATCTTTCCATCAACCCAGCACCCCTCATTCCCCTCGTGACTCTTCCCCCCCAGCCCCCAAATTTTCCCGTTTCTATGTGTGCTTGCGTATCCGTCTTGTACGTGGCCCCTGACACATACCTGGTGTTTGTGTCAAATTATATGCATGTCATACATGTGTAGGCTGTAGTGGGGTAGCCAATATGGGGTACAACCCCATTAGGGTTTCATATTTGTACCAAACACTGATCTAGTCAATTCATTCCTGCTAATAGATTCTAACATGGTTTAAGAGCACTAGGTCCATAGGACCGTCTTTTTTTTTTTCCGGGCCCACCTACCGTTGCGGTTACCGCGCTACCCCACGTGTTGTCCTATGCGCGCCTTCCTCTGCCTTGCCTTGTGACGTGTTGCGCTACGCGCGCCGTCCTGCAGCCCTCGCGCTGCCTACTGCTGCCCTAGCTATGCGCGCACCGCCCTGCAGACCCGTAAGGCCACCGCGCCGCCCCTGCAGGCCCGTAAGGCTAGCGCGCCGCCCCTGCAGGCCCGTAAGGCCCGCGCGCCGCCCCTGCAGGCCCGTCAAGCCCGCGAGCCGCCCCTGCAGGCCCGTCAGGCTAGAACGCCGCCCCGCCCTGCAACCGATGCGGCCCCGCCAGGCCGCTGTCGCGGCCCCGCCCTGCCGCTGACGCGGCCCCGTCCTGCCCCTGACGCGGCCTCGCCCTGCCGCTGTCGCGGCCCCGCCCTGCCGCTGACGCGGCCCCGCCCTGCCGCTATCGCGGCCCCGCCTTGCCGCCGACGCGGCCACGCCAGGCCGCTGTCGCGGCCCCGCCCTGCCGCCGACGTGGCCCCGCCCTGCCGCTATCGCGGCCCCGCCCTACCGCCGACGTGGCCCCGCCAGGTCGCTGTCGCGGCCCCGCCCTGCCGCTGACGCGGCCCCGCCCTGTCGCTGTCGCGGCCCCGCCCTGCCGCCGACGCGGCCCTGCCCTGCCGCTATCGCGGCCCCGCCCTGCCGCCGACGCGGCCCCGCCCTGCCGCTATCGCGGCCCCGCCCTGCCGCCGACACAGCCCCACCCTGCAGCAGCTGCCGCGGCCCTGCCCTGCCGCTGTCGTTGCCCCAGCCCTACAGCTGACGCGGCCCTACTCTGCAGCCGCTGTTGGGGCCCCGCCGTCGCCGCCGTCGTGCGCCTACCCTGCCGCCGCCCGCCGAGCGCCGGCCCTGCTCGCCCGGCGAGTGCCTGCCCTTCCCGCCACTGGTGAGCACCTGCCCTACCTGCGCTTCCCGCGCGCCTGCCTTGTTAGCGCGCTGCCGCTCTATCTGCCTGCCTGCCTGCCTGCCTTCCGCGCCTGCCCTGCCCGCGCTGCTAGTGCTGCTACTTCTGTTACTGCTGCTAGGCTACTGCTGCTTCCACATGCTGCTACTACTGCTACTTCTGCTACTGGCGGTGGCCAGATGCAGCTCCAGCGACGTCCGCGCGAGTCTCTCACGCCCCAGCAGCTTCGTGAGTGGTACGCTAGGTGGGGTTGTGGCGGTAGCCGTCGTGGCTGTCGCCCTGGAGCTGGTCAGTCGGGAGCGTCTGGCAGTGCCCAGCTGCAGGTGCAGCGGCGTCCACGCGAGACACTTACGCCCCAGCAGCTTCGTGAGTGGTAAGCTCAGACTAGAGGGTCTCGGAGTACCGTTCGCTGCCCGTACGTCATTCGCACAGGTGATCGGGCTGGTCAGGCTTGCGGGACGCTTGGTCACACACAATCCCGCTGCTTCGCCCGTCTGAGCGATGCCTGGCGTACCGAGTTTGGCGACGAGGCTGAGCTCCCCACCTAGCTGGAGCTGCTGAGGCAGAGGGTAGATATCTTTGCTTTTGACTATGATGCTTTTCTCACTGCCATGTATGCATTGCCTACTAGTGCTGGCGGTGCCTATTACCTGTGCGTACCGCCTGACCCAGGTATAGAGCCTGCTGCTCTAGGTGCTGGTGAGGCTCCTGCTCTAGGTGCTAGTGCGTCTCCTACTCTAGGTTCTGGTGAGGCTGCTGCTCTAGGTGCTAGTGTGTCTACTGCTCCAGGTGCTAGGGAGTCTGCTCTCTCTGGTACTGCGCCTGCTGAGGCCTTGTACACCTTCACACTTGACTCAGGTGCTTTCCGCTCTTTCTTTCGCAACAGCACCACCCTCACGCCGCTCAGTCGGCCGGTTGCAGTCTCCCTAGCAGACCCCTCTGGGGGTCCAGTCCTTGCGCACTCCTCCACGGTCCTGCCGTGTCCGGCGGTCCCGTCTGGCTCCCTGTCAGGTCCTCACCTCCCCTCGTTCTCTATGAACTTGGCGAGTGGTGCTGACCTCCAGGACCAGTGGGTTGACCAGTTCACTCCTTGAGGTCAGCGCGTGACCCACTATACGTGCTCCCGGAAGGGCCGGCACCTGGCCACGTTTACCTGTGCGCCTGGCTCGAGTCTGTACACACAGACTACTGTGTCCCCTCAAATTGCTGTGTCTGTGTCTGCGTCTGATCAGCTAGCGGCCACCTGGTCGTGTCGCGCTTTGTCGCACCAGACCCTCCTTTGGCACCACCGTCTTGGTCACCCCTCGGTGCAGTGCCTTCGTAGCATGCACTGCCGTGTCCTTGTCTCTGGTCTTCCCAGGGTTCTCCCTCCCCTCCCACCCTCGCCTGCTCCTCCCTGTCTTCCCTATGTCAAGGGGCAGCAGCGCGCCACTCCTCACTCCTCGTTTCCCCCGACGACTGCTCCCCTGCAGACCCTGCACATGGATGTGTGGGGCCCAGCCCGCGTCAGTGGGCAGGACCGCGAGCGGTACTTCCTGCTGGTTGTTGACGACTACTCGCGTTACACCACGAACTTCCCCTTGCGCACCAAGGGTGAGGTCCCTGATGTTTTGATCCCTTGGATCCGCACTGCCCGTCTCCAGCTCCGCGAGCGGTTCGGGATGGAGTTTCTTGTTCTGCGTCTGCACTCCGACAGAGGTGGGGAGTTTTCCTCCGACCTTCTGCAGAGATTTTGTCGTGCGGAGGGCGTTCGCCAGACGTTCACGCTTCCGGCTGCCTGCTCCTTCTCCTTACACTCAGCTGAGAGGCAGTCTTGCTGAGCGTCGTGAGCCTGCGTCTCATCCTGTCTCGCTTGTTTGCACTGTCTGCACTGGTCGTACTGGTCGTCGTGTTCCTCGTGAGCGTCCGCCGGCTGTCCCCGCCACACACCTCATGGCCCTGCGTCCTTCCTCTGCTCCGCACCATGTTCCCTTGCCGTCCCCTCCTGCGCCTTCTCTGCCTACCGTTCCTGAGCCTGAGTCTGACCACGCTCGTGCTGCTCACCCTACTGTCACGCGTCTGCTCACCACTGTTGTCACTGACCCGTCGTTTGAGTCTGCTGTTGCGTCTGCCTTTGTCGCTGTAGACTTTGCTGCTGCCTATCGTCTAGACTACGCCGCCAGTCTTGTTGCTAAGTCTGAGTCTTTCTGTCCTTCGTCCATCGGGGGTGAGTGTGCTCTTGGCATGGACGTCCTTGAGGACAGGCAGGAGGACCTTGAGTGTCTTCCAGCCGCCACGCCTCATCTCGTGTCCATGCTGCTTGCCCCTGAGGGAGACCCGGATGCACCAGACATCCCGACTCCGCGTTCTTACGCTGAGGCAATCGCGGGTCCCTACTCCTCTCAGTGGCAGACAGCCATGGACGCAGAGATGGCATCCTGGAAGTTCACAGGCACCTACGTCGACGAGGATCCCCCTCCTGGGGCGAACATCGTCGATGGCATGTGGATTTTCAGGGTGAAGCGGCCGCCAGGTTCTCCGCCTGTCTTTAAGGCTCGTTACGTTGCTCGAGGCTTCAGTCAGCAAGAGGGAGTCGACTTCTTCCGGACCTTCACCCCCACCCCCAAGATGACCACTCTTCGGGTGCTGCTGCACGTTGCCGCTCAGCGTGACTACGAGCTTCACTCTCTTGACTTCAGCATAGCCTTCTTACAGAGCAGCCTGCACGGGGAGACCTGGCTGCGCCGCCCACCTGGCTTTACTGGGTCGTTCCCTCCAGGTATCCAGTGGAGCCTCCGGCGGCCAATCTACGATCTCCGCCAGGCGCCGCGTGAGTGGCAGGACATACTGAGGACGACACTTGCGGCTCTTGAGTTTGCTCCGTCGACTGCTGACCCGTCGCTGTTTCTACTCACCGACACGTTGTTGCGGCCGTTCTACATCCTCGTATATGTCGACGACTTGGTCTTTGCCACTGCTGAGACTGAGGCTCTCGCCCTGTCAAGGTCGGAGCTGTAGAAGAGACACATGTGCACAGACCTGGGTGAACTGCGCAGCTACCTTGGCTTGCAGATCACCCGGGACAGAGCACGCCGCACCATCACACTGACTCGGTCACACATGGTGCAGCATGTCCTTCAGTGCTTCGGCTTCACCTGGTCCTCCGCACAGGCCACTCCTCTGGCTACAGGTCACTCGCTCTCAGCTCCACCTTTGGACGAGTCCGTAGAGCCGAGTGGTCCTTACCCAGAGCTAGTGGGCTGCCTCATGTACCTGATGACCTGCACTTGTCCTGACCTTGCGTACCCTCTTGGCCTTCTGGCTCGCTACGTGGCTCTTGGTCGACACCGAAAGGTGCACATGGATGCTGCGAAGAGGGTACTACGCTACTTGTGCACTACATCAGGCATGGGGCTCGTGCTTGGAGGGGGGGCGACGTTGTCCTCACTGGTCACTCGGACGCTTCTTGGGTTGAAGACCAGGCTACGCTTCGGTCGTTACAGGGTTACACCTTCAGCCTTGGCTCTGGTTCAGTTTCTTGGCATTCTACACGGTCATCTTCAGTTCTCAACTCCAGTTGTGAGGCTGAGATCTACGCCACTGCCATGGCTGCACAGGAGTTACGCTGGCTTACCTTCCTGTTGACCGACTTGGGAGAGCGGCCTCGTTCTCTTCCAGTGCTGTATGTAGACAACAAGGCCGCCATTGCCTTGTGTCAGGAGCACAGATGGAGCAGAGAACGAAGCACATCACTCTGCGTTACTTCCTGGCTCGAGAGTTGCAGCAGCGTGGTCAGTTCCGTCTTGCTCACGTGGCCACTCAGGCCAACACTGCTGATATATTCACCAAGGCACTTCCGTCTGGTGATCATCATCGCTTTTGTGCTTTGTTGGACTTTGTGCCTACCTTTCCTCACTTGCTGTAGGCTCTGTCTGTACTGTGATCTATATAAATATACCTGCATGCTTACTCCTGGTAGGTAGAGATCACAGTGTTGTTCTTGTTGCATGTATACCTCTGCATGTGAACTGGCCTTGTGGCCCTTTGTTTATGCTCAGAGTGTGTGGTGACGTTGTAATCCACCTTGAGCCTGCTTTGCTTCTCTTGACTGGTCTTGTGACCCATTGCTCTCCCCAACTTTGCCTATGGGGGTGTGTCAAATTTTCTGCATGTCATACATGTGTAGGCTGTAGTGGGGTAGCCAATATGGGGTACAACCCCATTAGCGTTTCATATTTGTACCAAACATTAATCTAGTCAATTCATTCCTGCTACTAGATTCTAACAGTTTGTCGTGCGGGAGGTGGCTCACCATCAGTTCCTGCAAGAGCTGGAGGAACGGGGAGAGGACGACGTTGTCTGACCCTTCCCCCACCGGCCCCTTCACCCCCCCTTCTCCTTTTACTTTCTTTTCCGTCTTGTGTGACGCGTACCTGGTGTGTCGTGTGTGGCGGCTCACCATCAGTTCCTGCAAAAGCTGGAGGAGACGGGAGAGGACACTGTTGATATTGGCGAGGAGGAGGACAACGAAGAAGAGGAGGAGGAAGAGGAAGAGGAAGAGGACGAAGATGAAGAGGACGAAGAGGAAGAGGACGAGGTAAGCTGATGTGGGGAACGATGTATGCATTTACACTCCATGCTGATGGCAAATTGGTTAAAATACAGCGAGAGAAACATGAAACCAGACAAAGTAGTCATGTGCGGAGGCGGCTCAAGGCTGTAGAAGGAAGAAGAAGTGGGGAATTCAGTGTGAAAGGGGTTGGTTCTAGTGATAGTTGGGAAAGGAAGGGAAGGGGCATGGCTGGTATTGCGTTTCACTCTTGTCTCCAAATCCTTCTCCCGTCTCAGCCCCCCTCCTGTCGCTCCATCAGACTTCTCCACATGCTTGTTTCATCCTGTCTCAATTCATCTTGCTGTGTCAACCCCCATGCGTCCCACCCCTCCCTTACCTCCTCCTTTCTCAGATATCAGAAGACGATGATTAGGACGAGGGCCAGCAGGCACAGGCGTCGTCGCACGGGCACGCAGTGCGGGAGGGGCGGGGGAGGCGGCCAGCGGAGATCCTGGAGGAGGACGAGCAGACAGGCATGCAATGGGTGGCCGTTGTCAAATGCTATAGCCTTTAGTGGGTCATGCTATATGGGGTACAAAGAGTTAGGGTTACCGTAGGTACTTGTACCCCAACACAATCAATGCAACCCATTCCGCTGTAGCCACTTTCTGAGATGGTATCAGCTAGGTTCCTTGCTCCTAGGCCCTAGGTTAGTTCCCTAGCTCGCCAGACACGCCAGCGTGCTGAGTCCTAAGCCGCCAGTCAGCCAGCCAGCCAGCTGCCCCCTAGCGCGCCACGCCGCCGGTCGACCTGTAGCGCGACCTGTTCCTTAGCCACCGCGCCACCCGCCCGTAGGCCCGCCCGCAGGCCCGCGCGTCGCGCTGCCCGTAGGCCCGCCCACAGGCCCGCGCGTCACGCTGCCCGTAGGCCCGCCCGCAGGCCCGTGCGTCGCGCTGCCCATAGGCCCGCCCGTAGGCCCGCGCGTAGGCCCGCGCGTCGCGCTGCCCGTAGGCCCGCCCGCAGGCCCACGCGTCACGCTGCCCGTAGGCCCGCCCGTAGGCCCGCGCGTCGGGACTCTCGTAGGCCCACGAGTCGACCCGCCAGTAGGCCCGCCCATCAACCCGCCGAGCCGCCCGTTGGCCTGCGTGTCACGCCGTCCGTAGGCCCGCGCGTCGACCCGCCGTGCCGCCCGTAGGCCCGCGCGCCGCGCTGCATGTAGGCCCGCTCGTCGACCTGCCGAGCCGCCCGTAGGCCCGCGCGCCGCGCAGCCCGCCCGTCGACCCGCCGCGCCACCCGCAGACCAGCACGCCGCACCAACCGCCAGGCAGCGCACTGCGCCGCCCGCCTGTCCACATGCCGCGCCACCTACCTGCCTGCATGCCTCCACGCCTGCTCACGCGTTACTGATTGTCTCCCCCTCCTGCGGCTGGCAGCCGCGCGCTCTCAGTTTCGCCCTCTATGGCGACCTCCCGAGTACTTCGTTTCGACCCTGAAGGGCGACCTAAAGATTTTAGCACGTAGCTTACGCAGGCGCAGCGCCACCTTAAGAGCCAGCGGCAGGATGGCGTGCACCTGTTCGCACACGCGTCCGGCGCTCAGAAAGCCCCTCCCCAGCCTCAGCCGCTGCCTACTACTCCACCGCCTACTTCTGAGCAGGAGGCCGACTACCAGCGCCAGCTCCTCGCTCGCGACGTGTGGGAGTCTCGTGACGCCGCTGCCTGCCTCGCCCTGACCGACCTTCTCCCGCCGACAGAGGCAATCCACTTCGCTCAGGTCGAGTCAGCTGCAGATTTGTATAAGGCTATTGTTACTCGCTACTCCACTCCCTCCTCTGCTTCGCTCAGTCGCCTCCTCGTACCCTTTATCTACCCTGACCACGCCTCCTTTAAGACTGTCTCTGAACTCGCTACCCACCTGCGCTCCCTTGATTCTCGCTTTCGCGCTGCTTGCACTGAGGACCAGCTTGCCCTTGCCCCACCCCCTATGTGGCTCACTATTCACTGGCTAGTCACTCGCCTCCCTGGCCGCCTAGCCACAGCCCGCGACGCGCTTCTTCTGAAGCACCCCACTGAGCTTACCATCGATCTTCTTGAGACTGCTCTCTCGAAGATCGAGAGCAACCTCCTCGCTGTTGCCTCTGCCTCTTCCGCGCCTCCTCCGTGTCAGGTGTAGTTGCTGCGTCGTGCTCGTGTCGGTCGCTTGCCCACCCCTCCCTCCTCTGGCACCACCGCCTTGGTCACCCTTCCCTCCCTCGTCTCCGCGCTATGTCCAGTCAGCGTCTTGTCTTAGGCCTCCCCCAAGTCCTCCCGCCACTCCCGCCGTCCCCAACTCCTCCGTGCGGTCCTTATGTCCAGGGTCGGCTGCGCGCCACCCCTCACTCCTCCTCCCTTCGTCCGGCCACCGAGCCCTTCGAGACTCTCTACTTAGACGACTGAGGCCCCGCTCCCCGTCTTGGCCCTCAGCGGGAGAGTTTCTTTCTGGTGGTCGTTGATGACTACTCTCGGTACACCACCGTGTTCCCTTTGGCGAAGAAGTCCGACGTGACTTCTACGCTGATCCGGTGGCTCCTCGCCACCGAGGGCACTCGCGGTCGTCGTGTCAGTTGTCTTCACTCCGACCGTGGGGGTGAGTTTTGCTCCGGCATTCTCGCCAGATTCTGGGCTCAGCAGGGCATCACCCAGTCCTGGACTCTTCCAGACTCTCCACAGCAGAATGGGGTTGCTGAGCACCGCTTAGGCCTGGTCATGGAGATCGCCCGCACCTCCGTGATCCACGCCCGCGCGCCCCATTTCCTGTGGCCCTACGCGGCTCGATAAGCCGCTCACCAGCTGAACCTCTGGCCTCGCGTCTCTCGGCCAGGGGCTTCACCGACCAGTCTTTGGACAGGGTCCCCTGGTGTTGCGTCGAGGTTTAGTGTCTGGGGCTGCTTGGCTCTTGTCCGCGACACCTCTGCGGACAAGATCTTGCCTCGTGCTGTCCCCTGTGTCTTCCTTGGTTTCCAGAGGGCTCCTCTGCCTTCACCTTTTACCACCCTCCCTCCCACTGGTTCTTTGACTCTCGTGACGACCGTTTCGACGAGTCCGTCCCCTACTACGTCCGGTACCCCTGTCGAGGTCTCCCGGTTCCCCCCCCCTCCCCTCTTCCTGGCTCCAGCTCCTCCTCCTCCCGCCCCTGCTCCTCTGGTACCCCCCCTTGTCCCCGCTCCGTCTAGTGTGTCCTACGCTACTCCCCCCCCCTCGGTACCCCCCCAGGTCTCTCCTCCTTCCCCACAGTCGTCCTCACACCCTCCGCAGCAGCCGCCGGCGCTTCCTTTACCGGCCACTGCGGACTCTGAGGGTGTTGGTGCTCGAGGTGAGGGCTCTGGGGGTGCTCGCTCTGGGGGTGCTGGCATTGGAGCTGTTCGTGCGCCTACATGAGCAGCCCATTCTGGGGGTGTTGGCATTCGCGCTGAGCGTGCACCTGCCGCAGCTGCCCGTTCTGAGGGTGCTGGAGCTGGTGGTGTTTCTGGAGCTGGAGAGTCTGGGGCTGGTGCTCGTGCCACTGGAGGCACCACGACTGGGGGTGCGGGTGCGCCTCCTGCTCGTGCTGGTCAGGCTGCCGCGGGAGGTACTCGCTCTGGGGGTGCTCAGCCGGGTTTTGCTGCGGACGGAGCCGGTTCTTTAGCTGCGTCTCCTGACACCACTCCTCCTCCTCACCTCTACCCGACTCGTTACCAGACCCTTCTTAGTCTTGAGCGTGAGGAGCAGCAGCGTTTGGAGCGTGAGAGGTCGGAGGTTCAGCGACGGGTGGAGCGTGAGAGGTTGGAGTTGCAGCGGGAGCAGCAGCAGCCGCAGCAGCAGCCGCAGCAGCAGCAGCAGCGGCCGCAGCAGCCGGAGCGGCCTCCGGCCCCTGTTTCTGGCCTTCAGGCCCTTGGTCTCCCCTCCTCTCCTCCCGTGTTCAGTCCTACGTTTCCTCCTCCGGACTCAGCTCCGGCTGTGTTCCCTCGTTCTTAGTCTCCTCCGTCTCCCCCTCCACTCGCCCACACTTGGACCTCTCGTCCTCTTCGTGCTTGTCCCTCGTCCCCTGTCACTGACCTCCGTACCGCTTTGTTTTGTTCTAGTCCTCCTCGTCCTCCTCAGTGTGTTCTTCCTCGTCCTCCTGAGTCGTCCCTCACTGCCTCCCTGTCCACTTCGGTCTCTGACTACTACCGCACGTACCGCCCCACTCTCTCTCGTGTTCTCACCTCTCTTGTAAAAGACCCTCGTGCCTCTCCTTCCTCCGTCGCGGTCCTCACTGCCGCTGTCACTGACTTTACTGCTACGCGTCTATCAAACTTATATGCTATAGTCTGTGTAGGCTGTAGTGGGGTAGACAATATGGGGTACAACATTTCTAGGTTTTCCTACTTGTACCCACCTCTTTCCTAGTTCATTCATCCCTCATTCTTCACAGGGTATAGAGCAGGTTCCCTCGTGGGAACGCTTCTCAGAGCCCACCACTGAACTCGATCTTTTCTTCCTGCCCGAGGCGCGCCCCGTAGGCCGCCCTCACGTCGCGCCCTCCTAGAGGCCCCTCGCGCCACCCTTAGCGGCCCCGTCGCCACCCCTTACGGCCCCGTCGCCGTCCTTTGCGGCCCCGTCGCCACCCCTTACGGCCCCGTTGCCGTCCTTTGCGGCCCCGTCGCCGCCCCTCTAGGCCCCACACGGCCCCTTCGCGGCCCGGTCGTCGCCCCTCTAGGCCCCGTAGCCGCCCCTCTAGGCCCCTCGCGGCCCCTTCGCAGCCCCGTCGTCGCCCCTCTAGGCTCCGTCGCCGCCCCTCTAGGCCCCTCGCGGCCCCTTCGCGGCCCCGTCGCCGCCCCTATCGGCCCCGTCGCCGCCTCTCTACGCCCCTCGCGGCCCCTTCACGGCCCCGTCGCCGCCCCTAACGGCCCCGTCGCCGCCCCTATCGGCCCCGTCGCCGCCCCTCGCGGCCATGTCGCCGCCCTTCGCGGCCCAGTCGCCGCCCCAAGCGGCCTCGTTGCCGCTCTTCGCGGCCCCGTCGCCGCCTCTAGCGGCCCCGTTGCCGCCCTTCGCGGCCCCGTCGCCGCCTCTACCGGCCCCGTCGCCGCCCTTCGCGGCCCCATCGCCGCCTCTACCGGCCCCGTCGCCACCTCTACCGGCCCCTTCACCGCTGAGCCGCACAGCAGCTAAGCCGCCGAGCTGCCAAGCCGCCCAGCAGCCGAGCCGCCCAGCAGCCGAGCCGCCGAGCCGCCCAGCACCCGAGCCGCCGAGCCGCCGAGCCGCCTAGTAACCGAGCCGCTGAGCCGCCCAGCAACCGAGCCGCCGAGCCGCCTAGCCGCCCAACAACCGAGCCGCCAAGCCGCCGAGCCGCCCTGCCGTCAAGCCGCTACTGTTCCTACCGGCGTGCCCCGGCCCTACTTACTCGGACTGGTGAGATCACTCCATGCTAGACCACTGCTGTCATGGCTACCCCCAGTGTCCTTACCTTTGATGCTGAGGGTCGTGCTGTTGACTTTGAGGTCTGGGTCGATGACCTCCAGCTGTTCCTATAGTGCGATAGGGCAGACGGACTCTCTATGTTCGATCTCACCTCTGGTGCCTCTCCTGCCCCGCCGACTACTGCTGACAGCACTGTTCGCTCCCAATGGGCCACACACGATGCTGCTGCCCGTCTTGCTGTGCGTCACCACTTACCGACCACTGAGCGTGCGCACTTTAGTCAGTACAAGAGTGCTAAGACCTTGTACGACGCTGTAGTTGCACGCTTCTCTTTCCCTGCCACTACTGCTCTTAGCCGCCTCATGCTGCCGTACCTGTTCCCACAAACGCTGACCTCATTACGCACCTTCACACTAGTGACACTCGCTACCGCGCTGCGCTTCCTGCTGAGTTCTGTGCCAAGAACCCCCCCCCCCCATGTACATCACCCTCTACTACATAGTCGCCTGGCTCCCTGAATCCCTTCGCTTAGTAAGGGACCACTTCTTCTCAGTTTGCCCCACCACACTCACCGTTGACCTCCTCGAGGAGCGCCTCCTAGCAGCAGAGAAGAGCATAGTTGCTGTAGGAGCCTCTCATGGTGACCATCGCACCCCCGTCTTTGAGGGGTGTTCCCCCTCCCCCCTCTTGCCCTCTGTTGCTTCTGCTGCTGCGGCCGACCTCGTTGGCTTCGAGTCGCTCGGAGCTGCGTCTGCCCCTAGCGGGAGACGCCGCACCGGTAGGGGCAAGGGGGGCAAGGGCGTTGGAGGGGCTGGCGGGGGCGGTGGAGTTGGTGGTGGAGGCAGTGGAGGGGGTGCGGGTGGTGGTGGGAGTGGTGGCGGGGGTGGAGGTGTTGGTGGCAGCAGTGGAGGCGGCGGCGGTGGCGGAGGGAGCGGAGGCGGCGGAGGTGGCAGAGGCGGCGGAGGTGGCGGAGGCGGCGGCGGCAGCGGTGGAGCTGGTCGCGGCTCTGCGCAGAGGAGTGGTTCCGGTGGTGGTCCGCGCCAGCAGCAGCAGCGCAGTCGTGAGACCCTGTCCCCCCAGCAGCTTCGTGAGTGGTACGCTGGGCGTCAGCGAGGTGGGGGTACTGGTCCCTGCACCTACATCCTCCGTACCGGCGACCGCGCTGGTGAGCAGTGCGGGGGCCCGCACTCCACCCAGCGCTGCTTCGGCCGCCTGACGGACGCGTGGCGTCACCAGTTCCCTGACGCCACTGAGATCCCTCCCCTCGTTGTCTACGAACTTGGTGAGTGGAGCTTATCTACAGGACAAGGGGGTTGACCAGTTCACTTCTGCGAGTCAGCGGGTGACCCACTGTACGTGTGCTCGGACAAGCCGACACTTGGCCACGTTTACCCGTCGGCCGGGGTCGAGCCTGAACACACTGACTACTAAGTCTCCTCCGGTTGTTGAGTCTGGTCAGGTAGCTGTGTCGAGTCAGGTGTTTGCTGCAACGTCCAGGTCCTGCGTCTGCTCCCTGCTCGTGTCGTCTCCTGTCCCACCAGACTCTGCTTTGGCACCACCGCCTTGGTCACCCCTCCCTGCCTCGTCTCCGAGGCATGGCCTCCCGTGTCCTCGTCTCTTGTCTCCCCCGGTCCCTCCCTCCCCTCCCTCCGGGGCCTGCCCCTACCTGCGTTCCCTGCGTCGAGGGGCGGCAGCGCGCCGCCCCTCACTCCTCCGAGTTTCCTCCGACAGAGGCTCCGCTGCAGACTCTTAACATGGACGTGTGGGGCCCCGCCCGCGTCAGTGGCCAGGGTTACGAGCGTTACTTTCTGTTGGTGGTTGACGACTACTCGCGTTACACCACAGTCTTCCCCTTGCGCAGCAAGGGTGACGTCCCTGAGGTGTTGATCGACTGGATCCGCGCAGCTCGTCTCCAGCTCAGAGAGAGTTTTGGCTCGGACTTTCCTGTTCTGCGTATGCACTCTGACAGAGGCGGGGAGTTTTCCTCTGCCCGTCTGGGAGCCTTCTATCGTGCACAGGGCATCCGCCAGACCTTCAAGCTTCCGGCCTCTCCACAGCAAAATGGGATTGCTGAGCGCCGCATTGGCATGGTTATGGACGTCGCTTGTACGTCCATGGTCCATGTGGCTACCCCCCATTTTCTGTGGCCGTTTACGGTCCAGTACGCACCGCATCAGCTCAACCTTCAGCCCCGGGTCTCCTTGCCAGAGACCTCCCCCACCTTGCGGTGGACGGGGAAGGTTGGCGATGCGTCTGCGTTTCGGGTCTGGGGATCTCGGGCGTTTGTCCGCGTTTTGTCTGCGGACAAGCTGTCCCCCCGTGCTGTTCCCTGCGTCTTCCTTGGCTTCCCCCCTGACGCGCCTGGGTGGCAGTTTAACCATCCCACCTCGCGCCGTGTTCTTTCCTCCCAGGACGTCACCTTTGACGAGTCGGTGCCTTACTACCATCTCTTCCCCTACCATACTGCGCCCCTCCCTCCGCCGCGGCTCTTCCTTGCGCCAGGTCCTCCCCCGGTAGACCCTCTCCCCCCTCAGGGTCCTGCCCCGTAAGGTGTGTCCCAGGTAGATGCAGTCGAGCCCGTCGAGGTAGCTGTTTACTCTGGTGCTGCTAGAGGTGCTGAGCCTGCGGGTGCCGGGTCAGGAGGTGCTGAGCCTAGGGGTGCGGAGCCTGGGGGTGCTGAGCCTAGAGGTGCTGGGCCTGGGGGTGCTGAGTCTTGGGGTGCTTAGCCTGGGGGTGCGGAGCCTGGGGGTGCTGAGCCTGGGGGTACGGAGCCTGGGGGTGCTAGGTCTGCTCGTGTGGCCTCTGGCGGTGCTTCGTCGAGGCGGGAGCTACTCTCTCCGCAGAAGCTGCGCGAGTGGTTTGCCCGGCGCTGGAGCTGTGCTGCTACAGCTGGAGGTGCTACTGTTACTCCTGGTCCTGGAGGTGCTCGTACTGACGGTATTGGAGATGCTGGGACTGGGGATGCTGCGGAGGCTGCTGGAGTTGGTCCTGCTGGAGGTACTGCTGGGGCAGCTGGAGCTGGAGCTGCTGGGCGTGTTGGCGCTGGAGGTGCTACTGGCGTTGGTGCTGTTGGAGCTCCTAGAGCTGCTGGAGCTAGAGCTGCTGTGGGTGTTGGCGCTGGTGGTGCTGCTGGCGCTTGTGCTTCTGAGGGTGCTGGAGCTGGCGCTATTCGAGCTGGAGGTACTGCTGGCGCTGGTGCTGCCTCTGGGGGTACTGGTTCTGGAGGCGCTGCGCGGCCGAGGCCGTACTTCGTTCTGCTCCTTGAGCAGGTTCTTGGTCTCCCGCCCTCTACTGGTCCTGCTCCTCCCTAAGAGTGTCCTCAGCCTGTCCAGTCGCGGTCACAGTTAAGCCCGCCTCCCCCCTACCTGCTCCTTCTTCCTACACTAGTCCTACTGGAGGTCTTGCTGAGTGTCGTGAGCCTGCGTCTCGTCCTGCGTCGCCTGTTCGTGCTGCTCGCACTAGTAGTCGTGCTCCGCGTCCGCGTCCTCCTACGGTCCCACGCACACACCAGATGGCACTGCGTCCTTCCACTGCTCCTCTGCGTGTCCCGTTGCCGTCTCCTCCAGAGTCCTCTCTTCCTGTTCTTGCTGACCCGGAGTCTGACTCTCTTCTTGCTGCCAGTCCTACTGTCATGCGTCTCCTGGCCACTGCTGTCACTGACCCTTCTTTTGAGTCCACTGCTGCGTCTGCCTTAGTTGCTAAGCTTGTCGACTTTGCTACTCGTTGTCGTCTAGACTAAGCCACTAGTCTCGTTGCTGAGTTTGAGTCTGTCTGTCCTCCGTCCTTCGGGGGTGAGTGTGCTCTTAGCACGAACGTCCTTGAGGACAGGCAGGAGGAGTTCCAGTGTTATGCTCCTGCTTTGCCTCATCTCGTGTCCACACTGATTGCCCCTGAGGGAGACCCGGATGCACCAGACATCCCGACTCCTCGATCGTATGCTGAGGCGATCGAGGGTCCCTACTCCTCACAGTGGCAGTCAGCCATGGGCGCAGAGATGGCTTCTGGAAGTCCACAGGCACCTACGTCGACAAGGTTCCCCCACCTGGGGCGAACATCGTCAGTGGCATGTGGATTTTCAGGGTGAAGCAGCCGCCGGGTTCTCCGCCTGTCTTCAAGGCGCGTTACGTGGCTCGAGGTTTCAGTCAACGGCAGGGAGTTGACTACTTTCAGACCTTCTCTCTCACCTCGAAGATGACCACTCTTCGGGTGCTGCTGCACATAGCCGCTCAGCGCGACTACGAGCTTCACTCTCTTGACTTCAGCACAGCTTTCCTGCAGGGCAGCCTACACAAGGAGATCTGGCTGCGCCGCCCACCTGAATTCACTGGGTCGTTTCCTCCTGGTACCCAGTGGAGCCTCCGGCGGCCAGTCTACGGTCTCAGCCAGGCGCCCCGTGAGTGGCACGACACACTGAGGACTACACTTGCGGCTCTTGGGTTTGCTCCTTCTACTGCCGACCCGTCGTTGTTTCTGCGCACCGACACCTCTTTGCCGCCGTTCTACATCGTCGTGTACGTCGACGACTTGGTCTTTGCCACTGCTGACACTGCTGGACCCGCCCACGTGAAGTCAGAACTGCAGAAGAGACACACGTGCACAGACCTGGGTGAACTGCGCAGCTACCTTGGCTTGCAGATCACCCGGGACAGAGCACAGCGCACTATTACCCTGACTTTGGCGCTTCAACTTCCCGTACTCCTCGCCTCAGGCCACTCCTCCATCTACTCGCCACTTGCTCTCAGCTCTGCCTTCGGATGAGTCCATAGAGCCGAGTGGCCCATACCCAGAGCTTGTTGGCTGCCTCATGTACCTGATGAGCTGCACACGACCTGACCTAGCATACCCTCTTAGCATCTTGGCACGCTATGTTGCTCCTGGGAGACACCGACCAGAGCACATGGCTGCAGCGAAGAGGGTGTTGCGCTACTTGTGCAGTACGTCGGGCATGGGGCTAGTGCTTGGAGGGCGACGTCGAGTGGTCCTCACAGGTCACGCAGACGCTTCTTGGGCTGACGACCAGGCTACGCAGCGGTCGTCACAGGGTTACACCTTCAGCCTTGGCTCCGGCTTTGTTTCGTGGCGGTCTACCCGTTCGTCTTCTGTTCTCGGCTCCAGCTGTGAGGCTGAGATCTACGCAGGGGCCATGGCTGCACAGGAGCTACGCTGGCTCACCTACCTGCTGATTGACCTAGGAGAGCCGCCTAGTTCTCCTCCAGTTCTGTACGTAGACAACAAGGCCATGCTGGCCTTGTGTCGGGAGCACAGACTGGAGCACAGAACGAAGCACATTGCTCTTCGCTACTTCCTTGCTCGTGAGCTGCAGCAGCGTGGTCAGGTGCACCTTGCTTACGTGGCCTCTGAGGCCAACAATGCTGATATCTTTACCAAGGCACTTCCGCCTTATGATCATCAGCGCTTCTATACGATGCTAGGTCTTGTGCCTACTTGGCCTCACTTGCACACTTCTTGACCTTGCTTGTACTGTGATCTTTCTATACCTGCACTTGCTTGTTTACCTTTATATATGATCTTGCATGTGAACTAGCCTTGTGGCCTTGCTCTTGTTCTCGGAATGTGTGGTGACGTTGTGATCCACCCTGAGCTTGCTTTGCTTTGCTTGACTGGTCTTGTGACCTCTTGTTCTCCCCCACTTTGCCTATGGGGGTGTGTCAAACTTATATGCTATAGTCTGTGTAGGCTGTAGTGGGGTACACTATATGGGGTACAACATTTCTAGGTTATCCTACTTGTACCCACCTCTTTCCTAGTTCATTCATCCCTCATTCTTCACAGCGTCGCCTTGACTACGCCACTCGTGTTTTGGCCGCTCCTCCTGTCCGTCCTCTGTCCGCCAGGGGTGAGTCTGCCCTTGGCTGTGACGTCCTAGATGACAGACAGATTGAGCTAGAGTTCCTGGCAGCTGCTTCACCTCCTCTCTGTGCCATGCTCCTCGCTCCTGAGGGAGACCCCGACGCTCCTGACATACCTACTCCTCGCACTTTCGCTGAGGCAGTGTCAGGGCCTTGGGCCTCTCAGTGGAGAGCTACCATGGACGCAGAGATGGCCTCCTACAGGTCCACAGGCACTTACTTCGACAAGGTTCCCCCCCCCGGGGGCGAACATCGTTGACAGCATGTGGATCTTCAAGGTGAAGCGGCCGCCGGGATCTTCCCCAGTCTTCAAGGCACGCTACGTGGCTAGAGGGTTTAGTCAGCGTGAGGGAGTTGACTTCTTTCAGACCTTCGCGCCCACCCCGAAGATGACCACTCTTCGGGTGTTACTGCACGTAGCAGCGCAGAGAGACTACGAGCTACACTCTCTTGACTTCTCCACTGCCTTCCTCCAGGGCCGCCTACATGAGGAGATCTGGCTGCGTCGTCCTCCGGGCTTCACTGGCACTTTCCCGCCAGGGACCCAGTGGAGCCTCAGACGATCGGTCTATGGTCTCCGCCAGGCACCCCGTGAGTGGCACGACACTTTCCGCTTGACTATCTCCGACCTCGGGTTTGAGTCGTCTTCCGCCGACCCGTCGCTGTTTGTTCGTCGTGGGCGCACACCTTTCTTCGTTCTCGTCTACGTTGACAACCTGGTTTTTGCCACAGTTAACACAGGTGCACTGGCAGAGGTGAAGTCCGAGCTGCAGAAGAGACACACCTGCACTGTACTTGGGGAACTGCGCCGCTACCTTGGCCTGTAGATCTCCAGGGACAGAGCCGCTCGCACCATCACTCTGACTCAGTCACACATGGTGCAGCAGGTCCTTTAGGGGTTCGGGCTTCAGCACTCTTCTCCTACACCCAACCCTCTTGCTGTAGACTACAGACTCACTGGGCCTTTTCCTGACGAGCCGTTCGAGCCCAGTGGTCCCTACGCAGAGCTGGTGGACTACCTCATGTACCTGATGACGTGTACTCGCCCGGACCTCGCCTTCCCTCTTAGCATCCTTTCTCGCTTTGTTGCGACTGGGAGACACCGTCCTGTTCACTGGGTGGTGGCTAAGAGGGTGGCGAATTACCTCGGCGCGACATCAGACATGGGGCTTGTACTTGGAGGGACACGGCCAGTTGTACTCACCGGTCACTGTGACTCCTCCTACGCCGACGACGTTGAGACTCAGAGGTCTACACAGGGTTACTGTTTCAGCCTGGGCTCTGGAGCTGTTTCGTGGAGGTCTACTCGGTCCTCCTCTGTTGTGACTTCTACCGCAGAGGCCGAGATCTACGCTGGAGCCCTTGCTGCACAGGAGCTACGCTGGTTGACCTTCTTGCTCACTGACCTTGGTGAGCGGCCGAGCTCTGCACCGACCTTGTTTGCTGACAACAAGGCGATGATTCTCCTGTGTCGTGAGCCTCGACTGGAGAGCTGAGTGAAGCATATCGACGTTAGGTACTTCCTCCTTCTAGAGTTGCAGCTACGCGGACAGGCTCGTCTGTACTTCGTGGCCTCCGAGGCCAACACAGCAGACATCTTCACCAAGGTCTTCAGCCTTGCGTTCACCGCCGGTTTTATCTGTAGTTAGGTCTCGTTGAGACTGGGTCAAGTAGGCTGCAGTAGTGATTTCTTGCCTCTTATGTGTGTGTACCATATATATATTAGCTTATACACTCTTGAACAGGCCTTGTGGCCCCTTGTTTGTGCTCAGACTGTGTGGTGACGTTGTGATCCACCCTGAGCTTTGTTTCCTCTCTTGCTTGCGACTGGTCTTGTGACCTTAGGTTGCGTTTCTTGTTGCTTGGCATTCCCCACTTAGGCTATGGGGGTGTGTCAAATGTTATAGCCTTTAGTGGGTCATGCTATATGGGGTACAAACAGTTAGGGTTACCGTAGGTACTTGTATGTCAGAATGTAATGTTCTTATATAATTGCATGATAAGTTAGTTAGTGTAGTATCACCTATCTTGTCTTAGGTGGTCTACCTCCCTTCACCACCTCCCTCGTTTCCTATAGGTTGTATTGCATTCTATAGTGCAACCCCCTCTTTTGGCTTCTCTCTCGTCATCTTGCTTTCACCCTAGGCTCCTAAGCCTAATGTTCATTAACATGGTACAGAGCACTAAAACAGTCTAAGGACCTAATTAGTAACATGGGCCCGCCCACTGAAACGCGAAATGCGCCATTTTTCTTCGTCCCGTCGCGCCCTGCACTCGTCGCGCTCGTCGCCCTGCGCTCTGCCCGTTCTGCCCGTCGCGTCCCCCACGTCGCCCCGAGCTGTTTCGTCGACCCGCGCCCCCCCGCGTCGCCCCGCGCCGTTTCGTTGCCACAAGGCCCGCACGTCGCCACGAGGCCCGCACGTCGCCCCGCGCCCTTTCGTCGACCCGCGGCCCGCACGTCACCCTCGCGGACGCCAACGCCAGGCGCCAGCCAGAGCGCCAGCGCCTGACGCGGACGCCAGCGCCAGCGCGGAGCGCAAGCTGTCAAAACATATGCATATCATTATCTAGGCTATATTGGGGCTAGCCTTAGGGGGTACAGAAACTTTCTCGACACTCTAGCCTTGTACCCCAACCTTGACCTAATCTCATAATCCTTGCCTTAGTTCTTAACATGGTAACTAGAGCAGGAGGTCTCTAGGACCTAAGAATCGGGCCCACCTAACTGTGTTTCCCTAACTACTGCCTGCCCGCCTGGCCTACTGCCCGCGCGCGCCTTGGCAACAGCGCGCGTCACCTTTTTTTTTCGCGCGCGCCTCGACTGCTAGCGCGCGAATCACTATTTTTAGTGCGCGCCACTACTGCAGCGCCGCGCGCCGACCTGCGTCGCCCGCGCAACCCGCGTAGAGCCCGCGCAGCCCGTCGCCGCGCGCAGCTCGCCGTCGCGTACAGCCCGTCGTCGCCCCGCGCGCCGCGTCTGTTGCCAGCCCGGCCCGCCACTGCGCCGCGCGTCGCGTCGGCCGCCTGCGCGGCCCGCTGCTGCTTAGCGCGCTGCTTTAGGGGCTCGCGTGCGGCCGCTCCTGCCTGCTGCCTGCTGTCTCCTGCCTGCTGCCTCTGTCTTTGCCTGTGGCCTGGTGCCTGCCGCCTCTTGTCTGCTACCTGCTGCCATAATGACGACGCCTAACGTTCTCGCGTTCGAGCCTGACGGTCGCCCCATAGAGTTCGCTGTGTGGTTAGATGATCTCCAACTGTTCCTCCTAGCCGAGGCCAAAGAGGGCGTTTCACTGTTCGATTACGTGTCTAGCACTGCCGTTGCTCCTACTGCCGATGCTCCTGCTCTCGAACGCTCGCAGTGGCAGACTCGCGATGCTACCGTACGCCTAGCTATTAGGAAACATCTGCCGATTGCTGAGCGCACGCATTTCAGACAGCACAAAACTGCTAAGACTCTGTACGACGCTGTAGTTGCGCGCTACTCCTCCCCGGCCACTGCAGCCATAGGTCGGCTCATGCTACCCTACCTGTTCCCCGACCTTTCCTCGTTCACCACTGCTGAGGACCTCATTTCCCACCTACGCGCTACTAACACCCGCTTTTGTGCCGCCCTTTCAGCCGAGTTCCGCGCCGCAAACCTCCCCCCCCCCCCCCCCCCCCCCCCCACTGATGTACTTCACTCTCTATTTCCTCGTCACCCGCCTCCCTGACACTCTTAGCTCAGTCAGGGACCACTACCTCGCGCTAGACCCCCCCACTCTCACTGTCGACGACTTCGAGAAGCATCTCCTCGCAGCAGAGAAGAACATCCTCGCTGTAGGTGCTGCTGGTGGCACTCCTCGCTCTCCCCTCTTTGAGGGGTGCTCCCCCTCCCCTCTCACCCCCTCCTATGCCTCCGCAGCTGCTGCTTACGACTACCTTGGTGCTGAGGAGGTCGGGGCTGCTTCTGCTCCTAGTGGGAAGCGTCGCAGCGGCAGGGGAGGCAAGGGTGGCAGGGGAGGTGGGGGTGGCGGTGGAGGTGGCGGTGGTGCAGGCGGCGGGGGAGGTAGAGGTGGTGGAGGTGGTCGTGGGGGTGGAGGTGGTGGAGGTGGTGGTGGGGGCGGCGGAGGCACTGGGAGTGGTGGAGGTGGTAGCAGCGGCGGTGGGGGAGGAGGGAGCGGCGGTGGGGGAGGAGGGAGCGGTGGTGGCAGTGGTGGTCAGGGCCAGCAGCAGTCGCAGCCGCTGCAGCAGCAGCGTCAGCGCCAGACCCCCACTTCCCAGCAGCTTCTTGACTGGTATGCCGGACGTGGGGCTTCTGGGGGTCCTGGTTGCTGCCCCTATATCATTCGCACAGGTCCCCACACTGGTCGCCAGTGCACAGGGTTTCACACTGAGCAGCGCTGCTTGACTCGGCCTAGCGACGCCTCACGCGCCAAGTTTCTTGATGCTCCTGAGTTCCCCAACTAGGCAGAGCTGCTTAGGCGTGCTGTACCTATCTTTGATCTTGACTATGAGGCTATTCTTGCTGCTATGTATGCATCGTCTGTTAGTGCTGAGGGTGACTGCTACTTGTGTGTGCCGCCGAATCCTGGTATAGTCCCTGGTATAGCGCCTGCAGCACTAGGTGCTTGTGAGTCTGCTCCCCTTGGTACTGCGTCTGCACAGGCCTTGCACACCTTTTCACTTGACTCTGGTGCTTCTTGCTGTTTCTTTCGCGACAGCACCACAGTCTTTCTTGCTGTCTCAGTGGCTGACCCCTCTAGGGGCCCAGTGCTTGCACGGTCTTCCACCGTGCTTCCGTGTCCGGCGGTCCTGTCTGGTGAGCTGTCTGGTCTCTACCTCCCCTCGTTCTATACGAACTTGATGAGCAACGCTGTCCTCCAGAATGCGGGGGTTGGCACCTTCACCCCTGGCCGGCAGCGTGTGGCAATCTGCACATGCTCCCGGACCGGCCGCCATCTAGCCACGTTCACTCGTGCGCCAGGGTCCAGTGTGTACACCCTTACCACTACGTCGCGCTCCGCCCCTTTGTCTCCCCAGTTACACGCGTCTGCTCAGGTAGCTACCCAGTGTAAGTGTCGCCGGCTGTCGCACGACACTCTCCTGTCGCACCATCGCCTTGGTCACCCCTCCCTGCCTCGCCTGCGTAGCATGCACTCTCGCTTCCTGGTCTCTGGTCTTCCCAGGTCTCTGCCTGCCCTCCCTCCCTCGCCTGCGCCGCCCTGCATTCCTTGCGTCAAGGGGCGGCAGCGCGCCGCTCCTCACGCCTCCTCGTTCCCTCCCACAGAGGCTCCACTGCAGACTCTCCACCTCGACGTGTGGGGCCCAGCCCGCGTCCGTGGATAGGGCCACGAGCGGTACTTCCTACTAGTTGTCGACGACTACACGCGTTACACCACGGTCTTCCCCTTGCAGCGCAAGGGGGATGTCCCTGATGTTTTGATCCCCTGGATCCGCGCTGCTCGTCTCCTGCTCCGCGAGCGGTTCCAGTCGGACTTTCCTGTCCTACGTCTGCACTCTGACAGAGGTGGTGAGTTCTCCTTAGACCTCTTGGCGGCCTTCTGTGCGGGGCACAGCATCCGCCAGACTTTCACGCTTCCGGCCTCTCTACAGCAGAATGGGGTTGCTGAACGCCGCATTGGCTTAGTCATGGAGGTCGCTCATACCTCCATGATCCACGCGGCTGCCCCCCATTTTCTGTGGCCGTTTGCGGTCCGGTACGCCGCGCATCAGCTCAGCCTTTGGCCCCGTGTCTCCTTGCCGGAGACCTCGCCCACACTGCTGTGGACGGGGAAGGTTGGCGACGCGTCGCGTTTCCGGGTCTGGGGTGCTCGTGCTTTTGTCCGAATACCGCTGCGGACAAACTCTCCCCTCGCGCCATTCCTTGCGTCTTCCTTGGCTTTGTCCCTGACGCGCCTGGGTGGCAGTTTTACGACCCCGCCTCGCGCCGTGTCTTTGCGTCTCAGAACGTCACCTTTGACGAGTCGGTCCCCTTTTACCGCCTCTTCCCCTACCGCACTGCTCCTCTCCCCCTCCCGCCGCTCCTTCTCGCCCCAGGTCCTCCCCAGGTAGACCCTCCCGTCCCTGCGCCTGTTGAGGTCACTGGTGACTCCGGTTCTGCTAGGAGTGGTGCTGTCCCTGGGGGTGCGGAGCTTGGGGGTGCGGAGCTTGGGGGTGCGCAGCGTGGGGGTGCTGAGTTTGGGGGTGCTGAGCGAAAGGAGCCTGAGGGTGCGGAGCGTGGAGGTGCTGAGCATGCGCGTGAGGAGCCTGGAGCTCCTGAGCCTGGGGGTGCTGTGTCTGGGGGTGCTACGCCTGGGGGTACTGAGTCTGGGGGTGAGTCGCCTGAGGGTTCTGAGACTGCTGTTACGCGGTCTCCTTGGAGTAGCCGTCTTCGTCCGCGTGTGCCTCTCACCTCCCAGCAGCTGCACGACTGGTACGGTCGCCGTCAGCGTCGCGCTTCTGCACCTGAGGGCTCTACTACAGGGGGTTCTTCTGTTGGCGTCACTGGAGCTGGGAGTGGTGCTGGTCCTATGCCTGCTGGAGGTGCTGGTGTCGCTGGTCCCGGAGGTGCTCGTACTGAGGTACTGGAGCTACTGCGGCTGGCGGTGGTGTGTCTGAGGGTACTGCTGCTGGTGGCACTGCTGTTGGAGACCCTGGGCCTAGAGGTGCCGGTTCTGGGGGTGCTGGACCAGGAGGGGCTCGAGCTACTGAGGGTGCTGGAGCTGCTGGAGGTACTGGAGCTGCTGAGGGTACTGGACCTGCTGGAGGTGCTGGAGCTACTGAAGGTGCTGGAGCTGCTGGAGGTGCTGGAGCTGCTGAGGGTGCTGGAGCAGCTGGTGCTGGTGGCACTGCACAGCCGCGCCTGTTCTTTGCTCCGCCGTCTCCGTCGTCTCTGCCACCGCCTGACTCCGTACTTTGCATGGTTCTTAGCCTCCCGTCGTCTACAGGTCTTCCGTTACAGCCTGGCTCACCTCTGCCTTCTCCTTCTCCTTACACTGAGCAAACAGGGGGCCTTGCTGAGCGTCGTGAGCCTGCGTCGCGTCCTCTCTCACCTGTCTGTTCTGGTCGTTCCAGTCGTCGTGTTCCTTGTCAGCATCAGCCGGCTGTCCCCGGCCCTTCCCTTGTAGTCCGTCGTCCTTCCTCTCCTCCGCAGCGTGTTCCACTGCTGTCTCCTCCTGCGTCTTCTCTGCATGTCGTTACGGACCCTGAGTCTGACCAGTTTTGTGGTGAGCACCCTACTGTCACGCGTCTACAAGCCACTGTTGTCACTGACCCGTCGTTTGAGTCTACTGCTGTGTCTGCCTTTGTCGCTCAGCTGGTTGACTTTGCTGCTACTTGTCGTCTAGACTATGCTGCTAGTCTTATTGCTAAGTCTGAGTCTGTCTATCCTCCGTCCGTCGGGGATGAGTGTGCTCTTGGCACGGACGTCCTTGAGGACAGGCAGGAGGACCTTGAGTGTCTTGCCGCCGCTGCGCCTCATCTCGTGGCCATGCTGCTTGCCCCTGAGGGAGACCCACATGCACCAGACATCCCGACCCCGCGCTCTTACGCTGAGGCGATCGCGGGTGAGTACTCCTCTCAGTGGCAGATAGCCATGGACGCAGAGATGGCATCCTGGAAGTCCACAGGCACTTACGCTGACGAGGTTCCCCCTCCTGGGGCGAACATCGTCAGTGGCATGTGGATTTTCAGGGTAAAGCGGCGGCCAGGTTCTCCGCCTGTCTTCAAGGCTCGTTACGTTGCTCGTGGTTTTAGTCAGCGAGAGGGAGTTGAATTCTTCCAGACTTTTTCCCCCACCACGAAGATGACCACTCTTCGGGTGCTGCTGCACGTTGCCGCTCAGCGTGACTGCGAGCTTCACTCGCTTGAATTCAGCACAACTTTCTTACAGGGCAGCCTGCACGAGGAGATCTGGCTGCGCCGCCCACCCGGCTTCACTGGGTCGTTCCCTCTTGGTACCTAGTGGAGCCTCCGGCGACCGGTCTACGGTCTCCTCTTGGCGCCACGTGAGTGGCACGACACACTGAGGACGACACTTGCAGCTCTTGGGTTTGCTCCTTCGACTGCTGACCCGTCGCTGTTTCTGCGCACCGACACTTCGCTGCCGCTGTTCTACATCCTCGTGTACGTCGACGACCTGGTCTTTGCCACTGCTGACACTGAGGCTCTAGCCCTGGTGAAGTCTGAGCTGCAGAAGAGACACACGTGCACAGACCTGGGTGAGCTGCGCAGCTACCTTGGCTTGCAGATCACCCGGGACAGAGCACGCCGCACCATCACACTGACTCAGTCACACATGGTGCAGCAGGTCCTTCAACGCTTCGACTTCACCTGGTCCTCGGCACAGAACACTCCTCTGGCTATAGGTCACTTGCTCTCAGCTCCACCTTCGGAAGAGTCCGTAGAGCCGAGTGGTCCTTACCCAGAGCTAGTGGGTTGCCTCATGTACCTGATGACCTGCACTCGTCCTGACCTTGCGTACCCTCTTGGCCTTCTGGCTCGCTATGTGGCTCCTGGTCGGCACCGAAAGGTGCACATGGATGCTGCAAAGAGGGTACTGCGCTACTTGTGCAGTACATCGGGCATGGGGCTCGTGCTTGGAGGGCGGAGTCTAGTTGTCCTCACTGGGCACTAAGACGCTTCTTGGGTTGACGGCCAGGCTACACAGCGGTCCTCACAGGGTTACAAGTTCAGCCTTGGCTCCGGCTCTGTTTCTTGGCGGTCTACACGCTCGTCTTCTGTTCTCAACTCCAGTTGTGAGGCTGAGATCTACGCCACAGCCATGGCTGCACAGGAGTTACGCTGGCTCACCTACCTGCTGACCGACCTGGGAGAGCGGCCTCGTTCTCCAGTGCTGTACGTAGACAACAAGGCCGCTATTGCCTTGTATCAGGAGCAGAGACTGAAGCACATCGCTCTGCGTTACTTCCTTGCTCGAGAGTTGCAGCAGCGGGTCCAGCTTCGCCTTGCTCACGTGGCCACTCGGGCCAACAGTGCTGATATATTCACCAAGGCACTTCCGTCTTGTGACCATCAGCGCTTTTGTACTTTGTTGGGCCTTGTGCCTACGTTTCCACACTTGCTGTAGTCTCTGCTTGTACTGTGATCTATATATATATATACCTGCATGCTTGCTCTTGCTAGCTAGAGATCACTGTGCTGTTCTTGTTGCTTATATACCTCTACATGTGGACTGGCCTTGTGCCCGTTTGCTTGTGCTCAGTGTGTGTGGTGACGTTGTGATCCACCCTGAGCTGTGTTTTGTTTCTTCTCTTGACTGGTCTTGTGACCGTTGCTTGCTGTGGCTATCCCCCATTTCGCCTATGGGGGTGTGTCAAAACATATGCATATCATTATCTAGGCTATATTGGGGCTAGCCTTAGGGGGTACAGAAACTTTCTCGACACTCTAGCCTTGTACCCCAACCTTGACCTAATCTCATAATCCTTGCCTTCGTTCTTAATGCACACGTCAGCGCCAATGCCAACGCCAACGCATGCGCCCAGCTCCTGCGCCAACGCGAGCGCCCGTCGTTATTGGGGACGTCACCGCCAGGCGCCTTCACGAGCGCCAGCAGCCGCTCACGCTGCCCCCCCTGCCCTCCCTTCCGCGGCTTCCGCCGTGAGGGGGGGGATGTGGGGGTGGCAGGTGTGAGCAGCCAGCAACCCGTCCCTCCCTTGCCTCTACCTCTCTCCCTTCAGCACTTGTTGCTGTGGGGGGGGGGGGGGGGGAGAGAGGTTAAGTGGGGATGAGAGAGGTTAAGGGGGGATGAAAGAGAGAGAGAGAGAGGAATAGCCTCTGCCCTCTGCCTTTAGCCTCTGCCCCCTTACCTCTAGGCCCTACTTAAGGCCTTCCTAAGGCCGTTTTCTCATTGTTCGTTTGGCGGCTGAAATTTTTTCACTCGCGCCGGCCGCCTTCGGCGGCCGACGCTCGACGGTGCGGCCTGCGGCCGCGCGAGAGGGGTGGCAAGGGATCACACGCGCGACTCACTATAGGCATCGTCATACACGCAATGGCAAGATCAACACGGGCCTAAGCAACAATGGCAACAATGGAGCAGGGGGAGCCCGCGTCTACATGCGGTGAGCTCCAAGGGCGTTAAGAACGCCCGTCAGGGAGCGCCACAGCTCCCGGACCACGATCGTGCTTGCGCCGATCGCCACGGCTCCAAATCCAACGCGCAAGTGGCGCCTCAGGCTGCGGACAGCCTCGTCAAGCTGCCCCACGGCAGCAGCGCCTCCCTCCGCGGGCGCAGCCAACACGGGTGCCAGCAGCACCACGAGCTGGTCCACCGCGTCCAGGCAAGAGTCACGCTGGCGGCCACGGAACGTCTCTGGAGGGATTACAGGGAGAGACGAGTGGGCAAGCACTTGAATCAGCAACAGAGCGTGAAGACTGTCAGCGAGGCGGTGAAGCTGTCCGAGAGTCGCCTCGGGAACACGGGTCTGCGGAGGCTGGAGTGCCTCCGCCAGGAACTGGAACGTCTCATCAGCAGCAGCTGGGAGATCAAACGGAGCCGCCAGTGCGCCGCCACCCGCGGGCGCGAACTCCACTCCCGCAACAGGCGGAAGCGGCGGCAAATGGAGACGGGACCCGGGAGCAGATGCCAATACCGCGGGAGGAGGCGCAGACGGCGTTTGGACCTGAGGGGGAGACGCAGCAACAGGCTGCAGGTTCAGAGGAAGAGCAGCCGGCCGGGGAGCCTCGGGGGTTGGCAAGGCGCGCAGCGAACTGCTCTGGCTCTACGCCGCCCTCTCCTCACGAACAGCCCTCGACACTTCCCGCTGGAGATCCGCCATTGTCACAGGCGGACGATACCTCCCGCCACCACCACGCCCGTAGGGGCCCCTCCAGCCCCCAGTGCTGCCAGGGTGAGCAGGCCACTGGGCCTGCTGCTGGTAGCGCCGGGGAGAGTTGCGCCGGCGCCGCGACGTCTCGCGCTCTTGTTGGGGCGCGGGAGAATGAGGGCGGGATTGGCAGCGGTCCGGCGACGGGGGACGAGACGGCTGCACTGCAAGGGCCGCCTGCAGTTGAGCGGGAGCCGCCGGTTCCGCGCCAGGAGGAGCAACCATCGGAGCCGGGTCGACAGTGGTGGCGGACGCCGCCCTTGGGGAAGAAGCAGACGCCGGCGCAGGCACGCCGGGGACAGACGCGGCCAGCACAACGAACGCGCCAAGCGCAGGGGCAGGACGTGCAGCAGCCCCCCTAGCAGACACAGACGCCTCCGCCGCTTCCACGGGAGCAGGGTGCACGGGAGCCACAGGCGGAGCGGGAAGAGGTTCAACATGAGCAGACGGGCCAGCCTCTGCCACGCCTTGCGGAGCCACGGGTGCGTGGGGAGGAGTCCTTTCAGAGACTGTTGTCCCGGCGTTCGGAGCAGGCGGTAGAAGGGGTTTCGTTGCCGTGGTCCCCTTTTCGAGTCCCGACTGAGGCCTGGCGACGACAGCCGACCAGGCGACAGCGCGCTCTGGCGACGGCTCATCAGCTCCAGCAATCACCACCATCTCGGACGCGAGGAGATCGCGGGACGAACCACGTAGCAGGAAGCGGAGTTGGCGGGGGCCAAGAGAACGGATACCAAGCGGCGGCACGTGTGGCTTTAAATAACTTACAATCAGCTAATGAAGAGGACGAGCGGAGGGACCCCTCTTATAGGAGAGACGCCACGCCGGATAGCGAGGATGAAGGGGAGGAGGAAGGAGACAGGGTGAGGGAGAGCTCTGGGAGAAGAGAAGCCGGGGCCAGGACAGCACGAGCACAACCGCTCCAGGAGGCACGCACGCCGCACGATGCTGATCGGACGGTAGAGCCTCCAACATTTGCCTCACCAGCGGGACCGAGTCGCGCTCGACGAAATTGGGCCGCGAGTAGGGGGGCTGCATCACGATCGGCCGCTTCGGCCCCCCGCTATTTTTCGTCTGAGGAATTGGCGAAGCGAACAGACCTGTTCGCTGCGATTGGGGATTGGGATGTCGCGGCCTTGTGCGACAGTCGTCAGCCCTCGCTGTCGCGGCGCTTACCGCCAAATCTGTGTCAGCTGTTCTCGCTAGTGTTACTGACGTCGTTACTGCATCTCTCCCGAAACCCGGAGTCGGAAACAGGTTGGCGTCTGCTGCTGTTTCTCCCGCGCCTGATCCTCCGCCAAACCTCGCCGCAACGACCGGACTGGCCGAAAGTCAAGGCCCGGCTGCGAGCCTTCCAACGTGGCGAATGGGAGCAACTGTACCTGGACACGATTGCTGCAGTCAACGCGCCACCCCCGCCCCGGCACAGGCCAGACGTGACAGGAGTAATCAAACGGGCCGAGGGGCTGGCGAAACGTGGCAGCCTACGACGAGCCGTTCTTGCATTGGAGTCAACGCCTGTCTGCACGCCCAGCCCCGAAATCCTGGAGGAACTGCGCCAGAAGCACCCACCAGCTGTTGACGAGGAGGTGATCTGGTCGACACCGGAGAAGTCAACGCTTTCAATCGCTCACGCGGATTTCGCAAAGCTGTTGGGCATATGCGAAAATGGAGTTGGGGCTGGGCCGTCGGGGATGACATTCGAGCATTTGCGCGACTCGGCGATCACAAATGCGCTGGTCAGCACCCATCTGCACGCCCTGGTTAATACAATTTTGGGAGGAAATTTGCCAGACACGGTGGCGAATTTGTTAACCGCGTCGCGCCTCATCGCCTTGGCCAAACCGGGGGGTGGCGCTCGGCCAATCGCGATTGGCGAATGCTTGACGAGGCTGGCAGCCAAGGCAGCCCTGTTAGCAATGGGGGAGGCAGCTCGCGCCTTTTTCCTCCCTCTACAGTACGGCGTGGCAGTGCCAGGTGGCGCCGAGACTGTGATCCACGCGGCCAGGGCCTTCTTGGACGCCCGCCCCGACAGCCTCGTGCTGCAAGCTGACATCAGGAACGCATTCAACAGCATCTCGCGAAAAGCCATCGCCACCGCGTTACACACCCCCGCCCTCTCGCCGCTCCTGCCGCTCGTCAAGTTCACATACGGTAACCCGTCGCAGCTGCTCCTAGATGCAAACTTCGAGTCCGAACCACTGCGAAGCGAACGCGGTGTCCGCCAGGGGGACCCACTCGGCCCGCTGCTATTCGCAGCAGGAATACATGCCACACTTCGCGATACGGCAGACACACACCCCGGGGTGCTCTGTTTGGCGTATGCGGATGACGTGACGTTCATCGGGGAACAAAGAGACACTGTAGCAGCATTTTCGTACTTCACCAACAAATTGTCACTCCTGGGGCTCGAGCACAACCCCCGAAAATGTGCTGCGTGGAGCTCCAGTACGGTACAAGCACCGCACCTACCCCCAGGAGTGCCATTTTCAAACGACGGCGTCCAGCTACTGGGCAGTTTTCTGGGACTGGACGACGGCGCGGCTTCTTTTCTGGCGGAGCAGTTAGCTGACATGGCGAAGCCGCTGATGCTCATCGAACGAACGGATCCCCAGGTCGCATCACTGCTTATCACGTGATGTATATCGAGGCGTGTTGCGTACCTGACACGGACGACGCCCCTTAATCTTCTTCCCCGCGACAAATGGAGCCAGTGGGGCATGGACCTCCTCACCACGCTCCTTACCGCCTGCGACATCCGCATGCCGACTTGCCAATCGGAGCAGACGAGGGTTTGGGAGCAGGCGTCACTGCCTCCATCATTAGGGGGGCTAGGCATTACGAACCCCTTGATTGAGGGGGTCTACGGTTTCGTCGCGAGCTTCACCCAGGCGGCGCTGTTTCTCAACGACCTCATGCTGGGCGACGGGAATGCACTGAAGCAGGCACGGGACCACATGCTCCTGCCGCGGGACACCAGCACGCCACTTCACGTTTGGGTGAAGGGGTGTGAGGAGGCGCTGCCGACAGACGCTCGTGAGATACTGGAAAAGGAGCGGTTGGAGCGATCGGACATACGTCTTCAACACGTCCTCGGGCTGCAGGTGCACGGCAGCAGATACGCCGTGCAGGTCCAGGCAACCAGGCGCATGCGGCTGAACCCACTCTCAGGCCACACTCAGCGCATGTTTTCACTGACGGGATACGGCACCGGCGATTGGCTGACCGCGATACCCATTGAAGCGACTAGGCGGATTGGCCCCGTACACTTCGCCAACTCCGTCAAATTCCGCCTGGCTCTCCCCTTCTCGACTCCTAAGAATTGTGACTGCGCGGACAAAACGGCTATCACCGACCCCCGCCTGCCGAACCATCTCCTGCGCTGCGGCTTGGGCAAACACCGCATTAACAGCCACAACGAGCTGCGGGATGCATGCATTAGCATGGCGCAGCACGCAGGTTTCATTGTCCACAGTGAGTCGGCCGCCCATTGCCCCATCGAGGAGCAAACTGTCGACTTTACCATGACGGATCGAAGCAATGGGGCGGTGTATGTGTGCGATGTCACTATCACAGATCCCATAAGCACGAGGGACCCAGAGGCGCAGAAAGGCAGGGGATGGGCGGCACGGGAACAAGCTGATAAGAAGATCCAGCATTACGCCAACCGGCCGGAGACGGTTGGCTTTTTCCCACTGGCAGTCGACACCTATGGCTGCCCATGCGCGGAAGTACCAACCTTCCTGAAGCTATTGGCAGACACGACGGCTCGGCGGCACTTCAACGCCGACTCAAAATCATACTATGCCGCAAAGTTTCTACATCAGTTTCGACAGAGATGGTCGGTGGCCCTTCAAAGGGCACAATCCGTGGGCCTCCTGATGAAGATGGGCGAGGCGGCTGCAGCTGAGAACCCGCCTGTGGGCGGCATTGGGCAGGAGTTGCACCTTGGAGATTGTTTTGCAGTGATAGAGCCCCTCCTAGATCTTTAGGGGGGGTATAGGGTAGGACTTGCCTTTGTGTGTATGCTTCTATACCTTGCATGCTTGTACCTGGCTGCCATATCAATACAAGGACCATTAGAGAGAGAGAGAGAGAGAGAGAGAGAGAGAGAGAGAGAGAGAGAGAGAGAGAGAGAGAGAGAGAGAGAGAGAGAGATGGCTAGGCCTAGTCCTTAGCCGTTTCTAACCCTCTCTAGTGTAGGATCTTGTCCTTAGCCGTTTATCAGCCCAGTACCTAGTATATAGGCCCTAGATGCTCCCTTCTGAGCTCATTCTTCACTGGTGAGTTCAGTTTACTCTCCAAAACCGGGCTCCGGGCTCTCCGCCTGTCTTCAAGGCGCGTTACGTGGCTCGAGGCTTCAGTCAGCGGCAGGGAGTTGACTACTTTCAGACCTTCTCTCCAACCCTGAAGATGACCACTCTTCGGGTGCTGCTGCACATAGCCGCTCAGCGCGACTACAAGCTTCACTCTCTTGACTTTAGCACAGCTTTCCTGCAGGGCAGCCTGCACGAGGAGATCTGGCTGCGCCGCCCTCCTGGCTTCACTGGGTCGTTTCCTCCTGGCACCCAGTGGAGCCTCCGGCGGCCAGTCTACGGTCTCGGCCAGGCGCCCCGTGAGTGGCACGACACACTCAGGACTACACTTGCGGCTCTTGGGTTTGCTCCTTCTACAGCCGACCCGTCGCTGTTTCTACGCACCGACACCTCTATGCCGCCGTTCTACATCCTCGTGTACGTCGACGACCTGGTCTTTGCCACTGCTGACACTGCTGGACTCGCCCACGTGAAGTCCGAGCTGCAGAAGAGACACACGTGCACAGACCTGGGTGAACTGCGCAGCTACCTTGGCTTGCAGATCACCCGGGACAGAGCACAGCGCACCATTACCCTGACTCAGTCACACATGGTGCAGCAGGTCCTTCAGCGCTTCGGCTTCACGTACTCCTCGCCTCAGGCCACTCCTCTGTCTACTCGCCACTCGCTCTCAGCTCTGCCTTCGGATGAGTCCGTAGAGTCGAGTGGCCCGTACCCAGAGCTTGTTGGCTGCCTCATGTACCTGATGACCTGCACACGACCTGACCTTGCATACCCTCTTAGCATCTTGGCACGCTATGTTGCTCCTGGGAGACACCGACCAGAGCACATGGCTGCAGCGAAGAGGGTGTTGCGCTACGTGTGCAGTACGTCGGGCATGGGGCTAGTGCTTGGAGGGCGACGTCGAGTAGTCCTCACAGGTCAGGCTGACGCTTTTTTGGCTGACGACCAGGCTACGCAGCGGTCGTCACAGGGTTACACCTTCAGCCTTGGCTCCGGCTCTGTTTCGTGGCGGTCTACTCGCTCGTCCTCTGTTCTCGGCTCCAGGTGTGAGGCTGAGATCTACGCAGGGGCCATGGCTGCACAGGTGCTACGCTGGCTCACCTACCTGCTGACTGACCTAGGAGAGCCGCCTCGTTCTCCTCCAGTTCTGTACGTAGACAACAAGGCCATGCTGGCCTTGTGTCGGGAGCACAGACTGGAGCACAGAACGAAGCACATTGCTCTCCGCTACTTCCTGTCTCGTGAGCTGCAGCAGCGTGGTCAGCTCCGTCTCACCTACGTGGCCTCTGAGGCCAACACTGCTGATATCTTCACCAAGGCCCTTCCGCCTTGTGATCATCAGCGCTTCTGTACTGTGCTAGGTCTTGTGCCTACCTGGCCTCACTTGCTAACTTCTTGATCTTGTTTGTACTGTCTTCTTTCTATACCTGCCCTTGCTTGTTTTACCTTTATATATATGACCTTGCATGTGAACTGGCCTTGTGGCCTTACTCTTGGGCTTGGACTGTATGGTGACTTTGTGATCCACCCTGAGCTTGCTTTGCTTTGCTTTGCTTTGCTTGACTGGTCTTGTGACCACTTGTTCTCCCCCACTTTGCCTATGGGGGTGTGTAAGAACATTATACCTTATACATTTGTTTAGGCTGTAGAGGGGTACAACCCAATTAGGGTTAGTACTTGTACCCAACTGTTTCATAGTTTATTCCATTCTCACTTCTCATCAACCGGAGCCTGTAACGGCGTCTGTGCTGGCTGCGGTGGTGATAGCGGCGACAGGGGAACAGGGCGGAGCCCGGACCGAGGAGGGTGCGCCGGTCGCCGCTGCGAACGCCGAAACTTCTGCTGCTGCCGAGGGCGCAAGCACGCAGGGACACGACCTGGGGGGGAGTGGTAGACAGGGTCGCGGAGCTGGCGGGACTGCCGGCGCCGCCCGCGGGAAGACGACGCTTCGAGCCCAGCCAGCACCGAGGCGGTCCGGAGCAGGGCTGGGACTTGGTCCCCCGGGACCCCTCTTGGGCTGGCTTCTGCAAGGGCAATTGCCACAAGGGCAAGAGCGTCACTTGCCATCTGTGGGGACAAGCGACGGGAGAAGGGAAGCAAGAGACAGGATCAGGCTAGCACCCACACCGATCATCACGACAGGGAACGCAGTGGCGGGACCATCAATGCAACAACCACCGCGTCGGGATTCGCAGAACTCGACGGGGGGAGAGGAGAGAACAACCACGGCTGCTGCCACGGCTCAACAGACCCCACAGCGTGAAACCCGCAGTGCTACGAGGGCGCAAGGCATCACCTGGGGCCAGCCAAGGGCTGGCCAGGCAACGCCGATGCTGGCGCCGTGGATCCCGGCGGGAAGACCGCAACAGGCAGGCCAAGGCGAGCAGAACGCCGGCCCTAGGGGGGGAGAAACAGCTCGCGGAGCAAGGGGAGGAGTGCGAGGGGCCAGAGGGGGACGGGGCGGAAGAGGCCCAATTGTCGGCGGAAGGGTCGCGCTCGTGAGAACGGGAACGTGGCGGGAACGCCACGAGCGACCGGAGCAAGCGGAGCCTGCAACGAATCACGACGAAGAAGATGATGCAAACACTGATGAGGGGGGCGATTATGTAGCTGAATCAGCGGAGCCATCAGAGGAAATCTCGTTGGAGGACGAGGAGGGAGTACACATGACGAGAAGAGCTGGGGAGCGAAGGAGAACCCAGAACAATGGGGTAAACCCCCAGGGCGATAACCCTCAGGGTACGAGAATTGGGAACGAGGAAGCGCCAGGAGTAAGGGGAAACCCTCAGGTGGTGGGAGAAATGGGGACGCACCCAACGAGGGACAGAGTGACTCTGGGGTCAGATCACCGTCTGACCTGGCGGATGATTTTGCCATCTGGGAGCTGGCAGCCACGTGGGATAAATACCCACTCCAAAAAGGGGATCAACCCTTCGTGGTCCGCCGAATGCCGCCCAAGATCCTGGAAAGCTACACGCTCTGTCTCCTGGCGCCCCTCATTCGACTCTCGAAGAATCCTGACTGCCCAGGTGCATGGGCGATCCTGCAGTATCTGCCGAGGCTGACGCTACGCCCGGCCTCTGAACCTGTTGAAGGCAGTCGGTGGACAGCAATAGAGCTGCGCCTGCACCAGTTCCAACTCGGCAGCTGGCAGGCCCTCTACACCGACGCATGTGTTATCCCCGACAATGAGAGCCCGACACGACACCAACCGGATGACGCGGGTTTATGCGCAAGGGCGGAAGGGTTGATACGGAAAGGAAACATTTCCAAGGCGGTAGCAGCGTTACGAACTACACCGCTCGCAGAAGCAACGGCAGCAACTTTGACTGCCCTCCAAGCGAAACACCCCGCAGCCGAAACTTCGCTACCGAGTCTGGTTACAGGGTTCAACCGCTCGACCCTCAGCGTGTCAGCGAACGAACTTCGCGAAATCCTGAAGAAATGCCCGAACGGGGTTGGAGCAGGCCCATCTGGCACCTGCTTCGAACACCTCAAGGATCCGGCACTGGCAAACACAAGCGACCCGCGATTTGCTGCTGCCTTCACGGTTGATCGCCCTAGAAAAGCCAGGAGGAGGAGTCCGGCCTATTGCGATAGGGGAGGCTATCCTTCGAGTCGTAGCTAAGGCGGCATTGCGTGGTTTAACCGAGAAAATTAAGGAGTTTTTCCTACCAGTCCAGTTTGGGGTAGCGATACCGGGAGGCGCAGAGTGTATCGTCCACTCCGTCAGATAACTACTAAGGGACGACGACACACGAGTAGCGCTGCAGCTGGACTTAGAAAACGCCTTCAACAGTGTCGAACGGGCGGCTTTCTTCAACGCTCTCTCCCAGTCCAGTTTGCTGCAGCTCATGCCCCTGGCCCAAACTCTCTACGGGGCACCGTCGTCACTCTTGGTCGACAAACGTTTAGGAGTGAACCATATCCTCTCGTCACGCGGGATGCGTCAAGGGGACCCGCTCGGTCCACTACTCTTCGCGGCAGCAATTCAACCATGCCTGCTAAGCACGGCGACCTTCTTACCGGAAGTCGCGATAGTGGCCTACGCCGACAACATAACGATAGTGGGGCCGAAGGAGGCCTGCTATGAGGCCTTTGGGGCCATTACCAGGGAGCTGGCAACGCTCGGCCTCCGTTGCAACATCGCAAAATCGTCGGCATGGGGACAATCGCTAGCGGATGACGGCGGCACGCCACCTCCCATCGGCCTGCAGCAGATGACAGATGGGATCCGTGTTCTAGGCAGCCCAGTCAGCTTGCCTGCCTTCTGCACCACCCAAGCACAAACACGGCTTGATGAGGCGTCGGCCCCGTTACCTCTGGTGGCGCAGCTCCACCCGCAGAGCGCAATGCTCATCCTCACGAGGAGCATATCCCGCCGAATCTCCTACTTTCTGCGGACGACACCGGCGGAAGTCCTGGGGAGAGAGGAGTGGAGGGGCTGGAGTGAGACCCTGATGGCAACGGCACTAGCAGCAGTGAAGCTTCGAGTACCTTCAGACGAGCTGGAGAGGAGTCTGTTGTGGCGCCAAGGGAGTTTGCCGGTCAGGTTGGGAGGCTTGGGGATTATTGACCCAGTCTCCGAGGCACCTGCGGCCTACATCGCCTCGGTCATGGCGGCGCAGCAGTTGCAGCGCCAGATGAACCTGCCTGAGGCCTATCTCCTGAGCAGGGCGGTCAAGCTGTTGTGCCACGATTGGACCCCTGTCCCACCCGGCATCAACCCCCTGACAACTCTGGAAGCTGGGCTACCCATAGCTGCACGGGCGGCACTACACACTTACAGGGAGCAGCCGGCGGGACAGGGGAACCTTCAACTGACCCTGTCTCGCCACATCAATGAGACGAGGGCGGGGAGCTGCTGGCAAACCACCTCTTGCGGTGTGGGTACGGGGGAGATGTTGTCCGCACACACAATGCTCTAGTGTTTACTCTGCTCCGGATGGCGAAGGAGGCCGACTTCACGGTTTTCCACGAAACCACTGCCTTTTCCCCACCGGTGCTGAGGAAGGGAGGAGACCTTGCTATTCGGGACAAGGAGTCGAATGAGACTTGGGTCACAGACGTGACAGTGACCGACCCAGTGCTGCAGTGCCGTGACAAGCGCGCCCGGAAGCCACCTAGATGGGCGGCAAGAGAAGCTTCAGAGAGGAAACACAGGATCTATGAGGGGCGGCCTGACTACGTGGGTTTCTTCGGGTTGGCAGTGGAAACATACGGTGCCCTAGCTACGGATACACAGCAGTTCATCCGCTTGTTAGCAACCTCGACGGCGAAGAGAAGGTTCTGCCAGGGGAGGCTCACCACCACCACTGCTCGGCTCATCGCTCACTACAGGCAGCGCTTCAGCGTCATGCTCCAGCGCCCTGCAGGAGGATGAGCAGGCCAGCAATGATGTTGTTGAGACTAAGGCAAAGGGAATGTGTTACTAGGTAGAGATTAGGGTACAAGACTAGAGTGTCGAGGTTGTTTTTATACCCTCTAAGGCTAACCCCACTACATCCTACCCAATTATAATCATACAAGTATGTTTGACACACCCCAATAGACAAAGTGGGGGAGAACAGAGGGTCACAAGACCAGCCAGGAAATGCAAAGCAAGCTCAGGGTGGATCACAACGTCACCACGCAGTCCGAGCACAGGCAAAAGGCCACATGGCCAGTTCACAACAACGACACAGTGATCACTACCTACCAGAGCAAGCAGGCAGGTATATACATATAAATCACAGTACAAGTAAAGCCTACAGCAAGTGGGGAAGTGTGGGCACAAGGCCTAACAAAGTACAGAAACGCTGATGATCACCAGGCAGAAGTGCCTTGGTGAATATATCAGAAGTGTTGGCCCGAGTGGCCACATAAGCAAGACGAAGCTGGCCACGCTGCTGCAGCTCTCGAGCAAGGAAGTAACACAGAGCGATGTGCTTCGTTCTGTGCTCCAGTGTGTGCTCCTGACACAAGGCAATGGCGGCCTTGTTGTCGACATACAGCACTGGAGGAGAACGAGGCCGCTCTCCCAAGTCAGTCAGCAGGTAGGTGAGCCAGCGTAACTCCTGTGCAGCCATGGCTATGGCGTAGATCTCGGCCTCACAACTGGAGCCGAGAACTGAAGACGAGCGTGTGGAACGCTAGGAAACTGAACCAGAACCAAGGCTGAAGGTGTAACCCTGTGACGACCGCTGCCTAGCCTGGTCATCAACCCAAGAGGCGTCCGAGTGACCAGCGAGGACAACGTCATCCCGTCCTCCAAGCACGAGCCCCATGCCCAATGTACTGCACAAGTAGCGCAGTACCCTCTTAGCAGCATCCATGTGCACCTTTCGATGCCGACCAGGAGCCACGTAGCGAGCCAGAAGGTCAAGAGGGTATGCAAGGTCAGGACGAGTGGAGGTCATCAGGTACATGAGGCAGCCCACTAGCTCTGGGTAAGGACCACACGGCTCAACGGACTCGTCCGAAGGTGGAGATGAGAGCAAGTGACCTGTAGCCAGAGGAGTGGCCTGTGCGAAGGACCAGGTCAAGCCGAAGCGCTGAAGGACCTGCTGCACCATGTGGGACTGAGTCGGTGTGATGGTGCGGCGTGCTCTGTCCCGGGTGATCTGCAAGCCAAGGTAGCTGCGCAGCTCACCCAGGTCTGTGCACGTGTGTCTCTTCTGCAGCTCCGACTTCACCAGGGCGAGCGCCTCAGTGTCAGCAGTGGCAAAGACCAAGTCGTCGACGTACACGAGAATGTAGAACGGCGGCAGCGAAGTGTCGGTGCGCAGAAACAGCGACGGGTCAGCAGTCGACGGGGCAAACCCAAGAACCGCAGGAGTCGTCCTCAGTGTGTCGTGCCACTCACGTGGCGCCTGGAGGAGGCTATAGACTGGCCGTCGGAGGCTCCACTGGGTACCAGGAGGGAACGACCCAGTGAAGCCAGGTGGACGGCGCAGCCATATCTCCTCGTGCAGGCTGCCCTGTAAGAACGCTGTGCTGAAGTCAAGAGAGTGAAGCTCGTAGTCACGCTGAGCGGCAACGTTCAGCAACACCCAAAGAGTAGTCATCTTCGGGGTAGGGGAGAAGGTCTGGAATTAGTCATCCCCCTCTCGCTGACTGAAGCCTCGAGCAACGTAACGAGCCTTAAAGACAGGCAGAGAACCTGGCGGCCGTTTCACCCTGAAAATCCACATGCCACTAACAATGTTCGCCCAAGGAGGGGGAACCTGGTCGACGTAGGTGCCTGTGGACTTCCAGGATGCCATCTCTGCGTCCATGGCTGTATGCCACTTAGAGGAGTAGGGACCCTCGATCGCCTCAGGGTACGATCGAGGAGTCGGGATGTCTGGTGCATCCGGGTCTCCCTCTGGGGCAAGCAGCATGGCCACGAGATGAGGCGCAGCGGCTGCAAGACACTCAAGGTCCTCCTGTCTGTCCTCAAGGATGTCCGTGCCAAGAGCACACTCACCCCCGATGGACGGAGGACAGACAGACTCAGACTCAGTAATAAGACTCGCGACGTAGTCTAGACGACAGGCAGCAGCAACGTCAACAAGCTCAGCGACTAAGGCAGACGCAGCAGCAGACTCAAACGACGGGTCGGCGACAACTGTGGCTAGCAGACGCGTGATAGTAGGGTGCTCAGCACAAAACTGGTCAGACTCAGGGTCAGCAACGACAGGTAGAGAGGACGCAGGCGGGGACGGCAGAGGAACACTCAGCGGAGGAGAGGAAGGACGACGGACTACAACGGAAGGGCCGAGGATAGCTGGCTGACGCTGACGAGGAACAAGACGACTGGAACGACCAAAACGGACAGGTGAGACAGGACGCGACGCAGGCTCAAGACGCTCAGTAAGGCCCCCTGTCTGCTCAGCGTAAGGAGAAGGAGAAGGCAGAGGTGAGCCAGGCTGTAATGAAAGATCAGTAGACGACGGAAGGCTAAGAACCTGGCGAAGCACGGAGTGAGGCGATGGCAGAGACAACGGAGACGGCGGATCAAAGAACAGGCGCGGCTGTGCAGTGTCACCAGCACCAGCAGCTCCAGCACCCTCAGCAGCTCCTGCAACTCCAGCAGTTCCAGCAAGGTCAGCAGCTCCAGCACCTCCAGCAATTCCAGTACCCTCAGCAGCTCTAGTACCTCCAACAGCTCCAGCGCCTCCAGCAACTCTAGTACCCTTAGCAGCTCCAGTACCTCCTGGTGCAGCACCCCTAGAACTGGCACCCCCAGTCCCAGGGTCTCCAACCGCAATGCCACCAGCAGCAGTACCCTCAGACACACCACCGCTAGCCCCGGCAGCTCCAGTAACCCCAGTACGAGCACCTCCGGGACCAGCGACACCAGCACCTCCAGCAGGCAAAGGACCAGCACCACTCCCAGCTCCAGTGACGCCAGCAGAAGAACCCCCACCAGTAGAGCCCTGAGGTGCAGAAGCGCGATGCTGACAGCGACCGTACCAGTCGTGCAGCTGCTGGGAGGTGAGATGCACACGCGTACGAAGAGGGCTACTCCAATGAGACCGCGTAGCAGCAGTCTCAGAATCCTCAAGCGACTCACCCCCAGACCCAGCACCCCCAAGCTCCGCACACGGAGGCACAGCACCCCCAGACGCAGCACCCCCAGGCTCAGGACCTCCAAGCTCCTCACGCGCAGGCTCTGCTCCTCCAGGCTCCGCACCTTCAGGCTCCTCACGCTCAGCACCCCCAGACTCAGCACCCCCACGCTGCGCACCCCCAAGCTCCGCACCCCCAGGGACAGCACCACTCCCAGCAGAACTGTAGTCACCAATGACCTCAACAGGCGCAGGGACGTGTAAGAATCCCAGTCACTAGACCACTGGGATAAAAGGGCTTGTTTCAGTAGCGGGTCAATGCGCCCATAACCCCCCATGCGAACGCGCCTGTAACCCTCTCCAGGATCAATCGGGCATCCACAGTGCAGATCTACAGACACCCCCCCACACTGGGAGGCCCAGGACTAAGCACAGCAGCAACGGCCTACATATGCATACACCGGGAATCGAACCCGAGACCGCTCTGATACCATGTCGGAATCCCAGCCACTAACCACTGGGATAAAAAGGCTTGTTTCAGTAGCGGGTCAGTGCGCCCATAACCCCCCAGGCGAACGCGCCTGTAACCCTCTCCAGGATCAATCAGGCATTCACAGTGCAGATCTACTGACAGGACGGGAAGGTCTACCTGAGAAACACCTAAAGGAGCAGGGCCTGGCGCAGGGAGGGGGTCTACGTGGGGAGGACCTGGGGCGAGAAAGAGCGGCGAGAAGGGGCGAGGAGCAGTGCGGTAGGGGAAGAGGTGGTAAAAGGGGACCGGCTCGTCAAAGGTGACGTTCTGAGACGCAAAGACACGGCGCGAGGCGGGGTCGTAAAACTGCCACCCAGGCGCGTCAGGGACAAAGCCAAGGAAGACGCAAGGAATGGCGCGAGGGGAGAGTTTGTCCGCAGTGGTATCGCGGACAAAGGCACGGGCACCCCAGACCCTGAAACGCGACACGTCGCCAACCTTCCCTGTCCACAGAAGTGTGGGCGAGGTCTCCGGCAAGGAGACACGGGGCCAGAGGTTGAGCTGATGCGCGGCGTACCGGACCGCAAACGGCCACAGAAAATGGGGGGCAGCCGCGTGGATCATGGAGGTACGAGCGACCTCCATGACCAAGCCAATGCGGCACTCAGCAACCCCATTCTGCTGGGAAGAGGCCGGAAGCGTGAAAATCTGGCGGATGCCGTGCTCCGCACAGAAGGCCGCCAAGAGGTCTGAGGAGAACTCACCACCTCTGTCAGAGTGCAGACGTAGGACAGGAAAGTCCGACTGGAACCGCTCGCGGAGCTGGAGACGAGCAGCGCGGATCCAGGGGATCAAAACATCAGGGACATCCCCCTTGCGTTGCAAGGGGACGACCGTGGCGTAACACGTGTAGTCGTTGACAACCAGCAAGAAGTACCGCTCGTGGCCCTTTCCACGGACGCGGGTTGGGCCCCACACGTCCACGTGGAGAATCTGCAAGGGAGCATCTGTGGGAGGGAACGAGGAGGAGTGAGGAGCGGCGCGCTGCCGCCCCTCGACGCAAGGAATGCAGGGCGGCGCAGGCGAGGGAGGGAGGGCAGGCAGAGACCTGGGAAGACCAGAGACCAGGAAGCGAGAGTGCATGCTACGCAGGCGAGGTAGGGAGGGGTGACCAAGGCGGTGGTGCCACAGGAGAGTGTCGTGCGACAGCCGGCGACACTCACACTGGGTAGCTACCTGAGCAGACGCGTGTAACTGGGGAGACTAAGGGGCGGAGCGTGACGCAGTGGTGAGGGTGTACAGACTGGACCCTGGCACACGAGTGAACGTGGCCAGGTGACGGCCGGTCTCGGAGCACTTGCAAATCGCCACACGCTGCCGGCCAGGGGTGAAGGTGTCAACCCCCGCATCTTGGAGGACAGCGTTGCTCACCAAGTTCGTAGAGAACGAGGGGAGGTGGAGACCAGACAGCTCACCAGACGGGACCGCCGGACACGGAAGCACGGTGGAAGACCGTGCAAGCACTGGGCCCCTAGAGGGGTTAGCCAATGAGACAGGTTCAGGTGCAGGGAGGGGAGTGACTCTGGTACTATCGCGAAAGAACCAGCTGGAAGCACCAGAGTCAAGTGTAAAAGTGGGCAAGGCCTGTGCAGGTGCAGTACCAGGGGGAGGAGACTCACAAGCACCTAGTGCTGCAGGCGCTATACCAGGGACTATACCAGGATCCGGCGGCACACACAAGTAGCAGTCACCCTCAGCACTAACAGACAATGCATACATAGCAGCAAGAATAGCCTCATAGTCAAGATCAAAGATAGGTACATCACGCCTAAGTAGCTCTGCCCAGTTGGGGAACTTAGGAGCATCTGGAAACTTGGCGCGCCAGGCGTCGCTAAGCCGAGCAAAGCAGCGCTGCTCATTGTGATAACCTGTGCACTGGCAACTAGTGCGGGGACCTGTGCGAATGATATTGGGGGAGCGACCAGGACCCCCAGAAACCCCACGCCCGGCATACCAGTCAAGAAGCTGCTGGGAAGTGGGGGTCTGGCGCTGACGCTGGTGCTGCTGCTGCTGCGGCTGCTGCTGGCCCTGACCACCACTACCACCACCGCCCCCTCCTCCCCCACCGCCGCTGCTACCCCCTCCACCGCTCCTAGTGCCTCCGCCGCCCCCACCACCACCTCCACCGCCTCCACCCCCACGACCACCCCCACCACCTCCACCTCCCCCGCCGCCTACACCACTGCCACCTCCACCGCCAACCCCACCGCCCCTGCCACCCCTGCCGCCCCTGCCGCTGCGACGCTTCCCACTAGGAGCGGAAGCAGCTCCGACCTCCTCAGCACCAAGGTAGTCGTGAGCAGCAGCTGCGGAGGCGTAGGAGGGGGTGAGAGGGGAGGGGGAGCACCCCTCAAAGAGGGGAGAGCGAGGAGTGCCACGAGCAGCACCTACAGCAAGGATGTTCTTCTCTTCTGCCAGGAGGTGTTTCTCGAAGTCGCCGACAGTGAGAGTGGGGGGGTCTAGCGTGAGGAAGTGGTCCCTGACTGAGCTAAGAGTGTCAGGGAGGCGGGTGACGAGGAAATAGAGAGTGAAGTACATCGGGGGGGGGGGGGGGGGGGGGGGGTAGTGGCGCAGAACTCGGCTGAAAGGGCGGCATGAAAGCGAGTGTCAGTAGCACGCAGGTGGGAAATGAGGTCCTCAGCAGTGGTGAACGAGGAAAGGTCGGGGAACAGGTAGGGTAGCATGAGCCGACCTATGGCTGCAGTGGCCAGGGAGGAGTAGCGCGCAACTACAGCGTCGTACAGCTTCTTAGCAATTTTGTGCTGGCTGAAATGCGCGCGCTCAGTAATCGGCAGGTGGTTCCTAATAGCGAGGCGTGCAGCAGCATCGCGAGTCTGCCACTACGAGCGTTCGAGAGCAGGAGCATCGGGAGTAGGAGCAACGGCAGTGCCAGACACGTACTCGAACAGGGAAACGCCCTCTTTGGCATCGGTCAGAAGGAACAACTGGAGATCGTCTAACCACACAGCAAACTTTATGGGGCGACCGTCAGGCTCGAACGCGAGAATATAAGGCGTCGTCATAATGGCAGTAGGCAGAGGCAGCAGGCAGAAGACAAGCGCACAAGATAGGCAGGCGCACTTCAGGCAGGCAGGCGTAAGGCAGGCAAGCGCACTGCAGGCACGGCGCACTTAAGGCAGGCAGACACAAGGCAGGCAGGCGCTCTAGGGAGGCAGACGCTCAAGGCAGGCAGGCGCACGGCCAGGGCTTTTTTTTTTCCACTACTCGGATTTCCAGAGCTGTTTTCTAGGGAACTCTGAAATTCATGGTTAATTATAAGCGTTACCCTGATTTGTCAGAGAAAACTTAACTTCTGAAAAATATGCCCTGGGCAATCAGTGTAACTATTTTTTCAATTCTGAGTGTCCTCTCAAGTATTGAACCCAGGCCTTCTGCACACGTACCAAAATCAAAACAGATGTGCTACGCGCTAACAAATCTAATTGCAAACGATTTTTATAAAAATGGATGTTGTTGGCCTAACCATCTTGCGGGGGGGGCTCGATCGAAATGCCTATACCCTGTACAGAGAAAATACATTCGCCACAAATATACACTGGTCTCTCAGAGTAGCTAAAAATAGAACCCTGACAAATCAGAGAAAACTGATCTTCCAAAAAATTACCCAGACACGTCAGAGTGACCCCCTAAAAACCACTCTGATTTTCATAGAAACAGAGTAATTTACTCTGATAAAAAAACCCCTGCGCACGGCTCACGGGCAGCGAAGTGCGCAGGTCGAGGCGGTGGCGCATAGGCAGGGCAGGGCACGCGCGGCTGCGGGCTGCGCGCGGCTGCAGGCTGCGCGCGGCAGCAGGTTGCACGCGGCGATGGGCTGCGCACGCGGCTGCAGGCTGCGCGTGGCAGCTGGCTGCGCGCGGCAACGGGCTGCGCGCGCGGCTGCGGGCTGCGCGCGGCGACGAGCTGCGCGCGGCTGCGGGCTGCGCTTGGCGGCGGGCTGTGCGCGGCGGCAGGCTGCGCGCGACAGCAACGGGGCGCGCGGGCGGCTAAGGCAGCGGGGCGCCTAAAAAAAAATGCACGCACGCGTGCAGCCGAGGCGCGCGCGGGCAACAGGCGAAGCAGGCAGATAGGCGCAGCTGTAGGTGAGGTAACTCAGTAGTAGGTGGGCCCTAATCTTAGGTCCTAGGCACTTAGTGCTCTAGATGCCATGTTGAGACTAAGGCAAAGGGAATGTGTTTCTAGGAAGAGATTAGGGTACAAGACTAGAGTGTCGAGGTTGTTTTTGTACCCTCTAAGGCTAGCCCCACTAGAGCCTACCCAATTATAATCATACAAGTATGTTCGACAGATGTAATAGTAGGGACAGGTGTGGTGACTACGTAGCGAAGTGTGGCAAGCCGGCCTAACAAGTTTGGCCCAAATTGTGATTCTGTTCATCATAAACTTGCATGCCTAGGCCAATATGCTTGTTAGGATTGCCGTTGTCTTGTGTGAGAGTACGACGGCTTATGCCAGCTATGCTTGCTTGCCTTTACTTTATCATGCTATTTCTAGCATAGGATAATCATATGCATGCATGAATTGCTTGATTTCCTAGGCTAGGTGCTTTCCTATATTTTATTATAGTTATAGCACCGAGCTAGGTTGCGTGCACCGAATTCTGGCTTTTCGGTTGCCACCGAATAGCCTTCTACCGAATTCGGTAAGGATCTGTTCGGGACGCTTCGCGACCCGCGGAACCTTCGCGTAACACCTGGTTACGGGGCCTTGTGTCGAGCCTATATATAGCCTCGTGTTGTACCCAGGTGATCATTCAATTCAATTTGAATCATCTTTTCTGAGCTCGATCCCAGATCCTCACACTTGGTAATCAGAGCGGGTTTACACGCGAGGTCTTCAACCGCTTAGTTCCGGCCTTTAAAAACCGCGGGGGCGACGACGAAAGCGCCGATACGGGTATGTAAAACCAGTTCCGCGCAATTTTTCTAAGTCCCCCTCGATTCGGTTTTCAAACACCCCTCAGATTTACTGGTGGAAAGGTTGGAGTTTCGACCGTTCGATCGAGTTTCATCTCAACGGCCCTGAGAATTTCGCTCAAAAAAGTTGGAATTTGGAGCGTCGGATCGATTTTCTCCTCAACGGCCAAGATCGGACGCGAATTTCGCCTAAGGGAGATTTACGCAACCTACAGAATTCGCGCTTGTCGATTCTACAGTCAACTTGACTCGCAGTAAGTCGACCAGCACCTAGAATTCGATTATTTTCGTCGCGCATCTTCCTGTAAATCACCAAATGGAGGGCCAAGGCGACAACTACGCGACTACGAGCGACATCGCGAGCCTCCGCACTGACATGGAGCAGACGCAGGCGACGCTTCGTCGACTCGAGGCTTTTCTGACAAGCCAACCAGGGTTCGCCACCGCAGCAGCAGCGACCACAGCGACTACAGCACCGACAACTCCAGCAGCAGTGGCGACACCGATATTTCACGGACCAATGGCACCACTGTCGCCGAACCTCGAAGCAGCACGACCGAGGCTCCCGGAGGCGTTCGATCCAAGCGCGAAGGGATCCGACGTCCGGCGATTCGTGGCCACCCTCGAAATTTACTTCGAGGCCATTGGCTGTTCGACCCCACAACACGACGCAGCAAGGATTCGGCTCGCAGCGACACTGTTACGTGGACCGGCTCTCGAATGGATTTACTACACCGACAACAGGCGAAGCAGGCAGATAGGCACAGCTGTAGGTGAGGTAACTCAGTAATAGGTGGGCCCTAATCTTAGGTCCTAGGGACTTAGTGCTCTAGATGCCATGTTGAGACTAAGGCAAAGGGAATGTGTTTCTAGGAAGAGATTAGGGTACAAGACTAGAGTGTCGACGCGATACGACGCGCTGACTCGAAGTCAACCCGAAACACGACGCTTCACGCCGAACCGTACATTTGGCACGGAGCGATCGGCACCCCCCACGTTCACCGAACCGATGGATATCGACAAATACGACGCGAAGCAGCAGCCGACAAAATGCGAATTTTGCGGCGCAGTAGGACATCAATTTTTGTTGTGCTACAAAATGAAGAAAGCACGTGCGGCACTCCGGAACGGAAACAGTGGAGCACCCCCGAAGTAAAAAAACGGGAATCGCCAGTAGCCGCGGATCGACCTGGCGATCGCGTAAAGATCCGAAAAGCAGGAAAAGGTGACGACGTGGCGACTTCGGAGCGGGTGAAAAAAGGAGAAAATGATAGCGCGAATTTAAAACGTCACGACCAGCCGGCATCAGGGGAAATCGCCGAGGCGAATAGAGGCTCCGCAAAAAAAGACTCTGCACCGACCGGGAAACTCCAGCCGAACTCCCACGAAAGTAAGAACTCGTTAAAAGTATCCTATAAAGATGCTCTAACAAAGAATATTGCTTCTCGTGGTTTATAAGCCTTCAAAAAATTCAGGGGAGGTCTAGAGGCCAAGAAAAAGCCTTTAGAAATTATTCAGGTACCTGAGAAGTTGGGCAAAATATTACGGAGCGTAGAGAAGGGTCGTGCGTTCCGTGGAGTTAATATTCTCTCCCCGCAGCACAGTGTTAAGGCTCCCCGTCGCCCACAGGTGAAGCCTACACAGCTGCCAAGGCTTAGAGGAGACATCCAGGCTCAGGAAAAATTATACAAGCCTCGGAAAAATCCTCCTACCCCCCAGGTGAAGTTGGAAAGCGCTGAGTCAGGTATAGGAAAAAGGGAAGGTATTAAGTTTGATGTACCCTATGATCCTATTAACGAGACCCTCTTTGACTACTCAGCACAGCAGAAACCACTACTCCTCGAGGTGTTATGCAATGGGCGACGCCTCCAGGCACTGGTGGACAGCGGTGCATCTCACTCGGTGTGTGACCGCGGAGCATTGGAGAAAATTGGAGAGAAGGCGGAAGAGACCCAGTTTTCAGCAACCATGGTGGACGGTACGAAGCTTCCTATCCACGGCGAAGCATCACTGCAACTGCATATAGGTGCGTTGAGTTGGAAGCCGAAGCTACCACTCACCAACATCAAAGGATTAGATTTTATCTTGGGGCGAGATTTCCTGAAGCAGTTCAACCCCGAGATCGATTGGGTCAACAGCAAGGTGTGCATCTACAACAACGGGAAACGAGTGGAGCTGCGAAGCTGGACGGATACAGGGGACGTACCTGAAACGACACTGGCACAGTTCGAACAGACGGTGAACAAGAGTAACACGGGTTACCTAGCATTGGTTATGGCAGCAGTAGAGGAGGAGAAGCCGAGTTCCGAGCTACCTGCAGCAGTGAAAGAGGTCTTGGAGCAGTACAAGGATATAATGCCCGACGACCTACCTGCAGGCGTACCTCCAGCACGCACCCACGAGCACGAGATCGTGGAGGAACCAGGTGTGAAACCCGTCTCACGTGCACCATACCGACTGAGTCCGACTGAACTGACAGACATGAAAAAACAGATAGAGTATCTACTGGACAGACAACTGATCCGCCCATCCACCTCTCCCTACGGCGCACCAGTTCTCTTCACTCCAAAACCAGACGGCACTCTACGGATGTGCATTGACTACCGCGCACTGAACAAACAGACAGTCAAAAACAAATATCCCATACCGCGCATAGACGACCTACTCGATCAACTGAGTGGAGCAACAGTATTTTCGAAGCTGGACCTACGATCGGGCTACTGGCAGATCAAGATGGCAGACAACTCCGTCCACAAGACAGCGTTCCGTACCAGATACGGCTCCTACGAATACTTGGTGATGCCGTTCGGACTCTGCAACGCACCAGCAACGTTTCAGGCGGAGATGAATGACATCTTACGACCCCTGCTAGACGAGTGCGTGGTGGTGTACCTGGACGACATTCTCATCTACTCCAAGAACATGAAGGAGCACGTGGAGCATCTGCGGAAGGTGTTCGAGATCCTGCGGAAAAACAAGCTCTACGTGAAGCTGTCAAAGAGCGACTTCGCCCTGAAGAAGGTGCAGTTTCTCGGGCACATGGTGAGTGCCGAGGGCGTACACGTGGACCCACGGAAGATCGAAGCCGTCAAGAAGTGGAAAGTACCAGAGAACGTGAAGGAGTTACAGCAATTCCTAGGCTTCGCCAACTACTACAACATGTTCGTGCCGCAGTACGCTAAGATAGCAGCGCCACTAACCGACCTACTGAAAAAGGATACACCCTACAAATGGGATACCCTTCATCAGCAAGCCATGGAGCAGCTACAGACAGCACTGACTACAGCGCCAGTACTCATCTTGCCGGATCCAGACAAGGACTACGTGGTGGAAGCAGACGCTAGTGACCAAGCAGTCGGAGCAGTACTGATGCATGATCACGGACGCGGTTTGCAGCCCATCGCCTACCTCAGTAAGAAGCTACACTGAGCAGAACTAAACTACCCCATTCACGACAAGGAAGCCTTCGCGATAGTCATAGCCTTCAAGGCGTGAAGGTGTTACCTAGAGGGAGCCAAGACTACAGTCTATACTGACCACTGCAGTCTCAAATACCTGAAGTCACAGCCGACACTCTCACGACGACAGGTGCGGTGGGTGGACTTCCTGGAAACTCACTTCCACTACGACATCGTCTACAAGCCCGGGCTACACAACAAGGCAGACGCGTTGAGCCGCCCCGGACATGTAGCAGGCATCCAGCTCGACGGGATGAACCCTCTGCCCAAGGGTCTATTCCAACATGGGTACTCAGTGGACGCAGAGATTGCTACAGCACAGACCAAGAAGCTATTACAGTGGGAGAAAGACTTAGCTGTAAGGAAGGGTTCAGGAAAGATTTGGGTACCGAATTACGCCCCGCTACGGCAGATCCTATTGGAGGAGTTTCACGACGTACCTTACGCGGGACATTTCGGGAGCAACAAGACGTTAGCAGGGATAGCGAAGTATTACTACTGGCCCGGGATGGCAGCAGACGTGCAGGAGTTTGTCACCTCTTGCGACACGTGCCAGCGGATGAAGAGCAGCAAGCAGAAAAAAGCAGGGTTACTTCAGCCTCTACCCGTACCGGAGCAGCCATGGCAGGTCGTTAGCCTCGACTTCATCACAGGACTTCCTTCGACCTCACGGGGACATGATTCCATCCTCGTGGTGATCAATAAGTTCTCCAACATGGGTCACTTCATACCGACCAATGCCACAGCTACAGCTGAAGCAACTGCTCGACTCTTCTTCGACTGCATCATCACCATCCACGGCGTCCCCGCTACACTCATCTCAGACAGAGACCCCAAATTCACGAGTAAGTTCTTGAAGGAGCTCATGGGACTATTGGGGACAAAGCTTGCAATGTCTTCAGCATACCACCCCCAGACTGACGGACAGACAGAGCGACTCAATCAAGTGGTTGAACAGTTACTGCGCACAGCTTGCAAGGACGACGTCAGCCACTGGGACACACAGTTATCGGCCCTAGAGTCCGCTTACAACAACGCATCACATGCGGCCACAGGAAAAACTCATTTCTTCCTGTATTACGGACGGGAACCACTCACACCACAGCAGCCAACTACACCGGCACACGTCCAAGCCGCACATGACTTCGTCACCACCATGCAGCAGCTATGGGAGAAGACTCAGCGACGTCTCACCACGATGCAGACCTCCCAGAAGCAGTATGCCGATCGTCAGCGACGTGATCACTCAGTAGGAGTCGGAGATCAGGTGCTTCTTGACACGCGCAACTTGAACCTGTCTCACCTCCCATCCAAACTCCGGCCTCGCTTCTGTGGTCCTTTTTTCGTTGAGGCACAGGTGACACCAGTTACATTCCGCTTGCGCTTACCAGATACATGGAAGCTTCACAACGCTTTCCATGTCCAGCTACTGAAGCCCTACAAGGACCCCAACCAACAGTTCCAGGGACGGCAACTACCGCCACCACCACCTGTTCTCATACAGGATGAACCCGAGTACGAGATCCAGCGCGTTCTCACTCATAGGCGCCGCGGTGGCAAGACCCTCGAGTTCCTGATACGCTGGAAGGGATACGACCCCACTAAGGACAGTTGGGTTGCAGAAGCTGATATGGGCAACGCACGCCGTGCTCTCAAGGACTATCTTGTCAAGCAGGGTGTATCTCACGCCACCCAGCTTTGAGGGGGGGACGTGTGAGAGTACGACGGCTTATGCCAGCGATGCTTGCTTGCCTTTACTTTATCATGCTATTTCTAGCATAGGATAATCATATGCATGCATGAATTGCTTGATTTCCTAGGCTAGGTGCTTTCCTATATTTTATTATAGTTATAGCACCGAGCTAGGTTGCGTGCACCGAATTCTGGCTTTTCGGTTGCCACCGAATTGCCTTCTACCGAATTCGGTAAGGATGTGTTCGGGACGCTTCGCGACCCGCGGAACCTTCGCGTAACACCTGGTTACGGGGCCTTCTGTCGAGCCTATATATAGCCTCGTGTTGTACCCAGGTGATCATTCAATTCAATTTGAATCATCTTTTCTGAGCTCGATCCCAGATCCTCACACTTGGTAATCAGAGCGGGTTTACACGCGAGGTCTTCAACCGCTTAGTTCCGGCCTTTAAAAACCGCGGGGGCGACGACGAAAGCGCCGATACGGGTATGTAAAACCAGTTCCGCGCAATTTTTCTAAGTCCCCCTCGATTCGGTTTTCGAACACCCCTCAGATTTACTGGTGGAAAGGTTGGAGTTTCGACCGTTCGATCGAGTTTCATCTCAACGGCCCTGAGAATTTCGCTCAAAAAAGTTGGAATTTGGAGCGTCGGATCGATTTTCTCCTCAACGGCCAAGATCGGACGCGAATTTCGCCTAAGGGAGATTTACGCAACCTACAGAATTCGCGCTCGTCGATTCTACATTCAACTTGACTCGCAGTAAGTCGACCAGCACCTAGAATTCGATTATTTTTGTCGCGCATCTTCCTGTAAATCACCAAATGGAGGGCCAAGGCGACAACTACGCGACTACGAGCGACATCGCGAGCCTCCGCACCGACATGGAGTAGACGCAGGCGACGCTTCGTCGACTCGAGGCTTTTCTGACAAGCCAACCAGGGTTCGCCACCGCAGCAGCAGCGACCACAGCGACTACAGCACCGACAACTCCAGCAGCAGTGGCGACACCGACATTTCACGGACCAATGGCACCACTGTCGCCGAACCTCGAAGCAGCACGACCGAGGCTCCCGGAGGCGTTCGATCCAAGCGCGAAGGGATCCGACGTCCGGCGATTCGTGGCCACCCTCGAAATTTACTTCGAGGCCATTGGCTGTTCGACCCCGCAACACGACGCAGCAAGGATTCGGCTCGCAGCGACACTGTTACGTGGACCGGCTCTCGAATGGATTTACTACACCGACAACAGGCGAAGCAGGCAGATAGGCACAGCTGTAGGTGAGGTAACTCAGTAATAGGTGGGCCCTAATCTTAGGTCCTAGGGACTTAGTGCTCTAGATGCCATGTTGAGACTAAGGCAAAGGGAATGTGTTTCTAGGATGAGATTAGGGTACAAGACTAGAGTGTCGAGGCTGTTTTTGTACCCTCTAAGGCTAGCCCCACTAGAGCCTACCCAATTATAATCATACAAGTATGTTTGACAGATGTAATAGTAGGGACAGGTGTGGTGACTACGTAGCGAAGTGTGGCAAGCCGGCCTAACAAGTTTGGCCCAGATTGTGATTCTGTTCATCATAAACTTGCATGCCTAGGCCAATATGCTTGTTAGGATTGCCGTTGTCTTGGCTGTACCCTAAACACACATCAATGCAGGACTGCTTGATAGAGAGAGAGAGAGAGAGAGAGAGAGAGAGAGAGAGAGAGAGAGAGAGAGAGAGAGAGAGAGAGAGAGAGAGAGAGAGAACCGCCTTCCGAACCACCTGCTCCGCTGCGGCACAGGCAAGCACCGCACGAACACGCACAACGAGCTAAGGGATGCCTGCGTCAGCATGGCGCAAGACGCAGGGTTTATAGTGCACAGAGAGTCGGCCGCCTACTGCCCCATCGAGGAGCAAACCGCCGACTTCACTATGACCGACAGAAGCAGTGGGGCGGTTTACATCTGCGATGTAACCATCACTGACCCCATCAGCACCAGGGACCCAGAGGCACAGAAGGGCAGGGGGTGGGCGGCGCGTGAGCAAGCGGACAAGAAAATAAAACATTACGCCAACCGCCCAGAGACGATAGGCTTCTTCCCACTGGCGGTAGACACCTACGGCTGCCCATGTGCCGAGGTCCCGGTCTTCCTCAAGCTCAGGGCAGACACAGCGGCTCGGCGCCACTTCAACGCCGACTCAAAATCCTTCTATGCCGCCAAGTTTCTGCATCAATTCAGACAGAGGTGGTCTGTGGCCCTCCAGAGGGCTCAGTCAGTGGGACTCTTGATCAAATTGGGGGAGGCTGCAGCAGCTGAGAACCCACCTGTTGGAGGCATAGGGCAGGAGATGCACCTTGGGGACTGCTTTGCGGTGGTCGAGCCTTTGCTGGAGCTCTAGAGTGTGTGACGGTGTGGTAGTTGTGTGACTGGTTGGCTTTGTTTGTTGGTTACCTAGGCCCTTATACCGTGCATGCTTGTACTTTCCTGTTATATCAATACAAGGACCATTAGAGAGAGAGAGAGAGAGAGAGAGAGAGAGAGAGAGAGAGAGAGAGAGAGAGAGAGAGAGAGGTTCGCATTTTCTGGTTTCCTTGTCTATTCTCTATCCGTCGTTTCTGGGCGCCGTCGTTCCTCGTCGCACGCACACACCGGGCATCCACAGCGGGGGTTAAACCGCAGGCGGGCATTCCACCGTACCCGGCCGTGGGCCCAGCTGCAGCACGGTGTTGCTTGCCCTTCGAGATAAGCCCCTTCACTGGCTAGACTGACATGCAATTAAGGGGGGATGTCAGAATGTAATATTCTTATATAATTGCATGTTTTGTTAGTTAGTGTAGTATCACCTATCTTGTCTTAGGTGGTCTACCTCCCTTCACCACCTCCCTCGTTTCCTATAAGTTGTATTGCATTCTATAGTGCAACCCCCTCTTTGAAGTGTGAAGAGATTCATACTTAGCATTCCCGTAGGTGCAACAGTATCGCACCTGACTTTGTCGAAGCAGCAACAAGCGTAGTATCGGATCAGCCCGTATCGAGGGCAGGAAGGTCAACAGTCGCAAAAGTCAACTGTCGCGACAATTGACCATCTGGACCGACGCTTGACTTACCATCAAGGAATGGCAACAGGCGTAACCGTACAGGTTACAACAGTCAGGGTCACTGTAGAAACGCTTGTAAAACAGTTATGATAAGGGAATGTACCCTTTAGAGTACATGGCTAGACTAGGACTATTTATATTCCTTGTATTCTATCTTTTAATCAACTTGGTCATTTACATTCACTATGATCTGAGTTCTTACAAGACTTCTGCTACCAACTCTACCAAAGCACTTCCTATCCTATCCAAGATCCTCACTCTAACATGGTATGAGAGCTAGTTTGGATTATAGGATCTGCTAAAAAGGGCTTCCGACAAAGCTTCTTTATAAATTAAACCTCAACATCAACGACATCAAGGGCATCAACATGCCAGGCGCAGACTGCGGAGAGGCTGGGGAAAACCCAGTGCAACCCTCCACCAATGTCGCCTCTACTACGACGACAGTGGACACAGCGCTCCTCGAGCAGCTGATCTCCCGCATCAGTGCACTGGAGAGCCACCAGCCCATGAGCATTGATGGCTCAAGTTACGCCCGAAGACCTCCCGATCCTCAAGGAGCTGGATCTGAACGATCCTTCACCTTCGACAACCGCGGAGCTCAAGGATCTGCTCAAGTACAACAAACACATTACGAGGCAATGGCTTCAATGCAGAGCAAGTTCCTCTCCACGTCGAAGCTCAGAACTTCCAAGCCCTTCGACGGACAAGATTTCTACACGTGGAGCTTCGAATTCGAACTACTCGCTCAGGGCGCTCAGATCTGGATGTACTACGACGGATCATACCCCTTTCCAACAAACGGCTGACCTCAGGAGAAGACGCAATACTACAACGAATCACTCCTGGCCTTCACCGTCCTGATCCGGAACTTGTCGCCCGAAGAACAGCTGAGCATTCGCCCCTTCAAAAACGAATGGGCGCCCGCGCAACAGTCCTGGGAACACCTGCGCACCTGCCACATGGCAACAGATTCGGTGACACTCAGTCGCCTGCTCAACCAGCTGAACAACGTCAAGATGTTTCCCGGCGAAAAGGCCGGACCATACATCAACCGCTGCAGGAACCTGAGAGATCAATTCAGGAAAAGCGGCGGCAACTTCCCTGACGACATGTTCGTCACCATCATCCTTGCTGGATTGAGCCCGGAATGGCGCCAATGTAAGTCCCTCCTTCGCACACAAGGCACTCTCAGCGAAACTGCCCTCTGCTCCACGCTTCTCTCCGAGCAGAAGGAAATCGACCTGTACAACGAACGAGGCAACAAGAAAGAGAAGATTGCCTTTTACGCTCAAGCGCCACCGGACAAGAAAAGACTCTTCTGCAAGTACTGCAAGAAGACTGGGCACATGATTCAAGACTGCTGGAAGCTGAACGGCAACAACAACAACCAGAAGGGTGCCGCTGCTCACCAAGGAGGAGCCGCAGCGCGCAACCAAACTGTGTCGTCGCCAGCCGTCGCCAGCACGTCCCAAGCCCCAGCGCGTCTCTCTGCGAACACAAATGATAAGGGCAAAAGCAAGGTCTTGACTTGCATGGTACGTCGTGGACCGCCTCGCCCCAACCGTCACTACCGATTCTTCCGTAGCTGGGAAGATATGTTCGCAGACCCGCCTCAGGAGCGGCCCGAAGGATGAGTCGAAGAAGAAGAGGAGAATGATCCAACCTATGACGAGTTAACGGTTGGACGGATGCAGTTTGACTGGGAAGCCCCGGAGTGGATCCAGGAGTCACCACCTGCACGCATCGTAGACGACGACGGAGAGTGTTACTACGACTACGAAAGTAATCACGACATGGACCATCACATCACTCCGAAGCTTGCCAATCTGGCCAAGGCAAGAAAGGAAGTCAACACGTGGTACCTGGACAGCTGCTGTGGTCAACACATGGTGTCTTCAGATGTCTTCATCCTCAACAAAGAGCGACTCTTCAACGAAGTGGAGATCACCGTTGCCAACAGCCAAACCATCTACGCCAGAAGCCGCGGACAAGTGCAACTAGAGTCCCACGACACTGGCTACTGCATCCACATCAGCGATGTTCTCATCGTGCCGGAGCTTCGGTACAACCTTCTATCGCTCCACCAGCTGATGAAGTGCGGGGTTGGCCTGCAAACAACAAAAGACGAAATGCACTTAATATACAACGGCATCTTCATCGGGAAGGCAACAAGTGTGGAAGGCGTTTTTGTGCTCGGCTTCGTGTCGCCCAGAACCACCGGCGACAACGAACACATCCTCGTCCTTGACCCTCCAGGTCATCCGTTCCCACCACGATGGAGCCACCCAGAAGAAACCAACTACCAGCAACCCGGCCTCGACGGCACCTTCCGCGCTCTTGCCGTATCCGTCGCCTCGACAACAAACCCTGCCAAAACCGGACCACAAGCAGTGGAAGAAGGAGAGGAGATTATGTCAGGAACGGCAGTCGAAACAACCGAGCCGACAAGCACGCAAACCTTCTGGCCACCTGTCGAGCGCCCCACCGGCTGGAACGCAACTGAAGGATGGGACACAGTCGATGTACGCTGGGTCATGGAGAACACCGCACTGGGGGAAGCCGTCGCAGCTGAAACCAGATGGGGAAGCATCGCCGACACACCTGCAGAAGAAGCAGCAGAAGAACCAGAAATTACTGAAGAGGCACCAGAAGCAGAGGAGGAAGAATTACTAACGCAGTACGGACCTCACCTACTTCCCATCACGACAGACGGCAGGGACTACCTTCGCCTCGAGACAAGGGGAGTGGCGATCGGCGATACCGACTTCGACGGAGAAGAAATCATGCAGCTTGAAGATCGTCATGCATGAACCTTGCCTGCGCGTTCAGAGGAACCACCGGAGCTGCCGGTAACAATGGACAATGTTACTATCGGCGACACCAGCGGAACGTATCATGGCGTGACAATTCAAGCAGCGGTAGTTCAAGTCGCCGTGCCCGATGAACCTGCGGTCGCAACAAGGCAAGAAACAGCGGAGGAGATATTAGCACGAGAAAGGGAGCTGTACACGCGCACCAAGGGATATCGGGCTGACGAAGACATCTGGCATCAACGCATGGGACACCCATCAATCCAAGTGCTCAACAACTGCATCAACGCAAATGTTTTTGCGGCAGACGCACTGTTGCTGCCCGATGGAAAGCTGATGAAACCACGAACCGATTTACCTAATTGCACTGTCTGTCCGGGAGCCGCGCTCCGCCACACGCCCTTTGCCGAAAAGATTCCCGGAGCCGAACGATACAAACCACTGGAGAAAGTCTACAACAATTTCCTGGTTCTCACGGCGAAAGGAGTTGGAGGGGAGCAGTACACCCTCACCTTCATCGACGCCGGCACACGCTTCGTCTGGGCTGTGAACGTCAAGGACCGCTACCTCGCCTACTACTGCTTCGAATTTTGGCTCGCCATGGTGGAAAACCAAAGTGACGGCCACAAGTTGAAGGCGTTCCAAACAGACGGAGCTCTGGAATACATGTCGGGCGACATCAAAACCCTATGCAAGCAGAGAGGGATCAAGAGGATGGTCTCCTTGCCCTACTCCCACGAGCAGCAAGGATTGGCGGAAAGAACCAACAGAAGCCTCGCGACAAAAATGTGAGCCCTCATGAAGCAGTCGGCTGTGCCAACCAAGTATTGGCCCTTCGCCATGGCGCATGCAGTTCGGCTACACAACATGCTCTCCTCGAAGGCACTGCCCAACAATAGCTCGCCTTTCAAGGAATGGACCGGAAAACACCCTGATACACGCATGCTGCGAGTGTTCGGGTGTATGGTACAGTACCGCCCTCACACTGCCCGAACCGGAAAATTTGAGGACCGCGCTCGCTGGGGCATTCACCTCGGAATCGAATCCAAATACCACGCCTGGACAATCCTGGACTTCGCCACCCACCAGCTCACGCGTTCACGTGACTGCATCTTCTACGAAAGACTGACCTTGCCACAGTACCGCTAGCACCGCACTGCACAGAATGCACCAGACAACATCTTCCAAGGACAGCACAGCTTCGCCAACGACGAGGACGATGTTGACGTGGCAGGAGAACAACCGGACGAGCCATCAGCAGAGGAGGCAGACGAAGCACCCTTCATCCCCGTTACGGAGCAGTTCGGCACTCCCACATACTTCCCAACAGACACCAATCCTCACGAAGCAGTACAGGCACAACACGATTATGCAAGTGCAGAAATGCACTCACCCATGAACGAAGACCCAGCTCGCGACTCATCCCGCGACACCTTTCGCGACATTCCTGGCGACGACGACGTCGTCGAAGTTACCACCACAGCCGAATCCAACCTCACGGGCCTTCGCATCCTTGGCCTCGCCGTCGCCGTGCGGGGTAACCAGCAGCTGGTCGAGCCCACCACTGTTCGCCAGGCTCTCAACGGGCCCGATGCCGAAAAGTGGAGAGCCGCCATGGCCATAGAAGTCGCTGCACTGCAACGTCGCGGAACCTGGAAGCTGGTACCACGGCGCCACGCAAAGGGGAGGAAGATCCTTACAGGGAAGTGGGTCTTCCGCATCAAGACTCTCGCGGACGGAACAGTCGAGAAATTTAAGGCACGCTGGGTGGTTCGCGGATTCGAGCAAACACAATTTGTGGACTACAACCAGACCTTCGCACCTGTCGGTCGTCATACCTCAGTACGCATTCTCCTCTGCATCGCCGCCGTGAAACAGCGCCCGCTTCGCAAGATCGACGTCTCCAATGCGATCGTCTACGTGATCTTCAACGCTATCTTCTACGTCCAGCAGCCACAGGCGTTCGAAGAAGACAGCGACGCAGTTTGTCTCCTGCAAAAGTCCATGTACGGCATCAAGCAGGCACCTCGCCTGTGGCAGCAGCATCTTCACGGCGTCCACATCGAGCTCGCTTTCCAGCAGCTTCCCCACGATCAGGGGATGTGCCGCCTCAAATCCCGCGGCCACTTCATCCTGCTCGTGGCCTACGTCGACGATCTTCTCTACACCAGCGACGACAACGACCTGCTCAACCACTTCGAACGCGAAATTCAGGAAAAGCTGGAGGTCACGATCGACCACGAGGTCACTCAATTCTTCGGCCTCAACATCACTCAGACCGCGGACACCATTCATCACTCCGCCGCAAAGTACGCCAAGACCCTTGCTAAGAAATTCGGGATAGCTCCCGTCGGCGTCACCACCCCATTCCGCATTCCTTCGCCTAACCACGAGCCCGCACTACTCCGCTTTCACCAGCTTATCACCGTATCTATTGAGAGAATTGAGGAATGAGATGAACTAGCACAAAGTTGGGTACAAGTAGGAAACCCTAGGAAATTGTACCCCATAGTGTCTACCCCACTATAGCCTACACAAGCTATATAATATGAGTTTGACACATCCCCATAGGCAAAGTGGGGGAGAACAAGAGGTCACAATACCAGTCAAGCAAAGCAAAGCAAGCTCAGGGTGGATCACAAAGTCACCACACAATCCGAGCACAAGAGCAAGGCCAAAAGTCTAGTTCACATGCAAGATCATATATAAAGGCAAACAAGCAAGTGCAGGTATAGAAAGATCACAGTACAAGCAAGGTCAAGAAGTGAGTAAGTGAGGCCAAGTAGGCACAAGACCTAACATCGTACAGAAGCGCTGATGATCACAAGGCGGAAGTGCCTTGGTAAAGATATCAGCAGTGTTGGCCTCAGAGGCCACGTAAGCAAGGCGCAGCTGACCACGCTGCTGCAGCTCACGAGCAAGGAAGTAGCGAAGAGCAATGTGCTTCGTTCTGTGCTCCAGTCTGTGCTCCCGACACAAGGCCAACATGGCCGTGTTGTCTACGTACAGAACTGGAGGAGAACGAGGCGACTCTCCTAGGTCAGTCAGCAGGTAGGTGAGCCAGCGTAGCTCCTGTGCAGCCATGGCCCCTGCGTAGATCTCAGCCTCACAGCTGGAGCTGAGAACAGAAGACGAGCGGGTAGACCGCCACGAAACAGAGCCGGAGCCAAGACTGAAGGTGTAACCCTGTGACGACCGCTGCAGAGCCTGGTCGTCAACCCAAGAAGCGTCTGCGTGACCTGTGAGGACCACTCGACGTCGCCCTCCAAGCACTAGCCCCATCCCCGACGTACTGCACAAGTAGCGCAACACCCTCTTCGCTGCAGCCATGTGCTCTGGCATGTGTCTGCCAGGAGCAACATAGCGTGCCAAGATGCTAAGAGGGTATGCAAGTCGTGTGCAGGTCATCAGGTACATGAGGCAGCCAACAAGCTCTGGGTACGGGCCACTCGGCTCTACGGACTCATCCGAAGGCAGAGCTGAGAGCGAGTGGCGAGTAGATAGAGGAGTGGCTTGAGGCGAGGAGTACGTGAAGTCGAAGCGCTGAAGGACCTGCTGCACCATGTGTGACTGAGTCAGGGTAATGGTGCGCTGTGCTCTATCCCGGGTGATCTGCAAGCTAAGGTAGCTGCGCAGTTCACCCAGGTCTGTGCACGTGTGTCTCTTCTGCAGCTCGGACTTCACGTGGGCTAGTCCAGCAGTGTCAGCAGTGGCAAAGACCAAGTCGTCGACGTACACGAGGATGTAGAACGGCGGCAAAGAGGTGTCGGTGCGCAAAAACAGCGACGGGTCGGCTGTAGAAGGAGCAAGCCCAAGAGCCGCAAGTGTAGTCCTCAGTGTGTCGTGCCACTCACGGGGCGCCTAGCGGAGACCGTAGACTGGCCGCCGGAGGCTCCACTAGGTACCAGGAGGAAACAACCTAGTGAAGCCACGTGGGCGGCACAACCAGATCTCCTCGTGCAGGCTGCCCTGCAGGAAAGCCGTGCTGAAGTCAAGAGAGTGAAGCTCGTAGTCGCGCTGAGCGGCTATGTGCTGCAGCACCCGAAGAGTGGTCATCTTCGAGGTGGGAGAGAAGGTCTGAAAGTAGTCAACTCCCTGCCGCTGACTGAAGCCTCAAGCCACGTAACGCGCCTTGAAGACAAACGGAGAACCCGGCGGCCGCTTCACCCTGAAAATCCACATGCCACTGACGATGTTCGCCCCATGTGGGGGAACCTCGTCAACGTAGGTGCCTGTGGACTTCCAGGAAGCCATCTCTGCGTCCATGGCCGACTGCCACTGAGAGGAGTAGGGACCCTCGATCGCCTCAGCGTACGATCGAGGAGTCGGGATGTCTGGTGCATCCAAGTCTCCCTCAGGGGCAATCAGCGTGGACAGGAGATGGGGCAAAGCAGCAGCAAAGCACTAGAACTCCTTCTGCCTGTCCTCAAGGTTGCCCGTGCTAAGAGCACACTCACCCCCGACGGACGGACAACAGACAGACTCAGACCCAGCAACGAGACTAGCAGCGTAGTCTACAAGACAGCGAGCAGCGTAGTCTAGTCGACAGCGAGCAGCGAAGTCGACAAGCTCAGCAACTAGGGCAGACGCAGCAGTGGACTCAAAGGAAGGGTCAGTGACAACAGTAGCCAGGAGACGCGTGACAGAAGGACTGGCAGCACGAAGAGAGTCAGACTCCGGGTCAGCAAGAGTAGGAAGAGAGGACTCTGGAGGAGACGGCAACGGGACACGCAGAGGAGCAGTGGAAGGACGCAGCGCCATCTGGTGTGTGCCTGGGACCGCAGAAGGACGCGGACGCGCAGTACGACCACTAGTGCGAGCAGCACGAATAGGCGACGCAGGACGAGACGAAGGCTCACGACGCTCAGCAAGACCTCCAGTAGGACCACTGTAGGGAGAAGGAGCAGGTAGGGGGGAGGCGGGCTGTACATGTGACTGCGACTGGACAGGTAGTGGACACTCTAAGGGAGGAGCAGGACCAGTAGAGGGCAGGAGACCAAGAACGTGCTCCAGGAGCGGAACGAAGTACGGCCTCGGCCATGCAGCGCCTCCAGAACCAGCAAGGACAGCACCAGTACCCCCAGCGGCAGCACCAGCGCCAGCAGCACCCCCAGCTCCAATAGCGCCAACTCCAGCACCCCCAGACGCACCAGGGCCAGCAGAAACACCAGCGCCAACACCCTCAGCAGCTCCATCTCCTGCAGCACCAGCACCGCCAGCAGCTCCAGCAGGACCAACTCCAGCACCCCCAGGCCCAGTAGCTCCAGGACCGCAAGGACGAGCACCTCCGGGACTAGCAGCAACAGTAGTACCTCCAGCTCCAGCAGCACGGCTCCAGCAGCGGGCAAACCACTCGCGCAGCTCCTGTGCAGAGACTGGCTCCCGCCTCAACGAAGCAGCGCAGGCGGCCACACGAGCAGACCCAGCGCCCCCAGGATCCGCACCCCCAGGCTCCGCACCCCCAGGCTCAGAACCCCCAGACCCAGCACCCCCAGGCTCAGCACCCCCAGACTCAGCACCCCCAGTCTCAGCACCCCCAGACTCAGCATCTCCAGACTCGGCACCCGCAGGCTCAGCGCCTCTAGCAGCACCAGAGTCAACAGCTACCTCGACAGGCTCGACTGCATATACTTGGGACACACCTGACGGGGCAGGACCCTGAGGGGGGAGGGGGTCTACCTGGGGAGGACCTGGCGCAAGGAAGAGCGGCGGCGGGGGGAGGGGCGCAGTGCGGTAGGGGAAGAGATGGTAGTAAGGCACTGACTCGTCAAAGGTGACATCCTAGGTGGACAGAACACGGCGCGAGGTGGGGTGGTAAAACTGCCAACCAGGCGCGTCAGGGGGGAAGCCAAGGAAGACGCAAGGAACAGCACGGGGGGACAGCTTGTCCGCAGACAAGTCGCGGACAAACGCCCGAGATCCCCAGACCCAAAACGCAGACGCATCGCCAACCTTCCCCGTCCACCGCAAGGTGGGGGAGGTCTCTGGCAAGGAGACCCGGGGCTGAAGGTTGAGCTGATGCGCGGCGTACTGAACCGCAAACGGCCACAGAAAATGGGGGGCAGCCGCATGCATCATGGACGTACGAGCGACGTCCATGACCATGCCAATGCGGCGCTCAGCAATCCCATTTTGCTGTGGGGAGGCCGGAAGCCTGAAGGTCTGGCGGATGCCCTGTGCACGACAGAAGGCTCCCAGACGGGCAGAGGAAAACTCCCCGCCTCTGTCCGAGTGCAGACGCAGAACAGGAAAGTCCGAGCCGAAACTCTCTCTGAGCTAGAGACGAGCTGCGCGGATCCAGTCGATCAACACCTCAGTGACATCACCCTTGCTGCGCAAGGGGAAGACTGTGGTGTAACGCGAGTAGTCATCAACCACCAGCAAGAAGTAACACTCGTGCCCCTGCCCACGGACGCGGGCGGGGCCCCACACGTCCATGTGGAGGGTCTGTAGCGGAGCCTCTGTCGGAGGGAACTCTGAGGAGTGAGGGGCGGCGCGCTGTCGCCCCTCGACGCAGGGGACGCAGGTAGGGGCAGGCCTTGGAGGTAGGGGAGGGAGAGACCGAGGGAGACCAGAGACAAGGACACGGGAGGCCATCCCTCGGAGACGAGGCAGGGAGGGGTGACCAAGGCGGTGGTGCCAGAGGAGAGTCTGGTGGGACAGTAGACGACACGAGCAGGGAGCAGACTTAGGACCAGACCTGGACGCTGCAGCAAACACCTGACTCGACGCAGCTACCTGGCCAGACTCAGTAGCCGGAGGAGACTCAGTAGTAAGGGTGTACAGGCTCGACCCTGGCCGACGGGTGAACGTGGCCAAGTGTCGGCCTGTCCGAGCACATGTGCAGTGGGTCACCCGCTGACTCGCACGAGTGAACTGGTCAACCCCCCTATCCTGTAGGTCCGCTCCACTCACTAAGTTCGTAGAGAACGAGGGGAGGTAGAGACCTGACAGGGTGCCAGAGGGGGCTGCCGGGCACGGTTAGACAGTGGAGAAGCTAGCAAGGACAGGACCCCCAGAGGGGTCCGCCAGGGGCAACCGGCCGCGATAGCAGCAGCAGCGGTCCCTTACGCCTCAGCAGCTTCGTGAGTGGTTGGCTCAGAGGGGTACGTCTGGGGGTACTCGCTGTCCGTATGTCATTCGCACCAGTGAGCGTGCTGGTCAGACATGCTGCAAGCCCCACCCCCAGCAACGTTGCTTTTCCCGCCTTGACGACGCTTGGCGTGAGGAGATGGGTGCAGAGGTTGAGACCCCTCGCTGGTTTAATCCACTTAAGAAGGGTGTAGACATCTTTGCTCTTGACTATGATGCTATTCTTGCTGCCATGTATGCATTGTCTGTTAGTGCTGAGGGTGACTGCTACCTGTGTCTGCCGCCTGATCCAGGTATAGAGCCAGCAGCTCTTGGTGCTTGCAAGTCTGCGCTTTCAGGTACCACGTCTGCTGCCTTAGGTGCGGGTGAGTCTGCGCTGTCAGGTACCGCGCCTCCTATTGCCTTGCACACCTTCACTCTTGACTCAGGAGCTTCTAGGTGTTTCTTCCGTGACAGCACAGCCCTCACACCACTCCCTGCACCTGTTGCAGTCTCCCTGGCTGACCCCTCGGGGGGTCCAGTCCTTGCACGGTCTACCACTGTGCTTCCTTGCCCAGCGGTCCCGTCTGGATCACTGTCAGGTCTCCACCTCCCCTCGTTCTCTACGAACTTGGTGAGCAACGCTGTCCTTCAGGACCACTGGGTTGATACCTTCACCCCTGGAGGACGGCGTGTGGCGATCTGTACGTGCTCCAGGACTGGGCGACACCTGGCCACGTTCACGCGTGCGCCAGGGTCGAGCCTTTACACACTGACCACTGTGTCTCCCCAGGTCGCTGTTGCCGGTCAGGTGTCCGCGTCATGTCAGCTAGACTCCCCTTGCTCATGTCGCTCCCTGTCACACCAGACCGTTCTCTGGCACCACCGTCTGGGCCACCCCTCCCTGCCCAGTCTTCGGGACATGCACCATCGCGTCCTTGTGTCTGGTCTTCCCCGGAACTTCCTGCTGGTCGTTGATGACTACTCGCGCTACACCACGGTCTTCCCCTTGCGCACCAAGGGTGAGGTCCCTGCTGTCCTGATCCCTTGGATCCGAGCGGTTCGTCTTCAGCTGCGCAAGAGGTTTCAGACCGACCTCCCTGTTCTGCGTCTGCACTCTGACAGGGGCGGAGAGTTTGCCTCCGACCTCTTGCGCGGCTTCTGTCAGGAGGAGGGCATCACCCAGTCTTACACGCTTCCGGGCTAACAGCAGCAAAATGGGGTTGCTGAGCGCCGCATTGGCCTGGTCATGGAGATCGCTCGTGCCTCCTTCATCCATGCGGCGGCTCCCCATTTTCTGTGGCCGTTTGCGGTCAGGTACGCCGCACAGCAGCTCAACCTCTGGCTCCGTTCCGGAGACTTCGCCCACACTGCGGTGGACGGGGGAGGTTGGAGATGCGTCGGTGTTCCGAGTCTGGGGTGCCCGTGCTCTTGTTCGCGATACGTCCGCGGACAAGCTCTCCTCCCGCACCCTTCCCTGTGTCTTCCTCGGCTTTCCGACTGACGCACCTGGATGGCAGTTTTACCTCCTCGCGCACTGTCCTGTCTTCTCAGGATGTCACTTTTGACGAGTCAGTCCCGTTCTACCGCCTCTTTCCCTACCGCACTGCTCCTCTCCCTCCCCCGCCTCTCTTCCTTGCTCCAGGTCCCCCTCCGGTAGACCCCCTTCCTCCCTAGGGTCCTGCTCCTTCAGGTGTGTCTCAAGTAGACCCGCCCCCCTTAGCTGAGCCTGTCGAGGTCACTAGCGTCTCAGGTGCTGCTGGGGGTGGTACTGCTCGAGGTGCTGCGTCTGGAGGTGCTGAGCCACGTCGTGCGGTGCGGGAGGGTGAGGTGCCTGGGGGTGCTGAGCCGGTGCGTGAGGTGCTGGAGAGTGCGGAGCCTGAGGGTGCTTTGCCGGTGCGAGAGGTCCTGGAGGGTGCAGACTCTGGGCGCGCTGAGCCTGAGGGTGCTGGACCGATTACTCGCCGGCCCCTTACACCAGCGGAGCTGCGAGAGTGGTTTGCGGTTCGTCAGCGACTGCGGAGGCGTCCTAGAGTTGGCGGTACTGCAGTTGGTGCTGGAGACACTGGTGCTACCGCAGGCCCTGGAGGTGCTCGTACCGGGGGTACTCGAGCTGCCGGGGCCGGTAGTTCTGGGGGTGCTGCTGGAGGTGCTGCTGGAGCTGCCGGTGGAGCTGGTGGTGCTACTGTTGGTGCTGCTGGGGGTGCTACTGGAGCTGGTGGAGCTGCTGGATCTGCTGGTGGTGGTTCTGCTGGCTCTGGGGGTGCTGGAGCTACTGGAACTGCTGGAGGTGTTGCAGGAGCTGCCGGTGGAGCTGGGGGTGCTCGAGCTGCTGGACCTGCTAGAGGTGCTGCTGTTGGCTCTTGGGGGTGCTGAGCGGCCACGGCCATACTTAATTCCGCTCCTTGAGCAGGTTCTTGGCCTCCCGCCTTCTCCTGCTCCTCCCCCTTCCTTAGAGTGTCCACTGCCTGTCCTGTCGCCGTCAGAGCTACAGCCCACCTCCCCACTGCCTGCTCCGTCTCCTTACGCTGGTCCGACTGGAGGTCTTACTGAGCGTCGTGAGCCTGCGTCTCGTCCTGCGTCGCCTGTGCGTGTTGCTCGCACTGGTGCTCGTGGTTCGCGTCAGCGTTCTCCTCCTGTCCCCGGTACGCACCGGATGTCTCTGCGTCCTTCCACTGCTCCGCAGCGTGTCCCTCTGCCGTCTCCTCCTGAGTCCTCTCTTCCTGCCCTTGCTGACCCAGAGTCTGATTCCCTTCGTGCTGCTAGTCCCACTGTCACGCCTCTCTTGGCTTCTATTGTCACTGATCCCTTCCTTTGAGTCTACTGCTGCGTCTGCGCTAGTTGCCGAGCTTGTAGACTTTGTTGCTCGTTGTCTTCTAGACTACGCTGCCAGGCTTGTTGCTGAGTCTGAGTCTGTCTGTCCTCCGTCTGTCGGGGGTGAGTGTGCCCTTGGCACGGACGTCCTTGAGGACAGGCAGGAGGAGTTCCAGTGTTTGGCTGCTTCTTCACCTCATCTCGTGTCCATGCTGCTTGCCCCTGAGGGAGACCCGGATGCACTTGACATCCCGACTCCGCGCTCTTACACAGAGGCAGTTGAGGGTCCCTACTCCTCTCAGTGGAAGGCAGCCATGGATGCAGAGATGGCTTCCTGGAAGTCCACAGGCACCTACGTCGACGAGGTTCCCCCGCCTGGGGCGAACATCGTCAGTGGCATGTGGATCTTCAGGGTGAAGCGGCCGCCGGGCTCTCTGCCTGTCTTCAAGGCGCGTTACGTGGCTCGTGGTTTCAGTAAGCGACAGGGGGTTGACTACTTTCAGACCTTCTCTCCCACCCCAAAGATGACCACTCTTCGGGTACTACTCCAAGTCGCTGCTCAGCGTGACTATGAGCTTCACTCCCTTGACTTCAGCACAGCTTTCTTGCAGGGCAGCCTGCACGAGGAGATCTGGCTGCGCCGCCCACCTGGCTTCACTGGGTCGTTTCCCCCTGGTACCCAGTGGAGCCTCCGGCGGCCAGTCTACGGTCTCCGCCAGGCACCTCGTGACTGGCACAACACACTGAGGACTACACTTGCGACTCTTGGGTTTGCTCCTTCCACTGCTGACGCGTCGGTGTTTCTACGCACCGACACTTCGCTGCCGCCGTTCTACATCCTCGTGTACGTCGACGACTTGGTCTTTGCTACTGCTGACACTGAGGCACTAACTCTAGTGAAGTCGGAGCTGCAGAAGAGACACACGTGCACAGACCTGGGTGAGCTGCGCAGCTATCTTGGCTTGCAGATCACTCGGGACAGAGCACGCCGCACCATCACTCTGACCCAGTCACACATGGTGCAGCAGGTCCTTCAGCGCTTCAACTTCCAGTTCTCCTCGCCACAGTCCACTCCTCTGCCTACTGGTCACTCGCTCTCAGCTCTGCCTTCGGATGAGTCCGTAGAGCCGAGTGGCCCGTATCCAGAGCTTGTGGGCTGCCTCATGTACCTGATGACCTGCACTCGCCCTGACCTTGCATACCCTCTTAGCATCCTGGCACGCTATGTTGCGCCCTGGAGACACCTTCCAGAGCATTGGAAGGCAGCTAAGAGGGTGATGCGTTACTTGTGGAGTACGTCACGCATGGGGCTCGTGCTTGGAGGACGGGGTCCAGTTGTCCTCACTGGTCACGCAGACGTTTCTTGGGTTGACGACTTGTCTACGCAGCGGTCGTCACAGGGTTACACCTTCAGCCTTGGCTCCGGTTCTGTCTCTTGGCGGTCTACCCGCTCTTCTTCTGTTCTCAGCTCCAGTTGTGAGGCTGAGATCTACGCAGGGGCCATGGCTGCATAGGAGCTGCGTTGGCTCACCTACCTGCTGACCGACCTGGGCGAGGCGCCTCGTTCTTCTCCAGTTCTGTACGTCGATAACAAGGCAATGCTTGCCTTGTGTCGCGAACAGAGATTGGAGCACAGAACGAAGCACATCGCCCTTCGCTCTTGCTAGGGAGCTGCAGCAGCGTGGTCAGCTTCGCCTTGCCTACGTGGCCTCTCAGGCCAACACTGCTGATGTGTTCACCAAGGCACTTCCGCCTCGTGACCATCAGCGCTTCTGGACTGCACTTGGCCTTGTTCCTGTGTCTTCTCACTTACTTACTTCTTGACCTTGCCTGTACTGTGATCTAGATTGTATACCTGCACTTGTTAGGTAGTGATCACTGTGCTGTTGCCTTTGCATTTATATACCTCTGCATGTGGACTGGCCTTGTGGCCCTTTGCTTCTGCTCAGATTGTGTGGTGACGTTGTGATCCACCCTGAGCTTGCTTTGCTTTTCTTGACTGGGCTTGTGACCCCTTGTTCTCCCCCACTTTGCCTATGGGGGTGTGTCAAATTGTATATATGCCATATATGTTTAGGCTCTAGTGGGGTAGCCAATATGGGGTATAGCCCCTTCTAGGGTTTCATATTTGTACCCAACTCTTTAATAGTTCATTCATTCCTGTTCACTCTTCTGATATTCTCCTCTGCATTGCCGCCGTGAAACAGCGCCCGCTTCGCAAGATCGACGTCTCCAATGCGATCCTCGACGCGATCGTCGATGCTATCATCTACGTCGAGCAGCCATACGCGTTCGAAGAAGACATCGACGCAGTTTGTCTTCTGCAATAGTCCCTGTACGGCATCAAGCAGGCACCTCGCCTGTGGCAGCAGCATCTTCACGGCGTCCTCATCGAGCTCGGTTTCCAGCAGCTTCCCCACGATCAGGGGATGTACCGGCCACTTCATCCTGCTCGTCGCCTACGTCGAAGATCTTCTCTACACCAGCGACGGGTTCATTTTCAAACTTGAGCCTGCAGGAACCATCTCCTGGAACTCCAACAAACAGGAGTTCATCGCCCTCTCGTCAGCAGAAGCAAAATTCATCGCAGCAAGCGCAGCAGTTCGCGAAGGACTCTACCTCATGGAGCTTCTGCAGGAAACGAAGACGGCGATGAACGGGTCCTTCAAGTTACTGTGCGACAACCAGAGCGTGATTAAAATCGCAAACAAACCAGGCTTCGTCAACCGCACGAAACACATCGCCCTGCGTTACTTCTTCGTGAAGGACGAAATCGGCAAAGGGAAGGTCCAGCTCATCTACTGTCCATCTGGCGAAATGGCAACCGATTTCCTCACGAAGAAACTGCCACGTCAGAAGTTTCAGTACTGCTCGGACATGTGCGGAGTGACTCGCAAAAGCCACGTGGCGCACCTCCAGGAATGAATGGGAGTGTTGGACTGTGAAGAGATTCATACTTCGCATTCCCGTAGGTGCAGCAGTATCGCACCTGACTTTGTCGAAGCAGCAACAAGCATAGTATCGGATCAGCCCGTATCGAGGGCAGAAAGGTCAACAGTCGCAAGAGTCAACTGTCGCGACTGTTGACCATCTGGACCGACGCTTGACTTACCATCAAGGAATGGCAACAGGCGTAACCGTACAGGTTACATGTAGCGACTCGGTAACAAGAAAGGCAGTAAAACAGTCAGGGTCACTGTAGAAATGCTTGTAAAACAGTTATAATAAGGGAATGTACCCCTTAGAGTACATGGCTAGACTAGGACTATTTATATTCCTTGTATTCTAACTTTTAATCAACTTGGTCATTTACAGTCACTATGATCTGAGTTCTTACAAGACTTCCGCTACCAACTTTACCAAAGCACTTCCTATCCTGTCCAAGATCCTCACTCTAACAAGTTAGTTAGTGTAGTATCACCTATCTTGTCTTAGGTGGTCTACCTCCCTTCACCACCTCCCTCGTTTCCTATAAGTTGTAGGGTATTGCATTCTATAGTGCAACCCCCTCTTTTGGCTTCTCTCTCGTCATCTTGCTTTCACCCTAGGCTCCTAAGCCTAATGTTCCTTAACATTGTACCTCAACACAATCAATGCAACCCATTCCGCTGTAGCCACTTTCTGAGAGCCGTGCCCACCCGCATGAAGGGCATGCCGGGGCGACTTGCTTATGAGGAGGACAGTGAGGGGATGAGCGAGGAGGATGAGAGGGGGGGCGGGTGCTGGTGGTGGTGCTCCTAGAGGGGGCAGCTAACACTCTTTTCTATTGTTAGGGGGAGATTCTGTTTCGTTTTGTGATTCACTAAAAAGACTTGTGGAGAACAGTTTCGAGTCGCTTGAAGCAACTTTCAAGGTGGCGTGAAGTTGCACTACTCCTTGTCGTCGTGTGCGCATGTTCTGGTTGTTGGCGACTGTGATGACGACCTCTCGTTGAAGTCGGTGCTCGCGTTGGACGAAGCGTCCCGAGGAGCACATGTGCTGTCCGCAGCAACTGTCCAAGAACCATGTGTCTTTCCCGGACGGTTCGCTTTGAGCGATGGCGGCGTACGTCGGGTTCGGTTGAAGTGACTCGCGGCGAGGCGTGCTGTTGTCGAGTTGTTCTTCCGGTGAGTAATATGGTGGTGACTCAGTTACGCAGGAGTCGCTCAGTTTTGCCATGCAGCTGATGATGTTTCTTGTTTCTTTCGCAGGTTGTCCCGTCGATGTTGTTGAGACTTGTACCGAAGTTGTCGGATTTGCTTGCGTTGAGGCGACTTGACTGCTTGAAGGGCGAAGTTGGCGTTGCGGCGTTGTTGACTGTTGTTGATTTGATTCGGGCAGTGCGTACGAGGATGCCCTGAAGTCTTGCAGAGGTGGCAGAACGGAGGTACGATTTTCGGTCGACTGTTGTTGTTGTTGTGGCGTCGTTGAGTGTGAAACGCGAATTTGGGTACTGATACCTTTCTCTTGTGTCGTTCTTGTTGCAGGTCCATGTCTTGCTGCTCATCATAGATTTCGGCGCAGAGTGCTGCTTCGGAGATTCTCCCGTGTGCTCGTAGTATGGCGCGAATGGAGCGCCAGTGAGGACCAAGACCGCCGATGACAACCGTGACGAAGGCGTCTTCTGAAATCGATCCTCCACATCGAAGAAGCCTGTCACGCAGCTTGCGGCAGCGACTGATATACGCCATTCCCTTCTCGCCTGGTTTCATTTCGATTGTTGTTGTCAGAATCAGCAGTAGAAAGTAAGAATGAAGAAAGAGGAGGTTCACTAGCAAGCCGTTGGATACAAATAGCAAACCCTAACTGGGTTGTACTCGCTATGGAGCACCCCACTGCAGGCTAGATAACATAACATTCTGACAGTTGTCAGCTGCGCCATTAACCGGCTTTGGTTTACGCTGTCTGTTGGTTGATACAGGTTCTTCAAGTGGTTGTACGCGAGCTCCGCGGAGTTGCCATAACCTCGGTAAGTCCTTATGTTCTGCTGTTGAGTCGGGGTGATGTTCCTCAGTAGTATCGTGTACGCCATCATCGATTGATAGGTGTACTGCTGCTTCTCATATTGTGTGCCGTTTGTTGGGTATGGCAGGGACTGTCGAAATATGTTTGTCATATTTTGTAACTGCTTGTAGTTGTAGTGTAGTTATTGTACTTTGTAGGTGGTGCACCAACTTTGTTTCCTATGCTATATGTTTCTTGAAACCTATAGTGAATTCCATTCTCCAATTTCTCTCCTCCAACTCACTCGACATCTCGCCTAGGGAAACCCACTCGATACCTAAGTTCGGGCCTAGGCTACTAAGCCTAGGCCCCACCTTTCTACTGTTAATTACTTAGTCTCTCGATAGGGACCCGTCGAAGAAGCCAAGGATTTGCGCTCCTTCCATCATCAGCTCGAATTCGAACGACCAGGTGAAGAAATCCTTCCCGTCGAAGGGTTTTGTCGTTTGTAGTTTTAGAACGTGCGCGAACTGCGACTGAACTTGTAGTGCGTCCAATGTTCTTTCTTGTCCCGGTGCAGGTTGTGGTTGTGGCATGAAGCTGACGCAGCCTCGCTGGGGCTTGTACGGAGCGAAGGTAGGTTGTTGTTGTTGATTCCTGCGTGCGTAGGATGAGCCATCAAGACTCATGGGTGTCACGTTGTTGTTGTTGTTGCTGTTGTTTGATTGCGCAGGTACTCCTTGCTGATGCTGCTCGTAGAAGGACATGAAGGAGAAGAATTTCTCCATCATGCTTGGATCGAAGCCCGCGCCTTGGTTTGCGGGTGTTTCAGTAGACCCAGCGGCCGGTCTCGTTGTTGTGCCTTCCTCTGTCTGTAGGCCAGAGGCAGGAGGTGGAGTACGAGTAGTACGAGGAGAGCCGTTGGAGGAGCTCCTCTCCTTTCTGGTAGACATGTCTCTTGGTGTGATTTAAGGGGAAATAGAATCTTAACCCTAACCTGCTCTCATACCATGTTGGGCTGAGTGCCCCTTAGGATCTTTGGTAGGGTTAATCTCTGGGTAGAATGATGTAGTAGCGGAAGAGTTAACAAAGAGATTCTGAACCACCTTGCGCTAGTATATGAGGGCAAAGTAAGTTGATTGAAGCAAAGAGATACAAGAATATATAAGAGTACAAGGAATGCGAAGAGATACGGTTGTAACTACTTTTATTGTTGCTGTTGCGGTTCGATACAGTGACGACTCGGGCAACTGCTCTGTAGCGAGTCAGTTGTGTGTCCTTGCTGTCGCGCTGTACTTGTCAGGTCAAAGGTCGCTGACCTTTGACTTTCGAGTAACCTCCAGCGGTTGCTTCAACCTCCGAGGGTTGACTCGCCGGTGCTTCGGTATGCTTCGCTTCGCTTGTGCCTTAGTGTTTCGGCACGACAGAGGCGCTTAGGACCGATTGTTTCCAGCACAGGTTACATGCAGGGACTCGGTAACAAGAAAGGCAGTACAACAGTCAGAGTCACTGTAGAAATGCTTGAAAAACAGTTATAATAAGGGAATGTTCCCCTTATAGTACATGGCTAGACTAGGACTACCGTATTCTCCCGGATAATACACCCCCCCGTAATTGTACACCCCTGGGTAGCTTATACGGGGTGGGTGTTATATCCGACCCCGTTTGTACTCTACCCCCCTTTTTGGGGTGATTCTCTATAACACCCCCCTTTTCTTGTAGATTCCTATTATAGCTGTTATCGAGTCCGATTCCTTACGGGAGGATATCACGAAAATCACTCCCTAGAAGAAATTTTGCATGTACTTTCACTTAGAATCAGCCGAGATATCCCCCCTCCCACAATCTCGCTGTCGCCACGCTGGTGAATCCCAAAATCTCGCTGTCGCCACGCTGACGAATCTTCCACTGCAAGTGGTCCAAGAGGTGAAGTGGCCCAAGTGGCCCACAATATCCTCGTACTCGGTTTTGCGGCATTGATCAACAATCTTGAAGTGAAGTCAGACCCCTGATTTTGTTTCACATCTTTTCGGTTTTATAAAAAATATACCATATCATAAGACCCGGGTATTATATAGGATTTTCCTTTGAGGATACCCCCCCCATTTTTTTCCAGTGGTTTTCATAATACCCTAGGGTGTTTTATCCGGGAGAATACGGTATTTATATTCCTTGTATTCTAACTTTTAATCAACTTGGTCATTTACATTCACTATGATATGAGTTCTTACAAGACTTCCGCTACCAACTTTACCAAAGCACTTCCTATCCTGTCCAAGATCCTCACTCTAACAAGTTAGTTAGTGAAGTATCACCTACCTTGTCTTGGGTGGTCTACTGTCAAATGTTGTAGCCTGTAGTGAGGTTTGTCTTAGGGGGTACAGAAGTTAGGGTTTGTTATATGTACCCCAACCAACATCAATGGCATCATCATTCCTCATTTTGACATGGTATCAGCTAGGTTAGGATCCTGTGGGATCCCGTTCCTCCATTCTCCGTTCGTCCCTCCCGAGCCTGATCCTACCTCTCGTTCGTACCGGTTCCGTTGTTACCGCGCCTAGTACCGAGCCTAGCGCCCTCTCCCCCGTCGCTTAGCGCCCTTTCTCCTCGTCGCCTAGCGCCCTTTCCCCCCCCCCCCCCCCCCCCCCGTCGCGTCGCGCCCTTTCCCCCCGTCGCCTAGCGCTCTTTCCCCCCGTCGCGTCGCGCCCGTTCCCCCCGTCACGTCGTGCCCGCCCTTTCCCCCCCGTCCCGTCGCCCTGTCCCGTCGCGTCGCCCTGCCCCGTCCCGTCGCCCTACCCCGTCGCGTCGCCCTGCCCCGTCCCGTCACCCTGCCCCGTCGCGTCGCCCTGCCCCGTCGCGTCGCCCTGCCCCGTCCCGTCACCCTGCCCCATCACGCCGCCCTGCCCCGTCGCGTCGCCCTGTCCCGTCCCTACGCCCTGGCCCATCGCCCTACCCTACGCCCTGGCCCGTCGCCCTACCCTACGCCCTGGCCCGTCGCCCTACCCTACGCCCTGGCCCGTCGCCCTACCCTACGCCCTGGCCCGTCGCCCTACCCTACGCCCTGGCCCGTCGCCCTACCCTACGCCCTAGCCCGTCGCCCTACCCTACGCCCTGGCCCGTCGCCCTAGCCCGCTCTTCCGCTGCGACTGAGTCCCCTTCCCACCTGAACCCTAATTTGCCTCTTCTCCCCGGTTGTTACTCGCCTGTTCGTTCGCGTTAGTTCTCACTATGGCGACTCCGCGAGTTCTTCGTTTCGACGCTGACGGTAGACCACTTGACTTTTCCGTCTGGCTTCTTCGCGCTCGCCGTCTGTTAGAGAGTCAGGTCCAGGGGGGCGAGACCCTCTGGTCGCACGCTACTGGTGACCTCCCCGAGCCCCCCGAGCCTACAACTTTAGGCTCTGCCCCTGACGACGCTGCTACGGCTCGCTTTGCCCGTCAGCGCGCTGACCGGACGGCTTGGACGTCGCGTGACGCTGCGGCCTGCATCGCACTCAGCAGCCTCCTCCCTGAGTCAGAGGAGGTCCACTTTACTCAGGTTCGCACCGCTGCTGCGTACCTCACTGCGATTAAGGCCCGCTACTCTACTCCCGCTACTGTCTCTCTTGGCCGTCTTTTCCTCCCGTTCCTGTTTCCTGATCTCGCCTCGTTTGAGCGCTCTGCTGACTTGATCGCTCACCTCCGCTCGCTCGACGCTAGTTACCGCGCTGCTTGCACTGAGGCACAGCTTGCACTGCTTCCTCCCCCCATGGCGATTACTGTCTATTTCATCGCCACTAGCCTCCCTGACCGCCTAGCCTCCGTTCGTGACGCGCTTCTGCTGAAGCACCCTAGTGAGCTGACTATCGAGGTCCTTGAGTCTGCACTCAAGGACGTTGAGAGCAACCTTCGCTCGGTAGCTGCCGCCTCTGGTACTGTGTCCCCCCCACTCTTCCACGGGTGCACAGTCCCGCAGTTACCCACCTTCACTGCCTCTCTCGCCACTGCCGCTACTGACGCGACTGCGGCTGCTGTTACGACTGCGTCGCGGTCCCGCAGCAAGGGGGGCAAGAAAGGTAGTTCTGGTGGAGGTGGAGGTGGAGGTAGCGGAGGTAGTGGGGGTGCTGTTGCGACTGGCGGTGGTGGGAGTGCAGCGTCTGGAGAGACCCCTCGTGCAGCGGCTGGTGACTCCACTGCGCCTGCTGGTGGCGGCGACCCCCGAGCTCGTCAGTCGCCTCCTGTACTGCCGACCCCGCTAGGTGGAGCAGCGGCGTGGTACCAGGCTCAGCGTCAGCAGCACCTTCAGCAGCAGCAGCAGCCCCTTTCCTCCCGCCAGCCTCAGCAGCAGCAGCGTCAGCAGCTGGCTCCGGGGTCGGGGCTGCGTCAGCCCCAGCGCGGTGCTTCTTACCCTCCCTGCACCTATCAGGTTCTGACAGGTCCTCGTCGGGGCCACCCTTGTGGCCGCTTTCACCCCCCTGGTCAGTGCTTTGCTCAGCTCACTGACACGGTCCGGTTGGCCTACGGGGTTGGCGGTCCTGCTCTTGACTGGCTTCCTCTGGTTCAGCGCTACGGCTCCGCTCTGTGGGGCATGTCTGCTGAGCAGTTAGTTGATCTGATTGGTGCTCCTCATGCTATGTATGCTGTTGTTGACTCTAGTGTTTCGGACTTTGTTTACTCTGGTGTTGTTAGCTTAGGTGCTAGTCTTGCTCAGTTGCCTGTTGCTAGTGTAGGTTCTTGTGTAGACTCTAGACCAGCGACTACCTCAGAGGACGCTTCGCTGCCGTTCACGCTGGACTCTGGAGCCTCACACTGCTTCTTCCGGGACAGCACGACACTTACACCACTTCCTGCGCCTGTTTCTGTGGCTTTGGCTGATCCCACTACGGGACCAGTCACTGCACGTCACACTACCACTTTACCGTGTCCTGCTGCTCCCTCCGGGTCTCTCACTGGGTTTCACGTCCCCTCGTTCTCCCGGAACTTGGTGGGCGTGCGACCCCTCGTGAGTCAGCACGTGGGTGTGTGGTTTGAGCCTTCTGGAGAGACTGCGGTGTGTGTTGACGGAGACTCTTACCAGCCTCTTGCTACCTTTACTGCTGAGCCGGGCTCAGGTCTCTACACTCTTCACACTGGCCCGCGTGCGCCGCAGCAGCAGCCGCAGCAGCAGCAGCAGCCGCAGCCGCAGCAGCAGCAGCAGCAGCAGCTGCACCAGCGGTCGCACCAGCAGCCGCCCCTACTGCCACTGCCCCCGGTTCCCCCCCCCCGTTCGGGTCCCCGCGTCTCACCAGGTTGCTTCGTCCCCCCAGGTGTCTGTGTCGTGTCAGGTTCCTACGTCTGCTCCAGTCGCTGCGTCGTGCTCCTGCCGGTCGCTTGCCCACCCCACCGTTCTGTGGCACCACCGGATGGGGCACCCGTCCCTTCCTCGTCTGCGCGCTATGTCTAGTCAGCGTCTTGTCCTAGGCCTCCCACGTGTCTTGCCGTCGCTGCCGCCTTCGCTTGCGCCGCCGTGTGGTCCCTGCGTCGAGGGTCGGCTGCGCGCCGCCCCTCACTCCTCCTCCCTTCGTCCGGCCACCGAGCCTTTTGAGACGCTTCACTTGGACGTCTGGGGCCCCGCCCCTCGTCTAGGCCCTGAGCGTGAGCGCTACTTTCTGGTGGTCGTTGACGACTTCTCCCGCTACACCACAGTGTTCCCTCTGGCGAAGAAGTCTGAGGTGACTTCTACGCTGATCAGGTGGTTGCTCACCACCGAGGACACTCGTGGTCGTCGTGTCAGCTGCCTCCACTCCGACCGTGGGGGTGAGTTTCGCTCCGGCATTCTCGCTGGATTCTGTCGCGAGCAGGGCATTCGTCAGTCCTGGACGCTTCCAGAGTCCCCACAGCAGAATGGGGTTGCTGAGCGCCGCATAGGCCTGGTCATGGAGATCGCCCGCACCTCCCTGACTCACGCCTGTGCCCCCCATTTTCTGTGGCCCTACGCGGTCAGGTACGCCGCGCACCAGCTGAACCTCTGGCCACGTGTCTCTCGACCAGAGGTTTCACCGACCAGTCTTTGGACAGGGCCCCCTGGTGTTGCGTCGCGGTTTCGTGTCTGGGGGTGCTTGGCTCTTGTCCGCGACACCTCCGCGGACAAGCTCTCGCCTCGTGCCGTCCCCTGTGTCTTCCTTGGTTTCCCTGAGGACTCCTCTGACTTCACCTTTTACCACCCTCCCTCTCACCGGTTCTTTGACTCCCGTGACGTCCGTTTCGAGGAGTCCACTCCGTACTACGTCAGGTACCCCAGTCGAGGTCTCCAGGTTCCTCCTCCCCCCCTCTTCCTGACTGCCGCTCCCCCTCCTGTTCCCCCGGTACAGCCTCCCCCCCCTGGTCCAGCCCCGTCGGGTGTGTCCCAGGCTACCCCTCCTCCTTCGGTAGCCTCTCCGGTACAGCCTCCCTCCCCACAGTCCTCCTCGCAGCGTGCCGCAGGTGCTAGCTCTCGAGAGGTTGGTGCTGCGCCTGTTCCTGTACCGGTTTCTGGTTCTGGGGGTGGTGGAGTTGGAGCTGGAGTTGGAGCTGGAGTTGGAGCTGGAGTTGGCACTGGAGTTTCTGGTTCTCGGGGTGCTGGGGTTGGAGCTGGAGTTGGAGCTGGAGTTTCTGGTTCTGGAGTTGGAGCTGACCCGGTGGGTGCAGAGGACTCTTGTCGTCCGGGAGCTGGTGCTGGTCGCGCGGACACTGGGGGTGAAAGTGCGCCTCCTTCGGGTTCTGGTGAGCCTGGGTCTGGAGCTGGGGTTAGTGCTGCCTCTGGGGGTGGTGCGCCTGGTTCTTCGGGGGTGGACTCTGGAGCTGCCGCTGCTTCGGACACTACTCCGCCCCCCCACCCCTACCCCACTAGGCACCAGGCTCGTGTTCGCCGTGCCCGTGACGAGCAGCTGGCGTTGGAGAGAGAGGAGAGGGAGTTACAGCGGCTGGAGGAGTAGCAGCAGCACCTGGAGCCGCAGGAGCAGCAGCAGCAGCAGCAGCAGCTGGACCCGCAGGAGCAGCAGTCCCAGCAGCAGCCGCGTCCGCAGCAGCAGCAGTCGCAGCAGCAGCAGCAGCAGCCACTTCCTCCTCCTGTCTCGGGTCTTCGGACCCTTGGTCTCCCCTCCCCTTCTCCTCCCTCCTCCGCCTCTCCTCCTGTCTACGGTCCCACGTTTCCTCCTCCTGACTCCTCCCCCGCTGTTTTCCCCAGTTCTCCGCCTTTGTCCTCTCCTCCTCCGTCTCGTTCTTGGGCTACTCGTCGCTCCCCTCGTGCTCGTCCCTCGTCTCCTGTTCCCTTCACTGACCTTCGTACTGCCTTCCTTCTTTCTAGTCCACCTCGTCCGTCTCAGTCTGTGCTTCCGTCTCCTCCTGAGTCGGCCCTCACTGTGTCGCTCCCTACTCCTGTCATTGACTACTACCGCACGTACCGTCCTGTTCTCTCTCGTGTTCTCGCCTCTCTTGTTACTCACCCTCGTGCCTCTGTGTCCTCTGTGTCCGCTCTTACTGCCGCAGTTACTGACTTTGCCTCTACCCGCCGCCTTGACTACGCCACCATGCTTGTGGCTGCTCCTCCTACCAGTCCTCTGGCCGTCGGGGGTGTGTCTGCCCTTGGCTGTGACGCCCTAGAGGACAGGCAGTTTGAGCTAGAGTTCCTGGCGGCCGCTTCCCCTCATCTCTGTGCCATGCTCCTCGCCCCTGAGGGTGACCCCGACGCCCTTGACATTCCGACTCCTCGCACTTACGCTGAGGCAGTGTCAGGGCCTTGGGCCTCTCAGTGGAGAGCTGCCATGGACGCAGAGATGGCCTCCTACAGATCCACAGGCACCTACGTCGATGAGGTTCCCCCCCCTGGGGCGAACGTAGTCGACGGCATGTGGATCTACAGGGTGAAGCGGCCACCGGGATCTCCCCCGGTCTTCAAGGCGCGCTACGTGGCTAGAGGTTTCAGTCAGCGCGAGGGAGTTGACTTCTTTCAGACCTTCGCACCTACCCCAAAGATGACCACTCTTCGGGTGTTACTACACGTAGCAGCACAGAGAGACTACGAGTTACACTCTCTCGACTTCTCCACTGCTTTCCTTCAGGGCAGCCTACACGAGGAGGTCTGGTTGCGTCGTCCCTCGGCCTTCACTGGCACCTTCCCTCCTGGGACCCAGTGGAGGCTGAGGCGACCTGTTTACGGTCTTCGCCAGGCCCCTCGTGAGTGGCACGACACTCTGCGTTCTACCCTCTCTGACCTTGGGTTCCAGCCGTCTTCTGCCGACCCGTCGCTGTTCGTTCGTCGTGGCTCCACACCGTTCTTTGTTCTGGTTTACGTCGACGACCTCGTTTTCGCCACTCCGGACAGGGTTGCTTTGGCAGACGTGAAGTCCGAACTGCAGAAGAGACACACGTGCACTGATCTTGGTGAGCTGCGCCACTACCTTGGCCTGCAGATCACCAGGGACAGAGCCGCTCGCACCATTACACTCTCACAGTCACACATGGTGCAGCAGGTCCTTCAGCGGTTCGGGCTTCAGCACTCCACCGTACAGCGCACACCTCTAGCTGTTGACCACAGACTCACTGGTCCCTTTCCTGACGAGCCGTTTGAGCCTAGTGGTCCCTACGCAGAGCTTGTGGGTTGCCTCATGTACCTGATGACTTGTACTCGCCCGGACCTCGCCTTCCCTCTCAGCATCCTTGCGCGCTTTGTTGCGCCAGGGAGACACCGTCCTGTTCACTGGACGGCAGCTGTGAGGGTGGCGAAGTACCTAGCGACTACATCAGGCGTGGGGCTAGTTCTTGGAGGGCAGCAGTCTGTCGTACTCACTGGTCACTGTGACTCCTCTTACGCTGACGACGCTGAGACTCACAGGTCTACTCAGGGGTACTGTTTCAGTCTGGGTTCTGGAGCTGTTTCCTGGCGTTCCACGCGCTCCTCTTCTGTCTCGACCTCTACAGCTGAGGCTGAGATTTACGCTGGTGCCATGGCGGCACAGGAGTTGCGGTGGTTGACCTTCTTGCTCACTGACCTTGGTGAGCGGCCGAGCTCTGCACCGACCTTGTTTACTGACAACAAGGCGTCGATCCTCCTCTGTCGTGAGCCGCGACTGGAGAGCAGAGTGAAGCACATTCACGTCAGGTACTTTCTTCTGCGAGAGTTGCAGAGACGTGGACAGGCTCGCTTCGAGTTTGTGGAGTCCGAGGCCAACACTGCAGACATCTTCACCAAGGCGCTTCCGCCTCGTGACCACCAGAGGTGTTGTGTGCAGTTAGGCCTTGTTGACACAGGTTCTAGTCATGTGTAGGCTTGAGTTTATTGCCTGCTTCGTCTGTACTCTTGCTATATATACTTGTGATCTCTTGGACTGGCCTTGTGGCCACTGTTGCTTGTGCTCAGAGAGTGTGGTGACGTTGTGATCCACCCTGCGCTTTGTTTTCTTTTGGACTGGTCTTGTGACCGTACTCTTTTTTATTTTGCTAGACACCCCTCACTTAGGCTATGGGGGTGTGTCAAATGTTGTAGCCTGTAGTGAGGTTTGTCTTAGGGGGTACAGAAGTTAGGGTTTGTTATATGTACCCCAACCAACATCAATGGCATCATCATTCCTCATTTTGACATCTACCTGTCAAGTCAGCAGAGCGCTCAAACGAGGCGAGATCTGGAAACAGGAACGGGAGGAAAAGACGGCCAAGAGAGACAGTAGCGGGAGTAGAGTAGCGGGCCTTAATCGCAGTGAGGTACGCAGCAGCGGTGCGAACCTGAGTAAAGTGGACGTCCTCTGACTCAGGGAGGAGGCTGCTGAGTGCGATGCAGGCCGCAGCGTCACGCGACGTCCAAGCCGTCCGGTCAGCGCGCTGACGGGCAAAGCGAGCCGTAGCAGCGTCGTCAGGGGCAGAGCCTAAAGCTGTAGGCTCGAGGGGCTCGGGGAGGTCACCAGTAGCGTGCGACCAGAGGGTCTCGCCCCCCTGGACCTAACTCTCTAACAGACGGCGAGCGCGAAGAAGCCAGACGGAAAAGTCAAGTGGTCTACCGTCAGCGTCGAAACGAAGAACTCGCGGAGTCGCCATAGTGAGAACTAACGCGAACAAACAGGCGAGTAACAACCGGGGAGAAGAGGCAAATTAGGGTTCAGGTGGGAAGGGGACTCAGTCGCAGCGGAAGAGCGGGCTAGGGCGACGGGCCAGGGCGTAGGGTAGGGCGACGGGCTAGGGCGTAGGGTAGGGCGACGGGCCAGGGCGTAGGGTAGGGCGACGGGCCAGGGCGTAGGGTAGGGCGACGGGCCAGGGCGTAGGGTAGGGCGACGGGCCAGGGCGTAGGGTAGGGCGACGGACCAGGGCGTAGGGTAGGGCGACGGGCCAGGGCGTAGGGTAGGGCGACGGGCCAGGGCGTAGGGACGGGACAGGGCGACGCGACGGGGCAGGGCGGCGCGATGGGGCAGGGTGACGGGACGGGGCAGGGCGACGCGACGGGGCAGGGCGACGCGACGGGGCAGGGTGACGGGACGGGGCAGGGCGACGCGACGGGGCAGGGCGACGGGACGGGGCAGGGCGACGCGACGGGACAGGGCGACGGGACGGGGGGGAAAGTGTCAGAATGAGGAATGAGTGTTGCATTGATGTTGGTTGGGGTACATATGACAAACCCTAACTTCTGTACCCCCTAAGACAAACCTCACTACAGGCTACAACATTTGACACACCCCCATAGCCTAAGTGAGGGGTGTCTAGCAAAAACAAAAAGAGTACGGTCACAAGACCAGTCCAAAAGAAAACAAAGCTCAGGGTGGATCACAACGTCACCACACACTCTGAGCACAAGCAACAGTGGCCACAAGGCCAGTCCAAGAGATCACAAGTATATATAGTAAATGTACAGACGAAGCAGGCAATAAACTCAAGTCTACGCATGACTAGAACCTGTGTCAACAAGGCCTAACTGCACACAACACCTCTGGTGGTCACAAGGTGGAAGCGCCTTGGTGAAGATGTCTGCAGTGTTGGCCTCGGACTCTACGAACTCGAAGCGAGCCTGTCCACGCCTCTGCAACTCTCGCAGAAGAAAGTACCTGACGTGAATGTGCTTCACTCTGCTCTCCAGTCGCGGCTCACGACAGAGGAGGATCGACGCCTTGTTGTCAGTAAACAAGGTCGGTGCAGAGCTCGGCCGCTCACCAAGGTCAGTGAGCAAGAAGGTCAACCACCGCAACTCCTGTGCCGCCATGGCACCAGCGTAAATCTCAGCCTCAGCTGTAGAGGTCGAGACAGAAGAGGAGCGCGTGGAACGCCAGGAAACAGCTCCAGAACCCAGACTGAAACAGTACCCCTGAGTAGACCTGTGAGTCTCAGCGTCGTCAGCGTAAGAGGAGTCACAGTGACCAGTGAGTACGACAGACTGCTGCCCTCCAAGAACTAGCCCCACGCCTGATGTAGTCGCTAGGTACTTCGCCACCCTCACAGTTGCCGTCCAGTGAACAGGACGGTGTCTCCCTGGCGCAACAAAGCGCGCAAGGATGCTGAGAGGGAAGGCGAGGTCCGGGCGAGTACAAGTCATCAGGTACATGAGGCAACCCACAAGCTCTGCGTAGGGACCACTAGGCTCAAACGGCTCGTCAGGAAAGGGACCAGTGAGTCTGTGGTCAACAGCTAGAGGTGTGCGCTGTACGGTGGAGTGCTGAAGCCCGAACCGCTGAAGGACCTGCTGCACCATGTGTGACTGTGAGAGTGTAATGGTGCGAGCGGCTCTGTCCCTGGTGATCTGCAGGCCAAGGTAGCGGCGCAGCTCACCAAGATCAGTGCACGTGTGTCTCTTCTGCAGTTCGGACTTCACGTCTGCCAAAGCAACCCTGTCCGGAGTGGCGAAAACGAGGTCGTCGACGTAAACCAGAACAAAGAACGGTGTGGAGCCACGACGAACGAACAGCGACGGGTCGGCAGAAGACGGCTGGAACCCAAGGTCAGAGAGGGTAGAACGCAGAGTGTCGTGCCACTCACGAGGGGCCTTGCGAAGACCGTAAACAGGTCGCCTCAGCCTCCACTGGGTCCCAGGAGGGAAGGTGCCAGTGAAGGCCGAGGGACGACGCAACCAGACCTCCTCGTGTAGGCTGCCCTGAAGGAAAGCAGTGGAGAAGTCAAGAGAGTGTAACTCGTAGTCGCTCTGTGCTGCTACGTGTAGTAACACCCGAAGAGTGGTCATCTTCGGGGTAGGTGCGAAGGTCTGAAAGAAGTCAACTCCCTCGCGCTGACTGAAACCTCTAGCCACGTAGCGCGCCTTGAAGACCGGGGGAGATCCCGGTGGCCGCTTCACCCTGTAGATCCACATGCCGTCGACTACGTTCGCCCCAGGGGGGGGAACCTCATCGACGTAGGTGCCTGTGGATCTGTAGGAGGCCATCTCTGCGTCCATGGCAGCTCTCCACTGAGAGGCCCAAGGCCCTGACACTGCCTCAGCGTAAGTGCGAGGAGTCGGAATGTCAAGGGCGTCGGGGTCACCCTCAGGGGCGAGGAGCATGGCACAGAGATGAGGGGAAGCGGCCGCCAGGAACTCTAGCTCAAACTGCCTGTCCTCTAGGGCGTCACGGCCAAGGGCAGACACACCCCCGACGGCCAGAGGACTGGTAGGAGGAGCAGCCACAAGCGTGGTGGCGTAGTCAAGGCGGCGGGTAGAGGCAAAGTCAGTAACTGCGGCAGTAAGAGCGGACACAGAGGACACAGAGGCACGAGGGTGAGTAACAAGAGAGGCGAGAACACGAGAGAGAACAGGACGGTACGTGCGGTAGTAGTCAGTGACAGGAGTAGGGAGCGACACAGTGAGGGCCGACTCAGGAGGAGACGGAAGCACAGACTGAGACGGACGAGGTGGACTAGAAAGAAGGAAGGCAGTACGAAGGTCAGTGAAGGGAACAGGAGACGAGGGACGAGCACGAGGGGAGCGACGAGTAGCCCAAGAACGAGACGGAGGAGAAGAGGACAAGGGCGGAGAACTGGGGAAAACAGCGGGGGAGGAGTCAGGAGGAGGAAACGTGGGACCGTAGACAGGAGGAGAGGCGGAGGAGGGAGGAGAAGGGGAGGGGAGACCAAGGATCCGAAGACCCGAGACAGGAGGAGGAAGTGGTTGCTGCTGCTGCGGCTGCGACTGCTGCTGCTGCGGACGCGGCTGCTGCTGGGACTGCTGCTCCTGCGGGTCCAGCTGCTGCTGCTGCTGCTGCTGCTCCTGCGGCTCCAGCTGCTGCTGCTGCTCCTCCAGGCGCTGTAACTCCCTCTCCTCTCTCTCCAACGCCAGCTGCTCGTCACGGGCACGGCGAACACGAGCCTGGTGCCTAGTCGGGTAGGGGTGGGGGGGTGGAGTAGTGTCCGAAGCAGCGGCAGCTCCAGAGTCCACCCCAGAAGAACTAGGCGCACCACCCCCAGAGGCAGCACTAACACCAGCTCCAGACCCAGGCTCACGTAAACCCGAAGGAGGCGCACCCTCACCCCCAGACGCAGCACCCCCAGTGTCCGCGGGGCCAGCACCAGCTCCCGGACGACAAGAGTCCTCTGCACCCACCGGGTCAGCTCCAACTCCAGAACCAGAAACTCCAGCTCCAACCCCAGCTCCAACTCCAGCACCCCCAGAACCAGAAACTCCAGTGCCAACTCCAGCTCCAACTCCAGCTCCAACTCCAGCACCCCCAGAACCAGAAACCGGTACAGGAACAGGCGCCGTACCAACCTGTCGAGAGCTAGCACCAGCGGCACGCTGCAAGGAGGACTGTGGGGAGGGAGGCTGTACCGGAGGGGCTACCGAAGGAGGAGGGGTAGCCTGGGACACACCTGACGGGGCTGGACCAGGGGGGGGAGGCTGTACCGGGGGAGCAGGAGGGGGAACGGCAGTCAGGAAGAGAGGGGGGGGAGGAACCGGGAGACCTCGACTGGGGTACCTGACGTAGTACGGAGTGGACTCCTCGAAACAAACGTCACGGGAGTCAAAGAACCGGTGAGAGGGAGGGTGGTAAAAGGTGAAGTCAGAGGAGTCCTCAGGGAAACCAAGGAAGACACAGGGGACGGCACGAGGCGAGAGCTTGTCCGCGGAGGTGTCGCGGACAAGAGCCAAGCACCCCCAGACACGAAACCGCGACGCAACACCAGGGGACCCTGTCCAAAGACTGGTCGGTGAAACCTCTGGTCGAGAGACACGTGGCCAGAGGTTCAGCTGGTGCGCGGCGTACCTGACCGCGTAGGGCCACAGAAAATGGGGGGCACAGGCGTGAGTCAGGGAGGTGCGGGCGATCTCCATGACCAGGCCTATGCGGCGCTCAGCAACCCCATTCTGCTGTGGGGACTCTGGAAGCGTCCAGGACTGACGAATGCCCTGCTCGCGACAGAATCCAGCGAGAATGCCGGAACGAAACTCACCCCCACGGTCGGAGTGGAGACAGCTGACACGACGACCACGAGTGTCCTCGGTGGTGAGCAACCACCTGATCAGCGTAGAAGTCACCTCAGACTTCTTCGCCAGAGGGAACACTGTGGTGTAGCGGGAGAAGTCGTCAACGACCACCAGAAAGTAACGCTCACGCTCAGGGCCTAGACGAGGGGCTGGGCCCCAGACGTCCAAGTGAAGCGTCTCAAAAGGCTCGGTGGCCGGACGAAGGGAGGAGGAGTGAGGGGTGGCGCGCAGCCTACCCTCGACGCAGGGACCACACGGCGGCGCAGGCGAAGGCGGCAGCGACGGCAAGACACGTGGGAGGCCTAGGACAAGACACTGACTAGACATAGCGCGCAGACGTGGAAGGGACGGGTGCCCCATCCGGTGGTGCCACAGAACGGTGGGGTGGGCAAGCGACCGGCAGGAGCACGACGCAGCGACTGGAACAGACGTAGGAACCTGACACGACACAGACACCTGGGGGGACGTAGCAACCTGGTGAGACGCGGGGACCCGAACGGGGGGGGGAACCGGGGGCAGTGGCAGTAGGGGGGGCTGCTGGTGCGGCCGCTGGTGCTGCTGCTGCTGCTGCTGCTGCTGCTGCTGCGGCTGCGGCTGCTGCTGCTGCTGCTGCGGCTGCTGCTGCGGCGCACGCGGGCCAGTGTGAAGAGTGTAGAGACCCGAGCCCGGCTCAGCAGTAAAGGTAGCAAGAGGCTGGTAAGAGTCTCCGTCAACACACACCGCAGTCTCTCCAGAAGGCTCAAACCACACACCCACGTGCTGGCTCACGAGGGGTCGCACGCCCACCAAGTTCCGGGAGAACGAGGGGACGTGAAACCCAGTGAGAGACCCGGAGGGAGCAGCAGGACACGGTAAAGTGGTAGTGTGACGTGCAGTGACTGGTCCCGTAGTGGGATCAGCCAACGCTACAGAAACAGGCGCAGGAAGTGGTGTAAGTGTTGTGCTGTCCCGAAAGAAGCAGTGGGAGGCTCCAGAGTCCAGTGTGAACGACAGCGAAGCGTCCTCTGAGGTAGTCGCTGGTCTAGAGTCTACACAAGTACCTACACTAGCAACAGGCAACTGAGCAAGACTAGCACCTAAGCTAACAACACCAGAGTAAACAGAGTCCGAAACACTAGAGTCAACAACAGCATACATAGCATGAGGAGCACCAATCAGATCAACTAACTGCTCAGCAGACATGCCCCACAGAGCGGAGCCGTAGCGCTGAACCAGAGGAAGCCAGTCAAGAGCAGGACCGCCAACCCCGTAGGTCAACCGGACCGTGTCAGCGAGCTGAGCAAAGCACTGACCAGGGGGGTGAAAGCGGCCACAAGGGTGGCTCCGACGAGGACCTGTCTGAACCTGGTAGGGGCAGGGAGGGTAAGCAGCACCGCGCTGGGGCTGACGCAGCCCCGACCCCGGAGCCAGCTGCTGACGCTGCTGCTGCTGAGGCTGCTGGGAGGAAAGGGGCTGCTGCTGCTGCTGAAGGTGCTGCTGACGCTGAGCCTGGTACCACGCCGCTGCTCCACCTAGCGGGGCCGGCAGTACAGGAGGCGACTGACGAGCTCGAGGGTCGCCGCCACCAGCAGGTGCAGTGGAGTCACCGGCCGCTGCACGAGGGGTCTCTCCAGACGCTGCACTCCCACCACCGCCAGTCGCAACAGCACCCCCACTACCTCCGCTACCTCCGCCTCCACCTCCACCGGAACCACCTTTCTTGCCCCCCCTGCCGCGGGACCGCGACGCAGTCGTAACAGCAGCCGCAGTCGCGTCAGTAGCGGCAGTGGCAAGAGAGGCAGTGAAGGTGGGTAACTGCGGGACTGTGCACCCGTGGAAGAGTGGGGGGGACACAGTACCAGAGGCGGCAGCTACCGAACGAAGGTTGCTCTCGACGTCCTTGAGTGCAGACTCAAGGACCTCGATAGTCAGCTCACTAGGGTGCTTCAGCAGAAGCGCGTCACGAACGGAGGCAAGGCGGTCAGGGAGGCTAGTGGCGATGAAATAGACAGTAATCGCCATGGGGGGAGGAAGCAGTGCAAGCTGTGCCTCAGTGCAAGCAGCGCGGTAACTAGCGTCGAGCGAGCGGAGGTGAGCGATCAAGTCAGCAGAGCGCTCAAACGAGGCAAGATCAGGAAACAGGAACGGGAGGAAAAGACGGCCGAGAGAGACAGTAGCGGGAGTAGAGTAGCGGGCCTTAATCGCAGTGAGGTACGCAGCAGCGGTGCGAACCTGAGTAAAGTGGACCTCCTCGGACTCAGGGAGGAGGCTGCTGAGTGCGATGCAGGCCGCAGCGTCACGCGACGTCCAAGCCGTCCGGTCAGCGCGCTGACGGGCAAAGCGAGCCGTAGCAGCGTCGTCAGGAGCAGGGCCTAAAGCTGTAGGCTCGGGGGGCTCGGGGAGGTCACCAGTAGCGTGTGACCAGAGGGTCTCGCCCCCCTGGACCTGACTCTCTAACAGACGACGAGCGCGAAGAAGCCAGACGGAAAAGTCAAGGGGTCTACCGTCGGCGTCGAAACGAAGAACTCGCGGAGTCGCCATAGTGAGAACGAACGGGCGAGTAACAACCGGGGGGGGAAGAGGACTCAGTCGCAGCGGAAGAGCGGGCTAGGACGACGGGCCAAGACGTAGGGTAGGGCAACGGGCCAGGGCCTAGGGTAGGGCGACGGGCCAGGGCCTAGGAAGGGCGACAGGCCAGGGCCTAGGGAGGGCGACGCGACGGGGGAAAGGGCAGGGCGACGCGACGGGGCAGGGCGACGCGACGGGACAGGGCGACGCGACGGGGCAGGGCGGCGCGACGGAGCAGGGCGACGGGACAGGGCAGGGCGACGCGACGGGGTAGGGCGACGCGACGGGACAGGGCGACAGGACAGGGCAGGGCGACGCGACGGGACAGGGCAGGGCGACGCGACGGGACAGGGCGACGCGACGGGACAGGGCGACGGGACAGGGCGACGCGACGGGACAGGGCGACGGGACGGGGGGGGTAACAGGCGGGCGCGACGCGACGGGGGGAACGGGCGCGACGCGACGGGGGGGAACGGGCGCGACGCGACAGGGGGAACGGGCGCGACGCGATGGGGGGAACGGGCGCGACGCGACGGGGGGAACGGGCGCGACGCGACGGGGGGAACGGGCGTGACGCGACGGGGGGGAACAGGCGTGACGCGACGGGGGAGATGACGCTAGGCTCGGTACTAGGCGCGGTAACTACGAAACTGGTACGAACGAGAGGTAAGATCAGGCTCGGGAGGTACGAACGGAGAACGGAGGAACGGGATCCCACAGGATCCTAACCTAGCTGATACCATGTCAGAATGAGGAATGAGTGTTGCATTGATGTTGGTTGGGGTACATATGACAAACCCTAACTTCTGTACCCCCTAAGACAAACCTCACTACAGGCTACAACATTTGACAGAAAGGGCGGGCACGACGTGACGGGGGGAACGGGCGCGACGCGACGGGGGGAAAGAGCGCTAGGCGACGGGGGGAAAGGGCGCGACGCGACGGGGGGGGGGGGGGGGGGGGGAAGGGCGCTAGGCGACGGGGAGAAAGGGCGCTAAGCGACGGGGGAGAGGGCGCTAGGCTCGGTACTAGGCGCGGTAACAACGGAACCGGTACGAACGAGAGGTAGGATCAAGCTCGGGAGGGACGAACGGAGAACGGAGGAACGGGATCCCACAGGATCCTAACCTAGCTGATACCATGTCAAAATGAGGAATGATGATGCCATTGATGTTGGTTGGGGTACATATAACAAACCCTAACTTCTGTACCCCCTAAGACAAACCTCACTACAGGCTACAACATTTGACACTATCTCCCTTTACCACCTCCCTCGTTCCCTATAAGTTGTAGGGTATTGCATTCTATAGTGCAATCCCCTCTTTTGGCTTCTCTCTCGTCATCTTGCTTTCACCCTAGGCTCCTAAGCCTAATGTTCCTTAACATTGTACCCCAACACAATCAATGCAACCCATTCCGCTGTAGCCACTTTCTGAGAGCCGTGCCCACCCGCATGGAGGGCATGCCGGGGCGACTTGCTTATGAGGAGGACAGTGAGGGGATGAGCGAGGAGGATGAGAGGGGGGGTGGGTGCTGGTGGTGGTGCTCCTAGAGGGGGCAGCTAACACTCTTTTCTATTGTTAGGGGGAGATTCTGTTTCGTTTTGTGATTCACTAAAAAGACTTGTGGAGAATAGTTTCGAGTCGCTTGAAGCAACTTTCAACATGTGCAACTTTTATATTGCACTGAAATGCTGTTTTGCTTGAAGAATGCCTTCTGGACAAGCAAATTCAAGAATCCCTTGTGGAACCACAGGATGGTTGATTTGTTTTGTTTGCATGAGTATGTCTGAAACAATGCTGCAGAATTTTCGACAGAGTGGGCACCATAAACTTCTGCACAATGTGCCCAGCAAAGAATTGATCCTTATGCACTAAGTGTCCATCCAAAAGGTGTATTTTATACATGGGATTTATACAAACACAAATCCCATTTCATAAATTTAATTTGGACCCCTATTAGGGGGGGGGTGCGCCTTCCTCGGAGTTAGTGCAATACCGAGGCGACGTTCGCAGGGCCGACCAGCAAGCTGACCATTGGCACCTGCCCCCAAAAGAAATTAATTTAATATCATGTGGGCCAATGGTCCACGTATCAGATATTAAACTGATAAGAACAGATACTACACTTGATCTTAGCCAAAAGGCCGAGAAAGGTATGCTTGCACATAGCACAATGTCAGTACTTATTGCTACCGTCTTAAAGTGAAAAGTTTCGTTTTGTGGGTCGTTCGTCACCTGAGAACGTATGGAGTGCCACATGTAACGCCATCGTTTTGAGCTGGAACTTGGGGCTTCATTCGCACCCAATTGCCCTTCCCAAGCAAATGAGTCGAATCGAACGCAGGTCCCCTCGAGAAGGGTTCTTCTCGTCATCCTTTTCACCCACCGCCGCACCTTCCCTTGTGCTCTTCGAGTTCCGCACGACCCGCACGCAGTACACTGCGCGCTCGCAGCGTTTCTCATTTCCTACCATCATGGCGTCATGCAGTCGGTTGAAACTAGAAGTAATATTTAATTAGGGTTGGCGAGCAACGTAGCTTATTCTTAGAGCAGTTAGTTGCTCCTGTGGCCGCATTTCCAGCGCCTGCTAGGGACGATATCGGCGCTGTTCACCATTCATCGCCACATATCATCCTGTGGGAGCGCCCCGCTTGTTAAATTCACCATGGCTGATCGCCAGTGGAGTGTTGTTTCTCCTTTGGCAAATTTCGCCAGCAGCGCCGTCGCCCTGCTTCTTGTTTTCGCCGTGCTGAGTTCGCGAAGAGCGAATGCGCAGGGCGAGCCGGACTGGCGAGCGGAAACGGCGTCTGTTCTTCAGCAGGTGTCGCAGCAGGCGTTTCTATCCTCGTTCGCCGCCATTTTCAGCGAGTTCTGTAACCACCATGCCCATGTGCCTCTGTTCGTTCTGCGCGTTCGCATCCTCCCCCTCTCCTCTCCAGTCGCCTCCCTTCCACCATTTTGTTTTATTTATCGCCTTTTCTTCTCACCTTCGCATCTCAATTCCGTATTTTGCTCTTCTTTCCACCTGCACATTCCCTTCTCAACTGCGTATTTTCCCCTCTAAAAGCCCTGCTACCCCCTCCCATGCCTCCCAACATCCTACCGCACCTCATTCCACGCGCACCGCAACTCATACGCGCACTGCACCTCACCACAGCTCATTCCACGCGCACTGCACCACACTGCACCTATTTCCACACGCACTAAACCTCATTCCATGTGCACTGCACCTCATTCCGCGAGCACCGCACCGCACTGCATCTCATTCACGTGCATCGCACTCCACCTCATTCCATGTGCACCCCACTGCACCACAGCTCATTCCAAGCGCACCGTACCGCACCAAATTCCAAGTGCACTGCACTGCACGGCACCTCATTCCACGCGCACCGCACGCTCATTCCACTCGCACGGCACCGCACCACACTGCTCCCCATTCCACGCACACAGCACTGCACAACCCCCCCCAACCCACCCCCCCCCCCCCACCCGCCCCCCCCTCTCCTTCCCCCCCTTTCTTCCCTCCCGCTCACCCCCGCTTCCCCCTGCCAAACCAATCGTTTCCAATGCAGTGCATGGCGGGCAGCAGCCCGTCATATAATCCCTGCACCTTCCCTTCTTACTTCATATAATCCCTCCCACAACCCTACTCTCCTACCTCGTCCCATGCCCCTCAACATCCTCCCCTTTCTACCCTCCTTTCTATTTTTTTTCAACCTGCACCTTCCCTTCTTACTTCATATAATCCCTCCCACAACCCTACTCTCCTACCCCCTCCCATGCCCCTCAACATCCTCCCCTTTCTACCCTCCCCCAACCAATTTTTTGTCACCCAGTGCAAGGCGGGCAGCAGCCCATCACAGCCCCCGCCAAGCTGCTCGTCCCCACCAACGTGGGTCACTGGCAATACCTAGCGCACTGGACCGCCCTCTCCCCCACGCACCAGCGCCGGTTACTGCGTTACCACATCCTCCCCGGCCGCTACACCGCGCAGCAACTCCTGGACGCCCCGCCGCTCACCCTCTTCCCCACCTTCACCGCCTGCCGCTAAACAGAACGCTTAAGCCGGAAGAAGTGTATTTCCAGTCAGTTCCGCCGATGAAATCCGCGTCACCGCTAAGTGTGCCGGATGCGGGGCTGACGGCGCACCTGGCTGCGCACGGGGTGACGTTTGTGCTAGAGCCACCCAACCTGGAGTGTACCACCGTCGCGTGCAACAGCAAGGCTGAGAGCACGGCACACATGGGTTAGGGCCAGAGCAGTTGCATCCCTGAATTCTGGGAAGCCCAATTTTCAGCTACCTATCATATCTGCCAATGATAGTGTTGAAACAGTGAAATAATAGTGCTGCAAAGCATGGGATGTGTCCTTTCGGTAACGTAATGCGTCACAAGTTGGGCCATTGGAGACATCATCCAGTATATTAGATTGAATGGCACATGGATTTCCTTGTCTAGTCTTGCTTGCAATATACGCAATAACGAGGTATGACTTTCTCGGGCGCTATTGCCAGTGCTGCCTCGAGCAGCGCTACTTCGGGATGGCTGACGAAGCCTAACGACGCTCGTGAAATTCGCTTCGCATACGGCCGCTGGTTCCCATGCTCCCCGAGTCTGGGGTGCATGGTTGGGGCCCATTTTGTGAATCCTTAAAGCCCGGGGTCAGCATGGTAAATTATCAAGTTATGTGTATTTGAAATAGGCTGTATGCGAGATCTGCGAAGCCTATTTCGGTTGGCTGCCCTTGGCGAGAACAATTTTCCGCCGCAAACAAGTGAACATTTCGCACTCACCAATCCTGCGAATCCCACCAACCCAAAGCGACAAATGTGTCGCACACATCCTCTCTCACATGGAAAGTGTTGCTCACCCGAAGTCACCTCACCAGTGAATCAGCTCGATGCTAACGGGAAATATAGAAACTGAGCAAGTAAAGCACGTGCAGGTTATCAACGCCACCTACTCATCGCCACAACAGAGACGTGTTCGACACGATCCTTACACCACATTACTTGGGTAACGACCATCGCAGGAGCTGGCAACAGCAAAGTGTAGGAACGTGCAAGCGCGATTGCACTAACGGGAAGAAGGTCGTGATTACAGACTGGAGACTACGGGTAGCTAGGCACAACAAGAAACGACGAGTGTATTGGAGTCGTTGTGACTAGCCAGGGGGAAGAAAGCGGACTAGATTCGGCTCGCGCACCTTGCGCCGAGCAGCACTCGCTCGCCACATTTAGCTGCTCGCGTTCTGTGCGACGCGGAGCCCGCATTCCTCGCGACGCGGAGCCCGCATTCCTCGCGACGCGGATCTCGCATTTCAGGCGGATCTGATCCCGCCATCCAGTCGACACGGAGCCCGCGTTCCAGGCGACGCGGAGCCCGCGTTCCCGGCGACGAGAAGCGCGCCCTCCCAGGTGACCTGGCTACAACCACCGCGCGCACAACGTGAGCGGATACTACGGGGAGCAAGGTGCAGCACACGCCCCTGCGGATCGCTACAGAGGATAGCCCAGGTGAGTGCCCATTTCTCTGCTACTGCTGCCTTGGGCTTGCTTTCACAACTGTAAACCCACCTGTTGAGTCCCAAGGCAGCAGCATCTCTGGATGCTGCTGCCTTGGGCCTGGTTTCAGCACCATGCACCCACCCGTTCAGTCCCCAGGCAGCAACAACCAGAGTTGCTGCTGCCTTGGGCTTGCTTTCACCAATGTAAACCCACCTGTTCAGTCCCAAGGCAGCAGCAGCTTTGGATGCTGCTGCCTTGGGCTTGCTTTCACCATTGTAAACCCACCTGTTCAGTCCCAAGGCAGCAGCATCTCTGGATGCTGCTGCCTTGGGCCTGGTTTCAGCACCATGCCTCCACCTGTTCAGTCCCCAGGCAGCAACAACCAGAGCTGCTGCTGCCTTGGGCTTGCTTTCACCACTGTAAACCCACCTGTTCAGTCCCAAGGCAGCAGCAGCTTTGGATGCTGCTGCCTTGGGCCTGGTTTCAGCACCATGCACCCACCCGTTAAGTCCCCAGGCAGCAACAACCAGAGTTGCTACAGCCTTGGGCTTGCTTTCACCACTGTAAACCCACCTGTTCCGTCCCAAGGCAGCAGCAACTTTGGATGCTGCTGCCTTGGGCTTGCTTCCACCATTTTAAACCCACCTGTTCAGTCCCAAGGCAGCAGCATCTCTGGATGCTACTGCCTTGGGCCTGGTTTCAGCACCATGCCTCCACCTGTTCAGTCCCCAGGCAGCAACAACCAGAGTTGCTGCTGCCTTGGGCTTGCTTTCACCACTGTAAACCCACCTGTTCTATCCCAACGCAGCAGCATCTCTGGATGCTGCCGCCTTGGGCCTGGTTTCAGCACCAAGCACCCACCCGTTCAGTCCCCAGGCAGCAAGAACCAGAGTTGCTGCTGCCTTGGGCTTGCTTTCACCACTGTAAACCCACCTGTTCAGTCCCAAGGCAGCAGCAACTTTGGATGCTGCTGCCTTGGGCTTGCTTTCACCATTTTAAACCCACCTGTTCAGTCCCAAGGCAGCATCATCTCTGGATGATGCTGCCTTGGGCCTGGTTTCAGCACCTTGCACCCACCCGTTCAGTCCCCAGGCAGCAACAACCAAAGTTGCTACTGCCTTGGGCTTGCTTTCACCAATGTAAACCCACCTGTTCAGTCCCAAGGCAGCAGCAGCTTTGGATGCTGCTGCCTTGGGCTTGCTTTCACCATTTAGCACCCACCTGTTCAGTCCCAAGGCAGCAGCAGCTTTGGATACTGCTGCCTTGGGCATGCTTTCACCATTTTAAACCCACCTGTTCAGTCCCAAGGCAGCAGCATCTCTGGATGCTGCTGCCTTGGGCCTGGTTTCAGCACCATGCCTCCACCTGTTCAGTCCCCAGGCAGCAACAACCAGAGTTGCTGCTGCCTTGGGCTTGCTTTCACCACTGTAAACCCACCTGTTCAGTCCCAAGGCAGCAGCAGCTTTGGATGCTGCTGCCTTGGGCTTGCTTTCACCATTGTAAACCCCTCTGTTCAGTCCCAAGGCAGCAACATCTCTGGATGCTGCTGCCTTGGGCCTGGTTTCAGCACCATGCCTCCACCTGTTCAGTCCCCAGGCAGCAACAACCAGAGATGCTGCTGCCTTGGGCTTGCTTTCACCACTGTAAACCCACCTGAACAGTCCCAAGGCAGCAGCTTTGGATGCTGCTGCCTTGGGCCTGGTTTCAGCACCATGCACCCACCCGTTCAGTCCCCAGGCAGCAACAACCAGAGTTGCTACTGCCTTGGGCTTGCTTTCACCACTGTAAACCCACCTGTTCCGTCCCAAGGCAGCAGCAACTTTGGATGCTGCTGCCTTGGGCTTGCTTTCACCACTGTAAACCCACCTGTTCTGTCCCAAGGCAGCAGCAACTTTGGATGCTGCTGCCTTGGGCTTGCTTTCACCATTTTAAACCCACCTGTTCAGTCCCAAGGCAGCAGCATCTCTGGATGCTGCTGCCTTGGGCCTGGTTTCAGCACCATGCCTCCACCTGTTCAGTCCCCAGGCAGCAACAACCAGAGTTGCTGCTGCCTTGGGCTTGCTTTCACCACTGTAAACCCACCTGTTCTATCCCAACGCAGCAGCATCTCTGGATGCTGCCGCCTTGGGCCTGGTTTCAGCACCAAGCACCCACCCGTTCAGTCCCCAGGCAGCAACAACCAGAGTTGCTACTGCCTTGGGCTTGCTTTCACCACTGTAAACCCACCTGTTCCGTCCCAAGGCAGCAGCAACTTTGGATGCTGCTGCCTTGGGCTTCCTTCCACCATTTTAAACCCACCTGTTCAGTCCCAAGGCAGCAGCATCTCTGGATGCTGCTGCCTTGGGCCTGGTTTCAGCACCATGCCTCCACCTGTTCAGTCCCCAGGCAGCAACAACCAGAGCTGCTGCTGCCTTGGGCTTGCTTTCACCACTGTAAACCCACCTGTTCAGTCCCAAGGCAGCAGCAGCTTTGGATGCTGCTGCCTTGGGCCTGGTTTCAGCACCATGCACCCACCCGTTAAGTCCCCAGGCAGCAACAACCAGAGTTGCTACAGCCTTGGGCTTGCTTTCACCACTGTAAACCCACCTGTTCCGTCCCAAGGCAGCAGCAACTTTGGATGCTGCTGCCTTGGGCTTGCTTCCACCATTCTAAACCCACCTGTTCAGTCCCAAGGCAGCAGCATCTCTGGATGCTGCTGCCTTGGGCCTGGTTTCAGCACCATGCCTCCACCTGTTCAGTCCCCAGGCAGCAACAGCCAGAGTTGCTGCTGCCTTGGGCTTGCTTTCACCACTGTAAACCCACCTGTTCTATCCCAACGCAGCAGCATCTCTGGATGCTGCCGCCTTGGGCCTGGTTTCAGCACCAAGCACCCACCCGTTCAGTCCCCAGGCAGCAACAACCAGAGTTGCTGCTGCCTTGGGCTTGCTTTCACCACTGTAAACCCACCTGTTCAGTCCCAAGGCAGCAGCAACTTTGGATGCTGCTGCCTTGGGCTTGCTTTCACCATTTTAAACCCACCTGTTCAGTCCCAAGGCAGCATCATCTCTGGATGCTGCTGCCTTGGGCCTGGTTTCAGCACCTTGCACCCACCCGTTCAGTCCCCAGGCAGCAACAACCAAAGTTGCTACTGCCTTGGGCTTGCTTTCACCAATGTAAACCCACCTGTTCAGTCCCAAGGCAGCAGCAGCTTTGGATGCTGCTGCCTTGGGCTTGCTTTCACCATTTAGCACCCACCTGTTCAGTCCCAAGGCAGCAGCAGCTTTGGATACTGCTGCCTTGGGCATGCTTTCACCATTTTAAACCCACCTGTTCAGTCCCAAGGCAGCAGCATCTCTGGATGCTGCTGCCTTGGGCCTGGTTTCAGCACCATGCCTCCACCTGTTCAGTCCCCAGGCAGCAACAACCAGAGTTGCTGCTGCCTTGGGCTTGCTTTCACCACTGTAAACCCACCTGTTCAGTCCCAAGGCAGCAGCAGCTTTGGATGCTGCTGCCTTGGGCTTGCTTTCACCATTGTAAACCCCTCTGTTCAGTCCCAAGGCAGCAGCATCTCTGGATGCTGCTGCCTTGGGCCTGGTCTCAGCACCATGCCTCCACCTGTTCAGTCCCCAGGCAGCAACAACCAGAGATGCTGCTGCCTTGGGCTTGCTTTCACCACTGTAAACCCACCTGAACAGTCCCAAGGCAGCAGCAGCTTTGGATGCTGCTGCCTTGGGCCTGGTTTCAGCACCATGCACCCACCCGTTCAGTCCCCAGGCAGCAACAACCAGAGTTGCTACTGCCTTGGGCTTGCTTTCACCACTGTAAACCCACCTGTTCCGTCCCAAGGCAGCAGCAACTTTGGATGCTGCTGCCTTGGGCTTGCTTTCACCACTGTAAACCCACCTGTTCTGTCCCAAGGCAGCAGCAACTTTGGATGCTGCTGCCTTGGGCTTGCTTTCACCATTTTAAACCCACCTGTTCAGTCCCAAGGCAGCAGCATCTCTGGATGCTGCTGCCTTGGGCCTGGTTTCAGCACCATGCCTCCACCTGTTCAGTCCCCAGGCAGCAACAACCAGAGTTGCTGCTGCCTTGGGCTTGCTTTCACCACTGTAAACCCACCTGTTCTATCCCAACGCAGCAGCATCTCTGGATGCTGCCGCCTTGGGCCTGGTTTCAGCACCAAGCACCCACCCGTTCAGTCCCCAGGCAGCAACAACCAGAGTTGCTACTGCCTTGGGCTTGCTTTCACCACTGTAAACCCACCTGTTCCGTCCCAAGGCAGCAGCAACTTTGGATGCTGCTGCCTTGGGCTTCCTTCCACCATTTTAAACCCACCTGTTCAGTCCCAAGGCAGCAGCATCTCTGGATGCTGCTGCCTTGGGCCTGGTTTCAGCACCATGCCTCCACCTGTTCAGTCCCCAGGCAGCAACAACCAGAGTTGCTGCTGCCTTGGGCTTGCTTTCACCACTGTAAACCCACCTGTTCTATCCCAAGGCAGCAGTATCTCTGGATGCAGCTGCCTTGGGCCTGGTTTCAGCACCATGCACCCACCCGTTCAGTCCCCATGCAGCAACAACCAGAGTTGCTACTGCCTTGGGCTTGCTTTCACCACCGTAAACCCACCTGTTCTGTCCCAAGGCAGCAGCAACTTTGGATGCTGCTGCCTTGGGCTTGCTTTCACCATTTTAAACCCACCTGTTCAGTCCCAAGGCAGCAGCATCTCTGGATGCTGCTGCCTTGGGCCTGGTTTCAGCACCTTGCACCCACCCGTTCAGTCCCCAGGCAGCAACAACCATTGTTGCTAGTGCCTTGGGCTTGCTTTCACCAATGTAAACCCACCTGTTCAGTCCCAAGGCAGCAGCAGCTTTGGATGCTGCTGCCTTGGGCTTGCTTTCACCATTTAGCACCCACCTGTTCAGTCCCAAGGCAGCAGCAGCTTTGGATACTGCTGCCTTGGGCATGCTTTCACCATTTTAAACCCACCTGTTCAGTCCCAAGGCAGCAGCATCTCTGGATGCTGCTGCCTTGGGCCTGGTTTCAGCACCATGCCTCCACCTGTTCAGTCCCCAGGCAGCAACAACCAGAGTTGCTGCTGCCTTGGGCTTGCTTTCACCACTGTAAACCCACCTGTGCAGTCCCAAGGCAGCAGCAGCTTTGGATGCTGGTTTTAGCACCATGCCTCCACCTGTTCAGTCCCCAGGCAGCAACAACCAGAGTTGCTGCTGCCTTGGGCTTGCTTTCACAACTGTAAACCCACCTGTTCTATCCCAACGCAGCAGCATCTCTGGATGCTGCCGCCTTGGGCCTGGTTTCAGCACCAAGCACCCACCCGTTCAGTCCCCAGGCAGCAACAACCAGAGTTGCTGCTGCCTTGGGCTTGCTTTCACCACTGTAAACACACCTGTTCAGTCCCAAGGCAGCAGCAGCTTTGGATGCTGCTGCCTTGGGCTTGCTTTCACCATTGTAAACCCACCTATTCAGTCCCAAGGCAGCAGCATCTCTGGATGCTGCTGCCTTGGGCCTGGTTTCAGGACCATGCCTCCACCTGTTCAGTCCCCAGGCAGCAGCCACCAGAGTTGCTGGTGCTTTGGGCCCTTTCTCTATTGCGTGCACTCACCGCTCGGTGCTGCATGACGTGCATTTGCACATTTCTGCAGACATCTATAGATGCCCTAATCCTTGTCCCTGCTGTGCCAACGCCCTAACCACCCATCTCCTTCCTCTCCTCGGGGTATGCACTGACATGGTTTCAGATGGCAGGGGTTGGTGTAGGTGCGGGAGGGCATCCTGCAATACAAGCATGTAAGGATGCCTAGAGAGGAACGGTCAACATTTCAGTCCACATGCGGCCACTTTTGTGTGTTCTCCGCGTCGGGCTCTCGGCATTGTTCCTTGGGGACACGATGGCGACGACAGATGATGTGATTCACTTTTTGGTTGAGTCAGCACCCCAAGCGACCAACCGACTTATTGAGGCGGGCCTAGCAGCAGGTATGACACAAGGTTTGGGCGAGCATGTGATGTGTTCATGATCTGAAGTGCTGGTTGTCTTTCTATCGAATGTCCTACACCCGTGAAATGTATCACATGCTTGAACATTCTCTGCCTGCACATTCTCTGCCTAACAGATCCTGCTTCAAACGACACTCATACCGGCGTAATTGTGGAAAGACATCGAAAAGAGTACGGCCGCATCTTTAAAGAACGAGCGAAAGGAACTATGGAGGATGTAGTAGCCTTGCATCAACGGCCCTATCGAGTGCTGGCCGGTCTTAGATACTCCTTCCCACTGGTGCAGTATGATGCGCGCGGAAGACTGCGACAGGTTTCCGGTCGATCATGGGGAGGCGCCAGGCGTGGCGCGGCATTTGCAGCGACGTGTAATTCAGGTAAGATTTGGAAGATGCATCTGAAGTTGGCTTGTTTTGGACGTGAGTAATAAACGACGTCCCGTCCACACTCCCAATACGTTTCAGGGGCCAACCATGGAGGGAGTGGCAACGTCATGGGGACCGAACTGCCAGATGCGCCAGCCGTAGGCACTGTGGGCATGGATGCTGATGAGGGCGTTTCCGGAGTGCCCAGAGATACTGCGGTGGCCGCGCCTGCACGAAGTGTGACGACGACTCCAGAACGGCCAGTGCAAGGGTGAGAGTAGTGGTTGCGGTGGCTACATATGGCAAAATGTCATTGTGCACTATCAAACACGTCGTTGTATCCATGTCCAAACTCCCCTCCTCTTTGTGTCCACTAGGCCTGCCAACAGCCACCGACGAGCAGTTGCGCGTGGGAGTGTCCCTAGGCACTGGCCTTCTGCTCCGAGCGTGGATGACATCGACGGACAACGGGTATGTCTTGTCGAGCCTCGACATTTGGTTGGGTTCTTCCAAGGGTGTCGATTGGTGTGTTCACATGAGCAAGCGTGTAGTGAGGGGATGACATTGAGGTCATGGAAGTTCTCATGGGCATCGGTCGGCATGTTTTGGAGATGCGACGCGTGTTCGCATGGTGTAGAGTTTTGGTCATGTCCGAGCCGGCGTATCGAGAGAGCACGAACCGGTGTAGGCGCGCATTCTCCGATGCTACAGTCTAAATTTGTCGGGGCATTTGCTTTAGCCGGAATGGGGTATCAGCAAATGTGGGAGTTTTGTCGCAACGTCGGCTTGCCAGCGCCAAGGAAGGGCACATTTTACAAGTACCTTGGTGATGATAATGGGTTATGGAACGCTATATTGAGAGAGGCTGATAAGACTATGGCTGCGGTACGAGAAGAGATGATGAAGCGAGAAATCCCTACAGAATATGTAGTGGTCGATGGTCGATGGTCACATGTCCGTGAGGGAGAGTGGTGTACAGTATCGTTCTTAGATTTGCCGTCCAGAAAGATAGTGTACTGTGCGACGACACGAAAAGGGGTGGACGACACTTCGTCGGTGCGACTGGAAAGGGTGGCTTTCGATAAAGGGTTAGATGAACTGGCGCAGAAAGGGTTTACGGTGGAAGGGATCATCTCCGACCAAGGGACTACTTTTCGTGGGGCAGCGTCCGAAAGGGGGTTGAACCACCAGGTGGACTGGTGGCATGTGAAGCGGACGCTTTACAAGTTATTTCTGAAAGAACTTCAGGATGCGGTCCGTGCACCAGTGGCTGTGGACAAGGCGACCTGTATTGAGGATCTATGGCTTGCGACTATCGATGGGCTACGGCAATGGCTGACAGCACGGGGGTTGGAGAAAGAGTCGAAAGCTTCACTGAAAGGGGACTTGGTGGAATCCGTTTGTAAAGCCATGGGCACGATTGTTTACCGGAAGATGACCCTGGAAGAGGCGAAATGGAAGTTTCCCGAGCTAAGAAAGGTGGTGCGGATGGGGGGGGAGTGTAGCCCGGTGGAGGTGCCTGTGACCTACGGCGAGGTGCCTGGTGCTTCTGATGCCGATGTGCAGGAGCGGGATGAGGGAGCTGAGCGGGCTACCGTGGACAGGCCGACACCGGAGGAGTGGAATGTTGACGTTCAATGGGAAGACGTGGAAGAGCTATGAAGTTATGATGTGCACCCGACGCTAGGTGCGCGACCGACATCTTTGGCGAGCACCCTCATCATGCTTGGGCACGCTAGCGCAAACGGAAAGTCCCATTTCATCGGTGGATCCACTTCTTGGGCCAACACCGACACGGAGACTGGTATGCATACACCCCTTACCAAGTTTTGGGCATGCATGATCCAAGTGCTACTCTATACTCAGTTTTCGTATTTCGTTTTCTAACATTCACAGATGCGCTAGATGGAGTCGGGGCTGATACCGAAGTGCAGAACCCTAATGCGTTCAGCGAGCCCGAGACACTACCTCGGTGGACTGGTCGCCGAAAGCGGAAACGAGGTGAAGATCATATCGATTCTGGCAAGGAGGAACAAACAGTGGCACAACGCTTATCCACTCATTTCTATCACGTGATGGTGCGATGTGGTGCGAAGAAGAAAGAGGGGCATCCTATGACCCCGACCGACGTGGCGAGGGAGCTTGGGAGCCCACCCAACCACTGGGCCGGTGACCACTCCGGCTGTACTGGGGTAGGAGAGACCCCACCTCGCTGCGTCAGAGAGGGGTGGGGCAAGGACCATGCCATATATGAGTTTGGGTCGTCGACACACAAGGCGGTTTGTGCATGGTTCTCCAAGCACTTAAGCTCTGAGAAGGTTAAGTCCTTTGTGCATGGTGCGTCCAGTTCTCTGAACGAGTCTTTCCATTCTTTGATCATCAAATATGCACCTAAGCGGATACGGTTTCAGGGCAGCTTCCCGGCACGAGTCGGTCTCGCGGTTCTTCATTGGAATCACGGCATGGATCGCCTGGTGACCGCCTATCGCACTAGAGTCCGACAGGTGACGAGGATCAGGCGCGGATCCAAGGAGCGCATCTTGACTAAAATGGATTGGGCTTGGGTTGATGGCATCATGGAGGAATGGCAACGAACACTGCGGCATGGAGATAATGTGGATGTTGACAAGATGCCTGAATCAACAGCAACGACTGCGCAGCCGGTCGATGCATCGGTCGCACAGCCCATAGCATCTGTTCTTGAGCCAGTGACACCAGTGCGCCAAGGCGGGTTCGGTCCGGTGTGCGGCACGTCTCGTGGATCTGCTCGCCGTCGTTTGGGTAAGCAACGGCAGCGCAACGTGAGTTGTGATTGCTCAGTATGGCTCATACTCGACGTAAACATTCTAGCCAGCGTAATGTGTTCACCATCCGCGTCTTCCAACCCATCTGTATGTTGCTTATAGGTGATGTGTCGAACCTCCCACGCTAAGTGCCCAAGGCGAATATCAGGCGAGCTTTCAAACCCGCGCGAGGCTTGCTCGGCATCACGCAGAACCACCACGACGCCCACCACGACAATCGACCCCCCCAAAGGTATTTGACAAACACCCATCGCCCACCATGCTATAACTTGGCCTGCTCAGATCTCCCATTCCCTACCATGCCCTGCCCTGCCATGCCCTGTCATGCCCTACCCTGCCCTGCCCTCCCCTGCCCTGCCCTGTCATGCCCTGACCTGCCCTGCCCTGCCCTGCCATGTCCTGCCCTGCAATGCCCTGTCCCACCCCGCCCCGCCCTTGTCAGCACCCTCATTTTTCTGCGATGCCATGACTATAGGGGCCATGCCTGCCCTGCTTTCTCATGGCCCGCCCTGCCCTTGTCTGCACCATCCGCGTCATGCCATGCCTCTCCCATGCCATGCCATGCCTCTCCCATGCCATGCCATGCCCTGCCCTGCCCTGCCCTCCCCTGTCATGCTCCGCTCCGCCCTTCTCCCTCCCCCCTCCAGGCATGCCCTGCCCTGCTTTCTCATGGCCCGCCCGGCCCTTGTCTGCACCATCCGCGTCATGCCATGCCTCTCCCATGCCATGCCATGCCTCTCCCATGCCATGCCATGCCCTGCCCTGCCCTCCCCTGTCATGCTCCGCTCCGCCCTTCTCCCTCCCCCCTCCAGGCATGCCCTGCCATGCTCTGCGATTGAGATTATTCATAGCTACAGGGACACCACTCTAAATTCTGGCTTATCCTCCATCTCATTGGCTATAGCTGCAGGTTACCACTGTGAGAGGGATAAGGCGGAATTGCCATCGGATCAAGTGGATGATGTGGCAGACGCAGTGAACAAAGATGCGGAGGAGTGGAGCGACGATAGTGATGAGTGGTGGCTAGCAGGCCACTATGACGGGGAGGAAGTGGAGGTGTGGGTGGCTGGTCAGGATGAATAAATGGGGTTGTGTTTCCATCCCCACTGTGCTAATTTGGTCTTGAACATGTCATGCTTGCATGTGTGTGGAGGACTATGCCGTTCTGTCCTAAACCTAATCATGCTTCTTTGCGAAATATACTTGCACATATTATAGTTGCAATATACGTGTGGATGAAGTTAGCCCGGTGAAACTACTCCATTGCTTCGATTCTTGAGACCCTTATCCAGCTCATGTTCCATTCTGCTTAGGGCACTAGATTGTTTGGTATCCCAAAAAGGATACATCCATGATATTCTTTCACCATTATCTTACTCCAAAGGTGTCAGTGCCCAGCTCTGTTGGCACTTTAGTGCAAATTATTGCCTAGGTAACCACTTGGCATCCAATGTACACTACTTCAGGATGGCTTATACTTGCATTTCACAAGGACCTCGTTCACAATGCGCAGTGAAGTGAGCCACAGTACTGGAATCGACACACCAGTTAGCCTGCCAACACATGGCAGATGCATGGGTGGGATAGAAGGCGCACGACTTGAGGGCTCAAAATTTTACCGGTAGTAGCTCAGAGTAGGAGCAGACGAACCAGTGGCAGCTATAGGATCTCTGGAGGGACTTGCTGCTGCTCTTGAAGCAGAAAAGCAGGAGTGCAAGGGCTGACAGCAGCGGTGCAAGGGCTGACAGCAGGGGTGCAAGGGCTGACAGCAGGGGTGCAAAGGTGGAAAGCAGGGGTGCAAGGGTGGAAAGCAGGGGTGCAAGGGGGAGAAGCAGGGGTGCAAGGGTGGGAAGCTGGGGTGCAAGGGTGGGAAGCAGGGGTGCAAGGGCGGAAAGCAGGGGTGCAAGCGTGGGAAGCAGTGCATAGGTGGAAAGCGGGACCAGACGAAACAGTGACAATTTGAATTCACATTAGCGGTGGGTATTTCAGGAGTGGGTGATATGAAGGGAGTGGGAAGTTTGGAACAAGGGTGTAGGGATATGAGAGGAGCAGGGAGGTTGTACATGGGGAGGGAGAGGATGGGTGGGGAAGCAGGGTAGGGGATGGGGGAAAGCAGGGAAGGGGATGGAGGGAAGCAGGGAAGGGGATGGGGGAAAAAGGGGGAGGGGACGAGGGGAAGCATGAAGGAGGGAGGGGGGAAGCATGGAGGAGGGAGGGGGGAAGCAGGAAGGAGGGAGGGGGGAAGCAGGAAGGAGGGAGGGGGGAAGCAGGGAGGAGGAAGGGGGGAGTGGCAGGTGAGGCAAAGGAGTATGAGAGGAGTGGGGGGTATGAGAGGAGTGGGGAGTATGAAAGGAGATTGTACATGGGGAGGGAGAGGATGGGGGGGGAAGCAGGGAAGGGGATGGGGGGAAGCAGGGAGGGGGATGGGGGGAAGCAGGGTAGGGGATGGGGGAAAGCAGGGAAGGGGATGGAGGGAAGCAGGGAAGGGGATGGGGGAAAAAGGGGGAGGGGACGAGGGGAAGCATGAAGGAGGGAGGGGGGAAGCATGGAGGAGGGAGGGGAGAAGCAGGAAGGAGGGAGGGGGGAAGCAGGAAGGAGGGAGGGGGGAAGCAGGAAGGAGGGAGGGGGGAAGCAGGGAGGAGGAAGGGGGGAGTGGCAGGTGAGGCAAAGGAGTATGAAAGGAGTGGGGGGTATGAGAGGAGTGGGGAGTATGAAAGGAGATTGTACATGGGGAGGGAGAGGATGGGGGGGGAAGCAGGGAAGGGGATGGGGGGAAGCAGGGAAGGGGATGGGGGGAAGCAGGGAGGGGGATGGGGGGAAGCAGGGTAGGGGATGGGGGAAAGCAGGGAAGGGGATGGAGGGAAGCAGGGAAGGGGATGGGGGAAAAAGGGGGAGGGGACAAGGGGAAGCAGGAAGGAGGGAGGGGGGAAGCATGGATGAGGGAGGGGGGAAGCAGGAAGGAGGGAGGGGGGAAGCAGGAAGGAGGGAGGGGGGAAGCAGGGAGGAGGAAGGGGGGAGTGGCAGGTGAGGCAAAGGAGAATAGACTGTGGGGTAAACAGAGGTGGTGGGAGAAAGGGAGGATGGTCAAAACAAAGAGGGGTGTAAACAAGCCTGGGGAAGTGAGGTCGACGAGGAGAGGGAGTGAGGGAAGTACCCGCTCTCACCCTCTGTCCTTCCCCCTCTGTGCCCCTCCCCCTCTTATCCTCCCCCTCCGTCAATCCCCTTCTGTCTCCCCCCCTCTGCCCTTCACCATCTGTCACTCCACCTGTGTCCTTCCCCCTCTGTCTCTCCCCCTTTGCCCTCCCCCCTATGTCTCTCCCCCCCTGTCCCCCCCCCTGTACCTCCCCCCTCTGTCTCTCCCCATCTGTCCTCCACCCTCTCCCCCTTGAACTTCCACTTCTGTCCTTCCCCTTCTTTCCTCCCCTCTGTCCCTCCCCCTCTGTCCCTCCCCCTCGTTCCCTCCCCTCTGTCCCTCCCCCTCTGTCCCTGCCCCTCTGTCCCTCCCCCACTATCCCTCCCCTCTCGTCCCTGCACTTTCGTCCCTACCCCTCCTTCACTCCCCCTCTTTCCCTTCCTCTATGTCCCTCCCACTTTGTCTCTCGCCCTCTGACAAGTGGGGGGGATGCTGGTGGTGTGCGGGGGGGAAAGGAGGCGGACCAGTGGGGGGAATGCGCGTGGTGTGAGGGGGGGAAAAGGAGGCGGACAAGTGGGGGGAATGCGCGTGGTGTGAGGGGGGGAAAGGAGGCGGACAAGTGGGGGAAAATGCGCGTAGTGTGTGGGGGGGAAAGGAGGCGGACAAATGGGGAGAATGCGAGTGGTGTGTGGGGGCCTTCGCTAACGACGGGGAGTGGCGACTTGGGTAGACATGGGCGATAAGGGGAGATGCGTGTGGATGGGGGAAACTGAGGCGACAACGGGAGGCGAGGGCGTTGAGGAGCAACGCAAGAGACGAGGGTAAGTGCGGGAGACTCGAGTAAGCGTTTCAGACGCGGGAAAGAGTGCGAGACGCGGGCAGTGATGATGCGGGTAAGCGCGGGTGACCTCGGGTAAGCGCGGGAAACGCGGATAAGCGCGGGTAAGTGGGGATGACACGGGTAAGCGCGGGTGACGAGGGTAAGCGCGGGTGTCGCTGGAGAGCGCGGGAAACGTGGGTAAGCGTCGGAAGCGCGGGTGAGCGTGGGAGACAAGGACAACCTGGCGTGACGAGGGAAACGCTTGCGACGAGTGAAACATTGCGCGACGAGGGACGCGCGGGCGACGAGTGCATGCGCGAGTGCAGAAGCTCTCGTAACGTGGGGTTGAGGGAATCGCAAGGGAAGCACGGGCGATGAGGTGATGCACTCGCCACATACTAAGTGTGGGAGTCTGGACGAGGCGAGGATGACGCCTGAAGGCAGACTGAAGCCAAGTTTTTGTTGGGCGGGCCATGCTATGCTGGCCAATGCGTTACGGGCGTTGTATTGGAGGTAACCAGCAGCCTTTGCCGACCCATGACTGTGGTGCACTAGAACGGGTGTCCCGTCGCTGGCATGCAAAAATGGTACGGTAATAGCGTGTTTGGCTTGAAGCGGGTGCTCCTCAGCTATTGGCAAGACAGCGGGAGTGACGAGAGCTGGAAGGAAAAAAACGCTTCTACCTAAACTAGCTTCTATCGCTGTGCCGCGCGTTTTTTAGTTACGTGCCTACTCTAGTGGATTAGGAGTACCACTTGGTCGTCAAGTTATGTGAGAGGTGACCACGGCAACATGGTAGGCGATGTTCGGATGTGTTGTGCGACTGGGCACAGAAACCAATCAGAAGTGACCGTCGCACTAAGTTTTCCCTGGGTCGCGAGAGTTCTTTCAAACAAAAGAGGGTAACCCTGTTATTTACGACTTCAAGTTCAAGAATCTTGAACTTGAAAAATACCATGCTGTACTCGGGCTTTAAGTGCTTTTTTTTTATTTGTTTTTTTTAGGGATGTATTACACTATTCAATGCATACACCCACAGTCGTAACTGGTGAGGGCAGGAGGAGCACAGGCAGACCTAACTTGGCCTACCCTGGTCCCCCTGTGCCACCCTACGGTGGCTTGAAAAAAGTACTAGGTCTCTCCCAGATGGACTTGAACTCCTCGCTCCACGTCATCATCTCTCCACTTCCGCAAACTCTTTCCAGGGCCTTCTCTTCCTCCAATGGCAGGTGTTGCCACCTCCCATTGCCCTTATCTTTCCTCGGGTTACCAGTAATGCGCAGCCCTTCGCTGTAGATCCAAACGTGCCGCATGAAGTTGGCTCCAATCCTCCCAACCACCCGTTTAGGTTCGAAAGACGTTTTCCGAAACACTGCATCACATCGCTCCAGCCAGATGTGTCTGAAAGTGACCGCGATGAGAGTGGTTTCTGGAAAACCGGACGACGTGCTGTCTTCAGCGAATAGTAGCTCTTCCAGTGTCCCCGTTGGCCTCCCCGGATTGATCAAGCGGAGTGAGTCCTGAAGCGCGCCACACACCCCGCTAACAACCGGGCACTTCATCAGGCAGTGTGTTGGTGTTTCTTCCTGACCGCAGTATGGGCAGCATGCATGTGGTCCAAGAAAGGCAACCCTACTCCCCACTTGTAGGTTGTTACTGTGCAGCCTCAGTAGGATCTCTCGTGCCTTCGCTGGGACCGCCAGGGAGTCTCTCTTCGAAATGACTCTCCCCCAGTCAATCTTCTTCCCCCACGTCTCTTCCCACTTCTTCTGCTGCTTCGGTTGCGTGGTTGGCCTCCTAAGCAGATGCCTCAGTTTTTTCTGCGCCGTAGGCTTCTTCCCGTCACATAGGTACGAATCACGCAGTCGCGTAAGAGGGTCGCCCACTTGACCCAGTACCCGGCCGTCCCTAACCACCATCGGGGTTAGCACGCTTAGTCTCGCCGGCGTCTGGGCGCTCCTTCCCATATTTTTTACTTTTCCCTCGCTGTCCACAGATACCGCTTCGCAGCACAGCTCCTTGGCCTCCGACAGACCTACTTGGAAATAGCACCGATTCCCCTCCACCCCGCTGCCCAGTTGAACCACCGTGGAGGTTTTCGCAATTGCTTCGGGCGAGATTCTCTCCAGAAGTTTCGCTTTCCAATTGTCCGGTACCGCTTCCCAGGCCCTGAGTGCCCATCTCGCAGTGGCCGACCTCCCAGTTTGCTTTGTCAGCGTCCAAATGTCTTTGACACTCCACTCCCCCGCGTAGCTTTCCTGAAGCAGGTCACCCACCGTCAACTCCCTCAGGCATTCTGAGCCTTTCTGCCTGCCAAAAGGGCTGTTCCCCTGGTAGTGTATCCAGCGGCTGAACCAGAGCTGCTCCCGCGCCATCTCCCAGCGGTTTGCAGGTTCCGGCAGCTCCGGCAGCTGCTTGTCCCACACGAGTGGTGTAAGTGATTTCCAGCGCCCGCTCCCACACGTCCATTCCGCTAGTATTGCCTTGTGTGCCAGCAATGTCGCCCAGCCCAGTGGCATATTTGCCGCTCTGTCTTGCAGCCACTGTTTCATCGGGTTCCCTTCTAACAACGCCGCTCCCAGATTCCACAGCGCTTGGCTGCTCACCCTCTCCTTTGGGCTAATAACCCCCAAACCTCCCTCCTTTCTCCCCATGTGCGCGAGCAGTTCACTCCAAAGGATGAAGTGTTTCTCCTTGTCTGCACATCCCTTCGAGATAAAGTTGCGGCACAGCTTCAGTATCTTTTTCCATATCTGCTTCGGCGGCTGATACACCTGTGCTTGGAAAAGCACCACTGGCATCACATAGGTGTTCAGCACCGTCACCCTCGCCGTCGTTGTAACGTGAAGTTTCTCCCAATTGGTAAGTATGACGTTCACCCTGACCAGGGCTTTTTCCCAAGTAGGCTCCGCTCTCCCATCTGTTGTTATCCAGATGCCGAGTAATCTCTCTGGTGTCCCCCTCTCCGCCCAGTTGTAGTGCACATCTGCAGGTGGCTTGCCCGTCCTGTTCCTACCCAGTGGCATCACCGTGGATTTCCCTCGGTTAACGTGCAATCCGGATCTGTCACTGAAGTCCTCCAAGAGGCTCTGCGCCTTCTTGAGCTGCTCCTTCCCACGGAGCAGAAGCGTTGTGTCGTCCGCATACCCAAGGTATGCCAAGCCACCTTTCCCCCTCTTTCGTAATCCTAGTCTCCGTCGTTCCGCTTCCTGACTTAGCGGCTCTGCTGCGCAGATGAAGAGATAAGGTGCGAGTGGGCATCCTTGCCGCACTCCCGACTCAACCTCCACCCGCTCACCCAGCCATCCATTGACCAGCAGTTGCGTCGCCGCGTGGTCATGCAGTCCCTTGGTCCATTCCACAAAGGCCTTCGGAAAGCCCATACGCTCCAGGGTGCGAAACATGAAGGCTCGCAACACCGAATCGTAGGCTTTTTGAAAGTCTACAAGCAGTAAGTACCAGTCCTCTTTTCCTGTCACTGCTGCGTCAATAGTGTCCGCTACTACTTTAACAGCATCCGCCAACCGCCTGCCCGAGACGAAGCCGAATTGATTCTCCGAGATGACCTGAGATAGCACCCCCTTCATCCTGTTCGCAAGCAGTTTCGCCGCGATCTTGTACGTCGCATTTAGCAGGGTGATGGGCCTGTAATTCCCCAGATCCGTCCTCTCCCCTTTTTTGTGCAACAGGATTGTCACTGCCGTTGACGCGCTCCTTGGCAGCTCCGCTGTTTTTTCAAAGCCTCTCATGAAATCCATTACCGACTCCCCCAGCAGGTCCCAGTTGTCTTCAAGCAGTTCCTTCGGCAGGCCGTCTGCCCCTGGCGCTTTCCCCCTTGGCAGTTCTCGCATCGCCCGTCTAACCTCCTTCTCTGTCCAGGGTGCTATGAGTCCCTGCCTTGCTTCCGCGCTCAGTGTTTTCGTTGGGTCCATCGGCCACTCTTCCAACTCCGCCACTTGCTGTTTTGCTCCAAAAAGTTTGGCGTAGAAGTCGGATGCCGCTGTCAAGACCTCCCTCTCCCCTTCGTATTTTTTGCCGTCATGTACAATCTCCTTGATCGCCGTTTTCGCCTTTCGCGAAGCAATCCTCTGAGTTAGGAATTTGTTCGCGATTTCGCCGTTCATCTCCGCACCAATCCCTGCCATTGTTTGCTTCCGCCTCCGCTGGCTATCGCGGTACGCCTTGAGTTGTGCCTCGTACTTGGTCAGCTCCGCATATTTCCCTCCTTGACTCGAGTCCGCCATAAACTTTTGTCGCAGTGCTGCCACCCTATCCTCCAAATGTGCTATTGTCTTTCCAATCCTCTTTCTTTCCTCCCTTGCGTGAGCTTTGAGGCTGGCCTGCAGCCCTGCGAGTGTGGAGTGCAGGTCTGGCTTGCCGGTCCCACCTTGCTCCGACAGCACCTGCCGGATGGTGTTCCGTACCCCTGGGTGTTTCGTCTGATCCGCATGCATCCTCCATAGCCCCGGGCCCTGCGCCTCTCTTGTCTGCGCGGTCAGTACTGTGGTGATGCCAAACCAGTGGTCCGTGACGTCCGGCGGCGATGCCGAGTGATAAGCATCAGCTACCAGCGGAAGCATGGAGGACGATGCCAGAGCGCGATCTATGCGGGAGCTTGACAACGTTGGCCTTGCTAAGAAGGTGTATTCCAGTCGCGATGGGTACAGCGTCCGGAAAACATCACGTAAGTCCCACTTAGAGCATATGTGCAGGAGCCTCCTGTTTTCCGCATCCGAGCCTTGCCTCGACGTCTTGTCCATGATGGGGTCGGCCACAATGTTGAGATCTCCTGTAAGGAGCACATGTCCCACATGCGTTAATGAGTCTACAAACGGGGCTAAGCAGTCCCTGAAAAAACTCCCTCTGGATGTTGCTTGCGCAGGAAGGTACACTGCTACCAAGGTCCATGACAGTTCCCTCCAGCTCAGCGATACTGCTAACAGACGTCCTGATGCATGCCGTTGGACACCACCAAAGTTAACCTCGCTGTTGAAACTTAGCACCGCAACCCCGCCTGCTGCACCACCTGGGTCCACTACTGCAGCTGCTTCTGCCTTAATCTGGGTCCAGAAATTGTGATCTGCCTGAAGTCTCGTGTCTGTGAGTACAACCACTCCTTTTGATTTCCTGAGCCAGTCGTGCAGGTTCTCCCTTTTCACCGCTCTTCCTATCCCATTCACATTGAGCGCGGTGATGCAGAGTTCTTGCCGTTTATTCATTGACCCACTGGTGAGACCCCCTTCGCATCCACGGGGTAGAAGTTACCAGCGTTGAGATCCGCTTCACAGCTCTCGATGTTAGTGTTACAGCGATCCACCGATCCAGAACTCTTGTTATAAGCACTAAGCCGCACAGCACAGCAGATGCTACCGAGATACTAATCACAGCTCCGCATACAATCACTTCATGATACTTCTGAAGGCTGTCCTCCAGTATGTTCTCTTCCACGGGTAACTTCCCCCTGACTCCTTGGCAGGACCCTTGAGGAACTCCTTTCGGAGGGCCGCGACATTGATCGCTCCCTTGCTGTTGCGCGTAGCTGCACCCGCCATGGTCAGGTTGGTTGTGTGGCGAACAGAGGCGACATGAGCGGCTGCAAGCTCGAGACTGTTGCCGTGTGCCTTGCCGCAGGCATCTATGACACAGATCCAATCTTCGCGTGATCCGCCAGTTGAAGTGAGAACAATGGCCGGGTCGAGCAGAGTCACTTTTAGTGAATCTGTGACTTTTAGCGAGGCCGCTGCGAGGAGTGGGAGAGGGAGGGGGGTCAGTATCATGCGTGGTGAAAAAGGCGAGACAGTCAGTGCATGGCGAGAGAGCTGGAGTACCGTTAACTTCATGAATACGTTTAACCGTAAGGTTCCATTTAACAATGTTGGCCTGACGGTCAGTGACGTAGTCGTCGTGGTAGCGTGTCATGTGATGGCCGTTGCAGTAGTCACAGTTGAGCGAGGGGAAGTGCAGCAGCAGCTTCTTCCCATTCATAGCAGGGTCAACGATGAAGTGACGCCAGCGGTAGAGATCGTTTTCGTGCTGGATGAGAAGGCCAAGAATCTTGTCTGTGTCCATCCCTAACACCGGATCTTGCACGCGGTGGAAACCATAACCTTCCTTAAACGGTGTCTTCCCCCTCTTCACCAACCACACAATCACCAGGAACTTGCGGATTCGCTCCGGAGTCAGCTCTGCCGGGACCCCCTTCAGCACCACTTCAAAGGCGTTCGGGTGGAGGGAGCGAGCGCGCACATAATCCGCATTCTCTGGAAAGTGCCATGTCAACTTCAGAGAGGTACCGTTAAGGCAGTCATGAGCAACAGCACGCTTCCAGACAAAAGCAGCATCCTTCTCATGGACGAAGGTGACTTGAACACGACCAAAGCGCTCCTTCGACAGGTAAGTCGGCTGGAGTTTCTGAAACTTCGTTGTTGCAGGCGCATCAGCAGAGAGTTCCTTCTTCCAGTGGACCAGGTGCGCCATGACCGATTCCATGGTACGAGGAACCTCCTCAATGTGCTTATCTGGGATCAGCAAGGTTAGCGTATAACAGATATGCGCAGCAACAAGACCAGCCATGACAGGGTCAGCTCCTTCATCCGAGTCGTCACTGAGATAACCAGATCCATCAGCGTCTACGTCTTCTTCCTCTTCAGGGAACTCCATGTCAGCCTCAGCATCCGGCGACATTGACTCAGGCATCTCCGGCTTACGAAGACTCTCTTGTTTGTTGACTGTTTCTTCCGCGTGTCCCTTCCCTTTCAGTGCAGACAGCCTGGCAGCGGCTATTGACGAAGACTCTGGGCGATCCACATGAACAGGGCCCGTTATCGGCGTATCAGCAGCATTGTCGTTGCTTAGAGCTCCATCAGCCCTCCTTGGCGTGACAGGTGCACTGAACGGCTGCTTACGAGCAGCAACCTTGGCGTTGGCCTTCTTAGCACGTGACTTTGGCGGCATGATTGTAGCTTCTGCTTGCTGACAAGTGTGATCTGGTTGCTTGATAATAATAGGAAACCACTTATATGTTGGGTGGTCCATCGGAGTATTGTCCTTGGTAATGTCTTCATTGTCAGAAAACCGAAGTACTGAGTCTTGGGATTCTCGTTGCGCGTTGCTCTTAGGGAAACTCCAGTGAGCACTGAAAAAAGTTCCTTGGGAGTTTACAGCCTCGGGATCCACTGGAGTTTGATAAGCCTTAAACATGTTCGCTGTATGAACACAATTTGTTATGTCACTTATCCATCTCGATGCAAGGAATCCGGAGAACCGTGTTAAAGCCCCATCAGGTAAGGATTCAGTGGACATTGGGCCTTCCGAAGCGCTCAAGGTAGAATCCATGGCGGTCCTGGTGCCTCCCGTCTGCGGTGCCGATGGATCCATTGGCCAATACATACCGTACCCCAAAAAGACCTCGAACCATGTAAGTTTCCCCTTACATCCTACCGTACCGTCCTTAAGTGCTTGTGACGCCTCGGTACGTCCAATTGGTACAGTTGCCAGATGTTCCATTCTGGATAGAGCTCACACTTTACAGGTAAAAACGAACCGAACTGGTGATATTGACTCGAAAGGTTGCCGCCTTGCTCGACTGTTACTGCGCCTTGGGATTGCCGTGTGCTTGTGGTGCATCCGCGGCAGCCATGGCAACAGCCAGGCGTCAGCAGCATGCACCGCCTCCACACACACGAGGCTCCGAGCCGTCACGCATCAGCTCGTTCTCTTCGATGCTGCACCTCCCTCCGACTCGTAGAACCCCTTCTCGCCCTCGTGATCGGAATCGTGCTACTTGAGGCTTCCTTTAGCCATTTCCTTTAGCCATTTCCTCACCACCTCGTCTGTACTACTAGCTTCCTGCCATCGTGTCCCGAATTGATCATCTCCGGAGGTGGTAAAATTGCGGAGGTTTGTTACAGCACGAGCGATGCGCGTCTTAAGGCGAAGCTTCTGCGCAAATCCCCAGCCTCTTCCCTGACGTCGGACGGCTGATTTAAAATCGCTCGTTTCACTCCTTGAGACGGAGTACATACTCGCGCGGCAGCAGCGATGGGCGTGCTGGCGAAGCTGCTGTACGTACTCGTGGAGGACGACGACGGGGAGCAGCAGCGCGCGGGGAGTAGTAGTAAACTCGCAGCCGAGGCAGGCGGAAAGGGCGCGCGTGCGGCGGTGCGCTACACCAAGTCGGTGCTGTCCAGCACGCTGCAGCTCATGGGGTGCAAGTCCCGCCACGCCGTCAAGGTGAGACGTGCCTCGCCGTCAGGGTGAGACGCGCCACGCCGTCAGGGTGTGACCGGTCCGTGTTGCACCGTGAGATCATATCATACCTACTGGGACCTGCGCATACCTCCTCCCTCACCCACGACATTCTCGGTTCTTTTGGTTTCGCCTTCACGTTTGCAGTCCTCTCTTTCTCTCTTACTTGCGCTCCTCTCCCTCACCAAACACACGCAGATCAGCGAGCGCGTCTTCCAGATGCTGCTGCAGCAAGTCACCAGCCGGCGAGTTTCCGGCCATCGGACGGACGTGGCGCACCGATCACGGATGGCAAACGGATTCGACGGTACCCAGCGATTGGCCAGGCCAAACCGAGAGGATTCCGGCGCTGTTCTGGCCACCAGCGCCAGCCATGATAATCACAGTTGCCGTGACAATAACGGCCGTGACAATAACGAGCGGACAGAAAACAGGGCAGCAGCAGGGGGGTCGAGTGCGGGCGGGGGGGACACAGTGAGGGGTGTGAGCGTGTCTTTGAAGCGCAGCACGTTTCTGGACGTGGTGTGCCGGGCGCTGGCGGAGTATCGCTACCTCAGCGCCGACCAGCGCAGCGACCTCGCCCTCGCCTGCAAGTGAGTGCACCGCACTAAACCGCACCGCACTGTACCGCTACTGTTTCTGGTGTCTCAGGCGCTCGCGGAGTATCGCTACGTCAGCGCTGACCAGCGCAGTGACCTCGCCCTCGCCTGCAAGTGAGCCCCTGCATACCGCTCTGCACCGCACTGCACTGTTGCACTGCACCGCTGCCCACACTGTAAAGATTACTGAGTTCTTTTGATCTGTCACGGCCGTTGTGGTGGAATTGCGTGCTTTGTGTGCTGCTGCTTGCTGCTGCCATGCAGGGTGCGTGAGAGGAAGATGTCAGTGACGGTGTTCCTGTGTGGCGCCAGCGGCTGTGGCAAGTCCACCCTCGCCTCCCTCCTGGTATGCTGCACACCTGCCTTCTCTGCTCTGCCTTCTCCTTCCCTCCTCCCCTCCTTCCCTCCTTCCCTTCCTCCCTCTTCACTCCCCCTCTTTCCCTCCCTCTCTGCCTCCCCCTCCCCACCCCCCATTCTTCCTTCTCGCGTGACTGCCATTCATCCTTCTTCGCCTATGCCTCTCGGGTCCACCACCTCCCTCACATGCTCCCTCCCTCACATGCTCCCTCCCTCACATGCTCCCTCCCTCACATGCGCCCTCCCTCACATGCTCCCTCCCTCACATGCTCCCTCCCTCACATGCTCCCTCCCTCACATGCTCCCTCCCTCACATGCCGCACGCACCATGGGCGGCGGCAGCAGCGGGGAAGGCACCTCGCTCACATGCTCCCTCCCTCACATGCTCCCTCCCTCACATGCTCCCTCCCTCACATGCTCCCTCCCTCACATGCTCCCTCCCTCACATGCCGCACGCACCATGGGCGGCGGCAGCAGCGGGGAAGGTGTCGGAGAACCTTCCTCCGCTCAGCCGCCGCTCTTCTTCATGCATCTCCTTCTCACCCTGCACCTGCTCTTCACCCTGCACCTGCTCTTCTTCCTGCACCTGTTCTTCTCATGCCGACTCTCCTGTTTCCTCCTCCCTGTTGCACAGCCTCACTTACCCACATGAAAGAGCCTGGTCTCTCACCTCGTAGGTTCCCTCTTAGTGTCGTGCTGTCGTGTGCTAGAGCCTGAGACAATCAGATTCACTAGTGTAAGAGAATAACAACGAGAAAGCATCGATGGGTTGGAGGTGAGTGACCTTACCCCACCCCTGGCTGCACATTGCGGCTCGGGGTTGGGGTTCATTGGTTTCACATTTCGCCCTTCGGAGTCTTTCCCCCTTTTTATCTCAACCGCTCTTATCCTGTTTCCCCCCTTCTACACCCTCGCTCCTAACAGTAACTTCGCTACATTCTACACCTATTACTTATATTCTTATTCCTATCTCATCTTCCTATGGACTTAGTATGAAGCCCACTCTATACCATCATTCTACTGTTATTGCATACGCATTAAGTGCATATGCGGTGACAAAGGCACCTCGCTCACATGCTCCCTCCTGCCCCCCCTTCCCCCCGGTGCAGGCATCACGGGTGGGCATCACGGCGGCGTCGACCCACTCCGTGCGCCACACGATCCGTGGCTTCAGCAGTCCAGAGAACTGCCATGCCTCGCAAACTGCCTTCCGCTCTTGCATACCCCCCCTCCCCCCACTGCCCCCTCCCGTACGCCTCTCCCCCCTCCCCGGCAGGCGTCGCGGCTGGGCATCACAAGAGTGGTGTCGACGGACTCGCTGCGCCACATGATGCGCGGCTTCAGCAGCCGCGAGGCCAACCCGCTGCTGTATGCCTCCACGTACCAGGCAGGCGAACACCTCGACCCCGCTGCTGTTGCTGATGCCAAGGCCAGGAAGAAGGCGGAGAAGCTGGGAGGGAAGCACGGCGGCGCACAGGCGGACACACAGGCTGCCGCAGCACAGCGAGACTGGGAAGGAGGCCGGGAGAGGAGGCTGGCAGCTGGGGAGGTTGGGGGGCAGGTGCGGCTGAGAGAGATGCAGGGCGCTGTGGATCTGAGAGAGATGCAGGGCGCTGTGGATCTGGGCGCTGGTGAGAGCAGAGGCGCGGTAGGATTGGGGGGTCGGGTGGGGGGAGGGCAAATAGGCGGAGAAGGGAACAACGGGGGAGAAGCTGCAGTGACAGGGGGAGGTGGGGGTGGGAGGGATGAGAGGGAGATGGGAGAGGCGGTTTGGGATGGTCGGCCAAGCGTGACAGGTTTGGACAGGGAGAGGAGTGGGGAAGGAGGCAGTGGAGGGAAAGGGAGAGATTTGGGGAGTGGGATGGATGCTGTGAATGGGAAGGAGCCAATGAGTGAGAAGGAAGTAGTGAGTGAGATGGAGGCAGTAAGTGAGAGGGAGGGGGTGAGTGAGAGGGAGATGGTGATTCAGGGGTACAAGGCGCAGAGTGAGATGGTGATAGGCAGTGTGGAGCAGCTGCTGTGCAAGTGGGAGCGCTGCCATGAGTCCGCCATCGTGGAGGGCGTTCACCTCAGCCTCAACTTTGTGGTGCGCTTTAGGGTTGCCTGCATTCCACGTGGCACCTGTATCCCACCCACGTGGCACCTGCATCCCACGTGGCACCTGTATCCCACATGGCACCTGTATCCCACGTGGCACCTGTATCCCACGTGGCACCTGCATCCCACGTGGCACCTGCATCCGCATGCCTCCCCATGGCAGATGGAGCTGCTGAAGCGGCATCCTCTATCATTCCCTTTGTGATGAACTTCGGCAACGAGGCGAAGCACATGGAGCAGTTTGTGGTGCGCGCCAAGTACATGACGCTGGACCCCCTGTGGCTCACCCTTGTATTCCCCATGCCACCTCCATCCCCCATGCCATACCATGGCAGATGGAGCTGTTGAAACGGCACCCCACGATCATCCCGTTTGTCATCTACATCGGCAACGAGGCGAAGCACATGGAGCGGTTTGCGGTGCGCGCCAAGTACATGACGCTGGACCCGCGGCGCAACAAGTATGTGCGCTACATGCGCAACATCCGCGCCATCCAGGACTACCTCGTGCGCCGCGCCGACAAGCATCTGATCCCTAAGGTGTGTGCGTCGTACATGTGGTGCAGTATGGTGGGCCCTTTTCTGCAACAAGCACGTGCGCAACATCCGGGCGAGTCAGGACTACCTCGTCCGGCGAGCCGATATGCACCTTATTCAGGAAGTAGGCTGCAACTGAGAACCTCCTTGTGCACACGGGCCAAGGTGTGCCGGACCTAGGGATGAGCAATTCGAGGCGAACTGAACAGGTTTTTTTTTTGGCCTAAATTGTTCGGGGCGAACGTGTTCGGTGTTTGCCCGAACACGTTCGCCGTTCGCCCAGCTCAGCTCGCCGAGGCGCGTCGAACACGAACGTGTTCGTGTTCGACACGGGCCTTCGGCAAACACCAATGTGTTCGTCGACGAATAGGCCCGCGACCAATTTTTAGGTCGCGGGCCTTGGTGTTTGGGCTCAGATCTGGCCTTTCGCAGTTAGTGAAGTGCAGATCTAGCATTTCGCCATTGCTTAAGTGCAGATCAAGCATTTCGCCGTTGCTTAAGTGCGGATCGAGCATTTCGCCGTTGTTTAAGTGCGGATCAAGCATTTCGCCGTTGCTTAAGTGCGGATCGAGCATTTCACCGTTGCTTAAGTGCGGATCTAGCATTTCGCCGTTGCTTAAATGCGGATCGAGCATTTCGCCGTTGCTTAAGTGCAGATTTATCATTTCGCCGTTGCTTAAGTGCGGATCTAGCATTTCGCCGCTGCTTAAGTGCGGATCTAGCATTTCGCCGTTGCGCGCTGGCACTGGATGGATGAAGCAGGGCGGGACTGGCTTGGGAGGTGGGGGGAGAGAATGTGCGACGATTTGAATTTTACTCTATATTGAATTTCCCCCTGGGCGAACACGAATATGTTCGCCACGAACATGTTCGTGTTCGCCTGTTGCAGCAATTCGTTCGCCTCCTAGGGCGAACGGCGAACACCTGTTTTCACTCAAGTCGTTCGCCGAACCGAACACTGTTCGGTTCAGCAGAAGGCTATGTTCGTCAGGGGGCGAACACGAACATGTTCGAGTTCGCCCCCTGCTCATGCCCGGACCCGCGAACCGCAGGTGAACAACACGACTCGATTCGACACGTGGAGGTTTTCTTCGGATTGAAAGCCCTGCTGCTGAAAGAGCACATGGATGGGGAAGAGGGAGTCTTGGGCCCCCTTCCACGTGTCGTAGAGAAGTAGGGCTTTCAACCCCCGCGTCTCCCCTCCACCCCCCACACTTCCATCTCCCCCCTCTCTCGCAGGTGAACAACACGAACATGGACAAGAGCGTGGCGGCCATCCACGCCACGGTGTTCACCTGCCTGCGCCACCGCGCAGCCGGGGAGAGCATGTACAGCCGCGCCTCCAACACGCTGCCACTGCTGCACCACGAGTACGACACACAGTACACCGCATCTGGACTCGGCTCCAAAGGCATGCTCTACGTCATACAGAGAGAAGGCAGTCTGAGGGAGGGCAGCCTCAGGGAGGGCAGTGTGCGCTCCTCTGCCTCTGACCTCCCGGATCCGCTCTCTGGTCTGCCCACGCGGGCCGTCAGCCTCCCCACGTACGCCTTTGGTGCTGATAGCAGCGTGTCGGGCGCTGCAGCAGCTGCAGGGGAGCCGTACCCGCCTGCTGCTGCCCACACTCGCCTCTCACCCCTCCCACCTGACTTCCCACCTGATGGTTCTCCACATGGTGACCCACCTGGCACGGAGGCGTCTCAAAGCCACGGCCCGCCCTCCCTGTCAACACTGGCCTCCCGGCCGCCGTGCTCCTTGCGAGTGTCAGAGGGCAGCACAGGCACCACCTCATGGGGGCCCTCTCTACAAGCAGGCGCAGCTCATGCGTGCGTGTATCCAGAGGAGCTGTCAGACGGGTATGCCTCGGGCTACAGTTCAGGGGTACCGCCCAGAGGGCCCAGAGACCGCTTCGCTTTCGCAGCGTCTTTTCCAGCAGGGGCGCAGGGTCTTCCCTGGCAGGCAGGGCACGGGCAGGTGCCACCTCCCCCAGCTGTCGCCATCCCCCTGCTGAACCTCTCAGAGACCCCGTCGGCTACGGAAGGCTCGCTGGAGTCCCCCAGTGCGCTGCTGAGCTCTGGGGTGAGTGCGTGCTCCACGCCCAGGGTAGGTGCACCTGGTGCAGGCGCATCTCTAGGGGCATCTGGTGGGGGCGGTGGCAGCGTGCTGGCGCCCATCCACGTGCGCTTCAGCGGCCGCACGGCCTTCCCCCGCAGTGCTGACGTGGGCAACAGCAGCGGGGGGGAGGGCCTGGCGGAGCGCGAGCGGGAGAGGCGGGCGAGAGGAGGTGCGGCAGCAGCAGCGGGAGGAGCGGTGGGAGAGGTGGGGGTGATGGGGGGGATGGGAATGGGGCGGCTGGCGAAGGCGATGGACGGGGTGAGGATGAGCGGGGGAGGGCAGTTTGCAGCGCACATGCCCAGCTTCTACGGCTCGCCTGCCAGCTGCACGCACGCCCTGCAGAAGAAGGAAGAGGTGCGCCCGCTGTGCCCTGTCTGGCTTCACTCTCTGCTCTCTGCAATCTGTGTGTGTGCACATGCACAGGCAAGCAATCCATGTGTTTGCTGCCCACTCTTCAGGCATTTTGTGTGGGCACAGGCGTTGGAGCACGCGCCACGTCAGTCAGCATTGGCAGTAATGAGACAGATGAGGAGCAAGTTAGATGACAACCAGACAACAATTGTCTGTGCTCGTCCTCCCTCCCTCCTCCTCGTGTGAAGCCACAGGTATCAGAGCACGTAACGGCATCAGGCAGTGCCAGCGTGTGTTTCACATAGATTCCTCTGCCCTCCCTCGCCGTGGCAAGCCACAGGTATCAGAGCATGTGGCGGCATCAGATAGTGATGACGACGAGGAGCACATGCGGGATGCTGCTGACGTCAGCTCCAATGCTGCCTTCTCCTCCGAAGGCTCCGAGCACGACGAGGAGGTGAGGGGATGAGGAGGTGAGGGGATGAGGAGGTGAGGGGATGAGGAGGTGAGGTGAGGGGATGAGGAGGTGAGGGGATGAGGAGGTGAGGTGAGGGGATGAGGAGGTGAGGGAATGAGGAGGTGAGGTGAGGAGATGAGGAGGTGAGGGGATGAGGAGGTGAGGTGAGGGGATGAGGAGGTGAGGTGAGGGGATGAGGAGGTGAGGTGAGGGGATGAGGAGGTGAGGTGAGGGGATAAGGGTGAGGGGATGAGGAGGTGAGGTGAGGGGAGGTGAGGTGAGGGGATGAGGAGGTGAGGGGATGAGGAGGTGAGGGGATGAGGAGGTGAGGGGATGAGGAGGTGAGGGGATGAGGAGGTGAGGGGATGAGGAGGTGAGGGGATAGAAGAGGTGAGGGGATAGAAGAGGTGAGGAGATGAAGAGGTGAGGGGATGAAGAGGTGAGGGGATGAAGAAGTAAAGGGAAGAAGAGGTGAGGGGATAAAGAGGTGAGGGGATGAGGAGGTGAGGGGATGAAGAGGTGAGGGGATGAGGAGGTGAGGGGATGAAGACATGAGAAATGAGGCTGTTAGCATTTTGATGCGTATGTTGAGCAAGAGGAGGTGGACACATGCAATGCAACGAGGGGGTCCTAGTGAAGCTGTGATCCTGTGTGCTGGGTTTTGAACTTATCGGGAAGGTAATCTGTGTCCCCTCTATCTCTGTCCCGCATGTCCCGCGTGTCCCCCCTTGCAAACTCACTGGCCACCAGGAGGGCTCAGTGGCGAGTGACGAGTCGTTCAGCCTGTCGGAGGGCGGCACGGACGACGACATTGGCGAGGGCGACAGCGCACAGCCCCTCCCCCACCACCTCTCCCTCTCCGCTGCTGCCGTGCCACCGGGCGGCGAGCTCAACGTCTTCCTTGATGCTGCCAGCCTGCCCCACGTGCTGCCCTCTGCCTCCTACTATGGCACTCACGGCAACTATGCCAACCACACCAGTCTCGACGCTCAAGGCAACTATGGCACAGTACCCCGTGACAATGAACCTATGGGGCACCGTGCTCTTGGGGCTTGGGGGCAGCACTACACTGCCCTGCAAGAGGGGGCTGCTGGATATGCAGGCGGGGCAGCACCACCGGCAGCAGCAGCTGGTGCTTTTGCTGCCTGGTCGCATTCCCTGCAGCACACAGCCGGCCGTCCTCACCCCCCACTCCATCTGCACCGCGTTCCCTCGGCACCTGGTGCTACAGGTGCTGCAAGTGCTGCTTCCCGTGCCGGCCTGCCTCCCTGTCCCACAGGCCACTCCACATCGTCTGCCCACTTCCCGCGCCGTGGGGCGGATCCCTTGCCACCTGCTGCACGGGCCTTTCCTCCCACGCCAGGCGCTGACTCGGCTGCAGCCACGGCAGCAGCAGCCACCGAAGGGACTGTTGGGATCGCTGCAGCTGCAGCCACGGCAGCAGCAGGGGCCTCCAGGGCGCAGGGGGGCCGCGAGTGGGGCATAGGCAGGCGAGCAGGCGCAGGGGCGGGCGTGGTGCTGGGGAAGTCCAAGTCCATGGGTGGGATGAGGGAGAGAGAGGCCGGGGTGAGGGAGGTGGGGGAGAGGGAGGCCGGGCGCATGCGTGTGAGGCCGTCGCGGCCCGGGGCTGCAAGGCGGTTCTCAGACACGGGTGCAGCTAGCAGAAGGGGATGGGCGGCGCTGGAGACAACTCTGCAGGGCGGTGCGTTAGTGCTTCAAGAGAGGGAGAGCTTGCAGCCACGTGGGATTGCATTGCAGCAAGAAAGACACATGGCACAGCAGCAGCAGCAGCAGCAGCAGCCGCTGCAAACTGGCAGGGAATAGGTGTATGGTAATGGAATACCGATCTGGTCTGGTGCTTAGGGCAGGACAGTGAGGGGTGGTACCTTGTAGTTGCATTGGAGGACGGTGGTTCACAATTACAAGTGTCAGCATGCTGTGCATTGGCAGCCAATGAGATTGGCTTGCCACAAGGTGTATACTGTGTTAGAGTAAAGGACGTTTGGATAGGATAGGAATGCCTTAGAAGAGCTTAGTAGCAGAAGTCTTACCGTAATACCCCGGATAGAAGCGCACCTGCGCTTATAATAAAACATTGTTTTTTGGGGGGGTGCGCTTATAATTGAGTCAGATTTATAAGCGCATGCGCTTGTATAAAGGGAAAAATGAAAATCAATTTTGAACACACCATTGTGAAGCTCTCAATAAGGCGAATTCAACCGACCATGCACCAAGTGGGATCGTGCATGGTTTTCAGGCAGAAACCGCAGCGGTTCGGTTTACCACCGCACAATGTTGTCTGGAAACATAGAATGTGACAGCCGTGACGATGATGTTGTCGTGCGGCCCAATCAGAGCCGCATGCGCTGCGAGGCATGTGCATTCGGGCAGAACCATCTCGAAGGTTCGGCAAGATTCTCTGCCAGCGCAGCGTAGATGCTGCCACGCAGGCGCCTCTACGGGAGTGGGCGGGGGTTTCCTGCCTGTCATCGACGAGGAACCCGAGCCGTCACACAGCAGGGGTCACCGTCGTTGCCCATTTCTTCACCCTCTTCTCTGATTTTTTCATTCAGTTCCTTGTCAACCCCGCCTGGCAGGCGAAGCCATGGCGGAATTTAGTGGGACGAGCATCCTCTTCAAGAAAAAGCCACGCCGCACATGGCGACTTACCGAAGACGGGTGGTATACCCGTGAGCCACCAGCGCCTCCAGTGCCACCGGATCCCCCTGCACCCCCTGCTCCTCCTGCTCCCCCTGCACCCCCTGCTCCACCCGCTCCTCCCGCACCTCCCGCTCCTCCGAATCCGCCTGCTTTTGCCACGGCAGGTGCTCACCAACGGCCCGTGCTCCAACTGTATTTACCAGCCACGTTCGACGAATGGTTGGCTGAAGCGGACACACCGAAGGCCCGCGATGCACGCATCCAAGCTCCAGCGACTGCACCACGGTGGGGACAACCAGAATCCTGCGCGTGGGATGAGTCGGCTGTGGGCGCCGACGATGATGTGGCTACCGATAAACATGACAGCGGCGCCGGCGAAGCTGGAGGCGACGGTGAAGCTGGTGGCGACGGTGCAGCGGGCGACGAGGAAGACGTGTTCCCCGACCGTGACGAGGACGAGGACGGTGTGGAGTCCTGGTGGCGCGACGCACCACGCGCGAAGATGCCGGTACCGACATATCCGCCCCTTAATAAAAAACGCCCCCACCCGTCTACCGAGAATCGAGATGCCCGCCCCCCCTCCCCCAGGCACAAGCTGAATCAACATAAGCGGCAGTCCTACACCGCCCAGGAGAAGTTGAGGTGGCTCGTGCGGCTCGAGCTTGCGGCTTCGGTGAGCGAAGTGGCGCGGGAGTCAGGCATTCACCGAAAATGTCTGACAGAATGGAAAGCCCAAGCGGATGCGCTCAAGGCTGCACACGGAGCACGGATGCGACTTCACGGGCGCGGGAGGTCGTCTTGGTACCGCCCCATGGAGTTAAAGGTGTACGCGCAACTCCTCGACTGGCGACGCCGCGGAGTTGCGGTTTCGGTCGGCCGGCTGCAAGAGTGGTCCAAAGAAGTGATGAAGGTTCTATACCCGGACGTCAAGTGGAAAGCCAGTCAGCGGTGGACGGAGCGGTTCCGCAGGCGGTGGAACCTCAGCGTGCGCATGAAAACAAAGGTGGCACAGAAAACACAGGAGCGTAAGTGGGTCGTTTACTGCTGATTTTGGTGGGTACCCGATTGCGCTTAGTTTTTTTCGCATGTCTCCTATGCGTCATACTAATTTGGTTTACTGTATGTACCTTTCTCCCTGTTCTGCAGACGTGGCTGAGCAGTGCAATGATTTTTGGCAGTACGTACGTGACGCCCGTCACGAATACGACATTGACAACCGCTACATCATCAACGCCGACCAGACACCGCTGTGGTTAGAGATGCCGGCGACGACCACCGTGGAGCAGACGGGCGTGAGGTCGGTGCCCATTCGCAGCGGTGGGTACCAGAAGGAGAGAGTGACCGTCATGCTTGCGTGCACGGCGACGGGCGAGAAGCTGAAGCCGTGGGTGTTTTTCAAGCGCAAGACACTCCCCAAGGGTGACTTCCCGAACGGTAAGTGATCGTCCACCGTGTTTATTCCCGTTACTACCTGAGTCGTTAACTGTTCTTTTTCGTTGCGTGCAGATGTTGTGGTCGGCTGCCAAGCCAACGGGTGGATGGAGGCCGCAGGCGTCATCGAGTGGCTCAACACGGGCGTGGTGCCGTTCCTGAAGCCGAAATTCGGCCTGCAGAGTCGTAGCGCCATGCTGGTGCTCGACTCGTATCGCGGTCACCTGACACCAGAAGTCAAGGCGAGATTCGCGGCGCTCAACATCGTGCCTGCTATCATTCCGGCGGGTTGCACGGCAGACCTGCAGCCCCTCGATGTGTCGATCAACAAAAGCTTCAAAGCAAGCATTCGTCAGCAGTACCAAAATTGGTTTGAGGAGGACGGCATGAACATCCTGACCCCGGCAGGTGAGTGACGGCATGTGCTCCCGTCTGCAAATCTTGAGCTTGAATGCATGTTTACTTGTCTCATGTTTTCCCCGCCCCACTCCGTGTGATGCAGGGAACATCAAGAAACCACCTCCGGAGGTGGTGCTCAAGTGGATTTCACGGGCCTGGAAGGCGGTGCCCGCCGACCTCATCAAGAAAGCCTTCCTCACTTGCGGCATCAGCAACGCCCTTGATGGGAGCGAAGACAAACTGGTGCTAGCGCACCGAAGGTGCCAGTTGTCCCATGAGGTGGAGGTGGACGACGACATCCAGGCAGATGGGTTCTGGGGCAACAACTCCACGGAGCCTGAGTCGGACGAGGAGGAAGAAAAGGCAGTAGGGTAGACTAGGCAGGTTGAAAGGTGTAGTGCAGGACAGCAGAGACCACCCTTGTATGTGATAGTCATTCTTAATGGAAAGTTTAGAACATGTAGGCTAGGTAGGTTAAAAAAAATGAAATTCTTTTTTTTTTTTAACTAAACGAGTGCGCTTATAATAAGTCAAGAATTCCAAAGGGGTGCGCTTATAATTGAGGATCGGCCATAAGCGCATTGCTCCAGATACAAGCGCATGCGCTTAACATAGGCCTGCGCTTCTATCCGGGGCCATACGGTAGTTGTAGGAACTCTGATCAGAGTGAATGCAGATGACAACGTTGAATAAAACAGAGATTGCACACATAATAAATAGTTCCTAGCTAGCCATGTACTCTGAGGGGTACATTCCTTTATTCTAACTGTTTTACAGGCATTTCTACAGTGACTCTGACTGTTGTACTACTTGTTACCAAGTCGCTGCATGTAACTTGTACATACGGTTACGCCTGTTGCTATTCCTCGATGGTAAGTCAAACGTCGGTCCAGATGGTCAGCAGTCGCGACAGTTGACTCTTGCGACTGTTGACCTTCCTGCCCTTGATACGGGCTGAACCGATACTGCAGTTGTTGCTGCTTCGGTAGGGACTGGAGCGATACTGCTGCACCTATGGGAATGCTAAGTGTAATTCCCTTTATGCTTCCTTCGAACGACTCCGCACAGATCCGAGCAGTACTCGAACTTCTGACGTGGTAGTTTCTTCGTCACAAAGTCAGCTGCCATTTCGCCAGTCGGGCAGTAGGTGAGCTGGACCTGTCAGATTTATATGACATAGCTGTTTTAGGCTATAGTGGGGTAGCACATATGAGGTACGACTTTCTAGGGTTTGTACTTGTACCCAACTTTCCCTTAGTCAATCCATTCTCGTTCATTTTCTCATGGTATCAGAGCAGGTTCCCCTGTGGGAACTGTTCCTAGGGCCCACCACCTTTTTTCCTGCCCGGAGCGCGCTCTACTCTGCCCGAGTCGCGCTCCCCTCTTTTGACCCTGTCGCGCCGCCTTAGCGGCCCCGTCGCGTCGCGCTTGCGGCCTCGTCGCGTCGCCCTCGCGGCCCCGTCACGTCGCGCGGCCCTAGCGGCCGCGTCACGCCGCCCTCGCGGCCCCGATCCGCCGCCCTCGCGGCTCCGTCGCGTCGCGCCGCCCTCGCGACCCGTTCGCGCCGCCCTCGCGGCCCTTTCGTGCCGCCCTCGCGGCCTCTTCATGCCGCCCTCGCGACCCCCCTCCTAGCCACCCTAGCGGCCCCGTCGCCTACCCCTGCGGCCCCGGCGCCGCCCTTCCCGGCCCCGACGCCGCCCTTCCCGGCCCCGGCGCCGCCTCTGCTGGCCCCGTCGCCTACCCTGCGGCCCCGGCGCCGCCTCTACCGGGCCCGCCGCCGTCCCCACGCGGCCCCGCCGTCACCACCGAGCCGCCGGCGCTGCCGAGCTACTGCCGAGCCGCCCGAGCCACCCGAGCCGCCCGAGCCGCCGCGCCACCTGAGCCGCCCGAGCCGCCGGGTCGCCGAGCTGCCGAGCCGCCGTACCGCCGAGCCGCCCGAGCCACCAGAGCCTGTTGGAATCACTGAACAGGAATGAAATGAACTAGCAGTGAAATGAGTACAAGTACCTAACCCTAGAATTGTGTACCCCCTATAGGCTAACCCACTGTAGCCTAAACTAACACAACATATATAATGTTTGACACACCCCCATAGGCAAAGTGGGGGAGAACTAGGGGTCACAAGACCAGTCAAGGCAAAGCAAGGCAAAACAAGCTCAGGGTGGATCTCAAGGATACCACACAAATTCCGAGCACAAGCAAGTGGTCACAAGACCAGTTCACATGCAGGTTTATAATAGAGCAAAAGGTACAATGATCACAACCTAACAAGAGTAAACATGCAGGTATATATATAGAGATCACAGTACAAACAGACTCAAGAAGTAAGCAAGTGAGGTCCAGTAGGCACAAGGCCTAGAAGAGTGCAAAAGCGCTGATGGTCACAAGGCTGAAGCGCCTTGGTGAACACATCAGCAGTGTCGGCCTCAGAGGCCACGTAACGCAGGCGAAGCTGACCACGCTGCTGCAGCTCTCGAGCAAGGAAGTAACGCAGAGCAATGTGCTTCGTTCTGTGCTCCAGTCTGTGCTCCTCACACAAGGCAATGGCTGCATTGTTGTCGACGTACAGCACTGGAGGAGAACGAGGCTGCTCTCCAAGGTCGGTCAGCAAGTAGGTGAGCCAGCGTAGCTCCTGGGCCGCCATGGCTGTGGCGTAGATCTCAGCCTCACAACTGGAGCTGAGAACAGAAGAAGAGCGAGTAGAACGCCAAGAAACAGAACCAGAGCCAAGACTGAAGGGGTGCTGGTGAGTCTGCTCTCTCAGGTACTGCGTCGGCTTCGGCCTCCCACACCATCAACCTTGACTCGGGGGCTTCTCAATCCTTCTTTCGAGACCGCACCACACTCACGCCGCTTGGTCGGCCAGTTGCGACCTCTCTGGCAGACCCCTCTGGGGGTCCTGTCCTTGCTCACTTCTCCACTGTCCTTCCGTCTCCGGCGGCCCCCTCTGGCACCCTTCGCTACGAACTTGGTGAGTGGTGCTGACCTACAGGATGCGGGGGTTCACCACTTCACTCCTACGAGTCAGCGGGTGACCCACTACACGGACGCTCGGACAGGCCGACACCTGGCCACGTTTACACGTCGGCCGGGGTCGAGCCTGTACACACTGACCACTGAGTCTCCTCCTGTCACTGCGTCTGGTCAGGTAGCTGCGTCAGGTCAGGTGTTTGCTGCAGCGTCCAGGTCTGGTCCTGAGTCTGCCCCCTGCTCGTGTCGCCTCCTGTCTCACGAGACTCTCCTCTGGCACCACCGTCTTGGTCACCCCTCCCTGCTTCGTCTCCGAGGCATGGCCTCTCGTGTCCTTGTCTCTGGTCTTCCCCGGTCCCTCCCTCCCCTTCCTCCGGGGCGTGCCGCTACCTGCGTCCCCTATGTCGAGGGGCGGCAGCAGGCTGCCCCTCACTCCTCCTTGTTTCCTCCAACAGAGGCTCCGCTGCAGACGCTTCACATGGACGTGTGGGGCCTGGCCCGCGTCCGTGGACAGGGTTACGAACGCTACTTCCTTCTGGTGGTTGACGACTACTCGCGTTACACCACAGTCTTCCCCTTCCGCAGCAAGGGTGATGTCAGTGAGGTGTTGATCGACTGGATCCGCGCAGCTCGTCTCCAGCTCAGGCTGAGCTTCGGCTCGGACTTTCCTGTTCTGCGTCTGCACTCTGACAGAGGCGGAGAGTTCTCCTCTGACCTTCTGTGAGCATCCGCCAGACCTTCACGCTTCCGGAATCTCCACAACAAAATGGGATTGCTGAGCGCCGCATTGGCATGGTCATGGACGTCGCTCGTACGTCCATGATGCATGCGGCTGCCCCCCATTTTCTATGGCCGTTTGCGGTTCGGTACGCGGCGCATCAGATCAAACTTTAGCCCAGGGTCTCCATGCCGGAGACCTCCCCAGTTTTGCTGTGGACCGGGAAGGTTGGCGATGCGTCTGCGTTCCGTGTCTGGGGATCTCGGGCGTTTGTCCGCGACTTGTCTGCGGACAAGCTGTCCCCTCGTGCTACTCCTTACGTCTTCCTGGGTTTCCCCCCTGACGCGCCTGGGTGGGAGTTCTACCACCCCACCTCTCGCCGTGTTCTGTCCTCCCAGGACGTCAGGTTTGACAAGTCGGTCCCCTACTACCGCCTCTTCCCCTACCGCACTCCGTCCCTCCCCCCGCCATTGCTCTTCCTTGTGCCAGGTCCCCCCCTGGTAGACCCCCTCCCCCCTCAGGGTCCTGCCCCTTCAGGTGTGTCCCAGGTAGACGCAGTCGAGCCTGTCGAGGTTGTTGGTGACTCTGGTGCTGCTGAGGTTGCTGAGCCTGGGGGTGCTAACTCTGGGGGTGCTGAGCGTGTGGGTGCTACGCCTGGGGGTGTTGAGCATGAGGGTGCTACTACTAGGGGTGCTGAGCCTGGGGGTTCTACGCCTGGGGGTGCAAAGCCTGGGGGTGCTACGACTGGGGGTGCTGAGCCTGGGGGTGCTACGCCTGGAGGTGCTGAGCCTGGGGGTGCGGAGCCTGAGGGAGCTGGGCCTGCTCGTGTCACGTCTGGCGGTACTGTGCCTGGAGGTTCTCCGGGTGCTTCGTCTCGGCGGGAGCCACTCTCTCCACAGGAGATGCGCGAGTGGTTTGCGCGGCGCTGGAGCCGTGCTGCTGGAGCTGGAGGTTCTTCGGCTACTGAGGGTGCTGGTGTCGCGGGTCCCGGAGGTGCTCGTACTGGAAGTACTGGAGCTGCTGGGCCTACGGGTACGACTGGAGTTGGAGCTGCTGAGGGTGTTTGCGCTGAGGCTACTGCTGTCGGTCCTGGAGGCGGTCCTGCTAGGGGTGCTCCTGGTGCTGCTGGAGGTCCTGGAGCTTCTGGAGCTGCTGGGGGTGCTGGAGCTGGAGGTGTTGCTGGCACTGGTGCTACCACTGGGGGTACTGGTGCTGTCCCTGCTGTGTCTGGAGTTGCCGCGCGGCCTCGGCCGTACTTCGTTCCGCTCCTTCAGCAGGTTCTTGGTCTTCCGCCTTCTACTGGTCCTCCTCCTCCCTTAGAGTGTCCACAGCCTGTCCCGTCACAGTTACAGTTACAGCCGGCCTCCCCACTGCCTGCTCCTTCTCCTTACACTGGTCCTACTGGAGGTCTTGCTGAGCGTCGTGAGCCTGCGTCTCGCCCTGCGTCGCCTGTCCGTCCTGCTCGCACTAGTGGTCGTGGTTCGCGTCAGCGTCCTCCTCCTGTCCGTGGCACGCACCGGATGTCTCTGCGTCCGTCCACTGCTCCTCTGCGTGCCCCTTTGCCTTCTCCTCCTGAGTCCTCTCTTCCTGCTCTTGCCGACCCGGAGTCGGACTCTCTTCGTGCTGTCAGTCCTACTGTCACGCGTCTCCTTGCTACTGTCGTCACTCACCCTTCCTTTGAGTCCACTGCTGCGTCTGCCCTAGTTGCTGAGCTCGTCGACTTTGTTGCTCGCTGTTGTCTAGACTACGCTGCTAGTCTTGTCGCCGAGTCTGAGTCTGTCTGTCCTCCGTCCGTCGGGGGTGAGTGTGCCCTTGGCACGGACGTCCTTGAGGACAGGCAGGAGGAGTTCCAGTGTTTGGCTGCTGCTTCACCTCATCTCGTGTCCGTACTGCTTACCCCTGAGGGAGACCCGGATGCACTTGACATCCCGACTCCGCGCTCTTACGCGGAGGCGATAGAGGGTCCCTACTCCTCTCAGTGGCGGGCAGCTATGGACATAGAGATGGCTTCCTGGAAGTCCACAGGCACCTACGTTGACGAGGTTCCCCCGCATGGGGCGAACATCGTCAGTGGCATGTGGATCTTCAGGGTGAAGCGGCCGTCGGGTTCTCCGCCTGTCTTCAAGGCGCGTTACGTGGCTCGTGGCTTCAGTCAGCGGCAGGGAGTTGACTACTTTCAGACCTTCTCTCCCACCCTAAAGATGACCACTCTTCGGGTACTGTTGCACATAGCTGCTCACTGTGACTACGAGCTGCACTCTCTTGACTTCAGCACTGCTTTCTTGCAGGGCAGCCTGCACGAGGAGATCTGGCTGCGTCGCCGACCTGGCTTCACTGGGTCGTTTCCTCCTGGCACCCAGTGGAGCCTCCGGCGGCTCCGCCAGGCACCGCGTAAGTGGCACGACACATTGAGGACTACACTTGCGGCTCTTGGGTTTGCTCCCTCTACTGCCGACCCATCGCTGTTTCTGCGCACCGACACTTCTTTGCCGCCGTTCTACATCCTCGTGTTCGTTGACGACTTGGTCTTTGCCACAACTGAGACTGCTGGACTCGCCCACGTGAAGTCCGAGCTGCAGAAGAGACACACGTGCACAGACCTGGGTGAACTGCGCAGCTACCTTGGCCTGCAGATCACCCGGGACAGAGCACGCCGCACCATTACCCTGACTCAGTCACACATGGTGCAGCAGGTCCTTCAGCGCTTCGGCTTCACGTACTTCTTGCCTCAGGTCACTCCTCTGCCTACTCGCCACTCGCTCTCAGCTCTGCCTTCGGATGAGTCCGTAGAGCCGAGTGGCCCATACCCAGAGCTTGTTGGCTGCCTCATGTACCTGATGACCTGCACACGACCTGACCTTGCATACCCTCTTAGCATCTTGGCACGCTATGTTGCTCCTGGGAGACGCAGACCAGAGCACATGGCTGCAGCGAAGAGGGTGTTGCGCTACTTGTGCAGTACGTTGGGCATGGGGCTTGTGCTTGGAGGGCAGAGTCCAGTGGTCCTCACTGGGCACGCAAACGCTTCTTGGGCTGACGACCAGGCTACGCAGCGGTCGTCACAGGGTTACACCTTCAGCCTTGGTTCCGGCTCTGTTTCGTGGCGGGCTACCCGCTCGTCTTCTGTTCTCGGCTCCAGTTGTGAGGCTGAGATCTACGCAGGAGCCATGGCTGCACAGGAGCTTCGCTGGCTCACCTACCTGCTGACTGACCTCGGAGAGCCGCCTCGTTCTCCTCCAGTGCTGTACGTAGACAACAAGGCCATGCTGGCCTTGTGTCGGGAGCTGAGACTGGAGCACAGAACGAAGCACATTGCTCTTCGCTACTTCCTTGCTCGTGAGCTACAGCAGCGTGGTCAGCTGCGCCTTGCGTACGTGGCCTTTGAGGCCAACACTGCTGATATCTTCACCAAGGCGCTTGCGCCTTGTGATCATCAGCGCTTCTGTACTCAGCTGGGTCTTGTGCGTGCCTTGCCTCACTTGCTCACCACTTGACCTTGTTTGTACTGTTACATATATATATACACCTGCTCTTGCTTGTCTAGCCTTATATATATATGTGTAATCCTGCATGTGAACTGGCCTTATGGCCTTGAACTTGTGCTCGGAATGTGTGGTGACTTTGTGATCCACCCTGAGCTTGCTTTGCTTTGCTTGACTGGTCTTGTGACCCCTTGTTCTCCCCCACTTTGCCTATGGGGGTGTGTCAGATTTATATGACATAACTGTTGTAGGCTATAGTGGGGTAGCACATATGGGGTACGACTTTCTAGGGTTTGTACTTGTACCCAACTTTCCCTTAGTCAATCCATTCTCGTTCATTTTCTCAGGACCTTCCCTTTGTCGATTTCGTCCTTGACGAAGAAGTAACGCAGGGTGATGTGTTTCGTGCGGTTGACGAAGCCTGGTTTGTTTGCGATGTTGATCGCGCTCTGGTTGTCGGATTGTAACTTGAAGGACCCGTTCATCGCCGTTTTCGTTTCCCGTAGGAGTTCCGTGAGGTAGAGGCCTTCGCGAACTGCTGCGCTTGCTGCGATGAATTTTTCTTCTGCTGACGAGAGGGCGATGAGCTCCTGTTTCTGTGAGTTCCAGGAGATGGTTCGTGCAGGCTCAAGTTTGAAAATAAAGCCTGTGCGGGATCTCCTGTTGTCTGCGTCCCCTGTGTGATCCGCATCCACGTAGCTAGTAAGCTGTATAGTAGCCGTTAGGTTTGCTATGTAGGTGAGGCTGACATCGGGTGTAGAGATGAAGTACTATAAGGCGCGGCGCAGGTCTGCCAGGTTCTCCCCTTCAGGTCGACACAGGTACTGGGCGAGCTGGCTGGCGATGTAGGATAAGTCCGGGCGGCATGTGACGGCGGCAAACAGTAGGCACCCGAGCTGCTACTGGTAGAGGCGGTGATCGGCGTGTGACAGCGGGGTAGTGTCGGGCTCGTGGTTAGGCGGAGGAGTGCGGAATGGGGTAGTGATGCCGACGGGAGCGATGCCAAACTTCTTAGCGAGTGCTTCGGCGTATTTCGCGGCAGAGAGATGGATTGTGTCAGCGATCTGGGTGACGTTGAGGCCGAGGAATTGCGTGACCTCGTGGTCAATGGTTACTTCCAGCTTCGCCTGGATGTCGCGTTCGAAGCGATCGAGTAGTTCCGCGTCATCTCCGGTGTAGAGGAGATCATCCACATAGGGGACGAGCAGGATGAAGAGACCACGGGATTCGAGGTGGTACATCCCCTGGTCGTGGGGGAGCTGCTGGAAGCCGAGGTCGATGAGCACGGTGTGAAGGTACTGCTGCCACAGGCGTGGCGCCTGCTTGATGCCGTACAGGGACTTCTGGAGGAGGCAGATGGCGTCGCCGTCTTCCTCGAAGGCGTGCGGCTGCTCAACGTAGATGATGGCGTCGACGATCGCGTAGAGGAAGGCATTGGAGATGTCGATCTTTCGGAGAGGACGCTGCTTCACGGCGGCGATGCAAAGAAGAATCCGCACAGAGGTGTGGCAGCCGACAGGTGCGAATGCTTGATCGTAGTCCACGAATTGAGTCTGCTCGAATCTGCGGACAACCCAGCGTGCCTTGTACTTGTCAATAGTCCCATCCGCGAGAGTTTTAATCATGAAGACCCATTTTCCAATTTTCACGCAATAGTCCCTTTGCGTGGCGTCGTGGTACCAGCTTCTAGGTGCCACGATGCTGGAGTGCAGCAGCTTCGGCCGCCATGGCGGCTCTCCACTTCTCAGCATCGGGCACGCTGAGAGCCTGGCGAACGGTGGTGGGCTCGACCAGCTGCTGGTTACCCCGAACAGTGACAGCGGGGCCAAGAATGCGAAGACCCGTGAGGTTGGATTCGGCTGTGTTGGTAACTTCGACCACGTCGTCGTCGTCGCCAGGGATGTCGCGAAAGTTGTCTCGGGAAGAGTTGTGAGTTGGATCTTCGTTCACGGGTAAGTGCATTTCTGCACTTGCATAATCGTGCTGTGCCTGGACTGCTTCGTGTGGATTGGTGTCTGTTGGAAAATATGTGGGTGTGCCGAGCTGCTCCGTAACGGGGACGAACGGTGCCTCATCTGCTACTGCCTCGTCTGGCTGTTCTCCTGCCATGTCAACGTCGTCCTCGTCATTGTCGTAGCTGTGCTGTCCCTGAAAGATGTTGTCTGGTGCGTTCTGTGCAGTGCAGTGCCGGCGGTACAGTGGCAGAGTCAGTCTTCCGTAGAAGATGCAGTCACGTGAACGCGTGAGCTGGTGGGTGGCGAAGTCCAGGATCGTCCAGGCGTGGTATTCGGATTCGCATCCGAGGTGAATGCCCCAGCGGGCGCGATCTTCAAATTTTCCGGTTCAGGCAGTATGGGGGTGGTATTTTCCCATACACCCGAAGACTCGCAGCATGCGTGTGTCAGGGTGTTTTCCGGTCCACTCCTTGAAGGGTGAGCTGTTGTTGGGCAGTGCCTTCGAGGAGAGCATGTTGTGCAGTCGAGTTGCATGTGCCATCGCAAAGGGCCAATACTTGGTTGGTACAGCCGACTCCTTCATGAGAGCTCGCATTTTTGTCACGAGGCTCCAGTTGGTTCGCTCGGCCAGTCCCTGTTGCTCGTGGGCGTAAGGAAGAGATATCATCCGCTTGATCCCCTATTGCTTGTAGAGGGTTTTGAAGTTGTCTGACTGGTATTCCAGGGCTCCGTCTGTCTGAAATGCCTTCAGTTTGTATCCGTCACTTTGGGTCTCCGCCATGCTGAGCCAGGCCTCGAAGCACTGGAAGGCAAGGTAACGATCACTGACGTTCACGGCCCAGACGAAGCGTGTGCCAGCGTCGATGAAGGTAAGAGTGTACTGCTCCCCTCCAACTCCTTTTGCCGTGAGCACCAGGAAATCGCTATAGACCTTCTCCAGCGGCTTGTAACGTTCGGCTCCAGGAATCTTTTCGGCGAAGGGCGTGTGGCGAAGTGCGGCTGCCGGACAGACGGTGCAGTTAGGTAAATCGGTTCTTGGTTTTAATATCTTTCCATCGGGCAGCAACAGTGCGTCTGCCGCAAAAACATATGCGTTGATGCAGTTGTTGAGTACTTCAATTGAGAGGTGTCCCATGTGTTGATGCCAGATATCTCCGTCGGCCCGATATGCCTTAGTGCGCGCGTACAGCTCCTTCTCCCGTGCCAATATCTCCTCTGCTGTTTCTTTCCTGGTTTCATCCGCAGGTTCCGCCGGCACGGTGACTTGTACCGCCGCTGCTTGGATTGTCGCGCCGTGATACGTTCTGGCAGAAGTCCACTGGTGATCCCCGATTGATCCTAGGGAAGGGTTACAGGCACATCAGCCTGGGGGGTTATGGGCGCACTCACCCGCTTCACAAACAAGCCCTTTTATCCCAGTGGTCTAGTGGCTGGGATTCTGACATGGTATCAGAGCGAAGGTCTCGGATTCAAATCCCGGTGTGTGCACTTCGGGCATCCCAGTGCAGGGGGGTGTTAGAAGTCCACTGATGATCCCTGATTGATCCTAGGGAAGGGTTACAGGCACATCAGCCTGGGGGGTTATTCGCGCACTCACCCGCTATACAAAGAAGCCCTTTTATCCTAGTGGTCTAGTGGCTGGGATTCTGACACATTCCACTGGTGTCGCCGATGGTGATAGTGTCAACTGTTACTGGCAGCTCCAGTGGCCTTTCAGGAGGCGGGGGTGAGGTTCGTTGCGTGATTTCTCCCTCCTCGAAGTTGGTATCGCCGATCGCCACTCCCCTTGTCTCGAGGCGGAGGTAATCCCTGCCGTCTGTTGTGATGGGAATCAGGTGAGGTCCGTACTCCGTTAGTGATTCTTCCTCCTCCGCTTCTGGTGCTTCTTCAGTAATTTCGGGTTCTTCTGCTGCTTCTTCAGGTCCTTCGGCGGCGTTTCCCCATCCTGTTTCAGCTCCGATGGCTTCTTCCAGCGCGGTGTTCTCCGTGACCCAACGAACGTCCACAGCGTTCCAGCCCTCGGTGGTGTTCCAGCCGGTAGGTTGTTGAACGGGAGGCCGGAGGGCCTGCGTGGCTTCCGTGCTCGTCGGTTCAGTTGTTGTGACTGCTGTTTCTGACACGATTTTCTCCCCTTCTTCCACTGCTTGTGGTCCTGTGTCTGCAGGGTTGGTGGTTGAGGCGACAGGCACAGCAAGAGCCCGGAAGGTGCCGTCGAGACCCGGTTGCTGACAGTCGGTTTCTTCTGGGTGGCTCCACCTTGGCGGTGACGGGTGGCCCGGTGGATCAAGAACGAGGATGTGCTCGTTGTCGCCAGAGGTTATGGGTGACTCGAAGTCGAGCACGAACACTCCTTCCACACTTGTTGCCTTCCCGATGAAGATTCCGTCATATATTAAGTGCATCTTGTTTTCGTTTGTTTGCAGGCTGACTCCGCACTTCATCAGCTGGTAGAGGGACAAGAGATTGTAGCGGAGTTCCGGTACGATGAGGACGTCGCTTATATGGATGCAGTAACCGGTGTCGTGTGACTCCAGCTGGACTTGTCCGCGGCTTCTGGCGTAGATGGTCTCGCTGTTGACAACGGTGATCTCCACCTCGTTGAAGAGTCGTTCCCTGTTGAGGATGAAGACGCTTGACGACACCATGTGTTGGCCACAGCAGCTGTCCAGGTACCACGTGTTGACTTCTTTCTTCGCCTTGGCGAGGTTCGCGAGTTTCAGGGTGATGTGATGCTCCATGTCGTGATCGTTCTCTTTGTCATAATAACACCCTTCTTCATCGTGTGCTGTGCGCGCATGTGGTGATTCTTGGATCCACTGCGGCATTTCCCAGTCGTACTCCATTCTCCCGACTGTCAGCTCGTTGTACATTGGATCGTTTTCTTCCTCATCTTCGACTGATCCTTCGGGCTGCTCTTGAGGTGAATCGGCGAACATGTCCTCCCAACTGCGGAAGAAGTGGTAATGTCTATTAGGGCGAGGTGGTCCGTGACGCACCATGCAGGTTAAGACCTTGCTTTTGCCCTTGTCATTTGTGTTTGCAGAAACACGCGCCGGGGCCTGGGACATGCTGGCGACGGCTGGTGGTGACACTGTCTGGTTGCGTTCCGGAGCTCCTCCTTGCTGGTGAGTAGTGACACCCTTTTGGTTGTTGTTGCCGTTCAGTTTCCAGCAGTCTTGAATTGTATGGCCGTTCTTCTTGCAGTATTTGCAGAATAGTCATTTTTTATCCGGTGGTGCTTGTGCGTAGAAAGCGATCTTCTCCTTCTTGTTGCCCCCTTTGTTGTACAGATCGAATTCCTTTTGTTCGGAAAGGAGCATGGAGCAAAGGGCACTTTCACTGAGTGTTCCTTGAGTGCGAAGGAGCGACTTGCACTGGCGCCATTACGGGCTCAATCCAGCGAGAATAATTGTGACGAACATGTCGTCAGGGAAGTTGTCGCCATTTTTCCTGAACTGATCTCTGAGGTTCCTGCAGCGGTTGATATATGGTCCGGCCTTCTCGCCGGGGAACATCTTGATATTGTTCAACTAGTTGAGCAGGTGACAAAGTGTCACCGAATCTGTTGCCATGTGGCAGGTGCACATGTGCTCCCAGGACTGCTGCGCGGGTGCCCACTCGTTCTTGAAGGGGCGAATGCTCAGCTGCTCTTCGGGCGACAGGTTCCGAATCAAGATGGTGAAGGCCAGGAGCGATTCGTTGTAATACTGCGTCTTCTCTTGAGGTGAGATGTTGGCTGGGAAGGCGTACGAACCGTCGTAGTACATCCAAATCTGAGCGCCCTGAGCTAGTAGCTCGAATTCGAAACTCCAGGTGTAGAAGTCTTGCCCATCGAAGGGCTTTGTTGTCCTGAGTTTCGATGTTGAGAGGAACTTGCTCTGCATAGACGTCGTTGCCTTGTAATGTGTCTGTTGTCCTTGAGCAGATCCTTGAGCTCCGCGGTTATCGAAGGTAAAGGATGGTTCGGATCCAGCTGCTTGATGATCGGGAGGTTTGCGGGCGTAACTGGAGCCGTCGATGCTCATCGGCTAATGACTCTCCAGTGCGCTGATGCGGGATATTAGCTGCTCGAGGAGTGCTGTGTCCACAGTTGTTGTAGTAGAAGGGACATTGGTGGAGGGTTGCACTGGATTTTCTCCAGCCTCTCTGCAGTCTGCGCGTGGCATGTTGATGCCCTTGTTGTCGTTGTTCTTGATGTTGGAATTAATTTATAAAGAAGCTTGCTGGAAGCCCCTTTAGTAGTTCCTGTTGTGATCAGAAGTTGATCGAGCCCAGGATCACCTCAGGAAGGTTCGCACATGACTGAATCAGTGGTGGTGGGCCCTTGACCTCAATAGCAGAGTGAATGTAAATGCTTGAGAGAATAAAAACATGCAAATACAAAGATGTAAATATGAGTACAGGGGAATTCGAATCGTCCTAGCTAGCCATGTACTCTAAGGGCTACATTCCCTTATTCAAATTCATTCCCAACCATGCGGCGCGTACAATTATGAAAACTATTCCCGCCTAATTCCTCTTGCCTGCAACTGCCCGATGCCATCTGCTCCGACGGTCCCGATCCACCCTAACCGTCTGACGCTTCGAGTCAATTCGGACCTTTCACTCGATACTGCGTGCTTCACTTGCTGCGGTTAGGAGTGCACAGTGATGTTTCAATAATTACTATTTGTGACACCCCCCTTCACTCCTGGCCGTAGCAGGTCTTGACCCGCTTGACTACTCCGCTGAGTTCGGAGCAGTGCTGGTACTGCTGACGTGGCAGTTTCTTCGTGAGGAAATCTGCTGCCATGTCACCCGTCGGGCAATAGGTTAGGTCAACCTTGCCCTTGTCAACTTCGTCCTTGACAAAGAAGTACCGTAGCGCGATGTGCTTGGTGCGGTTAACGAACCCAGGCTTGTTCGCGATTCTGATCGCGCTCTGGTTGTTGCAGTGCAGGCGAAAGTTTGCCGAGGCCGGAATTTTCGCCTCTTGCAACAGTTCCTGAAGGTAGAGACCTTCGCGAACAGCTGCTGTTGCTGCAATGAATTCCGCTTCTGCTGATGACAGGGCAACCAGCTCCTGCTTCTGTGAATTCCAGGAGATGGGGCCGCTGGGCTCGAGGCGGAAGAGGAATCCTGTCCTGGACCGTCGATTGTCGGGATCAGCGGCATGATCAGCGTCCACGTAGCCGATGAGATTGAAGGATGCGGTTGGGATGGTGGAATAGCAGAGCCTGACATTAGGCGTGGAGATGAAGAATTGGAGTGCTCGTTGAAGATTTGAGAGATTCTCAGCCGTTGGTTTGCGTGAAAACTGGGCCAACTGACTTGCGATGTATGAGAGATCTGGCATGCAGGTGACTGAGGCGAAGAGCAGGCAACCCAGTTGCTGCTGGTAAGTCTGAAGTCCAGCTGGGGATAGGGCTTTGTTGTCAGGCTTGTGGTTGGGTCCTGGAGTGCGGTAAGGGGTGGAGAGTGGTGCAGGCGCAATGTTGAACCGCTTGCCTAGTTCCTCTGCGTACTTGGTTGCTGAGAGATGAATGGCTTCTGGTGAGTAGGTGATGTTGAGGCCGAGGAACTGCTTCACGTCGTGGTTCCTGCGAGTTTTTTCTCGAGCTGCTCGAGTAATTTGTTGCTTGAGCCTGTGTAGAGAAGGTCGTCGACGTAGACCGTGAGCAGGATGTATTCGCCGCGAAAGTCGCGGCGGTACATTCCAGGGTCGTGAGGCAGCTGCTTGAACCCAATTTCGAGCAGTATGTTGTGCAAATACTGCTGCCAGAGCCTCGGTGCCTGTTTAATCCTATAAAGGGATTTCCGCAGCTGGCAAACCCATGAGTCCCCTTCGCCGTATGTGTGCGGCTGCTCCACGTAGTTCACAGCATCTACTAATGCATAGAGGAACGCATTCTTCACGTCAATTTGTCGAAGCGGTAGGTGTCGTGTGGCAGCGATAGCGAGGAGAATTCTCACGGAGGTGTGACGGCTCACAGGTTCAAACGTTTGATCGAAATCAATCCCGTGCCTTTGGTCATAGCCGCACACAACCCAGCACGCCTTAAATTGTTTGATTGTTACGTCAGATGCGGTTTTCACACGGAAGACTCACTTGCCGGAGAGGATCCTTCTTCCTTTCACTGCTGCACGGTCGACGAGCACCCAGGTGTCGCGTGACTCGAGTGCCCTGATCTCTGCATCCATCGCCTCACGCCACTCCTTGCTGTGGTGTCCCGTGAGAGCTTGGCGCGGGTTCTTAGGCTCGATGATGCACGTCGCTGTCGAGGTGGCAACGTAAAGCCAGAGGAGTTGCATGACGAGAAGTGAGAATGGAAATGAATGAACTATGAAACAGTTGGGTACAAGTACTAACCCTAATTCGGTTGTACCCCTTATGGGCTACCCCACTACAGCCTACACAAATGAATAAGCTATAATGTTCTGACACACCCCCATAGGCAAAGTGGGGGAGAACAAGTGGTCACAAGACCAGTCAAGCAAAGCAAAGCAAAGCAAAGCAAGCTCAGGGTGGATCACAAAGTCACCACACAGTCCAAGCACAAGAGTAAGGCCACAAGGCCAGTTCACATGCAAGGTCATATATATAAAGGTAAAACAAGCAAGGGCAGGTATAGAAAGAAGACAGTACAAACAAGATCAAGAAGTTAGCAAGTGAGGCCAGGTAGGCACAAGACCTAGCACAGTACAGAAGCGCTGATGATCACAAGGCGGAAGGGCCTTGGTGAAGATATCAGCAGTGTTGGCCTTAGAGGCCACGTAGGTGAGGCGGAGCTGACCACGCTGCTGCAGCTCACGAGACAAGAAGTAGCGGAGAGCAATGTGCTTCGTTCTGTGCTCAAGTCTGTGCTCCCGACACAAGGCCAGCATGGCCTTGTTATCTACGTACAGAACTGGAGGAGGACGAGGCGGATCTCCTAGATCAGTCAACAGGTAGGTGAGCCAGCGTAGCTCCTGTGCAGCCATGGCCCCTGCGTAGATCTCAGCCTCACAGCTGGAGCTGAGAACAGAGGACGAGCGGGTAGACCGCCACGAAACAGAGCCGGAGCCAAGGCTGAAGGTGTAACCCTGTGACGACCGCTGCGTAGCCTGGTCGTCAGCCCAAGAAGCGTCAGCGTGACCTGTGAGGACTACTCGACGTCGCCCTCCAAGCACTAGCCCCATGCCCGACGTACTGCACACGTAGCGCAACACCCTCTTCGCTGCAGCCATGTGCTCTGGTCGGTGTCTCCCAGGAGCAACATAGCGTGCCAAGATGCTAAGAGGGTATGCAAGGTCAGGTCGTGTGCAGGTCATCAGGTACATGAGGCAGCCAACAAGCTCTGGGTACGGGCCACCCGACTCTACGGACTCATCCGAAGGCAGAGCTGAGAGCGACTGGCGAGTAGACAGAGGAGTGGCCTGAGGCGAGGAGTACGTGAAGCCGAAGCGCTGAAGGACCTGCTGCACCATGTGTGACTGAGTCAGGGTAATGGTGCGCTGTGCTCTGTCCCGGGTGATCTGCAAGCCAAGGTAGCTGAGCAGTTCACCCACGTCTGTGCACGTGTGTCTCTTCTGCAGCTCGGACTTCACGTGGGCGAGTCCAGCAGTGTCAGCAGTGGCAAAGACCAGGTCGTCGACGTACACGAGGATGTTGAACGGCGGCAAAGAGGTGTCGGTGCATAGAAACAGCGACGGGTCGGCTGTAGAAGGAGCAAACCCAAGAGCCGCAAGTGTAGTCCTCAGTGTGTCGTGCCACTCACGGGGCGCCTGGCGGAGACCGTAGACTGGCCGCCGGAGGCTCCACTGGGTGCCAGGAGGAAACGACCCAGTGAAGCCAGGAGGGCGGCGCAGCCAAATCTCCTCGTGAAGGCTGCCCTGCATGAAAGCTGTGCTGAAGTCAAGAGAGTGAAGCTCGTAGTCGCGCTGAGCGGCTATGTGCAGCAGCACCCGAAGAGTGGTCATCTTTGGGGTGGGAGAGAAGGTCTGAAAGTAGTCAGCTCCCTGCCGCTGACTGAAGCCACGAGCCACGTAACGCGCCTTGAAGACAGGCGGAGAGCCCGGCGGCCGCTTCACCCTGAAGATCCACATGCCACTGACGATGTTCGCCCCAGGTGGGGGAACCTCGTCGACGTAGGTGCCTGTGGACTTCCAGGAAGCCATCTCTGCATCCATGGCCGACTGCCACTGAGAGGAGTAGGGACCCTCGATCGCCTCAGCGTACGATCGAGGAGTCGGGATGTTTGGTGCATCGAGGTCTCCGTCAGGGGCAATCAGCGTGGAAAAAAGATGGGGCAAAGCAGCCGCAAAGCACTGGAACTCCTCCTGCCTGTCCTAAAGGACGTCCGTGCTAAGAGCACACTCACCCCCGACGCACGGAGGACAGACAGACTCAGACTCAGCAACAAGACTGGCAGCGTAGTCTAGACGACAGCGAGCACCGAAGTCGACAAGCGCAGCAACGAGAGCAGACGCAGCAGCAGACTCAAAGGAAGGGTCAGTGATGACAGTAGCAAGAAGGCGCGTGACCGCAGGACTAGCAGCACGAAGGGAGTCAGACTCTGGGCCAGCAAGAGAAGGAAGAGAGGACTGTGGAGGAGACGGCAAAGGGACACGCAGAGGAGCAGTGGAAGGACGCAGTGCCATCCGGTGTGTGCCGGGGACCGCAGGAGGATGCGGACGCGAACCACGACCACTAGTGCGAGCAGCACGAACAGGTGACGCGGGACGAGACGCAGGCTCACGACGCTCAGCAAGACCTCCGGAAGGACCAGTGTAGGGAGAAGGAGAAGGTAGAGGGGAGGCGGGCGGTAACTGTGACTGCGACTGGAGAGGCGGTGGACACTCTAGGGAAGGAATAGGACCAGTAGAGGGCGGGAGACCAAGAACGTGCTCTAGGAGCGGAACGAAGTACGGCCTCGGCCACGCAGCGTCTCTAGAACCAGCAAGTACGGCACCAGTACCCCCAGCAGCAGCACCAGCGCCAGCAGAACCTCTAGCTCCAACAACGCCAACTCCAGTACCCTCAGAAGCACCAGCGCCAGTAGCACCGCCAGCGCCAACACCCCCAGCAGCTCCAGCTCCAGCAGCACCAACTCCGGTAGGACCGTCAGCACCAGTAGAAACACCAGCGCCAACACCCCTAGCAGCTCCAGCTCCAGCACCACCAACTCTAGTAGGACCGTCAGCACCAACTGCCTCAGCAGCACCCCTAGACACACCAGCACTAGTAGGAACACCAGCGCCAACACCTCCAGGAGCTCCAGCTCAAGCAGCACCAACTCCAGTAGGACCGTCAGCACCAGCTGCCTCAGCAGCACCCCCAGACGCACCAGCACTAGTAGAAACACCAGCGCCAACACCCCCAGACTCAGCAGCACGTCTCCAGCGGCGGGCGAACCACACGCGCAGCTCCTGTGGAGAGAGCGGCTCCCGCCTCGACGAAGTACCACCGGCGGCCACACGAGCACACCCAGCACCCCGAGGCTCCGCACCCTCAGACTCAGCACCCCCAGGCTCAGCACCTCCAGTCTCAGCACCCCTAGACTCAGCACCCCCAGACCCGGCACCCGCAGACCCGGCACCCGCAGGCTTAGCACCTCCAGCAGCACCAGAGTCTACAGCTACCTCGACAAGCTCGACTGCGTCTACCTGGGACACACCTGAACGGGCAGGACCCTGAGGAGGGAGGGGGTCTACCTGAGTAGCACCTGGCGCAAGGAAGAGCGGCGGCGGGGGGAGGGGCGCAGTGCGGTAGGGGAAGAGACGGTAGTAAGGCACCGACTCGTCAAAGGTGACGTCTTGGGAGGACAGAACACGGCGCGTGGTGGGGTGGTAGAATTGCCAGTCAGGCGCGTCAGGGGGGAAGCCAAGGAAGACGCAAGGAACAGCACGGGGGGACAGCTTGTCCGCAGACAAGTCGCGGACAAACGCCCGAGATCCCCAGACCCGAAACGCAGACGCATCGCCAACCTTCCCTGTCCACCGCAAGGCGGGGGAGGTCTTGCGGAGATAACTGCAGCAACGGGAGCTAGGCTACGGGCTAGGCACGTGTGCTCGTGTGATCTTTGCGCTCTCTGTTCCTTAGTCGTTTTCCTTGTACGCACACTACTTGCTAGTTCACGGGGAAAATTGGCAAGAGTTTCACTAGGAAAAGTTCAGAACAATGGGTACAATGAAGTTGGCAATGCAAGACTACATCAGAGCAAGCATTCAGGTCGGCCAACTGCCAGCGCAGCTTGGTCGACCGCGTTCCAGCACGACTTCGTCGACCGCGCTCCAGCAAGGCAAGGTTGACGGCGTGCCAACGTCGCAGGTTGACGGCGTGACAGCGTTGCTCACGCAGGACAGCAGTGCACCCTGCTTCGCAGTTGTGCGCAGATGATTGGCGCGCAGAGTCTTGTCACCTGCACAGCGCACACACCACGTCAACCTCGAGCTGACGACTGCCTCTGATCCGCCACGACGACCTCGGGATACCACCACCGAGGTCGGGCTCGCCAACTTCGCCTGGGCGACCGTCGCACTCCTCCGCAGCACTTCGTCACCCAGGTAACCTGGTCGACCAGGCAACCACGTCGACCAGCAGCTCCCGTACGTGCCCGTCGACCTCCCAAGTCGACGACCACCTCCACGTCGACCTCACCAGGTCGACGACACCATCGGTCGACCTCCTCCAGGTCGACATCCCCTCTGGTCGACCAGCTCCACGTCGACCAGCACTCCTGGTCGACCTGCTCCTCGTCGACCAGCACAGTCGTCGGCCGACCACCCACGTTGGCCACCGGAAGCTGGCGTCACGAAGTTGACGCCCCGCTACTCGACGCCCAACTGCTCGGCGTCCTAAGTCGAGGTCGACGTCGGCCCCTACTTCGTCGACCACCAGGTCCAGTCGACCACTAACAGGTCGACCAGCAGTCCGTTAGCCGACTGCCGAAGTCGGCTTCCCCAAGTTGACGTCACCAAGTTGACGTCCTCCGCAGGTCGACACCCAAGTCGACCTCCCTGAAGTCGGCGCCACCCTGAAGTCGGCGCCCGTGCAGTGGTCCCCCGTGCAGGTCGACCTCCTCGTCAACCAGCTCACCCACTGCTACAGGTCGGCTGCTCCCCTCACACCCGACCACGAAGTCGGCTCCGCCCAAGCGAGGACGGGGCCAATACACAACTCCCGTTGACACTCCCCTGCCGCGTTCACGCTTGGGCCCCCAAGTCCACTCGGCAGTACTCCTCAGAGAATAGCTCGTCGACGTGCACCCAACACACAGCACGTCGTCCACCGCACCAGCCATGCAAGAGGGCATGGCACCTACTGCTGCACGTCGTTGTCGCCGTCGCTCACGTCGGCCAAGCGCACCTGGCCGATTGCGACGGAGCACCGGTTGAAGGCCGGATAGTGCAGCGCCTTCGTCAGGAAGTCGGCCGGCTGCTCAGCAGTTGGGATGTACTGCAGCGAGAACTTCCCGCGCTTCACCATGTGCTGCAGCCAGGCCTGTCGCCGCTCCATGTGCTTGAGGTTGCCCGTCAACCCCATGCCCTCGACGACTTTGATGGCCGACTTGTTGTCCACCCGAAGGACGGTCGGATTCCCGGCATCCAGCTGCCGG